>OY728135.1:1412050536-1413488036 GCA_963277665.1 Viscum album
TGTGATACGATTATGTTACGGTTCTTGGGTATTATTATGAAGACGGGTGGTTCCAGGATAAACTAAGGGCGGGTGAGCCCGATATAGGTCTCCAATGCATTGGGTAACGCGAAGGAGTGAAACTTTAAGGTTTCTCCGAATAGATTTAGGGAATATACTGTGGTGGGTATTACAAACGTAACCAAGAGGGTTACTCCCTATGTAAGAATGTTATAAATGCCTCAAGTTACCTTTATGTATTATGATTTCTTTGATTTATCCATGATTTTTATGAGGTATGTTAAAGTGCTTATGTTTTATGGGTAAAGTTTGATTTCATTCTTATGTATACATGTACTCATGTTTCCTTTCCATATTTTTATATCCCTTGCTGAGCTTTTTATGCTCATCCCAAGTTTTTGAAATTTTTTTCACAGGTCAAGGGAAGGGTACATTATATGATGATAGTGTCAAGGAAGTGTCAAGAAAGAATCCATGTTTTATTTTAAATATGTTTCCGTTGATGGAAAAAATGAATACTATCTTTTATGTAACCACTTTGTTTAAATGTGGAATGTAATGCAAGTTTTATGATCTAATTCTCTAAAACTCTATACCTGAAAAGATCCTCAATGTGTAATCTTGTAACAACTCAAGATTAAGTAAGGTTTATGGCTGGGGCCTTATAGTTGGTATCAATGATTGGTTTAGATAATTTTAGAGGTTAGGGTATTCTCTAAGCACAAGTGACATTACCATAATGGTTAGGATTTCAGAAAGAGTCCTAGTTTTAGATAAAGTGAATGAGTAAGTATATCTTAGTGTTTACCTTCCTCATTAGTACATGATGGTTTTGTTGATATACTTACACTGACATTTCTTTTTTTAGTGAATGGATGGATCTAGGAGGCACCAAAGAGACAACAGGTTTGAAGGAAACTGTGGTGGTTCTCTGATTAAGATACTAGATAAAATGGGGGATTCAATGAGGAAACTCGTGGTTGTTCTAAACCAACTATCAAGGAGTCATGATAAACCACTTGAACCTTGGTATGATCTATAATTCATCATGTAAGATATGACCAATCGATGTGGAAGTTCAGGTAATAATTATAAAGGTAACCATTAGAGTTTATATGATCCTTACTTTTGAGGTAATTATGGGTTATTATATGTTATGATGGAAAATGAAAGGCATGAGATAAACTTGAGGTTAAAATTTGTTATGATCATTTTTGAATATTTTATCTCGTTTTGGGGAATGTTTTAAGAATTATATAGTTTTTGAAAAAGGACAACACGCAGACCGTGTGACAACCCGTCGCGTCGGACAAAGCTGCGGGAATCGAACCCACAACCAAAGTGCGACTGGTATTTATCGCCTACCACTGGACTACGTGAAGTCCCTGGTCAGTTTGACTAATTCTTTTTAGATAGATGATTTTAGGAATCAAGAGTAAGTTTATTTTGGGTTATCTATGGAAATGATTAACCTATCATCGAGGATATGTGATTAGGTTAATTACTTTTCAATATGATAATTTAAGAGCAACTGATGTTATTTGGAGATAAAAGATAATTTGTACCTTGGAAGACTATGTGACTAAATCCTTCAAATATTTGGGTTTCAATATTAGTTTGGTTTACTTTGAAGAATTTTATGGACAAATTGTTTATCAAATGGTCCTCGTTGAACTTTGGGTTTTGTTGGAAAAATTTTGGAGATTAAGAATAGATTTTATTTTTATAAAGGGTTTTCCTTTTCTGGATTATCTAATCTAGTACTAACCATTTTAGTTTTGGTTTTGGTTAAAGTCTAAAGACATGGGAAGTATATAGTTCTCTTTTGTGGATTAGTTGATTCTCTAGAAGTTGATTATAGTAAACAAGTCTTCCTAAATACTCGTCTTTTGGAGAAAATATGAGTTTGAGTACGAAATATAATAAAAGTTGAAAGTCAACATGATAAGTAATTATGTTTCCTTATGAATAAATTCCTCAATAAGAAAATTTTTTTTTGTCTATTATCTTTTCCTACTGGGGAATCGAATACCATTTAACCCACCACAAGTTTGTGATTTTCTTGTAGTTTACTTTCTCCTAAACATGTTTTCTATCACTCTCTATCAGAACATGACCCTATGTTTTCTCCTCCATGTACATGTTTTCCTACATGGAATCCTAGTATGGGTTAAATCGGGTGACCTCTGTACTTCTCATTCTTTATTTTAAAGTGATTATTTTACTGACTCTTGTTCCGATGTGGGACTTTCAAGGATGTTTCCGAGCCCAATTTTAAAATTGCGAGGACGCAATTCCGAAAAGGTGGGAAGGATGTAACACCCCAGGTAAATAAAGAATATGAAATTTTTATATTTATCCATTTTTTTGAATAAAATATTAATATTACTTTAAAGGGGACGCTATGCTCGATGGAATACCCAATACGCAACAACGAGTTTCTTGGGAATCTTATGTTGCACTCTAATAATAAAATAATATTATTTTAAATGGTCGTTAACACCAAGCCGTTGTAATGGCGGGAATGAACAGAACTAACTACAAAATGATTATATATGTTTGTTAAATATTTTTACTTTTTACAATAAATGTTAGAGGATTAAAAATGTGAATGAATTCAATTTTTAAGCGTAAACATTCTAATGTTCTTTAGAAGGTCGATTAACCGACTTTTGATGGTGAACCTCTTTTAAATCCACTTTTTTACAATTTTATGTGTTATATTTGACAAAATAAAATTCTTCTTTAGAATAGAGATATCAAATTTTACTTTGTGTAAATTTTTGGTATCTTTCCGATAAAGTTCATTTTTAATGAATAGTGAAAAATATTGTATTTTAATTCAAAACCTCTTTTCAATATAATTTATTTATATGATTATATTATATTTTGAATTGTTTTAAAAGTAAAATTAGAATATATTTTTACCATTTAATCCAATAGTGGTCATTGGAATTAATTTCACTTTGAAATTGGACTTAAACTAGTGTCAATCTTTTAATAGATATTGTTTCATAAAAACACGCTATTCGTTTTGTCAGCGGGAATTAATTATTAAATTAATTAATGAAACTTATATGTTTTGAATTTTTTAAAATAGACATCATTTTTGAGTATGGAATATCAAATATAGCTTAGGGTGAATTTTTGGTATTTTTCTGAAAAACTTCAATTTTTGATGACTAGTGAAACCACTAAGTGGTAGTTAAAGAAACTGATTTTTTGTTTAAATGAAACTTTTCCACCTCTGTGTTTTGAAGTTCAAAGATCCGACATACATGGTTGTCATTATGAAGTAAAATTTGGTTCAATGGGATTAAAATAATTTTTTCGTTGAATAGTAACTTTTATGTTCTTAATCGCGATTAGAGGTAATTAGTGTAATTTAAGGTAAAAATAATGTTTTAATAATGTCAAATGACCTAGACACATGTACTAACCTCATTGGATGTGTCATGGCCGACCAAGAAAATCCATGGTTCAACTTGGGGACCCCATGGAGCCACTTTGGTGGGAAAATGACATAAATAACCTTTTATTTAAAGTTAAAATAAAAATGTAACAAGCATGAGATGTTTCACTAAAACTATTTTTAAATGGGGTTATACAAGTCATATTTTTTACTATAAATATTCATTATAAATCTGGAAATATTTACTACATCATGAATTTTTTTTTATAATTTTTAGACATTAAATAAATTAATTTATTTTTGACATCATGATGATGTAGCGATTACCTCATTAATAAAGGATTTAAAAAAATGAAAATATAATGTTAAAACTATAACATAAACTTGTCAAAAACCTATTGTATGAGTATATTTCGAACCCTCACGACCTTATCCTTGAAATACGTCAATGTGGGACCTTTAAAATCCGAAACTCATTTGACAAAAAAGTAACATTTTGTAACTTTACAAGAGTGCCCCTCCTCTCCTCTTATAAAAGGACCCCACCTCTACCACCTTACCCACACCTCTCAAGCCTTTGGCTCGGCCAACCCCTTGTCATTTTTCCTCTCCAAATCCATCTATTGCTCCTAGAATCTTCACTTTTGGCAGAATTCGTCCCAAGGAAGCCTTTGAGCTGAAATCAAAAAGAGTTACCTGATTTTAAGGTAATGTCTTCACTTGTGTTCTTTTGTTTTATTTTGCTTCTCCAACCCCCTAAAATATTTTTATTCATTTCTTTTGTAACAAATCCATTATCTTCAATATAATAGGATGTTTTTATAAGAATAATTCTAACTACACTTACACACACCTACATCAAATGGTTAAAGAACATACTGTTTCTGTGGATGGTGAATTTCTGTCTCATGAAACAATGATTGTTCAACACTCATATAACACCTTAAAATGTGGCCATTGAGATGTCACTATATTTATATATGATATATAATATGTTTATGTTTTACTTAAGCTTCTGTATTTTTCTTTTGTGGCATACCTTTATGGTTTCCATTGTGGGTAAACACGATAATTTCATTTTAGGAAGTGCGGACTACCGCCCCCTCAAAGTGATTTGATTCGTTAATACCATATGTGGGATGTATAAAGGATGTATTTAAATATATTATATATGATTTATGTTACATATAAATGATGAATATAATTCTGGAATTAAAATATATATACCTATCATTTAGTTTTAATTCCATTAATATGACATAGGAATGAAAGTAGCGTTCATGCGTACGTACGGTTTACCGTCTCCATGAATGGTGCATTTCATTTCTTACCTCTAAATGATTATGTAATATTTTAAATACATGTATATTCTGGATATATATGATATATATGATATCAAAATCATTAATATCATTTTGGATATAATGAACCTTTGACCACACGAACAACATGTAATTGTAAGAAGTTCACTTTCAACTTAAGAACCAAATATCGACAAAACAAACATTATTAACATAAATGATTACATAATGTTTATAACATGGAAATAAGTGATATAAAAGGAATAATGAACTTGAAAAAGGTTCTTAATAAAGTATAAATTAACTCAAGTTTATTATTCAGGATGTTAAAAAACGATCGAGTCAAGTCGGACCCGAGGTAAGGGATCCTACTCCTCTCTTTCTTTTTAAGTACACTCTTTTATGTCATTACTTTTAAGCTCATATTTCTTGTGATTGGGATGTTCTTTTATATTACTCTTACTGTAATTTTTATGTTCATATTATGAGAGACCATGTTCTCTCTCATCAATCCATTTTGGATGTTTTGAGTGGCGCCGTTAGGCTGCCGAATTTTCGTAAGAGATCTAACCTCTCTCTTTATTTTTAAGTACTCTCCTTTATGTCACTTCTTTTAAGATCCTCTTTGTTATGATGGTGGGATGTTCTTTTATATTAATCTTGATGTAAATTTTATTTTAATATGATGAGAGACCTTGTTTGATCTCATCAGTCCATTTTTGGACATTTTAAGTGGCGGCGTTAGGCTGCCGAGTTTTCGTAAGGGATTTTTCATCTCACTTTTATTCCCGTGAGATTTATGCTACATTTGCCACAATTTACTTTGAGTGGTGTATGTACTGACAATTATTTTACTAATTGTGTAATATACTTTCATTTATGAGTATTTACATCAATTTTGTATTGTCCTTCTTTCACGGGGTGTATGTTTCGAAAGATACCCATGTCGGTAAGAGAACCTTTCACCATCCTCTTTTTAAAAGACTTCTTTTGTTATGTCTTTTAATTCACATAACATTATGTTGGGATATGTTCTTCTATATCCTTAGTGATTTAAATTTTATGTCCAAGTGATGAGATACCCTTTTTATCTCTCATCAACTCATTTTCTGAATTTTGTAGTGACGCCATTAGGCTGTCAAATTTTTGCAAGGGAACTTCCTAACCCAATTTTGATTCTTTGGGATAAGCTTGTACTCCTTGAATATGTCGTTCTATGAATATGTGTGAATAACCTATGATTGTTTTACACTTAATATCCACTTATATTTGGTGTATTAGTTTTTCACACATAATTATGTCATTGATTTATCCTTAATCCAAGGATACCGTCTTTGTATGGGACTTCGTCTAAATCTCCTTTCACTGAGGCATATTTTGTTTTATACACAACCTTCTTTTATACGGTGTATAAACCCCTTTGACTTTTACATTTATCCGAAAATAATCTTTTTTATACAAATCATTTTACTAAATGACAAAAGGGAATGTTTTTGTCATACGTATGCGGCGACAACGACTTCTCCGCCGCCGTGGCCATTATTTGAGTTTCGGCTTCCTCTACAAGCCATACATTTTTTTAAAAGAAAAATAAATACCATGTTTTACTATTCGTTTATTTTGGTATTGAAAATGGTTTTCATAATGTTTCTATTATATCAATGTGTTGTATTGATATCTTGTGATTGAAATGTGGAAATGTTATGTTTCCTTTATGTATGTTTTATGTGATACAATTGTGTTATGGTTCTTGGGCATTATTATGAAGACGGGTGGTTCCGTGATAAACTAAGGGCAGGTGAGCCCGATATAGCTCTCCAATGCATTGGGTAACGCGAAGGAGTGAAACGTTAAGGTTTCTCCGAAGAGATTTAGGGAATATACTGTGGTGGGTATTCCAAACGTAACCAAGAGGGTTACTCCCTACGTAAGAATGTTATGAATGCCTAAAGTTATCTTTATGTCTTATGATTTCTATGATTTATTCATGATTTTTATGAGGTATGTTAAAGTGCTTTTGTTTTATGGGTAAAGTATGATTTCATTCTTATGTATACATGTACTCATGTTTCCTTTCCATATTTTTATATCCCTTACTGAGCTTTTTATGCTCATCCCAAGTTTTTGAAATGTTTTTCGCAGGTCAAGGGAAGGTTACAAGATATGATGATAGTGTCAAGGAAGTGTCAAGAAAGAATCCATGTTTTTTTTAAATATGTTTCCGTTGATGTGAAAATGAATACTATATTTTATGTAACCACTTTGATTAAATGTGGAATGTAATGCAAGTTTTATGATATAATTCTCTAAAACTCTAAACCGGGAAATATCCTCAATGTGTAATCTTGTAATAACTCAAGATTAAGTAAGGTTTAAGGCTGGGGCCTTATAACAACCTCCTGGATTTGAAGATACAAAACATCCTGATCATGTTTTCAGACTTACCAAAGCTTTGTATGGTCTTAAACAATCCCCACGAGCATGGTATGATAGGCTCGCAATATTTTCGATTCAAAATAATTATGTTAACGGAAATGAAGATCCAACCCTTTTTATAAAGAAAGATAAGAAAAATGTTTTGATTGTTCAAATTTATGTTGATGACATCATATTTGGTTCAACTCAATAATCTTTAACCGATTCTTTTGCAAGTCTAATGAAATCTGAGTTTGAAATGAGTATGATGGGTGAGTTAACTTTTTTCCTTGGTTTTCAAATTTCTCAAAAACTAGAAGGAACCTATATATCTCAACGTAATTATATTAAATATCTTTTCAAAAAGTATGGTTATGACAACACTAAGAGTATAAGTACTCCCATCGGTACTTCAAACTCTTTAGATCTTGATGAAGCTGGGAAACCAGTAGATCAAACATCTTTTAGAGGTATGATAGGAAGTCTACTTTACTTAACAGCTAGTCGACCAGACTTAATGTTTTCAATGTTCTTATGTGCAAGATATCAATCCCTTCCTAAGGAATCTCACTTAAAGGTGGTGAAAATAATTTTTTGCTACCTAAAGGGAACCATGGATCTAGGATTATTTTACACTTCTAGAAATGATTTTATTCTAAAAATATTTTCTGATGCTGACTTTGGTGGATGTAGAATGGATAGAAAGAGTACATCAAAAACTTGTCATTTCTTAAGAGATTCATTAGTTTCTTGGTCCTGCAAAAATCAATATTCTGTAGCACTTTCCACTGCTAAAGCTGAATATGTGGAAGCTGGAAGTTGTTGTGCTCAAGTGTTGTGGATGCAACACACACTCACAGATTATGGCCTGAGTTTTACTAAGACTCAAATTTTGTGTGACAATACAAGTTCCATTTCCCTAAGCAAGAACCATGCACATCACTCTCGTGTAAAACACATAGATATTAGGCATCACTTTCTTAGGGATCACACACTTAAATGAGATATCATTATTCAGTTTATCAGAATGAAAGATCAACATGATAATATTTTCCCAAAATATTTACCCTCCAATAGATTTGAATACATTAAATAGATGTTAGGAATGATAACTGTAAGGTAGTCATTCTTCATTAACTTCTTGTTGAAAAATTATCCTTACAGTAACAAATTCCCTCTCATAGGGGGAGTACATTTGAATGTTAGTATAACTAAAATTTTTTGGAATCTGTTTTTCAAAATTAGTATAACATTTTTTTCTTTCTCAAACCTTTTGGAACTAAAATTTTTCGAAATGGAAATTTTCGTACTGAAATTTTCTGGAATGGAAATTTTCATACTGAAATTTTCCGGAATGGAGATTTTCGTACTGAAATTTTTCAAAATGGAAATTTTCATACTAATACTTCTAGATTGGATATTTTTGTACTGATGTTTTCATAATAATATTTTCGTAATGGAACTTTTCATAATGAGTTTGTTTTTAAGTTCATTTCTTCAAGAAGAATATTACCAATTACGAAAAATCTTTATATCCAGTCCGAGAGTTGTGGTTTCCTTACTTATAGTTTCATAATTATATTTTTCTTGTTGGTATTTTCCTAAGTCTTTAAAAGATCGGATTATATCTTTCTTCAAATCTGAATGTTTTCTTTAAAAACCTCAAAAGATCGGAGTCATGTTCTTCTTGCGGGTTTGTTTTCAACCGTCAGATCATGTCAAAACTTTTTCAACCGTCAGATGGTTTTTGGAAGACCAACGGTCACAACCATTGCCTATATAAAGGGGACCCCAAGACTTGTCCCACATCTGTTTTTCAAGCTTTTCCGTCTTGATTCACTGCTGCTCTTCTTAAGGACGGTTTCGAACTTTGCAAATCCGATCCAAATCTTTCAGGATTTCTTCACTCTGAATGTCTGTTGAAGAAACTTCTCATGATATGTCAACTGCGAAACTGATCTCTAAGTGGTTGGTCTTCAGGGAAAGCTTAGTTCATTCGGACATCTACAAGCTTGATTCCCTTATTTCCAATAATATAAAGCTGAATGGATGAGAAGATGTATGTGTAGCAAAGTCAGATAAACAGGATCAAGTTTATACTGATTTGATGATCGAGTTTTACGAGTCTGTTTCTTTCCTGATGGAAGATGGCAGAGAATGGTTTTCTTTCAAGTCTTATGGGAAGACTTATAAGCTTTCTTACACCAAGGTTGCGAGCTTGGTTGGTTTATCATATGAAGGAGAAGCTGAGTTCTGCTCACACAAACTCCTCGATGTGCAAGGAAGTTTCAATAAAGAGAAGGCACTGAAGTGTCTTGGGCTTAAGGATGATTCAACTATCAAGATTTCTCATCTCACTCCGAACAATAGAATTCTTCCACTTTGGGTGTAAGGATTTCTATTTCCAAGAAGAGTTGATAAATACAATCTGAAGAAAAGCGATATATATGTCTTAGATTTTTTGGTAAATCTAAGAAAGATAAATCTGATGAGGCATGTCTTGGTTACGATCAAGAATATCAAAGAAGGAAATTTAAGAGCATAGATTATCATGTTTCCTGCCCTACAATATAAGATGATAGTTCGGTGCTTAAAATCCTTCAAGGTTTCCTACAAGTCAAAGATCTAGAACTGCAAGCTCATGCTAGTCAGTGACGATACTCTTAAGTGGATGAAGATGGGTTTTTCCAGTGAATCCAGAGAATTTTACCCTTTATCTATGGAAGAGTTTGAAGTAGCTCAAAAAGAAACACACTCTCTAGAACCATCCAAAAATCAAAGGAAGAAGAGAAAGGCTAAGGAAGTGGTTGCTGATGAAGAAATTCCTCAGGCTAAAGAAACTCAATCTGCTCCCCCCAAGTCGAAGAAGTAGAAAACATATACGGATGAAGTAGCAGCCAAGTGGAGGGAAGGTAAAGAAATGAGGAAGGAAGGGGATCCTCAATTCAGATTGGACCCTGCTGAGGATAAGGCCTTAAAGGAAAAGGCTGCTGAGGAGTTAGAGAGACAAGCGAAGGAAAAGAAAATGAAAAAGAAAATTTCTGAAGCTGAAGTGGTGCAATCGTTGTCGAAATCTACAGAATTAGCTTCCGGAATGTTTCCCATTCCAGAAACATTCGTTTCTGAACCTTCTTTACCAGAAACTCCAACTAAGAACTATGTCACTCTGGATATATCAAATGGTAAATAATTTGTTGAAGAAGCTGAGAAGGAATTTGCTGAAGTTGTAGGGGAAGAAGTTGAGGAAGAAGAAGAAGAAGAAGAGGAAAGAGAAGATTTGGATACCCTGATCAAACATGTACAGGACTACAAAGACAAGTCTAAATCCGAATATTTAGTTACTCCAGGAAAGGGAGATGAGGAAGCTAGCAAGCAATAGCAAGAAGAAGAAGTATAGAATGTCTTATATGATGAGGAAGAATCCTATGAGAGGAATTTCCTTGAGGAAGGTCAAGAAAAATAGAAACCATATGAAGACCAGATTATCCAAGTTTTTGAATCTGAGGAATAATCCCTTAATAAATAACCTACTCTGAAAGTTGATAAGGGGAAGAAAACTCTCATGGAGACACCTTTAAAATATTTCTTCAAGAAGAAGGAGGTTGGTGGTACTTATAGAAGAATGTTGGTGCAAGTTGAAGAAGAGCAGTCACAAAGAGAAGTTTCTGATTCGAAATCATCATCTTATGGGCATGATTTTGTGGTTCAGTCTCTGAGAAAGTTGGTAGACACAATTCTGATTCTTCCAACAATAGATTCTAGATGCCAGATTTTTCAACAAACTATGAATCAGAAATCGGATTCTTTATCCATGGTCATGGATAAGTTTGTGAAGTTGGAAGCTGAACAGAAAAGTTTTCTGATGGACTATGATGTGCATAGAAAGACCTGCAGTAAAGTAACCAAGTGGTCTAAGAGAGTTGATGAAGATCTAGTTCAGTTTGAGAGTTTTTAGGCTGAGGTTCAAAATTATTTTGAAATGGAGGATAAAAAGGTTAACGAGATTTTGAAAAGCTGAACCAAGTGAAAAATTCTCGGAATCAACAGGTCAGGGATCTGAATGGGAAGCATAACTAAGTATCTCAGAATTGGAAAACTGAAAGAGATTTCTAGATTGAGTTTCAGTAGAAGATGGAAAAGAAATATGAGATAATAAATTTGCAGAAAGAAGCCTTTGAGGCTTAGGAAGAAGATTTAAAAGTCCAAGAAGAAAAGTTAAAAGCCTTGGAGAGGCAAGGTTAGGATGACCAAAGAGACTTGAAGAAACTCAAAACCTTGTTAAAGAAGCTCATCCCGAAGGAAAAGGAATACAACTGAACCCACTCTGATCTTTTGTTGTAGTTGTCTTTCCTTGTAAAATTTTTCAGAACTCTAATGAAATGGTTATTTGGTTGGTTGTATCATGTCATATACTAATGTTTCAGGTACCATACTCTGTTTTCCATTCCCTTTAATTCTTTTTGAAAATCACAAAGGGGGAGAAGGAAAAAGAACTACTCCTATGGAGGAGAAAGGAAAAGTTTCTAAGAGAAATATCCTTAAAGAACGGGGGAGTTTCCCACTATGAAGCTTTTTCATTCTTACAATAATGAAAACTCTACTCCAGAAACTCAGAATACAATCCTTAGAGTTTCAATGCCTAAGGGGGAGTTAGTTTTATTCACCTTCATACATTAATAAAGGGAGATAAGTTTTTAATTCTAAAGTCTAATGAAAATGTTCAAAATCCTTATATGCGTTTTCGAATGGTTGTTTGTGATTTCCAAAAAGGGGGAGATTGTTGAGTCAATAAGGTTTTCCTTATGAATTTTTCCATTCCTTCTTGTTTTGAAAATCACAAACACCTTATACATAAGAAAATATTATTTTTACCTCCATAAGGAAAATTTACTTCTTTAAGGAAATTTACTTTAACCTAAATTTTCTTACACAAAGCAATAGTTTTCTTTAGTGTAAAAACCGAATTCATACCCAAAATCCCAGAAGTCATATAATTTAAAGAACTGGAGAATTCTATTTTTTGGATCCGAATTCTGGATGTAACCTGTAATGAAGTTCCAATTTGAATTCTGGACTCCGAACTCCTATTTAGTTCGACTCCGAACATTCATGAGTTCGACACCGAACTCTTATGAAGTTAGACTATGAACTCTTAGGTAGTTCGACTTCGAACTTTCATGAGTTAGACTCTGAACTCTTATGAAGTTTGACTCTGAACTCTTATGTAGTTCGACTCCGAACTTTCATGATATCGACTCCGAACTCTTATGAAGTTCGACTCTGAACTCTTAAGTAGTTTGACTCCGAACTTTCATGAGTTCGACTTAGAACTCTTAAGTAGTTCAACTCGAACATTCAGGAGTTCGACTCCAAACTCTTATAAGGTTCGACTCCGATCTTTTACTAGTTCGACTTCGAAGTCTGCAAGTTCAGAATCCGATTTCTGGTGAAACCAGACTCCGAATTCCTATAAAACAGAATCTGAACATTTCTTTACATAGACTCCGAATTTCATTTTGGTTAGACTCCGAACTTTTAATTTTCTTACACTCCGAGCTCTTGTATATCTTTTACCTACATATTCTTCAATTCAAAATGATGTTGTGCTTTTAGTTATACATGGTTTTTCTATAAAACGATGTCGTCTATTCTGTTTCTAATTAACCGTTGGTTGAGTTACACGTGTACAAGTCCCTCTGAATTTCAAGGAAAATATGACCGTTGGAAGAGGGAGCCGACCGTTGGAAGTTTTCCTATAAATAGGAGCTCATTTGAAAGAGCTCAATATAGAGAATGAAGTTGATCAATCTAGATACCACACGCTGTTAAGGTGATTTCTAGAGAGAGAAGCTTTTCATGTCTTGCCGGTACTGAACTGCTCGTTCAGATTGCTTTGTGCGACACCGAATGTTGGTGATTACATTCGAGGACTTACGGGGATAGGAAGAAAGCGGTGCCGACTACTTTGATGTTCAAGGGATTCCTTTCTGAGGAAGACAGAGGTTCCAACTACCTTGAAGTTGTAGGCTTGCGGGGATAGCAAGACAGAGATTCCGATCTTCGTATCGAGGGCTTACCCTAGTGTGGGTAAGACAGACTTGCTTGAAAGTATAAATCAAGAGACCTTTATCCAAGGTTGTTGGATACCCTTTTCTTTGGGTTAAAAGAGTTATTGTTTGTTACTCGTAGTTTTACTACTTGTTTGTTTCAACTACATATTGTATTGTAAGGAAAGTATAACCTTCATATACATCCTTATACTTGTACTCTGATTAGTTTAGATTATATACGCTTTATGGTAGAATCTTATATTGTTAACATTGTTTATAATTCTCCAGTTGGTGATCAGAGATGTTGTGAATTTTCTTAGTTTAACTTTGTTAAACCTAGATTTTCCTTGTCTAAGGAAAACATAGTTATTCGTAACCAAATTTTAAGGTTCCAAATTTTTTTTAAAGTATACAATTTACCCCCCCCCCCCTCTTGTATTTTGAGCATCTACATTGTTATTTCGATCCAACAATTTGGTTTAAGGGTCACTATTTAACAACCGGGAATTTTATCAAGGGAAACTCCCCACTTATAATTATTTCATATAGTATAAATGACAAAAAATAACAAATAGAACACAATAAAAACATTATATATTATTAATGAATGTAATAAGAGGTATTTTTAAAAGGTAAGGAACCTATACCAATGGAATAGTAACCCGGCCTTTGAAATACTATTGTGACCATTAGGAATAGTAATTCAACCAATAAAATAGTAACCTCATCTATGAAAGTATAAATAAATTTTATGTATCTTATAAATGATAATATAATGTAATTATATCTAGTATAAGTAAATAATTTTTTAACAAATTATTAATTATGTGTTGGTATTTTTATAAAACAAAAATATTTTTTTTTATTTTATAATTAATATAATTATTTAAAAGAAAATGTATTTTCATAAATTATATTCCTAAATAAATATTTTTTTCCTTATTATTATAATATAATACTATGATACCTTAACTAAATTTTCAATTTATTATAAAATCGGTTATAATTTTAAAATTTGTACTTTCGAAGTAAATGATGATTTTATTTAAATATTAAATTTCTTAAATCTAGAAAAGTATTTTCAAAAAATGGGGTCCATTTTTTTTAATTCTACATGTTTAAAAATTGTTAGGGTGAATTTTTGGGTTTTTTTTAATACTTGAATTTTTGGCGAATAGTAAAATACTATAAAAACTAAATACATGAGTTATTGATTCAAAGATTATGAATGGATTATGTAAGACCCAAATCTCGAACTATACTTCATTATTTTAATGTATTTACTTATCATGTTCAAAATATTCATATTCTTGATCCAAAATGATAAACTAATAAATAAAATAATGAGAAAACACCCCTCTCTTCCCCTGTAAATACCACCTCTTCTTATCACACCTCCAAAGCATTGAATATTGACTAGAATCTACCCATTCCTCTTCCCAACCCCTCCCCTATGTCTATAAGATCTTGGTCTCTTCCTAATACCAAACCATATCCCAAAGGTTGTTCTCAAGGAGGAGAGATACAAGAGGAAACATACTCTTTCTTTTTCATTTAATTTTTAATCAATTTCATTTCATTTATTATCCTCTACTCACCTACACTTATCTAGGTGGGATGATAAATATATTATATTTTATATACCATAGTTTTATTTTGTTCATGGAATAATTTATCTTCAAATCTCTTCCATTTTCCATTTATTGTAAAAATGAAAATATCATATGTGGTGTTACCACCACTATAAATGATGTGTTTTTGTTTTCCATTACTAACTCCAAGGATAGTCATAAAACCATTATTATTGTTAAATAATATTTTTTACCCATATTATATGTTAAATAATTTTTTGTAACCAATATATAAACATGATTTTAAATAAAATGATATAATCTCATAATGGTTGTAAAAACCGCCATAATAAATTGAGTCATTTTAATAAATGTTCTATCTAATATATCATCTCCATATCTTATAAAAAATGATATATAATAATCTTCTATAATTTAATTAATAACATATAATTTTAATTATGGGAAATTATTCTAATTTTAAATGATCGTTCATATATGCATATAGGTGAACTGATTCTAAAAACCAACAAAACAAACACTCCCAAACGACGGAATCGAACTCTATAACTCATCATAATGGCCATAAATGAACTTAATAAAATTATAATGACTTAAATACATGTATCATATGTTCTTTATTTACTAATTAATGAATAAAATTTTATTATCTATGAAATTATAGTGAATAAATGATTCATAAAAAAGGTAAGGAGATTCTTGAAAACAACTCCATTTCCCTAGGTTTTACATCTTTTAAACCAATTTTAGTATGTATATTCATTTAATAATCCAACTATTTCTTTTATTTATTCTATAATTTAATTTTATGGGATATACATTTTTTCTACTTGAGTTTATGAAAAACACAATATTTTCCAGAAGAACTCTTCTTTCTAAAATCACACCTTTCACTTTCCTTAAGATTGTTTCTTCTTTATTAAAAATTGATGGTTATTATACCTAATATGATATTACATATTTATTTTGAAAACCCCAACTTTTATTGATGAATTTATTCTTCATGAAATGAAACTCATTCGTTTCCATGGGTTATTTTATGTCTAATATTAATATATGTTCTCTGTGGCATGCATGGTTATGTAAATCTTATGATGTCATGAGAGTGCCTAAAATTTTATAGCGCTTGTAAATGTTATGATGTGACGGGTGATCATGGAATTATATATTTATCCAATTCATTGGTTAGTTTAATTTATATCCTGATAAAAAGTGAAATATTCATGAACATGATGCTAACATTGTTCACAACTCTGTGTGGTGGTTATCCACTAAGACATGGTGATTCGTTTTTATGAATTGTCGCATTCCATTCCTTTTTCAAAGGATTTCTCTCATGATTATGATCCTTTTATTATGTTATTATGATGTTTTTTATGCTCACATATGTGTCATGTCTCTTATTCATCATCTTTCTGAGATTTTAGCTCAACCCTTCTTTTGATGTATATCCTCAGGTGAATAGTTATACTAAGGAAAATGAAAGGTCCAATAAGAAGCTATAGAAGATGGAAATAAATAAATTTTTGTTTTTTGTTATGTAAACTTTATGTTTGTTCTTAATTTTCCCAAGACACTAAACCTTTTGATATTGGTTTTTAGTATTATTGTCTTGTTTATCTTTAAACTGATGTAATAATAATTCAAAAAAAAATTGGTTCATTATAGTTGGTATTAGAGCCCAGTTTAGTTATTTTGGTAATTAAGATTAAATAACCTTATTGAAAACCCTTTGAATGATAGTAAGTATTAGTAAGAACCCAAAAATCCTTATTTTAGGAAAATATTAAACATAGTGACCCCACAAGTCATTCCTTTCGATTTTTTTACACAAGGTAATAAATTATTTATTCATGATTTGTTTACTTATGTTTTGTTCAACCGTTTTCTAGAAAATGGTGGGAAGCAATAGAAACAAGGCCAACAACTCATGTGAGGGACAATATTGTTATTTCTTTAAGGACATAGACAATGCCTCGAGATGTGGAGTTCAAAATTTCATGGTGATGCTTACTATGATTTCTCAGGCTATGAACAATAACTTGAAAAATGTGTGGAATCCTCCTACACTTAAGAGGGAGAAATTGGATACTGATTTTTTTAAGGCATTAAAATATATAAAAATAAAATATAAAAAAGAAAAATGGTGGGGGGTTTATTTCAATCATTCTTGTAATGAGGGTTGAGATCAGTAGAAAGATTCTCCATATATGTACTATTGCTGTTGAAACCCTTATTGGAACCACCATATTCCACCATTTTCCCCTCTCTATAAATATGGGTGATGATATGATTGAGCCCTGATAGGTATTCCAGGCCAATGATCCATTTAGCAGTGAGGGTCCATGCCAGGTGAAATATTCCATGTCTAAGAGCCTGGAAAATGATAATTGAATCACTATCAATCCGAAAATTGTTCCATCCTTTTCTCCTTATCTAATCAAATTCATTAATTACATCGTACATCTCTACTTCAAGGGAGGAGGCATGGACACATGAACCATAGTTGTATCCAATAATTTCCTCATTATAATTTTTTATATGATTTCATAGCCAGTAATCCCTATGTTTCCATTTGAAGCGCCATCCACATTATGTTTTATCCATCATGGAATAGGTGGTTTCCAGAAAACTTCTAATAAACCTCTCATTGGGTTGTATCTTGCCTTTATCCCAATCTCTATTGGGATAAAAAACCCTTTGACTGAGTTATGGGAAGTCCCTATTTGTATGATTCCATCATCCTTGACCGTAGTGTGAATTTTTATTTGCACTACAAGAAAATTAAAAGAATTATTATTTTTTCATATTTTAATTTATTTCACACCAAATAAGACGAACCAGTTCTACCGCAGTAGTAGTGAATATGTAATGAATTTGGGGAGAGGCATCTATAGTAGTGCATCTTTGAAGCTATAATCTGATAGATTCCGAACCTGTCCATCTAAGATCAAAAATGTCAAAAATTTATTTTTATAAAGCAGAAGTAGTAGAACATGCTAAAAACAGGTGATCAGTATCCTCTTTATATTCGTTGCATATGCAAATTTTAGAACAATGTTCTATATGACACATCTGAAGATTGAAATCCGTGGGAATCCTATTGTGATAAATTCTCCAAACTAGGGTGGGTTGGGAGCGTCTAATCTAGTTTGTCCTGAAATTCGTTAACCAGTAAAAATTATTATTACTGTTATGGTCATTTTGACTATAGTAATGTTTGGTTTTTGACACACCATTATGAGTTGGTTCCCAAACTAAGAAATCATTAGTGTTAAAAAAAAGTGTAGCATTTTATAATAAAAGAGGTTTCATTAGGTAGATTCAAGTCATGAGATTTCACACAATCATTGATGGTGATATTAGAAATTTTGGACAATGGAATGGGGTTTATCATGTTAAAGATAGGAATCCAGTTCCAGTTATCAAACCAAAAGGGAAGAAAATAATTAATATTATCTATCCATCTAGATTTAGATAATATTTTTGAAAAACTTTTTTTTTATGGAATTACGTATTTATGTTTCCATATAAGTGTGAATTCCTTTCCTAAGGATATTATAAAATCTTCCATGAAGGAACTCATAAGTACGAGAGTTGTTGCTCAAAATATTCTAGGTAAGTTTATCTTGAAGGGCTTCATTGAAAATCTTGAGGTTTTTAATACCAAGCCTCCCATTATCATTGAGAGTGAAACATTTTTTTCCATGAAATAGTGACAATTTTTTATTCAAGAGTGATTATGCTCCATAAAAACTTGTTTATTCTTATATTGAAATTTTTAAGTAAATCAGCTTTCCATTTGTACACCATCATAGAGTATATCATTTTAGAAATAATGGTGTGTTTGACGAGACAAATTCAACCTCCCATCGATATATTTTTACCTTTCTATGAGGATATATGTTTACTGGTCTAATCAAATATTTTTAGGAAGTAAGTGTTTTTGGTATTTCTCTAGAATATTGTTACCGAAGATACGTTAAAGGGAATGATCCTTCTTTTATCCCAACTTCATTTATCACATTGATTTTTCAGGTGGCTGGAAAATGTTTACTAAATAAGATGGAATACCTGGTCCAACTTATGGGTTGACCAGAGACATCCTCATAGTGTTAGAGGACATCCTTTAGTTTTTTAATATTTTTTCTATCTCCTTGAAGGAATAAAAATATATCATCAACCTATAAAATATGAGATGGAATAGTTAAAGTTTTAGAGGAAATGATGTTCTTTATTCTACCACGATTAATCAAATCATTGACGAGTCTATTAAGGTAGTCTTCAACAATAACAAAAAGGATGGTATAATGGGGGTCACCTTGTCTAACACCCTTTATACAATTGAAATATCCCAATGGGGAACCATTTATTAGAACATAAATGTGAGCAGAGTTAAAAAGGGGTTTTATTTTTCTGACAAGATTATCATTAAATACAAATTTATAATGAATTTTGAAGATAAAATTCCAATTAATGGTAACAAAAGATTTCCTAATATTCAACTTGATGTCAAAACATCCCCCAATTTGATTTTTTTAATAGGTTAGTACTTTCAGAAGAAATTCATCTATAGTTTTAGTTATTCATTCCCTTAAGGAAACAAAATTGGTTCCAAGAATGTTGCATTTTAGAAGCATTTCCCACTTTATGAATGAGGATAATTAATTGAGAATTAATACCATAGGATACTGAGTATTTTATGAATAAATTACCAAAAACATTTAGGGGATCTTATGATCCACTAGTCATGGAATAGTGGGTCAACTTAATGAAGAAGATATTTTCTATGCTTATTTGTTTTGACATGGAGAAGGTGAATATGGTCGATTATTGTTTAGATGAAGAGTCTAGTCAATGGTGGGTGTTTATTAAGAACACCAATCTAATGGATTAATTTAAATAGATAGAGTGGTAAGACTTTACGAAAATATTTCTTAAGAAGAATTTCCCTCAAACTATCCATACAAATATGGGGAGAGAATGTATAGAGATGAAGAAAAAAGAGGATGAATCTATCATTGATTAAGAAGAAAATTTCACAAGGCTTGTAGGGTATTCCATGGGTTTTTTTGTCAATAATGATACCAAAATTGATAGATTATTTAGTGTTTTAAAACCACACCTTCAAAAGGCTCTATAAATTCAGCAATTTGTGAGATATGAATAATTTTTTGATGCGATCTCAAAGTGTAGATTGATATTGGAGAATGGATCCATGTCTAAGGTGATAAGAAATGAAAAATGGAGTTTCAAGTTGGAGAATCAAATAAAAAATTTGGAAAGAAAGTTCAACCACCTGCATGTCCAAAATGTGGGAAGAGGCATCATGGGAATTGTGTCAAAAGTATTGGTAAATGCTATAAGTGTTTGGGAGAAGTCCACCAATCTCATGAATTGAAAAGAGACATAAAGAAGATTTATGATATGATGGAGACTATGATAGCACCACCCATGCTTCAAATCCTTCAAATGTGGAGGAAAGGGAACATTTCAAGCCAGTGACCTAAACCACGAGACCTAGAGGGTAATCATCATCAGCAGCCACCAAAGCCAAAGGAGAAAGGGAAATCATATTTCATCACTACTATGGAGGTGGATCCCAACAATGATTTATGTTAGGTATTCTAGTTATTCATTCGAAAATTGAGAACGTACTATTTTATTATTCTTCTATATATTCTTTTATATCATTCAAGTGTAGTAGAACTATTGAAATGCCACCTCAAAATTTAAGGGCTGAGTTATTTTTTAGAATATAAAATGGGAAATCATTTCACTCGATGTATATAACTCATTCCCAATTTAAGTTTGTGGAATGAAGCTCCCAGTAAATCTTTTCTTAATTTGGTGGAGTTTTATTCTATATTGGGCATGGATTTTTTATCCTTATACAAATCAAATGTCAACTTTTGGGAATGGGAGATCACTCTTCACATACCGAGGAATCCAAAAAATTATTTACATGTTTAGGGAGTAGGATGAATCTTATTCATTTCCATAATCTCAATTGTGGATATTATTTCCTTTCGAGAAAGCATATCTAGCTCAAATGATTGAAAACAATGATAGACTCATGCTCGAAGACATGCCCACTGTGAGGGACTACCTTGGTGTTTTCCCTGAAGAATTACTTCATCTTTGTCCTAGATGTGAGGTTGATTTATCAATTGAACGTATTCAAGGATCTCTACCTATATCAAATACATGTTATAGAATGGATGCCATTAGGTTGGAGGAACTGAAGAATCAGTTACAAGAGAATCGGGATAAGGGCTTTATAAGCTCGATTTCTTCAGCATTGGGTACACATGTCCTCTTCATCAAGAAGAAGGATGAATCAATTCACCCCTTCATTGAGAATCTTGATCTCCAAAAAAATAATTATAAAGAAAAAGTATTCCCTTCCGCTGATAGATGACTTGTTCGATCAATAACATCGGGCCAACTATTTCTCTAAGGTGGATCTTCGGTCATGATATCACTGATTAAAGGTGAATTAGAAAGATATTACCAAGAGTACCTTTCAAACAAGTTGGGGACACAATGAGTTCATAGTTATTTTCATTTATACTCACTAATTCTCTATAAATATTCATTTAATTAATGAAAAGATACATTAGAGCTCGCCTCAACAAATTTCTAGTAGTCTTTATTGATGATACTCTGATATACTAGAAGAGTAAGGGAGAACAAGAAGAGAATTTAAGTATCATGATAAATAATTCCAAAAGGGAGAAATGTTGTGAAAAGTAAAATAAATGTGCGTTCTAAATGGAAGAAGTATCATTCTTGGGTCATGTTAACACCAGACAATGAATATCAGTGGACCGATTTAAGAAAAGGGCAATCAAAGATTAACCTAGGACAACATCTGTAATAGAGATATGTAATTTCCTTTGTCTACCTCGTTATTACCATTTATTTATGAAGAACTTATCATGATTTTAAATCCCACTAATCAAGCTAACTCGGATGGGAGAAAAAAATTGACCAATGAATTTGAAGACTTATTCAAAGAGTTAAAACGAGGCTTATCACTGCAGCATTATTCACACTTCTGAAAAGTGGGGAACTCTTTCTGGTATACATTAATTCTACAAAGAAGGGATTATTCTATGTTCTTGTAGAATATGACACAGTGATAGCATATTCATTAAGGAAATTGAAAATTCATGAGCTAAACTATCCCGCACATGATTTGGAGTTGGCAGTTGTGATATTTGCATTAAAATTATGGATTCATTATCTTGATGGGGAGAAGTGTTGTATATATACTAATCATAAGATCCTAATATATATATTAACATTTAAGGAGCTTAATATATTCCAGCAAAGATGGCTAGATCTCATCAATGATTATTATTGTACAATCCACTACTATCTTGGAAAAGAGAATAATGTGGTAGATTCTTTAAGTAGAAAGGATCATGAAACATCATCTATGTTGAGAATTTATAGGCTTCTAATCTTATTATATTTTCAATGGATGAGAATGGTAAATGTTAAATAAGAAACCTCATCAATCAATTATCAAATGATTGATGAAAAATACCTCATAGAGAAAACAATTCATGATCAAATAAATGATATAGAAATTAAGAAGAAGGTGGAAGATATGGGAAACGAGAAATCCTCTGAGTTCAAATTTGTAAAGGGAGTTCTATGATTTGGGTCACGACTATGTGTACCAACCAATCTAGATATAAAAAAGAGCTTTTAAATGATTCACATATCTCAACCTTCTCTATTCACCCAGGGGTAAAAAATAAGTATCGTTATCTTCGATAAAACTATAGGTGGGACAATATGAAGAAGGAGAACACCGAGTTTACATCAAAGTGCCTAGCATGTCAGCAAGTGAAGGCTAAAATAAAATTTTCTAAGGGGATGAGGCAACCATTTCCCATACCAACATGGAAATGGGAAAATATCACTATGGACTTTGTCATCAGACATCAAAAGACATCCAGAGGAAACAATCATATATGGTTTGTTGTGGATCAACTTATAAAGACTGGTCACTTTATCATAATTCGAGAGGAATTATCTAGGGATCAAATCACTTAGATATACATTAGATAAGTGATAAGGTTGCATGGAATACCACTATCGATTGTATCCGATTGAGATTTTATATTCACCTCATGTTCTAGAAATGTTTCCAACATGATATACACACTAATTAGAACTTTTTAAATATTATCATCCTAAAACTAATGATATAATTTCAACAACCTATTTAGATACTATAAAACATGTTTAGTAAATGTTCAACAGAATTCAAAGAGGGTTCTGGCCAAAATTAGCCTCTGTTTGAGTTCTCTTACAACAAATTTTTCTACTCAAGAATAAAAATGGATCCATATGAAGTCATTTGTCAAAAAATATTTAGAACACCAGTGTTCTGGGATGAATTCAATGAAAAAAAGATTCTAGGAACTTAAACGGTCGAAGGAATGTAGGAAAAGTAAAATCCATTCATCAGCACATCAAGGCATCGCCAAGTTGACAGAAGATTTATACAAAAAACCATCATCAAGACCAAGAGTATAAAGATAGAGACATGGTATTCCCCTTTATTTCTTCATGCAAGAGGATAATGAGATTGGGGGAGAATTTAATTTTGTGCCTCAGGTACATCGACCCCTAAGAGATTGTTGTTCATTTTGAAGATGTGGAATATCGACTGGAACTTCCACCTACCATGTCTCAAGTACACAATGTATTCCATGTATCCCACTAAAGGATGTACTTACTAGATCCCTCACATGTACTAAATCCATTGGTGTTGTAGTTGGAAAATGATATCTCCTACAAGGAGTAGCCGGTGAAGATCTTGGGTCATTGAGATAATGTTATATGAAACCAGACTACTCACCTGGTCAAGGTACTATAGTTGAACCATAATTACAAATAGGTAATATGGGAACTGAAGGAATTGATGAAGGATAATTACCCTAAATTATTTTCAGCATAGATTGTAAAATTAAATTTCGAGGGTGAAATTTCATAATTGGAAAGAATTTAACATCCAAGAATTTTATCAATGGAAACTCTATTCTTATAATTATTCCATATACTATAAATGAAATAAAATCACATATACAACAAAATAAAACAATATATATGATAAATGAATGAAATAAGAGTTATTTCTTGAAGTTAACGAACCAATACATATGGAATAGAAACATGAACTTTGGAATTATAATGTTACCCTTAAGAATAGTAATTTAGCCAATGGAATAGTAACCTCATCTATGAAAGTAAACAATAAAATTATGTTTTCTTATAAATGAAAATATAATATATTTATATCATAGTATAAGTAAATAAATGTTATAAAAATTATTAATTAAGTGCTAGTATTTTTATAAAACGTATGTTTTTATTTTCATATTATAATTAATATAAGGATTTGAAAGAAAATTTATATTAATAAATTAGATTCATAATTTAATATATTGTTTCCTTATTATTATAATATTATTTTATGAGACCTTAATTAATTTTTCAAAGTAATATAAAATCAGTTATAATTTTGAAATTTTTATTTTCAATTTAAATGACGATTTTAACTAAACATTAGTTTACTCAAATTTAGAAAATTATTTTTTCAAAATGGAGTTTATTTTTTAATTACACAAATCACAAAATGGTTAGGTTGATATTTTGGGTATTTTTTTAAATACTTGAATTTTTGGTGAATAGTAAAATATTATAATTTGCAATAAAAGCTAAATACATGACTTATTGAGTTATCAATAATATATGGATGATAAAAGACCAAAATATAAAACTATCCTTCATTTTTTTAAAATATTTAGTTATAAGATTCAACTATTCAAACTCTTGAGTAAAAATAATAATACAATGAATAAAATAATGATAAAACACCCCTCTCTTCCCCTATAAATATCACCCATCACCACCTTTTCTCCTCGCACCTCCAAAGACATCAAGCATGACTAGATATTTCTCAATCCTATTCAAAAACCCTCCCCAACATTTTGGATCTCTAGGTCTCATCCAAATACCAAACCCTTTTCTCTATAGAGGTTCTTAAGGGGGATAACTTCAAGAGGTAGAATCCTCTTTTTCTTTTAATTTCTTTTCCATTGCATTTATTTTATTATCCTCTCCTCACATACACTTATCCAAGTAGAATGATAACTAAAATTATTTTTATATACTATAATTTTATTATGTTAATATAATAATTAATCTTTAAATCTATTTCTTTTTCCTTTTACTTTATAAATTAATATATCGTCTGTGGTGTGTCGATGTATCGCCACCGTGGGAGATGCCTATTAATTTTCCATCACCACCTCCAAGGCTGATAAAAAATATATTATAATGATTAAATAATATTTTTTTATACATATTATAATTTATATAATATTCTGGAACCAATATATTAACATTATTTTAAATAAAATGATATAGTCTCATAATGATCGTAAAAACCACCAAAATAAATTAAGTCATTTTCATTAATGTTATATCAATTAATTCATCCTCATAAAATATAATAAAATGATATGTAAGACCAATTAAACTTTTAGAATATCATTAATAACATATAATTTCAATTTTGGACAGTTATTCTCATTTTTAACGATCTTTTATACACATATACTAGTGAACTGTTCATTAAAACCAAGAAAACAAAAACACTTGAATGAAGAAATTGATCTATATAAATCATCATAATCCCCCCAAATGATATTAATAAAATTATAATGAATAAAATACATGTATAAGATACTATATATTTACTAATTAATAAATTTTATTTTATTATCGAGCATACTAATGTGAAATAATCATTCATACATATGGTATGGGGTATCTCGAACCCAACTACATTTCCTTATGTTTTCCCTATTTCACACCTATTTCACTATATATATTAATAAAATGATCCATAAATTCCATTTCATTATTATCCCCTTTCATTTTCATGGATATACATATTTTCTAATTGAGTTTATGAAAAACACAATATTTTAGAAAAGAATTCTTCTTTCTAAAAACACACCTTTTACTTCTTTTGAGATTGTTTCTTCTTCACTAAAAAATTATGATTCTTATACCATGTATGTTCTTTAATCATTATTTTTGTAACCCAAAAGTTTACTCATGAATTTATTCTCTATGAAATAAAACCCATTCTTTTACATGGATTATTTTTTCTAGGATTGATATATGTTCTATATGGAATGCATGATTATGTAAATGTTAAGATGTGACGGGTACACCCATAATTATATAGCACATGTAAATATTATGATGTGATAGGTGCACCCATAGTTATATAGTTCTCTAATGAATTGGTAAATTTTATGTATCACAAGAGACAAATTGAAATATTCATGAACATGATGCAATATTGATTCATAACTATGTGTGGTTGTTAACCAATATGACATGATGTTTCATTTTTATGAATTACCAAATCCCATACCTTTTTAATGATTTTTCTGGTGATTATAATCCTTTGATTATGTTATGATGATGATGGTTATGCTAACCCATGTTTCATGTCCCTTATTCATCCTCTTACTGGCCTTTTAGATCACCCCTTCTTTATATGTATATCATTGGGTGAATACTTGTACTAAAGAGAATGTGATGGCTAATATCATGCTAGAGAAGAAGGAATTAAATAAATTTTTATGTTTTATTATGTAAATATTTTTGGATAGTCCAAATTTTTCAAAGACACCAGACCTAAGGATCCTATATTTGTAGAACTATTATGTTTTTTTATCTTCAAAATTATGTAATAGTAATGTTATAAAATATAGGGTCGTTATATACGAAGTGGTAAATAATTTCATAACTCAATTTCTATTCACTAGGTTATATTACCTCTTTATTTACATTACTATTATATGATTATGTTTATAATGACATTTATCATTTAATATTGTATTTCAAATTGTTTTATGTTTAATTATATTTGAAATACATAATTTTCTTATTAATGAATTCTCAATTAAAATTTATGAGCATTGTGAGGGTTTAATTCAATATATTATTCGAATCGAGATTGTTTATACATGTATTTACATTGAAGTAAGTTATTTGAATATTATATAATAAATAAATTTTATTTTGACCAAATCTGGTTATTTGTAATATATTATTCTAATATTTCCATTTTATCACTCTTTGGGACATAAAATTATTGATAAATTTTTTTAAAAAAAATATAACATCATTTTCGTCTTCAATTGATAGTCTATTTTCTTCCAAGATCATGTATTATATAAATTTTAAAAATATATATTTAACCCCTTAAAATTATTTATTAATGATATTTTCATCCATTTTGACTTTTTACAAAAACAAATTGAATGGAATCTTCATTTTTTGGAATAAGACACTTTTCTATCTTTTTTACATTGCTAAAAGAATATTATTTTTAACTTGGATGACATGGGGAAAATTACCCACCGACATGAACTCTGTTTATTTAAATATTTATTTAAAAAATTTCAAGGTTATTTTTATAGAAAATTTTTACTAGTATTTTGGAAATTCTATGTTTTAAAAAATGAATTTTAGTAAAAATTCAAAAAAAAAATTATCTTTAAAAAGTGAATTTAAATAAGAAAAACGATAGATTCTTAAAGAATTTTTTTAAGTGATATTTTTATTTCTATACATTGATGAGAACCCCATATATTATTAATATATGGGTATATATTATATTGATACCATCTGTATTCTTACCCTAGATGGTTTGTGATAATTTTTACCCATGTAAGTATTGAAATTAACTAACATGATTCATTTTTTTATTCATTTTCTTTCCCTTGAATTATTCACATTCCTGGGGATATTAAATATCACCTAAATGTATAGATTATTTATCATTGAAATTTTTATTACTTAAAAAACATATCGTTTATACATATGATGTTCTATATTGAAAGTTATTTTTAATGTGAGTAAGTACTGTTAAATATATATTGTTTAGTCAATAATGATTTTTGATGATAAGGATAATTATTCATGAATTACATTTATTATTCGATATACGATGACTTTTATGGTCCTATAGTTATGGTTGGGAACTATTAATATATAGAACCTCGATACATCGATAGGTCTCATGAGAAAATAAATAATATACCATTAACAGGGTTTCTACCTGTAGTTTAAACCATCTAGTGAAATGTATTAAAAGTAGATCTATCATGATACCTGAGATCATTGTGTCCAATAATTAAGTATTTCCTTCATTTAGAATTCATTTATTTTAATCCATGATATTTTCACAACTTTCTTATCTCTGGATGCATTTAATTCTCAACTTATTTATTAAATGACATGTATTTTCACTTATTGACGTTTCCATATTGATTATGTCCTATCCTTTTATGATATTCATGTTATTTATTAAATATCTTGTGTTGTTAGTTATTTGACTATCCATATTTATTGTTATCCATGATATTTTTATATTGATATTATCTCTAGATGAATGTCCTTCTTAGTTTATTGATTATATGGCATGTGTATTCAGTTATTTAACTTTTTGTATTGATTATTTTAAAAAATATTCCATTATATGTAACCCTTACTAAGAATTTGATATAATCCTTATTTTCTAACCTCTTTCCTAGATTCCATTAAGGTTAATATGATTTATATAAAAGTGATATGTTAAATGGAACAATTTTATTCTTGAAAAAAATTATGTTTACTTTTTCCCAAATGCAATATGGGATTCATATAATTATCTAGTTTACCGTGACTACAAAACTACTCTATCATTATGTATTTGGTTCATTTTATCTTATTCTAATATAATAAAGAAGGAACCAAATCCAGTCCACTGGGGTTGGGGTCACTGTAGTTGGTATTAGAGGAAGTTCAGTAGAAAACGTAGGAACTAGACTAAGGAAAACATAGATTACAGAACATAACCATATGATAGATATTGAGGATAAGAGTCAAATAACATCCTAACATTATGGTAAGGAATATATTTTGTGGTATTTTCTTACAATATATCCCTATCTGGGTTCTAAAAGTAGAAGGGGTTCTAGAAAAGATATACCTGAGAGTGATAAATCTAAAATGAGTGTATCAGGCTTGGCTTAATAGTCACGTGGTACATGAAAACGGGCATTAATGCATACCTAGTTTTATATTACTCGTTGTATTCATAATATAATTCAAATTTTATTTACAATCCATTATGATGTATTAAAATTGATGATGACAATGAATGAGATAGGTTAAACCAACGGAGAGTTAGATTGAAAATAATGTGTCTAAATGGAAGGTTAAAATTATTTTTATGTATAAGGTATGGAATTAAGAAAATAATTGTCTAGGAAAATGAAGAGTATGAGAAATCTCTCCAAAGGATCCATTTACACTTCATTTTCTTAAATGTGGAGAACTTGGGCGTTATTCGAGTCAATTCAATATTCTAACTGAAAACCCCTAGATCAAAGAAATAACTATGATGAAATTAAATGGATTACATATTTACATATTATGATTCAAGAATTAAATTGTTCAATTATTTTTACCAATGGTATTTTGGTATAAAAATCATCAAATATCTGAGGATTGTGTTAAATTTTAGAAGAATATATATATTTATTAAATTAATTTTTTTGGATACCAACATGGGTTTATTAGTTGATAGTTTTTCATAATTTAAATATATTTAACACCCTTTTTAGGTTTTATGTGATAGGATTCTACCGTGATTAAGGACATTTTGGATATATTTATGGAAAGTATATGTTTTTGTGGAATCATTATTTGAGTAATAATGCATTTAAATTTTATAGACATATGTTTGAAAATATTGAAAGTATTTATGGTTATTATGATCATTAATTCCATTGTAATAATAGTAAAATAATATTATTGGATTCTATGGGAATAAATAACAATAAATAAGATTTTTTGAAACCAATAAAAAAAGGTTATTTATTGATTAATTTTATTTCAAGGGTGACCATCATATTTTTTTGGGAATCTTATAGGACTTATATTAATATATATTAGAAAAATAACAACCCACATGATGAGTGACAACCCATAACATCTAGAAAGTCTATGGGGATTGAACCCATGATCGACGGATGATAATGGTATAACACCTACCACTAGACTATGCAATTTCTTGGTTAATATTTCATTATTTGTAACTAATGGATTTTAAAACTAAATATTAATGTAGAACTAGTGGTGTTTCTTTTTAGGTTTAGAGATTAATTTATTAAATTTCATAACTTATGATAACCATATTGATTTAGTAAAATCGTTATATATAAATGGGAAAATTTGTCACTCTTTAATAGATCTTATGATCCATTGAATGTGAGTTTTAGTGATTTAGGAATAAAAAATTCATTTTTGGATATTCATTTCTTGGATTACGAGATGAATTTAAAATTTATCAAAGTGAAAACAAATTATGAAATTGTGATTATAAAATAAAATGTATCAAGTAAGTATATTTCATTATATTTTTATATAGTAAAATAATTTCCCAACATTGGGTGAAGGATATTGAAAAATTATTATTATATCCCATTAATATATAATAAATAATATGGACTTTTAAATAATCACATATTTATGTTTTTGAGGCCCATAAATTCTTATTTATCATTCACTTACTTGTGATCAAAGACCTCAATCACTCTCTATAATTATCTATGATTTTATTCCATGTCTATATCTTTACTTACCACCAGTGTTCTCTTACTTGAAAAACTAGTTATGTGTTATTATATATAACATTGGTACATCCCCTTCTCTCATTTTAAGATGATAGTTTTTTATCCCTTTTATGATGTGTTTTTTTAATAAAGTAATTTTAAAATATCTAACCATTGATTACCGAGACATTTTTAAATTGTAAGAACGTAAATAATTTAAGATGGAGAGAATATAACTCCTAAAAATAAAAAAATAATAAAATTTTATTTAATATCATTTTAAAAATCAAATACTAAGTATAAATAAACCATAGAATATATTTCTTTAAATTTAATCTCTTTGATATCCTATAGAACATGCAACGAAGAGTCTAAACAAACAGTAACAAAATCATACATTATGACCTATATATTAAATTGGTGGACATAAATAACACTAAATATATAATGAAAATTATATGGTTTAAAAATTTATAAAAATTAACTGGTTAACAATTTATTAGGTAGAAACTAAGAATCATTCTAAATAAAAATAATTGATTTCTGAAAAAAACTGTTTTTTTTTTCTTCTAAAAGGCAGTTTAGTCATGCATTGCACACATAATTTAAAAAGATTTTTTACCAATTTTAAAAATATTATTTGGTAAAATTATATTAAAATTTAAAATCATAATATCAAAATTATCTTCTAGTGATGTTTTTGGTATTTTAAGAATAATTTAAATTTTTAATGAATAGTGAAAAATACAAAATTTTAATCGAAAACAGCCTTTTAATTTAAATAATTTATAAAGTTATATTTTAATATTAATTGTTTTTGAAGTAAAATTATTTAATTTATATATATATATACAATTAAGTTCACTGAAATCATTTTGATATTTAATTTTGATATATAAAAATTGTGAACATTTGAACATTTTCACTTAGAAAACATTTTTTTCTCGTTGGATCTGTGGGATCAATTTTAAATTAAAATTTTCTCCTTATGTGCAATTAATTTGAAAAAATGTATTAAATATTTGGAATAATAACAATTTATATTATATTTTAAGGTAAAATAAATATATATTAAAAGTGAAAAAAATATATTTTAATTACTACGGTTAAGCTAAAAATGGATTTACTAGTGGTTAAACTAAAAGATTATTCATTAAGATAATCTAAAAACTTGTCTAAATATGTTGTATGTAAATATTTCGATTTTATAAATTATAGTATCTAAAATTTTATACTATTTTTCCCTTATTACATGATAAAATAATTGGTGGAATCCATTGTTTTCAAATAATACAACTCTGTCACTCATCGCACATATAAAATGCCACCTCTCTCCTCTATTATTCACACTTCACACCCTTTTGGAGAATCCAATACCTACATAAATAGCATCCCAAATAAAATCACATAATCTTATAATCCTTATTTTTTTTCATAAATCCAACTTATGTTAGATTTCGATGAAAACTTAAGGAGTTTACACGAAGAAGAGGTAACATTCTTTAATGAGGGTTTTTATTTTTTCTCTTCTTCTAACTCCCTCAATTATTATTAAAAAATACTTAAATAAAAACCTAACTATATTCCATATACTGAGACTTTTTTATAATAAGTGAATTACCTACAACCATTTTGACTTCCATCAAATGGATTATGAAATCAGCATTTGTGTGTATGATGGACTACCACCTCACGAACTGATGTCATTAGTTTTTCGGTTACAACCTATAATGATTTCATATGTTGATAAAAATAATGTATAAATATAACATTTATAACATAAATATAACTCTCAGAACATTATAAAATATATATTTATATATATTAATTAATATTTCATAGGGGAAACAATAATGTTTCTCATGTCTACGGTGGACTACCACCTCAGGAATCAATGTGATTTGACATTAACTAACACTTTACATGGAAGTTGAAAAAAATATATTTAATAAATATATATATATATTACAATTATATAATTATTATATATTTTACATATAAATCATTCATAATATGTAATATATCATTTTCTTTCTAGAATTTTCACTCACATAAAGACGGTAATATCATTTGTGTACGTGTGGACTACTGCCTTCAGGAAGAGATGTACATCTATTTTCATCCCCACCCCACATGGATGATATAAATAAGCATGTAAGAACCTGTTTTTTGCTGAGAAGGACTTTGGAATATTCTTGATAATATTCCAGAGCAGTGCCTTCAAACGGCGAGCGATTCCGAGCCCCGGAGTGGCCGAAATTAAATTTTCAGTGCGTTCACACTGAAAATGCTAAATAAATATAATAACTCCTAAACGGAGTTCCGGATCAGATATCCGAGTGTACGGATAGGTTCAGAATGGGGTGTTTACCCTAGGAACGACATAAAACTTGTCAGCGCGGGACGTTTGGACCCCTCGCCCGCTTCTGGAACGATAAACGGATTAATTAATTAATTATTTTGTTTGTTTAATGTCGAAACGCAGGTATCTTTTAGACGGTGGCTCGGATTGGAAAACTGAGGGCACCATTGTGTTCGGAGCGTTCCATTTACCCTAGGGGGGTATAAGTTTCGCGGGCGCAGGCCGTTTGTGAAAAATGGCTCCAGGGGCGTTTTCGTAATTTAGCGGCTTCTGACGTTAAATTTTATAACTTTTGAAAGGGGTCTCAGAACAAAATTCCGAGACCTCCGTTGTGATCAGAGCGTGGTTCTTATCCTAGGGGAGGCTAAATCCCGACCCCGTCTGGAGTTCGGGTTCGGGGCTGTTGGGTGGGTGTTTAAGTGATTTGTACTTAAACACCCCCACCCCCCTTCTTCTTCTTCTTCTTCTTCCTCAAACCCTCCTCCCCCTCCTTCACCTCCGGCGAGGAAGCTCCGGCGAGGTTACCTCTGGCGAGGCGACTCCGGCAAGGTGCAGTGGTGCCGGCGGGTTGACGGCGAAGCGACGGGCATCGCCCAAGAGGTAGGGTGATGTTTTTGCGTTTTAATTCCTGGACCTCCCTTTGAACCCCAATTTTAGCATCGATTTGTTGTTTTATTTTCTAAAAAATCCCGTGGACGCGTAGTACACAATTTTTTCTTTCCATTTCTTCTTTCGGAATCAAATTCCGAGCTCGGTGGCGCCCGCAATCATCCGCCGAAGATTGCGGGTTTTCGGTTTCAGGCGGGTTCAAGCGGCGGCGCAGCTCGGCGGAGAAGGCGGTGCGCGGGTGGTTTCAGCGGTCGGCGGTGCGGGGGCTCGGCGCAGCACCGGGCGAGCGCGGATGCTGGCCAGGGTGAGGGAGCGGCGTTAGGCAGAGCGGCCGCGGAGGAGGCCGGCGCGCCAGTCGCGTCCGACGGAGGGGGGAAAACCCGTGCGCGGTCTTCCCGGGGTCAACGAGGACCGACTTCGGCCGGTCTGTTTCAAGGATGCAAGGACCCGCATGAGGCGGGTCCTGCGCTGCAACAGGAGACCGGCCTTTTGGTCGGTCGGATGAGGAGTGCCGGACCCACTCGGGTCCGGCGGTTTGAGGCGGGCCGGCGGTTCGGACCGTGCCGGCCGGGGTGGACCGGCCCGGGTAGGCCCCCTTGCACTCGGAGGGCCGTAACTCTTAAACGGCGCGTCCGATTGACGCGCCGTCTACGGTGGTGGAACCGTATCGATGAGGCGGACTTTTTGAAATGGGTTTGGGAATTTTTAATTCCCGAAACAATAGGCCTCAGTGGCGCGACACGTACGTCGAGGGGTTTGACCTCTTTCCGGGAATTTTGTTTTCAGTGGCGCGGACGCATGCGATGTCCGCTTTGAGTGCTGCCAGTTGTGTTGGGACCTTGGCGCAAGGGTGAAGGTTTCCAGGGTGGTTACGGGCGTTGAGACTGGATTTGACGCGTGGGCCCCACGGCCCGCCTTTCGAGCTGCATGCAGCGTTTCACGCCTTTCTCACCGGGCGACCGTTCGGGGCGTGCGAGCCGTCGATTCTGGATGTTTTTCCGAGGGGATTGCAATGGTGAAATCTGCTCGCCCTAATTCAGCACGATGGTGCGGGGCCCACGAGGGTCGTTTGGGCGTCGACGGTGATTTTCTATCTTTATCACCGGGCGACCGTTTTGGACAAGTGAGTAGTCCATCTTGTGTGCTTTTTCGAGAGGATCGCAACGGTGTGATCCGTCCATTGAGTTTCGAGACCGGGATGCGGGTCCCACGTGGCACCGCTCGTGTGCGGTACGCTGGAAGGCATCTTTTTCTCCGGATACCCGTTCAACGCAAGTAAGCAGTCAATTTGACGTGCTTTTTCGAGAGCTTTGCGATAGCGCAGTCTGCCCGACCTTTTTCGGGGACGTGGGGTGGGACCCACCCGACCTGGCTACGGTGAATACTACCTTTTTCACCGGGTGTCTATTTTGGGCGATTGATTACTCAATCCCGTGTGTTTTTCCGAGGGGATCACAGTGGCGTGATCCGTTGGTTCAGTTTCGGGATCTTTGGGTGGGCCCTACAAAGGTTTGGTCACGGTGAATAGTACCATTTTCACCGTTTGACTATTTTGGGCGAGTGAGTGGTCTAACTCGCGTGTTTTTCTGCAAGGATTACAACGGTGCGATCTGTTTGGTTGTGCGGAGCCTCTTGCGCGATATTGTTAAATGTGGAAGCATGGGAGGTGCTCTAGTGGTGGTTCTCCCTATCTTGTTTGTGGTGGACCCTTGGCGTGTGATCGCGCACTCTTGGGAGAGTGATGTAATTGGTCCACGAGACGTGGTTGGCTGTGTCTGGGCCTTCGAGGTGGAGTTGTTATGTCACGCCTTCGCGTTGACATTGGGTTCCGTGTGCACGATAGACCTTGGGCTGGAGACATGGTATACTCTGGGAGTATACGAGGGCGCTTGGAGGTACATGTGGTTCGTACCTGAGACGTTCGTGCGCTTGGTTGGGGTTGACTTGGGGCCACACGTCGTGTGGGACCCAAGTACGTGATGTGTTCTGATTTGCGTACATTGACCTCTCGTGATGTAGATGGTCCCTTTGTGCTCGTTGTTTGACCAGCAGGGTGGAGTTTCCCCTGGCTCGGTGCTCGTTTGTTTGACCAGCAGGGTTGAGTGGTCTCCCCCTGGTTTCGCTCGCGATGGTTTGGCCGGTAGCGGTGCTAGTGACACCCAGTGCTGGAGTAGACGCTGCACCACTTTTGGGATAGTTGTTATGGAGTTGGGTGGTTGCGCGACACCCACTCCGTGTTCGGTTGGCCAGTATTGTACCCTCCTATAGATATGGTCAGAGCAGTTCTGAGTTTTACCCTCCAGCGGGGCTGGGAAGTGGGTTACTCATTGACTTCTAGGGTTTACCCTCCAGCAGAGACTGGGCAGTGGGTCACCCGATGACCTCTTAGGGTCTACCCTCTAGCAGAGACTGGGCAGTGGGTCACCCGACGACCTCTTAGGGTCTAACCTCCGGCAGAGACTGGGCAGTGGGTCACCCGATGCACTTAGGGTATACCCTCCAGCAGAGACTGGGCAGTGGGTCACCCGACGACCTCTTAGGGTCTAACCTCTAGTAGGGTTGGGCAGTGGGTCACCCGTTGTCTAGTTTCAGGTCTACCCTCCAGCAAGGCTGGGCAGTGGGTCGCCTGTCGACTTATTCCAGTTCTACCCTCCAGCGGGGCTGGGCAGTGGGTCGCCTGATGATGTATTAAGGTTTACCCTCCAGCGGGGCTGGGCAGTGGGTCGCCGGATGATGTGTTATGGTTTACCCTCTAGCAGGGCTGGGCAGTGGGTCACCCAGTATCTTAATATGATTTACCCTCCAGCAGGGCTGGGCAGTGGGTCACCCAGTATCTTAATATAGTTTACCCTCCAGCGGGGCTGGGCAGTGGGTCACCCGATGATGTGTTATGGTTTACCCTCCAGTGGGGCTGGGCAGTGGGTCACCGGATATCTAGTTATGAGTTACCCTCCAGCAGGGTTGGGCAGTGGGACACCGTCTGGCAATCCAGACTCAGTCCTTTTGACTAGGCTAGTCTGTGGCATTCCTCCGTGATTACCGGAGCGGGACCCTTGGTTGTACGGGTCAGTGATGGAGCGGCTTGACTTTGAGGAGACCTCTCGACTGCAGGGCAGTGATGAGGTGTGGTTTGACTTTCCTAAAACTCTCAAGCATGAGGGCGCTTTCCCCACCGAGACGCGTTCTTGTGACGTGATCTAAAACCGTGCGGGCGAGTCAGTGCCGCCCAAAGCGGATAGTGTCGAAGTGCGGTGATTGAGCCCTAGGCTTGTAGTTCGGGGCAGACGTGAGGGATGTTGGGCGACGATGATGGTTACTTCTGGGACTGTAGGCGTCTCTTTTCTTGGGCGGAGCTACGGGACGGAGATCCCCTTACGACGATGTTCGGGCTTCTTTATTGAGCAAAGGGATATGTATATACCTTGTTTCTGGTACCCACTTCTTGGGTTTGGTTACTCTCCTTCCAGGTGAGGCGATGACGCACAGGGTATGCCACATGCTTTCCGTGTCTAGCTTCTCATGGTTGGATGAGTCTACTCTCCTGCTATAGGCAGCGAAGACTCGACGGGATGTGCATCTTCTCATCGTTTCCAGCTCCTTGTGCCTGGATGAGTCTACTTCCTTCCTTTTGTTGGGTTGAACTGGATTCTTTACTGCACCCTCGGTTGGACCCCTTTACTTTCCATGTTCGCTCTGCTGCTCACCCTTCGGTACCTCCTTTGTTGCTCCCTCGAGCCTTCAGGGTATCCTACTGAGTATTTTTATACTCACCCCTACTTGGGCTTTTCCCGCACTTGGTCTGCCCTTGCAGATGACGGACAGGTGGAGCGTGGCTTCAGTGGAGCGTAGGAGCTTGGGAGCTTGGACCGCGTGCGGTGGTTGTGGCTGGGTTCCAGGTGGGAGACCTGTCAGCTGTTTCTTTTTGTTTACCTGTTTCCGGGTTGTGGCACTTTTTGGTTGGGAGCATGTTTTTCCCCTTTCTTTTCAGCTTGTACTTTGTACTGTAAGTGGTCGATGCACTCTGTGGTTTATATATAGCAGTTTCCCTTTTCTTTAGTTGTCTTTTCTTTTACTATGCAATTTTGAATTGAGTGTGCTGCGTGTGTGTGTTCACAAGTACTTAGGAAAAGGCCTCCCCGAGTTATTGTGCCTTCGGCGCTGGTTGCCAGCCCCTGGCCTATGGAGGCAGGCTTGGGGTAGTTGCGGCTCGATCCCGGGTAGGGCCGGGTCGTGAAAAAGTGGTATCAGATGTGGTTCGTTCCTTGGGGAGTTGTGTGGACGTCCCTAAAAGAGGAATTGGTTGGGAATTAGGAAAATAGTGTTAACGTGTCTTGAGAGAATCTCTCAGGCCAGGGAGTCAAGTGATGGTGCGGCGGCTGACGTATCCATTCACTAGGACCTTGATAACCCGCTTGTCGACTCGACATTCTAAGACACTTGTTGCAGGGAAATTTGTTTGTGCATCACATAGGACTGAGTATTTGACTGTCCTTCTTGAGTCATCTCCCCATCGTTGTTGTTGTGGTATATACATATATGCTCATCTGACCGCGGAACTCCTTAATAATATTCAGGATTTCTCCGCGAAGATAGATGGCCCAGATATCAGCTTTGGTTCGTGACGAAGACCCTGTGAGCTACGAGGCCACAGTCTAGGACCCATCATTTGATCCCCTTTCTTCGGGTGGGCCGGTAGCAGCACCCCCACCTGTGGAGCAGCAGACAGTTTCAGCAGAGTAGGCTGAGTTTGAGCGCAGTTTGAGTGTGCTCCGTGAGTTCCAGCGGTAGAGACCGCTGAGGTTCAGTGGGGATCCAGACCCTCAGGCAGCAGAGGTTTGGCTCGAGGCAGTGGTTCGCCTTTTCAGGCTTGTGCAGACGCCGACAGATCAGAGAGTGGCTTTGGTAGACACCCTTTTTCGTGGATCAGCTCGGTGTTGGTGGAGTCTGATGACTGAGCTTATTGACGAGTCGTCACTTTCGTGGGGCGAATTCCAGTTGTTGTTTCGTGAGGAGTTTTTTCCCTCCTGCTTGCGCTCCGTTCGGATTCAGGAGCTCCTACAGTTTCAGCAGTGGGGGATGACGGTGGCCAAGTACGCGGCTAGTTTTGCAGATCGTGCACACTTTTACCCGGACTTGGTCCATGACGACAACCTCCGAGTGCGGAAGTTTGAGCAGGGTCTCCACCGAGAGATTCGTGCCGTCATAGTACCCTAGGGCTTTTCCACATATGTCGGGGTGCTAGAACAGGAGCTGGTGACAGAGGGCTTCCTGTCGCGTTCTAGAGTTGATGGTGGCAGCAGGCACGTTGGAACAGAGACGGCTGCCGCAGCTAGCGGGTGTCGGCAAGCAAGACCTTGATGCAAGTGGCCATCCCACTGCCGGTTTCGGAGACGTGGTCGTATACCACTTTGGCGAAAAGACGCAGGGCCTCAGCTGCAGATGCCCTTCCGTGAGTGGATCTCGGGTCATGGTTGTACACCACAGTGGCGCCGGAGGGCACCAGGGCATCCCAAAAAGAGCCGGTGCTATGCTTGTGATGGGGGAGGTCACCTGGCATGAGACTGCCCAACCCGAGTTGCTGAGAGCTTCAGGCAGGCAGCAGGCGCACCACCACGGTAGAGGCAGCACTGTGATCAGTGTAGTGGCCAGAGAGGTGGTGCTAGCAGCGGACCGGGAGGAGTTGGTGGTGGGGGACGACGTTAAGGGATCTCCCCATCACCACTAGGCGGTCCACGTCAGGCTCCGGGAGCTGACGGTTGGGACCGTGGGTAGCCGTGAGCTTTGGATGTCTACGATCCTTTAGAGCATGGGATGGTGAGAGGTACCCCTTGCGACTCTTCTACACTTTTTGCAGTAGAATTGTTAGGCTCTGCATGTGAAAGTCCTTTCTCCCTGCTCCTTGTTTGTGGTATTACCAGGGTGACGTAGGGCGTCGGGTGTAACCCTGAGTTGGTATGTAAAAATTCGTGAGACCTTTTCCTTTAGTCGATGGTGTTGAGTCCATCGCTCACCGAGCGTGTAAGAGAGTCTCGACTGTGAATTCTTGCATGACCAGATATCCTTAGGTGTTATACCATATGGATATTCTGAAGGAGGGAATCACCGGGCCTTGTTCCAGGTGCGGGCGGTGATTCCAGTCGTGGCGTATGACGTAGAGGTTTGACCGGGGAGGTGAGCTACCCCCGAGAGCCTTCAGGCCGTTTGAAACTGTGCAAAGGGATAGAGAGGTCCCCTATCGCCTTGCCCTAACCCCAAAGTCTGGAGTGGGTGCACGACATCAGCGAGGGCCGATCTTGTGCGAACGGATAAATCCTTTGGTCCATGTGCGGTGACGCAGAGCTGTGCGTGGGTTCTCCTGGGTATGGGAATGGCGGGTGTGGGCTTAGTACCCTGTGTTGGTCCCTAGTTTTGCTTTTCGGGGATGAAAATCTTGAATGAGGGAATGATGCAAGAACCTGGATTTTGCTGATAAAGACTTTGGAATATTCTTGATAATATTCCAGAGCAGTGCCTTCAGACGGCGAGCGATTCCGAGCCCCGAAGTGGCCGGAATTAAATTTTCAGTGCGTTCACAATGAAAATACTAAATAAATGGGATAAATCCTAAACGGAGTTCCGGATCAGATATCTGAGTGTACAGATGGGTCCGGAATAGGGTTTTTACCCTAGGAACGACATAAAACTTGTTGGCGCGGGACGTTTGGACCCCTCGCCCGCTTCTGGAACGTTAAACGGATTAATTAATTAATTAATTTGTTTGTTTAATGTCGAAACGCAGGTATCTTTTAAACGGTGGCTCGGATTGGAAAACCTAGGGCACCGTTGTGTTAGGAGCATTCCGTTTACCCTAGGAGGGGTATAAGTTTCACGGGCGCAGGCCATTTGTGAAAAGTGGCTCCAGGGGCGTTTATGTAATTTAGCGGCTTCAGACGTTAAATTTTATAACTTTTGAATGGGGTCTCAGAAAAACATTCTGAGACCTCCGTTACGCTCAGAGCGTGGTTCTTAGCCTAGGGAAGGCTAAATCCCAACCCTGTCGGGAGTTCGGGTTTGGGGCTGTCGGGCGGGCGTTTAAGTGATTTGTACTTAAACACCCCCACCCCCCTTCTTCTTCTTCTTCTTCTTCTTCTTCTTCCTCAACCCCTACTCCCCCTCCTTTACCTCCGGCAAGGTAGCTCCGGAGAGGTGAGATCCGGCAAGGCGACTCCGGCAAGGTGCGGTGGTGTCGGCGGGTTGACGGCGAAGCAACGGGCATCGCCCAAGAGGTAGGGTGATGTTTTTGCGTTTTAATTCCCGGACCTCCCTTTGAACCCCAATTTTACCGTCGATTTGTTGTTTTCTTTTCGAACAAAGCCCGTGGGCGCGTATTACACAATTTGTTTTTTTCGTCACTTCTTTCGGAATCAAATTCCGAGCTCGGTGGCGCCCGCAATCATCCGCCGAGGATTGCGGGTTTTCGGTTTCCGGTGGGTTCGAGCGGCGGCGCGGCTCGGCGGAGAAGGTGGCGCGCGGGTGGTTTCGGCGGTCGGCGGTGCCGGGGATCGGCGCAGCACCGGGTGAGCGCGGCTACTAGCCAGGGTGAGGGAGCGGCGTCATGCAGAGCGGCCGCGGAGGAGGCCGGCGGGCCGGTCGCGTCCGGCAGAGGAGGGAAGACCCGTGCACGGTCTTCCCGGGGTCAACGAGGACCGGCTTCGGCCGGTCCGTTTCAAAGGAGGCAAGGACCCGCATGAGGTGGGTCCTGCGCTGCAACAGGAGACCGGACTTTTGGCCGGTCGGATGAGGAGGGCCGGACCCGCTCAGGTCCGGCGGTTTGAGGCGGGCCGTGGCCAGTGGGCCGGCGGCTCGGACCGGGCCGGCCGGGGTGGACCGGCCCGGGTAGGCCCCCTTGCACTCGGGCGACCGTAACTCTTAAACGGCGTGTCTGATTGATGCGTTGTCTGTCGTGGTGGAACCGTATCGACGAGGAGGACTTTTTGAAATGGTTTTGGGAATTTTTAATTCCCGAAATAATAGGCCGCGGTGGCGCGACACGTACGTCGAGGGGTTTGACGTCTTTCTGGGAATCTTGTTTTGAGCGGCGCGGACGCATGCGACGTCCGCTTTGAGTGCTGTCAGTTGCGTTGGGACCCTGGCACAAGGGTGAAGGGTTCCAGGGTGGTTACGGGCGTTGAGAGTGGATTTGACACGTGGGCCCCACGACCCACCTTTCGAGCTGCGTGCAGCGTTTCACGCCTTTCTCACCAGGCGTCCGTTCGGGGCGTGCGAGCAGTCGGTTCTGGATGTTTTTCTGAGGGGATTGCAATGGTGCAATCCGCTCGCCCTGAATTAGCATGATGGTGCGGGGCCCACGAGGGTCGTTTGGGCGTCGACGGTGATTTTCTATCTTTATCACCGGGTGACTGTTTTGGACAAGTGAGTAGTCCATCTTGTGTTCTTTGTCGAGAGGATCGCAACGGTGCGATCCGTCCATTGAGTTTCGGGACCGGGATGCGGGTCCCACGTGGCACCGCTCATGTGCGGTACGCCGGAAGGCATCTTTTTCTCCAGATACATGTTCCACGCAAGTAAGCAGTCAATTTGACGTGCTTTTTCGAGAGATTTGCGATGGAGCGGTCCGCCCGAACTTTTTCGGGGACGTGGTGTGGGACCCACCCGACCTGGCTACGGTGAATAGTACCTTTTTCACCTGGTATCCATTTTGGGCGATTGATTACTCAATCCAGTGATTTTTTCCGAGTGGATCACAGTGGCATGATCCGTTGGTTCAGTTTCAGGATCTTGGGTGGGCCCTACACGGGTTTGGTCACGGTGAATAGTACCTTTTTCACCGGTTGACTGTTTCGGGCGAGCTAGAAGTCTAACTCGCGTTTTTTGCCGCAAGGATTACAACTGTGTGATTCGTTTGGTTGTGTGGAGCCTCTTGCGCGATATTGTTAAATGTGGAAGCATGAGAGGTGCTCTAGTGGTGGTTCGCCCTACCTTGTTTGTGGCGGACCCTTGGCGTGTGATCGCGCACTCTTGGGAGAGTGATGTAATTGGTCCACGAGACGTGGTTGGCCGTGCCAGGGCCTTCGAGGTGGAGTTGTTACGTCACGCCTTCGCGTTGACGTTGGGTGTCATGTGCACGATAGCCCTTGGGCTGGAGACCTGGTATACTCTGGGAGTATACGAGGGCCCTTGGAGGTACGTGTGGTTCATACCTGAGACGTTCGTGTGCTTGGTTGCGGTTTAATTGGGGCCACACGTCGTGTGGGCCCCAAGTACGTGATGTGTTCTGCTTTGCGTACTTTGACCTCTCGCGACGTAGACGGTCCCTTTGTGATCGTTGTTTGACCAGCAGCGTGGAGTTTTCCCCTGTCTCGATGCTCGTTTGTTTGACCAGTAGGGTTGAGTGGTCTCCCCCTAGTTTCGCTCTTGATGGTTTGACCGGTATGGGTGCTAGTGACACCCAGTGCTGGAGCAGACGCTGCACCACTTTTGGGAGAGTTGTTCTGGAGTTGGGTGGTTGCGCGACACCCACTCCATGTTCGGTTGGCTAGTGTTGTAACCTCTTGTAGAGATGGCCAGAGCAGTTCTGAGTTTTACCCTCCAGCGGGGCTGGGCAGTGGGTTACTCATCGACTTCTAGGGTTTACCCTCTAGCAGACACTGGGCAGTGGGTCACCCGACGACCTCTTAGCGTCTACCCTCCAGCAGAGACTGGGCAGTGGGTCACCCGACGACCTCTTAGGGTCTACCCTCCAGCAGAGACTGGGCAGTGGGTCACCCGACGCACTTAGGGTTTACCCGCCAGCAGAGACTGGGCAGTGGGTCACCCGACGACCTCTTAGGGTCTACCCTCTAGCAGGGCTGGGCAGTGGGTCGCTCGTCGTCTAGTTCCAGGTCTACCCTCCAGCAAGGCTGGGCAGTGGGTCGCCTGTCGACTTAGTCCAGGTCTACCCTCCAGTGGGGCTGGGTAGTGGGTCGTCTGATGATGTATTAAGGTCTACCCTCCATTGGGGCTGGGAAGTGGGTCGCTGGATGATGTGTTATGGTTTACCCTCCAGTAGGGCTAAGAAGTGGGTCACCCAATATCTTAATATGGTTTACCCTCCAGTAGGGCTGGGCAGTGGGTCACCCAGTATCTTAATATGGTTTACCCTCCAGCGGGGCTGGGCAGTGGGTCACCTGATGATGTGTTATGGTTTACCCTCCAGCGGGGCTGGGCAGTGGGTCACCCGATATCTGGTTATGAGTTACCCTCCAGCAGGGCTGGGCAGTGGGACACCGGCTGGCATTCCAGATTCAGTCCTTTCGACTAGGCTAGTCTGTGGCTTTCCTCCGTGATTACCGGAGTGGGACCCTTGGTTGTACGGGTCAGTGATGGAACGGCTTGACTTTGAGGGGACCTCTCGACTGTAGGGCAGTGATGAGGTGTGGTTTGACTTTCCTAGAACTCTCAAGTATGAGGGGTGCTTTCCCCACCGAGACGCGTTCTTGTGACGCGATCTAAAACCGTGCGGGCGAGTTAGTGCCACCCAAATCGGATAGTGTCGAAGTACGGTGATTGAGCCCTTGGCTTGTAGTTCAGGGCAGACGTGCGGGATGCTGGGCGATGATGATGGTTACTTCCGGGACTGTAGGTGACTCTTTTCTTCGGCTGAGCTACGGGACGGAGATCCCCTTACGACGATGTTAGAGCTTCTTGATTGAGCAAAGGGATATGTATATACCTTGTTTATGGTACCCACTTCTTCGGTTTGGTTACTCTCCTTCCAGGTGAGGTGAAGACGCGTGGGGTATGCCACGTGCTTTCCATGTCTAGCTTCTTGTGGTTAGACGAGTATACTCTCCAGCTATAGGCATCGAAGACTCGATGGGAAGTTCATCTTCTCACTGTTTCTAGCTCCTTGTGCCTGAACGAGTCTACTTCGTTCCTTTTGTTGGGTTGAGCTGGACTCTTTACTGCACCCTCAGTTGGACCCCTTTACTTTCCCTGTTTTCTCTACTGCTCACCCTTCGGTACCTCCTTTGTTTCTCCCTCGAGCCTTCGGGGTATCATACTGAGTATTTTTATTGGTGTTCCCTTGCAGACGACGGACAGGTGGAGCGTGGCTTCAGTGGAGCGTAGGAGCTTGGGAACTTGGACCGCGTGCGGTGGTTGTGGCCGGGTTCCCGGTGGGAGACCCGTTAGCTATTTCTTTTTGTTTACCTGTTGCCGGGTTGTGGCACTTTTTGGTTGGGCGCGTGTTTTTTCCCATTCTTTTCAGCTTGTACTTTGTACTGTTAGAGGTCGATGCACTCTGTGGTTTATATATAGCAGTTGCCCTTTTCTTTACTTGTGTTTTCTTTTACTCTGCACTTTTGCATTGAGTGTGCTGCATGTGTGTGTTCACAGGTACTTAGGCAAAGTCCTCCCCGAGTTATTGTGCCTTCGGCGCTGGTTGCCAGCCCCTGGCCTATGGAGGCGGGCTTGGGGTAGTTGCGGCTCGAGCCCGGGTAGGGTCGGGTCATGACAATGTATATATAAAGAATTAATATGGGATTTTTGATATTATTTTCTATATTTAATATTTAAATATTACTTACCACTTTTTCATAATGATCGTTGAAAAATGGAAATGTTACTCATGCGTATATACGACCTACCGTCTCCATGATCGAAACATACTTCATTTATCAAAACCATCTTTAATGATTGGTTTTTGAATTATTATTGGTGTATAAATATGAAAATAATTTCATTATTATTATTATTTATATGATGTAAAAATATAATATGCACAACAATGATAACTTTCCTGACAAAATGTGAAAGTGAATATAAGTCAATTAACACCCGAAAAAATAAAAATAATGAAATATTATTAGAGATCGAGTGAATATAAGTTATAAAGGATAATATATGATATTATAAATATTAATATGGATATTTTATAATTTATTAACATTATTCAAACTAATATAAAGGAGGATAAATCATGTTTAGCTAAAAGGAAGCATGAGGTAAGAGATCCGTCTCAATTTCATTTCATTGAGGCATATTATAATTTTGTGCATCTAGTCTATTTTACATGGTGTGTATATTGTCCATTTGAGAAGTAATATCATAAATAATAAATTATTCATGGTATTTTATGTTTTAGTTTTTAATATTTCATCTATTGGGATTTGACGTAAGGGTTTCCAAGTGGTAAAGAATTTTGTAACTCAATTACATTACATTAGGTTATATTACTTCTTCATTGTCTTTAATATTCTAAAATTATGTGTGTAATTAATATTTAATCATATTATGTTTTATTTAAACTTTTTTATGTGTATTTCTAGTTTTTACACATAATAATCACATTTATTAATTCACACATTAATGTTATGATCTTTGTGTGGGTTTGTCTCATAATCTCATACTAATCGAGATTGTTTATACTTGTATATACATTGATGCAAATAATTTTTCATTGTAATATAAACCAACTTAATTTTATATACCACTGTTTAGTCATTATATTTTCATGTAATAATACCATTTTACCTCTCTTTTGTATTTAAATCCGTTTAAAAATGCTTTTAAAAAAATTATGACTTCATTTCTCTCTTTAGTTGGAAATCAAATTTCTTAAAAAATAATTTTTTCAAAAAAAAAATTAACCACTAAAAATGATTAATTAATGAATTTTTTTCCCATTTTAATTTCATAAAATATTTTTAAATAAAATTTCTTATCGTTTTCCGAACAAGGAACTTTTCTAACTGTTTTACAGTGTAAAAGGAATGTTCTTTTTAACTTTTAGGGCATGTACGAAATTTCCCGTATACATGACCATCATTTATTCGAAGCTTTATTTTTAAATTATACAAGTTTATTTTTAAATAAAAAGATTTCCTGGATATTCTGGAAAATTATCAATTTTAAAAATGACTTTCAAAGAAAATTATTTTCAAAATTTATTATGTTTTAATAATTTAATTACAAAATGAAAACAAAATAGTCCTCGAGAATGTTTTAAAAAGATAATATTTTTATAGTAATCAAAGGAAAACCCCTATATTATTACTTCAATGGGTAATTACTATATTGATTCCATCTTAATTCTTACCTTGGATGTTTTATGATCATTTTGACCAAGTAAATTATTCAAATTCAATTCCTTGAATTGTTTTTGAAGTCAATAATATTCCCATGAATTATCCACTTTCTTATAGTCATCAATTTCCCCTAAATATCCATATTATTTATCATGGATATGTTTATTTATTAAACGATTTATCATTTATACATATAGTGAACAACATTAAAAGTTATTTATTTATCTACTAAATATTTATAAATCTACATTGTTTACTCAATATGGATATTTGATGATAAGGTACATTTTTCATGAATTATATCAATTATTTGATATTTAAATAATGATTTATACCTACACTGATGGGTGGGACCTGGTATTATATATCCCCACGATACACAGGTAGATCTCCTGTTACAAATATGTAAGCTGGGATTAAACAAGTCTTTTACTTATAGTTTAAACTGTCTCATCAAGGTTATTGATAGTAGAGGAATAATGACTCATGCGATCATGGAATCCAATAATTATGTATTACATATATTAATAATTTAGTTATTATTATTGATGATATTTTCACAATGATATTATCTCTAGGTGCATATTATTCTCAATTTAATGATTAAATGGAATGTGTTATCAGTTATTTACCTTTCTATATTGACTACAGATTATCTAGATATGACATAAATGTTGTTGATTAAATGGAATGGGTTTTCAATTATTTAAATATATGTATTTATTATTTTCCATCATATTTTCGCATTGATATTATCCACTGATGAACTTCCTTCAAAGTTTATTGATTACATGTAATTTTTATTTAGTTATATAACTTTCTATATTGATTATTCTTTATTTATTCAAGATACATTGTGGTTTAATTATACCTTACTAATGATTTGAACTCACCATTATTTTGTTTTCTCCCTCCAAGATTCCTTGATGTTTAATATTATTGATATGTAAGGGATATTCTAGATGGAATAAGGTTATTCTCAAAATAAATTATTTTTTAAAGCAATGTTTTCAAATGTAATATAAGAATCATATAGGTATATATTTTACAAATACTACTAAACTATTCATTGATTTGGATTTTAATTCCTTGTATCTTATGCCAATGTAATAAATAATGCATTAGCTTCAGTCTATTGTGGTCAGGGTCGCCAAAACTTATGTAATTCCTGAATCAAAAAACCATTGAATGGATGAACATAAAAAGATTATATTAAACAAAATTTCTAAATTATAGAATATTTAAAAACAAATTCATGTGTATGTATGTATACTATATAAAATAAATCATGGTATATAACATGAATTATGCCTCAACTAATTGAAAATGTGACCATTAAAACACTTTAAATTGTTATTAGATTTGAATCAATATATCTAGAAATAGGTAACATAAAAGGATCTTTATATATCATGATCAGTGATTCATTCATGATATACCACATCAATAAGAAGAATATTCACCTTATAAAAGGAAGTAACTGCATAATACAATACATGTCTCAAAGAAACAATATTGATAGGAATAATCTTTACAAAGATCATGTCATTGAATTTAGAATTTAATCAGTGGAGTGATTCTGTGTAAAAATATAAATCCATAAAAAAATTCAAGTACATAAAAATAAAATCATATCTCATTTCATATATAATTTTTTCATAACATAATCAATGAAGTATAAGTATAATCCAATTAATGGAAATTGAGTTAAGAAACCCCTTACCTTGAGTCTTGACATGCTATGTATGTCCTTTAAATCCCATATAATAAACATACATTAATTATTTACTTGTCATGTAACATTTTACTAGCTTATTAACATATAACTAACCCACTTTTTTCATTTATTTTAGTGTTATATTTAACTAATTAATCTGTTAAGTCCACATCCAGAGTTTTGGGGACCATCTGTTCATAATTTCAAAAATCATTTTTATAGGTTTACCATTGTCAAATGGGTCATTATTCCATCACATAAAATATTATAAAAAGTACATAAATTAATTTTATTATATTAAATATAATTTTATAACCATCCCTAAAATTCATACCAAATAAACAAATCGCATCGCTTCATGGAGTTGGTAATCCACACGTAACCACAAACGATGTTGTAATTTTCCAATAGACGTAAGGTTATGTAAATAGAAGAAATATAATATTTCCATAATGGTAAATATTTCAATAATTTCATATTTATTCCTTAAATGCATCATTATAATCATCCATGATAGGTGATGATGAAAAACGAACCCCATCTCTTCGTGGAGGTGGCAGTCCACACATACATACAAACAATGTTTTGATTCTTTATTTGATGTAAAAAAGTGATAAATAAGGTTATGTAATTGAAACAATAACATATCATTATATGAGATATATTTATGTTTGTATGTTTATTTTTTTATAAAATAATCGAAGGAGTTTTAATAATATGTAAAATGAAAATGCTCGGTTAAGATGACTACCTCATTTTTGAAGAACCTCCTTTTGATCTCTCCTTATAGACCCTATAGAATTTATTTTAAGGAGACGGTATCCTCAATAACATGTTTAATGATATTTATAGAAGGTTTTTATTGTTTATGTAAATATTTGTTTCTAAATATTATGTGAAAAATAGTGGATAGGTGGTGTATTGTATAACAGAAAAGAGGGGAACCCTTGGAATTTATTAATGTATTAAATTAATATGAAATAATTTTCACGTAAATTCCAAAAAAAATGATATATTTAGAATTTATAATGGATATAAGTATTAATAATCTCATTAAATAAAATTTATACATGTTTAGGTGATGTTTTCACCCACATCTCTTAGTTTTACCCACTATTAATCCTTTGAGCAATTACTTTGGTAATAATTTTTTTTACTCTTTAGGGGTCAAGAAAGTTACTATGTAAGGAAATGTGACCAATAAATGTATGTTTTTTATATTATCAACCATATATCATTCAATTTTCTGTACATAATATTTTTATAAAAGTTAAATCATTTATTACATTATTATTTAAAATAAAATATCAATAATGTCATTTTCTAGACTATTTACATAATTTGAATTTATAGAATATCTAGAGAGTGATGTAGTTTGAATATAAAATTTTAACACATCAATAATACATTATATTTATCTAAAAATAATTTAATACAATAACTCACCCAAAATAACTAAAAATTAACAACAAATTACCATGATAAAAAATATATCATATTTAAAATAACCACTTATAACTAAACATAACCTATTTTAATACCTATAAAAAATATTAGATTTGTTAAAAAAATAAAGTGACATTTTAAATTTATCCTTTTCTTAAAATAATATAAAGGTCTTCATAAAGGAAAAATCGAACCAAAAATAGAAATTTTAGAATATTAGATGGGTTTATTAAAACAGAAACCATAAAATAGAAATAATTAATGTGTTATATATATTTTTAAGGCCTTATAACATTGTTTTTACCCTTAACTATCTGATTTATACTGACAGAAGTGACAAATATTCACCACAATTACTATTCACAATGACTGAAAATAAATCTTAATTATTTAAAAAAAATTACATTATGACTCCAAAAATGTAATCCAATTTATCAAATTCAATCCTTATAAGATATAGAAAATAATTTTCAAATAAAAATAAAAAATTCGATGAAAATATGTTTCCAAATAAATGTATTTTTACATATGAAAATGTTTTTATAGAAAACTGAATCATAATTTTGATTTTAATGAAACTAATTCTATTATTCTTAATAAAGAAACTAATTATACTTTAAAATCAATTAAAACTAAAAATTGAATTCTTATATATTGGTATAGAGAATATAGTTTTCTATAAAAATTATATTTTTCACTATTCACTGAATAATTCATTTTTTCAAAAAAAATCCCAAAATTTCTCCCCAAGATAATTTTGATCTTATGATTTCAAAAATTATACCCTAATTAAAAAATTAAATATCAAAAATTTATATAAATTAATTATAATATTCACACACAAAAAAACAATGACAACCATTTCTGAAGAAAACATATTTTTGAATAAAAATTGACTTTAATAAAAATTGAGTTTTTATTTCCTAATAAGTTATCAATAAATAATTATTTATTAGAAACTTTATATTTATATATATATCATAATTTTATTAATCCTATTCATATCTTGAATATTCTATTTTTATTTGATTTTTGAAAACTGCTTTTTGGGTGAGCGGGAACCGGACCATACAGGAGATACCAAATCACTGAAATCCAAAAACCGCAAAGATAAAAATTAAAAATTGCAAATAGTGAACAGAGAAGTGAACCACATTGGTACATGAATACAAGAACAACCTCCTCGAGCCGCACCCCAAACACCATCATCACTGTCGTACCATCAATAGAACACCAAACCTTGAAACAGATTCCATCATCGCCCATCACCTTGCATCCAACGTCGCACACGCCAACCTGATTCTTTTTTCACTGACACCATCGTCACCTCGTTCAATCACCATTGTCATTATCATCAAACAGTCATCCCTATCGGCCACTTCTATGAAGTTCGCCTCTAGTCTCCACCTCCGTCTTCCACCACACTATCATCATTGTTCAAACATCCACCCAGAATGCTGATGCCATCAACAACATCAAACCATCAGCACTGGCTCATATTCTGGCCACCAACAACAACACTAGAGAATGAAACCACCATCATAGAACCAATCATTGAATTTTTTGAGGAAGGACCTGCATTTCTCTCCACCTATGACCTCTGAAAAAAACCACCATATTTCAATGCAACAAAACTCCATTTCCTAGAAACATCAGCCCTCAGAAAAAGATTTGTCTACAAGAACCCAAGGGAAGGAGTGAATCCAACGAGGATGCACCTCTTAGACCCCCATAGACCTCTCAAACAACACATCCTAAAACTTCATAGTAATCAATGAACCATTCCAGATAGGGAGAGAAGTGGAGGAACATGAAGCCATAGCATAGTAGGAGTGGATGAGGGCTTCAACAGAGAGACTAACCTTATATAAGGACACAATTCCCTTCCATCAGGCCACCTCCAGAAGAAAAACACACCTGCAAAAACCCCACCACGAATAAAGAAACACTAGAATAATCTGCAGCAAACAACCCAATCACAAAGAAAAGTGTCGCCTTCAGGAACCCAATGGTAGGAGAGAATCCAACTAGGATGTGACTCTTGGAACACTATCATCCTCTCAGACAATACATCCCAAAACTTCTTAGTAACCACCACACGAGACCAGACATGGAGAGAAGTATAGGAACTTGAAGCCAGAGCAGAGTTGGAGTAGATGAGGGCTTCAATAGAGATACTTGACCTTTTCCAGGACCACAATCCCCTTCCATCAGGCCACATCCAAATGAAAAACACACCTAAAAAATCACTTCCACATATGGAAACCCACCACAAGACTCTATAGTGAAAAAACCAACATGGAATCATTTAAGAGAAAACTGAAGAGATCTGCAGACGGTGAGGAAGAAGCATTCAGGAAGGAGGGAACCCTAGAACGCTGAGGCAAGAGCGTTGTCCGGGAAGGGACTCATTCTGTCCTATTCATATCCACTAATTCAACTACTATGTTATAATGATCATATTTAAATGATACTATTTTGTGGTTATTAAAGCTCGGTGTTTCATATCATGTACTCTATTGAACATAGTGTCCATTTATCATCTTAGGATATTATAGGTGGAAAGACTCGAGGGTCACTCTCATCTTCACTATAGGTCCGGGTTGAGTTCTTAGTAGTGTTAGGTCTTGAAAACTTTATTTCTATAGAATAATTAATATTCATTAATATATAAATCTTTATTCTACAAGAATTAATATTATATCTCTTAAATATAATCATTGATGAAAATTATAAAACCATGGTTGTGTGGGGAATGGGGTGTCTTTCCAAAATGTGGTATAAATTATGTGCTTAAGTTTCAATCCCTGGACCAATCATTTTCAAGTATTTTTTTTAAATTTTTGGTATATCCAAATAAAAATATAATATTATTATTATTAGGGTGGTGATGTGGTATCAACATGCCACACTGGCAGTGACCTAGAAAATGTTTTTCCATGTGGTGACGATGTGTTATGTCAAATATGTTGTGACAGAATATCAATTTTTAGGGTGTTTTCATTCCATGATGAAGGATTTAAATTATAGGTTTTATTTGGGGAAATTAACCAGTATGTTATGATATGAATTAAAAACATAAATAATTCATTCCACCTAATCTATAATGTTTTTCATTATTTAATAGTTGTATAGAAAAATATATCTACCTCTCATATCCTTTCAAAAGATACTCTATTAAGGGAAAACCCTGTCTCCTGTCACAAAATAGTGGACATAGTCTTTCATGTTCTTTAATTCCTTCATGGAGGGGGTGCAATGAAAATAGAGGTTCATTAAATAAATGTTATTATTTTGTAAAACACCATCAAGGTAGGACTTATTATTGTTTTATTACCCAAATTTAAGTATTTTTATTCAATCCATTTCCTCTCCTTACCAAATCATTTAAAATTTCAATGCTGAAAAAAATGAAAAAAATCATGAAGGGTTTATAAAAGTAATTTATTACAAAATAATTAATTGTAATTTGATCAAAGGTTGTTTTCAAAAATATTTTATGTAAGATAGACATGTTTGGAGTTAGACTAAATGAATTATCCTTCGAAATTTTCATTGTAATGAATAATGAAAATGATATTCTTTTCAAAAATTCTCTTTATTTAAAATAATTTTCTCAAGATTTTTTGAGATTAATGAATAAAAGGTAGTTTTGATTTAATTATTCAAAAAACATTTTGATAATTTATTATTGTACATGAAAATTTAATCTTTCTTATTGTTTCATGATTGATCATATTTCTTCATAATTCATTTAATTACGTTACAGGAAAAAAATTATTTGATAAATATTTTTTTAGAACTACATGGGATAATTTTTGTTAAATATACATCGAATAATTATAAAATAATAAATGTTTAATAGAATTATTAAATTTCGATTATTTTCCAATCATATGGAGGGCTGATATTTAACTCCGAACATTTTATTTAATATATGTGAATTGATTAATTTGGAGGAGGATGATAATGATGATAAAATTTTGAGAAATATTATTACTATCATTATTTTGGATAATGGATTCATCTTTGAATTAAATCGGAATTATTTATCTTTATATGTGATGAATTTATATTTAATATTCAATAATCCTTCCTCTTCGATTATATGTATGTGGGTATATGTTTATTTAATTTTCCTAGAATGCGGAAATCATGGGGATAAAATCATTGTGTTTATTTAGAATTTTATATTAGTGATTATCAATGATTTATTTCTCCTAACAGGTTTCTTATGTTAGTGAATTATATTATTATTATTTACCATTAGTAAATAATTATTTGACTGGTTAAATAACCCACATTGTCACTTTCTGGACTATTGTTCTTTGTTCTTTTATCTTGAGCTCGTTGGATATTTCATGATGCTATAAAGGAGAAAAATTGGATAAATACTTGTTTGGGGAATTGTTCAATGGAAAAAAACTACAACAAGAAGAACAAGAAAGATATTAAAAGCTCACATCATTGGGTCATGTTGATGTTTTTAGACATGATAGTTATAACTTGAAGTGGGGGAATAACTAATTAATAATGTGGTATTGATGTTCCCACTAATAAAATGAAATTTCAGCATTTTGGAAATGAATGTCACATGGATTGTAAGCCCCGAAATTATTGACATGTGACTTATCGATTGACCCAGGATGTTCAATCAGGGTATTATGAAAATCACATGATGAATTAGTCTGTATCGCATGACATATATCTCCATATCAGGTGTCTCAGCATGTACCCCATGTACACACCCAGTCTATATGTAAAAACCCACACATAGTATACATCATGGGTGCATGTTGGGTATCCCAGTTTGTGATATAGTAGTTTTATGTTCAATATAAATGTGTAATATTTAAACATATGTTATATTAGTTGTATGAAAAAACATTTTTTACTTTCTAAAGACTCCATCTACAATTGTCTAAGCTACTTAGAATTATCTAGTTTATATGAAAACTAGACCAATGGACTATACATGTCATGTAATCTATTATTCACATAGTATGATTTTTATTTACACATATTGAGTTATATCAGTAAATTACTAGCCATATTTACTTTACTTATGTGGTGTTTACCATATTTGACATGCTATGTATTTGGAATTATGTTGTATTCTTTATTTATTTACACCCAAAATCTAATTTTGGACAAGTGAGTCATCCATTTTAAGTATTTTTTGAAGTGTAAAATTATGGTAAATATATATTTATCATATAAGTTTTATATTCATGGATGTTGGAGTTTTATAGATTCTAGGAGATGATGAAATGTGTTGGAAGATGACTAGAGAATCCACTAAGTCAGTAACACTCATAGGGAATATCTATATATAAGATACAGTTCCTCTATGAATATAGTGGAGTAGGTAATACTATCATAAGGATATGGTATGGGTCCTCCAATCATGGATTTTCTAACCCTACCTAATGATTCACAGTACACACATTGGGGTATTTATCCCCCGTAGAGGACAATTACCCACTAACTAAGGTGACTTCTAGTAATGTAAAATTCCCCCTAACTTTTTCTATTTTGGGATATAATAGAGGTGATAGATGTGTGATTGTTTGGGAAAACAATTTTTTAGAGTTATTTGGGTACTCCATATTTCTTTCCTGTGCTAGGTACTTGGAGATCTGAGTTGTGAGGTTTTATATACTCAATATGAAAGGTTGCGGTTCAACACTTTTGTTTTAGGGTAGTGAAATGAGGATTATAGATCACATGATGGTTTTATTGATGTGGATTCTATGGTGTCTTGGATTCCTTTATCATTCAAGAAATGTGGAGTCGAACTCCAATTGTTTGAGGATCCTCAATATTACCCGTAATCACTACATAGTTGTAACTAGCAATTGGGCTACAGACTTTGGACACACCTTGTCTTTACTAGCATATGTGGCCTTAGATACTTATATTATATAATCATTATAATAAATAAGATATAAACGTTTGAGACATCCCATGTTGATGTTTTGTTATCCTATAAATCATATTTAGATTCTCCTTGTCCAGATACATTCTTATTCTGTGGGTTTTCAGTTAACTAATTGTTTTGTCTTAAATTTATTTATTTGATGAATTTTTTTCATTTCATTTATACTCATATATAAATGGTCATTATTCTCACATGTGTTTTTTCTTTGGACATTTTTCATAGTATATGGATGGTCTTGGTGATCATAAAATTGTAGATATTTATTTATAGTGGATATTTGTTGATTAATGGTGATACTTTGAGGTGTTGGTTGGTATAACAGACCCTCTTCTAGAGTACTTGGTGTATGATGGAACATGGTATCCCTTCATAGTTTTCCCTACAACATGGATTTCATTTTTTGTTTGTGAAAATATATTTCACATTAAAATGTTTAAAGAAATTTGTTCACTAGTGATGTTACCCATGATGTGTGTTTTTGTATTGGTTTTATTGATACATTCATTGACATATATTTTTTGTATTATTTTATTCTAATTTCAGATGTTGGTTATATTCTTTTTTTATCATATCTTTTTCTAGTTATTGTTGGATAAGGTCTCCCACAAATTATTATGGATTTTAGTGCTAATCTATAATCCCTAGCCTATTAAAGGTTGGCTTGAGGTGGCTCACTAAGCATACCATCAACCTAGGTTGGGCACTTTAGGGTTGGGTCATATCATATTTTATGTCCTAATTCCTTTAACATTAAGAAATTCTTTTCCAAAAATTGATAAATATATGGAATTCATGCCATGACCATCATTATTAAAAAACATCCACTTTTATCATGTATAAACCTTCATTATAAGGAAAAAAAGTAATCTACTTTAATAAATCCAAACTAATTGATAAAATATGTGGAACCATCTGATAATTAAAAATATTATAATTCGTATCATTCCAAGTGGGTAACCCTTTTTCATCACTGAATTAATGATTTCGATGATCATAGATGATACTTAAATCCCAAAACATCAAACAGAGATTATCTATCTTCACATAAAAATCTAAAAAGTTGATCTTCTTTGAAGGGAACCAGGTATTATCTCATAGCACTTGAAAAGGTACCCCATTAATATTGATAATCCACTAAGAGGGGGGTCGAATCAATTAATTCACATGTTTGTAAATTTATTCTTCTAAAACATACTTCAAAATATGTTAATTTTCATTATTATATAATTTTAAATAAATAACACACACTTTAAAAAACTAACACAAAAGTCATAATAGAATTTTACAATGTTCACTATTAAAAATGAGAAACAACATCCTTTTAATTGTTCAATAAAACCTGTAATCACACAATCCACTAGATTCATCATGTTGATTAAAAAAAGAATGTATTACCCCAAAAATCAGGATACACCATGTTTCTACAATGTTTTAAAATGTTCTCTAACATAAATAATATATAGAATCAGAATTTCAATAACAATAGATGCTTGTATAAACATATAATTCCTTCAAGTAGATTTCCTCATTTCTATTATTTTTATTCTTCCTCTTCCTCATCTTCCACTTATTCAATTATTCTTTATATGACCACCACTACACAAACTTTTTATTTATTCTATATTTTGATAAATGAAATATCCTATAATTTTATATAGGGATTTACACTTCAACCATTCCAATTTATTTTCCATCTGTTATATCTATTCAGACCTTCTATCCACGCTTGGATATGATTAAGGTTCCTAAAGGTTTGAGTTTGACATTACCTTAAAGGATAAAGTGGTTTACGTCATCAGTACTCAAATTATTGATTTTTTATCAATCATTTCATGATATATTCAATTAAAACATGATTGAATAGTTCTTCTCCAATTGTTCAAAAGTCACATCATCCACTATGGTGGGACTACAACAATTTTAGTTTGAATACATACACATTCAATATTTGATATAAAAGGAAATTTTCATGGCCTACTAACAATGAAGTGATTCTATGAATATTATTATTATATATATTGAGTTATAATACAACATAAGTCCACTCATGGTGTGATTTTCTTCATCACAACATAATAAAAATTCATCTCACCAGATTATTATGACAATTCTTGAATCAATTCTACCATAATAGTTGATGTAATATAACTATCTCTTTCATAAATAATCATGTTACTACTAATTATACTAAAAAACATCATCCAGTTCCTTTGTGTTGTGAGATGTACCTTTTCATGATGGTTCTTTGGAACCTACAATTCAAAAGAGAGCTGATAATTTATGGTCTCCTCATCATGATGTGATTTAATGACCTGAAGGTAAGCTAAAAATATCATCATATCTAAACAAAAATCATAGCATGGAACCATAGGTTTCTAAATAATTTTCTCATCTACCAAAATATTTTACACTAATGAAATGTGAAACTAATATCACATATCTCATATTTATTCTCATGTAATATTCATTATGGAATAAATTATTTTACAACACCATAATGTCTCTATACTACTATCAAGTGCCTCTAAACATTATAAAAACCTTAACCTCAAATGATAAACTTTATTTTATACTATATTGATCATAATATATTTTTTGGGAATTTAATCGAACAAAATAACCATATCTACTTCATATCGTCTTCAATTATTATCCCGATTTAAAATATTCATAGTGGGATGGGATCATTATTCCACTTATAAACACAAAAAACTCTTGATATAATAATCCCCCTTAACTAGCTCTTGCTCATAACATTCCATGGAAAAATGTTATCTAATAGTAAATATCAAAAACATGGTGTATCAAATTTTACTACATCACATGTAATGAAAACCTAAGATGGATCCCTCATGAGATAATCATATACAATGTGGTCCGAAAATAATAAAAAGTAAAGGCTACAACCTCAATACTAGAAATGAGTCTGGGCTTGATCAGGTCTTCCAATTCCACCTAATATCCACCATTCCATCCCATAGAAGCAGAAGAGACCATGAATGTAATTAGGTCACCTAACATGAAATCTGTTAGGGTACCACAATGCCTAAAAAGGTTGTGGGTACAACATAATAGGCCACCACCAATGGTATACCTAACAAGTCTAGTAATCATATGTACATGCTCAATATGAAGTGTCAATAAAAAATTTAATAAATAAACATGCCACCCCATGGAGTGCTCCCACCGAACTACATGTGACCACAATAATTTGGCCAATACAGGAATGGGATATATATACTTATAGCTTGAACACACCTCATAGATAAATGATATATCAACCTTCATATAATTTTCAAGTTGAACAATCTATCACCATTGAATATGCTAGGTGAATGATGTATCACTATCACAACCCATCTAGGTGAATGATCCATCAATAATCCAATATCAATGTTCAATGAGATGTCTTTTGGTGAATAAGTCATCACTTATCCTAGGTGGACTATACACCACCACTATATATGCTCAGGTGGATGATATACAACTATTTTATAGAATAGATGGATGAAACACCACTAATACATCTCAACTATGTAAATGACATACCTCCATAAAAATTCTACATGTGGATGATTCACCATTGAGATAAGATATCTATCTATGTGATACACCACCAATAAAATCTTCTAGGTGGATGATACACCACTGTATCCCATCACAAGTGGTTGATACACCACTGTGATAAAATCTTATGTGGATAATATACGACCAGAATAGGTCCCTAAGTGGATGATGAACCCCTAGGATGGATATTATAAGTAAAAGATGGTACACTATTAAGAAACGTCAAGTGGATAATTCTACACTAGTATGATATACCAAAGTGGATGAAATTACACTATTTCATCAGTCTCATAAATTCATGATTGATCACCAAACTGTATAAAATGGATGAACTACCAAAATAATATATGAGTGGATGTGATAAAACTTATAATTAACTATGGGTGGATATGGCACAACCAAATACCAAGAAACTATCATGAAAAGTTAAAATTATATAAATTAATTTATAATTATTAAACAAATCAAGGTTTTTGCTCATAAGAAATAAACCTGCCACAAATTCCAATTCATGGAACCATTCACCAAAATCATAGACTATTCATATGATAATACTCACTAAAAACTATACTAGGGCTCTATATTAATCCCCAAAAGACAGTTTTCATTCATATTCACCCATCCTAGGTCCAAATTTAAGGTTTTAAACTAAAAGTCATATAGAAATTGGTCATCGTTAACCAATGGTGTCAACACACACCTTTGGAACCCCTTATAAATCCTTCAAGTGTTATACTCAACCCATAATAAATAACGATATAAATTTAATTTATATTTATATAATACAAAACCATTTGGAATTTCCCTAATTTCAGATGATGCATGACTCTCATTTAAAAACTCATAAGAACTTAAGGGGCCGTCTACTTTGGACTAGCAAGGTCCTGGTAATCGATGATCCCAAATAGATTCGAGCTCAAATGAAATAAATCATGAAATATATCAAATTCCATGGAATTATTTATAACTGATGAAATTTAGTGAGATAGAAAGAATAATATTGATAAGACCTACGGGAGCATTATCTATACTAGAGGCAACCTCCTACGATTGATGACATATGATTCTAAGCCTAGACGATAGAGATCCATCACATAAAGACGAAGGATGATGAAGAGAGAGGGAGTTTATATCCTAAAGAAATAAAATGAGAAGGGGATTGGTTTTAAAAAAATATATTAATTAAAATAATAATTAATTAATTAAAAAAATTAAAAACAATATAACCAGGCGCCCACTAGGTACCCATTAGTCAAAAATTGGGTGCCTAGTGGACACCAAGTACCCATTCTTGGTTTACTGAACACCCTATGGTTTACTTGGACGTACTGAATCCTATGACACACCCACTGGAAACTTGATATCAATCCACTAGGTACTCAGTGTCATCTGTCAAAGGACAGGTGTCTTGACACCAGGCATGTTCCCTCAGAATGGACCCCAAACCCTTGCTAATAACTTTAACACTCATAATTAATTGAAAACCATGATTTTTGGAAAAAATATGATCCAAATCATACCTCATATGTATAAGGGGTTTTAAATAATCAATCCAAAATTATTTAAATTTTTATATACAAACTCAAAATTTATTTAATGAATTGTTTTTTTTAAACAACATATAATTATTTTAAAATTAAAACTCTATTAATATTATCATACCATAACATAATTATTTCCATGATTACCATAGTAATAAATATAAATGTAATCCCATAAAATCAACATGAATTAATATTTATAAAATATTTAATAATTTAATTAATATTCTAAAATAATAAATCATTTTAAATAAATATACCCAACCATCAAATAAAAAATATTTTTTAACATTAAATAAATATAATTTTTTTAATGTAAAATGAATATCTAATTAATAATATTATATTTATCTAATATATCATATAATTGGTATCTAATCACTTATTTTGTCAGTCATGTAATGGAAATCCCAATGGTCATATAAAGACTACCCAAGTGGCTACTCCAATAAGCATTTATTGGTCACCGTAAACATAATAGCCACCTAAACAGTTATTTTTCCCTTTATTTTCATATATATTTACCTAAAATATATCTTTAAAAATAAGTCATTATATTTCCTAATTTATTCTTCAAAATTACTATCATAAATTTATTTGGTTTCCTACTTTATATAATTATATTTGATTATATGATTCTCATTGGGGGCCACAATGATGAATACTTCAGTATTTTAGAATTTTTATTAAATTGTTTTCATTATCCCATTATACTAATGTTGATCTTATATATTTTATCCATACATCATATGTATTGTTATATTTTTAATGAAATAATTATCATTTATTTTATTTTATGCATGATTTCTATTATAAATAATATAATTTATTATGAAGAACATAAAATTTATAAAAAGATAATACATAATAAAATATGGGTTATTACATATCATGTACCCTAATTTAAATATAATAAATAAATAATAACATTGGGTTATTATCTTTTGGGTCGCTAAACTAACCATTATTTTATAAATAACTAAATACACTAATAGATAGAACTATAACATTGTGGACTACCATACAGGTCTATACATTGTGTTAATGTGGAGTACGATAGTGCCATGTTTTTTTATATGATAATTTTGATATGGGGTTTCAAAACTATTTATTGTCTCTAAAATTCTTGATCTCATATATTTTAAAATATTTTTTCCCCATCATATATATAGAGATTTTTACGAAATCATAAAAAACATGTGTTTTGTTTTCTTTCATTTTTTTCTCATTTTATTTTATTTTTTTGAATTATAAAATCTTCTGGAATTAGTATTTTAAACACCTCATCTTTGATAATTATGGATTCTATATCTATGAATTAAGGTGGTATTTATTTGTATGTTATTTTAAGAATTAATATATTTCACTTTAAACAACACCTATAATTAAATATAACATTCATAATAAAAATAAAAAATTATAAAATAGAATTAGTTAAAATATCTTTCAAATTTGGAAAGAAGATATTAAAATTAGTTAAAGGGTGAAATTTTGATTTTTTGGTTAAAATAATGGAATACACTGAAAATTATGAAATACAATATAGAATGGTATATATGACATCATTCAACATGTGAAAATAATTTAGATTCTTCTAAATTCATTAACATGGAAACAATTTAGAATAATATATCATATTGGATTACTAATAAGTGAGTGGAAAATATGATATCATATAATAATATATTTTACATTTATTTTAAAAACCAACTCTTTACACCAATGATTACTCACCCTTATTTTACTTTTAAATCACACAATATTATACACTTATCTTGATATTTATCTAAAAACATTTTTCCCTTATATACATATCAAATTTAGAGAAATTAAAAAGACCATAATCATCAGTTCTAAAGTAAGAAAGTGAAACAGGGTTTCCATTTTCATTCTCTTTTCTCTTTGATGTTTCTTCATGTTTTTTTCATAATTGTTTTATTTATTAATGTTTGGTCTCCACTACTCATTATATAATTTATATTAACTTGTTCCAATACCTATGGTGTAGTATTAATAGATATTTTAATGTTAATCCATGATAGAATAAAATATTATGTATACCTAATTTGACCCTTTCTAATACCTTTAATAATACTCATGATATTGAAAAGACGTATGACTTTGGTATTTAATCATCTATATCCTGGGGACACAACCTTGAATAATTTCTATATATCACTATTTTAATAGAACCAAAAATATATTAGGAAACCTTTAATGGAATTATTTTTTATTGTTACATTTATAACCCCATACATGATCCTTTAAAATATCATTGACTCTGGGGATATTCTTTTGTCAAGTATCATACACTAATAATTTTCTATTTTCTATTTTGTATGTTACTTTTATCATTAAATTTATATATTATTTGATTTAACATGGTTTAACATTGTTATTCCTTAATTATTGACAATAATACTAAGTATTTTTATGTTTTCCATTGTTGAACATTATTCCATGTATTTGTAAGTCATTCTTTTGATGTGATATTTTCTCAAAGTAATAGTTATGGTTTCGAATTTTATATTTTTTCAATTTATTGTTAGGTCTCATGAAAAAATTATGAATATTTTCTTGAAAAAAGGAATTAATTATTTTCTTATAATATCAAATATTTTTCAATCCATCAGTATGTTATACTCTTTTATCAATTATATTAAAATATATTGATTAATTATAATTTCATATTATATATTCTATAATTATAATTTTACTTATGCATAGATTCTTTGATATATTAGTTATTATATATTGAGAATCAAATCTCAATCCTTTATTATTATTATCCATTTCAAAACACAAGAAGACTTTTATGTATGAGAATTTGAGATAAAGGTATCGAATAAATGAATAATGGTTCATTTTGATACTATTTAGGTGTCAAATTATTTTTTAATTTTAAATTAATACAATGTTTAAAAAATATTTATATATATATTATTTGTGAGTGTTTGTATGACCTTTGGAGGTTTAAAATTTCGAATATTGAAAGTGATTTTGTGTACTTTGTTATTTTAAAATTAAAGATTACAAAACATTGGGTTATATAAAGTCTGTTGGTTTACCAAAAACTATTATAGAAGTTGAATTTATTAGTGTGTGAAATAGCTTTATGAGTGATAAAAAGGGATTTATGTTCCATGTTCCAAAATAATAAAAAAATTAATCATTTCTAAAAAAACAATGATAAAGATACCTTTTATAAAAGCTAAAAAATCACTAATAAAGGGGGAGGGGGTTATTATATTTTTTATTAGTGATAAAGGGTTCCTTTATCCTTGCTATTTTTTAGTATTGATAATGGATTCAAAAATATGATTAAATAATTTTTTATTGAGAAATAGAAAATCGTTCCAATCAACAACCCCAACCAATCATCGTCTAGCTAAAACCCTTCTCAAATCTCTACCACACACCCTGAAATTTTTTAATATTTCAATACAAGTGATATTTGAACCCTTTACATAGCTCTTTCCTACCACTATGTATGAAACACTATTACCACTCATCCAAATTAATTTAACTATGATAAAATGATATATTCATAAATGTGTTTGTGTGCATAAAATATTTAATTAATATTTATATTATTAAAAAATTATACTTTTTTAGATATGTTAATATTAATATACTTAAATGAATATTTTATATAATGATATATTTATGTATGAATGTATGTTATATATATATATATATTAATATATATTTTTTGTAAAAATTACATATATATATATATTAATGTATATTTTTTGTAAAAATTATATATATATATATACATATGTTTGTGTGTGCCTATATATATATAGTTATTTATTTATTTAAATATATTTATATTTATATTTATATTTATATTTATATTTATATTCATATTTTTATTTATACTTATAGTTATATTTATATATTTTTCTATTTCTATATATATACCATTATATTTATATTTATAGCACTATGTTAATATATATTAATATATATATATATATAAACACAGAAAATTATAATTATAAATATATTTGTATATTCTAATTTATATAATATAAATACAAATACAAATATAAATATATTGAAACTATATATATTTATGTGACACCCAGTGGGTCACTGGATTTTTTTATTTTTTTTAGTTAAATCATTCAATTTTTGTTTCTGAGCGTTTGTTAGAGTTGGGTAATTTTTAGGGAAAATATGAATTTTCTCTGGGACACCACATTGAAACCCAAAAGAATATATTATGGTGACTGTATCGGGGGAGTATTTAATCGTGGTCTTGGGATCAATTTCATGCTCAGTGAATGCTAAGGTTTTTAGGCAATACAAGAGGGAGATCCACATCATTGTAGAATTTGGTATAGGGAAGCAGATCCCTATATTAAATGCCTAGTGAGAACTGTCTTGTGGTGCTTCAAGGGGTGTGTCTCAGCCGTTTGGGAGAAACCACAACAAACTTCACACCATGGAGATTTTCATGGTGGTGTTGTGATACACCCTATGTAAAAGGATTACGGGGTGGGGGAGTCACACCAAGTTCTCCCCTAGTTTCTATTTTGGCTTGGCATGGTGAAGGGGCACCATGTCATGGTATATGTTGTACATTCCATTATGTGGAACTAGGGAGTGTTTAAAAAAATAAAACCATTATCTAATCATATTTTGATATTTTTTAGCCATTATTTCTTTTAATTTATATGCCTTATGAACTATTAATAGGGGGAAGCTTCTCTTTCAAGCTCCCTTGGTGATATCTTGTGGATTTTAGTTAAACTATTCAAGTTTACTATTGATTTCTCATAGATGTCTTCTCTATTTCCATGTATTTCCATATCCCACTCTTTCCTTTGCGTATGGGAACACTCGCTACCCACGGGGACATTATAAAGTGTTAACAACTTATGTTTAATATAATTTATTGGTTCTTTAGGTTAATGAGGTTCCCTATTTGTCAATTATTATGGTTTTAAGTGAAGGAAACACATATAATCTAGTTTGAAGGTAGTTTTATAGAATATGTTTCTTTTTCATGTTGTTCTAGATTTCTTTTGGTTTAAATTGAATAAATATTATCGGTTTTATATATTTTGGATTTCTTATTTCCACTATTACGATATTTTTTGATTTTTTTGGAAAAAATGGTAGTCTCACATGGTTTTAATTTTAAAGTTGGTTTTTTGAATTCAAAATTCTTGATAAATTTTTAAAATTGGGTTTGTCTAAAAAAGGGTTTTCAACTGATGTTTTCGAAACTTAAATGATTTGAGTTTATTGTTTTGTGAAAGGCCTATATTAACTATATGATTAAGATTATTCCCTTGAGTTTTTTTATGGTGTGGCACATGGGGGCCACGGGTGCCTATGGGTGGCATGAATGGGTGTTTCCTTATATAGAATGTGTGAGGTAATGGAAATGTGGACTGAGTATCTTGATAGTTAAAGGGATGTATACTTTAAATTGAGTGTTCCCATTTCAGATCTAAAAATTATTCAGTTCACATATGTCATCTATTCTAACCTGAGTGAGTCCCAAAAACTTTTAGACCTAAGGTTACAGCCCCATGTGTGGATGTTTTGATTATTTGGCAATTATATGTTTTATGTACATAATTTCCATATTTTGGAATTATTTTTTTATTATTAAATACTTCCCTCGATTATACTTTATTTATGACATGTTTATATTGACTTATGGGACTTTTCGTACTTATAAAAACCAAATGACATGTGAAATAATTTTTAACCCATTGTTTTTTGTAAAAAATTGTGATTATTTCAAATTTAACATATTTATACTAGAATAGGAGAATTCAATGTGAAAAAGTTGTATAGATTCATGCTATTATATTACTTGGATTTTCCTCACACCCATCTTATTTCATCAGGCTTATACATATATAGTTTTATAGGATATGGGTAATATCAAGGGAATAACTTCTCATAGTGGTTCCCCTTGATGATCTCCATTCATCTAGGTTCGGTATCTAGTGGTGAAAAATGTTCACATGGGGAGTTTATTATGGGGAAATTTTGGGGTTTCATTTGAGTTGTTAATTTTAATATTGTGGTTTTATCAATATTACTTACCTTGAATTATTTTGGGATTTATTTTGTATCTATATTTCCTTTCTCTCTATATTTACCATATGTAATGTATTGGTTTGTTTATTTGGTGTATCCTTTTTTTTCTATTAACCTCTATTTGGTTTTTTCTTATTTTTAGAATCTATTAATTGAGTGGATGGACATCTGATATATGAATGGGTTGTTTCAAATTTATATGTGGAAAAAGTATTTTGATTATTTAGCATCATAGAGTGAAATCATTCCCATTTATTAGTTTTGATACCCTATAACATGTTTCTAGTCCAATGTGATTGGGAAAATCCTTCAACCTTATGGCTAGCTAGGTTGGGATACTAGTCTGGTCAACCCAAGTCAGTTTATTACTAAATTTAATCAAATACCCCTTTTACTGTTAGTGAAGTATGGTAGTATAGTGATTAGACTATAAGGGTTGACTCGGTTTTATAGGGGAGTTATTTTCCATATTTTATTTATGATGAATCTATAGTAAACATGTGTCATAGGTAATTGTGTCTTGATTTTAGATTTATTGTCAATTATTTTGATATGATTTGATATGTTTTTTTGTTCATATTTTTTTCTAATGGGTGGGATTTTATGTTTTGACCATAAAATTGGGATTTAATTGTAGATTAATTGGGTTCTTATTTAATTTTTTATTGATCTTTTCAACCAAAATTTCCACATCTATCTATATAGAGGGAGTTATAGAGATTACAACCACAAACTAACACCCTAATAGACCATGCCATTGTTGAGTCAATAATATATACCATTTAATCCTTGGGGAAGAAGGGTAGATGATATCATACTTGGATAGTGGATTATGCTCAGGAGTTTACAATGAATACTCCACCTAGTTTATGAGGTGATCAAGGACCCCAAGTTCCCAAGTAATAGATATAGAAAATCAAGCACATATTTGGATTTTCGCAGACACTTGAGAACTGTAAAGGTGGGTTTTTCATGTATATTCTAGATGTACCTAGTCTTAGATCACGGGACTCAGTTATTCCTAACGAAATTCATGAGGATCTCTTGTGGTTTTTATTTATAAGGATATTTAATTAGTAGAGCTATCTTTAGAATCTATAAGTGTCAAAATATGGGGATTTCATGACCTTAGAGTAGGGTAACTTAATGGTGATGGAGTCATGTATCTACTTATATGAGTTGGTATATCTTAATATTGAATTTAGCATTAACGATTATCTTAAAGATCAATATTTTTATCGGGGTTTAAGAAAAAAAAAATATTCCATGAACGTCATATTTCCTTACATACTTATGTAGAAGTGGTGGATATTTTATCAATGTTTGAAAATATCATGCATAGTTTTACAGGGGTGATTTTTTATTTTTTGGTTGTATGAATTATATTTCATCCTTTTGTTGTAAGAGGATTCATTAAGATGGTCGAAGAGGTATTGTAAAGGGTTATTCCTTGGGTTGGAAGCGGAATCATGAGGAAGGTCATCGATATGGGAGAGTTCTTCCTTATGTTCTTCATTTATCATCTGATTCAATGTCAGTTTCATCCTTAGGGTGTAATAAAATATTCTTTTGTTAATGTGAAATGATAGGTTACACCATGTAGTAATATTAGGGAAAACCCTAGGACAAACCATCCATACACATATTTGGTACATATTTATGATTTTTTGGAACATTCAATACGGTAGTAAAGATGGGTCTTTTATGAAGGGATAATAATTATGGTTTGATGATTCTAAGGGGGAATATTTTCAAAATAAAAGGTATATTCTTTTTCAATTATTAAATATCAAAGTGGGAACAAATCAAGGTCCCTCTATAGAGCAGAGTCTTTGAAAAATGGATCTGAGTTTGAACTCACGACCATTTGACATACAACCTTTATTTATTATTTTATGGCCTTATAATTCATTGATATTGGTATATCCCATTAATGTGTCTTATTTAATTTGATATATATTTTCAGGTTTTGGAAATTTTTATTTTCATTTATTGTAGATCTTAACACTCCCTTGGGGAAGAAGAAAGTGCAATGTTTCAAGTTCCCCAAGTGTTAGGTAACAACAATTATATTTTTGTTCATGTGTGGTTTCCTAGTATTGGACCTTAAAACTTTCTACCTTATTATTGATATGTATTTTATGATCATATTTATGGTTCAGATTTATTTCTATAATTAAAGGTCCCGGTTTCATTCAGTTAATGGGAGAACTCGCATCATCAAAGGTGAGTGGGACCCATGATCAAGTAGGGTAGGTCTCTTTGTGCAAGATATTAGTATTAGATCTTAATAGTTGTCCAGTTTTCTTATAAATGTAATATATTATTGTTCAAGTAGTTAGATTATACTAGTGGTGTAAATGTATTGTAATTTTTAAAGATGATTTATAGGAGTTTCCACCCCAACAAATGGTATAGTTATCTATTGAATTACTCTATCGGATCAGACCCATTTCCACTACATATTGCAAGATATATCTCATTAAGTTAAAGGATTTAAATACTCAGTTAAAGGATATTTTTGAAAATATTTTTATTCAACAAGGTGTGTCATTATGGACATCACTGGTTCTCTTTTCAAATAAGTTAGATTGTATCCTCTGGAATTTCATTGACTACAGAAAGAATAATCAGGTGACTGTAATGAATAAATACCCTTTACAACATATCAATGACCTTTTTTATCTACTCAGGGGATCTATGAGGTTTTTGAAAAATTATCTATGATTAGGTTAAAATATGATGATAGTAAGGGAAATAATTGTTATGAGATAATTTTAGAATAAGTTTTGGGAATTATGAGTACCTTTTTATCATTTGGGATGACTAATTCCCCTGTTTACTTTATTTAATTTATGGAATGGATCTTCCACCTCTATCATGAAACCTTCATGATCATGTTTTTAGATGAAATATTTGTTTATTACAAGGTGATGTAGGATCATGAGGACCATATAGATATTGTTTTGAGAATATTATGAAAGCATCACCAGTATTCTATGTTTTCTATGTTCTACTACTAGATCACATAAGTAGGATTATTTAGGGAATGTAGTGTTTGAGATGGGTATTTCCATGGATCCTAATAAGATTTAACTAGTTATTTCTTGGTAACTAACCAACAATAAAATTTATATTTTAGTATTTTTGGGTTTGGTTGATTATTATAGGTAGTTTTTATAGGATTTCTCCTAGTTAGAATCCCCCATGACAGATTTCTGAAGTTTTATTGGGATGATAAGTTTCATAGATCCTTTGACAAGTTGGAATTCCGGTTGATATTAACTCAAGTCATTATTATTCCTAATACCATTAAAGGGTATGTCATGTTCTATGATGCCTTGGGTATGGGGTTGATGTGTGTGTTGTTGTAGTGGGATCATGTTGCTGCATACGGGTCATTCTAATTACAGCTAAATGAGAGTAATTACCCCACCCATGACTTAGAATTAGTGGTAGTGATGCATTGTTTAAAAACATGGTGTCACTTACTTCTTCTGGAAAGGTCTATAGTGTAGTATGATCATACAACTATGAAATATATTTTTATGGAGAGGGATATGAACCTTGGTTAGAGATATTGATTAGTTTATCTCCATAATATTTATTTTGACATAGCCTACACACTGAGTAAAGAGAACATGGAAGTTGAAGTATTGGGTAGGAAATTTTTGTCTTTGGATATGAAAAAACTAGGGCATGAATGGTTTTTAATGAGTTTTTTATGAGATGTATTTCAGTGTGGATGAGGAATAAGATTATGTATTTTTGGAAAGTGGGTAGTCTAAAATTTAATTTTATGATTGGGTTCAACTTGAGCATAAATCTAACCCTAATTTTTAGCATGTTAGTGGAACCATAAATGGGGGTGGCCTTAAGAGTTTGATTTTAGTCTCTTGATAGTTCCATTTGTTTCTAAAATTGGATTTTTGTTCCTTTTGCTTTGAGTAAATAACTAGTGGAGGATTTTCTCCTCTACATATAGGTCCTTTTCCATAGGGATACCAATACAAACTATTACCTAACAAGAAGGTATTGTTGTCTCGGGAGGAAGTGGGTGATGGTAGAGTTCATGTTTTGGTGCCTCACTTTTAGTAAAATTAAATTTGGGTTTCTAATTATTGTAAATCTACTAAAGCCTATACCTATTACTCAATGTAAATAAAATTTTACTTTCATATTCTTTGTGATTAGAATACATTATAGTCTTAGTGGTCATAATTCTATATGGGTGATTATTAATGGGTTAAAGATATCATCCAATTTTCTTTCTATCAAAGAATAAACTAAATTGGAGGAGCTTGGACTCATTTATGTATGATATGTTTTAAATCATTATGGAGTGACTTCAATCATAATTTCATATTAAGACTCATGGTTTACTTATCTATTTTAAAAATATATTCAGGATGTGATGGGTATTAAGTTGATTTTTTTTATTGCATATCATCCTCATACCGTTGGAATGATTGATCATTCTATCCAGGTCCAAGAGGATATGATTTGAGCATATTTTATTGATTTTATAATCTCATAGTTGAATAACCTACCATAATTTTAATTCACATGAAATAATGGTTATCAATATTCAATCAAAATAGAACCCTTTGAGTACTTTCACAAATGTATTTATCAAAAATCACATTATAGTTTAGAATTATGTAGTAATTCATTATTTAGATCTTTCCTCACCTAGGAGATTATAGATAAATATAATCTTATTTGAAAAAGGTTGGTGATGTCTTATAGTCACTATAAATCAAATGTAGATAGTTTTCTTTACCTTTTTTGATTTTTCATTTGGTAATCAGGTGTTTCTTAGGGTATCTCCAAGATTGACACATCATCAATTGGGTAATCAAGGTAAGTAGATTTCATGGTATGTGGGATCATTTTAGGTTATAGATTGTATCAGGAAAGTGTAATACATGAAGTACATTCCATCTTAGTTGAAATCCCTTTATAATTTATTTTACTTATCGCAAATGAAGAAAAATAATTTGGAACCATCTCACACAATTGAGTATGAGGATTTGGATCTAGAGCATAACACCTTTATGGTTGATTATCCTATTCATATTTTGGATTATTAGAAAAAAATTTGGTTTGGTATGTTGATTCTATTGGTTCATGTGTTTTTTACCATAGTGGTGATAGTCATGAGACCCATGAGTGTGAATCCTTGGTGAGGGAGTTTTGTAATCACCTATTATTTTATGATGATCCTTGAGGAATTTTTAGGTAAAAAAATTATAATATTGGAGTTAATTATGACACCCATTTGATCACAAGTTTGTGTTTGTGTCGTTTATTTTATTTAAATTTTTTATTTTTAGTTTTTCTATATTTTGGTGATTTTTTTGTTATTTTTGGGGAAAATATACATTTTCCATGGAAACTTATTCATTGATCTTATGGAAACAAAATGGTGAGTGCGTAATGGGATTGAAGCATCATGGTATTGGGTGCTACGCTATTGTGGGTGAAGGAATGGTGTTTTGGGTTAGACCACAAGGAGCTCCCCATCATGGCCTTGGTTATAAAAAATAAAAGGTAGTGGGTGGAACCACACTAATGCCCCCCCCCCCCAGTCCAGGTTTTCACTCATCCTTATTTAAGAGAACCAAATAATGGTATATTTGAACAACTATATGGTGTGGACCTATGAATTTTGGAGAAAACTCCCACCATAGAATTTTAATCTACTCTACCCCTTATTTCTTCCCATTCATGAGACCTGGGATCTATGAATGTGAGAAGCTTCTTTTTAAACCCTTATGGGTTTATGATATATTTTTTACAACATATATATATATATATACAGTTTCCTAGATCATTTTCTAACAAATATAGTTTATTTTTGTACTGATTAGTTTTTTTTACAATGTCATGGAGCATGGAGTAGGTTAAAATATATTTAATAGAATCAATATAGCAGACAAAAAATAAGATTCATAACCATGAGAAACCCAATGTTATTTGGATGAATGAATCTTAAATTTAATAGAAATAAAGGATACACTATAAAAGAATTTGGTTAAAGTAATATTTATAGAATATTGTATTTTTCTATATTTTAGAAACATACCACACCATGGTGAAGTTAGTTGTTCTATAAAGGAGAGGATATTGGATAAAATGAAAAATATAGACACCCAGTGGTAAGGTGCGTATGAGTAGACATCCACTATAGAGGCATCCAAATAGGATTAAATACATTCCTAATATAGGTGTAAATTCAATTTAACACTTTCATGGGTCAAAACCGGTGCGTGTGAATGAAATTTTGTGTCACAGGGAAACAATATTGAGCATATAATGTGTGGGGAAACAAATAACCCATCCGGACTAGTAGGGCCTTGAGGAATTTTTTCTTAACAAGTGAATGGTGTGTCATGGTGAATATATAACTTAAATTCCAAAGGAATGTCTGATATTTTATTTGTAAGTTATGAATTGGGTTGTTAGGCCATAGGACATGTCAGAGCATGTTGATTCCCAAGGGATTAATCTAAACCATAGTAAACGTGTAAGGGTAATAAAAAAGCACCTAGACATGTATAAAGGTATAGGGTCTAAATACACAACATAAGGTGGAGCTATCTTGTATTGGATTTTTGTTCATGGTAACTTGAAACTAGTGTAAATTTCATCAAGAGATTCAAGAAACTACATAAGTTTGAATAAACTGTTATACGTAATGGGGGGTTGGGTTTCCTATGCTATAGATTTATAGATTTCACCACAAAAACATTTATAATTGAAATTCAAGAATTTATATTCCTATATAAAAGTAAAAATGGTCTCACATGTTGGTAATATCCTAGATTATGTTATGTATTCTAAGTTGTGGAGATAATGTTTCATTATAGTCATGATAAAGAGAAGATGCTCATGTCACAAAAAATGCCTTTAGATATGGAGGGTGATATTAAGGTAGCATAAATTATTTTATGTTTTTTGGCCTATAGTATTACACAGCATAGAAAATAAATTATGAAACAATTAGTCCATAGATAGAAGATGTTTGAGAAGAACATTACAAACGAGATAGGTCAATGGCGTAGGAAGATTGATGTATTGAATCATTTTTTAAGAGATCATACCAGAGATCTTGGGGTAGTTTAGAAGATTTATTTTAGTAAGTTTTTGGATATAATAAAATAAAAGAAACTATTCCACAATAAAGGATCCTATGTTGAGAAATTTGACTCATATATCACTCTACACTAAAGTAGAAGTGTTATAGTATACCGAATACATGAATGAAGTTTTCTACACCATAGATGTTGTGATCACACTATAGTTAGGTAGTTTTATAAATATTTTGGAAATTTTATAGATAATATATTGATAATTATTTTAGGGCCTTAACATGGATTTTATTTCTATAAATGAACACACAAAATGTGTGGGATTCCTAGAAAAATCTAGATAAAATAAAATATAGTATTAATATGAACTATAAGATTAAGTGTAATAGGTTTATAAAACTACTTGTAGATACTCTAGAAAAGAGATGAGAAAATATAAACATATAAGTATATAGGTATACCATAATTTTAAAGAAAAGTGAAGATTTATTGGTTTGTGGTAATGAATAGAGAAAGGATTTTTTCACCCATTGAATAGTTTTCCACGATTAAGAGCTCACTGAAGTGTAGTGAAGAAGGGTTATTCCATTTTTATTCCAGAAAGTGAAGGATGGTGTTTCCTTGACCTCTCATAGAAAATAAATGTTACACAAGGTTATTTTCAAAGCTATCCTATGAAGGAGAAATAGGATATCAAAGGAATATAACAATAAATTCTAGTTCATATTAAAAAAATATCTGATATTGTTCATGGATTATGATCCAACATTGTTTTTCCTTTTAATTAGTAAGTGTAATAAGGAAGTTTTATTGAATTTATCCCAAGGTGATAGTGAATCAACCATAAATATTATAATAGGAGTGACCCAAAGTACAAACTAAACCCCACAAGAAATGATCTTCATTGTTTTGTCACATCATCACATTATCTATCACATAGTACTTAGATTAGCATCTAGTGGTGAACTGGGTAAAAATGTATGTTTCATGTGTGCTTTGTATTATTTATATCTCTTTATTGATACAAAATATTATATCGTATGATGAAAATTTAAATAATATTTTATATAGGCCTGGTCAAGTATACTGGTAATTATATAAACATTGAAAGAATATAAAAATAGTGTGACCCTTCATAGTAAGATGTCAAGATCATTAGATAAGTGAGGATAATATAAGAAATTATTTAATTTTAGAATGAGATTCATATCATAATACCCACCCCCTAGGTTATATCTTACCTAAGTCTTTTGAAGGACCTATAATTATTATCAGAGAGAGGTTTATTTCCTATTGGATTTTTCTTTTCTATAAATTGATATGATTAGTCTTCAAGTTAATGTTTTGGACTCCCTTATATTATTTTTTTCCATTACCCAACCTTGGTGGTGGGTGGTAATGGTTTAGGGGGTGAGGAGAATGTCATGGGATTATGTCCTCAAGCATGTGATTTATTTAAATTTTCTTCCTTTTATTGTGTTCTATGGTGGAGGATGTAATAGGACTAATCATAATCTTTATTTACATGGATAATATCATAAATTCAATGAATAAGTATAATTTTAGTTAAAATATAGTTGCTCTGATGCTTTCACCGAGGCGCACGCGCATCCGTCTGTCGGGAGGACGCGCTGCTTGTTACCCCGCATTCCCGCTTCCCAATGGCGGGCGGAATCAGTTCCTTGTTCAGGGACATATGATCCTTGATCGAAACCGGGATGATGGGATGTCGGCACTTCCTTCCGTAGATTCCTCCTTGGAGATCATCACCTAGTTCGGGTCTCCCTCATAGATTTTAGACGGGTTCATGAAGCTCATTCTCGGTGCCATATCTACATGGATTCTAGTTAATTACGCTGCTTCTATCGAGATGCTCCAAGGGGTCTTGTCGAGGTTGCAACCTTCAGTGAGGAGAATGGTAACGTTGGGGCGTCGTTGGCATGTCTGTCCTTGGTCCCTCATCACAGGGCTTCTCGAGGGCACGGAAGCCCGAGGCATCCCACATCAAACGTGGTGAATGTGTACCATCTGAGGTTTTCCTCAGCTTCTCATGTTTAACACGGGGTATGTCACGAGTTTAACGTCTTGCGGAGACGGATCGGGTTGAAGGACCCATAGGGGGAACATCGATGTTGGGGCCAGCATGTGGGCGGCTTCCCAGATGTAATAGAGTGGGATGGGGTGGCATGATCTCACCAGGATGTGGTGGCCCGGGTGAGAATTAGGATGGATGGTGGAGTGAGACATGGGGCTTACGTTCTGAGATGGCCCAAGAGGGGGAATATAGTTTAAATTCATGTGGGACGAGATACAGTTTAACGTCATGCGAGACGAAATACAGTTTAACGTCATGCGGGATGAGATACAGTTTAACGTCATGCGGGACGAGATACAGTTTAACGTCATTCGGGGTGAGATATAGTTTAACGTCATGCGGGACGACATATGGTTTAACGTCATGCGGGACGAGATACAGTTTAACGTCATGCGGGAGGAGATATAGTTTAATGTCATGCAGGATGAAATATAGTTTAACGTCATGCGGGACGAGATACCGTTTAACGTCATGCGGGACGACATACAGTTTAACGTCATGCGGGACGAGATATAGTTTAACGTCATGCGGGACGAAATACAGTTTAACGTCATGCGGGACGAGGGGTTTGGGGCTTATGCTCTGAGGCGGCCCAAGGTGGTCAGGGAACCGACGTGGAGAGGTCAGGACGACCGAGTGGTGGGATTGAACCTCGTGGAGGCTTCCTACGTACCATGCGCTAGCACGGATCAAAGTCCATGTAGTTCGCTGGGATGGGGCTTACGCTCTCAGGCGGCCCATGGTGGTGCCATGGTCGATGCGCACTCTAAGCCCACGTGAGTCATGCTCGATGTGAGAAACAAGAGGCAGCAGGGACCAGACGATCACGTCGCAAGAGGTTGTGTCCGTGAGAATTGGAATGGGGCTTACACGTCAAGCATCCCAAAGAGGAAATAGGGGCTTACGCGTGGTTAGCGGCCCTTGGTGTCGGGGCTTACTTCAGGGTGGAGGCCTGTGGTGTGACAAAGCGCAGTGGTAAAAGGACTCCACTGGCCTTGGTAGGGGGGAAGCATGGAGATGCACGGGTGCAACCATCCGTTTGAGAGGATAGGGGATTACGCTCTGAGGCGGCCCTTCCCCCGCGGACAAATTCCACTCTGAAAAGGAGGATCTCTTTCCATGTGAGGAAGAGTCCATTCCCGTGGAGACTAGAGGCGAAGAAAAAAAGTCTGAGCTGGGGGGACCCTGCGTGCGAAGCACAGGATCGGACCACAGTTTAACTTCATGTGTTGAGGACGAGGTGCTTATCAGTTTAATGTCCTGCATCTTGGACGAGGTGGGTCTGCTCCACACTGCTAGGGCTTACATGCCCAATTCCATCTACCCCTTGTGGGAGGGAAGGCATTGGCAAGGCCATAGCGATGGGGGCCGCAGGGCGAACCACCGGGGGGGGTCCACGTGAACGTGGCTATGCAAAGAAGCAATAGCCGTTAGCGTGCCTATGCGGAGAAGTATAAGGCAAAGAAACGCAATGGGAAACACGCCCCGAGGGACCTTGAGGTTACTTTGCATGAGCCTGGAAGGACGCACTGGAAAACAAGGTGTGGTGTGCATTCCCGGCAGGGGAGACATCGGGTGCCGGTGTAGGGGGTTGCCAAGGGGCGTCAAGGTGAAGGGTCCTAGGCCTAGCACGCAAAAAAAAGGTTTGCGCGCAAAACACCGGGACGACATGCAATTGGAGCAAGGGAATTGTGCGTGGAGAGGGAATTACGCGCAGGGTTTTGCGCGGATAACAGGGTATTTCGCGCATGAGACACGGATTGCGCGCAAGGCTGGAACCCGGGGAAGGGGGAAAATTCACTTAAGCCGGTGGAGTTGCGCGCAAAGGCGAACTCTGGGGAAAGGTTTCACGAAATGAGGGATTACCTGGAAGTCATCTTGCGTGTGGGGGTATCCGAATTGCGTGCACAAGAGCCGCTTCGAATTCCACAACCCCCAAACCATTCAGAGTCACCTTCTATTTATAGGCGACGTCCGGCGCGGAATCCAGGTGGTGTGCGAAATCATCCACGCCGAGAGCAGCCGGCGCGCAAAAACTCGCCGCGCAGAACCGGGGCGCACAAAGATTGCGCTCCCCATCGGCTCAATTCTGCAAAACCCGGGGATACTACGCGCACAGAACAAATTTTCACCTGGATCCTCCTTTATTTCGTGCACCACATCCCAGGCCTCCGGATCGGGCCTCTGATTCTGAATATGACTTCGCTTCGTCATTTCGAAACTTTCTCCAAGAGTTACGGACCTTTTTTCGGTGTCAAAAAATGCCCCCCCTTGGAATTGGATCGGCGAGAGGTCGCAATGATCGGATTCCAAGGGAAGTTCCGAAACTCCAAAACCCTGAGTCTCCTAGTCAAGTTGCATGCAAAATTCCGATGGGGCGCGCAAAACTCCGAACGCGCGCGGAATCCTCTTTTTGAGCAGCGCGGAACCCTGACCTCGCCTATAAAAAGGGGCATTGGGTCCTAGATCCGTACTTCCGCTTTTTCCGCGCGATAAGCTAATCTCTCTCGTGCGCGAAATCGCTTCTGCGGCTGCGTGTAAAAATGCTCTGGAAGCGCGAAATTCCATCCAAAATTCGGCCGTGATTTCGCGCCTGTTTGGGATCTTCCACGCTTCACATGTCGATTGTGCGCTCATATCCAGGATTTCGCGCCACTCCTTCAGATTTCATGAAAAAATCTCTGATTCCGCGCACTGCATCCTGATTTCGCCCAACTCCCGAAAAATTCTAGATGGCTGAAAACCAATTTGATGAGGGGGAGGCCACTGCCCGTAGGATAGAAATGGCGGAGAACGAGGAGGTTTATGACACAAAGGTGATTGTTTCCAACAATATGACCTTGTTCTATCTGCTGACTCCGGCCCAGAAGACGTATCCCTTATCTGACAACCTCCCGCTCTGGAATTTTGGCATCCTGGAGGAGGTGCCACTGCCGGGCTTCGAGGTGGACACGCCGCGGTCTTTGGTGACTCGGGAGGACGAAATTCCTCGCTACAACATCACCAACAACGACCATACTGCCAGGGAAACCAGACATATGGATGTATATGTCCTGAACCCGAGGACTAGGACCATTACCGGGGATGATCCTGTGGCAGAGAATTCTCCGGCCCTCTACGCGAGCATGTTCTGCCAGAGAATCACGGATGACACAAAGGGTTGGCTGGAGGATTGGGACATGCGGTCCAGGGGAAACTTCACCAGCGAATGGGCACGGGCGTTCTGGGTTCGCCATACCTGTGACCAGTTTTGGGACGAACTGCGGTATATCGGCATGTTCGAGGCGGTGTGGACATCGCAGTTCCACTTCCACCACCAGCCTGAACTCGGACCGGAGCTATTCACCTGGTGGTCTCCTAACACCAACACATTCCACCTTCATCATGGGGAAGTCGACATCAGTCTCTGGGACGTTCACTGCATCAGAGGTATCCCACTAGAGGGTTTCCAATACGACGAGTTCGTTCCTCCAAAGAACACCTGGGGAGACAGGTCGCGGACGCCTATGCTGACGTGACACCTACTGGAGCTGGCCAAAGAGAGGCTAGGGGTCAAGGACCTCCTGAAGGATGTTGCCTTTACAGGCTGGTTCAGCCTGTTCCTTGAGAAGGATCTGGCCGTCAGGATGTCGGGACCGGCCAAACGGTGCCCATCCGCGGCTTAAAGGAGTAGGGACGGGTCATACTGGAGGACCCTGGAGGCGGGGCAATACCAATCATGGGGCTACCGCGTCATTGTGGCCCGGGACCCGAACGTCCGGTATGCCGGGTTCCTTGATGCTTTCCTGAGCGGGTGGCTCCTGCCAGTGCGGGATGCAAGGATGGGCGTCCGTCCAACAACATTGGTGATGGTGGGATCCATGGTCACCAACAAATGATTCAACTTGGGCATCCTCGTACTATCCAAGCTGTATACCATCCTGGGGCACATCTCATGAGGGGGTCACCTCGGAGAGTATGTGGTCCCTTCCAGATATTCCATGGCTGGGTGGTGGCTCATCTCGGTGGGTACACTTTCCCAAACGCCGTCCATCCTCCGGGAAACGGTTTGCGACCGTCCTTGCTAAACATCACAGGGGTGGAGCCATTGACGCTCAATGAGTAGGGTGTGAGGATCCGCATTGGCAACCATGCCAACTTCAACTTCATCCCGTTCCCCACCCCAGTCGGATAGCTGGTGGATAACGGTCGAGGCTCTCTGGAACAGCAGGAATACTTCCATAGCATTCCGGGCGGGGTGTTCGTGGCTCGGATTGACAGGAAAGTGATCTGTGAGCCTTACGTACCGTCCCGATTCGCCAGGCAGTTCGGATGCCTCCAACGAATGCTGAAGAAGGTATTCACGGCTGTCTGGTAGGAGAAGAATCCATGCGTCCTGCACCAGATGTGGTTGATGTTTACCACTTTCGGCTCTGGTGATGTCATTACCCTTCCTCCCACCGGGGTCGATGTCTGCCTATCAACCGAATACACAGAACACTGGACCATTGTGTACCCTGAGGGGCTATTACGCAAGCGCGTTCGGCAACTCGAGGTTACTCAAGCGGAAACCGGGTGACGGGAAAGAATACACGGTGCCGTCGGAAGGGGAGGACCAAGGGCGCGTCAGGAAGCGAGGCCTGCGCAGGCCGGGACCTTGGCAGCGGGAACATCACATGGTGCTGCCACGTCCTCGTTACCCACAGGGGGGTCACATGAGGCGGCCAGGGAACTGCCCGGGAAGCAGATAAGATATCTTCTCGAACCTTCCCAAGACGCAATTCTTCTGGCACTGTGGTTGTCCTGGATGACCCTGCGGCAATCACTGAGCGTCGAAGCCATCTGGCAGAAGATAATGCAAAACAGGATCCAACTGCCAGAGGTCGGGCTCGTTCAAATCACCGACCGATTAAACTTCCATCGGCGACATGCTTATCTGACGGCCATGGACACATACGCATGCCAAAGGGGGCAGCGTTCAGAGCCACCTTTCCTAGTGAAAGTGACGCTCGGCCAGGAGCATGATCCGGAAGAGATGCCGCCAGGAGAAGGTGACAGTGACGAGGATCCAGAAGGGGAGGAGGAAACCGGAGAGGACGAAGGCACGGGAGAAGGCGAAGAAGAAGAGCCCAAAGGTGAGGGGTCGCAAGAGGCGACCTACTAAGGGAGTCTCCGAGAGAGCGGTGAGATTGCTGACTCTGATCTCCACATAACCGATATTCTTGAGGTTTGTCTCTGTCTTCATTCATTTCCCTTATTCATCCATTCCCCTTTCCAACTTCTAACTCACTTCCCCATCCTACTCAGGAGTAGTTGAGCGTTGGACAAGCGTCCCCATGAGAGGAGGGAGGAGAGGAACCAGTGGGACATGATGGGGATCCGACACCCATCATTGAATTAACTAGCGCAGAGTGGTCTCCCCTTACAGTAGCTCCCACAATGGTCAAAACATTGGGGACCGACGCTCTGGATTCCTATAAGTCTCACACTTCTCTACTAGTGCTTGGTGTTAAAAGATCCTGTTTGACCAGCGTATTCCTTGCGCAGTGATCTCAACACTGGAGGCACGTCAGGCTGCGGAGCCTGGGCCATCCGCGAGTGGACCAGCGGCGGACATACCACCTCATTCATAACATGCTCCCTGCACTAAGACGACCTCAAAAATTGATGAACGAGGGGGGGGGGGGGGACATCAGCGGCGCTGTTCTTGAGGCGAGGTCAGAAGCTGGTGGAGGTATAATCGCTACTGGGGCGAGAGAAGAAGGTTGCTCGGTCGTCCAGGATCATATTCCTCCCGAAGGCATCCCTGTGGCGGATCCTACTGCCGATCTGCTGGCTGCCTTCCCCATATACCGACCCGCTGACCCCGAGGAGATAGATGACTCAGAATCAGAGGTAGCGGAGGAGAGCTGGATAACACAACCCAAAGGGTGGAAGTGTATCCAGCACTTCCTCAGACAGCCCCAGTCGGATTGGCTGAGGCGGATGGGATCACTTCAGACCTTGCTGCGCTTCCTGTGCACTGGAGGGGCTGACGCTCAGTGTCTTCATCTGATGGTCCGTGATTACATGGTCGAAAAGATATGTGAGAGCAATCGGCACACCGACATTGCCCAGTGCCGGGGAGGATCGGAAAGCGCTCAAGCACTGCTGAGGGTGGATCAGGAAGTCTGGCACCTCGAAGGGTAGGCGGCATATAATGAGGCCTTCATCGCAACATGCTCTGAGCTCGTGGAGCAACTGACGGCCCAGTTGGCTGACGCGTAGGAACAACTGGTGGAGGTGAGTCACCAGATGACAGTACTTCGCACCGAGCGGGCACAGGCACAAGCTAGGGCTAACGAGCTGCGCTCTGTTGTGGCTGATGAGGAGAGAGTCTTCAAAGAGAGAGAAGCGGTCCTGGAGGCTACCATCCAAAGGGTAGCAGCACTGGAAAGATTTCTTCAGCACGCTGATCCCTAAGGTCTTGTTTTGGCCATCTCATGAACTTCCTGATTGTACTTCTCATCTTCTCAATCCAATACATGTCCAAATACATTCATTTTTACTCTAGGTTTAATATTCTCAAACACGGTTTCAAAACAAATAACAATTCATCCCTAGGATCCTGTGGGTCGCGCTCAACGCGAGAAGAAAAGGATGCTCGTGCCATCATTTTGTCCAACCATGGGGCATTGACCAAGCTTCAGGCATCCGAAAATGGGCCTGGATTTCTGAGGATACCTCGGGCCGATTGATGTGTCGACTTCTCAATGTGCTCTAACACACGAGTGGGGCAATGCCGGGGGCATTGAAATCCATCCGAACATAGGGGATGGAGAGGAAGGGTGAATCACGCTGCCTAAATTCAAAACCCAATGGGGTGCAACGATGGAGGATAACTGTCAACCGTGGCAGAAACATAGTATCCATATCATGTTGGCCTGGAATGGGGACAATAAATGAGGGCTTACCACTCTCCATGTTCGCAACATGGGGCCTAACTCAAATATCGTCGGTCAGTTTTCCGGAACGTTGGACGAGGACAATAGGCAGACCATAGGTCTGTCATCCATACTGTTAGGGGGTCCCATCAAACATGACCAGTCCTCTGGAACGTTGGCCTAGGATAGTAGGCGGACCATAGGTCTATCATCTATACTGTTAGGGGGTCCCGTCAAACATGACCAGTCCTCCGGAACGATGGCCCAGGACATTAGGTGGACCATAGGTCTGTCATCAATACTGTTAGGGGGTCCCGTCAAACATGAAATGAAATGAGGATCCGAATAAGGGGGGACGTAAAGCGTGGAAGGTGGAGTGGTGGTTTGTTCGAACAGAGTCCAACACTCACGAAAATTGTGCCACCATGGCGAAGGCGCATTAGGCAGACATACCGACCTAATCACGGGTCGTCCTAATTTCTAGGAAGGACCTCTTTGGTGAGAGAACTGATGCTTCCCATTATTACCATGGGACATCCCAAACCTGCTCAGGGTAGATATCCTGATTACACCACTTCCCATGAAGTCGGGCTGAGGGGCCGACAAAAAGGAGGGACGGGGTTCGGTAATCCCTGGGGATGGACCCAAAACGAAATGTCCGGGCGGTCCTACGTATCTCATTAGGATGAGAATCAAGCCACACGTAGTTCTTGAAGCACAGTTTAACGTCATGTTGGACGAAATACAGTTTAACGTCATGCGGGATGGGGAACACATCTCATCTGGGGATAAGCATGGCACGGAGAGTAACTCGACGTAAACAAAGACATAATCCCGCACCACATCGTGCAATCCCACAAGAGAGATCAGGTCGTAGAAATCCAAAGAAATGATCTTAGTTTTAGGCTTTAGAACTCGGACCAAAGGTCGGAAGGAAACATAAGAGGCACACGGTGGAGTAACTCAAACACCTAGCTTGAATGGGAATAGGGGGCATGTACGGTGCGGTGAACAACAAGATGTGAATGAGGGCATAATCCCATATCACACTGCACAACCCCCTTAGTGGAGGTTTTAGGTTAAGGGACCGAAAACAAAAGTAGGAAGGGCCCGCGGGGAAGTGCCTCGGGCGCTCCTATGTATCTCATAAGGATGAGAATCAATCCATACGTAGTTCTTGAAAGCGTCCTAGTTTAAGGTCTTAGAGCTTGGACCATGGATGGGTAAGGGGAGAAATGGACACATGGCAAGGCAGTTAAAAAACCCGACGTGAATGAGGACCTAATCCCTACATACCATGTGCTCTCCGGGGAAATGCTTGAGTCGAGGGACCTAACACGAAGGTAGGATGGGCCCGCGGGGAAGTGCCCCGGGTGCTCCTATGTATCTCATAAGGATGAGAATCAAGCCATACGTAGTTCTTGAAGCACAGTTTAAGGTCGTATGGTTTGGACCAACAACATAGTTTAAGGTCGTATGGTTTGGACCAACACAGTTTAAGGTCGTATGGTTTGGAGCAACAACACAGTTTAAGGTTGTATGGTTTGGACCATCATGAACACGCACGATGCAATAGAGCATACCTGATGTAGGTGAGGACGTAATCCCATACCATCACCGTGCGCAGTTCCGAGAGAGGAGCCTCGGTCCAAAGGGGCCTACGAGGGTTAAATAATCAGGGGTGGGGTAGGAGATGCTAGCTCCCAGCCATGTTGGGCCCGAAACTCAATGTCTGGGCAACTCCTCGTTCCCATTGAGGATGAGGGTCAAGCTACACACAAACTGTAGAGAAAAGACCCAAGCACATACTCTAGCGCTCAGATCGCGGGGGCCCCGAGAGACATCGTGACGCAGCTTGGTCTGACTGACGTGTGGGTGTGTACTAAGGTTTAGCACAAGGAGTGTCGAGATTTTACCTTGACATGGTGGGGAGGAACATGACATGAACCATGCCACCAATATTCAGGGCCTGGGGAAACCGGCGTGACGACTGAGGATTACTGCTGACCATGTTCGCAACACATCATTCTGTCGTGTCAGCCATGGGGACCAACAAATGAGCATCAACCACTGACCATGTTCGCAATGCGGGATTTGTATCAATTTGTTGTCTGAAACCCTCGAGGGCGCTGGCCCGTGATGGTAGGAGAGCCCTTGGGTGTTGTATCCAGGCCTTTCTTGGGGGTCCCTCCAGGTGTGACAGATGACGGGGGCCCGAATGAAGGGGAACACGAAACTTGGAAAGTCAATGGAACTCGCCTAAGTCGAATCTAGAACTCCAAGTCCTAGACCAGAGTACCCTGCGCACATTAGCAGACCACTGGAAAGGGTCAGAGGACTCAGTCCGAGAGTGGCCAAAAGATGGCAGATCCGTGGGCAAAAGAGGGGGTGTAATGCCAAACACCATGGGAACCGGGAGATCGTGGGATCTCCTAAGAGATGGGGCTGGACCTGACATCTAGGTGTTCAGTCAGTCCTACGTATCCCACAAGGATGGTAATCAAGCCATACGTAGTTCTTGAAATACAGTTTAACATCATGTTGGACGAAATACAGATCTTAGTTTTAGGAAAAGTAATTCTTGAGGAACCTGGCATTGGTGGGAGGAGTGATACGCTCACCATCCATAGTTACTAGGGAATACACGCCATTGGGATAGACCTTATAGACAATAAAAGGCCCCTCCCACTTGGGCTCCAACTTGGGTGGTTTCCTACCGGGAATCATTGGCGCTCTAAGAGCCAGCACTAGGTCACCTTGCAGGAAGGAGCGGAGGTGAACCTTCTTATCAAAAGCTCGATCCATCCTTCTCTAATGCATTTCCAAGTTATGTAAAGTGTGAAGCCTAATTTTTTCCAGTGCTTACAATTCGGCTAGATGAATCTCGGCAACTCTATCCAGCACTTGCTGGTCGTAGACCGCCGTGCGTAATGAGGGCAGCTGGATCTTGATGGGCAGGACAGCCTCAGCTCTGTATACCAGGGAATACAGAGTCACCTGTGTGGAATTGCGAGTCGTCATCCTATAAGCCCAGAGGGCATTGGGGAGCTTGTCCGGCCAACTTTTCTTGTTCTGACGAACCATTTTTTTGCAGAATGTTAGAGGGGGTTTTGTTAAACGCCTCAATCTGTCCATTTTCCTGCATATGATAGCAGGAGGTGTGGTTAGAACGAATGTTGTACTTGGCATACAATCTCTTCAGCTCAGCCACTCGAAAGTTGTTTCCGTTATCCGTGAGGATAGCGTGGGGTATTCCAAACCGGTAGATGATATTGGAGATCACGAAGTCGGCGATAGAACAAGCCTTGACTTCCCTGAGCGGGATTTCCTCTACCCACTATGAGAAGAAATCCGTAATGGTTAAGATAAACCAGCACTGGTGGGCCGTCGCCGGCGAGTAAGGCCCTACGACATCCAACCCCCAGACTGCAAAGGGCCAAGAATAATTAGTTTTATGGAGAGGCTTCGGTGGACGGTGCACGAAGTTAGCATGAACATGGAACGCATGACACCTCTTGGCATACTTGATGCAGTCGTGGATCATGGAGGGCCAGAAGTATCCCAGCCTCCGAATCTGGTGGGACAACTTCAACCCGGCCTGGTGGGCGCCACAAGAACCAGCGTGCACTTCTTGCATGACCTGTGGGATCTCAAATCCTTGAAGAAAACAGAGGATAACACTATCAAATTCGTGCCTGTAAAGGAGATGCTCACGGCTGGGACCATTCTGAAGGGTGAACTACGGCGCGTGGCACCGGATTCGCTCCCGCTCTGCTCGGTCCATCAGAAGATTATCGTGTCGGAGATTTTCAGCCAATGGAATCCTCCAGTCAGGGATTGTCTCGATCACCACGCCTGAAGCCCCATAGGGTCCTGATGTAGAGGCACTAGTGGTGAGATGGTTCACTCGTGGGCCACGATCGCCCTCTGGGATAACATGAGAATTGACTCTCCGGTGTGCCACATGGATGATTAGGTCATCCTGTTCGGGCTATGTAAGTGATGTGGCCAGGCTGGCCAAAGCATCTTCTCGACTGTTCTGTGACCGGGGAACGTGAACGACATCTGGTCGGGAGGGGAACTTAGCCATTAGATGGAGGATGAACTCCAGTAATGGCATGAGTTCTGGCTTCCTAATAGCATAGTCACCATTAACCTGCTTGATGACTAGCTCAGAGTCCCCTTGCACACACAGATGGGGTACATTAACCTCCAGAGCCAACTCGAGGCCAGTGATGAGGGCATGATATTCTGCCTCATTATTGGTGCAGCCTTCTGAAAACAAGAATGAATATGGAAGAACGGCTTGCTCTGGGGTGATGAAGATGATACCCAGGACCACTATGTTAAGCCTAGGATCGTTGAGCCTTCTACCAGTAGGGCTTCGGGAGGCGCCATCAAAGTGCATCTTCCAACATGGGGTGGCGTGATCGACTGAGAGGACTGCCTCATCAGGAAAGTCCAAATCCAATGGCTGGTCTGCAGAGGTTGGGTGGGTAGCTAAGAAGTCTGCCAACGCCTGTCCTTTGATGGCCATCTGAGGTACGAACCTAATGTCGAACTGTTGGAGGATCACCGCCCAGAATGCTAATCGGCCGGTCAACATAGGCCGGTTCAGTATGTATTTCAATGGGTCTACTCGAGAGTCCATCTGTACCTCATGGTGCTGCAAGTAGTGCCGCAATTTATATACGGCGAATACGAGCGCCATGCAGCTCTTCTCGATGGGAGAATATCTAATTTCCATGTCGAGGAGCATGCAGCTGAGGTAGTAGAGGCTATTCTCTGTTCCCTCGTTGTTCTTATGGGCGAGAAGGGAACCGAGGGATCGTTCCAGGGTGGTCACATAAAGGACCAGCGGCTTTCTGGGAATGGGTGGCATCAGAACCGGAGGTTGAAGAAGATACTGCTTGATTTCCTCAAAAGCATTCTAACACTCTTCGTCCCACCCATAGGCGGTGCCTTTCTTCATGAGCCGGGAAAAGGGCTTACACTTGCTGGCCAGATTCGCAATGAATCGGCATATATAGGCTATGTGGCCATGGAGGCCTCGAAGCTCCAAAATATTATTCGGGGGAGGCATCTGACTAATGTCCTTGATCTTCTCGGGGTCGATCTCGATACCTCAATACCTAACAATGAAGCCAAGAAACTTTCTGGAGGTGACCCCGAAGGCACACTTCAACTGGTTCATCTTCAAGTGGTGAGAATGGAGGAAACCTAACACTTTATCAAGGTCTTTGAGATGGTCCTGGCATTGACGAGATTTAACCACTTGGTCATCTACGTAGCACTCCACCAGTGTCCCGAGTATCGGCTTGAATATGCGGTGCATAGCCCGTTGATAGGTGGCACCCGCATTCTTCAGGCCGAAGGGCATAACCCGATAGAAGAAAGTACCCTGGGGGGCCCTGAAGGCAGTGAAATCTTCATCCTCGGGGGCCATCTGGATCTGGTTGTACCCGGAGTACCCATCCATGAAGGAGAGGGCTTGGAACCCGGCCATTTCATCAATCAACAGCTCTGTCACGGGAAGTGGAAGGTCATCTTTCGGACAGTGGCGATTAAGATCACGGAAATCGATGCAGACCCTGATCTGCCCATTCTTCTTCCTGACGGGAAAAATGTTGGCTAGCCACCTGGGGTACTAGACTTCCTTGATGAAGTTTCCCTTAATGAGCTTATCAACTTCGGACTCAACCATGGCACCATGAGAGGGGTGCATCTTCCTGGGAGGCTACTTGAACCCGCGATGGTTTGCTGGGAGGCCAAGGCGGTGGACGGATACATGGGGATAAAGTCCCGAAATCTCTTCATAACTCCAGGAAAACACATCACGGTGCTGTCTGAGAAAGTCTATGTACTGTTGTCGTTCCTCAGGAGACATAGCGGCGCAGACCAATGTGGGTCTCGGGTCCGCCACGCTATAGAGGTTCACCTGCACTAACTCATCGACCATGGTGGAGATGCCCTCCTCAAAGGCAGGAGGAGCATCTTCCATGTCTTCTTCTCCGCTTGTTGAAGGATCGTCCACAGTAGGAGCCGTTTCAAGGCTGCACGACCCTGATGGGGAGCTAGCACCGGCTTGGGCGGCGGAGGTCGTCACGACTGGAGACTCATGAACCGCGGAGACCGTGGCGATGAAGGCGGTTGATCCAATCCCATTCAGCCTTCAGCCCAAGGGGCCACGCTTTACGACATCAAAGAAGTAGTGACGCGTTGGCTTGAGCTGGTAGATTCCGGCTCGGAGAAACAGACACGTACGACGTACTGCCGTTGCCATGAGCCCAACGTCCCGATATCGTACAGGGGTAGGAGGTTCGGGGATCACCTGAGCCTGGTTGGTGTAAGAGTATGAGGTGATTTCCCACCATCTCATAGACCCGGAAATATGCCTTCCTCTGGTACCCGAGATAACAAAGCACTCTCCCATATCGGGAGTCGTGGCCTCCAACCGATGGATTGGGAAGACATATGAGTCATCCAAACATGCCCAGGTATCACTCGTGACAGCGGCGGGCTCAACCTCACCTGCTAGGAGTTGCTTGTCCTTTCTCTTGTAATAGTCAGCGTCCAGGTAATGAGCTTCAAAAGAGGCAAACGGAGACGCATCTCCTTGGACCACACCCACTCGACCCTTAAGGGAGTATTTGAGGCACTGATGGTACGATGAGGGAACCGCTGTGTGAAGGTGGAGCCACAGCCTTCCCATCAACGCGTTGTAGGCGGTGTCCTGCGAGACAACCATGAATTCAGTATTGGCAATTAGGCTGCCGAACTAGGTCTTTAGATGAATCTTTCCAAGTGGAGTTTGCTCGGTCCTGTCATACCCCTGGATCTTGAGGTCGGAGGGAGTTAAATCATCCTCAGATAACCCCAGTTTCCATAGTGTTCGAGTTGGGATCAGGTTAATCCCGAAACCCATGTCGACAAGACAGCGACGGACTTCCATGCCATTGAACTGTCCGGTTATGTATAGTGGGAGGATGTGCCCCTATATGGGAAGGTATTCATCTTAACCGGAAAACGAGATAACCGCCTGACATCCGGTGTCCTCAATCACCTTGGTGTCGAAGGCTTATGCGGCCACTACCTCCGTTTGAAACTGGAGGGGGATCCTTAGAGCCTCGATGAGTGCATCATGCATTTCAGACGATAGGCTAAGGGCCTCAAGAATGGAAAGCATTGCTGGAATTCCGGCCAGATGCTTCAGGACATCATACTTTCGCGCCAAACGCGAGTTTCTGCTGACAGGAGGTCGCTCTGCGATTGCGTGCACGACGAGCCCTACTGGCGGGACCGGTGACTGACTGGTACTAGGAACGTCCCGCTGTTCACTAGCTGAAGCCCGGGAGGTGACTATCGTGCTAGGACCGGAAGGCCATAGTCGACCAGTGGTAGGGATACGCGAGCAAGGCGGTTCCACCCGATCCAGCAACACAAACGGTGGTGGAAGAGAACCTGTTGTCACCGGGTGAGGGAGCTGCGAGTGCTGCTCTCTGTACCGGGCTTGCTTCCTAGTCTCGGTAGCGTGCATGACCTGACTGGAGGTGACGACTGCCGTGCCCCGGCGATTCACGTAGCCACGGCTCCGTCGACCTTGACGACGACTGGGGACATTGGGGAGGTCCACCTAGCGCTCCTCATTGTCGGGAGTCAAAAAGGGATTTACCAACTATACCGTGTTAACCAAAGCGTACCCCGAACTTTCACTCGAGGAGTCATCCACTACCAGACGGGGTCTCAGAGGGATCCCCATTTCTGGGGGCATGAAATCACCAAGTGTGCGAGAAGATTACGGCAATGGCAGGGCACGTTCTTTCTTCTTGCACCACCGCCTGCTCTTCTGGGAAGAAGTAGGCTGGGATGATGATGCCAAAGCGGCGCTCGCAGCCTCCGAGGGCTCTGGCTGACTCAGGCGGGCACGGATGATGCCATGGGTACATGCGACCGTCCTGCAGGCCATCTAGTCATTATACTTCTGTGACCCACGGTCGGAAACCTGTTCCTACTCATCCTCGTTGTCACTACTGCCATCTGATCTCAAGAAGACACCTGCCACCTATGCCGGGACATGGCCCAACCTGACTATGTTGTTGTAAATCTTGTCTTGGAGCTAGTCCTTGAACACATAGCATTGCTGGATGGTGTGTCCCAGGATCCGGTGATAAGGGAAGTAGTTAGGGTGATCAGTGAGACGTGCCTGTTCTGGCTTCTGGCACTCAGGCAGCCACACGATCCTTTGCTTCAAGGTGCTACGGAAATAACCGGGGACCTGGGCCTCGCCAAACGAGTAAGTCTGATTCCTTCTATCTGGAAAGGGGTTTATTGGGGGCTGACCATGACCAGGGGCCAAAGGAGCAGGCCGAGGAGGCGGAGCTGGATTACCTTGCCTAGGTGGTGGCGGTGCGTTATGCGGAGGCGCCTGCCGATTTTGAGGCGGTCGCTGCTGGGCCAAAGGCTGTGCCCATGGGGGTGTACACCTATGAGCCTACTAAGCTGGCCTCACTGGAAGCAACTCTAGCTGTCTGGGGGCCTCTGTCTGTGCTACAGCAACGGGCTCAGCTCTGGCGTCTCTCCTTGCAGAGATCACAAGAGCCAGCGGGCGTGCCTGACCGGCCTGTTGCAGGGCTTCTTCGAGGCACTGAGCCTTGTCCGAGAAGTCCCGGAACCATCAAGGGTAATTCTGCGTGATCATAGAAGGAAACAACTCTTCCTTGAAGTTCCCTACACACATCGTCAGTAATTGCTCTTGAGTCAGTGGTATGTCAAGGGAGTACGTGAGCCCCTTCCACCGGGCGACGAAGTCCGCGACTCACTCGTCGGGCCTTTGCTTGCGCCTGAATAGGTCTGCAATGTTCGTCTTCCAGGTTGTGGAACTGAACTGGTAGAGGAATTTCCAGCGAAGTTCATCCCAGCTAGTCACAGATCCAATAGGGAGCTGGCTGTACTAGACGAACTTTGGTCCTTCCAGTGTCTGAACGAAGCACCGGAGCTTGGCAGCCTCCTGCTACACTGGAGTCCCTAACATTGGCCCGCACCTTGAGATGAAGTGGTCCAAGTGTTGTGGAAGGTCTCTGGTCCCATTAAAGGGGGAAAAAGTGGGGTTCCCAAATCCCAGCGGAGCCGGCATGTCATCCAACCATGATGGGTATGGCTTGCCGTCCGGTGGGATTGCCACCTGCTGGGTTTCCAGGGCCTCCAAGTGAGAGATGAGTACCTCCATCAAGTCATCCGGTTGTGGATTCCTATCCTGACAGGGATCTCTAACCACAAGAGCATTTACAGGATCTTTAATATGTTAGTCACGCTCAGCGGCTCGCGGAGCAACTGGAAGAGAGACTCTTGGGGCGGTGGGAGGAAACCGAACAGGGTCCCCCAGGTGGTCCCGCCGCTCGGGAGGGTTCGGCGAAACATATCGCGCCCTCTTGCCATGGGTTCCAGCGTCTCCCCTGTCGGCAAACATGACACGGTCACGGTTTCCCGGGGGAATCTCGGCAAGGGGTGGATGCTCCTGCCCCTGCTGTCCTGATCTAGGGTCACCGTAGTCAGGCCGCCGCTCGGCAATGCATTCGGCCAAGAACTCATCAACCAGCCTCTTTTTCTCAGCTAGTTGTTGGCGCAGCATGGCCTTCTCGGGATCTTCCTCTACCTTCTGCACCGAGGCAGATGGGTCGTCAAGTTTGACAAACCCGATGGGATCTTTACCCTTACCGATGTTTCGGCCTAGTGTCAGTGCCTCCGTGGGTACAAGAAGACCTTGGAGGCTCCTCTGTTGGTGAGTAATCCTCCCAGATGGTTCCAGTAGTGGCCTGTCCTCAGGGGGTGAGTCCCCGTCGAGGGGCTCCACAACATTTCCCTCATCTGAATGTTTGGCCATGTTGACTGCCACTGCCCTTCGCAACGTTCCCTCAGGGCCGCCCAGGGAATCGGGCTGTCAGCGGATCGCATAGAAGAGTAGAGCAGCGTACTTCCCCCATCCGCGGATGCGCGTCGGGGGTGGCTTCCTCAATAACTCTGCGGAGTGCTTGAAAACTCTGGATGCATTGTTTCTGGAGGGCCTCATGGTGGTCCAACAACTCGGGGTGCCGAACCGCGGGGAGTGATGCAAGGTCGACCCGACGACACTGCTCACTGATCTCCTCGAGATGCGCTTGGCTCCTGGGATAAGGCGCTAGCTGATGGTGAAGGCGGGAGTGAGTCACCCGAAAAATCTGGCGGATGCATTCAAACTCTCCCGGGGTGAGTGACTCTGGCACATCAAAATCCGATTCTGCGACTGGACAAAACTTCTCAGGGAAGTGGCCCGCTGCAAGAACAGTCCAGAAGCTCCACGGCTCCGGTTCCGGGTCCGGACCATGCCGCCCCTGCTCGTCCACCGAGGATGGTCGGTGAACTGGAAATGGCACTGAGGCAGGCCGTCGGGCCGGTGGGATAGCCGGCGGGGAATACGGCGAACAGGCCGATTGGCCTCCGATCCCTGGGTCATCCTCTAGGGGTTGCAATGCCCTGGCTGCCATGTCGCGATAGGATGGACCGGCGAATGGGCCTCCTGTCACAGCTTCGGTGCTCGCCGAAGGTTTGTCGCCTCGCGACTCTTCCGTTGGTCCCCAGAAAAGTTCCCCACCCTCCCTAACAGGGGCGGGAGGTGCTTCCGAGGAGGCTAGTGGAAACTGCGGACTTGATCCCCAGCGATGCGCCAAGTCGTCGTCCTCTTGGATATACCATCGAATGGAGGAGGGAATCATACGGATCTCGCATTCGGGGAGTATGAGACTAACATGCCACGTCCCCATCCCTGCCCTCAACTCGAAGGGTTGGGGGGAAGGTTCCGTCGTCGAGTCATACTCCGCCTCAGAATTCGAGAAACATACTGGTTTAATTTCCGTCCCGGCTCCCCTGACATTCCTCCTATGGCGATGACGCCCAGCACTCCTACCCCTGGGTGGCTTTTCAGGGTAAGGATGACTTCCGTCATTGGGTCCCCCGGCCATAATTGAGCTGGGGCAGAGGGGACTGAAGACCGGGGTGCGAGAAGCACTGGGACAGATGTCGAAAGGGACATGGGGAGGACCTCCATGTGAGTGAGAGACTAGATACACAACAGCTCCATAATCGTGGCCGGAAGTAGGGGGAGTGACCTCATACCCCATGCAGTGGGTGCTGGAAGGAGTCATACTCGGAGCATAGCCGTCGCGAAGGATCTTTTGGCTTTCCAGATTGGTGGCATGGAATGAGCCTTCATGGTGAGTGGCACTACCGCGGATTGGTCCACAGTGGCCATTGCTAGTGCCCACGACTGGGAGATTCGACCCCACATGCCTGCAGGACGGTCGGGGTTTCGATCCCAGTCGGGCACGTGGCTGCCCCTACTCAATGTGTGTGGGGATCTGGTAACAGGAGTCAGTAGTGGATTGGGCCATAGTGGTTGCTGATGTTGATGCCCCAGGACAGGCATTCTCTCCCGCTCGCGCCTGAAGCTGGCGTCGAGTCAGATGGGTCAGAACTGGCGGTGCAGGTATGAAGATTGCATGCTCCTCGGCTCGGGGAGTCGGGCAGCGGCGTCGACGCAGCCTGGCGGGGGTTCCTGCCATTAACCCCTGGGACAGATCTCCGATCGGGTGGACCCAGACATCCCCCACCTCATTGGCCTAGGGGAGGTATGTGTCAAGGCGCTCCGAGGATAGGCTCCCGAAGTGGTTGAAAGTCGGAGTGGGGAGCGGCGGCTCCCTGCGCAGCCCTCGAGGGCGGCGATGGTGGTGAGGCATAGCCGCCTCTAGATCCAAACGGGCCATGCCCATGGTGGGGATGATCCCTTCCTAGTCATACCTATGAACTAGGTCATTGATCACCCTCTGCTGGATGATTTCTGAAGGGGATAGGGGGCGCGAGCGCTCGGCTGCTACGGCGGTTGAAGTCGGAGAGACCGTGGAATAGGCGGGACTGCGCGGGGTAGCCGCGTCGGTACTGCCCATGCCCCTGCGCTGGTGGGCAGGTGGCGATCGAGCTCCGAATGCAGTGATCTGATTCCTGGAAGCAGGGAGAGGAACCCATTAGAATCAACAGGAAAGGAGATCAACAACCAAGGCCCAGCGTCATTCCATCTTCCATGGTCGGCGAGAGGGATCCACGGTGACGACGTCGCAGAACGGAGTGGTCAATGTCCTGACGGCCTCGACCCCTGGTGGGTTCACGTCCCGGTGAGGGTTACCCGGACCTAGTGTCATGCTAATCTTCCGACGCCCCAACCACTACCATTCCCCGTATTGAGGAGAAGAGCTTCACGTCGGGTTCACCATTTTTGTTGATCTGATGCTTTCTCCGAGGCGCACGTGCATCCGTCTGTTGGGAGGACGCGCTGCTTGTTACCCCGCATTCCCACTTTCCAAAGGAGGGCGTCATTCGTTCCTTGTTCAGGGACGTCTTCTCCTTGATCGAAACCGGGATGATGGGATGTCGGCTCTTCCTTTCATCGATTCCTCCTCGGAGCTCATCACCTAGTCCGGGACTCCCTCATAGATTTAAGACGGGTCCGTGAAGCTCATTCCCGGTTCCATATCTACATGGATGCCAGTTAATTACGCTGATTCCATAGAGACGCTCCATGGGGTATTTTCGGGGCAGCAACCTTCGGTGAGGAGAATGGCCACGTTGGGGCGTCGTTGGCATGTCTGTCCTTGGTCCCTCATCATAGGGCTTCTCGAGGGCACGGAAGCCCGAGGCATCTCACATCAAATGCGGGGAATGTGTACCATCTGAGGTTTTCTTCAGCTTCCCATGTTTAACACAGGTAATGTTGCGAGTTTAACGTCTTGCGGAGATGGATCGGGTTGAAGGACCCCTAGGGGGAACACCGATGTTGGGGCCAACACGTGGGCGGCTTCCCAGATGTCATGGAGCGGGATGGGGTGGCATGATCTCACCGGGATGTGGTGGCCCGGGTGAGAATCCGGATGGATGGTGGAGTGAGACATGGGGCTTACGTTCTGAGACGGCCCAAGAGGGGGAATACAGTTTAACATCATGCGGGACGAAATACAGTTTAACGTCATGTGGGACGACATATAGTTTAACGTCATGCGGGATGAGATATAGTTTAACGTCATGTGGGACGAGATACAGTTTAACTTCATGCGGGACGAGATACAGCTTAACGTCATGCGGGGCGACATACAGTTTAACGTCATGCGGGGTGAGATACAGTTTAACGTCATGCGGCACGAGATGCAGTTTAACGTCATGTGAGACGAAATACAGTTTAACGTCACACGGGACAAGATCCAGTTTAACGTCATGCGGGACGACATACAGTTTAACGTCATGCGGGACGAGATACAGTTTAAGGTCATGCGGGACAAAATACAGTTTAACGTCATGCGGGATGAGGGGTTTGGGGCTTACACTTTGAGGCGGCCCAAGGTGGTCAGGGAACCGACGTGGAGAGGTCGGGATGATCGGGTGGTGGGCTTGAACCTCGTGGAGGATTCCTATGTACCATGCGCTAGCACGAATCAAAGTCCACATAGTTCGCTGGGATGGGGATTACGCTCTGAGGCGACCCATGGTGGTTCCATGGTCGATGCGCACTCTAAGTCGACGTGAGTCATGCTCGATGTGAGAAACAAGAGGCATCAGGGACCAGACGATCACATTGCAAGAGGTTGCGTCCATGAGAAGCGGAATGGGGCTTACGCGTCGAGTGGCCCAAAGAGGAAACAGGGGCTTACGCGTGGTTAGCAGCTCTTGGTGTCGGGGCTTACTCCAGGGTGGAGGCCCATGGTGCGACAAACCGCAGTGGGAAAAGGACTCCACTGTCCTTGGCAAGGGGGAAGCATGGAGATGCACGGGTTCAACCATCTGTTTGAGAGGCTATGGGTTTACGCTCTGAGGCGGCCCTTCCCCCGCAGACAAACGCCACTCCGACAAGGAGGATCTCATTCTATGTGAGGAAGAGTCCATTCCCATGGAGACGAGAGGAGAAGAAAAAATGTCTGAGCTGGGGGGACCCTGCGTGCGGAGCATAGGGTCGGACCACAGTTTAATGTCATGTGTTGAGAAAGAGGTGCTTAGCAGTTTAATGTCATGCAGCTTGGATGAGGTGGGTTCGCTCCACACCCCTAGGGCTTACATGCCCAAAGCCCTCTACCCCTTGTGGGAGGGAAGGCATCGACAAGGCCATAGCGAAGGGGGGCCGCAGGGCGAACCACCGTGGGGTCCACGTTAGCATGGCTATGCGAAGAAGCAATAGTCGTTAGCGTGCCTATGGGGAGAAGCATAAGGCAAAGCAACGCAATGGGAAACACGGCCCGAGGGACCTTGAGGTTACTTCGCATGAGCTTGGAAGGCAGTACGGGAAAACAATGCATGGAGCACATGCCCGATAGGGGAGACATCAGGTGCCGGTGCAGGGGGCAGCCAAGGGGCATCAAGGTGAAGGGTCCTGGGCTTTGCGCGCAAAAAAAATATTTGCGTGAAAAACACCGAGACGACGCGCAATTGGATCAAGGGAATTGCGCGCGGAGAGGGAATTACGCGCAGGGTTTTGCGCGCACGGCAGAGTATTGCGCGCATGAGACATGGATTGTGTGCAAGGCTGGAACCCGAGGAAGGGGGAAAATTCACTTAAGCCGGTGGAGTTGCGCGAAAAGGTGAACTCCGGGGCAAGGTTGCGCGAAATTAGGGATTACATGGAAGTCATATTGCACGCGGGGGGAGCCAAATTGCGCGCACGAGAGCCGCTTCGAATTCCTCAACCCCCAAACCCTTCGGGGTCACCTTCTATATATAGGTGACGTCCGGCGCGGAATCCAGGTGGAGCGCGAAATCTTCCACACTGAGAGCAGCCGGCGTGAAAAATCTCGCTGCGCAGAACCGGGGCGCGCAAAGATTGCACGCCTCATCGGCTCAATTCCGCGAAACCCGGGGATACTACGCGCGCAGAACAATTTTTCGCGCGGATCCTCCTTTATTTCGCGCACCACATCCCGGGCCTCCGGATCGGGCCTCTGATTCCGAATATGACTTCGCTTTGTCATTTCAAAACATCCTCCGAGAGTTACGGACCTTTTTTCGGCATCAACAAATATATATTATGGATTTTTTTAGAAAATGTGATATATTTTTAAAGGATTCCAGTTGTATGAAAATGACTGCATGATTGATTCATATTTTGAGTCTGTTTATCTATTTTATGAAGCTACAAGAATGATTGAAGAGGAAAATAGTCCAAGTGAAATTAGGGCTACTGGTGATGATGAGATCCCAAGTTGGCCGCTAATGGAAGTTTCCTATATATCAAAATAAATGGATCAACAATTAAGAGAAAAGAATATGTAACATAAAGAAGAGAATAAGTCTCATGAGATTCAAATTAATGTATTGAATATTGAGTTTGATAAGTTAAAAAGATTCAATAAAATAATTTTTTAAGAAGAAATATAATTAAGGGAAAATAATAATTCCCATGTAGAAAAATTAGAATATATATCTTGCCAAATATATAAGATTCAAGAATTTTCCCAAAATAATGATCTTTACTCAATGTAATTTCATAAATTTAAGGCCAAGAAAGATGATCCTACTACACAACTATTGGAATTGGTTGAGGAAAAACAAATTCTGTAACAAGATAAGATATTACTTAGTGACCTGATTTATTAAATGAATATGAAGATGAAGGATAAAATTGGTATGTGGGTTAAGCTTTCTCATTCATTAGAAGATGGGATATGCAGTGGGAAGAATCTCAAGAAAGGCATCGATTCTATGTGTGATTCCCTGGCCCAAAACCCATCCAATTCAGAGATCCACATGAACTCAAGTGTTCCTACATGTATTACAGAACCTATATTCATGTAGTGAAGGATTGAAACATGAATTAGATAGACTACTAGCTTTGTATTATATTAATCAATATAAGTAAATAACTAAATAGTATCCCCAGCAATGTAAGAAAATAATAAACACGTCCAATATCTTATATCACCAACTAGGATACTCCTAAATACAATATCACCCAATGTATGAGAATTATAAGAGGCTTTACTACTAACCCCAAACTCATCCCAATCTCTGATACCAATTGAGATTCTCCAGCTTGATCCTCTACATATCCTATTGCCTAACCTAAAATACAGACATAAGCTATGCACATGCACCGAGAAGCATGTGTAGGGTGAGAGCATATAAATCAGTAGGGTCTCACCTGGAACCCCAAATATATATTTCCATATATATATTTGAATTCATAAGGAAATTAAATAAAAAATAATAAACATGATTTTTGATTCATTGTGTGAAAAATAGGATTTCACAACAATCAATGAGGTATTAAAGCAAGTCAGGTCATTAGGTGCCAACCAATCCACCTGGACTTAACCATACTAGATTCATCACCTTGTCAAAATCCACTAATATCCTTGTTCCATTGGAACTGATACCCAGTATGTACCTAAAGTCCCAAGCTAGTGTGGCATCAAAACTTTGTCCCAAAACTCACAGACATTGGGCATTGTCATACATCTGTATCTTAACCTACTTCCATGTCACTCAAGGAAGGTTCCACCAGTCATGCCTCGTATTACACGATGACCCATCCACGAAGGAATTCTTCAACCCAATTCTACACAAGGAAAGGTAATATTTATATAAAGAAATCCAATCCAAGTGTGAAAAGGTTTTCATCCTAATACCATGTGTAATAAGGCGTGATTATTACATGGAACCATGCTCATAGACTCTAGGGATGTCACACCAAGCACACTGACCCATCCATATAGACTTTGGGTAGGTCACATTCACACCAAACCATACCCAAACACTCCAAGAAGGTTACATCAACACACATACCCAATCCTCTAAATGTAAGCTTTAACAAGTATATGCAGTAGTACATTGGACTGATGGCCCATCACACATATTTCAAGCTGATATATGGGATTTAGATTCTCGCGACCTATCCCCCCATTACAAAATGTTCCAACTAAAAGTATAGGGAACCCACGAGGTCCTATTAATCCTCTAGATTATTTGATCATCTATTATATCATGCCTCTATTACATAAGGGTAACATCATAGACTAAGGCTCCTCCAACCCATACCTCAAGGAATGGTCCCACTTTCCTAATTCCCTAGTCACTCATGGTCTCTCTATCCAAGAACCATCCCAATACCAAACCCTATAATCAATAGGATATTTCCACACTCATCCAAATTTTCCTTGGCATCCTTACTCTAAGTCACATATGAGTCCTCTCACTCAAAGTGCACATCAATAATCACCTCCAACCTTAGGAGGGAGTTATTAGCCACTCATGGTAAATACATCTATATCACTCATCTTCAATCAACCACGAGACTCTAATGCCTCCCCACTATCCTAAAGAACCCATTCTATTTTATATTACATATCATTTCACATCACATGAAATCCTATAATTTTTTCATCAACTCAACCAAATACCTCACAACTTGGCGACATAGTCACTCGGTGATTCCAAATTACTAGAGTGTTAAAGTGCACTAATTCCAGGAATTTTAGCCATAGTTCCATCATATCTCATATACCCTGGGTACTATTGGACCCTATACCTCATACCAAAACCTCGTGTAGTATGAAAGTGTGAGCACCCATGAAAAGAAAAACATATGAAATTTTATTGTAGGGGCCACCAACCAAGACCATATAGTCAACCCCTCACCGTTCTCCATTATTCTTCGTCCAAGAATACCAAGTCTCTTCCATACTCTTAGGCTCTTGTCACAATCCAAGATTTACTAAATAATTAGTTTTAACAATTTTTAATTAAATAAACCATTTTATATAAATATTAATAATACTTAAAAACTCATTAGTCATCATCTAATCACAAAAAAATCGAGTAATAGGGTATGGTCCACTAACAACATGCACCCAGACCTAAGAAATTAAAAAAAACCATAATTATTACACCCTTCATAATGGATTAATTTACCAAAATTGAAAATAATTTCAACAGGAGACAATCCATTACATAAATTTCTTTCAACAACCAGAATATAACATCTTAGTACCTCCTCTATTAAAGATGAAAAAAATCACCAATGATCAGGATGATTTCCACCAAGATTTGATGGAAAAATAAAAAACGCTAACCAAAATTGAGAAGATTAGGGCAACCCATCAGGATACAAGAATAAAGGAAGAGGATAGGTGGAACACACATAAATCCACCACAGAAATACACATGTAACCAAGGTCAATGAAGGGGAATAAATTATGGGGACTTTTCATTCAATGGGCCCTTCCCATACGTGTTCCATTGGAAAACATATATAGTGTAAAAGTAGCCTTTTTAATTGAAAAAATTAGTAAAACAACTTTAAATGTGTGAATTTCCCAAGAAAGGACCCCACCTCTCATCCCTCTATCCTAATAACACACATTGTGAACCTCTAATTCTTGGTCTTACTAGAATGCTCCCATTTTTTCAGTTTCCCTACAATCTATCCTTTTTATTTCACTCTCCCAAACCCTTGGGGAATTTACTAAACCTCAAACCCCATAAAAATACATTATTTGAGGGAGTTTAAACCCTTATATTCGCAAACCGAGTCCTATTTATCAAAATGTACTTTACAACATATTAAAAATTTAAATTTCATCACAAAACTATAACCAGGAAATCATTACATCCTTATAATCTTCCCAAAATAATTCTTCTTGTAGTGATCCAAGATTTTACTAATTACTTTTCCTTAGTTATGTACCATGTGAGTATCTTTGATGGATCATGAAAATAAACAAATCTGAATAATCTTATTACAATTTAGAAATTAATTTTGATGTTATCACCAAAATTATCCACTTTATAAAAACTATACAATAGTGTATCATAAAACAATTTTCATTTTATACCTAGAAATATGTGTTTCCTAAAATTATTTTATGTGCGCTTATGTACAAATTAATTTTACAACATTTATAACATTAATTTGAAAAGAAAAATCATATTTGTATTGAGAATTTTAATATAATCTTAAGTTAAATTTTCATAATTTTCCTAAAATAATTGATTTTTAGAAGAATAGTGAGAAATATAGTTTTTTCCAAAATAATGACTTTTATCATTTCATCAGTATATGTGTGAGGTAGAAAAGATAAAAAATATTTTAGTTGATCAAATTTATATTATAAAGGTATAATTAAGAAATAAAAAAATATTTTTTTTGAACTTATCAATTATATTAAAAATATTTTTGAAATTAAGAAAAAATTATTAAAATTTCAAAAATGTTTTCAGTTGTTTCTTTCAGTTAAATATTTTCAAGGTGGAATTATATTTTATATTTATTTTAAATCCATATACCTTTTATTTTTTTATAATAAATTAATTACTATAATTAAAATTAGTGGTCCTAAAAAAATCAAATAAATAATTTTAATGTTATAAAATTCTATTTTAATTAAAAAAAATATTTTTGTGTTATGTTTGTTTAATTTAACATCATATTTTATAATATTTATGAAATTAATTATGTTAAATGGAGCCTAAATTCAGAATAATCTTTTCCAAATTTTATAATATGCATCTAATTATATTTTTAGTAATAAAATAATTGACATGATTAATATTTAAATTAGAGTAATCTGTGCTTAAATGAGTAATCTAAGGTGGCTAAACATTTCCTAAATTAAATTGAAATTTATAAATTATAGAAATAAATTTTTAGGATATTAATTATTACCTAAATTTCTTACTAACCTTCCCTAACCTCACTCATCTAAATTTTATTTTATTCCATTTTTACCTCTTAATATTCTTTTCCATTTAAAAGTCCCACTTTTTCAAAAATAAATGGTGGATCACTTTCACCCTTTCAATACTATACTCATATTTGAAAATTTCATTGAACCAATTTCCAAAATTCTTCTCTATAAGTCATTTACATTCCTGAAATCCCATGTAACCACAAATTATCCTGCATACCTCAAATCTAATATCATCATTAAGAGGAAGTTCAAGGTCTCTGCGTACATATCACATCCTTCTTATTGTTTCTTACTTATTATTTACTTTATAATCCAACCATAACCATATAATAATAATAACACCATAATAATTACTGTTTTTTAATGTTATTATTAAAATGTTACTATCAATTTTTATTATTTTCCATCTACTAATAAAAACAATAATCATCGTTAGTGTTTGTGTGTGGATTACCTCCTTTATAAAGAGAATCTTTTGGTTTTTCATAACCAATCATAATGCATTGTGTTAATGATGGTATTAATGAATAAATATGATTTATGTAAATTATTTATGATTCTTAAATGATCAATTGATTTCCATATTCACACCTCTCATTTGTTGAGTAACTAAAACGCTTATCGTGCGTTGTCTGGAGTACTGCCTCCATGAATAAACGTGTTTTTCTCCGTCACTTAAAAACATGGTAGAATTTATTTTATAATTTATATGTTTATATGGTATTTAAAAGTAATATATTTCATTAACATGGTTCTTTTTTATATCACAAAAAATATTTACTGTTATAGATTAATCTTTTAATATCGGTAAATAGCCCAAAACAAGTTCATTTCACCTTTTGTTTTAAGGAAAAGTGACTAAAAAACCAATGTAATTGTATTATATCATTATAATTATTTCTAAAACATAAATTCCAATACCTATAATGGTTTTTAAATTAATATATTTTGGATAAGAAGTAATATAGACATCTTTTTTATAAACCTAGTTCAAAATGATCGTGATTATTAACACTCAAGGTTCAAAAGAGATTAAAAAAATCTAATATATGAAGAGAATTGTTATTAATGAAGAACATAAATGGAAACTTATATTAATAAGTTTCTAAAAATTTTATTAAAATGTTTTTATTTATAATACAATAGGTTAAAGCACATCTATGGAAAACAAAGGTAAACGTAAGCGACTTGGTAACTCAAACTCCTTTCTTTGAGTTATACAATTTCTCATTTGAACATCATCTTTACCAGACATTCCTTTTTAAATGATTTTATATAAAGAACTCAAATTTACATACAAAAATATGACATAATTTTATATTAATATTCAATACTTTTCACAGTAATATGTTCCTGAGGACTATATAGGTTTAGTGTCTTTGGAATCATTGATACATAAACAACCGACACATAAAAGATCTACACTAGTTTATATTAGGTTCTTCACAACTAGAAACCTTATTATACATTCCATAATTAAAAAATTCATACATAAACTAGGTAATGTAGACATAATAAATAGAAATCCCATATGCACTATAAATATAAATATAATACATGTCAAGGAATGATCATAGTGGGACATATGATAATCATAATGGTATGAGAACATGATAAAAATTAATAATAATCATACCCAATTAGTTAGAGATATCTAGACATGAAACATGGTTTAAGGTTATTTCTAGAAAATTACACAATACATATGAGTTTTTAATAAAACATAATCAATCATGTATCATGATAACATAATATAAATGTTGGAAAATATCCCTCTTAATGGATTTTTGGGTTATTTTTGTTTGTTGACATGTTTTGATGTTGTTAATAGATGATGGTTGTTAAAGGATTCTTGAAGAGTTTGAATGAATGTCTTAAATGTTCATACAGAGTACGAAAGACCTAAAAGATTTAGTTTAATGATCACAGAGAGCATGAATGTCCTAAATGAACTTGTGGAAGGATCCTACAGAGCACAAATTTCAAAACTAATCATGAAAAGAACATTAAGACATCACATGATTATAAAGGGATATCATGAAGTGATCATGAGAAGCACCTGAAGACTCAAAATTATTATATGTTGATATCGTGGTGAGATCACTCAAATTTCACATGATTTTTAGTGGATCTCACAGTGACATCCCTTGAAGCATAGAGGATTTTTAGTTGATCTCATAAAGATATCACATGAAGAGCATGAAGAAAATGTGTATATAAATGATATATTCTTCTTTTGGTGATTTGAAATCAAATGAATCACTAATGATTTTCAAAATATCTCATGATAGTATCAAACAGTGACTGAATTATTGCCCTTAGATCTCATGATGGGATAAAATGATGCACAAGAAGATAATGTTTTTAACTATATGATTCTCTATGGATCTCATGACTGGATCATGAAAATAATTTGAAAAAAATGATGGTGATCATGTGAGGAACTTGTGACATATGGAAGGTGATCATGTTGATCTATCATGAAAGGCGTGTAAGGCTGGTTGCTGAGGTGGTGTAATAGAAAGCTAACTATTATTTTAGGATTTGAGGTGGTTGATTTATTTTTATAAATACCCATAAACCATCCTTAACTCGTTATAGAAGTTTACTTTAGTGGTTTGATCTAAAAAAATGTATTTCACATAAGATGAAAAATTTATTTCATTTTAATCATGTGATCCACATAATCATAAGTAGTTCTTGGGAAGGGATCTTGCATTGAGATCTCATGAAGGAATATTGTGAAGTTGAGTATGTGTAGGGTGTTTTTACACATAGGAAGACCCATTGATATCATAAAAAAACATAACATTAAATGGTTCTTACTCCAGAGCCATACAATCTATGTGAATAGAAGAAGGTATCACAGAGGAGTCTCACGGAGGGCTCTTGTAGTGGAATGTCGTAGATAGGTCTCATAGATCCATATTGTGGAAAGTTATTTTGAAAGAGAATTTCACTAGGGTTACACACTTCAAGAATAAAATTATTGCACAGAGTTGGTTGTCAGATCTTTAATTAATAAACAACATAAACACACAAAATCTTAAATCAAATCAGAATTGATTTTTAGGAGATTCTACTAGAGAATCAGGGAATTCACTTCAGTAGAGAGAGTATTAATAATTCAAAATTGTCAGTGGTAGTAAACTAGTAGGGATAGGGAGTCCACTCTGAAACATGTAACATAAATTTTCTTTAGTGGATTTTTTACATCATCACAATTCCTATGTATTCTCCTTGGGTTTTTCCTAGTGAGGGTAAACCATTTAAAATTTCTGTCTGGTATATTTATTAATTACCATTTATTTTGTGATATGTGAAGGAGAGATAACAGAGTTGTGTATAACAATGAAACAAGGTCCAAGGAGATAGTTGTTTTAATATGTAATAATCTAATTAATCCCCCCCCCCTCATAGGGTACACAACCTAGTTGGGATAACAATTGTTATCATAGTAACTAGTTTAAGTCGGAGTTTTTTTCTAAGTAGAAGAAGTGGAATTTTTTAATCACAAAGTAATTCCGTACATTGATGGAAACAATTTCAAAGTATGGAAAAAAAATCAGCACTACTGATGATAATTATGAATGTATGCCTTTATAATTGTGATGCATGGTATTTCGTACAATGTGGATAGTGGAGTTTTATTAGAAGTAGACCTAATATAATTGGAATTTTATACTAAAGGAATCAATTCATAAGGAGTATTTTCATCTAACACTAACTAAAAAAATATTATTTCACGTAAATCATCACATAACATGTGGGAAAAGTTTTTAAATGTCAATATATTTTATTAAATAGTCCATGAATATAAATTTAAGGTTATTTGGAATGAATATGAGGACCTAATAGTACACACCCAATGAGTCTGTATATGAATTATTTGACAAGGTGATTGTTTTCATGGAAGACATGCAAGATCTCAGAAAAACCCTAAAAGATTTATGGATCATTAAGTGCATATTAATGGGACTTCCACCTCGGTCTAATCTGAATTTTTCTATTCTTGAATATAAATATCAAGAGGATCTTACATTGGATACCTTATACAGTACTCTTGTCACATATGAGATAAGAAATTATGATAATGAGTCTCTACAAGAATGGAATTCTAATAAGGTATACACTATTGGAAAACATACCTTTCCCAACACTTTAATAACAACGGTTCTTTTGAACTGTTGGTATAGGTGATATTTACCAATGGTTTTCATAAACCATTGGTAAATATGGTTTTTGAGGGAGTTTTCCCAACAGTTTTTTCAAACCGTTGGGAAAACAATAATATACCAACGGTTATTAATAACCATTGAGAAAAAGATGCCCCAAATTCGAAAAATAGCAGGTGACCCCCCTGATTCCATAAGCATTTTCGGCTCTCCAGAAGCGATTCTCGACTCCTAGAAGCCCTTGAGAAGCCCCAGCACTGGTGCACCTCTCCCATCGGATCAGCTGTCAGGTTAGACTCATTCCACAGATTCTCAAGGATATCCTTCCACATATTCTCAATGATATCCTTCTATTCTCAATGATATCGTTATTCTATATTTCTAGGGTTTTTCTTTGGAAAATTTTATGATTCACTATTCCACGAATTATGTACTCAAATCAGTAAGTCCACGAATGTTGTACTCAAATCACTACATCGGTGTACACATTGTCCAATTAATGTTTTCATTACACATATACATTTATAAGGTCATGATGTCTCTTTCTTTTGTTCTAATTTCAAAGATTCATAGTTTTTTTAATCTCAATTCTTCAAATATTACAGCTTCATGTATATGAACTCATAAGAAATTGTTTGTAATATTTATTCATAGTATTTCATGAAAATAACTCATTTAATTTAGATCATGCCAAACATAAAGATATTATTCATCTTAATTTTTGTACACTATGTGTATTACATAAGAAGTATGTATCATGTTTCTATCAAAATCTATATATATATAAATTGACACACTGCTCACTTATCCTTTTCACAATATAACATATGGAGTATCTTCTTGAACTTTGAAAAATAGTATGTGGCCCCTAATTATTCTTCACACAAGAAGTAAGAGATACTTAACCGTATAATCCAATGTTCTTTATAAATAAAATATCTACAAAGGGAACTCTTGGTGGGACCTCTCATTTTCCCATGTAGTACTTCTTCCTTCTTCATGAAACTAATTCACAGAATGTCAAATTTGCAATATTAATGAATATTAGTTTTCCTAATATAACCATTAATAACTCTTCCTTCAACATCATAAATGAGTTATTCAATCGCCATTTTAAAACAAAATGACCATTTTCACTGATTTGGGGTTCCTCAAAATGCTTGGGAAAATCAGAAAAAGTACACATGTATTGAATCATGTTTTTCATATGGTTTCATGGATACAAGTTCATCTTGAAAATCATGAATGTGTGGTTCAAATATCAAGAGGACCATGGGATTATTATTCTTCACACAAATGAAGTTGTTTTATACAACTATGTGTGTTTGTTTTCACTTTTGATTTGGCCGAATGGGGATCTTTGGGGTCATTAATAATGGTTGTGGGTGGTCATTTAGGATCTAAGATAGTATGACTTCATTTTACTTGAAATATCCAATATTATTATTCATTTATGTACTTTTTTTATCTTTGAAAAGTGATTTTGTTTAATAAGTTGTTATTAATGGTTGTAATAATGACGATATGGTTTAAGGGTTCACGTGTTGTGTATAACAGTTGACATCGTGTCTAAAATAATCTAGTGTCCTGAGAATTTACATGGGAATGTACACATAGTACATGACTTGGTTAGCCATGTAAATATACATGTCCAATCCCTTATGGTTAAAAGTAAGTTTGGCCAAATGAGGTGCTGAAAACGTCCCATTTATACATGACAACCCCCTCCTTCCTCGACCCAAGACAACCCCCCTCCTTCCTGGACCCTGGACAGCCCCCCCCCCCCCAAAACCCTCCTCCCTAGACCCTGGACATCCCCCCACCCTCCTTCATTGACAACCCTCCCTCCTCCTTAGACCCAGGACAACCCCCACCCACCTTTCCGGACCCAGGACAACCCCCCTCCTTCCTGGAATGTGGACAGCCCCCCCACCCTCCTCCCTGGACCCCGGACAGCCCACCACCCTCCTCCCTAGACCCCGGACCTCCCAAAAATAATTATTTTTATGTGAGATAAAACACAATAGAACATGAAGGTCCCTCTCCAATGAGTGGCCATATGGGTTCGGGTCACTAATGAGTGGAATCCTAGTTTGGGACGTCACAATTTCTGGATATCCTTTTTATAGGTGTTTCTAATCAAATCCATACCCTTAACTATTGAAGGTCCCTCTCCAATATCAATTGGGACATGATTCGATGAATACACGCTACCAACCTGTATCTTATTTTCGTATATACACTGTATTTTTCTGTATTTCTTAACATGATTATCATATAGAGTAATGTGTCAGTTATAATTTTATTTAAAGTAAACAATTGTGATTTACATAACTATTTTTTTTATTGAGATTCAATATTATTGAATTTCTTTGAAATGACTTATTGCAATTTTTTTACAGAATGGATAGATTTTCGATGTACAAAACTGATCGGATTTCAACCAATTTTCAAAATATTTGGAACATCATTCTATATTTTGCATTTAACAAGGCTTTAGATAGTGGTCGCATACACTGCCCATGTTCTAATTGTGTTGGAAGGCCTTGGTTGAGTCTTGAAGTAGTTAGCTATCGTATAACCAAATATGGTTTCCAAACAAACTATTATGTGTGGTATCACAATGGAGAGAAAATCGAATCTCAAAATGTTGATGATCCAAATGATAGGACCGAATTGGAGAGTTTGATATATGATCGGTTTCCATTTATTCAGCATCATGAGAACGAAAGGATTTCCAGCCAATGAGATTTCGATACATGCACTCATGATGCGTCCAATGAAAATGATGATGTTGATAGGGTGAAAAATTTTAATGATGTAGCGATGAATCCAGTATATTAGCAATGTGGTAAAATGAAAAGGTTGGAATTTTTAATCGGATTGTTTCATGGGAAAACTATGTATGGGATTTCAAATAAAGTAATTTATTACATTCATACCTTCTTGAAGTACTTACTTCCAGAAGATGCAGATATTCCCTCAAACCACTATAGGGCATGGAAGTTAGTTGATGAACTTGGATTCTAAAAAAAATCCATTCTTGCCGAATGATTGTAGCTTATTTTGGGAGAAACTGCTAAAACAAATGATTGTATCAAATGTGGAACCTCCTGATGGAAGCCAAAATATGATGGAACACTATCTCGTGTGCCAAAAATACTAATGTAGAACTTTCCATTGATACCTAGATTACAGATACTTTTCATGTCTGATGAAATATTGGTAAAAATGTGATGGCATGACACCGAAAGAAAAAATAATAATGAAGAGTTGGTTCACCCTATAGATGGATTTTCATGGTAGAGATTTGATGCTCGATATCCAGAATTTTTAGATGACGTTTTTAATGTGAGACTGGGAATTTTATGTGATGGTTTTAATCCATTTGGGAAGATTCTTACTTCACACAGCCCAAGGATGGATTTCATACACCTTTATAACCTTCCCCCATGGTTGTTTATGAAAAAGCCTTACACTTTCATGAGTATACTGATATCTGGCCCTTCTGATCCCAACAATGATATAGATTTATACATGAAACCTTTAATGAGAGAGTTGAAACTTCTTTGGGATGTGGGTGTGCCCACATAAGATACATGTTCTAAAGACATATTTCATATGTGTGCTAGGCTTATGTGGATGATCAATGATTTTGCTGCTTATGCAATGATGTCTTGAGGGATCACAAAAGGAAAATTTTCATGTCCTATTTTTATGAAGAATACTCGATCGAGAAGACTAAAATATCGTCATAGTTTTAGTTTTATGGGACATTGACGATTCTTTCCAATGAACCATCCATATAGAAACAATCGTCGAAAATTTGACAATACCATGAAGGATGACGATCCACCTTAGTGTATGTATGGAACTAATGTGCTTAATCAATTGAAAGATTTCAGTTATTCATTTGGGAGGGGTGTAATGAAATCTAGAAAGATGAAAAAAATTTCCAATGATACCTGTTACAATTGGATGAATAATAGTATATTTGAGTTTTCGAATTGGTCAACCATCATTTTATGTCATTTCTTAGAAATAATGCATATTGAAAAGAATATATGTGAAATTTTTCTTTCGATTCTTCTAAATGTCTAGGGAAATAAAAAAGATGATTTAGGATCTCAGCATAACTTGGTATATTGGGGGATCAGAATAAAATTGCATCCTGTCTGTATCAGTGAAAATAAATGCCATGTTTCATGTTCTTCTTATGTGATGACACCTGCTGAAAAAAAAATCAATTTCTAGAAGTGCTAGAGACTATTAACGTTCCTGATATATATTCAAGCAATATATCAAAACGGGTCAACAAAAAAGAGTTGAAACTGAAATCTTTGAAGACCTGTAATTATCACATCCTTTTGCATGAGTTGATTCCAATATAAATCTGTCATCTCTTGTCCAATAATGTTTGAATCTTAGTTATTCAGTTTTGCTATTTGTTTAGATATTTTTGTGCTAAGAGGTTGTCCAAATCCTTCTTGCAAAAACTCTTGGTTGAGACACCGTTAAATTTGGGTGAGTTATAGAAAATATTCCCTCCATCATTTTTTACATACCCGTTACATTTGAATGTCCATCTTCTAACCGAAATAATTCTTGGAGGACTTGTTTCTTTATGTTGGATGTATAAAACTAAAAGAAACATGTGCACATTGAAATCATCTGTTCGGAACAAGAATTATCCCGATGATTCTATTTTGAATGGTTACTTGGCTCAAGAATGTATGGATTTCTGCTCGATGTATTTGTCTGATCTTACTACGAGAATAAACATACCAATGAGAAATGAAGAAGAATAGTATGGGAAAATTGAACCCAGTTTTCCATCACTTCCACAGACAAGATAAATTCTGGGATCATATACATTGACGACATTATGCCTTGAAGAGTGAGAGGTGGCACATCGCACAGTGTTGTTCAATTGTGATTTGTTCAATGAGTATATCATGCAAGTAAATTGTACTTGTATCTCTTATCTTATTTCTTGTAATTTTAAATATTTGTGAGACTATTATTATTTTTATCTACAGGGAACATAAAGAATTGATATATAGAAAGAATCGTTATTTATCTTTGAGAAGGTAAGAGACTATGCATAGTAAAGGGTTTTCTACTTGGTTGAAATTGAAGGTAAAAATATTTCTATAATAACTAAATAAAAATAATATTTAATTAATTTTACACTTTGTTTATATTTCAGGTATCATGTTTTCCTGCAGACTCTGTCTCTGAGGAAATAAGATATTTGGCTTGTGGTCTTAATACCTTGGTTCGTGCTTGTAAATCATTTGTGATCAATGGATACAAATTTATTATCACTAAACGACCAAGAAACATGAGAACACAACATGATGGTGTTATTCTAACTGCCACAACAGACTGTTATTCCAGTTCATCATATAATAGACCTCGTTCTGAAAATGTAGCTTATTATGGAGTCATGGAGAAAATAATAATTTTGGATTATTACTCACATGGTCGAGTCACGATGATGTAATGTCAATGGTTTGATTCAATGACAAGAAAAGTCACCTTTATTAATGATTTTGGATTTCAAGTTATTGACATGACTCTCACTCTTTCCACCGATGAATCATATGTATTGGCATTAATGGCGAAACAAGTTTTTTATGTCAAAGATCATCATCATCCTAAATTCGGTGTAATTATTGAAGTAAATCCCATACATTTTTTGATGATGGTGATGATGAAGTTGACACTATCCCTACTACAATTGGAAGCAATCCGTTTATTACTTATGATGAGTCCAATAGCTCAATTGTCAGAGTTAATTGTGAACCCAAAGATGTGGTGGGAAATATATTGAATCATGCAGTCGTGTTATCACCTACATTTTTCACCTACATCATTCAGAGTGTGTATCCTAGTAATTAACTTTAAACCACCATAAATATTCTATTTCTTTATCTTTTTTTATCAGAATGGTTTTTATATATTTTGTTTTTTGGGTTACACCTTAATATCTATTTCTAATTACTTCTATATTTGTTTTCATTACAGGAAATGACACCCATTGAAGAGAGGCAGCAGAAAAATATGATAGAAAATAATCTCCGCATGACACAGATGGGATTCCTCCACTCATCCCTATTGTGAGTATTTTATTTCAAATATATATATTTCAATATCTTATAATATCATGTGTTTACTTTTGTGTTAAACGTTTTTTTAGGATCCACCCCCTAGACGAGAGATATCTAACGAGGAGCCTGATATTGCTCCCAGTACAGAGGCTGGAGGTAGAAGGGGAAGTTGTGTCAGAGTTAGATGACCATATGGTGGTCCCGGTACTGAGGCCAATGTTATGAGGGCTTGTGGTGGGAGAGTTAGATGATCCACTAGTCGTACCCGATTGGATTATGCCCCTACCACAGAAGTATCTTCTACACCCCATTCTAATCCTGGTGTGTCTTTAGGGACACATGGGATGTTTAGGCCTCTGATGTTAACACTACCAGTTGTCCAGATGTATGTTCCATCATCTTTTTCTTTAGGTTCATTATCTCTGAGCTATTATATTCCACCTCCATCAACTCCTGATCCGACACAGTATGTGGCAGAGGAGTGTACACTGAAGGACACTCCACCTGAACAGCATATTCCTTCGGCTTTTTCACATCTAGTGATGCCCATTGATCTGATTACCACAGGTATATTAATATAACTCTAAAAAAATTTATACCAAATTTTATTTTTATTATAACTTGTACTGATATTTTTTTTCTTTAATAATAGATTCATCTACTGATAGAAGTTAGGGGAGGGGTGTACTCTCTTTCATGTAGTATGGAACCGCCAGACACAGTTGATGGTTGAATACAATGATGATGGATAGATTATTGATAAATCTGTGTAGGAATGTCAGGGTTTTTTGTCGACGCTAGCCAAATAATCTGACATCATCCCTGTCATCCCTCTCTCTTGGAGTCATCTGCCACACGAAGTCAAGGATAATGAATGGGCACAAATATGGGTAAAAATCTATTGTATTTAATTTAGTATTTTTTTGTATTTATATGAATTAATCTATTGGGTGTCATCTTCGTTCTAAATTCCCTGATGGCGAAGGTGCACGACCGGCGCATTTAAAGGAGCTAGGAGAGATTTGTAGAGATTATAAGCATGGCATGTATATTGGGGGTGTGATAGAGTGGGCATGGAGTTGGAGACATTACCTATCATGGATGACTTCCTGATAGAGAAATATCACCCAATGATTACCCATTGGGAAACTGCCAAATTTAAGGTATTAGTCCCATTTGAGGTATTTAAATAATAGTTTTCATATTTTTCATTAATATTATATAATTTATTATTAATCATTATTTAGGAATATTCTGAAAAAAACAAAATAAATATTGATTCAAAGCAATACCTCCACACTTTGGGGCGCACGACTATGTCAGATCAGAAGAGGTAGCTGGTACAATATAGTTGTTTTTAATTTTTTTTAGGACTTTCCCTTTTTATTATTTCATACTGAAATTATGTGATTTATTGAATATTGAATATATGATTATACTTCAACTTTAAATTGTTTCAATGTCATTATAGAAGCACAAATTGAATATTGAAGGATGTATCCCTCTAGCAAAATTGTTTTACTCGAGTAGAAGGAAAAAGATGGAACTGTGGTTAATGAACCGACACAAGAAAAGATTGTATGTTTTAATTTGTTTATTTCAATATTTGATATCTACTTTTAAATTTAATAATCAATTAATATTTCTAACAGGCTACTTTAGAGTCCCTTGATGCGTAGGAGCCTGACAATTTAGTGTCACACGATCATTTATATTAGGTTTTGGGAGAGGAGCACTCTGGTCGAGTACGCTGCCGACCAGGTAAGAATATTGTACCGACGAGGTATTGGTCCTCTCTTGGTATCCATTATAGTACCACCTAGTTGGAACATGTCAAGGAGCAGGAAAGACAGTCTAATAAAAGGGTCACAGAGTTGGAAGTACAAGTTCAAACGAGGGACAAAGAATTTATGAAACTGATGAAAGCTTTATCTTCATCACTTCCACCAGAGTCCAGCGCGGCTTGTCAGACATTTATGTCATCTATGGGTGCATTATCGAATGCACCAGGCGGCAATTCTAGTGGTGGTCAAGATGATGATGTTCTTGTTGATGGTGAGGATGTTGAAGAGGACGAGGGCGAGGATGAGGATGAGGAAGAGGGCGAGGATGTGGCCGAGGGAGAGGGTGGGGTCGAGGGCGAGGATGGGGCTGAGGGCAAGGATGGGGACGACGATAACCATGGGGATGACAATGAGGAAGACGACGAGGATAGAGATGGCGGCGAGGATGAGGCCAATGATGATAGTGGTGATGGTGATGGTGATCAGGGGCATATTGATCCACTACATTTTTTGAATTCTGTATAACTCTTTATTTTTTAACGTTGTTTTTCACTCTAGTATGGATGTTTTTTAATTCCATATAAATCTTTATTTTCGACCAAATATGGAAGAAAAATGGTGTTATAATGGTTTAGAGTTGAGTGATGCTATATGAGATTTTATGGGTTATTGTGAGGAGTTTCTTTACATTTAATTTATTGGTTTATAAAACATAAGTTGGTGCTGCATATATTATGTAATTGGAATTGGTAAAGTAAAAGCTGGTCTCGGATTTACATGTTCGTTATTTGGATGGTATTCTCTATCAAAAGTGGGTTTATCTATATTAAATATGGGTGTATTTTCTAATTGACTAATGTATTTATTAAACTGACCATGCAATACACATTTCCCACAATACGGAAGCACCACAAAAATCATAGATTGACACTACACATCACAAGACACCCATGGGAGACACCCCTTGAGGAAGAGTCCCTATCGTTGCCTCATTAATTTAAGAATGCTTTAAATTGAATTTAGATTATGTCTTAATTCTACTTAATTATATCGAATTGCATATCATGAATAAGTTTTCTTTAATATAATTGTTTCATTTGATAAATAAAGTCATTTTTTATAATAAAACACCTCCAACAGAGGTGCGCAGTCTATGAAAACTCACAGTGATAGTTTAGGCTATGATAATTTGACTCTCAATCAGTATTTTCAACTACGTAGTGCCACTTTTAAAAACAACGAATATAAAATATATATCTTTATCATACCACAATCCCGAATTAAGAGTCTATTTTTTATAACATAAGATAAATTTCTATAATGTGAAGGACAACTACATAGGATTTATTTGGAATCCTGGCCGAAAGATGCTACCCCGTGGATGTCGTTGGACCAGGCCAACATGCCACAGTCATGCCGTGGTCATGCCAGAGTCACGCTGTGGTCACCCCATGGTCACCTCGCGGTCACGCCATGGTCACGTCGCAGTCACGCCACGGTCACGCTGCGGTAATGCCGTGATATGGCTCTGCTCCAGGATGACACTCCACGGCGATTCACAGTCCTATCAGAATTTGATGTATGATACCTAGAAAGAGTTTTAGATATATTACCCACCCTCCTCCCTGGACCCCGGAGAGCCCCCCTACCCTCCTCCCTGGACCCTGAATAGCACCCTGGACAGCCCCACGGACAGCCCCCCAGACAGCCCCCCCCACCATCCTCCCTGGACCCCGGAAAGCCCCCCCACCCTCATCCCAAGACCCCAGATCCCAATCTAAGCTCTCTTCAAGATTCATCCAAAATCAAAAATGTAAAAGAGGGTTTTAGAGATTCTGAAGAAGATGAGAGAAGAGTGCAAACCCTAATCGAAAAGAGGAAGCAAGGAGAGGATTACACTCACCTGGAACATCAATCCGAACATGAAGGCACTCAAAACGCCCATGTGACATGTAGAGTCAACTCTGCCTCAATCCGAGGTGTGGTGTGGACGGCACCACTCAAAGTGTCTCACTTTTCTTTGAAATGGACAACATTTTAAATGAAAACAACAACTGACATATTGAAAACCAACCAAATGCATTCAAATTATGTTGATAATTTAAGACAAGGATACATGGATCATTTTTTATGTGTATGAGTCAACCCCGCCTCAATATGAGGCACGGTGTGGCCGGTACCACTCAAAGTTTCTTTTTTTTAAATGGATACACTTTTAAGTAAAAATAGTTGGCATACAGAAAACAGACCAAACGGATTAGAATTCTATTTATATTTTAGGAAAATGACCCATGAGTCATTTGTAAAGTGTATGAGTCAACCTAGCCTCAATTTGAGCCAATGTGTGGCCAGAAACACTCAAAGTGTCTCTATTTTTTTTCAAAAGGACATCATTTTAAGTGAATACAACAACTGACATTCATAAAACTGACCAAAGGTATTTGGATTATGTTGAAACATTAGGACAACGATCCACGGGTCATATGTGATGTGTATGTGTCAACCCCACCTCAACCTGAGATCCAGTGTGGCCATCACCACTCAAATTGTCTCACTTTTATTTGAAATGGACAGGATTTTAAGTGAAAATAACAACTGGCATACGGAAAACCAACCAAACGCATTCATATTGTGTTGATACTTTAGGAAAATGATCCATGAGTCATTTGGGATGTGTATGAGTCAACCCCTCCTCAATACGAGGCGCGGTGTGGCCGAAACCACTCAAAATGTCACTCTTTTGTTTAAAATGGACATCATTTTAAGTGAAAACAACAATTGACATACGGAAAACTGACCAAAACCATTTGGATTCTGTTGAAACCTTTGGAAAACACTCCATGGGTCATTTTTTATGAGTATGAGTCAACCCCACCTCAATCTGAGGTGCGGTGTGGCCGACAACACTCAAAGTGTCTCACTTTTCTTTGAAATGGAACCATTTTAAGTGAAAACAACAACTGACATATGGAAAACCAAAAAAAATGCAATCAGATTCTATTGATACTTTAGGATGAGGATCCATGGGTCATTTTTGACGTGTACGAGCCAACCCTACCTCAATATGAGGAATGGTATGGCCGGTACCACTCAAAGTGTATTTCTTTTGTTTAAAATGGATACGCTTCTATGTAAAAACAATTGACATATATAAAACTGACCGAATGACCTCAGAATGACATGAAATTGGACGAAAACAAAGGGTGGGTGAGTTGTGAAATGGTCATCAAGATGGAATGTTAATCGGAGGTGTCTTTTGACCGTGGTGTCCGAAAAAGCACTCCGCATGTTGTAAATGGCTTAAACATGCATTTAACAGTTAAATGCATGACGAATGACATCAGAATGACTTGAAGTCACACACAAAAACCTAATTATTATTTGTTATGTGTAAAAGGAGATAGTGTGTCATTCAGACGTGTGGTTTGCACGGAACGGCTGAATATGTGTTTTTTAGGTGTTTGGAGAGCTTGAAAAGCGTGAGTGGGGTGGTCGAAACCGGCTGAACGACCTTAGAATGCCATGAAATCGGACGACCACAAAGGGTGGGAGAATTTTGAAATGGTCGGCTAGACGACATGTCAATCGGAGGTGTCGTGTGACCGCGCTAGCCAAAAAGACACTCTGCGTGTCGTAAATGGCCAAAACATGCATTTAACGGTCAAATGCTTGCTGAACTACATCATAATGAATTGAAAACACATGAAACAACCTAATTATTATTAGAGAGGTGTGCGAGAAGATGACACATCATTCGGACTAGTGGTTTGTGCAGAACGACGGAATATGTGCTTTTTAGGTGTTTGGCGCGCTTGAAAAGTGTGCGTGGGGTGGTCAAAACTGGTCTAACGACATCGGAATGCCATGAAATCATACAAATACAAAGGTTGTGTGAATTTTGAAATGGTCGGTTAGACGACAAGTCAATCGGAGGTGTCATGTGATGGAACTGGCTGAAAATGCACTCTGCGTGTCTTAAATGGACAAAACATGCGTTTAACAGTCAAATGCATGCCGAACGACATCAGAATGACTTGAGATCTCACAAAAACTCCCAAATTATTATTCGTGAGGTGTACGAGGAGATGGAATATCAATCGGACGGGCGGTTTGTGCGGAACGGCGGAATATGTGTTTTTTAGGTGTTTGGCGCACTTAGAAAGCATAAGTGGGGTGGTCCAAACTTGCCAAATGACCTCATAATGCCATGAAATCGGATGAAAAGAAAGGGTGGGTGAATTTTGAAATGATCGTCCAGACGGAATGTCAATCGGAGGGGTCGTGTGACCGTGGTGGATGAAAACGCACTCTGTGTGTTGTAAATGGCCAAAACATGCATTTAACTGTCAAATTCATGCCGAATGACAACAGAATGACTTTAAATCATAGGAAAACACCCTAATTATTATTTGTGAGGTGTAAGAGGAGACGACACATCATTATGATGAGCAGTTTGCGCGGCATGGCTGAATATTTGTTTTTTAGGTGTTTGGAGCGCTTGAAAAGCGTGTGAGGGTGGTCAAAACCGGCCGAAAGACCTCATAATTCCATGAAATCAGATGAAAACAAAGGGTCAGTGAATTGTGAAATGGTCAGCTAGACGGCACATCAATCAGAGGTGTCATGTGACTGTGGTGGCTGAAAACGCACTCTACGTGCCGTAAATGGCCAAAACATGTGTTTAACAGTCAAATGCATGCCGAACGACATCAAAATGACTTGAAATCAGACGAAAACACCCTAATTATTATTCGTGAGGTGTATGAGGAGACGGAAGGTCATTCAGATGCACGGTTTGCGCAGCACGTCTGAATATGTGTTTTTTAGGTGTTTGGCGGGCTTGAAAAGAGTGTGTGGGGTGGTCGAAACCAGACGAACGATATCGGAATTCCATGAAATCGGACGACAAAAAAGGTTAGGTGAATTGTGAAATGGCTGACTAGACGTCACATCAATCGTAGGTGTCGTGTGGCCACGCTAGCTGAAAATGCACTTTGCATGTCGTAAATGGCCAAAACATGCATTTAACGATCAAATACATGCTGAACGACGTCATAATGACTTGAAATCACACAAAAACACCCTAATTATTATTCTTGAGGTGTAAGAGGAGACGACACATAATTAGGATGCGCAGTTTGCAAGGCACGACTTAATATGTGTTTTTTCGGTGTTCGGCGCTTTGAAAAGTGTGCGAGGGATGGTCGAAACCGGACGAACAACCTCAGAATACCATTAAATTGGAAAAAAACATAGGGTGGGTGAATTGTGAAATGGTTGGCTAGATGGCACATTAATCGGAGGTTTTGTGTGACCTCGGTGGCCGAAAACACACTTCACGTGTTGTAAATGGCCAAAACATGCGTTTAATGGTCAAATGCATGTCGAATGATATAAGAATGACTTGAAATCTCCCGAAAACACCCTAATTATTATTCGTGAGGTGTACAAGGAGACATCACGCCATTCAGATGCACGGTTTGCGCAGCACGGCTAAATATGTGTTTTTTAGGTGTATCGCGTGCTTGAAAACCGTGCGTGGGGTGGTTGAAACTAGATGAACGACCTCAGAATGCCATGAAATCGGACTATAAAAAAGGGTGGGCAAATTTTGAAATGGTCGGCCAGACGGCATATCAATCGGAGATGTCGTGTGACCGCGGTGGCCGAAAAGATACTCCGAGTGTCGTAAATGGCCAAAACATGTGTTTAACAGTCAAATGCATGCTGAACGACATAAGAATGTATTGAAATCACACGAAAAAACCCTAATTATTATTCGTGAGGTGAATGTGGAGACGACGCGTTATTCGGACGCGCGGTTTGTGAGGCACAACGGAATTTGTGTTTTTTAGGTGTTTGGCACGTTTGAAAAGCATGCATGGGTTGATTGAAACTGGCCGAACGACCTCAGAATTCCATGAAATCGGATGACAAAAAAGGGTGGGTGAATTGTGAAATGGTCGGCTAGGAAGAATGTCAATCGGAGGTTTCGTGGGACCACACAGGCCGAAAACACACTTCGTGTGTCGTAAATGTCCAAAACATGCGTTTAACGATCAAATGCATTCCGAACGGCATCAGAATGACTTGAATTCACACAAAAACACCCTAATTATTATTCTTGAGGTGTAGAGGAGAAGGCAAGTCATTCGGATTTTCAATTTGCATGACACGAATGAATATGTGTTTTCTAGGTGTTTGGGCCACTTGAAAAGCATTTGTGGGGTGGTCGAAACCAGCCGAACGTCCCGGAACTCCATGAAATCGGACAGCAATAAAGGGTGAGTGAATTTTGAAATGGTCAGCTAGATGACACATCAATCGGAGGTGTCGTGTCACCACACTGGCCGAAAACGCACTCTGCGTGTCGTAAATGGCCAAAACACACGTTTAATGGTCAAATGCATGTCGAACAACAACGAAATGACTTGAAATCACACAAAAACACCCTAATTAATATTCGTGAGGTGTACGAGGAGACATGATGTCATTCGGATGCACGGTTTGTGCGGCATGGCTGAATATGTGTTTTTAGGCGTATGGCGCGCTTGAAAAGTGTTTGTGGGGTGGTAGAAACTAGCCGAATGACCTCAGAATGCAATGAAATCAAATGAAAACAACGAGTGGATGAATTGTGAAATGATTGGCAAGACGACACATCAATCAGAGGTGTCGTGTGACCGCGCTGGCCAGAAACGCACTCTGCGTGTCTTAAATGGCCAAAACATGCGTTTAACTGTCAAATGCATGCTGAACGACATCTGAATGACTTGAAATCACACGAAAACACCCTAATTATTATTTTTGAGGTGTACTAGCTGACGACACATCATTCAGACCTGTGGTTTTCACGGCATAACTGAATATGTATTTTTTTAGGTGTTTGGGGCGCTTGAAAAGCATGTGTGGGGTGGTCAAAACTGGCCAAACGACCTCAGAATTCCATGAAATCAAATGAAAAAAAGGGTGGGTGAATTGTGAAATGGTTGGCCAGATGGAACGTCAATCGGAGGGTGGTGTGACCGTGGTGGCTGAAAAAGCACTACGTGTGTCGTCAATGGCCAAAACATGCATTTAATGGTCAAATTCATGCCTTAACGACATCAGAATGACTTTAAATCACACTTAAACACCCTAATTATTATTCCTCAGCTTTATGAGGAAACGAAACGTCATTCGGACGCGCGGTTTGCGTGGTATGGCTAAATATGTGTTTTTTAGGTGTTTTGCACGCTTGAAAAGCCTGCACGGGGTGGTCAAAACTGGCCAAACGACCTTGGAATGCCATGAAATCAGATGACAAAAAAGGGTGGGTGAACTATGAAATGGTCAGCTAGACCGCATGTCAATCGGAGGTGTTGTGTGACCGCAATGGCCAAAAACGCACTTCACATGTTGTAAATGGCCAAAACATGAGTTTAACGGTTGAATGCATGCCGAATGACATCGGAATGACTTGAAATCACACGAAAACAACCTAATTATTATTCGTGAGGTGTAAGAGGAGAGGACACATCATTCAGATGTGCGGTATTTATGGAACGACTGAATATGTGTTTTATAGGTGTTTGGCGCGCCTGAAAAGCGTGCGTGGGGTGGTCAAAACAAGCCGAACGACCTCAGAATGCCATGAAATCGGACAACAACAAAGGGTGGGTAAATTGTAAAATGGGTGGCTAGACGGAATGCCAATCGGAGGTGTCTTGTGACCGCGCTGGCCAAAAATGCACTTCGCGTGTCGTTAATGGCCAAAACATGCGTTTAACGGTCAAATGCATGCCGAATGACATCAGAATGACTTGAAATCACACGAAAACGCCCTAATTATTATTTGAGAGGTCAACGAGGAGACTTCACATCATTCGGACACACAGTTTCCACAGGACTGCTGAATATGTGTTCTTTAGGTGTTCGACATGTTTGAAAAGCGTGCGTGGGGTGGTCGAAACTGGCCAAACGACCTCAGAATTCCATGAAATCGGACAACAACAAAGGGTGGGTGAATTTTGAAATGGTCAGGCAGACGTCACGTCAATCGGAGGTGTCGTTTGACCACGCTGGCTGAAAACGCACTCCGCATGTCTTAAATGGCCAAAACATGTGTCTAACTATCAAATGCATGCTGAACGACATCGAGATGACACGAAATCATAGGAAAACACCCTAATTATTATTCGTGAGGTGTACGAGGAGGCGGCACGTCATTCGAACGTGCAGCTTGCGCGGTACGACTGAATATGTCTTTTTTAGGTGTTTGTCATGCTTGAAAAGCATGGATGGGGTGGTCTAAACCATTCGAACGACCTCGGAATGCCATGAAATCGAACGAAAACAAAGGGTGTGTTAATTTGGAAATGGTCGGCTAGACGGCACGTCAGTCAGAGGTGTCGTGTGACCGTGCTGGCCGAAATAGACTATGCGTGTCGTAAATGGCCAAAACATGTGTTTAACGGTCAAATACATGCCGATCAACATCAGAATAAATTGAAATTACACGAGAACACCCTAATAAATATTATTGAGGTGTACAAGGAGGTGGTACATCATTCGAACATGTTTTTTGCACGACACGGCTGAATATGTGTTTTTTAGGCATTTGGCGCGCTTGAAAAACATGTGTGGGGTGGTCGAAACATGCCGAATGACCTCGTAATGCCATGAAATAGAACGAAAAAAAGGGTGGGTAAATTTTGAAATGTTTGGCGAGACATCACATCAATCGGAGGTGTCCTGTGACCGCGCTAGCCGAAAATGCACTATGCGTGTCTTAAACGGACAAAACATGCGTTTAACGGTCAAATGAATGCCGAACGACATGAGAATGACTTGAAATCACATGTAAACACCCTAATTATTATTTTTGAGGTGTACGAGGAGATTACACGTCATCTGGATGCGTGGTTTGCACGGCACGACTGAAGATGTGTTTTTTAGGTGTTTGGCGCGCTGGAAAAGCGTGCGTGGGGTGGTCGAAACTAGCCGAACGAACTCAGAATGCCATGAAATCGGACGACAACAAAGGGTGGGTAAATTGTGAAATGTTTGGCCAGATGGCATGTCAATCGGAGGTGTTATGTGACCGCAGTGGCCAAAAACGCACTATGCATGTCGTAAATGGCCAAAACATGTGTTTAACTATGAAATGCATGACTAATGACATTGGAATGACTTGGAATCACACGAAAACACCCTAATTATTATTCGTGAGCTATACGATGAGAAGGAACGTCATTCGGATGTGCGGTTTGCACGGAACAACTAAATATGTGTTTTTTAGTTGTTTGGCGTGCTTGAAAAGCGTGCATGGGGTTGTCGAAACCAGCCGAACGATCTCCGAATGCCATGAAATCAGACAACAACAAAGGGTGGGTGAATTGTGAAATTTTCGGCCAGATGACATGTCAATCGGAGGTGTAGTGTGACCGCGGTGGCCGAAAACTTACTCCGCGTGTTGTAAATGGACAAAACATGCGTTGCAGAGTCAAATGCATATCGAACGACATCGTAATGACTTGAAATCATAGGAAAACACCCTAACTATTATTCGTGAGGTTTAAGAGGAGACGGTATGTCATTCGGACCCATGGCATGTGCGGCACGGCTGAATATATTTTTTTTAGGTGTTTGGCGCACTTGAAAAGCGTGTGTGGGGTGGTCGAAACCGGCCGAATGATCTCTGAATTTTATTACATCAGACAACAACAATGGGTGGGTGAATTTTGAAATGCTCGGCCAGACGGCATGTCAATCGGAGGTGTCGTATGACCGCGCTGGTCGAAAACGCACTTCGTGTGACGTAAATGGCCAAAACATGCGTTTAACGGTCAAATGCATGGCGAACGACATCAGAATGACTTGAAATCACACGAAAACACCCTAATTATTATTCGTGAGGTGTAAGAGAGGAAGACATGTCATTCAGACATACGGTTTGCGTGGAATGGCTGAATATGTGTTTTTTGGTGTTTGGCGCGCTTGAAAAGCGTGCGTGGGGTGGTCGAAACCAGCCGAACGACCTTGTAATGCCATGAAATCGGATGACAACAAAGGGTGGTTGAATTGTGAAATGGTCGGCTAGGCGACACGTCAATCAGAGGTGTCGTGTGACCGCGCTGTCCGAAAATGCACTCAATGTGTCTTAAACGGCCAAAACAAGCGTTTAACAGTAAAATGCATGCTGAACGACATCTTAATGCTTTGAAATCACACGAAAACACCATAATTATTATTCGTGAGGTGTATGAGGAGACGACATGTCATTTGGACGTGCAGTGTTTGAGGAACGGCTGAATATGTGTTTTTTAGGTGTTCGACGCTCTTGAAAAATGTGCATGGGGTGGTCGAGACCGGCCGAATGGCCTCGAATGTCATGAAATCTGACAACAGCAAAGGGTGAGTGAATTTTGAAATGGTCGGCTAGACAGCACGTCAATCGAAGGTGTCGGGTGACCGTGGTGGCCGAAAACACACCCCGCGTGTCGTAAATGGCCAAAACATGCGTTTAACAGTCAAGTGCATGCCGAATGACATCGAAATGACTGGAAATCACACGAAAACACCTTAATTATTATTCTTGAGTAGTGTGAGGTGACAGAACGTCATTCGGACGTGCGGTTTGTGCAGCACTACTAAATATGTATTTTTTAGGTGTTTGGAGCGCTTGAAAAGCGTGTGTGGGGTGGTCGAAACTGGCCGAACGACCACCGAATGTCATGAAATCGGACGACAACAAAGGGGGTGAATTGTGAAATGGTCGGCCAGACAGCACATCAATCGGAGGTGTAGTGTGACCGCGGTCGCCGAAAACGCTTTCTGCGTGTAGTAAAAGGTCAAAACATGCGTTTAATGGTCAAATGCATGACGAACGATCCATGTATCATTTGTGACGGGTACGAGTCAACCCCACCTCAATCCGAGGCACAGTGTGACTGGTATCACTCAAATTTTCTCACTTTTGTTTGAAACGGAAAACATTTTAAGTGAAAACAACAACTGACATATGGAAAATCTTCACAAGGCTACACATATATTCTTGAAATTTAGGGATAAAAAATAAAATATGGTATATTGTTCATACGTTATTAGAAGAAAATATTCACAAGGCATAGATTGAAACACAATGGGTCATAGTTTATATAGAAAAACATGAATTATATTAGGAATGAGTCTCAACTTCCCATCATGAACATGCACCAACACTCAAGTTCTAATTCTCAACGGGTCATTCATTCTATACAATAACATACAACAAATAAATATTATATAGTGATTTTATATGAAAACTATGAACACTCAATCATACCATATATAAAATTGGTCAACATGGCTACACATAGATTCTTGAAAAATAAGTTTCAAAGTCTCATAAAAATACCCCAATGGTGAGGAGTACATATGGTGACACAATAGTCCCATGGATCACCTCAATCTCATCCTCAAACAGTGGGTTCTATGTCCAAACCAATGTCCCTTTGGGAACCCAATACCAAATACTTAATTGAATATTCATACCCACTACCCATGATGGGGATTCTTCTCACATCACACCCAGGAGAGAAAATTACAATTAGCAACATACCCCCTTATTCTAATTGAAAAATCTATAAAAAACATGTAGGCTATTTTATATTTGTAATATATAATTCAGAATTCTGTATGCAATATAATTAATTTTGTTTATGTTATTGATTCATAATTCAAAATTCGTTACATAATTTATTCTTCATGTATTCAATTGATAATTCAATTATGAATTCTGTATTGCATAGGGTAATTGGGTTCATATACATGATTATAATTGTGGTACATTCCATGGTTATAGTAGTATCATGTTTTTAAGTGCTTTTTTGTGCTATATCATGTGTTTTTGTTGCTGTTAAGAGTGTATGATGGTGTGTAGTTGAGTGTATAGTGGAGGATTTTTGGTGATATCAAATTCTGGGAATACACTATACGAACGGTTTACTAAACCTTTGGTATAGTTCTATACATATTTTTACCAGTGGTTTTAGTAAACCATTGGTAAAACATTGAAATACTCTAGCAATGCCAACGGTTTGTAAAACTGTTGGCAATACTCATTACAAACAGCCTTTCCCAAAGGTTTTAGTAAACTGTTGGTATAGTGATGTATTCCTCCAGCAATGCCAATGGTTTATAAAACTGTTGGCAATGCTATCTACAAACCTCCTTTCCCAACGGTTTTACAAAAACTGTTGGTAACAGGATACTGCCACGCCTTACTTGCCAACGGTTTTCCAAACCATTGGTAAAGGATTAATTTCTAGTAGTGAGAATTAAATTACATGAAGAATCTAACAATAGAATACCGAAATTATTAATTCATTTTTAATGAGTTTATTTTAGTTATTTCATCAAACCAATAAAAGAGGAAATGAAATTTTAAATGGAAACTACTTTTTTCATGCTTTTTTTTCGAAAGGTTGGATATATTCTAGAAAATTGTCCCAATAAGTTTCAAGATGATTATAAGGATGATGATGAAACTCCTAAAAATAAGTTTTTGGATAGTGTGAAAGTTAAGAAAAATACACATAAAATTTTTTCAGAAAGAAGAATCTACTTTAACAAGAAAATTATAGTTCAGAAGAATATGAAACAAAATAGATAGAAGACTACAAAAATCATTTATAAGATTATATTGTTGAAGTTTTGAGAAATTCTTGGTCAAGGGAAGAAAGTGACAATGATGAAAGAGAATTTGAAGTAAGAGTTTGACTTTAGGTTTATTTTGAAGATATATTTGAGTAGATGGATGTTTATTGATCCAAAAGAATGAAATTCAATAGGGTAGTTCATGATGTAAAATTCTATATACAAAAGCTGGAAGAAAAGAAGTTCTAGTTAAAGTCTAAAATTGAAATTCTCACATCCAAAAGTCATATTACATAGAAAAGGTCATTGAGTTCAATATCAAGGCTGAATAATGGACCAAAGTTATTTATATTCTAACTAACATAATAAAATATCAAGTCAAAGATAACAAATAATATGAGGAGGAAGTCTTCGGCCTATGAATATATGTAAAATCTCAATAGAAACACTTTCTCAATGATATGATGTCAATAAATCATGTCACACAGATGAAAAAAATGAAATTACAGTTTGGAGGTCCAACAAAATAGTCAAAACAATTTCTAAAGAAAAAAATGACAAGTCATAATGAGATAGTTGGTATAGATATTGATCTTGAAATGAAATAAGTCTTGGTTGATGTCATACCAAAAGAACTCACTTGTAGGTTTGAGAATGATTTGGGTATGAATTAAAAATTATACGATTAATAGATACTGAGGGAACGTAAGCGGTGAAATAATGATACACAAGGATACAACTTGTATCAGGTGTTTTTGTTTTGTAAAGAATACGAATTATCAAAATGTGTGTTCCATAAATGATAGGTTTTGACGGGCATAGGTGAAATAGTGACAGCCAAATGGATCCTTGTATTCTAGGATTGAATTTTTTGGTTATTGTTTTTGATGAGGAGGATTCAGACATATAGCTAGATATTTCTCATCGAATATTATGAGTAATGTACTGAAATAGACCCAATGTGGTAGTATGAAGATTCTCAAGGGATCTTTAAAAGATTATAAAAGGAATAATAAATTTGTAGCTTTGAAATATGAGTTCAGACCATCATAATCTAAGGATGATTAAGAATATCATTCAACATCATGTATAAAGTTGAATACACAGATTAGAAAGAAAAGAGATGAGAAAATAGTGGTTTAATTGATTACCTTTAAAGAATCAGATTGCCCGAATGGCCTGAAGGCCTTCATTTTTATTGATGTCTGATAACCCCCTTTAAAAGATTATTGGGAACCCTTACAAGGCCTGAAGGCTTAGTGATTACATGGCCCATAGGCTTAAGATATTACATGACCTGAAGGTCTTAGGGAATTCAACCAGACTATAACTACAAGGAACTGCCACTCCCCAACATCTTCTTGACAGTATTACTCACAAATTTCGAAATCTTAATAAACTATGTGACTCAGGACCTTCTATTACATTTACTAATAAACTATTTATTATCAAGGGAAATGTTTGTGTAATTGTTTTTAAAGGAAAACATATGAATGGTTATCTTTATATTGTGAATAGGGATGATATATGTGCTTTATATCCATGTAATAAGAGAATAGGTTGTGGAATAAATGTCTTCATCATCTAAGACAAACATCCATGGAAGATCTAGTGAAATTTAATGTTTTTTGAGATCTCCCTAAGTCATCACATGATCCTACTCATAAATGTGACACTTTTCAACAAGAGAAGATTACATGAAAGAAGTATAAGGAAAAAAGAATAAATTTTAATAAGAAATATTGAACTTATTTATATTATTATATGTGAACCTATTTCACCAATATCTATTAATAGAAAGAGATATTATGTTCTTTTCATTTATGATTTTAACATATTAGAATGTGTTTAAATTATCACCTAGAAGTTTGAGTCATTTATTTTTATAACACATAATCATAAGGAAGTTAAAAAGGTTCTAGATCAAAAAACCAATAAGTTTCAAACTTATAATGGAATAGAGTTTACAAATAGACAAGGTCATAATTATATCGATAAAATTGGGATAAGGAACTATGTTTTAATAGTAAGAACTTCATTGAAAATGGATTGGTTGAGATAATAAACTACATCATAAACAACATGTCCAGAATAATGCTTATCAAGAAATACCTCCTAGAGAAGTTTTTTAAAGAAGAATTATTGACATCAATCTACATTTCTAATAACGCCTTATTTTTTATAAAGTAATAGAATACTCCATAAAAGTTGTGGCATGGAACGAAACCAAAAATGAATTAATTTTGAGCATTTTTAAGTAAAATTTCCACTATCAATCAGGAAAAATATAATAAGTTTTAATCTCATGAAGATGAAGAGATATTTATTGGTTACTCAAGAAAATTAAAATCATATAAATGCTTCAATAAGATGTTGGGAAAATTAATTGAGAGCAATGATGTTATTCTAGTTGAAAATGAGCCAAATTTTCAACAAATTCATGAACAATATCAGGAGGATAGTGATGAATAGGTGAGCATCTCAGGGAGTAAAAATACATGAGATGGAATTGGAAAAATATTCATATGATGGGAAAAATAAACATGTATAGAAACCAAAGAGTTGAGTAGAAATCAATAGTTGTAATATCATTGGGGACCAGACAACACCAGTACAGACATATAGGATGAAGAATCTACCATAAGCATCTTTATTATCCTAGGTAGATCAAAAAAAATTAAATAAATTCAAGAGTAATGATTTGGGTAAAGTAATTGAATAAATATATTGAAAAAATAAAAAACAATCAAATGCGGAATATTGTTTTCTGACCGATTGACAAGAATGTCATGAGGACCAAATTGGTTTCTTGAAAAAGATTCATGAATATAGTAAAATGATTTTAAAAAATAATGAATTGTGTGAGAGGGATACTAACAAATTGAGGTTATTGATATTTATGAAACATTTTCACCTATTTAAAGGCTATAAATAATTATATTGTTCTTGTCCATAGAAATGAAAAATAAATTCAATGTTTTCTAGATGGATGTGAAGTTAGCATTTATGAATAGGGTTCTAGAAGAAGAAGTATATTTTGATTATCGATTTTTTTTATCATTCATGAAGAGAAGAAAAAAAATTTAATTAAGGCTTTATATGTTTGATGAAATCACCAATAGTACGGTATTCACGACTTGATCAGTATTTGACGAGGGTTGGTTTCCAACATAGTGGAGTTGATTATAACATTTATTTCAAAAATGAAAGAAATAAAGGATGATGGTGATGGTATATGTCAATGAAATAATATTGAGTGGATTGAATAAAGTATATTGTAAATAGTTTTTAGAATTAATTAAAATTGAGTTTGAAATGAAAATTAGTGGAAAGATAACATTTTTTCATGGTTTACTGGTAACACAAGGAATTAATGGAAGATTTATTTCACAATAAAAATTTACCAAGGAGGTTCTAAGAATATATAGAATGGAAAATTATAATGAGATGACAACACTGATTTCCAATTGGATGGAATTTTCAATTGATGGTGAAGGAAAAGCAGTCAGTATCACAGAATAAAGACAGATCAACGATATTCTGATGAACATAACAGCAAAATGACCCGATACTGATTTTTCTATAAGTCAGGAATCACAATTTGAATTAAAAATAATACATCTGAAAATTAACGGCATGATGAATTTCAGTTTACTGTACAATGAAAAATCTTTTTAAGAGTAATTAGGTTTAACATAGGTTGAGTGTTCCAGTTTAGTAGATGATATAAATTTAACATCAACAGTGCATTCTATTTTGATAAACTATGTTTTTATTAGCTGAACAAGAAACAATATTTTATTTCATTGATTACTATAGAATTTGTATTCATCATGGTTACTCAAGCTTGTGAGTAGTTATTGTGAATGAAGTAGCAGATTGAATATATAAGAGGTGAAGTTAAGTCTCTGGTCACAATTCATTATAAAAATTCAATTTCTATAAATATTAGAAAAAAATCAATCCATCACTCAAGGAAAAAGAAATTTGAAATTAAATATCACTTTATTAAGGACTAATGAAGCATTGACTTGTGAATTTGGAGTATGTGCCTATCAAATTATATGTTGCATACATCCTGACGAAGGACCTATCGAAATAAATGTTTGAATGGTATCGACTAGCTCTAGAATTTTAGCCTACTCCCTACACCTGAATAGTTAGGATATTGGTACCTCTATCCCTAAGGTCTGGTTTTTTCCCTTATTTTTTATTTTTCTTCTTTACCATGTTACAAACCACAATAGAGTGTCTTTTGGGTTCGTTGAAATATGGGAGAAATATATTGATCAAGACAGATTTGAAGATGATAGAGGATAAATAAAACATGAGGGATTATAAATATGATGATTCTAAAGATGATATTTCAATGAATATGAATTGTGAGAAGGATTGATGACTTCATGATACTAGCAGTTGAAACAAGTAGTGATATTTTATGTTGTGCAAGTATTATCTTTTATTGTCGAGAAAGATGCTGAAGGTGGTACTAAGAATTAAGTGATTCATTGATTAAAGTTTAATTATACACTTGTTTCCCATTTTGATCTTGACCCATGTTGGATGAGAGTATAGGTTAAGGAACACCTTGATCACGTATGGTGTTATAGAAGTCAAATTAGTTCACATGGGAATGACTTTTCGAATAGTTCTTTCCTGAAGCATTAATGTGTTATCGGCAAACCCAAAGGAGGGTATTGTTGGAAAAATACCTCTTATTGGGTTGATTGTGTTTTTTGAAAATATTTCATGTTGTTGAAAAAGTATAGTTTCCAATATAGGCATGAATAGTGGTCAGGAATGTCCAAAAGGATCATGTGGAGTTTTAATTTTCTATAGGATCACATGGAAGGATCACTAGGAGCATGAATGTCATAAAGGATCACACAGAAGGTTCATATAGAAGTATCAAACAGAGTGAGAATGTCAGAACTGGTCATGAGAATCACATGAAGTAATCACATGATTGTAAAGGGATCTCAAAAATATTTCATGAGAATCAACAAAATAAACTTCCAGATTTTCAATGGATCTCACAGTGGGATCACATATAGAGTGCATGATTGTTAGTGGATCTTAAGGTGAGACCATGTGACATGAACATTAATTTTTGTTGATCGCATAAATAGATTACATGAATCACATAATGAAAAAGAGGCTAAAAATGAAAGACTTCTCTTATAGCCATTCCTAATTATGTAAAGCAGCATTGACTGTCAATGGATCTCATGATGGGATCATGTATAGACTGCATGATTGTATTTGGATCTCATGATTGGATCATGTGATGTGATGGAATAAAATGTTTTTGACCACATGATTTTATTTTGATCTCATTATTAGATCATGAAAATATCATGAAGGCAATTGTGGTAACCATCTGAAGAACCTGTGACATGTGACGGGTGATCACATGGAGCCATTGTGAAAAGTGTATAAGGATGATTGTTGAGGTGGTGGAATGGATGGCTAACCCTAATCTAAGGAGTTAAGGAATTTTATTTATGCTTATAAATACCCATGAACCCATCCTAAAGTACTTATAATAGTTTTTTAAGTGGTTTTATCTGAATAAATGTATTTTTCATGAGCTGAATAAGGTCTTGCTCAAAAATCATGTGGCATAAATTATCAGAAGAAGGTATCATGAATGAGTCTCACGAATGGGTCTCATGAAGGAATCATGTGAATTGAATTATTTTTCGATTATTTTCACACATAGGTGGGAAAAATGATATAATATGAACAATGTAACCTTAAAATGGTCTCATGATATAGTCATGAGATCCACATGAACAAAACAAGTTCTCCGAAAGGGGTCTTGTGAAGGGGTTACAAGGAGATGTCTCACACAGAGGTCTCATAGAACTATCTCCCAGAGAGGTATCATGAATGTTTCTTATGTAGGGTTTAAACACTTAAATAATTAAAGTATCATGAAAAGGTGTTTTTCATATCTTTAATAAATAAAAAGGATTAAGACACACACAATTTTGAATCAACTCAGAACAAATTTTCAAAATATTATACTTTTGGAGTAGTACATTCACTTTAGCAGAAGGAGTAGTGATCTTTTAGATTGTGAATTGGTGAAAACCAAGAGGGACAATGTTTCCACTCTGATCCATGAAATAAATGTGTGTTTTAGTTGAATTGGAACATTAGTACATTACTTTTGTATACTCCCTGGACATAGCCCAGTGATGGTGGACAAAGTAAAATTGGTGTGTCATGTGAATTTTTTAATTACTATGTATTCTATGATATGGGAAGAATATAGAAGAAATTTTTGTTTAACAATGAAACAATAGAAAAGAGACAATTTTTTTTTCTTACCTTGATTCACTCCCCTATGAGGATATTTATCATATTTTGGATAACAATGAGGATAATGACTATGATTTAGGAATACAAACAAGTATAGAAACTCATTTCCATATTTAAGGCTCATAGAAAATACTATAAAATTGGATTGGGTTCACACCTCATTCCATCATTTCCTTACTCAAGTTTCACTCCCACTACTATCTTATTGGAAAACTTCACTTGTTGAACTAGGTTCACTACCCATTCCAATCCTTGTTATCTAATTATATATCAATATTTACCCAATTAATTGGTGGGATATAGAATCTCATTTCCATCCATCCCATAATGAAAGACATAAATTGTGTTCCCCATGATCAGAAAACATTCATCATATCATCGTATCATAACCCATTTAAATGATATCAGTTCCATAAACATTTAATCATCATAATAATAAAATATATAGGGAGAGAATAAATTTTATAATAATGGATCATTTTCCTAGTAAATAATAGGAAACATCATAGGATATTGTTATATATTAAAATACCATTAAAATATCAATGAAATTTTTTTTCAGAAAAATAGATTTTTTGTTTTGAAATCACTTATGTAAAACATAAAATTTTCCAAAATATTATGGAATAAAAATTTGTTGAAAATAACTTTATCAATTTATAAATGAATCATTAAATTAAATAAAAGTTATGAAGGTGTTAAAATTCATTCATGCAGTATATATTAAAACAAAAATTCCTTTCACATTTTCAAAAAAAAGGTCCAAAGTACCTCACTTGTAAAATTAAAAGAATTTTAATATTAGAAAAATAGAAATTAAAACAGGGTTAAAATTTGGTTTAATAAATATTTTTAGAATAGTTTAAACATTATTAAAATATTATAAAAAATAATGATATAGAAGAAAGTGGATTTCTGAGCAAAGAAATAAATAATATCATTTCCAATAAAAACATAATTCTGATCTATTAAGTAAATAAATATTCTAAAATGAGCGGAAAACATGTATTCTATATAAATAAAAATAGGATAATAAAATATATGTGATTTTTTATAGATATACCATAAAATTTAATTGTCAAAAATCTAAGCATAAATAATCTTTGTAAAAACAAGACTATTACATAAAATCATTACCATTATGGTAAGTTTTTAATCATAACCACCATGATAAAAATATCTTCAAATAAAACATTAAATAACATGAAAATTAGAATATTTATGATTCAATAGATCAATGGGTAAGTATATAAACCTCATAAAATAAGTTATGTATATTACATTAAACATGTCACAATGAAATAAACTGAGATGAAGAACCCTTCAACTTTAGTAATTTTTGAATAAAAAGTCATTAAGAGATTGAAAATCATATGGTTATATGAATACATTTAATTAAATAATATATTATTTCAATATAAATTCATTGGCAGCATATAAACCACAAAAATAAGAAATGTTTTCATAGCATTAATAAATGTCTCGGTAAAAAAAATTGATACAAACCCATTACCTTATCTTAAACATGATTAGTATTTTTTAAAAAATAATACATAATAAAATTAAGTTTATTATAATCATATAAAATAATATTATTATTATATATAATATTATTTTTGATCCACTTATATCATTTCAACAACTATTTATTAATAATTCTCTATTAAGGGTGTCATTTTGAGTGTTAACTACTTTGTTTTTCAAGTATGTTTTAGATTGGAAATTATGGCTATTCACTTATGATCAGGGTTAATCCATATACATAATTCAAATCATGATATAAATGTAACATATAATCATTATATACACATTTATAATCATTAAAATTCTGTGGTGATGAAAAATTAATTACATCACTTCATGGAAATAGTAATTCCAACTTACACACGAGTGATATTTAAATTATTAAATGGAAGGAATTAAAATAATGGTAAATGATAATTAAACTGTATAGAATCATTAATATATTAATAATATCATATAGGTTCATAAAATCTATCCTTGTTTCCAAAAAATTAAGGTAGAAGTGATAAACAAATCGCATCACTTCATGGATATGGTAGTTTACGCGTACGTACAAGGGATGCTATCATTTACCAATGGATTAGAAGCTAAGAAGGGAGGTATGATATTATAATTAAAAAATAATCGTTATTTAATAAATAAAATATTTTAAAATTAAAAACATCATAATAAACATCCATTAAATATACTTATTGAAAATGAATTGTATCATTGTGTGGAGATGGTAGACCACAAGTACGCACAAGCAATACTTTCATCCCTCGTTTGATAGGGAAGAAGAGGTAAATAGTTTTTATAAAATAAAAACAATATATAAGTATATTTATGATACCATATAAATCATTTTTCATGTATAAAAAAAATTATATAAGGTGTAGGAATAAATAAAATTTAAAGATCTTGGTTAAGATTTATACTTCTTTGTTTGGAGACCTCCTTTGGCTTATACCTTAATCCTCAAAGGATTGGGCTAAAGAGAATAACAAAAACTCTAGGATACATGAATGTATTATAGGAAGGTCTTTGAGTATTTATTAAATGAGATATAATGCTAGAATTTTGTGGATATGGGAGGATGATAGGTTCCCTTTATAACCGAGGGGAGGGACACACATGGAATTTCATAAAAGATTTCAAATATATTTGGTCACTTTCCTAGTAAAGTGGACTAAAATGGCCAGGTATTACAATTTTGGATAATATAAAGATTAAAAATCTTCAATAAATAATAATTAGAAAATTTTTGGAGGCTTGAATAACCTAATCATTTGGTTTACCCCCTCCCCCTGGTGAACTCTTTTAAACCTTAACTATGGTTATAAAATTTTTCACTTTTTATTATTAACTATGACAAAAAAATTAAGTTTTATATATTAAATTTTATTTATTATAATGATTCCAAATATTGAATCTATATTACTTGGTTAAATTTTTATTATCAGGAGAATTTAATTTTAAATAAGCGTGAATATCATAATGAAAAATGATTTTAGAAAAATGATTTTTCTGAAAAAAACATAACTCACTCAATCAAAAATAACTTTAAATTCAAAACGATCACTAATTTTAGTAGGGGGTTATGATATTAAAATTTAAGGGAATAATTTAAAATAATTAACATACATTCAAGAGGTAAATAACTACAGTAATTATAACTAATAAGGCTATCACTTGAACTCCCCTTTCTAGTGAGGATGTCTGCTGAAATTTTTTGATTCCTCCAAGAGTGTTGAATATCCATGACTCGTACAATTATAATCATGAATATTATAATTAAAAATATCAGATCCCATTGGATTTTTATACTTCTATTATGTTATCCAACCAAAATTTTAGAGTCTGACTCCACCAAAGAGAGTTGAATGATATAGAGATTGCACATTGAAAGAGCACTATGAATTTCCATTCTGTCCACCCCAAATACAGTTTTATATACTGTAGTAGGTGATAATGGTGAAGTGAACTGGACCCCTAACATCACACGCCAGACCCCCCCTATATCTACATCAGTATAATAAGCATCAACATTCATTTTGAAACCTAAAATAGGAGGTTCTCACTTTACCCAACACCCTGAATGAGATAAACCAAGAACCTCCGAAAGAATGCCATGATGAAGAATAATGTTTCTGAAAAAATATAAAAACCATACTCTAAGAATGAGGGATATATGTTTAGACGCCAATTATTTCACCAAAAAATGGATACCAAGATGGGAATAATTTATACCCTCTCTAAATTTTTTTCTTGCCTCCCAAAGAACCCATCGCACCACATTCAAATCTACACCTTGCGATTTGGTTTTGATACTAAGATGATCCACCCCCATGAACCAAGAATAGAGAAATTCTTGGATTATATATCCAATAATATAAATACCCATATTTTTTCCATTTAATATCAATATGTTTCTAGCCCAATCATATTTGAATAAAATGTTTCCGACTGATTCTGAGAATGAGTTCTTAAAACACCAGCACCATGATTCTAGGTTAAATATTCTCTTCTGAACATTAACTTCCATGGAATAGTTTTATTCCTTATAATCTAGAAAAAAAATTATTATTTGTTGGTATCTCATGACACCAAACCTTACTCACCCATTCATCTATCTCATGAACCTCCTGAATGAGAGAACAATTGCCTTTGAATAGAATAATCTAGACATTGCCCCTAAGAAAACTCCCAGGTTTTGGTTATCATCCAAGATAATGCTTCCAGTAGGGTATGTTATTCATACTAAAGAGTTTTCTTAATAAAATCATGGTCGAATATTTCCTCTCTGAAATAAATAATAGTAACCAGGAACCTCAGAATGTACAAACATCGCCCACCAAATTATCTTTTCAATAGCTAATTTCACCTAATTCAACCACCCATTTCACACCCCGACCACAGACGTCCATGTTTTCATTCTTTTCATGGTCCAAAGACTCTAGGTAGAGTCGGTTTTGGGTCTGGGTTTGATTTTTTTTTGAAGCTTTGATGTTTTCCGTGGATCTCAGGCCAGTGCGCAGTCACCGTACTGCTAGTAGTCACCACGCATTCGGTTCGATCGTGCGTTCGGACCTAGTGGGTGAGTGGTTTCCCAATTGTTTAGATAAATAGTAAAATTATTAGAATAAATTAAATTAAAAGGAATTTTTTAAATTTTTTTATAATAATAATAATAATAAGAAGAATTTATAATATTGTTATTATTATTGTTATTATTATAATTATTATTATTATTCTTGGTTTTATTATTATTATTATTATTATTATTAATACTATTATTGTTTTTTTAACATTGATATTATATATATGTATATATTTTTTAAAGACCCTAAAGCTACCCATTCCCGCACCCCCTCCTAACCCTAGCTGCCCCCCTTCTTCCTCTCCTGCTTCCAATGCACAATAGCCCGCGTAGACCCCTGCTCCCTCCTCTCTCTGCTACCCAGTCGGCCCAGAAGCCCCCAGCTCCCTCATTCTCCCTTGAAGCGCACTGATCGCAGCATCCCACCACTGCTCCACCTCCTCCTCCCCGTAGTCTCCTCCTGCTCATTGTGCCCTCCTGCCCCCTTTGGCCTGCACGCACCCAGCAGACGCCCCAGCCTCCCGTTTCTTCTCCCCCGCACCCCGCTCCTCCAGTCACGAACCTAGCCAGCCCGTTGTGGATCCTCTTCCCAGTGCCGCATCACCCTCTCTCCGCCTTCCTTCAAGCCGGCGCACCTACTACAGTGCTCCACTCCGCATAACCTCCGCCCAGCAGCACTGACACTCTCTCCATGTCGTATCTCCCCCTTCCGTCTCCTCCTGTCGTGGAAGCTCAACAAACACCCAATTTCACTGTCGTGCACCCTTTACAACCCCCTATCGTGATCCGGCCCCCGTCAGCACCTCCACCCCTATCCGGTGGCCCTCTCCGCACCCCCCCTGGTTGGACCACATCCAACCATGTGGACGCCTACCGCTGTTCAGGTGCGACACCTTCTGGTGGTCTTTTCCAGTCACGACCCCCCCATTGGTAACTATTTTTTCTATACTCCATTTGATATTTTATTTGATATATATATATATATATATATTTACCCTGGTTTGATTATAATTTTCATTAATTAAATTTTATTTGGGCTGGTTTGACTTTCTAGGACCCTCGTGGGGCATTTCCGAGTGAGCGCCATCGTCGCGCTTCGTTCTTGAGTTTGTATCGTCATCGCTCTCCAGTTTCAAGGTGAGGTTTTCATCCAGCCACTTGGTTTCAAATACATTAATTGGTGTTTTTGTTTTTTTTTGATTTCTTAGTGTTTTGTTTATAGTACGTTGGACCTTATTGTGTGGTGTCAGATGTGCGTCTTCCTTTTGATCTCGGTGTTGAGGTAGGTTCCCATTGCACTACTTTTAAAAATTTATGTTACATTATTTCTTGCTGTTTGTACACACTAATTGTTCAAATTAAATGTTTTATTAATTTTAATAAATGTGAGATAATATAATATAATTAATTTTTAATATAAGAGAATTAATTTTTAAATGATTATTTAGTGTAAAAAGAGCCGTTTATTTTATACATGACACTTGAAATATTTTCATGATGAATGGACACCCAATAGTGAAAGAATGATAGTTTGGATTTTAAACATAACTCACAGAATTTCAATTTTAGTTCTGGATTTAATGATAAATTATTTCTTCTCAAGCATGAACAAGAATTTTGGTTCTTTTCAAAGTGGTGATTGTGAAATGTATTTAATACCCATTTGGCACTTTATTGAAAACGATGAAACTGTTTTAATAATAATCCTCCTAGGATAAAACTCCTGCCTTGGTTGAAATTGATTATTTGGGAGGCCACACTTAGAGGCTCCCGGGTACTTGAGTAGTTTAAAGGCAAGAGGTTGTCCCATGGAGTTGCTCAGGGTGATGAATTTTGTGCATTATTATATATATATATATATGTGTGTGTGTGTGTGTGATTGGATGCTTGGCTGGCATCGTTGGCTCACCCCCTTTCTAAACACTTGAGACATGGGAATATTTCATATTGAGAGAATATTCTAAGAATGATTGTTGAACTGGTAGGTTATGGTACTGATCAATGGCCCATAGTCGGTGGATATATTGGGTTTATTACAATGGGATTTTCCATCGGCCATCCTCAGAAAGGATGGTCGAGCGTATTGGGAATTTTGATTTCATCATGTGTGACATGTCAATGAGGATGATTTCTCGTGTATTGGTGTCTTCTGGTTTATTCTCGATCTCCTAGGTTCACCCATGTCTATTGAATATTAGATACTTGATGTGATAAAAATGGTTCTGGTATATATTTTCTTTTCATTTCCCTTACTGTATAAGTACTGTAGTGTTTTCATGTGTACTGTTTTTACTAGAAAATGATGTGTGGTTTTAAAGTGGTTTATGAAAAATGTTTGCAAAGAAAGGTGTTTTATACTTTTTGTGCAAATTGAAAATGTAAACATCACTTCCCCTTTGAAAAATTCTAATGTCTCACTAAAATAATGACTTGGGTTTTTGAGAAATGAATAGGTTAAATGACTCGTACTTTATTTTTGAGCAACATGTAGAAAACCTTACTTTTATAAATTGTATTTCAAACATGAAATGATGTTTCTTTTATTTTAAAAGTAGTGCATTGGGAATAGATATCGGGCTAGCCTACTAATTTTTAATACTCATGCCTATAGTTCTTTTCTGTTTTTAGTGATTTTGTAGGCTACATATTGAGTGTGCTCGCCTAGGGCGACGCTTGATTGTTGAGTTGGACGGAGACCCGCGAGGTCACACGGAGTTAGTTCGGACGTCTTCTTTGGTCGGTTTTATTTTATTTTATTCTTGTTTAGTCGCTTTACCTAGTTTATTTATTATGTGTTACTCAGTATTATTTCTGCTTGTTTATTTATTTATATTGGGCGAAATCGTTCCCACTGCCCTTGTTGATGCCCAGGAACTTTTCACCTTCCCGGGAGGATCGGGAATGCCTCTTGGGCCATGTTTCGGAATGACTCGTGTGACTTGTTCTGGGTTGACCTGGGTTGGTTCGTGACAAAATGGTATCAGAGGGAGGTTGGATCTTAGCGTACCTCACTTTTTAGACCACTCTATGTTATTTGGGATGTCTGGTAGATGGAGGTTAGGACGTTCAGGCTCAGGAGGTAGGTTACGGGTCTGTGCATGTTCACCACCGCTTGTGATGAGACCTGAGTTACCAATTTTAGTTTGGTGTTTGAATCTATTATATTTGGTTTTTTTGGATTGAGGTATGACAATGGGGGAGAATCGGTTCACTTTGTGAACTCACATGGGGTGGTGACCCAGGTGAATTCTAAGTGTCTGACTCAAGGTCCTCTTAGTGTTATGATTTACTTAGGGCATGGCTCACCACCTTATCGCTAGGTTAGACATATGCACTTGTTCCTCATTCCTTTGGGTTATTATTTCTTGTGTTTTGTTTTAATCTCAGTTGATTTGAGTGTGTGTTAAAAGTGAAACTGGTTTTTAAATGGAAAAGTGTTTCTTCAAAATTATTTTTGAAATTAATAAAGTGGGTTTTTAAGGAGAAAGTGTATTGGTTTGGAAAAACATGGTATGTGTTTGGATTTGGTAAGGAAAAGAAGTGTTTGAACCTTGGTGCTCTTTACTGAGGGTCACACGTGTGTGGGTATGTATGGAAAGTGTGTGGGGGCACATGTTCGTAGATGATGTGAGCAGAATTGAATAAACACACATGTGACAGTTCATAAGATGCCATAGGTGAGTTTTTAAAATTTTATAGGAATAAGTTTTTTGAAAAGTGATTTCTCTTTGTGTTGTATATGTTTTTCTTATGGGCCTTTTTCCTTTAGATTGTGTTGTTTCCTTGATTGAGTTTTCTCTTGATGCCATTTTTTATGGTGTTTGTCGTGTTGTCATTAGTATGCCACCCAGAAAGCCTCCAAAATTTGTTAATGAGTTATGCTCTGTTCTCAGTTCGTTTTTTGTGTTGCTTTCTTTTCAAGGTAATCGATGTCTATTAGAGGTTGTTTTATAGTTCAGCAAGATAGTGTGTCTTCGGGTTGTTGGGAATTCCCATGGTAGTTAAGGTTTGTACCATCTCATAGATATTTGAGGGTTCAGTTCTGGACTAGTAAAGATGGAATGTCTCATCACCGTTAGAGTATTGGGTGTGATTAATAGTGGTCGACATCTGTGAAGGTTCCCCATCTGGAAAGGGGTGCGGGCTGGTGGAACCTGTCTCCAAGAAACAATCCTCGTCGATACCAACTCCTAGTCCATTGGACAACTCTCTTGTGTTCCACTAGTATGGCCAGTCCGGACATTGTATGTCATCATGTTGCATCCCTTTGAAAATGTACGACCATCGTGGTCATTTGAGTCATCGAGCGAAAGGAGTTAGAGACCAGAAGATGAAAATGCCTGACTGTGAAGCAAGAGATGCTTCAGCCATCAGGGCCCTAGCCGTAGGTCTCGGGGTGAAGCTCGCGCATAGTCGAGAGTTTCCGAGGGTGTGTGGGACCTCGTTTTGGATAATGTTTTCTTATTTGGGATAGAAGTATCAAAAATTTACTTATTCTACTCTCATCTTTGTATTAAACGCATCCTGGTTAGGGTGGTGTGATGAACTTGTTCGATCACAATAAAAGCAGTCTTATCTGCTCTTAGTGTGGTTCTTAAGTTGTTTGGTTGCTCTGAATGGTGTGGGCCTATGAATAAATAGACCTATTCTTATTTTGAGTTGGTCCCAACTATGTTCGATAGGGGAATTTTGTTTCGTGAAGTTGATGGGAGGTGTTGAGTTAATTTTTCATCCACAAGTTGTTGGATTGTTCCGTAAAAAGAATTTCATCATGTCTCACGTGTGTTGTTCAGTATATGTGGGGAAAATGGATGAGTTTGGTTTGGGAGTTCCCACGTAGCCCCCCCCCGGGGGGGGGGGGGGGTTCGATTTTCAAGGGTTTTTTTGTTAGTAAATTATTGTGGTGGGGAGAACCCTCTCATGTTCTCCCCTCAATCTCGGGCAGTGGTTTTTCTTGAATTGGCCGGGTGTGACGTTTGTTGGGAATGGTTACCCTGAAGCTCTCGGTTCTCTATGATTTTGTCTAGGAATGAACTCAAGTTGTGTCAACTGTTGTCTTGGTGACTTTCAAGGGGCAGAAAGTGTCTGTGGTGGGGAGAATTGTCACACCCTGACCACAGACGCCCATGTTTTTATTCTTTTCTCGGTCCCGCGACTCTGTGAAGAGTCGGGTTTGGGTTTGGGATTGATTTTTTTTGAATCTTTGATGTTTTCGGTGGATCTCGGGCCAGTGCGCAGTAATCTTACTGCTAGCAGTCACCGCACATTCAGTTCTATTGTGCTTTCAGACTTGGTGGGTGCGCGGTTGACCAACTGTTTAGATAAATAATAAAATGAAAAGAATAAATTAAACTAAAAGGTATTTTATAAAAAATTTAATAATAATAACAACAATAATTTATAATATTTTTATTATTATTGTTGTTGTTATTATTATTATTATTCTTCTTGGTTTTATTATTATTATTATTATTATTACTATTATTGTTTTTATAACATGGATATTATATATTTGTATATATTAATATATATATATATATATATTAAGACCCAAAAGCTACCCATTCCCGCACCCCCTCCTAACCCTAGCCCCCCCTTCTTCTGCTCCTGTTTCCGCCACACAGTAGCTCGTACAGGCCCCAGCTCCCTCCTCTGTCCGCTACGCAGCCTGACTGGAAGCCCCATGCTCCCTCTTTCTACCTTACAGTGCACCTGATCATATCATCACACAGCTGCTCCGCCTCCTCCTCCACGTAGTCACCTCCTGATCACCATACCCTCCTTCCCCCTTCGGCCTGCACACACCCAGCACGATGCCCCAACCTCCTGTTTCTTCTCCCCCGCACCCCGCTCCTCTGGTCAAGAACCTATACATCCCGCTATGGCTCCTCTTCCCAGAGCCACATCACCCTCGCTCCACCTTCCTTCCATCCGGCACACCTACTGTAGCACTCCACTCAGGCAGCGCCTCTGCCTTGCAGCCCCGACACTCTCTGCACATCACTGCTACCCCTTCCATCTCCTCCTGTCGTGGCAGCTCAACATGCACCCAGCCAAACTATCGTGCACCCTTTACAACCCCTTGTTGTGATCCATCCCCCTTCATACCCTCCTACTCTATCTGTCTGCCCTCGTCGCACCCCCCTGGTCAGACCGTGTCCAACCGTGCGGACGCCTTCCGCTGTTCTGGTGTGACGCCCTCCGGTGGTCTTTTTCCAGTCGCGACCCCCCATTGGTAACTATTTATTTTATGATCCATTAGATATTGTATTTGATATATATATATATATATATATATATATATATATTTACCATGGTTTGATTATAATTTTCATTAATAAAATTTTATTTGGGTCGTTTTGATTTTTGGGACCCGCACGGGGCGTTTCTGAGTGAGCGTCATCGCCGCGCTTTGTTTCTGAGTTTGCGTCGTCGTCGCGGTTCAGTTTTGTGGTGAGGTTTTCTTCCCACCTCTTGGTTTGGCATACAATAATTGGGGGTTTTGTTTGTGTTTTTAGTTCTTAGTGTTTTGTTTACATTACATTGGACCTTATTGTGTGGTGTCAGACATGCATCTTCCTTTTGATCTCAGTGTCGAGGTAGGTTCCCATTGCCCTGATTTTATAAATTTAAGTTACATTATTTCTTACTATTTGTGCACACTAATTAATAAAATTAAATATTTTATTAATTTTAATAAATTTTATATAATATAAGATAATTAATTTTTAATTTAAGACAATTAATTTTTAAATGATTATTTGGTGTAAAAAGATCCGTTTATTTTATACATGACACTTGAACTATTTTCTTGATGAACGGACACCCAATAGTGATAGAATGCGAGTTTGTATTTTAAAAAAATTTCACAGAATTTCAATTATATTTCTGGTTTTAATGATAAATGATTTAGTCTCTATCATGAACAAGCATTTTGGTTCTTTTCAAAGTGGTGATTGGGAACAGTATTTAATGCCCGTTTGGCACATTATGGAAACTTATGAAAATGTTTTGATAAAAAACATCCTAGGATAACTCTCCTACCTTGGTTGTAATTGATTATTTGGGAGGTTACGCTTAAAGGCACCCAGGTACTTGAGTAGTTTAAAGGAAAGAGGATGTCCTATGGAGTGGCTTCGAGTGATGCCTTTGTGCATTATTATTATATATATAGGTATGCAATTAGATGCTTGGCTGGAATCGTTGGATCACCCCCTTTCCAAACACTTGAGACATGGGAATCTGGCATATTGAGAGAATATTCTAAGAATGATTGATGCACTGGTAGGTTACGGTACTGACCAGTGGCCCATCGTAGGTGGATATATTGGGTTTATTACTATGGGATTTTCCCTCGGCCTGCCTCATAAAGGATGGTCGATCATATTGGGCATTTTGATTTCATCGTGTGTGACATGTCAACGAGGATGATTTCTCATGTATTAGTGTCTTCTGGTTTATTCTCGATCTCCTAGGTTCACCCATGTCTGTTGGATTTCAGTTACTTGCTGTGATAAATAAGGTTCTTATACATATTTTCTATTCATTTCCCTTACTCTATAACTACTATAGTGTTTTCATGTGAAGTTTTTTTACTAGAAAGTGATGTGTGGTTTTAAAGTGGTTTATGAAAACTATTTTCAAAGAAAGGTGTTTTATACTTTTGGTGAAAATTGAAAATATAAACATCACTTCCCCTTTAAAAAATTATAATGTCTCACTAAAAGAATGACTTTGGTTTTTGAGAAATGAATAGGGGAAATGACTCGTACTTTTTTTTTGAGCAACATGTATATAAGATTACTTTTATAAATTGTTTTTCAAATATGAAATGATTTTTCTTTTACATTAAAGGTAGTGCATTGGGAATAGATATCAGGATGGCCTACTGAGTTTTAATTCTAACGCCTATAGTTCTTTTCTGTTTTTAGTGTTTGTGAAGGCAGCAGCTTGAGTGCGCTCGCCTTGGGTGACGCTTGATCGTTCAGTTGGAGAGTGACCCGCAAGGTCACACGGAATTAGTTCGGATGTCGTGTTTGGTCAGTTTTGTTTTCTTTTGTTCTCGTTTAGTCGTTTTACCTAGATTTTTTTTCTGTGTTTCTTTGTATTATTTCTGCTGCTTTATTTATTTTTATTGGGAGAAATCATTCCCATTACCTCTGTTGATGCCTTGGCACTTGTCTCCAGCCTGGGAGGATCGAGAACGCCTCTCGGGCCATGTCGCGGACCGACTTGGGTGACCGGTTCAGGGTCGACCCAGGTTGGTTTGTGACAACCCAACATGCCTTATCCTTCAAAATTTTCAGATACAAAATCATATAGTTCATCATTAATGAGGTTCTCCTAGAACTAACATCCCAATATCATCAATCCTCCATGTACATATCCTTCATACACCTGCCCCAAGAGGCCCATTGACACTTACCTTCTTGATTTGCATCCCAAATAAAATCAACATTATTTTTTCAAGATTTATAATATTTCCCTTGGGTGCCTAAAAAGAGAATGTATTTGTATTTAAATTTTCATGATAACGTTTTTCACCATTGTGATCCTCCCTCCAAATGAAATAATTTTTTTCTTCCAAATGATGATGTGAGGTGTAATACCATTAATGATGTTATCAAAGAAAAACTTCTTAATCCTTCCATCCTAAATGGGCTAATCTAGATACTCCATCAGAAGATTCCTATTTTGAATTCCCATATTTTCATGAATGCAAGTATTTTTCTTATGAGAACATCAATTCAAAATATGCACACAACTTTTCAAACAATTTATCTACTTCCCACTCCAATCATTGGAAGTTTCCATTAAATTGTTAAATACTTCCACTAACATTTTCCTACCCTTCATTAAAAGAAACATATCAATAGAAAACATGAAGTGAGAAATAATAAAAGAACCATATAAATTATTATATGGTAGGATCCTCCTCTCTGCCAAGTCACATTTTATGTTTCTAGTGATAACCTCTTGATCTGTGATAAAGAGACTCGGTGAAACCGGATCACCCAAACTCGTACCGAAAAAAATCTTGAAAAAGTTAAACATCATCACCATAATTGAAAAAAATCCATAAAGAAGTAGAGAATATATAAAATTAATCACACACCCATTCCTTGAATCCAATCCACCTCATGACCTTAATGATGAATCCTCACTCCATTTATTCATAATCCTTATCCAGGTCAACCATAATCATGATGTTAGAACCTAGAACCTTTTTTTGATTTTATCCTCCATATCATTAGAAATTATGATTTCCACCTAAATGATAGATCCTCCCCATAAAACTATGTTATTCAACTAAAATAATTATTGAAAATACTCATCCAACCCTTCTATTATGGGGCCAATGAAGAATCTTATAAGAAAAGTTTCACAAAAAAATCATACTATACTGATACAATGGAGAGGGTTCCTTGAACATTGATATAAAAACCACTATGGAATCACAAGATTACCTAGTGAGCACCCCATCTCTAAAAAAATATTGAATTTCTTCAACCAATTTTTTCATAATGATATCCCATCTAGTCACATAAAACAAACTTGTAAGGCTATCATGGCCAGGGAAAATCTATGAGTTCAAAATAGATAGGGAATATTTGATCTCATTCTCTCCTATAATAGCCTAGAAATCCTCATTTACATTTTCCACAAATAACATGGGATTATTCGGTAAAAATTTTACCTCTTTACACACCCCAGAACATCTTCCATCATTTATATTAGAGGTCCCCAAGAGAAGTCCTTAAAAATGATCCTTGTCTAGGATCCCTACAACCATCATGTCCCTATAGAAGGATACATCCCCAATACAAAGGATAATTATTCTAGAAACCTTTATTCATTCAGTTAGGAATAGAATTATGCTATATTGTTTTCCTCATTGCAAAGAAATATATTTCTCTGACTCTCCCTTTAAAACCTATCAATTTCATAAATCTTCTCCAGAAAAATATTTTTATTATATGCCATGGTAATAAAATGGTTATCACACTAACCTTTATAAATCCTCCCCTAAAAATTATCAATGTAATTCTTGATATGATCTAATATATTATTAGTATTATTCTTCTTTAAGACCCACTTCTGAGTTGCCTTCTTAATCCTTTTTAGCTGATCATTTAGTCTTTCCCAAGAAGAACCGTGCACTATCTACTCATATTAACATTTCATAATCTGTATCTGAAACTATAAGAATAAAATAAGTAACGCCCCATCTCCTTCATTCCCATTTTAGTTAGACTAAAATTGAGTAATGATCAGAGAGATAGAGTTTCATATGAATAATCATAGTTTGAGGGAAGTATTCAATGCCTTAGAAGTTATATATGAATATATCCAACCTACTTTTTATGTTACCACTACCTGTCGAATTCTTTTGTCGGGTGTATGAATACTTGATGAATACCATGTTCAAATGACCATTTTTGTTTCATAAAACCTCTAAAATAATACATGGAACTTCTCAAGTAATAGCTCCACCTATCTTCTCAAAAATGTGTACTATTGTATTGAAGTTGATGGAGCAGTCTAGTCCAGTTTCCTTCCACCTTTTTCAAATGGTGGTCAGTGCACCATATCCACCCACCATTAAAGTTATCTTCCATTTTGAATGTCTAATGGTTGGTGGGGGATTGGCGGGAAGTGTTTCAAACTTGAACCCTAGCACCATACCTATTTGAGGAGGCTATGTAGAGATTCCTAAAATCATTTAGTTCTAATACAAGAGTGTTCATATATCTATTGAGAGAACCTTGATATTTTCACGTGAGATAGAAATGGAGGTGTGTGAGGGGTCAATTGTAAACCTTTGTTCTTTTTGAAATAAATCATTTTTCCTCTACGTCCATCTCTCTCTATGATCGATGAATCATATCATAGGTTTCCTCCAATAAACCAAGGTAGATCCACTATTTGGAGACTATAAATATTATCCCATAAATCCACTATAAAATCACATTTTTATTAAATAAATGTAAAAATAAATCTAAATTCCCTAGTAGGTTCTTTGATAGAAATTCATTGAGAGAAGATGTCGATGGTCTCCAACAAAATTTCATTTTTCAAAAAAAATATATAATTATTACATGGTATTCCATGAATGTATACCTAGAAGAATAATTCCCTTGAATAAATGGATATAATATTCTCTTTATTTTTAGGTTAAATAACTACTTGAAAATAAATATACATCACACAAACTTTATATGTAATAATGGATCTCTTCTCTTCAGCCCCTAAGCTCAAGATGTTCTGAAAAATAATGGAGACAATTGAGAGACAATAGAGGGGGAATTTAGGCCAAAGGAACCATTCTTAAAACATGAAAAAAGTTAGTTGGAAGATTTCTTATCTTTGTCATTAGTAATTTGAGAAACTTGGGGAAACACTCGGAAGACATATGGGGAATTTTTGGAAGACCTTCCTAAGGATTGGAGTCCAGAACCATATCCTCCAAAGGATCCATGTTGCAAGGGCTTACTCCCCAATCCCTCTAAAAGGAAAAGAAGCTTCTCGTTCAAAACTAGAGATTAAAATTAGTCACTCCCCAGAGGATCCTCACTGACCGACATGGATTTTCTATAAATAACCACCTAAGACACATGTGTAGATAGCATAACAATGACTGAAGAACCTTAAGGCAGGTCGAGGTAATATGGAAGTAGAGGATGGGGTAATAGAAAACCTACAATAAAAAGAACACCTTTTTTGGAAAATAAAAAAACAGACAACTAGTATATATATCTGGGATATTATCCATAGATGGATTATCTATCAGAGGTTCTTAACAAAAGATGGGTGCATGAAGTCCATTTCCCAAATTTAAAAACCTCATATATTTGATTGATGCACACCTGATGCCCAGATAAAAGGCCATAGAGGCCAAACATATTATTTTACACAAAGAATCCAAACCTATGGAGTCTTCAAAAGTCCATAGATACCCCTTGAGGTGTCACTATACATGGATTTTGGGTAACTCATATAAGAAAAATTGTTTCCACCAATAAAATCCCTCTCTATCCTAGATAAAAACGTGATACTGAAGAAGAGTATCCAAATATAGTTCAACAAAAATGTGAGGTCACAACATTGACTTCAATCACCTCATATAATCATTCATGTAATGGAAATACCCCATATAATTTCTAATTGATATCATGATTTAAGAATTATGAAGAGGGAGTAATGGACATGGAAATCTGACGCACACTGCTGTAGAACTAGAATCCTTCCTATAATCCACATCCCAGGACCACCAAGGGTGAGAAACTCTTGGATCTTCCATGCCAATACTCACAAGACCATTACTTAATTAAATCCTCCCTGCAATTAATTTTAATATATAAGGAATATCAAGATAGTATAGACACTGCCATCGGATTCTCAAGACCGCGTAAACCCACAAACTACCTAAAAAATGTGGGAGGTTTTTTCATGTCCAAATATCATAGAAAATAAATGGTCCACCATTGAAAAATATCCCACCATCAACACACCAAGTCACAATGGATATTTACAAATACTAGGCATTTTTTGGATTTTTTGGTTAAAATTTTAATATTGAGGAGAGAGATAATTATTAATAGAGGGATTTATCTCAACATTAATAGAGGATTTTCTCCCTAAATTAATGGAGACTTAATTTTCAATATTAATGGATGTAAAATTTAATGTTGACAATATTAATTGGATATATGGACATGATGTATATATAAGATAATGTTGTAGCATATTTTGGAAGGTGTGTCAACATGATATAGCCAGTGAGAGAGAACTGGGAAAGGGTTTCCACATTTTTGATAACTAGTGAAAAGTGATGATGATGAGAATTAAGTAAATATGTTTATTACACAAATGTTGGTTTGTCAATGGAAATTATTGAAATCATTAGAGTTGGCGTGTGATGAGATAATTGATGATAGTGCCATGTATTGAAAGTCCTCTCAGTTGTGGATATCGAGCAGCATGTCCTGGTTGAGATAATCAGAGTTACGTCAAAATGATTGGTTTAATATGTTTGATAAAAATAACTTCAGATGTGTTGAGAAATAAATCCTTCGGGGTTGTTGTAAAAATCATTTGGGTGATGTCTAAAATTCATTCAAGTGATAAAATGCCTTTGGGTGAATCTTCTTTTGAGTTGTAAAAATGATTTTGATTTGACATCGGGCTCCACACCAATAGTCAATTTGGTGGAAATAGAGGATATGGGAGGAAAAAAGAGTTCCTCCTAAAAGACCATGCCATTGAAGACAACAACTCATGTGGGGGAACTTATGAAGGAGAAGACAAAAGAGATTGAAATCTATGTAAAACTAGTAGCGAAGGAGGAGGATTCTCCATAAGAAAAACCTTTGTAGAAACAGTTAAAGGTATAGGAAAAAATGAAGGTTTGTTTGGTGAATTATCTAACTCAATTATCATCAAACATCCATAAATGTCTTCATATAGAAAAAACATAACTTACCTTTATTACATTACTTGTAAAAACCATAAAACAAATGTAAAAATATATAATTATATATATAATATATACAATTAATTAAAACCATTAATAAATAAATAATAATTTAATTTATTTAGATAAAAACATATTGCATACATTAATTTTTTTTGAAAAATGTATTTTTTAAGTCAAAAAATAAACTTATACAAAATTAAAGTTTAATAATAATTGTTATTTATTTAATTATATTATTTAAAATTAATGTATAATTATTTTACAATAACATTAATTTCAAAAATTAGTGGTATTTTTAGTTACAAATAATTGAATGTTTTTATAAAAATGGTATTTTTCATTATTCACTAAAAAATAAATATTTTTAGAAAAACACAAAAAATTAACTCCACTCTAAAATTGACATGTTTGTTTTCATAAAATATATTCATATCCTCAAATATAATTTCTAAAACTTTTATAAATTAATTATAATGCATGTGTCTATAAAATAAAATAAAAACCATTTTGGAAGAAAATGTACTTTTAAGCATAAAACTGATTTACTCAAAATTAATTATTATTTATTATGAATTAATAATTACATTAACATTATTTAAAACAATTATAGATATTTTTCATAATGTGTTTATTAATATTCATATATTAAATTTTAATGGCTATATTATAATATTTTTCTATATCATTGTTCATATAAACACAGGGTTGTGTGTATGGAAAACTACCGAACACTTACAATTTAAAAAAATCTTTAATATCATGGAGTTACATTTTTCCATCCATAAATAAATTGTATCATAATAATTTTTATCTTGGTTACAAATGATTCATTATTAAAAAATACATTTTTTAAAACTCACATCGTGTAAATGAATAATAAAAATTCCTTTGAAAAAAAGGAAAAGTGAAATGTAAAGGTTACGTTGAACAACAAATAATATAGTTCTTGGATAAGGGGAAAATTAGAAAGAAGTGAAAATATGTACATGGAGGAGATATATAATTTCCAAATAATAACATAGAGTGATGGTTGAATGTGAACACTAAAAAGGGAAAATCAATTCGTTAGAAGAAACACAAAAAAATGGAAAAACACTAAACCACAAAACCATAAATTGGAGATGAGTGAAAGTGAACATCAATTCATTATGAAAAAAACTAAAAAGGGAAAAATCATTTCCAAGATCATTTTTTGCTAGAGTATAGTAATTATTTTACCATGGAATATGAGAAAATATAATTATTAATTTATTCAATGTAAAAAACATAATTTCAATCTTTTGTTGTGTGTTTAAATTGTATTCTACCTCTTTTCATCAATATAAAAAATATAAATTAACAATATGAATTTTTCATGGCTCAATCGCTAAAATTGCCTTTTAACAATTAATAAGATCCATGAAAGAATGAAAATTCATTCATTAAATCTCTAGATATTTTCTAAAACCAAAATGGTTACAATAAGTTGTGAAATATGGATAATTATTCATATGATGAAATAATTAATTAATCTCCTAACATTAAAAATAGCACCCAAAGATCAACTTCAACTATTCTGTAAATAGTTAACCTTGAAAAATCCGCCAAAAGATGTCTGACCAAATTAAAAACCCAAGAATTTAGATAATGGTCACTAATTTTCCAAAATAAACCTAACTATACTATCCAAATAATGTAAATTTGATTTTGATGTCACATACCAAACATTTTATTACCATGAACATAAATTCTCTTAAACAATTCTACTCATTTACTAAAATAACATGAATCACCATAAAACCTCAATAAAAACACATATTCTTCCATAATAATTAACTCTTTCCTTATTCATTAAATAAAATCAATGAATATCGAATATATTCCATAAATAAATAAAAATTAATAAACATCATTTAAGATAAAATAAATCTCTTTTTCATCAAATCAATAATAAATTTATAGTTCAATAATTCTATCTAGTATTATTTTTCAAATTTAATCATCTATTTATCCTGAATAAACATTATTATCTCAACCTGAGTAACATGTTTAGGGTTATCTATCTCTCAATAATGTTATTTCCACAAATATCACCTTACCACTACAATACATTTCAGGGTTATTGGTACCATTCAATATATTCTTGAAATTCCTTAAAAATAATAATATGGAACAATCCTTATAATATCATTGATAAAACACTCCAATAACATAATTCTCAAATCCTAATTCATAAATACATCAATCATTACACTTCCTTCATAAAGAATTAACTAGGCTTCAAAATCTTATTTATAGATACTTTATAAAATATGAAATATGAATCATGTATTAAGATTCATGAACCTCTATTTAATCATGCTTCTTACTTTTAACATAAGTAATATTGCTAAAATAATTTTTACATTTCATATTTTATCTTTGGTCTCTTCATCATCATTAGTAAAACCTAAACTTATTAAATTTCTTTTATTCTCTTCTTGAGTGTTCCCCTTATGAAATAAATTTTCATAACTACTGTAGTGTTCACTTTTGAAACATCTAACCTTAGATGATACATTATGAAAACAATTATTCTTGTCTATTACATTAATAAAAAATCATTTTTTCTTCAAAATTATATTATCTATGTCCATATTTTCCACACCCAAAAAATCTTATCATTACTTTGAGATGTTTTTTATAGTTCATCTCCCCACATTCTCAACATTTAGGAAGTTGAATCTTCTTTCCTCCATGATATTTATGAAAGTCAAGTTTTATCTTATTTAGTTTATTTAAAAACTCGCTTATATTCATGTTTTTAATCATGTAATAATATATCTAAATATTTATAATCACAATATTTTTCATTAAATATCCTATATAATTTGGTTTCTCCTGAGGAAATCCATTTCATTATCTATCATATTCAATGACAACACAATTCCTCCTGGTTCCAACCATAATCTAAAACCAAAAGCATGGTGTGAGAAATAGTAATGAGTAGACATATAACCATGAAAAAACATATATATGATGTATAAACCATGACACATTATTTTCAACCAATGAAACTTTAGGTTTAACCTAGTTCATCTATGATCATTTTTTATCCAAACCCTTTATAATGGTTCATAAATATAATGTGATTTTACATAATTATATCCCCCAAGAGTTTTTATCCAGGTTTTTAGTTATGCCTATTTTTACTTGATCGTGTAATGATTTATTTAATACCTAACACACCCTCTTTGGTGTTAGTATCCATAGGTACAACAATACCAAATCCTACATCTACTTTCCAGTGTCCAAATTGCGATGTATTTTCTAGGAAAACCACATCCCTTTATTTACCATAACATAGGTAGTTATCTTATACATAGGCTTATTATAATGGTTCACTCTAAATGTTTCTCATCCTATCATCCACTGGTAACTAAACTATACCTTTATACCAATTATAGGGTCAAGAACATTACACACATAAATATTATATCATTTTTGATAAATATTCATTACATTTAAAAATAATACATGATTGTGGACCATATAGGATTAGTGACTTTCAAAAAATGGTGTCATAAACAACTAGTATATAAAATATATTCATCATTTACTATTAAGATCTTCACTACTAGAACTCATCTTATACATATCATACTCAAATCCACTATTCATAACTTGGGGAAAGAAAACATAAGAAAGGATGAGATCAGATGCTCAGTATGGGTAAACATAATATATATCGAACAACGATCATAATTTTGCATTAGATAAGAATAATGGTGTTGGACTGCTCACGTATTAATCAAGTTTTAATGATCAAAAATCCTATTTTGTATATAAACTATGTTAACTCTATGTAATATATCTCACATCAAATATTCAATAAATAAGTAAAAGCTATCCAAATCTCTTAAGTGTTATACACTCAGTTTGGTTACTATGTACCTGATTCACTTTATAATGATTTCTATAAAAAATGATTAAGATTAATTAATTCCATAAGTATCACTGCTTAAGTATGATTATAGATATTTTCCAAAGTCTGAGATATTGTGAAGCAGGCATCATGAACAAGAAGACCCTGTGAACAAGCTGACACCGTGAAGAAGAAGACATTGTGAACCTGCAAACATCATGAACAAGCTGACACCGTGAACAAGAAGACACCGTGAACAAGCATACACTGGGAAGCAGACACCGTGAAGCAGACACAATGACATCCCGACACCGTGAAGCAGACACTGTGGCATCCAGACACCTTTAAGCATACACTGTGAACAAGACACAGTGAACATGACACCGTGACCATGAGACATTGTGACCATGAGACTCTGTGACCATGAGACACCATGACAGCGAGACACCATGACCACGAGACACTATGACATTCAGACACTGTGACCAATCCAGACACCCTGTGAAGGAGACTCCATTTCCTTGACATACGGTGACACTGTTTCCTTGACATATTGTGACACCATTTACTAATATATTTTGTCTCCTTTCAATTTAATCTATAGTGGTCATATTTAAAGATTTTAATTCACTAACCTGATTAATGTTTCTTTGTAGCCATATCATCAAACAGTACGAGGTACGATGTGCAGAATACATGCAACCTGTTGGCCCCAAAACATGCACTCCAAGAAAAAAAGAGTAATGTGGCCCAGAAACAAATACATAAAACATACATGAGAACAGTGTGTGAGAATGAATATGAATAACACACTTAGAGAAATTTTTGATGGAATGATTATTGCATACCACTTGATTCTGCTGAAGAAAAAATGAAGCATACATAAATCCTGATATCATATTCACACTGTCAATCATCACGAAGAATACACACCAATCTTGTTGTCTTGCGACACTCTTTTTTCTAGGCGAGGACTCATGTTCTCCATCTGCTTCATCCTAGATGTCCAGAGTTGCAATGATCGAATCTCAGAGCACTTATAAACCTATCTCAATATTGCTGCTCTGTTGTGTATCATTTTATTAAATTTCTAGCAGAGTGTGTATTTTTATAGAAACATGCTATGTCTCCTGAATCAAACTAAAGGATACAAGATATCACTACTCAAACATTCTTTTACTCTTGTGTATATCCACTGATAAGTGTTGAAGAGGTCCTTGTGTGGCATGGTCGTCTATACCGACGAAGAACTGTGGAAGAGGTCCCTGCATGGCCTGGGTAGTCCTGCGTACTATTGTTAACCATGACCTAGGGTGTGGATCATGTTTATTTATATAAACTTCTTAGTGGTAGCTGATCACCAAGTGGAGTGGATTAGGTCTCGGCTTGGAACTAAACCACTTGTTTCATATCTGTTGTGCTCCTTAATTTAGTCTTCTCTGTTTTACTGCTTTTCTATATAACTCATGAATCACTAAATTCACTTTGATAGTTAGTCTTGGAAATAAGTTAAAACTATCTTTCCTTAGTATAATAGCTTACAAAGTAACTTTAAAAACTAACATTAAGATTACTAAGAAATAATCAATATTCTAAGAAGGTATTTAAACAGTCAAACTCTTATAATAGTATAACCTTGATTAACTGGGTTATACCTATCTTTTGGGGAAATAATTTTTACAAAAATTTTTATAGTTACTCAATTCACCTGTCCCCTCTTGAGTAATCTACTCCGACTAACATTTGGTATCAGGGGAGTGTTTATTAGGACTCTATTTAATCTTATTCAACTGTGATTGTAGTTATACTTTAAAGATCTATAAATTTCTATTAATTCTAAATTTATAGCTCTTTTAAAGTAATACTTTGTTATGGATAATAGATTGGAAGGTACAGCAACCAACCAACCACCATTATTTAATGGAACCAACTATGCTCAATGGGAAATTAAAATTAAAAATGAATTTAGAGAGTATGAGTTTTGAAATTTGGTCTTCCGTTATAGATGAATATAATATTCCTGCTACTGATTGAATCACATGGGATAAACCTACCAAAACTGCCTACAATAACAATTGAAAAGCTATGAATGCTTTATACCACTTCTTAGGAGATGAATAATTCAATATAATTTCTTCTTGTAAAACTTCCCAAGAGATTTGGGATACCATGTCTGTCTCACATGAAGGAACATATACTGTAAAAGAAATGAGACTTAATACTTATACTATCAAATAAGATAATTTTAAAATGAATCTTGATGAACCTATTTCTGACATGCATCTTAGGTTCAATGAGATTTTCAACACAATAATCTCTCTTGGAAGAGAAGTCACTACAAAAGAAAAAATCATGTGAATTCTTAGATGTCTACCCAACAGATGGAGGGGAAACTCTGTATCTATTAGAGAATCATAACTCAATAGCAGGCTACCTATAAAAGAACTCATTGGGAAGATAATGATGTATGAAGAAGTACCAAAAGTCAACAATGAAGAGGACGATGAACCAAAGAGGAACTCTATTGCATTCAAGAATACCACCTCTAAACACAAAGACAAAGGGAAACTAGAAGCTTCTGGAGAAATATCTACTAGTGAACAATCATTAACTGACAGTAATGTGGAGATCGATCAATTATCTTGATGATTTAAAAGATTTTACAAGAGGAAGAAATTTTTCCAAAAACCTAACTTCAAGAGAAAATAAGACCAAAAAGGAAATTGAAAGAAGGATTGGAAAAGAAGTGACAAGACTGATGAAATTGTTTTCTATGAATGTAAGCACAAAGGAAATATCAAGGCTAACTATCCAAAGCTCAAGTACAAAAAGAAATATGAGGACAAGGACATGAAGTATAAAAAGGACATGAAAGCAACTTGGAGTGCTTCTGAGGATAGTTCAAGTGACTCAGTAATAACACATGATGAGCAGGAAAAGAAATCCAATATGTGTTTTATGACAAACACATCTGAGGTAACCCTGGACTCCTCTGTACATGATTCATATTATTCTGAAAATCAGAGTGACTCTGAAAACATGACTAATGAAGAGATGTTTGAATACTGTAACATGCTTAAAGAAACATGAAATGAACTAAAAGACAAATATAAATCATTAAAGAAATAGAAATCTCTCACTATGACTGTTAAATCTAAACTCACAACTGAAAAGGAGAAAAATTCTCAACTGCTCAAAGAAAACAACGAATTGAAAATGTCAAATGAGAAATTGAAGAATTACATTGAAATGTTTACACATGAGAAGAATACCCTTACACAAATGCTAGGAAATAAAATTTCCCCTAAATACAACACTGGCATTGGTTATCAACCTGGAAAAAGAAATCTTGGTAGAACAAATTTTGTTTGAAGATCTTGGACATATTGTTTTACTCCCAGTTTTGGACACAAATCAACTAATTCAATTCATGATACATATTCTACTGTTTCAAGTTATTCTAGACCAAATATAGTTTTTTTTCAAATACTTTACATAATGCTTATAGGAAATCTATGAAGAAAATATGGAATCCCAAAAAATATATTACTAATATTACTGGACCCAAACATGTATGGGTACCGAAATAGGTTTTTGCTTAACCTTTTTTGTAGGAAGGCTGCTTATAGAGTTCCTGTAAAAGAGTGTGGCACTTGGATAGTGGATGTTCACGAAAAATGATAGGAGACTACTCATGCTTCAAGAATCTAATAAAAATATATGGAGGAAATGTCACATTTTGTGACAATGCCAAAGGATAGATAATTTGCCTCAGCCAAATCGGTAACTCTAACTCAGTTTTAATTTCTAAAGTACTATATGTTGATGGATTAAAATAAAATTTTCTTAGTATATCAGAATTATGTGAAGATGGATTTCATGTTAGATTTGAAAATGATTCTTTCAATGTCTTTAATTATAAAGATGAATTAGTGTTTTCTACTTTAGGAAATTAAAATGTTTCCTCTGTTAACTTAGATTCCTTAGGTTCTCAAAATGCCTCATGTTTAAATGTATTTCATAAAGAGTCTTGGCTCTGGCATAGGAGGCTAAGAAACTATAATATTCACTCCCTTAGAAAGGTAACTAGAAAAATCTTAGTGAAAGACTTACCCAAACAAGAGTTTCCAAATGAAAAAGTGTGTAACCCCTTTCAAAAGGGAAAACAACAGAAAATTTCCTTCAAACCAAATAATGAAGTGTCAAATTATCAACCTCTCAAACTGGTTCACATGGATTTTTTGGATCATCTAGAGTTTCTAGTTTAAATGGGAAGCACTAAATTTATGTTCTTGCAGATGAATTTTCTAGATATACATGGACTTTCTTTCTGGCTCACAAAAGTGAAGCCTGTTTTCATTTCACTAAATATTCCAAGTCTGTAGAAAATATTAGTGGACTTAGAATTAAATCCTTAAGAAGTGATCATGGTCTTGAGTTTTAAAATCAAGAGTTTGAATCCTTTTTCTCACTAAATGGTTATAGTCGCAATTTATATGCCCCTATAACATCTCAACAAAATTGAGTTGTAGAAAGAAGAAATAGAACCCTACAAGAGATTGCGGAAAAAATGCTTAGTGAGGATGATCTACCTATTTATTTTTGGGCTGAAGTTGTCAATACAACATGCTACATAATCAATAGAGTGTTGATTAGACCTATTCTTAATAGTACTCTTTATGAGTTATGGAATAATAAAAAACCCAAAGTTAACTACTTCAATGTTTTTGGATGTAAAGTCTATATTTATAATACTAAGGGAAATCTTGAAAAAATTTCATCCAAGAGTGATGAAGGTATCTTTTTATGATATTACATGTCTAGTAAAACATATAGAGTGTTCAATAAAAGAACTAAATGTGTGTAAGAATATTTCCATGACAAATTTGATGAAACAGATCCACATGAGCCTAAAACCTCTCTATAAAACCTATAGGATGATGTATCAAATCTGAACATCAACTCAAAATACTCAAACACTTCTGTGATAGAATCTGTGAAAACATCTAGTCCTAGAAATTCCCTAGATTCAAGTCACAATGGATCTGGACCTATCCATTAATCTGAAATCACTAGTCCCTCATTTTCTAGAGCTGTTAGAACTCTTAAGAACCATCCTTTATATGCTATTGTATGAGACCTAGACAAAGGAACACAAACTAGAGCTTCTTTTAGAAGTCAGGTTGAATATCAAGTCTTCTTGTCACAACTAGAACCTAAAAACATTAATGATGCTATCAATGACGAATTTTGGGTGATGGCTATGCAAGAAGAACTTAATCAATTTTAAAGGAACAAACTTCTAAAACTTGTTGAAATACCCAAGGACACATTCACTATAGGCTCTAAATGGGTGTTTAGAAATAAGTTAAATAAAGCTGGCAACATAGTTAGAAATAAGGCTAGATTAGTTGAACAAGGCTACAGTTAAGAAGAAGGAGTTTACTATAAAGATACTTTTGCACCAGTAGCTAGACATGAAGCCATCACAATCCTGCTTGCTTATGCTGAACATATGAATTTAAAAATATATCAAATGGATGTTAAAAGTACATTCTTAAATGGGTATATAGCTTAGGATGTTTTTTTAACAACCACCTAGATTTACGAACCCTCATTTTCCAAATCATATTTTTAAATTATCAAAAGCTTTATATGTTTTAAAAAAAGCTCCAAGAGCCTGGTATGATAGGCTGAGTAATTTTCTTATTTCCAAAGGATTTACAAAAGGGATAGCTGATCCTATATTTTTTACAAAAGGAATTTCTAATTATGTTTTAGTAGTTCAAATCTATGTAGATGACATTATTTTTGGTTCTTCAAAAAATTCTTTATGTGTTGATTTTTTTAAAATGATGCAAAACGAATTTGAAATGAGTTTAATGGGTGAAATAATATTATTTTTTGGATTTCAAATCTTTAAAAATAATGATGGAATTATTTTAACTCAAAATAAATATAGTTGAGATCTTCCAAAACGTTTTGGATTGGATAGCACTAAAAGTAGTAACACTCCCATGAGTACCCCTTGTAATTTGGGTCTTAATGAAGATAGAAAATCTTTTGATCAGACCACCTATAGGGGAATGATTGGATGGTTACTCTACTTAACTACTATTCAACCTAAAATTATGTTTAGTGTGTGTATGTGTGTTCGTTTTCAAGATAATTCTAAGGAATCTCATTTAAATGCCATAAATAGAATTTTCAAATGCCTGAAACACACACCCAATCTTGGAATGTTCTATCCTAGAAGACAATCATTTGAATTAGTTAGTTATTTAGATGCTGACTTTGGTGGTGGTAAGTTATATAGAAAAAGAACCTCTAGAACATGTCACTTTTTAGGAAAGTCACTAGTATCATGGTGTAGTAAGAAACCAAAATTTTGTTGCATTATCTACTGCAGAAGCTGAATACATAGCTGCTTGCAGTTGTTGTGCACAAATTTTGTGGATAAAACATACATTACTAGATTATGGATATCAATTCAGGCATGTACATATAAATAGTGACAACATAAGTGCTGTAAACATCTCAAAAAATCTTCTTTCACATTCTAGGACAATGTATATTGATGTAATACATCACTTTCTAAGAGATCATTATCAAAAAGGTGATATCACTTTGGAATTCATTGGTTCTGAATATCTAACAGGTTATATCACTTTGGAATTCATTAGTTCTAAATATCATCTTGCTGATATATTCACCAAACCATTAAATTCTGAGAGAATAGACTACATCATACATGAATTATGCATGATAAATCTTAATTAAATGTCTTACTGTTTTATATCTTACTGTTTCATGTTTACTGTCTCACCATAAAGCTCATGTTTACTGTCTCACTGTAAAGCTCATGTTTACTGTCTCACCATAAATCTCATGTTTAATATCTCACCCTAAATTTCATGTTTACTATCTCACCATAATGCTCAGTTATTCTTTCACCATATTACTGTCTCACCGTAACATTCATTCTCTTTCTCATCGTAAAGACCCAAAATGATCTCACTGTAATGATTATTTATGATTTTTATATTTGAATTAAAAATGGTATCATCGTAATTATCCTTTTCATCTTTTTTTGTTTTCCTGAACTTTTACTTTTTCAATGTTTGGTATTCCAAAATGATATAATAAAAGAAGTATCATTTGTACTTCATGTGAGATTTCTTCTATTCACTTATTTTTAACCCCTCTTCGAATCTACAACCCTTCTCTCTCTCTCTCTCTCGAACCTTCAGTGGATTCCCATGATGAAACTCCCTTCAACGTCGACTCCTGAGAAACATAGCACAATGAAGAAGAAAATTGCACCCAAGCTTGCAACCGAAGGTCCTCTAAACCCAAATATGGTAAACAGAGTTGTTGTACCTGAGAAATAGTTTTTACCCAAATGGATTCAGTCAAACAAGTCTCTATTTATGAATGTTTTAAAAGATCAAGGCTAGATAGAGTGGTTTTTGAAGGAAGATATACCTATCTATCCTAAGTTAGTGGCTCAGTTTTATCAATATGTTCAGTTCTCCATTGATTCTGAAGATGGGTATGTTGTGAAAAGGTGGAAAAATGGACAAAGATGCGCATTCTCTTTGAGGTTATGGGTTGCATGAATTAGGATACCTCATGAAGGGATCTGTGAGGATTATCAGAGAGGACCACCACCTTCAACTGAATTTTTTGATCTGGAGGATTCTTTGAAAGCCTTAACTGGAAATGGAACCAAGTGGAGAGCCATTACTGCTGAACTAGATGCAGAATCAAAGCTTTGGTTCAAGTTTATTCAGAATCTGGTTAGCCACAGAAAAGGTGATTTTTCTATTTTAAAATATCAGGATGTGTTTCTGATCCACCTTATGAAAAATGGGCATAAGATCAACCATTTCAAGTATATCATACACCACATGTGTGAAATGATCAAAGCCACATCCAAGTCAACCTCCATGTTTTACTCTCGGCTTATCTCATCTATGCTTCTTGCCAAAGGTATGGTTAGACCTAATGAGGATGTTATAAAGGATTGTGAGTACTACCTTTCAAAAGACACTATCAAGAGGATGAAAAGAAATTGTAACCCTTGGATAAAGGCATGGGTAGAAGAAAAGGAATGAATTTATGAAAAATTCAATCCTGTGGAAAATCCCTAAAGACCAAAAGTCTTTTTTGATCCTGGTTTGGAACCAGATGAGGTTGTTGAGAATTTTAAAGAAGATGAAGAAGAGGCCGATGTGCCCCCCAAGGAAACTATTTCTATTGAGGAATACAGTAATCGTGTTCCTCATAAAGTTCTTGAAGAAGAGGCCCGAACTCTTACAGAAGTTGTTAATCTGTAAGATCAACCCGAGGTTGAAACAGAATCTGCTTCCAAATAAACTGAAAAGAATTCCATGGAATAACCTATAGTGTAATAGCTACCTATTATGTAGGAGGAAAACCTTGAGAAACTCCCAGTGTAAAAATTCGTTCCTAAGATAATCCCTTCGACTGATGAGAGGATGAAGCAGGATTTTTAGATAGTTGGACATGAATTGAGAGAGGAACTACGACATGAATTTGTGGAAATGGATCAAGACCCTAGGCCTCTCAATCCTATGTAGGATGAAACTGTTGAGGGGGAGACACCCCCAAATCTAGAATCTACTAAAGACCCATACCCAATAGTTCCAAGTCATATAGACACTTGATATAAGTTCCCAAGTTTCTATGATGTGGATGACTCTTAACAAGTCTCAGAAAAAGGCCTTGACCTTTCCTCTTTGTTCCAGTTAAAATCAGTTTCTAATATCTCCCCTACAAAGGAAAATGAAACCGTATCAATCCTTATTTCTAAACCTTCATCAGAGCAACAATCATTTGTGAGTAAAGATGATCTAAAGTAATTTGGGCCTACCCTTTTGTCTGGTGTTGAAAAATTCGTAAATTCCAAACCTGCTCTTGTGACACATCTGAGTGAGAAAGATGCCCCATTATTTTTGTAGAAAGTTATTTGGAAAATACAGCCCAAAATGCTTCATGAAATTCAGGAAGTCCAAGATGAAAACAAACTACTTAGTTCTGAAGTGAAGACTCCGATATGTATGATTAAAGAAATTCAGAAATAGATGCATTCGAGATCAGAGCTTTCTTCTCATCATATAGAACCTATTGTTCGTCAAACCCCACAGGATGTTGTGTCTCATATTCAACCTCCCTTTGCTTCCTTAGCAGAAAAGGTCCCTGAACGGAACAAATAGATTGTGAAAGAGATGAGTGATCTTGTTGTAAATCTTAACAAGCTCACTGATGAATATATGGGGTGTCTTTAGAAATTGATGAATCAACTAATAATCTCTCACCACCGCTGTCAATGCTTCTAAAGCCTCTGGTCAATCCTCTCAATCCTCTTTAGACAATGACCTGCTCAGAACAGTGGTCAAAGAATAACTTCAGAATGAGATTAGTGGCTTTGACAAAGACTCCCTACATGAAGTTATCAAGAACAGTAACAGAGTTCTTGATCTGGTCCAAATCCATTCTAAAACTGCTAATGATTCTCAGCATGATATTTCCAAGAAAGTGGAATTCTATTTCAACCGAATCTTTTCAAAGATTGATATGACAAATCATTTCAAGTATATTGTGTAAAATATGAGGATTTCTCCTATTACTCAAGCATTCAAGACCTAAGTCCAAAATCTCACAGAGTTTAATCGGTTGCTGGACAAGTTTATGGAGAACAAGGATGATTTTGAGAAAGCCATGCAATATGGTGGAGAGATCATTATAGATTTTATCAAACTCCTGAGGCCCTATCTTCATGTCTAGAGTACAACCATTGTTGCTCCAACAGATGCACCTCTAAGACCTAGTTTTCCTACATTCGCCTATGTCCAAGCCTCTACTTCCATATCTATTAGTTATGAACTGAGTTAGATTTGACATGTGATCCTTGATCTACAACTGCCTCGGTCTTCTACTGCACCTACTCTGGCTCCCTCTATTTTTGAAGGGCTTCCTTTACCTTCTCTATTGACCAGATCACTCCCTTCTTCAACCTCCACCTCAACACCAATGGGTTCCTCTTCTATTGTTGATAAAGGAAAAAATAAGTCCAGTTAGTGAAGGATAGTGATTACTCTATTTTGATGGGAGGCATGTTTCATTTAATTTACTCTTTGTAATTACACTCTCTTTTTCTAATACATTATGCCTGTTTCTTGTCTCTTTTGTTCTTATTTTTATTGCTGCTTTTTAATAATCCAAAAATAGGGAGAAATCTAATATAACTTTATGATATGTTATAGACACCTTGGAGAACTCCTTGACTCTATATATGCTACATGCACTTTAGAACTATATTGTTCGTTCATTTATATACATTAATCTTATATGGTTTGTGATCATAAAAAAGGGGAAGATTGTTGGACTCCTCAATTATTAATCATTTTTTAATGATCACAAATCCTATTTATTCTATAAGCTATGATAACTCTATGTAATCTTTCTCACATACAATATTCAGTAGCTAAGTAAAAGCTATCAAAAGCTCTTAAGTGATATACACTCAGTTTGGTTGCTATTTGCTTGATTCAATTTATAATGATTTCTCTAAAAATGATTAAGTTTAATTCATTCCATAAGTATCACTTCTTAAGTCTGATTACATATATTTTCCTTACGTCTGAGACACCATGAGGTAGACACCGTGAACAAGCAGACACCGTGAAGCAGTCACCATAAACAAGACACTGTGAACAAGACACCGTGACCATGAGACACTATGACCATGAGACACCATGACCATGAGACACCGTGACCATGAGACACCGTGACGACAAGACACCGTGACATTCAGACACTGTGAAAAATCCAGACACCATGTGAAGGAGACACTGTTTCCTTGACATAATCTGACACTTTTTCCATGACATACCATGACACTGTTTCCTTGACATACTATGTAATCGTTTCCTAATATATTCTTTCGTCTTTAAATTTAATCTATAATAGTCATATTTGAAGATTTTAATGCACTAACATAATTAATGTTTCTTTGTAGACATATCATCGGACAGTACGAGGTAAGAGTTACAGAATATATGCTACCTGTCAGCCCCAACCCATGCACTACAAGATAAAAGAGTAACGCGGCCCAGAAAAAAATACATAAGACATATGTGAGAATAGTGTGTGAGAATGAAAATGAAGAACACACTTAGAGAGAAATTTTTGAAGAATGGATTATTGCATACAACTTGATTCTTCTTAAGAACACACAAAGCATACTGGAATCCCAATAACATATTCACACTGTCAAACATGATAGAGAACACACGCCAATCTTGTTATCTTTCGACACTCTATTTTCAAGATGAGGACTCTAGTTCTGCATCTCCTTCATCCCAGAACTCTAGAGCTACAAGGACCAATACACAGAGCACTTCTAAACCTATCTCAATATTACTGCTCTATTGTGTATAATTTTCTTAACTTTCGAGCAGAGTGTGTATCTATATAGAAACACGCTATGTATCCTGCATCAAACTAAAGGATACAAGATATCCTTACTCAAAGATTCTTTTACTCTTGTAAATACCACCTGATAAATGTGGAAGAGGTCCCTGTGTGGCCTGGACAGTCATGCACACTTTTGTTAACCCTAATCCAGGGTGTGGATTAGGTTTATTTATATAAACTGCATGGTGGTAGGTGATCACCAAGTAGAGTGGATTAGGTCTCGTCTTGAGACTGAACCACTTGTTTCATGTCCGTTGTGCTGCTTAATTTAGTCTTCTCTATTTTACTGCTTTTCTATATTACCCAGAAATCACTAAATTCACTTTGATAATTAGTCTTATAAATAAGATATAACTGTCTTGAATTAGTAAAATATCTTCAAAAGTAACTTTAATAACTGACATTAAGATTACTGAGAATTAATCAATCTTCTAAGAAGATATTTGAACAGTCAAACACTTATAACAGTATAACATTGATTAACTGGGCTATATCTATCTTTTGGGGAAATAATTTTTTGCAGATATTTTTATAGTTACTCAATTCACCCCTCCCCTATTGAGTAATCTACTCCGACCAAAAAATGGAATGATAAAATGATAAAGACTTATAATAATTAAACCCAATCAGTCAAATATCATTAATCATGAATCATGGAGTAAGACCTTTCGAACAAATGACATGAGACATAAGAGTCTAGATTCATAAATAATCAATCGTGTATAATGATAACATAATATAAGAATGAGGAATAAGTTTGAGGTATAAAAATAAAAATATAAATCCATTTATTTATTCAAGTATCACTTCCAATACTATCATAGTGGATTTGGTTCACTCCTCGATCCATAACTTATTTGGTGAAGGTTCACTCCCAAGACTATCTTACTGGACAAAGTCCCTTACTTAATTAAGTTCACTCCCCATTCTAGTCATTATTATCTCAAGATATATCAATATTTACCAAATTTATTGGAGGGATGTATAATTCTTAGGCCAACTATCACATAATGAAAACCATACATATGTGTGGAACAAGATCATAAAACACTCATTGTACCATAATATCATAACCCATGGAAAGGATAAGAGTTTCATAAAAAAATCATCATAATAATCATAAACCATCCAAATAAAGAATAAATATTGTAAAAAAATTTATATCCATAGTAAATAATAGGATACATCAAAGGATTTCGTAGTATATTAAAATGCCTTTAAAATATTATTGGATTTTTCTTGGAGCAAAAATGACCTTCTCATTTTTAAATCACTTATTGAGAATAAAAAAATTACCAAAATATTAAGGAAAACTTTTCATTTGAAATGAAAAATTTAAAATTTTAAAGGAATCTTAAAATTAAATAGAATTCAGGGTGATATAAATATTTGTTCATGTGGTGTATTATAAAACAAAAATTCCTTTCACAATTTTAGTAACAGTAAAAATTTCCTTGTTTAGAAAATAACAACAAGATTCCATTAAAACATGTTTATAAAAATTTATAAATGGGTAAAAATTAATTTAATACATATTTATTATAATACTAGAAACATTCTCTTTTCTAAAGGTAATGCTTTGGTCAAAGACTAAAGCACAATTTATTGATAAACAAAAAAGGATTACAAGAGGAAAAAGGATGGGATTTTTTTACAATCTCTATAAAAATGTTATAGTAAGTTGGAAGGAATAGATTCCAGCCAAGTCATGATTTGATGAACTCCTTCATTGGAAAGAGCATCAGCAATAGCATTCGCTTCATGGTAGGTATGAGTATCTATATAATCGATCCCATGGAGCAAGTTCAGAAAATTCATCCAACGAGTGGTAAGTATCCAGGCCAGATAGATGTTGCCATTCCAGATGGCAAGAATGATAGTGGTTGAATCACATTCAATCCACAACTTTATCCAACCTCTTTGAAGTGAAAAATCAATAGCATGAATGACCCCCAACATTTCTGCCTCCATAGATGAAGAGTGACCACATCCAACATAGAAGCAGCCCTGACACTGGCCAGCTGAGTCTCTGAAGATGGCACCACAACTGGCAGGGCCTGGGTTGCCTTTGGAAGCGCCATCGACGTTCACATTGATCCATCCTAGCATTGGTGATTGCCAGAACACTTCAAATGAGTGTTTGGGCTTTGGGTAGAAGCCAGGAACACGGAGATGACGAAGGATCTCAAAGTCACCAACCGAGTTGTTGCAACAGTCTTTTTGAATTGAGGCAGTTTCATGAACCACAAGAAGAATCCATTATTTCCCTACATTTAGATTGAGACAGTGATTATTGTGAATGAGATCATTTCTAACGTACCAGATCTCTTGAAGGAGTTCTGCCACCGCCGCCAGAAAAATATTTTTAATCTGCAGAGTAACATCATGTCTAGTACAATTTTTTAATAACAATGAAATTGAGTCAGTAAAGAACCATCTACAATTAAATAATTTAGAAATATAATTCCATAGAGCATAGGCCGTCATGCAAGATAGAAAAAGATTATTGGCATCCTCCCTATGCTGATTACATAGGCGACATTTAGAACATAGTTGAAAACCAAAAGTTTGAAGAGCAGTTTCCGTTGGTAATCTATTATGGGCAATGCGCCAAATAAGGGTGAACCTAGAAGGTTTAATCCAGGGTTTGTTAAAATGATTCACCCATAGAAAACTAGAGTCATTTTCAGAGAAATTTTTCTTATAATAATTTTTTGAGTCTAGAATTCCATTTGTAGTAGGTTCCCAAACAAGGAACTCACCATCCGAAGAAAATAGATGATTATCAATAATTTGCGCAATATTATCAGGGAGATCGTGCTGGTGAGACTGTAAGACCTCCTTTATAGTTTTATTAGTATCTTCAGGAAGATCATTAGAGGGTAACAAGGATATCATAGGGCTACCACACCATTTTTCACACAAAAAATTTATGGAATAATCAGCACCGACTATCCATCTAGAATTTTGCATGATCTTGTGATAAGAGTCCCGGATAGAAGGCCAGATGGATGAGTTGATGAAATTAAAATTCCCTTTTAAAAGCTTAAAGAGGAATCTATGGTTCAGGAATTCAGTAGATTTAGAAGTGGAAATAATAATTTGCCAAGTGAGGTGGGCCTGAAGAGCATCATTGAACAACTTTAAATTTTTTATTCCAATTCCACCATTAGCAATGGGTTACAGCAAGATTTCCAAGGTATTGTAACAAGATTCTTTTCAAAAATGCTTCCAAACCAATAGAAGTTTTTAATATATGTAATAATTTTTTTAAAAAGGCTGATGGGCCATTTATAGAGTATATGGTAATAGACCATTTTAGAAACAATGTTCGATTTAACCAAACAAATTCTCCCAGCCATGGAGAGGGATTTCCCTTTCCAGCTAGCGAGTTGATTTGTGATTTGATCAATGATGTTAGCAAAATAGGTTGCTTTGGGCTGACCCCAAAATATTGGAACACCCAAGTAAATGAAAGGTAAAAAACTATCTTTAATACCCAGATAAGTGGTGATATTAGATTTCTTTCTTACAGGAAAATTCTTTCCAAAAAAGATATAAGATTTGTTCAAAGAAATTGCTTGCCCTGTGATTTGTTCATAGTGATAAATAGCTTTCTTGAGAGCACGAAGATTATTTTGATCCCCTTTTATGAATAAAATAATATCATCAGCATATAAAATGTGGGTTGGGGCATTTAAATTCTTGGATACTTGAATAGGTTTAAGCATATTTTGATCAACCAAATTGTTAAGAAGTCTACTTAGGTAATCCTCAGAAATAACGAAAAGGATAGTAGAAAGCGGGTCGCCCTGCCTGACACCTTTTGAGAAATTGAAGAAACCTCTAGGGGTACCATTAATCAGGATAGAGATATATGCTAAGAAAAATAGAGTCGTAATTCCACCAATGAAGGAATCATTAAAGCCAAACTTTTTTAGGTCTTTGAAAATAAAATTCCAGTCTATGGTGTCAAAAGAATTTCTGATATCCAGTTTGATGGCCACATAACCCCCTCTTGTGCTTCTATTTAAACTATTGGTACATTAAGAAGCAATACAAATACAGTCTTGGATGGTCCTTCCTTTAATAAAACCAAATTGGTTCCAAGAGACGATTCTATTGCAGATAGGAGCAAGTCTATTAGCAATAATTTTGGTAATGATTTTATAGATATTGTTAATCAAAGAAATTTTCCTGAATTGATGGATCTCAGAAGCATTCTCAAACTTAGGTATTAAGGTTAAAAATTGAGCATTGATTCCATGAGGTAGAGATCCATGAGTGAAGAAGGTCTTAACAAGGTTTCAAACATCATTGTGTATTACATCCCAATGTTTTTGGAAAAAACCATTATTGAATCCGTCTGGACCAGGAGAACTGTCTGGATTTAGACCAAAGATTGTGTCTTTGACTTCATGATCAAGAGGGCTGATTAAAAGAGACTCATTGTATCTTTCATCCACCATTAAAGGAATTATATCAGGTTTAAGATCAATATTTATATCAGGACCATTAAAAATGTTATAAAAGTACGAGGTGACATGATCTGTAATGGATTCTTCAGAATCAATGATCAAGTCATTATTAATGATCATAGTAAGAGGACGATTGTCCTTTCTAATTCTTTGAAGACAATTATAGAATTTGGTATTTCGATCACCATCTATAAGCCATTTAGTCCTGAACATTTTTTAACTAATATTGTTCTTAAATATGAGTAATGAATTATGTTTACAGGAGATATTAGCTTCCAATTGTGGATCCATATTAAAATCTGAATTAGTGTTCTGAGATTGGATATGACTGAGTTCATCTAAAAGATAGGAGATATCAAGATATATTTGAGAATTTTTATTTTTACACCATCCTTTAAGATCCTTCTTGAGAATTTTCAATTTGTGTAAACAAGAAAAAGAATATTTATGGTGTTTCATAGAGTTCCAGGTGTTATAGATAACGGTGAAACAATCAGGATTTGTAGACCAAGCATTATTAAATTTGAAAGGAAGGACAGGCTTTTGATCATTCATAAGTATGCTAACAAGGATAGGATGATGATTAGAGTTGAGTCTCGGAAGAGTTACACTGGATATCTTGTCCCACTTATCAAGATTCTTCATGTTGACAAAAGCCATGTCAAGTTTACTAGCAACGTTTTTGTTGTAATGTTTCCTATACCAAGTGTATTTTGCGCCAATAAGAGTGATTTCAAAGAGGTTAGAATCTTCAATAGTAGATTTAAATTCCTTGGAGGATATAGAAAGGTGTGAGGTACCAATTTTTTCAAAAGGGGAATGGATGGCATTGAAGTCACCCAAAACAACCCAGGATTCTTGAATGTGTTTAGCCATATCAAGGAGTTCATGCCATAAAGCTCTACTATCCTGATATCTATTCTTGGCATAAACCATAGTGTAATAGATATGCCGACCATTCCACAAGAAGTCACAGGTAAGATTCTATTCATAAATTCTAAAAATGTTGACATTTTTTAAAGTATTAAGGAAAAAGATCCACAAAGAGTCAAATTGAGGACCACTTTTACAAGAACCTAAAAATCTGTAATTGAGAGAGCCAAATATCATGTAGTTAATTTTAAAATTGACTTTAGGTTCAGTAATGTCAAAGAGTTGGGGTTTATGAGTGTTTAAAAACCTCCTAAGTGTTGTGGAGGTGTCATTGTTGGCCACACCTTGACAGTTCCAATAATGGACATTCATTTCTATTTGCAGTTTGGGTTAGAACCCTTATTTTTTTTAGATTTACCATATCCCTTCTTCTTTTGGGATCTCGTAACCATTGAGGAAGAAGTATACTTTTGTTGACTCTCATAAGTTTTAGAACTTTGAAAGGAATCAGATTTCATGTCTGAATTTGGGTTAGGAGCAGCAATTGGAGTACTCATAGAATCAGTACTGTCAGTGTGTGATTTTTTTCAGTTATATGAACAGTGGCATGTTCAGATGAGAGCTATTTCTCATCTCTAACCAGAATAATCTCATTATCTGGTGAGGAATGAGGTGGGTTAGGCGGTTCAGGAGAGGAAATTTTTGAGGAAACATGAGGATGAATAGGGATTTTCTAGACGATCTTTAGAACAGCATCCTGAGCAGAAGGTTGCACAGGATGAGAACGTATACCAGTCTCAGTCTGGACAGTTTTAGATTCAATAGGTTTCAAGGAATCTGATATAGAATCAGAAATAGAAACAGAATCCTGCTTGTCAATAGGAGGGTTGGGTACCATGCTATTAACCAAACAAGAAGCAGGTTTATGGATAGTTTCAATATATAAAATAGTAACAGGCAGTGTGGTGTGTGACATGCTGTGTGCCAAATTAATGAAAGCATGATCAACCCTAGAAGCATGTAAGACATATTCATTAATAGGACTAGTAGTATTTTCAACAGAAACCGGAGTAGAGTTTTCAGACTGATGCTGCAACAGAGCAGAAGTCTGCATGTGAATCGGAGTATTAGACAACTCATTATCGATAGAAACATGTTCTACATTCAAAATGGAAGCAGAATCAAGTGTGTGTGATGAAATATGAGCAATAGTAATTCCAGGAGAGGCAGGATTAGCAGATTGAGTCTATATTACAGGAACTTTAGAAACAGTAGTAACAAGTTTAACATTTGAAATGAAGTGCATAGAGTTACCTGGATCTACAATGTTTACATTCTTACCTTGTGACTTGTTAGAAGTAGAAGTATTCCCCTTGAGAACTGAAGGTACTGAGGCCTCCAGGTCCCTAAAATTATTTTAATTTAAACTTAAAGTACCAGAGGAAGAGGCATTATTAGCAGGATTGGAAATAGTAAAAGGGTAGCTCTTGTCTGAACTACCTCTGTTGCCTTCAACTACAGGTTTTTCTAAACCATTGGGATAATCATTGTTTTGTAAGGCCTCTTCTTCCATAACCAAATCGCCCGAATATTTTCCATCTAGGGATGGAAGGTCACTGGATTTTTTAACCCATATATTTTTCTTTTTTGGGGGGGGGGGCTCAGAATTATCTATGACATTCTTCCCTTTTTTAGCATGTTTTACATCGTGCCAATCATTATTAATTGAAGGGTCCATTTATTTCATAACTACCCTACAATTGGCAATGTTTTGCCCAATCAGTTTTCATACTTCACAAAAGGGTGTCTTCTTTTCAAACTCTATGCCGAGATCCAATCTATGATCAGGGGCATTAAATCCTATGTTAGATGGCAATTCACTGGCTAAGTTTACATCAACCATAACTCTAGCATATAGGCCAAGATCCCCATTCAATGTTCTATAATCAATTTTAATAGGGGATCCCATGCAAGAAGCAATGTCATTTAAAATATTCGGATGCCAATAAAACCAATTAAGCCCATGAATTTTAACCCATATGTGTGCCATATAATTTTTGTGTGTGTATGGGTTAAAGGCAGGGTCCCAATCCAAAATTCTATGAAATCCAGGCTGAATCTGCCAATTACCAAGCTTCCATACCTGATCAAGCTCACCATGAGAGCTGAAGAGGATGTGATAGTAGACATTACCAAGGGGAACCATCTTCCATTTTGAAGAATTACAGCAGTGAGCAATCCTATTCTTTAGCTCGGAAAGAGGCCAGGGTCTATCCCCTGTGTTGTATGAGACTCGTCCAAGGACCGAGTACTTGCACAGTTGTTCTCTTTGCTTCACGGCTTCTGGATCAGAATCGACCAAGAAACCACCATCTTATAGCTTTCTTTAGAGTGGTTGCATAAATTAATATTGGTTTATAACATAAAACATGTCTAAATGAAACAAAATTGAGACAAATAACCCTTATGAGATTTGTAATTTTTGAATTGAAAATCAGTAGAAGCGTGAAATACATATGGTTCAATAAATAACATGAATAAGATATTTTATTATTAAAAAATATATTATTTGGTATTATATACACCATATAAATAATAAATCAGTGCATAACATTAAAACATGCCTTAATTAATAGAAATTGAGATGAAACCCTTAACTTATATCTGACTTGTTTCGTAAGCACTCTATCCCCTTGTATAATAGATTTATATTTCTTATAATTATATAAAATAATAATATTAATTAATAAAATATCATATATTATCCAATTATATCTTTTCAACATCTTTTTATTAGTAATTATATACAAAATTCTTCTTTTCGGGTGGTTATTGCTTTGTTTTTCATGTATGTTTTAGTACAACGGTTATAGTCTTTGAACTATGATCACGTTTAATAAAAATAAAGAATGTCAATAAAAATATAAATATATTATATATTCAATATGCATATATTTATAAACATTCATATGATGTGGCGATGAAAAAAGATATACATCTCGTCATGGTGAGGGTAATTCTTACGTACCCAGGAGTGATATTTCCATTTTTTGATGGATGGAATAAAAGAAAGGTAAATGATAATTAACATTTAACGAATAATGTTTATATAATAAATATAATTTATGTTAATTAGATATATCCCTATTACCACCCATGTAAATCAAAAATGATAAACAAATCACATTGCTTCGTGGATGTGGTAGTCAAAACATACTCAGGAGCGACGTTATCATTTACCAACAGATCAGAAGGTAACAAGGTTGACATGGAATTATAATTCTAGAATCATAATTATTTAATAAATATAATATATAAATTATAAACACGTCATAATAACCATCCATGTGATGCGGAAATGGAAAATGAATTTAATCTCTGTGTGGAGGCAGTAGTTGACGTATATGTGTGAGTTATACTTTTATCTCAAATTTCATTTAGAAGATGTGGTAAATGGTTGTTTCATAGTTATAATATAATATAAATATGTTCATGACACTATATTTAAAAATATTTTATGGTTATAACATGTTTTTATAATGTTTAAGACGAAATAAAATTGAAAGATCTTTGTTAATGTTTACACCTTTTCGTTGAGAGACCTCCTTTGGCTTACACTTTAAGCCATGAAGGATTGGTATTAATAGAATAAAATAAGGTCATGGAAAAATTTAAGGATTATAGGAAATATTTTAAGCATTTATTTTCTAATATATAATTCTCAAATGGTGTGAATAAGGGAATAGGATAGGTCACCTTTAATATGTAAGGGGACAGACAGACAAGGAATTTCTTAAAATAGTTATATTATATATGTTCACCTTAATGGTAAAATTATTCAATATATAATTTTATAAAAATTTATGATAATATAATTTTTAAATATATTCAAAAAATAAAAAATTGAAAATTTTGGTTGGAAACACTACCCTAATCTCTTGGTTTAACCCCCCCCCTAATGAACCTCTTTTAACTATAACTGTGGTAACAAAATTTTATTGTTTCTACAATTAACCATGACCAAAAATTAACCTAAACCTATTATATTATAATAATAATTAAGAATATAAATATATAATCCATGTTACTAGATTAAATTTCTTTTAGTGGTGAAATTTAATTTTATAACTTCGTGCAATCCGTAATTAAAACCCGTTTTAGAAAAATGATCTTTTAGGCATAAAACAAAACTCAATTCGATTAATTTACAATTAAAACCTTAAAATGAATATTAAAATATATTATTGAATATATAATCTATAAATATGATTAAAAACATTAATAAATATATATTATTTAAATTTATTAAGATAAAAACAAAGTGCATGCAAAAAAATGGTTTTTAGATAAATGTGTTTTTAAGTCCAAAAATAAACTTATACCAGAATTAAGTATAATAATTATTCTTAGGTAATTAATTATATTATTTATAATTAAATTATACTTATGTTAATTTCATATAAAATTAAAATAATAATGTAACTTACTTGAAAATAAATGATAGCTTTTACAAAAATTGGTATTTTTTCACTAGTCACTGAAAAATAAATCTTTTTAACCAAATCCTAAAAATTCACCCAAAAAAATATTGAAATTTGGATTTCAAAAATTATATTAATTTATTTAAATGAAATTACTAAAAATGGTATAAATTAATAATAATTCTCATGAACATAAAATTCATTAAAAACCATTTTTAATGAAAACACATTTTTGAATCATAACATGGTTTTATAGAAAATTGAAAACATATTTAATATGAATTAATAAATAAATATTCATTATTTAAAAAATGTATACACATTTATCATAATTATTGTATTAATATTAATACCTCCAAATTTAATGGCTAACTTATTATAGTTTACTTTAAAGCGGTTCATATAGACTCGGGGTTCCGTTTATGGTAAGTTATCAAACACTAACAATTTAAAAAACAAATTCCTAAATATTGGGTGTTACATTTTCCCCTTTTACATATGGGGAAAATAAATTTTTAATAAATTCCATTTCCCTAATAGTTTTTCTTTTCATTTTTCTTAAAAACAAACATGTATTTTGAAAAGATAATCCCAACTTGAATTTTACAATGATGAATACAAAATTTTTTCAAAAATATCTTTTCATGATTTAGTTTTCATTATCTTGAAAATGATCTACCTCCATTTGAGTTATGATTCATGTTTCACCCAATATTATTATTTTATTATGTTATTATTTTGGGTGATCAAATGTTTTTTATCAAGCGATTTAGTTTATAGTGTTATTTGGATGCTTTATAAAACCAATATTATTTCCATGAGTTCCTTATGAAAATTGAATGTTTTCCATTAGGTTTTTCAATGAAGCCCATTTCATTTCCATGGATTCTATATATGATGATTTTTAAATTTCATGAAACCTATTTTATTTATATTAATTATTTTATGATGTGAGTATTGTTTTTAAGTGGAAGACAAATATACGGATTTTGAGATGAGTGGGATCTATATGTCCCTTCAATGAATTCAGTAATGGCTTATATCTAATGATATAGAAATGTTATGTGAATGGGTTAGAAATTAGAAAGGTTCAAAAAGGGATATATTGAGGGAGATTATATATACTCACAATTTTATTAGTTAATGGTTTGGCGTGTAGAAAGGTTCACAAATATAAGAAATCCTATATTTATAATCATGACACTATATTTTCTATGTTCCATTTCACATGTTATATGATCCATGTTTTGTTTTCTCATTACATTGTAAAATTGTTATCATTTGAGATATTATTTATACCTTTAGTTATTATGGTTAAAATTTAATGTTTCATGTTCCTTTCAATTATATATTTTTTCTTAATTGATGTTTTTCCACATGTTCATGATCTAAATATTATGGAATTTTTTATGTTATCCCTTACTGAGTGTTTGAGCTCACCAATTATTTATCATTATTTTCCATGTGATTTAAAGATGATTATGCCTCATTAAATGTCTAAAATGTGGTATATTTTATGGAGAAATGTTTCCAGCTTGTAAGATAAATGTTTTTATATTTTTAGTCTGTAAGACACTAAACTATTGGGTCCTTAGGTTGTGAGACTATTTATGCATGTAATAATTAAACCATGTTGTCAATGAATTATCTATATATATATATCTAAGGTATCTTCTATTGGTATAAGAGAAATTCTTAGTTGTTTTTGATACTATGATGACAAAACATTAGTGAGAACACTTAGGATTATCCTAAGTATAAGAGAAAATCCTAGGTTATAAGAATTAAAGGAGGGTGGTTTTTTTAGAAATAAATACTTTTCTAGATAATATTAGTGGATGAGGTTTTTGAATAGATGTTTATAGAGGTAATAATCCCAAAAATAGTAAGTCAGGTATATCTTGACCATAATTCTAGTGTATGGTGAATGGAACCTTACTATACACGTGGTTTGACCCTCCCCTAGGTTTTCTTTGGATAATTAAGATTTTCATTATGGACCATTTTTAATTATTTATTTGAAATGTTAACTAGCAGAGATATGGGAAATCTAGTTGGGAAATAATCATTGATAACCTAGATTGAAACTTAGGGAGTTTTTAATGAAGAATATACTCAATATTTTTGAGTTATTTCTTCTATAATCATAGTTTCCTAATTTATGAATTTACTAATTTAAGTATACTAACCATGAACCATACTCTACCAATTATAAGGTTGGATTAAGAAGAAATAGAACTAATGATGGATATAGTTGAAAATGTGGTGATTTTCCAATTGAGATCATAACTGAAGATCAAAATCTCATGATATGAATATATGTGAATAATGTGGAGCTCCAAAAGGCCCTAATAATAGAGAAACTTTATTTTGAATAATTTATGCATCAACATCCACCATCCTTTAATGATACTTAAACGCCATTGATTTCTATGAAATGGATTAATGTGATGGAACATATTTTTTTCATTTAATGATTAGAGAATTACAAGGCCATTTTTGTTATGTATCATTTTGAAAGTGAGGCTCATGAATAGTGGAATATTCATTAAGAATATAATGATAATGGATAAATTATATTTTATGAATTGGAAATATTTAAAGGGAATATTAATCACTATGAATTTCCCTCAGAATCTTCACACTAAGATAGAATGATAATTAGGAGAATTTAAATAAAATGAATATGATTTATATAAATCTTATGAGGAAAACATTATGAGACTCGCATGGTATTCCACATAGTCTATCTCTAGACCTAAAAATAATATTTATGAATTATTTTGTGGATTAATACCCAATCATCCAAATTCATTAGATGTAATATAATTTGGAAGCTATGATTATGTTATTTTATGTGTGCTTAAGGTTGAAATAGAATATGGATACCCATGTCATTATGGAGGAAGAAAAATAAGGATTGAGTATCACGGAAGTCCTAGTAAAGAATATCATAAGGATAATAGATTCCAATTACCCATATATAACAAATGTGGGTGGAAACACCCAGGTAATTTCCTGAAAGGTTCTGTGAAGTGTTAAAAGTATGGTATATCAAGCCACATTGATCGTGGTTGTTGAAGTAATGGAAAGAGGGTGAATAACACCACTAAGGAGAAGAAGACCCCATATAATTCTCCACCTTCTCTTAAAAGCTTAAAATTATAAGAGTATGGGAATAATATGAATCAGTATTCTAACCCTATAGTTATGGAGGGGAACAAATGGAAGTATCCTCCTAAAAAAAGTGAGAAAGAAAATGAATATATAATCACTATCTAAAAGGTGGACCACAATAATAATGTGGTGAAATTTACACTCATTATTCAATATAGAACCATGAATTCCTAATTTCATTTTGGCTCATCTCATTCTTTTATATCTTATAAGTTTTAAAATAAAAGGGATTTTCCCCTAGAAACATTGAATATTAATCTATTAATGAAGACACATACTATTATGTTAAATGAAAATAAGGTGTACCAATCTTCTATGATTTATGTTTGGTGGGTATATACACATATAAATTCTTTTCTTCTCTCTATAGATAAATTTGACATAATTCTATGTATGGAATGGATTTTCATGTATAAATCTCAAAAACATTTCCAAGAATAAGAAATATCATTTCATATCACTAATCATAATACTATCATGCATCTATGGTAGGATGATCATATGCCTTCTTTGGAAGATACTTATATAAAAAGGGTGTTTATAATAAGAATAAATGGGATAAAATATCATATTAGTAGGGATGAGTTAACATTTAGAACATTCTTATTGTGTGGTTTTATACTGTTGTATTTTTTTAGGAATTTTCTGGTCTTCCCAGGAATGTTAGGTTGAATTCCCAATTGAAATCATCCCTAAATCATTTCCAATCTCAAATAATCTTTGTATAATATACATCATTGAATTTGAAAAATTAAAGAGGAAATTACAAGAGAATCTTGAAAAGGGTTTTATATTCCCTAGTGGTTCAGCATAGAGTGAATCAGTCATATTTATAAAAAATGATGGATCAATGCGTCTTTTTATAAATTATTATGATCTCATAAAAATCACAATAAAAAACAAGTATCATTTTACCCAAATTGATGGAATGTTCGATCAACTCATAGGAGCTCAATTCTTCTCAAACAATGACCTATGGTCTCAATATCATCAAATGTGGTTAAAGGGGAGGATATTACAAAGATTGAATTCCAAACAAGATATATAAACTATGAGTTTAAAGTGATGAAATTTTTACATATCAATTCCCCTTCTATTTTTATGGATATTATGAATATATTATTTCCAGATTACATGGATCAATTTTTGGTAGTATTTATATATAATATACTTATTTTTTCCAAAATTAAGGAATTTTATAAAGATTACTTAAGTAATATGTTGAAGATACATAGGAAGGAGAAACAATATTCTAAACTCAATAAATATTATTTATAACTATAAAATTATTGTTCTTAGCTAATTTCATCGAAAGTAAAAAAGAATATCCTTAGATCTCTCAAAGACTTGGGTTATTAATAAGTTCCCAAGACTAATTAAATGTACTCAAGTATGTAGTTTTATTGGGTTTACAAAATATTATAAAAACATTGAGAGAAATTTCTCATGGATATAAAATCTCTAAACCAATTTAAGTTATCAAGTATTCATATTCATTTGGATTAAATAATTAGAGTAAAACTTCAAGGGGCTTAAGGAAAATTTGGTCACTACACCTATTATTACATAACCCTGTAATTGTGAAGGAATGGAAACTTATGCTTCTGTATCATTAAAAGGCTTGGTAAATTTCCTCCTGAAAATTGAAAAGGTAATTTATTATGCCTTGAGTCAATTAAACACTCATTATCATTGTTACCGAGCATAGGATTTGGAATTCGCAGTGGTGATATTGGCTTTGAAAATTTGGAATCATTTCATTTATGGTTAGAAGTGTGAAATATAAACTGATAATAAGAGATTGAAATATATATTCAAACATAAGGATTGAAACCTTCACCCAAGTATATGGTTAGATTTAATCAAATATTTTTATTTCTCAATATATTACCACCATGGAATGGAAAACTAGGTGGATGGTACACTGAGTAGAAAAGACCAGGCCACTCTTTCCATAATGGGGATTGAAAAAAACCCAACACTCAAACATTTACACAGGATGAATCTTGGATTCGTAATGTGATGAGATAATCATATCTTTCCTAGGTGACTACTAAACCACCCATTCATGTGAAGTTCAATTAAGCCCATAATGTTGATATAGAGCTATAGAAAAATGTATAAAATATTCCAAAGTTCTACTTTTATAAAGATAGAGTTATAAGGTTTGTAACCTGATATGTGTCCCATCCATACTAGATCTAAACAAGGAAATCTTATATGATCCACATAGATCATCCCCCTCTATCCGTACTAGAAACACAAATATGTATCTATATTTGAAGAAAAACATATAGTGGGATAACATTAAGATGAAAATCATAGAGTATATATCTTGATGTTTGGTATGTAAATAAGTTATGGTATAATGATATTTGTCTAAAGGGATGATGAAAACATTACACATACCTGTATAGAAATGGGAAAACATCAACATCGACTTCATCATAGGAATCCATAAAACTTATAATGATCAAAATTCCATATGTTTTATAGTTAATAAGCTTAAAAGGTAAGCACATTTTATTTCCATAAAATAATATTTCTCCATTTCTCAAATCGTCATGAAATATATGGGAAGTTGAAAGGTTCTATGTAGTACCACTATCCATTTTATCTAATTGGGATTTTAATTTTACTTCATGTTTTTAGAGAAGTATTCATAAATAATTTTAAATAGATCTAAGCTTTAGCATTGTATTTCATCCTTAGAAAGATGGTTGGTCTTAGAGGAAAATCCAAACTCTATAGGATATGGTGTGATCGTGGTTGATGGAATTAGGAGGATGTTGGGATCAACACCTCCCCCTTATATAGTTCTCATATAAAAACATCTTCCATTATATCATTAATATGGAACTATATGAGGATATGTATGGGAAGGGATGTAGGACTCCAACATTCTGGGGTGATGTTGAAGAGAGGAAGCAGATCAGTCATGACAATGTCAACGAAATGATGGAGATATTTTAAACTATTTTGTGAAATATGAAAGAAGTTAAAAGTTGGTATAAGATATATATAGATAAATTTCAACAAGAACTATATTTTGAAGTTGGTGATAAGGTATTTATCTGAATATATCTATGGATATTGGTTGTGAGATTTCGAATTAAAGGAAAGTTTATCCCTAGATACATTGGTTCATTTGAGATCCTTGATCATATTGAGGTTTTAAGTTATTTCTTAGATATCCATCCTCACCTTTATAAAGTATATAATTCCTTACATAAATATTTTTCAAGTAATTAAATACTAGATCCGTCACATTTTCTAAACTCAAAACAAGTGCAATAAGAACATTACCCCTCCTCTGAAGAACAACCCATTGAGATCTTGGACCAAAGAGACAAGGTTTTGTGGAACAAGAACACCCATCTAGTAAAGTCTATATAGAAGAACCATGAGTTTGAGGAGGCTATATGGTAACCTATGTATGTTATTAGAGATAAGTTCCTTCCCGTTTTTCCTCTATGTAATAAAATTTTGAGGATGAAATACTTTTAAGGGTAGAATGGAATGACCTAGGATTTTAGTAATTATGTTTCTTTAATTATGTATTGTGTAAGCATCTTTTCTAAAACAAAATAGTATACTAAAATGAAAAACTTTTTTTCTATTATATCCATTAACTTATTCAGTATCACAAAAATTAACTAATTTATAAAAACTATATAAAAGGGTATAATAAAACAAATATCATTTTATTCCTAAAAATATGTATTCCCTAAAATTATTTTATGTGAATTTATATCCAAATTAATTTTATAAAATTTATAAATTTAATTTGAAATAATTAAAATAATTTTATATTTTTAATTGCAATATAATCTTATGATGAATTTTTTGGAATTTTTCTAAAACAAATGATGTTGAGGTAAATAGTGAAAATATAGTTTTTGCCAAAATTTTGGCTTTTATCACTTTATCAGTACATTTTCAATGCCAAAAAGATTATAAAATCATTTATTTGATCAAATTTATATTTCATGTGTAAAATTATGAAATTTAAAATATTATTTTGAACTTATAAATTATATTTATAACATTTTAGGAATTAAGTAAAATTTTATAAAAATTTTAAAAAAATGTTTTTGTTTGATTCATTTAATTAAATATTTTTGTGCTAAAATTCAGTTTTGGATTGATTTTCTTGACATAAAAATTTTAATTTGTTTATAATAAATTAATTTCTATCATGAAAATCATAAATAATCAAAAAATTATCTTATATATAATTTTAAAATTTAAAAACACTATTTTAATAAGAAATGTTTAAGTGATATGTGTGTATAATTTAAAAGAAAATTTTATAATATTTATGAAATGAATTTTGTTAAATTGAGCTGAAATTATGAATTATAATGTTTAAATTTAGTAATAAGCATCTACTTATATTTTTAGTAATGAAATAATTGGAATGATTAATATTTAATTAAGAGTAATAAATGTTCCAATGACTAATCTAAGGTGGCTCAAAGTTTTCTAAATTACCAAGACCATTATACCATATATAAATGAAATTTTCTATTTTTAAGTATTTAAAACATGTCATAATACAATTTACTCTCCTAAATTTCCTAACTTTTATTTTATTCCATTCTTACTCCTTACTTGACATTCTTTTTCAAAGAAAAGTTCCACTTTTCACTTATAAAGGGGAAATCACATACACACTTTAAATAATCCAATACTATTTAAAAAATTCTTTAAAATATACCCAAATTTCATCTACTAAAATTTATTTACATTACCTAATTCACTTGGTCACCACAATTTGGCCTAAGTACCTCAAATCCAAGGTCTTTATCAGGAGGATGTTCAAGGTCTCAACATAGGTATCACATCTTCCTTAAGGTTTATTTATTATTATTTAATTTATAAAAAAACCAAAACTATAGTATAATAATAACATCAGAATAATTATTTTTTGAGATATTATTATTATATTCGTTCAACCATTAGTTATTCTCTTCTATATAATATGAAAAATAAGAATCATCGTTAGTTCATGTGTATGGATTACCACCTCCATAAAGTGATGTTTTTGGTTTTTCATCACCACACCTCATTGATGGACTAAATTATGGTATATATGAATAAATATCATTTATATAATGTATTTATGATTATTAAATGATCACATTATATCCATAGTCACCCCTCACATTCATTGAGATACAGAAACATTAATCGTGTGTTGTGCAGACTATCGGCTCCATGAATAAACAGATTTAGTTTTCCTTTACTTCCAAACATAGATTATTTTATTTTATAATGGATGAGTATATATGATATATATATATATATATGAGTAATACGTATTATTAATATGGTTCTTTTAGTGACCTAAACATTTAACAATGTAATTTCTCTCTTCCTGTAGTAATGCCATAATCATATATAATCACTTGTGGGATATAATAAAAACTATATAAACAATGAATTAATGAAATAAGAAGTATTTATAGAAGTTAAAGAACCAATATCGATGAAATAGTAACTTGACATTATGAATAGTAATATTACCCCTATCAATAGTAAACTGCCCAAATGAATAGAAGACGCACCCATGAAAGTATAAATAAAATTTTGGGATCTTATAAGTGAAAATATGGCATAATTATATCATAGTATAATTATGTAAATATTTTAAAAATTATTAATTTATTTTTGGTAATTTCATAACTCATAAATATTTTGATATAATTTATCATTAATTTAATAATTTAAAATAAAATTTATTTTCATAAAATTTATTCATAAATTAATATTTTGATATATTATTATTTGAAGATAATTTTATGAGACCTTAGGTAATTTTTCAATGTATTATAAAATCTATTATAATTTTAAAAAGTGTATTTCCCAATTAAATTATGGTTTTAATTAAAAATTAAATTAATCATATTTAGAAACCTATTTTTATAAAATGGAGTAAATTCATTAATTCTAAACGTTGAGAAATGGTTAGGTTGAATTTTTGGTATTTTTATTATTTAGTTGAATTCTACTTGAATAGTGAAATATAGTAATTTATGATGTATATAAATTATAAACAACATACACTGTTCATTGAGTCATCACAGATGTAAGAACCATTGGTTCGAACTCACATGATATAATTACTATATTTAGTCTCATGAATCAACATTATTTCTTGTCTTGAGATAACTAATAAACTCATGAATTAAATAATGAGAAACCTCCCTCCCCCCTCTCCTCCACTATATATACAACCCCTCACACCCTCTTCTCCAAACACCTCTCAAGATTTTAACCTTCTTAAAATTCTACCCAAACCCTCCACAATACCGTATACTACATCTATAAGCTCTTTTTCTCATCAAATGACCAAACCCTAATCATGGGCGATGCACATTAATTTTACTTTAATGACTTAAAGAGTATTAAAAACACATTAAATGGTTTAAAAATATTTTTATTTTTTACTTTACATACCTCTTTATGTTTTGTATCTAACTTATACACATAATACAAAATGATAAAACAAAATGAGTTCTTTGTGATTGAAAAACCGGAAAAATTAACCTAAAACAATCATTATTAACTTTTATCTAATGATTCGTCCTTAAAAAATATAACGAAATTCTTTATAAGATCATTTGAACTTCTGGAATATAATTAATAACATGTAATAACAATTCTGGATATTTATCTTCATTTTACACGAACATCCATTCATGTATACAAGAGAACCGATCATGAAAACCATGAAAACGAATGCTACTACAAATTAAATTAAACTCGATAACTCATTGAAAATCCCATAAATTAAATTAATAAAACCCTAATAAAAATGAATTTATTAAAGTTTTTTATTAGTAATTAATTAATATGACTTGGTTATATAGTATATTAACGTAAAATAATCATTCATACATAGGGTAAGGGGAATTATCAAACCCAACTCTCTTTCTTTGGGTTTTCTCTACTTCCCCCCATTTTCATTAAGGATATTAATTAAATATAATTTATTCATTATTATCACACCTTTTATTGGATATAAATTTTTCCTAATTGAGTTTATGAAAAAATAAATGTTTTCCAAAAGAACTATTCATTCAAAAAAACACCTTTTACTTCTCGAGATTGTTTCTTCTTCCCTCATAGTTGATGATTCTATTATTTTATTCCCTCGTTCATTTGGGTACCCAATGTTTATGAATGAATACTTATGAAATTAAACTAATTCCTTTACATGGGTTATTTTATGTTGAATATATGAAATATTTTCTATGTGGCATGCATGATAATGTAAATGTTATTATATGACAGGTGCTCCAGAAATTATATAGAGTAATATAAATGTTATGATGTGATGAGTGTTCCGGGAATTAAATAGAACTCCAATTAATTGGGTAATTTTTTGAATCTCATGAGACAAAGAAAAATATGTGTGAACATGAGTAGATCTTTGTTCAAAACTATCTGTGGTAGTTTACCACTAAGACATGATCTTTCATTTTTATAAATTGCCACATTCCATGCATTTTTTAATGATTCCTCTCATGATTATGATCTTATACATATTTAATGAAGATAATGATTATCCTCAACCCCTATTATATTGTTTTCTGTTCCTATCTATTTTCCTACTAAGATTTTATCTCACCGTCATTTCATGTATATACTCAGGTGATTACATTTACTAAGGATAATTCAAGGGCCAATAAGAAGCTATAAAAGAAGGAAATAAATAAATATTTAAGTCTTATTTTATAAATTTTACGTATGGTCGTAATATTTCTAAGATACTTGATCTTGGATCATCATATTGTAATGATTTTATATTTTTTATCATTAAAATGATGTAATAAGATATGAATGATAATGTAGGGTCTCTATAGTTTTTATCAAAGGATAGTTTAGTTAATATGGGAATTAGGATTAGAAAACCTTAATTAAAACCCTTAGTATGATATGAAGTATAAGTGATCACCTATGAAGATTTTTTTAATAATAAACATAGGGATAGTATAAGATATTTCTTTAGAGTTAATATTACAAGGGGATAAATTATTGATGACTTTTTGACGTATATTTCGTTCTAAACTTTTATATTTTAGAAAATGGTGGGAATCAGGAGAAACTAGGATAACAACCCATGTGATGTACAATGTTGCAATTTCCCAAATGACATCCCCAATACCTTGGGAGGTGGAATTCAAAATTATATTTCAATTATTACCCATCTATCTCAGGTTATGAACAATAACCTGATAAATGTGGAACATCCACCTTCACCAAATAGGGAAATACTGGTTATCGAGTGTTTTATGTAGAAATAACCACTGACGTTTAGTTGATCTTCTGATCCACTAGTTTCAGAATTGTGGGTCAACGTGATGGAGAAGATATTTTTTCTCTTCACATTTTTTGATGGAGAATGTGAATCTTTCTATTTAACATATAGATGGAGAGGCCAGTAAATAGTGGGATTTGATCAAGAACACTAATCCAAAGGATGAAATGGAAGAGATTGAGTGGGAAGAATTTAATATAATGTTTCTTAACAAGTATTTCTCATTAAATATTCATATAAATATGGATAGAGAATTCATAGAGTAGAAGAAAAAGGAATGATAATCTATCGAGGCATATGAAGAAAATTTAAAAAATCTTCAAAGGTATTATTAGAGTTTTGTTATCAATAATGATAGAAAAAATGATAGATTCTTTATTGGTTGAAAACTACCCCTTAGAAAGGCTCTTGCAACTTGAGACTTCTGGGAGTTATGAAGAAGTTGTTTTATGTGATTTTAAAGTGGATATACAGTTTAGATAATGGTCCCATGTATATGGTGATAATAATAAAAATTTGAAATTTCAAGTTGTATGATCTATTGAGAAAGGTGGAAAGAAAACTCAACCACCCACGTGTCAAAAATGTGGGAAGACGCATCATGGGAACTGTCTTAAAGGGATGGGGAAATTCATAAATTATGGGAGATAAGGCCACCAAGATCATGAATGTCAAAAATGCATAAGTATGTAGGAATATGTGGTGGAAAAAAGTAGAGCACCACACATGGTCCAGTGTTACCACTATAGGGAGAAAGAGAACTTTTCAAGCCAGTGCACTATATCTTGAGTCCTCGAGGGTAATCAAGATCAGCATTCACCAAATACAAATGATCATGTGAAGGATTACACCATCACTACAACTGATTTTGAGCAATAAAATGAAGTTTTAAAATGTACACTTCCTACCCACTTAAGATTGAAAAACGTTTTTTTTTATTCTGGTTCAACGCATTTCATTATATCTTCAAAATTTCAAGAACTGTTGAATCGAAGCTCCAAAACCTTAAACTGGAGATATCCATAAAAACACCTAGTGATTAAATCATTGAAATCAATTTTTTTAACTCTTATCCTATTGCAATATGTGCGAATATTATTTCATCTACTCTCACAATACTTCCCTTGGTGGAATTCAATGCTACACTGGAGATAGATTGTCTCTCATTATGTAGAGAAAACATAAAATTTCAGGAAAATAAAATATATTTTCATATTTTGAAACAACATATTTTCCTCTAAAAATACAATTATGATCATGAATATCCTTTTGAAAATACTATTATGGTGTGGGTGTTCATTTTCGGTGAAGAATCATACCTCACTCAAGTGGTTGAGTCAAAGTAAGTTATCAACCTTCAGGAAATGACCATCATGAGGGAATACAATGATTTATCTCCTGAAGGGTTACCCAAACTCCCCTTGTATTGTAAGGTATATTTCTTAGTATAACTCATACCTGGAGTGACTCTTGTCTCAATGCGTCCCTACAAAATGGATCCTATCAAACTGGTAGAGTGAAAGAAGTGGATATAAGAGAATTTAGACAAAGGGTTTAAATTCCCTAGCACATACCATGGGATTCTCCAGTGCTTTTTTCATGAAGAAGGATGGAATAATGTGTCTATATATCAATTATTGGGAACTCAACAAGATCTCCATAGATAAAAATATCCTCTTCCAAGGATAGATGACCTGTTCAATCAGTTACAAGGATCTCATTACTTCTCAAAGGTGGATCATCTTTCTAGATATCATCAGCTAAAGGTGAAGAATGAAGATATTCACAAGGCTTCATTCTGTACAAGGTATGGTCACTATGAGTTTCTGTTGATGCCCTTCGGAGTTACTAATTCCCCTGCAATCATCATGTATTTGATGAAAATATTCTTTAGGTATTACCTTGAAAAATTTGGGGTAGTGTTTATCAATGATATTATCATCTTCTACAAGAGAAAAGGGGAATACAAAGAACATATAAAGCTTGTGTTAGCGATATTAAGGAAGGAGAATTTATATTCAACGTTTATAAAGTGTGACTTTTGGATGCAAGAAAGTCACATTATTTGGACATGTGAGCACAAGTGTGGGAATTTTTATGGATTCTTAAAAAAAGGAAAATAGGGAATGGCCCATACCCTCTAGTTTCATAGAAATATGCATTTTTCTATGTTTAGTAGGGTACTATCGATGTCTAGTGTGAAATGTTTCATGATTGTAAATCTTGATAAATAAGTCAACAAGGAAAGGGGTAATGTATGTATGGATATAATAATGTGAGAAATGATTCAAGGAGCTAAAGAAAAGGCTGACCGCTGCACATATACTCATATTACTGAAAAGTAGTGTAGGTTTTGTGATATATAGTGAGTCTTCCATGAATGGATTGGGTTTTTTACTCACGAAAAATTATAATGTGATAACCTACACCTCACGATAGTTGAAGATCAATGAGAAGAACAACCCAACACATGATCTAGAGTTAGAAGCTGTGATTTTTTCCATGAAAATATAGAAGAACTACTTATATAGTGAGAAGTGTGACATATATACCGATCATAAGAGCCTAAAGTATATATTCACACAAAAGGATCTCAACATGCCTCAAAAAAGATGGTTAGAGATAGTCAAAGACTATGATTTATCTATTAACTGTTATCCTGTAAAGGAAAACAAAGTAACTAATGCTCTTAGTAGAAATGAACCTTCTACTCTATCCATGTTGTTGATTGGCAAAGACCCTGTCTTCCTAGATATAAAAAGGATGGATTTTGAAATCATAATGTCATGGAATACATCCTACATTTCCCAAATGATTTCCTGACCATATATCCAAGAGAAATTTCATGAGGCCCAAACGAATGATCCAGAGTTACAAAATAAGATGAATGTAATAAAGGAAAGGAAGATGCATGAGTTCCATATCGATGATGATAGTGTGATTCAATTTGGAATAAGGCTTTGTGAGACTTCATCAACTGGGATGAATAAAGATCTATTGGACAATGCACATAGCTCAACATTCTCTATCCATCCTGGGAGTTCCAAGATGTATCGTGATCTTATAGAACACTTTTGGTGGGAAAACATTAAGAAGGATATTGGGAAGTATATCTCAAAGTGCTTGATATGTTAGCACGTTAAAATATAGTGGAATAAGTATAAATAGATGACGCAACCATTGACTATAGCCATGTGAAAATGACAGAAAGTTATTATGGACTTTGTCAGGGGTCTCCTGAAGACATACAAAGGAAATAATATGATATGGGTTATGATGGATGGACTCACCAAGGAAAACCAATTTATCTCTATTCAAGAATATCTCTCTCTTGAACAAATTGCTAATACATATGTGAAGGAAGTGGTGAGACTGCTTGGAGATCCGCTCTCAATTGTCTTTGATCATGATCCCAGGTTCACATCTAAATTCAGGAGGATCCTTCAACATGATTTCATTACTAAATTAAATTTCATCATATCCCATCACCCCCAAATTGATGGTCAATCTGAAAGAACTATTCATATGGTCAAAGATATTCTAAGAGATCTCTCTTTAAAATTTATATGTGGATGGAATCATCATCTCTCATTGGTTTAGATCTCATATAATAATATATTTCACTTGTGTATTTAGATGGCTATATATGAAGATTTCTATAGAAAGAGATGTAGTACTCTAACCTATTGGGATTAAGTTGGTGAAAGGAAACTACTTAGACCTGATCTTGTGTATAAAATAATAGATAAGGATCATTTATTCTAGCAATATATCAAATATTCTTAGAGTCAGAAAACGAGGTATACTGACAAACGTCTAAGGGATTTGGATTTCAACATTATAGAGATAAATTCTTCTTTTTAATATCACCATGGAAGAGATTCATTTGGTTTGGAAAGAAAGGGATGTTAATCCCAATGTACATTCCCCCCTTTGAGATCCTTGATTTCATAGGATCCATGGACTATTGGCTTTAACTTCCACCAAATATGGCTCATGTTCATGATGTGTTCCACATATCAATCTTGAGGAAGAACATACCAGATCCCTCACATGTACTGAACTCAGAGGTGGTAAGTCTGGAAGATGATCTTTCTTATGAGGAACAGATAGTAACGATTATAGATTGGAAAGATAAAGTTCTACACAACAAGACAACCCAAATTGTAAAAGTGTTTTGGGGGAACCATAAGTATGAAGAAGCAACTTGGGAACCAGAGGAGGTGATGAAGGAGAAGTAACCTCACCTAATTATGTAAAACTAAATTTCAAGGGTGAAATTTCAAAAGGGGGGGGGGAATGTAAGGAACCAAACATTAATCATTGAAATTTATCCCTTACTAAAGTAATTTCATAATCACATATAATCACTTATAGAAAATAACAAAAACTATATAGAAAAATAGTTAATGAAGTACGAAGTATTTCTAGAAGTTTAGGAACCAATATCGATTAAATAGTAAATTGACCTTATGAATAGTAATAATACCCTTTTGAATATTAAACTATCGAAATGAATAGTATCCACACCCATGAATGTATAAATAAAATTTAGTAATATTTTAAGTGAAAATATAATATAATTATATCATATTATAAGTATGTAAATATTTTAAAAATTATTAACTAAGTGTTCATATTTTTTATAATCATAAATATTAAATTAAATTTTTTTGATTAATTTAATAATTTGAATAAAAAATTATATTCATAAAATTTATACATAAATTAATATTTTTATTTCTTATTATTTTAAGATAATTTTTTGAGACCATAAGTGATTTTTCAATGTTTTAAAAAACTAATATAATTTTAAAATCTGTATTTTCAAGTAAATGATTATTTTAATTAAAAATTAAATTACTCATATTATAAAATTATTTTCATAAAATTATGATCATTTTTTAAAGATAAACATCAAAAAATAGATAGCGTTAATTTTTTGTATTTCTCTAAATTACTTTAATTTTTTTGAATAGTGAAATACGGTAATTTATGGTATATATACATTATAAGCTAAATAAACTATTCATTGATTAATCGATGATGTAAGTACCATTTTTTAAAACATAAATTATACAATTACATTAATTAGTCTCATTATTCAACACTATTTCTTTACTTTATCAAAATAATAAACTAATGAATTAAATAATGAGAAAACACTCCTCGCATCCACTATAAATACCACCACTCACACCCTCTTCTCCTTACACCTCTAAACCTTTGATCCTTGTCCAAATTAGTCCCAAACCTCTCCCAAATCCCTTATACAACTTCTAGGATCACTTGGTTTCATAAAAATACCAAAACCTTTATCCTAAAGATTCTCTCAAGGAGGATATATTTAAGACATAAAATCATCTACCTTATTCTTTTAATGTCTTTTTAATTTCATTTCTTCTCTTCTCTTCTCATCACTGTATATTATATAAAAGGAATGATAAATATAGTATGTTTTATATAATTTAATTTTGTCTTTTTAATTGAATATATATCATTAAAATCCTCCCTCTCCATCTTTTATTCAAAAAATGAATTCATCGCTTGTGATGTGTCAATTTACTGACATCATGGGCGATGCACTTTCATTTTTCTTTAATGCCTTCAAAGATATTAACAAAACCATTAAATGGTTTAAAATATATTTTAATTTATATTTTAAAACCCTAATTATGTTATATAACTAACTTATACACATAATACGAAATGATAAAACAAAATGAGTTTGTTGTGATCGAAAAACCACCAAAATCTACCTAAAATGATCATCATTAACTTTTATATAATGACTAGTTCTCATAGAATATATCCAGATTCTTTATAATATAATTTAAACTTATTTAATATAATTAATAACATATAATGACAATTCTTTATGTTTATACTCATTTTACATGAACTTCCATTCGTGTATACAAGTGAACTGATCCTGAAAACCATAAAAACGAATGCTCAAGAATAATGAAATTAAACCCTATAACTCCTCAAAATCCCACAAATGAACATAATAATCCTTAATGAATCAAATAAATTTATTAAAGGTTAATTATTCTTAATTAATTAGTCTAATTTGATTATACCAGATATTAACGTGAAGGAATTTTTTAGACACAAGGTAAGGGGAATTCTCAAGCCCAACCCTATTTCTTTGGGTTTTCCCTCTTTCCCCCCATTTTTAGTATAAAAATTACTTAAATATCATTTAATAATAATTATGTTAACTTTTTTGGAATATAAATGTTTCCTACTTGATTTTATGACAAAGACAATGTTTTCCAAATGAACTATTCTTTCAAAAAAACACCTTTTACTTCTTGAGATTGTTTCTTCTTCACTCAAGGTTGATGATTCAAGTATGTTATTACCTTATTAATTTGGGAACCCAATGTTTTTTAATGTATTATTTTGAAAAGAAACCCATTCCTTTCCTTTGGTTATTTTTTATTTAAGATTAATTTATGTCGTATGTGGAATTAATTATAATGTAAATGTTATGATGTGATGGGTGAGATCAAAATTATATAGCGAAATGTAAATGTTATGATGTGATGGGTGCGCACATAATTATATAGTGCTAAAATTCATTAGGTAATTTGATGAATCTCATAAGATAAAGTGAAATATGATTGAATGTTATTTTAGCTTTTTGCAAATCTATGTGTTTTAGTTGACCACTAAGACATGATGTTTCATTTTTATGCATTAATTACCACAATCCATTATTTTTTACTGATTCCTCTCGTGGTTATGATCCCATGCCCGTGTAATGATGATAAGGATTATTATCACCCCATGTAATATTTTTTCTTGTTATTATCTATCCAATTACAAGGATTTTATCTCACCCCCTTTTGATGAATATCCTCGGGTGATAACATGTACTAAAGAGAATTCAAGGGCCAATAAGAAGCTAGAGAAGAAGGAATTAAATAAATTTTTATGTTTTATTATGTAAATGTTATGTATGGTCCTAATTTTCCCAAGACACTAATCCTTGAATCCTTGTTGATAAATCAATTTTTTTTCATTATCATTATGTAATTGGATATTTAAAAATGATCAGGGTCACTATAGTTCTTTTGTTATAACATAAAAATTAATTATTATTTTATGGTAGTCTATAAATATCAGTAAATAACCCAAAACGAGTTCATTAGAGTTTCCATTTTCATGAAATGTGAACCAAATTATGATAATGGTATTATAAAATTATAATACATTATAAAAAATCAATTATAGTAAATTAAATTATTTTTAAATGATGATATTTGGGTGAAAAGGGAATATAGACACTGCTTTTTCAAACCAAGTTCAAAACAGTTGGAATTATTAATACATGTTGTTGAAAAGAGATTACAAAAATCTAATACTTTAAGAGAATTGTAATTAATAAATAATATAAAAATATATTTATATGAATAAGGTTATTAGAATTTAATTAGTATTTTTATATTTAAGATATATGAGGTTAAAGCACTTACATGGAAATCAAGAGTATAGGTAACGGACTTTGTAACTAAAACTCCCTTATTTGAGTTATATAATTTCTTATTTGAACTTCTTATTTAGAATAGTTTCCATTTTAAATGTTGTTATTTTTTTACATTTAGGGGAAAAGAGTTTTTGAATCGATTCCATTTCTATAATTGGTTTCCTTTTCATTTTTCTTAAAAAAGGATGTGTTTTTAAAAGAGACTCATAAATATGAATTTTTCATTGATGGATACAAAATGTTGTCAAAAATCTCTTTTCATGACTTGGTTTTCATTATCTTAAAATTGATCTAATCCCATTGGACCTATATTTAATTTTTAAACCTGTATTATTATTTTATTAGGATATTCTTTTGGGTGACCATGATTTCAGTATCATGTTAATTAATTAAGGAAGTTATTTGGATGTTTTATAAGTCCATATTATTTATATGGGTTCCTTATGAAAATTGAATGGTTTTCATATTTATTTTCTTTGAAAACCATTTTATTTACATTGGTTTTCTATTTTATTATTTTGAAATATCTTCAAACTCATATTCTCTGAATGGGTTATTTTATGATATAATGATTATTTTCAAGTGACACATAAATATCTGGATCATGAGATGGGTGGGACCTATCTCTCTCTCCAATGCATTGGGTAAATGATTGTATCTCATGAGATAAAAATGTTATTTTAATGTGTTAGCATCTAGATCAGTTAAAAAAAGGTGAGTCTTATGGTTTTTAGTTCTACATAGATTTATATGAGTGAACGGGTTGGTAGGTAGATAGGATGATAAATATAATAAATTCTATGTTTCTGATTATTTAACTTTTATTTCTATTTTTTATGGCCTGTGTTATATCCTTCATGTTTTATTTTCTCATTCCGTGGTAAAAGTTTTATCGTTTGAGGTTTTATATCAATATTTCATTCTTATAGTTAACACTTAGTATTTTATTTTCTTTTAAATCATATATTTTTTCATTATTAATTCCTTTACATGTGTTTATGATCTAACCATTATGGCCTCTTTTATGTTATACCTTACTAAGCATTTGATATTACCCCTATTATGCTTTCCCTTTCTCGATATTTGAAGATGATTTTGTCTCATTTAATGTCTGATAGGGGGTATATTTATGGATAAATGATACCATATAATAAAATATGTTTTTATGTTTTTATCCACTAAGACGCTAAACTTTTAGGTTTATGGATTATGTGACTATAAGTTGATGTAATAATTAAACCAAGTTATCAATTTATTACCTATATATATTTGGATGGGTCACCTTAATTACCATCCTCTATAATCCAGTGGAGTCCTTGAACAATTCCACCCAACCTACATTGTATGTCAACTCACTACCAAACAACCACATTCCACTATAGAATACGAAAAGCACTTCTGCTGCTCAACTCCAAACACCAAGCCCAGACCAACTGGATTTACTTAAAAACTCCCGAGTTTGATCCCTGAACCACCTCAATAATGTCCCAAAGGACAACCCCAATATTGTTCCCCTATCACCATTTCCAAACCATATATGAATTTTTATTGGTTTTCCTCCAGTTGAATTTTTTAGGAACACTCTATCACACCCACCGAAAGGCATAATATAGAGGGAGCACATTTTAAACATGTAAAGTGGATCCAAAATTGAGAAATAATTGAATCAGTATTATATATGGTCAAGAAAAACCTCATTCACTCAATTATAAATATGTTTTTATTATGTTTCAATCCTGTTATCCTTTGAGTTATTCATTTTGTCGTCTTACCTTTTTCTTTGGTAACTAGTTTTTACATATGGTGACATAATCATTATGACTAAAAATAATGTGGTACTTTCTAGAAATTTTAGATTAAATTATTATAAATATTAAATCTACCTGAGTTTATTCTATTTATTAATGTGATAAATGTTTATAATAAAATAAAAATGTATAATGTTCGAAAAATAATTTTTGAGCAAATATTATTTATGTTCTAAAATATCAAATATGGGTTTATAAATTAAGGAAAACATTTTTAAAATTATAAATTAATATATAAAATACATATTTAATATTATAATTATGTTTCATAAATTTAAAATTAATGATTATATAATTATTTTGTCATTAAAACATGCTATTTGTAAAAAATGGTATTTCCCACTATTCACCTAAAAACAATTTTTTGTAAAAATTTTAAAAATATATCATGAGATTATATTATTATGATTAATCAAAAATTTATTTTAATACTTCTAAAACACATTCTAAAATTTTATAATTCAATATTTAAATAAAATCATAAAATATAGTGAAAAACTTTTCATATTGGAAAATAGATTTTTAAAATGTTAATTATTATTTATTCTTGTTTAATATCAATTAATAATTAATTTATTAGTAACATATTATTCATATTATAAATATAAATTTTTTATCTAATCATAATATATTTAGTTTCTTGAAATAAAACACTAATTTCAGAATAATAAAATTTTAAGCCTAAAACGATTTTCTATGTTTTTTAGAAATACTAATTTAATTTCATTCATATTAAAAGTTTTATTTATATTGGTTCAATAAATATTTCATAAAATGGATACTCATATCCATAAATAATAACTCAACTATTATGTTTTAATCATCTAAACAAATCATGGATTCATTTTAGTTCGGTGGTAAATGTAAAGCAAGTGATTGAACATATTGACCCATTTAAATGTAATCGTATATTAAAACTTCTTGATATTACAACCCCACTTCTCAAACACACCTAAAACCTATGGAAAAAGTATCCAAGGAATAGTGGTGGACGCACTGCCTGAGATTCCTTCCCCAAATGTGTTTCATCAGCCAAAATAAATTGGCGATAAGACCACTTTTTAATTAAAAAAATGGTAAATTCATTTAACTATATGAATCAATGGTTCATGACCTAAAACACCCATGAAAATACCCACACTCCTCATCCCTTTATCCCAAAAACTCATATTTTAGTTCCCTTCTTCAGGACATGAATGAAATATTGCTTCTATTTTGCAGTGGTTCATCGATTCATCCTTCCTATTACACTCTCAAAAACCCTAAAGGCATCCACAAAACCTTATACCCCATATAAAACCCTCATTTCCAGATTTTAAAATTGTTTAACCCCCAACCTATGTCCTGGTTTCCAAAATAAACCATCTTGTGGAGAGAAAACTCAAATTTTGTCTCAAAACAATGACAAAAAAATCTAGGGGTCATTACACTAAGACTAAGGTTAAAATTAAAAATATCCAAAATTTGGAGGAAGACAGGATCTCATTCAGTAAAGAAAAGAAGTATTATAATTATAAGGTTAAGCCTAAAGTCAAAGATTCCTTGCATTTATTATTTGACCATCCTTATGTAGGTGATGATTAATTTAACAGAAAATATTCCTCATATGAAGAAAATAATGAGAGGATTGGTATGTCCCAAAGGCCATGAAATATGGAAAAATATGGTATTGGCTATGATGTGACCTCTCTGAGGTAGGGGAACAATACAACCATATATAATACTAGGGAAAAAGAAAATCTAGGGGGTATTGGGAATAAATCTAAAAGATTCCATATAAAAGTTAATGGAAATTATATGATCACTATAATAAGGTATAGAAATATGTATTATTTTTTAGTATTCATCGTCAGATTCCAAGAATTTATTATCAAGATTTATAGTAAATTACATTCTATGAATATATTATAAAACTTAATATACTAATTCATCAATCCTATCAAAAATTATATGATATTGATTTCAAATATTATTATCATACTAACCATGCATTAAGTTGAAATTTTAGAATTTGTCTGGCAGTTAATAATAGTAGAAATCATCCATAATTTAGATAAATTTATTTTTTATTAAGAAGCATATTTTATAAGCTATATATAGAATTTCTTTATAATAAAAGTTATTTTAATTGCAGTTCTAAAACTATTGTGGATTTAATCATATATTTGAATAACAATAAGAATATTTGGAAGAGAGAATTAAGTTTAAATGTTTCTAAAATTAAAAATTCTTAGGTAAAATAAATTCCCCAGTGTGAGGCATGTTCTAAAAAGTTTAAAAATTCTTGTAGGGACAGATTAAGTAGTAAGAAGGTTTGAAAAATGAAAATTCAAACTATAATGGGAAATTAAATCCTTGGTGGTAATGTTATCTAAGTAAAAACATATTGTGTTTTAGGTTTTAAAGGAGATAAAAACCAAATGAAGTGGAGAATATATTTTATTCCATTAATTATAATTCAGTTTTGATAATAGACTCCAAAATAATTGAAAAATGTAAAATTGTGGTCTATGGTGACTGATCATCATTATTAACTTGAATAAATATAAGCTACCCCTATATCTGTCAACCTTAAATGTTTCTAATTGTGTGAAGTGGTGTTGAAAATTATAGGAGACACAATCCACTGGGTAATTGTGCTAAAAAAATCATTTGAAGGAGATGAGAAAAGAACTATTTAAGATAGAATCTGTATAAAACAATAATTGTTTGAAGTAAATCAGTTCATTATTGGTATAAACCCTAAAGGTGCATTCTGTGGACAATTTCCAATGTTGTAAAGTAAATGGAAGAGGTCCTAGATGATGAAATAAAAAGTGTCAAAGTCTTCCTAAAATAATCAAATGGTATATTGATAACACTATTATGTTACAATTGGTATAAAGAGGAATTTTGTGTTTAATAAGTAATATCAATCCAAGTAATTAGTGGAATCCTACCACTAAAGAAGAAGATAGATTTAGAAGTGGAATTAACTATATGGTTTAACATAATTTTTTTTATTTATGCTTTCTAAAAATTGGTAATAGTTGATCAATATTTTAGAATAATAAATGATCCTACTCAGGTGGGGGTTGTTCTCAATAAAGTGTTTCCATGAACTAATGAAATATAATTTGATTCAAGAGATGATGATCTTGGGGGATATTTTAATAGTTTTTTAAGGCTTCAAAGCCACTTCCTTGAATGTAATAGCCGATAAAGTATTATAGTAAAAATGATATCAGCTGATCCTTCCAGTGGAATGTTCTCGTACTTTGTGTTATCATTATTCTCTACTAATGGTTTTTGTGAAGATATGATGAGATCAAAGATTTTTTTAAAATTATTAAATTAAAAAGTTGAATCTAATTTGAGTTTATTGGTTTCTATGAGTGACATAGATATCTTTTTAGAGGTTAACTTAGACTCATGTTTCTTACTCCAAGCCCTGTCACTGTAGGTTTAAATTATTTATTTGACCGCCCAACTTCAAAGTGGTAAATTTACACACTAGATATATATGAATTTTTAAAGATATCAAGAGAACAAATTCAATATTTTATTTTCAAGAAGGAAAAGGTTTTAAGGGTTTACTATGAACCTTCACAAAATTTCCAAAACAACACATGTGATTAATCTACATAAGACATGACTATACAATTATAAGAGAATTTTAAAATATTGGATTAATGCACCCTACATAGACTCCATTCAATGGGAACTACCCTCCTCTATGGATTATCTTTAAGAATATCCTAAAATAAAAAATCCATCTTGTCTAATTTTTTGATATACATTTCCAAGTTAATCTTCCTTTCATTAAATATGTGAATCAGTATGTGTGCATGTTTCATTATTTATTATATTTTTTCCTCATTTATTCAACATGGAGTTCCCTTTCATAAATTTTATCTACACCTTCCACTAAGGCCTTGATGATATACAGATATAAAAAAACTCTTCTTATGAGTGCATAATCATAATGCACTAAATTTATAGTTCACTTCCAGCTACTCATATAATTTATTTCTGAATAGTGTAAAGTCTCAGAATTTCCTTATATTTTTTTAAATATATGGGAATTTTACGAGTTAATGAAATCAGACGGCGTGCGATTCCGAGGCCCAGAGTTCCAGGAATGATCCGTCAAAGTTTTGTTAAGATTAAGTTAACGTGCGTTAGAATTTTCCGGAAAAAGTTGAATAACTCTTAAATGGTTACTTTGATTAGAAATATGAGGGCACCGTTTCTCTCAGGATGGCGGGTTTACCCTAGGTGCGACTTAAGATTAGTCGGTGTGGGTCTCCTGTGAGAAAACCCAAAAATTGCATAATCGTAAATAAAATTATTAAATAAATTATTTTATTTTTCAAATGCTTATAACTCACAAAATGTAACCCGAATTAAAAATCATAGACCCTCGCTGAACTCATGAGGGTATTCTTTCTTTAAGAATATACTATCTTTGGCCGGCGCGGGCCACTAGAGAATGTCAGGTTTTGGCCGTAAATAAAATAATTAAGTGACAATTATTTTATTGTAAAATTCATAACTTATAAACAGTAACATGGATTGAAAATAAGAGAGTACCATTGGGTTCATAGCAGCGTATTTCACCTAGGCAGAGCCTAACCTCGACCGACATTGGTTGAGGGTGACTGATAATAATTTTCCAAACTCTTTTTCTGGTATGTTCAGTGAACACGTGAGCGGTGTTTTGAAAATTCTGAACCGTTGCTCGGAATTGATATATGAGGGAACCGTTGAACTCGAAACACCTGTATGCTCTTAAGAATACTTTCACCTCAACGACAGTTGGATGAGGGTGGAAGTTAGTTTTGGGTTTTACGTGGAAATAAAAAAAATAATCTCATATTTTATTTTATTTTGTTGTAACCACCCATGTGGGAGTTGAAGTGTGGGGAACACCCATACTTAACCTCCCATGAGAGGTTATGGTGGTGGGGACCACTCTAACCTAACCTCCCATAAAATGTTATGGTGGTGGGGACCACTTGGGACTAAACCCCCCATTTAATTGAGAGAAAATCACTACTCCCCTCATTAATGAGGGAGAGACTCTTAACCTCCTCTCCCTTAATGGTTCCACCACCTACCTTAATTTATTACGCCACGCAACTTAATTAAATAGAATTTTTGAATTCTTACCAACAAAATAATTGATGGTTTAATGTATTATTTTGGCACACCATTCACTTCAGTGGAATTGGGGACAGGAGGAGCTATTGGGAGAAAACATCTCCAACGAACAATGCTTCCTCCACGAAGAACTCCGGTGAGAAGCGTCTTCGACTTCTTCCTCAGAAACACCTTGTGGAGGAAACCGACATGGGAAGTCTTTGATGACCGACATTCTCCCCTCATCGTCGTCAACGATCCAACACACGAGCTCGGGATTGGAGGTGTTTGGAGGACATGATGAACGACGACTACTCTGTCTTCTTCCCCACGACTCCACGACAAACAACGAACAAGGTAGAGATTTTATTTGAATATGATATTATTCACTTGATTATTTCCTTCTAAAACAATGAATTTGGATCAACTTCTAACTAATTGATATGTGTATGTTTACCTATTGCAGGTTTTGGGATTAATCATTGAGAAATGGTTTTCTGTGCTTCGTTCTTATTAGCCAAATGCTACCACCCTAAACATGGAGGGTGCAGACCAAACCAACATTTCCCGACCCCTCCGCCATTTTATTTTGTGGAGTTCTTCGAAACGAAGGATGGTGACAATGAAGACGAAGGCAACGGCCATGCCAACCACGACCTCCGCGACCCATGCTGTCCCCAAGGCGTTCAAACCCACCGTCGGCCGAACCAGTCACGCCCCCTCATGGCGCCCCAACCGAACTTCCCCCGCGGTCTCCTCCCTTTCGGCCGAGCCGCCTCGGCTGGGCGGAGCCACCCTTGATGCGCCGTCTACCGGTCGAACCAGCCCCGGCCACCCCAGACCCATGGATCCCTTCTGAGCCACCCCTACCGCGCCATCCACCAGCCTACTGAGCCCCCGGCTGAAACCACGCCCTCGCGGTTCCCTGTCCGAGCCAGCCTCCCGAGCCCCTTGAGGCACCTCGGCCGAGCCAGCCTCCCACGCCCCTCACGACACCCCGACTGAGCCAGCCTCCCACGCCCCTCATGACACCCGAACCGAGTCGGCCTACCAAGCCCCTCACGTCAACCCAGCCAAACCGGCCTGCTTCCTCGCGGCTCCCTCTAGGCTGAGTCTCCCACGCGGCACCCTCCGGGCCGAACAACCCCCACGCCGACCGCGGCCGGTCCGCGCCCTCACGACTGGTCCGCGCCCTCGTGGCTTGCTGGTTTGGGCCCAACGGGCCATGCCGAACCTAATGGGTCGGCCCACCCAACAGGTCGGTCCAGACCCAATGGTTATGCCGGGTCAACCCAAACCAGGTCTTCCCAGATGGGGTCGGGCTGGGTCAGACCAAACCCTGGCCCACTATGACCCTTTACTTTCTATTGGCCATATCACCGGCACCAGACATTCATTTGATGAACCGTCAGTGGTCCTAGTAATCTGGGAGCATAACAGTCCCTTTGAGTATACCACACAGGGGTTTGGGGTATAGTACAGATATGGTTAGGTTGGATCTTGCACGAATCCAACAGGGCCCCTGGGACTAAAAGGGTAATAACTCACAGACCGGGCATCCAATTGATGTGTTGTTTGTTGCGTTGAGTCCACTATGACATGGATGACCTTTGAAATACTTCTTCTTGGGACTTCGTGATAGTTTTAGTATCAACCAATAGCTCGTGGAGCGGATTGTTCCAGTGACAAGTGAGCTAAGTGCGAAGAACTAGTAGCTTGCTGAGACCTAACAACTGCTGACCGTTTTACATAGAGAGACTTTACTAGCCTAGTGGGGAGTGTCTGGTTGTGGCAGCAGACCCACGGTGGAGAAGCGTGATCTGTGTGATGCGGAAGACCCACAATACATGACAGGAGGAGTACCTCAGCAGGCTACGAGGGGGAGTTCCTATGTGTGGTGGCAGACCTGCGATGGGGAGTGCCTCTGTGTGATGGAGAAGACCCACAATACTCAACCGGAGGAGTACCTCATCAGTACAAGGTTAGTGGGAAGCATTTTTAGTGTCACAGCAGGCCCACTGTACTCGATAGAGGAGGAGTTCTCCAGAAGCCAAGGTTTCAATAATATGAATAAATTCCTGGTTGAGTTGAGTCAGTACTTTTGTGTTTTCCTCATGATTGAGATGGATCACCTGGTAACTTAGATATGTGTATGAGCATATACCTAAGTAAGGTTATCTATTTATTTCATACTTTTTGGTTTATCCTTGTTGTATTTTGTGAGACTTGAGGGTCTTAGGGTCCCTATTGAGTATTGTTATACTCACCCCTGCATGGGCTTTGCCCGCACCTTGTTGTGTTGGTTGTAGAATACGGACATCGTTGACTAAGGCTGAGAGTACCAGGATGGGACGGTGCTCAGAGGTGGACCATACGGCTTTTCGGTACATGGAAGAGACAGATGGATGTGGAGTGCAGAGGAGGCTATCTATACCTACTCGTGAAGTAGGAATCCTAGAGGACGACCTAATAGCTGCTTTTCTTTCTTTTCATCAGTTGTATTGTTTTCAGTTGTACATGTAACTTTACTGTTGGGATTGTATTCTGGCCCCTTTCACTTTAAACACTCTTTTGGTTATACAGTTAACTCCTATTTGTATCTTGTTGTGTGTATTTATAGGTTATAAATAAAATTCCTTCCCATTTTTAGGGAATTACGCCTTTGGTGCTAGTCGCCAGACCCTAGCCTACGGAAGGTGGGCTTAGGGTTATTATGGAATGGGCCCCGGGGGACGGGTCATGACAAATTGGTATCATAGGAGTGGGTTCTACCATAGAACTTAGAACTTTGATACTTTCTGTGAAGCAATAGTGTTACGTTTAGTGAGTGTGGTTTTCAGTTCAGGGAGTCCAGTATTGGTGCAGCGGCTGACGTATCCATACAACAGGACCCTGACTTCTGATTTCTGACTCAGTGCATGAAAACACTGATTGCGTGTGTGTTTTCAAAAGTTTTCTTTAAGTCATCTCAACGAGGTTAGCTCACTAGGTTTAATGTTTTGACCATGTCGCATCTGTTTCATTTAGGATGCATCTACACAGAAAGTTAGTTAGAGTTCTAAGCATTGTATGCACAGACACCCCACCACCCAATGGGAATCAGATACCACCAGCCCCACTGGTGGACGATGCATGCCGAATGAGATAATTTCAGGAGTTCCAGCCGAAGAGGCCTCTGAGGTTTCTAGATGAGACAGATTCCCACGTAGTTGAGGGCTAGATGGAGCTGATTGCAAGAGTTTCCCATCTAGTTGAGACACCAATAGAGAAGACTGTGATCTTACCTGCTATTCCTTTTCAATGAGTGACCATGAGGATGGTTTGCTTACTGACGAGGCTTTGGTATGTGGACCATTTCCCGAGATATTACCTTTAGGTAGTGTGCCAGCTCTATCAATACCCATTGGTCAGTAGTTACAACTAGTGGTTCTGGTAGAGGACACTTGTTGGCTTAGTGCCTTACACGTGTTTCACCATCAGATACCCCTTAGGTTCCAGGGCAAGCCCGACTCATAGGTGGTTAAGTACTATCTCAAGGAGGTGGATGAGAATTCTCTAGAAGTTCTACAGCTTCGGTAGGATGACATGTCTGTAGCTAATTATTCATCAAGGCGTACCGATCGTTCCTAGTACTCTATGAATATGACACGATCAGTGCTTCTGGGATCAAACTTCTAATAAAGGTGTGTTTAAAGGACATCTGGGCTAGAACTATTCCTCTATAAATTTCTATTTATACTAGGGTGCTAAACATAACCTTTTTGGTTGAATGTTCTTTGGCTAAGCGGATACATCAAGTGAATGTTAGCAGTGGGAAAGTAGGAAACTGGTACTTGTCTCAAAGACTTGGGCATGTAAAATGTTTTCGGAAGAAGAATTGTTAGTGACAGATGAGTCTGCAGGGCCGAAGACGTGGAAGCAGAGCTCGGAGAGTAGAATGAGGTGGTGTACTTTTCGACATGTTACAACCACCCCCCTTTTTTGTGGACCCCTCCATGCTTAGGGAGCTAGAGGACATTGAAAGAGAGTAGTTTCATAAGTTCAAGTAATGTGACCCAAGAGATCTTGGAATTATTTGAGGTACGGTCTATGCCTACTACTAGTTGCTGTATCAATAGAAATAAGTACTAATAATTCCTTCTTTCCACGAATCTTGTCTAGGACCGAGAGTTTCCGGTTAAACCATTGACTTGACCCTCACGTCTGGAGACACCATTGGGAGGATAATCGATAATCACACTTACGATGATGGTGTGATATGACCCTTGATGAGAGATTTTCAGTTGGAACCTCTTGTTGGTAGCATCGAGGCCTTACGACGTTAGTTTGGGTTTGGACTTGACATCCAAAATTCACACTTAGATTGACTGTATTAGGGAAAGAGATTTTGGTTTATCTACAACATTGGGATGGGTTTTCCTTGGTTGGTGAAAAAGGAAACCCATGAAGCATAGGATATACTCATGCATAGGAGGGTGCAACCAATCACTCGTGTGTCGGCCAACCTCACTCTTGTGGCAGCATAAGTTTTGAGATAGTCTATACTCCTGGGAAGGGGAAGAGGGTAGTAGACGCACTCAGTAGGAGGTTTGGCCAAAAGCTTCTAGGTGAGGTGATGGAGAAACTGGCTTCTTTACAAATATCCTTTGTGGATAGGGATGGAACAGCCTTCCTTTAGTCTCGTACAGTCACTCCCCCACTTCTTCAGTGAGTCAGGGAGGCACAACATGGGGACACTGACTGCGAGACATGACATGCTCATATATCCATAGGGTAGGCACCTGATGAATTTTCTGAAGGTGGGGAGCACGTCATCCTCTTTAGAGAACGTACTATGGTACCAATGTCACTTCAGGAGGAAGTGTTGAGGGAGTTCCACACATCCCCTCTAGCAGTACATATAGGAGTGGAGAATATGTACCAAGATCTCTGATGACAGCACTAGTGGCCAGTAATGAACAAGGCAGTTGCAGAGTTTGTCTCTCAGTGCCTCACTTTTTAGCAAGTGAAGGTAGAGCACCAGGTACCAGTAGGATCTGTTCAGCCTTTAGAGGTCCCAGAGTGGGAGTGGGATGGGATATCCATGGACTTCGTGACAGGGATTCCATGTACATCCAGGGGACATGACTCTATTTGGTTGATTTTCGATCGACTCACCAAGTCGGCTCACTTCCTACCGATTAGGGAGTAGGGTTCAGTAGAGAGATTGAGATGCCTCTCTGTTTAGGAGATTGTGAGGCTACATGGAGTACCTTAGACGATTGTCTGCGATCGTGATACACGTTTTACTTCCCGACTATAGAAGGGGTTGTAGAAGGCTTTCGGAATGCAGATTCGTTTGAACACCGCCTTCCATCCTCGGATGGATTTCCAGACTGAGCAGAGCATTCAGACCCTTTATGACATGTTGCGTGCTTGTTTCCTCAACTTTGGTCACAGCTAGGAGGATCACTTACCTTTGTTGGAGTTGGAATACAACTACAGTTATCACTCTACCATTGAGATGACACCTTTTGAGGCATTGTACGGGAGACCTTGAAAATCACCTTTGTACCGGATAGACCCAGGGGAGTCATCACTCGTGGAACCATAGATGGTACAGGCTACCACAGAGAAGGTGTGGATAATCTAGGAGTGGATAAAGATTGCATAGAGAAGGAAAAGGTCATATGCTAACAGGAGACAGAGACCTCTGGAGTTTGAGGATGGAAACCGCATCTTTCTACAGGTCTCACCCTGACGAGGTCTATAGAGATTTTGCTGAAGTGGAAAGTTATCTCCAAGTTTCATCTGACATTTTTAGTTTCTCAGAAGTGTTGGAGAGGTGGATTACCTCTTAGCTCTTCCACCTTAGTTTCAATGGGTGCACGACGTATCCCACGTATCCCAGTTGAGGAGATACATGCATGACCCATCCCACATCATTGACCATGGCGAGTAGGATGTCGACGATGGGGAGACTTTTATAGATGTTCCAGTAGAGATTGAGGATCGACAGGAGTGAGTCCTTCATGGATGGTCAATATCTCGGGTGCGCATTCGCTAGCAGCATGTGAACCTCTAGGAGAGCACATGGGTGTGGGAGGCTCAGATTTGTGCTCAGTACCCCCCACTTGTTCCCTAAGTTTGAGTTGTGGATTACGTGGGTGTAGAGACCTGAGGTTGGGAGAATGTAAAGTCCTGGAATTTCTATGTAATTTTTTTTTAATATATGGTAATTTTACGAGTCTGTGAAATCTGACTGTGCACAATTCTGAGGTGTGGAGTGCCCGGAATGATCCATCAAAATTTTATTAAGTTTAAGTTAACGTCTGAAAGAAGTTTTCCTAAAAAAGTGGAATAACTCTTAAACGGTTACTTGGATCAGAAATATGAGTGTACAATTGTCCTCAGGATGGCATGTTTACCCTAGACGCGACTTAAGATTAGTCGGTGCGGGCCTCCTGTGAGAAAACCCAAAAATGGCATAATTATAAATAAAATAATTAAATAAATTATTTTATTTTGAAAATGATTATAACTCACAAATGGTAACATGGATTACAAATCTGAGACCACCACTGAACTCGTGAGGGTATGTTTTCTTTAACCATAAACTAACTTTGGTCGGTGTAGGCCACCAGATAAAAAGTTAGTTTTTGGCCACAAATGATATAATTAAGTGACAATTATTTTATTATAAACTCATAACATCAAAAAGGTAACTCAGATTGAAAATCTGAGAGTACTATTGGGTTCGTTGGGGCGTGTTTCACTTATTCTGAGCCTAACCTCGATTGACGCGGGACGAGGATGACTGATAATAATTTTCTGAACTCTTTTTTGGGTACGTTCAGTAAACGCATGAGCGGCATTTTGTAACTTTTGAACCGGTGCTCAAAATTGATATCTGAGGGCACCGTTGAACGTGCATCGCTGGTATTCGCTTAAGAAGACATTCATCTCAACGACATTTGGACGATGGTGGAAGTTTTTTTTGGGTTTTACGTGGAAATTATAAAATAAAATAAGCTCATATTTTATTTTATTTTGTTGTTACAACCCATGTGGGAGTTGAAGTGTGGGGACCACCCGACCTTAACCTCCCATGAGAGGTTATGGTGCTAAGGTCTACCCGAACCTAACCTCCCACAAGAGGTTATGGGGGTGGGGACCACCCAAGACTAAACCCCCCCATTTAATTGAGAGAAACACTCAACTCCCCTCATTAATGAGGGAGAGCCTCTTGACCTCCTCTCCCTTAATGGTGCCACCACATCCCTTAATTTATTACTCTGCCCGCCTTAATTAATTAGGCTTTTTGAATTATTTCCAAGAAAATAATATATGGTTTAATCTATTAATTTGGGACACCATTCACTTGGGGGGAATCGGGGAGAGGAGGAGATCTTGGGAGTAAACTTCTCCAACGAAGAATGCTTCCTCCACGAAGAACACCAATGAGACGAATCTTCAACTTCTTCCTAGGAAGCACCTTGCGGGGGCAATTGACATGGGATGTCTTCGATGACTGAACTTCCCTCCTCATCATCTTCAATGAACCGATGCACGATCTCAGGATTGGAGGTGTGTGGCAGACATAACAAACGATGACAACTTCGTCTTCTTCCCCATGACTCCGTCGATGAGCAATGAACAAGGTAGGGATTTTATTTGAAGATGATATTATTCCCTTGATTCATCCCTTCTAAAACAATGAACACAGATCAAATTCTAACTAGTTGATCAGCATATGTTTACCTTTTGTTGGTCTTGGGATTAATCATTACTGATGGGTTTGTTGCACTTCGTTCTTAAGAGCCAAATGCTACCACCCTAAATGCAGAGGGTGTGGACCAAACCAATATGGCCCGACCCATCCACCGTTATCTTTTGAGGTGTTCTTTGAAATAGAGGAAGGCGAAAATGGTGACGAAGGCAACAATCATGCCACCTGCGACCTCAGTGATCCGCACTGCCCTCGTGGCATTTCGCACCGCCACTGGCCGAACTCCCCCCCCCCCCCCCCGCGGCACCCTGGTCGAACCGCCCCCGCGGTCTCCGCCCTTCCAGGTGAGCTGCCCCAGACCGGGTTGAACTGCGATGGTCGCGCCGTCTGCCGGCCGAACTGGCCCTGACTACCCCAGCCCTGCGGCGCCCTTCCGAGAAGCCCCGACCGCACAAGCTGCGGACCTCCTGAGCCCCTGGATGAACCCACACCCTCACGGCGCCCCAGCCATGCCTTCCACCCGTTCCCCTCATGGTGCCCTAGCAGAACCAGCATCCCGCGCCCCTCGTAGTTCCCTAGCTGACCCAACCTCCCACGCCCCTTGCAGTGCCCTAACCGACACGGCCTCCCATGCCCCTCGCGGCAGCGCGGCCGAGCTGGCCTCCCACACCCCATCGTGGCGCCCCGGCTGAGCCGGCCTCCCGCGCCCCTCACTGCGCCCCGACCGATCCGGCCTTTCGCGCCCCTCGTGGCGCCCCGGCTGAGCCGGCCTCCCCCACCCCTCGGGACCCCTCGACTGAACCGTTTTGTGCCCTTATGGAGCCCTTTGAGCCGATTCAACCACGCGGCGTCCTCCAGGACAAACTTCCCTCACACCGACTACGTCCGGTCCGCGCCCTCGGGACCGTTCCAGGCCCTCACGACCGGTCCACTCCCTAACATCCCTCCGCGACCCCTCACGACCTGCTGGGCTGGGCCCAACGGGCCGGGCCGATCCTAATGGGCTGGGCCACACAACCGGTCGGGCCAAACCCAATGGTCAGGCCAGGTCGACCTGAACCGGGTTGGTCTAGACGGGGTCGGGCCAGGTTGGCCCGACCGAGTCGGACCAGACCCAGGCCCACTACGACCCTTTACTTTCTTTTGGCCATATCATTGGCACTGGACGTCGGTTTGACAAACCGTCAACGGCCTTGGTAATTTGGGAGAATGAAAGACCCTTTGAGTATACCACAATAAAGTTTGGGGTACAGTTGAGATATGGTTAGGTTGGATTATGCACAAATCCAACCAGGCCCCCCGGACTAAAAGGGTGATTACTCGCAGACCGGGCGTCCTATTGGCGTGTCATCTATTGCATTGAGACCCCTATGACGTGGAGTACCTTCGAGGTAATTATTTTTGGGACCTCGTAACAATTTGAGTATCGACCAGTAGCTCATGGAGCGGATCCTTCCAGTGGCGAACGAGAAGCGTGCGGAGACCTAGTAGCTGGCTGAGACCTGACGACTACTGACTGTTTGATTCATAGAGACTCTACTAGCCTAGTGGCGAGTGCCTGGTTGTGGTAGTAGACCCACGGTGGAGGAGCACGATCTGTGTGACGTGGCATACCCACAGTGGGGAGTGCCTCTATGTGACGCAGCAGACCCACGATACTCGATAGGAGGAGTACCTCAGCAGTTCAAGGTTAGTGGGAAGTGTGGTTAGTGTCGCGGCAGGCCCACTGTACTCAATAGAGGAGGACTTCTCCAGCAGTAGAGGTTTCGATAATGTGAATAAAATCCGGGTTGATCTGTGTCATTACTTTTGTGTTTTCCTCTTGATTGAGATGGTTGAACTGATAACTTAGGTATGTGTATGGGCATATACCTAAGTAAGGTTATCTGTTGATTTCATTTTTTTTTTTGGTTTATTATTGTTGGATTTTATGAGACCATGAGGGTCTCAGGGTCCCTACTGAGTATCGTTATACTCACCCCTGCACGGGCTATGCTTGCACCTTGTTATGTTGGTTGCAGATGATGGATAGTGCTGACTGAGGCTGAGAGTACTAGGACGGGATGGTGCCCAGAGGTGGACCATACGGCTTGTCGGTACTTAGAGGAGACGGATGGATGCAGAGTGCTGAGGAGGCTATTTGTACCTGCGCTTCGTGTAGGAATCCCGGAGTAATACCCAGTAGCTGCTTTTCATTATTTTTTTCAATTTCATTGTTTTCAGTTGTACTTGTACATTTATTGTTGGGCTTGTATTACGAACCATTTTACTTTTAGAATGCTCTTGGTTATACAATTTACTCTTTTTTGTATATTTCTATGTGTTTTTACAGGTTATAAAGGCAATGCCTTCCCAGTTTTAGGGAATTATGCCTTTTGTGCAAGTCGCCATCCCCTGGCCTATGGAAGGTAGGACTGGGGTAGTCACGACATGGGCCCTGGGGGACGGGTCATAATAGATAGCCCAATATTTTGATGCTTCATGATCTAAAATAGACTTATACTTTCCCTATATCTCTTATGTTTCATTCTCTTCAACTTCAAAGAAGGTGTTTTTGAAGTAGTATTCAATAGTTCTACATTCAAACTATAAATTTTTATATTTTTTGTCTCAAAATAGTGTAAATAATTATTATTAGTTGGGGTCCAAGAAAATGTGAAAACCCACTTGTATTCTGATGAAAAAGAAGTATTTTTCATGTAACTCCATCCCCTAGGACGTGGACATTGAGTAGTGATCGAACTAGAGGAGTATTCACTCGGACCTCAGGCACTCCTCCTCATATGCCAGAGGCTTCTAACTAGTAGTGAGGATCTCATGTTGTACCATGGGTAGACTATACCCCCATATTATAGTGCACAATAACATAAAAAATAAACCAAACATCATACATAATATAAACATCATAGTATGCGGAAGCAGTAAACAAATCAATAAATAATAAATAATAAATGTGGAAGTATGTAGTCATAGAAGCTCATTGGACACCCCTGGGAAGACAAATTATATATAATACATACAAAAATAATACAAATGTATAATAGGCTCTAGTATATCCCTTTCGATTTACCTCATCCCAATATCTAAACTCTATCTGGTTGTCTCACTTGATAATGAAACCCCGAGCCTCTTCCCAAGCTAAACCTACAACCAATGAAGGTTTCTAAGGTACCCATGTGTCATGGATTCCCGACAAATGTCTGATTATAACACTATAGGGAACCACCAATGTGGAGTAATAAATTACAAGTAAAATTAGTTTATACATTTTATATGGTTGGAATAAAATACAAACCACAATGATGAAGTACAAATGAATAACCATGGTTGATCCTCTGGTTAAACCATTAGGTCTGGGATCAATCCAAACCTGATTCATCCAGTGTTGGGTAGTCTCTGAACACAAAACACCATTGTTCCTACCAATATCATTCCCAATTATTTATTCTTAATAGTGTTTACTAGGTAATCCTAGTGGTATCGGGATCAAAAGATGATTCTCATACCTCATAGGCAATCTAATTGTGTCAAGATCAGAAGATGATTTCGGGGGGTATTGGGTGATCCAATAGTTTTGGGATTAGTAGTCAATTCCCATGAATCTTAAGAAATATAGTAGATTTAGGATCAACATCCAATTCTTAATAATCCTTAGATATTCTTATAGACCTCAATGGTTGGATCCCAATATCCTGGTAATCCCATCTCATTAGAAATTCAGTGGATTTCCTTTGAAGGAAAGAGAGTCACATAGTAACACATCTAGATATAATTATTGTGATTAAGTGTAGAGACCTGAAGCTTAATGTACATGGAAACTACAATACTTTTGCGGAATACTTAATACATAACAAAAACACACACACAAGGACTGTAATAGTTTAGTGTCTTTGGAAACTCGGAATATAATATTCTAATCGTTGTGAAAGATCTTAAACATCTCCCATAAAGATCTCCCTTTTTTACCTAAAACCTTTCTTTATATCCTGGGGAAAAGAAAACATAAAAGGGTGAGCTCAAATTCTCAATAAGGGTAAACAAAAAAATATCAATCACATCATATTCATAAGAACATAACTTTTGGAAATCGTAACCTGCAAACGAGAAAAAAATTTGATAACATGGGATAAATCATAGTAGTGAAATGTAATCCCAATAATCATAACTTAAAACATGAAACTTTGTGGAATACACACATAATCATAGTGAATCATTTCTGGTTAGTCAAAACTCAATGGAAAGACTATCTTAGTGGACACAGTCCCTTTCTGAACCGAGTCACCCTCGTTTTAGTCCTGTTTCACTGAACCGGTATAACCTACCGTTCCAGCCGTGTCTATCTCATGAGATATATAATCTTTACCCAATGCATTGGAGGGAGATATAGGTCCCACCCATCTCATAATTATACCATTCTTATGTGTGCCACAAAATCATAAACCATACATCATAGCATAACCCATGTAATAAAAATGGGAATCTTAAACATCGTGACATCATAAAACAATTCATATAAGATAAAGGAATTGCATAAAAATAATTCAATCACAACATAATCAAATCAATGAAATAACAGGGATATAAACAGAACCCTATATTATCTTAGATGGAAAATAATTTTGATAAATCACTTGAACTCCATTCTTGAGGAAAATATCCTTTCAACTTCAAAAACACTTTTCCTTTTTTAACATGTCATAAAATTCTAACTAAAAGAAGTTGATTAAAAATAAACTTGAAAAATTTTAAGGGAATATTCTTGGAAATAATGTTTTAAAAATTCCATTCATTCCATATAAGTTAAAATAAAACATTCTTCTCGTACTTTTGTCGGAAAAGTCAAAAATTACCTCGTACGAAAAACGACAAAAGATTCCTTTCATATCTTTTACTAAAAACTCACCGAAGGGTAAAATTGGATATAAAATATTGTAAAAGGATATAAATATTACATATTGAGGAAAAATTGATGTGGATGATAAAATACACCCCAGTAAATTTCAAAGTACAAATAATCTCGGATAAAAATGAGATTGTGATATTTCCCTTACCTTATGTCCGATATGCTTTGTACGTATTCGAACCTCCTGTATAATGATTTATATAATTTCATTAAATTAATACAGAATCATATTAATTTTTATGATATCATATATGGTTCACTTATGACTTTATATTACCCGTTCTTTTGTAAATTCCATGTTAATGAAGCGTTTTGGGTAAAATCCTTTCATTTATCGTAGGTGTTTGGACTTGTTGTTCATGAAATTAGTATTACTTATATCATGATTTACTTACTTCCAAAATATAAAACATGATTTATATATCATATATATTCAGTATATATATATATATAATAGATAGATAAATGAAATGAAACACACCATTCATGAAGACGGTAGTCCGTACGTACGCATGAACGTTGTTTTCCTTTCCTTATTGTCTTGAATGGAAGTAAGTAGATGAAATACATATATATATATATATACATAAATCAAGTAGATTTAACATGTCATATATTTCATTATTATTCATTATATATACTTTATAATCATTCATGAATGGTTAATGTGGAAAATGAATATCATCGCGTCGTGGAGACGGTATTCCGTGCGTACGCACGAGCGATGATATCGTTCTCATGATCGTGAACTTGTGTTGAAGTGTATGTATACTATTTCAGTATCAATATAAATTTATAATAATCATATATAGTTACTCAATACACCATTATACCCATCCAATTAAGGTGGTGGAAAAAAATAGATTACACCACGGCGTGGAGACGGTATTCCGTACGTACGCACGCGCGGTGATTTCCTTTTTCTGTAGGATGGATAGAAGATTAATTAGAGTTGTTTCATATTTATAATAAAATATCAGTATATAATAAATACTTATGTTATTACTTTATCATGAAACAACTAAATAAGAAGAAGTTGAAGAAGAAATAAACTGAAAAAGATCGGTAATGGATATTACCTCTTTTTGACGCACCTTCTCTTAACCTCCACTTAAAGAACTAAGGATGGTCTTTGAAGAAAACCAGGACCTCTAGGATGATACTAGGGAAGTAGAGAAGATATTTTGGTAGGGGTTGGCCGAGATTTAATGCTCAAATTGGTGTGAGGAGGAGAGGGAGGAGGTGCCCTTTTATAAGGGAGGAGAGGGGCACCTTAGGAAAATCTCAAAATATTATTTTATATTAAGGTCAAATTCGGTTTATAATGGTTACAAAGGGTCTTATTTCGAAGAAAAAGTGGGTATGGGTCTAAAGACTCTCATCCAATAGGATTTAGACAAGTTAATGTTATTATTTTAACCTTATCAATTAGATATAACTCTAAGTTAAAAAATTTATCTTTTACCGTGTCTTTTTGTTTTCTTACACTATATGGTTAATAAACTTACCATAACAATACAAACGAACCCCAAGTTGTTTAGTATTAATATATCTATCCTTATCTAAGTAATTTGGATGAACCTTAGATTTTTAGGAATTAAATAACAATTAATAATATAATATTTGTTTTAAAAAATAATTTATGTCAATTTTGACACTATTTGGTACATGATTTTTATGAAATTCATAACAGAATGATAAGTTCTAACCAAGTTAATTATATCCACAATAACATGTCATATGAACCTATAAAGGTAATTTAAGTCATAAAAAGTCTCAAATTACATTTATTTTTTCATTTATAACATCAATTATGTCAATATTTCATTAATAAGACAACTACTGCATCATCTTTGTGTCATAATAAATGATAATGATTTAATCCCTAAAAATTCTAAATAAATTCCTATGATGTATATAATTGTATTATCTTTCTGGAGACTATTCATGTTCGAAGTTACATGAAGTTTATCACTAAATTAAAATTATTATACTTATAAGATTTAAGAAAATGACATGTTGTCACATTCTTTGGTTTTAATAATAATTAAATTATTTTCATGGAAAAAAGTCCATAAAATGAATCTAATACGACCCTTAGGTTATATGGGTCTACCTTTATCCATCCAATAGGATTTTTCCAAGTGTTAGGGTAATTTTATAATCTTATATTTACCCTTAATTACCCGATTTACCTTTAACTATAGTAAATAAAATTTACCGTAGTTACTATTCACAATGCCCAAAAATAAAAAGTAGCTTATTAACATAATTTGGACCCACTAATTCCAAATATGGAATCATTTTTTCCAAATTAAATACAAAAAATATGCAGAAATTAAATTAAAATTAATCCTGTTGCCGAAAGAAAACGGGTTTTTCTTTAAAACATTGCAAAAGATTGAATTGATTTAACCTACGAATTCAAGGTAAAATCAATGCTAATGACATACATTATATTAAATGGTAAAAATATATTCTATTTATACTTTAAAACCATTAAATATTATAATTTAACCACATAAGATATTACGATGAAAAAATTTGTTTTTAATTAAAATATAGCGTGTTTTTACTATTCTTTAAAATATGAAAGTTATCAGAAAAATATCAAAACTTTATCTAATGTAAATTTTTATATCCTGATTCAAAAGAAGAATTTTATTTTTCCAAATTGAACTTATAAACATGTCAAAAACTAGATTTAAAGTGGGTGCGCCATCAAAAGGCAGCAAAACTGCATTTTTTGAAAAATACTTATTTTACCCGAAAAAATTATTTTGTTCTTATACCATGTTCTAGAAATGTGTAAGATGAATAATAATGTTATAAATTTCAAAATTTAGTTAACACTATTCATAACGGCTAGTTCATAACAATATTATAATAATATATCGTTGTTTAGTAAAACCCGGTATTGCGTACAACACACACTGTCGAGGAAGGTCGCGATTGCATGTAATGCAAGCCAAGTCAGGGTTGCGTGCTGTGCAAGAATCCTTCGTTGTTTTGTATATCATAATCCCACAATATTTCATTTATACATTGAATATATATATATATATACTCAATGTTTCGTAGAATAACTATTATCAAAATAGTGTGTAACACGATCCAAGAATAGTGTTGTGTATACTACAAGCTAATACAGTGTTACGTATAGCGCAAGGTAATCTTGATGTAGCATAAAACACAAAACATTAATGAAATTAAAAGAATATTTTTCATAAAATCTCGGGGTGTTACATTCTACCCCCCTTAAAATGAATTTCGCCCTCGAAATTCGTCGGGGTTATAAATGGTTTACTATTCGAAAGTTTCTTTAATAGAAACCCACATCGAAAAAAGGAATACCAAAACCAATCTTTAAAAACAAAAGTATGAAATGTAATGGTTATCCAAATAAACTAATCACTGGGTTTCCACATAGGTGAAAATATGGATATGGAAGAGAAATCTAACGATCATGTTCTGATGGATAGTGGTAGAGAACATGGCTATGGAAAAGCCAGCAATCACAAAGCCATAAATTTGTGATGATCTAAGGTACCATCTAATTCATCAGATATGAGAGCACTAGGACAACATTTTTGGTTTTCAAGATCGTTTCCCTAAAGTTGATGAAATTGGAATTAGAAGAAATACTTTCGTGATTTCGGTATAGTCTCATCGTTGGTCGTTCTTTCGAAAACTTCCACTTCATCTCTTAAAGAAATGAAGTTGAATTTGTCATTTGGGATGTGTTAGCAGATCATGTGATAGAATGATGGGTCATTCCATCTGTCTCAAACAAAAGGTTAGAAAAGTTATCAAAAAAATACATAAGTCCATCTATAGTGAGATTAATGATATATGGTTCCTAAAATGGACTTATACTTCATATATCATACCGATTAATAAAATAAAACTAGTTTTTACTAACTAGGGACTTCCTATAGGCCAGTGGTAGGCGATAAAGGCCAGTCGCACTTCGGTTGTGGGTTCGATTCCTACGACCTTGTCCGACGCGATGGGTTGTCGCCCATCCTACAGGTTGTCCTTTTTCTAAAACTATATTACTATAACATCCCATCAATAATATCGAAAAAACTTTTATCCTTAAACAATACTAACTTATGTCCAACATAGTCCATTCCAATCTTTAGGCTTATCCATAATACTGCAGTCCACTCTCATAATAAAGTGAAAACAATTACCAGAGATTTAATACAATCGTTGGTCCCCATATATCATAATATATGTCTTGTTGGTCACATTCCAAACATTCAAAGGCCTTAATCATGTATTCTCTTGAATACCCATTGAACCTTAGTGAAAACATGAATGCAGTTAAAAGTTAACACTTTCCACATACCAAAATCCTCAAAATTCTATATACTCAAACCATGATATCACTTAGTCCTTATATCAATCATGAGCTCATGAATACTTCAAAATATTTCATTTTCTCGTTTTCCCTTCATTATGCGCATATCATCTTATTTCCAAAAATATCTCAATCACTTTGAATACCACATTAGACCAATACATAAATATTCCAATATTCCATGATACAACATTATTTTGGAATCCCATTACATAAACACTTAATCATTCCACCACATCGTTGTCATATTCAACATCGCCAATAGTGATCGCATGTGACCTCCCTTTGCCCTTTGCCTTAAGGGGTTTCTCATGTCGATCATCACTAACCCTTGGATTAGGACATTTATTAGGATAATGCCCCATTTCCTTGCACTTGAAGCATTGAAGTGTAGTAGGTTCATTTTGTGTATCCCTTCCTTTGTTTGTATCATTAGACACCTTCTTCCCATCATTGCGGCATTCAAATGCCCGATGACCTTCCTTTCCACATTTGAAACATTTACTTGTCACTTTAAGACAATCTCCACCATGCTTCTTTCCACACTTTGAGCATAAGGAAACATTCATCTTCTTTTCACCATTATTCTGAGATTTCTCCTGGAACTCCATCTTTCGTTTCTTGTCAAAACTATGAGATGGATTAGTAACACCAACTTCCATTTATACCTTGATAGCACAACGAACAATTTCTTCATAGCTACTGAAGTCTCTTATAGCTAATGTCCTTCTAAGATTTGGTTTTAAGCCACTGAAAAATCGATCAACTTTACTTTCAGGTTGGATGATAAATCCAGATGCATACCTTGCAAGCCTTGTAAAATTCTCTTCGTATATACCAACAGATTCATCATCCTTTTGCTTTAGTTCAAGAAACTCCTTCTCCATCTTTGTTCAACGAATACGAGGGAAGTACTTATTGAAAAATAAGTTCTTGAACTCGTCCCATTCCATGGACTCAATTTCATCTCTTGGCCTCATATTCTTGATAAGATTCCACCATTTATCAGCTTCACCTTCCAAACGATATACTACTAAGATGACTTTATCATGTTCAGAACATTGAAGAACTGAAAATACCTTTTCAGTAGTACTGATACATTATTCAGCAACAAGTGGATCAGAAGACCCACTGAAATAAGGTAGACGTTGCCTCATGAAGGACTCAATAGAATATTGTTCCCTTCTCTGCTCATTTGAAAGTCCAGAATGATTCATAGCTTGTGTAAGTATAGCAATAAGATTTTTCACTCCATCTCCCATAACACTTGTTTGTTCAGGAGGAAAATCATTACATTGTCCATTACAGTGATCAACACGGTTCCTTCGGGTTCCAGCCATCGTCTAAAACCCAAAAAGAATAGTGTGAGAGGCAAAAATAATGATAGGGAAAACAACATAGCAAAGGGGGAGTACCCTTAATATCTAACATCTTAGGTTAAATTAAAAGATCGTTACCGTAGTTCTAGGACTATATCCTATACGTATACTTATCCTTAGGGACATCCCTAGACATACCTTAGAAATATCTCTAGGGATCTCACTAACGTTTTCACATCCTAGTTTCCAAAGTTTTACTAAACCTTTCCTCTGATACCAACTGTAGATACCCGAATATTAACGTACATGGACATTACAATACTTTTTCGGAATACTTAATACATAACAAAAACACACACACAAGGAACGTAGTAGTTTAGTGTCTTTGGAAACTCGGAATATAATCTTCTAATCGTGGTGAAAGATCTTCAACATCTCCCATAAAGATCTCCCTTTTTTTACCTAAAACCTTTCTTTATATCCTAGGGAAAAGAAAACATAAAAGGGTGAGCTCAAATTCTCAGTAAGGGTAAACAAAATAAATATCAATCGCATCATATTCATAAGAACATAACTTTTGGAAATCGTAACCTGCAAAAGAGAGAAAAATCTTATAACATGAGATAAATCATAGTAGTAAAATGCAATCCCAATAATCATAACTTAAAACATGAAACTTTGTGGCATACACACATAATCATAGTGAATCATTTCTTGTTAGTCAAGACTAATTTCCAAGACTATCTTAGTGGACAAAGTCCCTTTCTGAACCGAGTCACCCTCTTTTCAGTCCTGTTTCACTGAACCGGTATAACCTACCGTTCCAGCCATTTCTATCTCATGAGATATAAAATCTTTACCCAATGAATTGGAGGGAGATATAGGTCTCACCCATCTCATAATGATACCATTCTTATGTGTGCCACAAAATCATAAACCATACATCATAGCATAACCCATGTAATAAAAATGGGAATCTTAAACATCGTGACATCATAAAACAATTCATATAAGATAAAGGAATTGCATAAAAATAATTCCATCACAACATAATCAAATAAATGAAATAATAGGGATATAAACAGAACCCTATATTATCTTAGATGAAAAATAATTTTGATAAAGCACTTGAACTCCATTCTTGAGGAAAATATCCTTTCAACTTCAAAAACACATTTCCTTTCTTAACATGTCATAAAAATCTAACTAAAAGAAGTTGATTAAAAATAAACTTGAAAACTTGTAAGGTAATATTCTTTGAAATAATGTTTTAAAAAATCCATTCATGCCGTATAAGTTAAAAGAAATCATTCTTCTCGTACTTTTGTCGAAAAAGTCAAAAAGTACCTCGTACGAAAAATGACAAAAGATTCCTTTCATATCTTTTACTAAAAACTCACCGAAGGGTAAAATTGGATATAAACTATTGTAAAAGGATATAAAAATGACATATTGAGGAAACATTGATGTGGATTATAAAATACACCCGAGTAAATTTCAAAGTATAAACAATCTCGGATAAAAATGAGATTGTGATATTTCCCTTACCTTATGTCCGATATGCTTTGTACGTATCTGAACCTCCTGTATAATGATTTAAATAATGTCATTAACTTATTACAGAATCATATTCATTGTTATTATATCATATATGGTTCACTTATGACTTTATATTACCCGTTCTTTTGTAAATTCCATGTTAAAGAAGCGTTTTGGGTAAAATCGTTTCATTTATCGTAGGTGTTTGGACTTGTTGTTATTGACATTATTATTACTTATATAATGATTTAATTACTTCCAGAATATAAAACATGATTTATATATCATATATATTCAGTATATATATATATAATAGATAGATAAATGAAATGAAACACACCGTTCATGGAGACGGTAGTCCGTACGTACGCATGAACGCTGTTTCCTTTCCTTATTGTCTTGAATGGAAGTAAGTAGATGACATGCATATATATATATAAATAAATACATTAGATTTAACATGTCATATATTTCATTATTATTCATTATATATACTTTATAATCATTCATGAATGGTTAATGTGGAGAATGAATCTCATCGCGTCGTGGAGACGGTATTCCGTACGTACGCACGAGCGATGATATCGTTCTCATGATCGTGAACTTGTGTTGAAGTGTATGTATACTATTTCAGTATCAATATCACTTTATAATAATAATATATAGTTACTCGTTACAGCATTATACCAATCCAATTAAGGTGGTGGTGGAAAATAGATTACACCACGGCGTGGAGACGATATTCCGTACGTACGCACGCGCCGTGATTTCCTTTTTCCGTAGGATGGATAGAAGGTTAATTAGATTTGTTTCATATTTATAATAACATATCAGTATATAAGAAATACTGATGTTATTACTTGATCATGAAACAACTAAAGAAGATGAAGTTGAAGAAGAAAGAAATTGAAAAAGATCGGTAATGGATATTACCTCTTTTTGACGCGCCTTCTCTTAACCTCCACTTAAAGAAATGAGGATGGTCTTTGAAGAAGACCAGGACCTCTAGGATGATACTAGGAAAGTGTAGAGGATATTTTGGCAGGGTTTGGACGAGCTTGAATGCTAAAATTGGTGTGAGGAGGAGAGGGAGGAGGTTCCCTTTTATAAGGTAGGAGAGGGGCACCTTAGGAAAATCTCAAAATATTATTTTATATTAAGGTCAAATTCGGTTTGTAATGGTTCCAAAGGGTCTTATTTCTAAGATAAAGAGGTGATGGGTCGAAATCCTCTCATCCAATTGGATTTAGACAATTTTAGGTTATTATTTTAACCTTATCAATTAGATTTAACTCTAAGTTAAATAATTTAACTTTTACCGTGTCTTTTTGTTTTCTTACACTATATGGTTAATAAACCTACCATAACAAGCCAAACTAACACCAAGTTGTTTATTATTAATATATATATCCTTATCTAAGTCATTTGGCCGAACCTTAGATTTTTAGGAATTAAATAACAATTAATAATATAATATTTGTTTTAAAAACTAATTTATGTCAATTTTGACACTATTTGGTACATGATTTTTATGAAATTTATAACAGAATTATAAGTTCTAACCAAGTTACTTATATCAACAATAACATGTCATATTAACCTAGAAAATTAATTTAAGTCATAAAAAGTCTCAAATTACATTTATTTGGGCATTTATAACATCAATTATGTCAATATTTTATTAATAAGGCAATTACTGCATCATCTTTGTGTCATAATAAATGATACTTATTTAATCCCTAAAAATTATAAATAAATTCCTATGATGTAGATAATTGTATTATCTTTCTGAATATTATTCATGTTCGAAGTTTCATGAAGTTTATCACTAAATTAAAATTATTATACTTATAAGATTTAAGAAAGTGACATGTTGTCACATTCGATGGTTTTAATAATAATTAAATTAGTTTCATTGAAAAAAGACCATAAAATGAATCTAATCCGACCCTTAGGTTATATGGGTCTACTTTTAGCCATAAAATATGATTTTTTCAAGTATTAGGGTAATTTTATAATCTTATATTTACCCTTAATTACCCGATTTACCTTTAACTATAGTAAATAAAATTTACCGTAGTTACTATTCACAATGCCCAAAAATAAAAAGTAGCTTATTAACATAATTTGGACCCACTGATTCCAAATATGGAATCCATTTTTCCAAATTCAATACAAAAAATATTCAGAAATTAAATTAAAATTAATCTCATTGTCGAAAGAAAACGGGTTTTTCTTTAAAACAGTGCAAAAGATTGAATTGATTTAACCTACGAATTCAAGGTAAAATCAATGATAATGACATACATTATTTTAAATGGTAAAAATATATTCTATTTATACTTTAAAACCATTAAATATTATAATTTAACCACATAAGATATTACGATGAAAAAAGTTGTTTTTAATTAAAATATAGCGTGTTTTTACTATTCATTAAAATATGAAAGTTATCGGAAAAATATCAAAACTTTATCTAATGTAAATTTTTATATCCTGATTCATAAGAAGAATTTTATTTTGTCAAATTGAACTTATAAACATGTAAAAAACTAGATTTAAAGTGGGTGCGCCATCAAAAGGCGGCAAAACTGCATTTTTTGAAAAATACTTATTTTACCCGAAAAATTTATTTTGTTCTTATAACATGTTCTAGAAATGTGTAAGATGAATAATAATGTTATAAATTTCAAAATTTAGTTAACACTATTCATAACAGCTAGTTCATAACAATATTATAATAATATATCGTTGTTTAGTAAAACCTGGTATTGTGTACAACACACGCTATCGAGGAAGGTCGCGATTGCATGTAATGCAAGCCAAGTCAGGGTTGCGTGCTGTGCAAGAATCCTTCATTGTTTTTTATATCATAATCCAACCATATTTCATTTATAAATTGAATATATATATATATACTCAATGTTGCGTAGAATAACTATTATCAAAATAGTGTGTAACACGATCCAAGAATAGTGTTGCGTATACTGCAAGCTAATACGGTGTTGCGTATAGCGCAAGGTAATCTTGATATAGCATAAAACACAAGACATTAATGAAATTAAAAGAATATTTTTCATAAAATCTCGGGGTGTTACATTGAGGTATCCTAAACTGATAGTATAATGTTTCCAATGATCATGTCTAGGGAAATCTAATCACATCTAGAAACTCAATGGATTTCCTTAAAGGGAATCTAGTCATGTAGTAGCACATCCAGATTCATGTATTGAGTATAAGGATTCTCAACCTGATATTTGGCATAAAGGTGGGATCATTTGAATATTCCATAGGCCTCCCATGTATCTCAACACATCTTGGTGGGAAACTAATCCCACCCAAAACAAACCATCAACATCAATCTCTTCGTCATTTCATATTATAAGGTGAAACCCACCATCATCACCACTTTTTTCCCATACGAACCCTATTTAGGGTCAATATATAATAAGGACACACATCAAATTCCCCTAGGTCTTTTCATGGCATGTTCACCCCCATATGGAACCTCTTCCTCTAAGATATCTATTAGATCATCACACATCCCTCCTAAGGTTTCACATCCCTCGAAATATTTAGAAACGTATCAAGGCCTCATTTTACTCCTAGTAAATCCATACTGAAACCTTTATATAGAGATTTATTAAAGTCCATCTCAATACCAAAGTCACCCTTGGGTATGTCCCCACACCCAACTTATACAAAACTCTCCACAGGGGTAACCCACCCACATAATCATAAACAAAATAATGAATGACACATACCCCATGGTCATCTTAACTAGAAGAAAATCTCTAAGACATCCTAAGGTTATCATATAGACAACCAAAGGTAATCATACCAATCCAACACTCTCCTATACATGGAGGTATCTAAAGCTCATCCACTATGGCCACTATATTCACTTAGTCCATTAAAATCCCTCTAAGGTCTGTGTATCTCTAGAAATAAAATCGTAATCAATGCCTTGACCATCGACGGTTGAGGAAAGCAAGTCAGTGCACAAGGGCTTATCATTAATATAGAAACCCACCTTTTTCATACCTGACTATTATATCATTTTTAGGATAAAAAAAATTAAAGTAATACATTACAGGATCAAATGTTTTAGTATCTTCGGAAAATTAGGTTTATATGTCACTTTTACATAATAAAGCATTAACATTGTTTAATTACATCATCATAGTCTTCAAAAAGCTCTCATATCCTACTTAGTACATGTAATCATCTGAATATATACATCAAATAAAGGGGTCGGTTAAAATCCTAGTAATGGGAAGAATAAAAGGGATGTAACGTGATACATAAAATAGTTTAAAACATGGGTGACCGTAATCATCGTCATCATATCATATGAAAAGGATAATCATCAAAAGAATAAAGAGTTAACTTGTAAAAAGTGCATGGAATTTGGCATATAATTCTTAATGAAACATCATAACATAGTGGTTGAATACCACATATAGTTAAGAACATATCTATCATCATGTTCATGCATAACATATGTGTATAAATCATAATAGTATAATTGTGAACAAAGTTAGCATCATGTTCAGGAATAATACACATAATATCATAAGTTAAATCATATTAACCAATATATTAGAGGGATATATAATTCGTGGATCACCTGTGACATCATAAAATTATCATGAAGATGCTTTCCACATGGAAGGAGAACATATAAAAATTTTATTCATGAAATTAACCCAAGTAAAAGAATTAGTTTAATTAAGTTTTCATAATGCATTCATAAATGATTAGACCTTGGGGTTCCCAAATGAATATGAGATATCATATTTTTACATAAATTTACATCATTCTTTAATGGGGAAAAGTAGCTCAAGTAGTTTTTATGTGATGTTTGGGAAAATAAATTCATTTTTAAAAATCATTGAAATTTAAATAAATTTTTTTAACAAGGTGGAAAAATGTATATCCCCACAAATAAAAAGTTAAATAATATTGAAAATACATTTTAATGATATTAGAGGAATATACATACAAAAAATAACGTAAAAATGATATATCTAAAAAATTAAGAGTTGTGTTTGAGAATCCACTTACCTTAAATCATGTTATGTTTTGTCTCATTATCACCACCTTTATAATAAAATAATGTTTTTAATATATGAAACCATAAGTTAATAATATTCATTTTTTTCACTATTGTTATATTATAATTATAGCACTCTAATTTTGGAATACTATTTGTTAAATGTGAGTTGTTTTGATGACATGATTTCATTAAATTATCTTGTCCTGTTTTGCGTAATTCTTGTTCAAGGTATTTTATACATAAGTAAAATTAATTCCCAAATAATATTTTACATTTAATTAAAATTTTATATATTATATAACTAATAAATACTACCCATGAATTTGGTGATAACTAGATAGTTGAAAATGTACTCATAAGAGGTTAACCAACTATTAAAGGGACATTATAAAAAGAGGGGGAAAGAGAAATGTGACATATAAATATATCCAAAATATAATAAATAATGTATCTTAAAATAATTAATATATTGTTAAAATAATAGTTAATTATTTTTACTTGGTTTTGGTTTGAAATGAATGTCGAAAAATGATGAGGAGAAGAGGAATATGAGAAGAAAATTTGAGGAAACCCTACCCTATTCTCAGTGTTTCTTCTTTTCTACGACACTAAAATCATGGAATACATGAATTTGAGTGGCTCTAGAATGTACCTAAGTATTATAAGAGGATTAGGAAAGGTAATTTATGAATATATTTTCATTTGGTAATCAAAATAGAATTGGGTTTTCAAGAACAGTGGCAGACAATATTTATACTTCAGGAGAGGGGTATTTTTGAGTTAAAATGTTGAATAAAATAGTAATATTATTGACATATTAATTAATATTTGAATAACATAAAATGGTTTTGGTAAATTTAAAGATATAAAAAACTTAATTCATTGTATTTTTAAAAGGGAAAGTGTAAAAATGACAAATTTTTTATTAAAATTGAATAAATTATCATTTTATTATTTGCGAGTAAATATTTAGGTTCGAAATTTATGTTTATTATTTTTAAATGACCAAATTATCTTACTAAATGAGTTTTATGTTGATCAAAAAGTTTTTTAATTTATTATTACATTATTACCTCTTGGATTATGTAACTAAAATACACCGGTTGTGTAGAAACGTTATATTATTATTCACTTTAAAATGAAAGTATTTTAAAAAAATTCCAAAAAATAACCCTTATAAAATTTAAATGTGTTGATTTCAAAAATGAATTTCATTTTATCAAAATATTTTTCTAACATATGAAATTTAAAATTATAATATAAAATTTCAGCTCTAGGAAAATATTCATTTGAATAATACACCAAAACATATATTAAATTTTATATTTATTTTTCAGGTGCTCTATTATTAATATAAACCTAATTTATTTAAGTAAAAAATTATTTACATTAAACTAAACTATGTTATTAGTTAAATAACTATTAAAATGTTTAAATTACTATTCCTAATAGTCATGTTAATATTTCAACAGTCAAGTTACTATTCCTAACGTTCGGGTTAATATTTCAACCGTCATGTTACTACCTATAAATACCTCTTCATTCCTTTATATTTATTTCAATAAAATTCCTATCAAGGTTCTATATTTTAATTTTCTAAAAATTTGATTGGTTTACTATTATTTTTTTTCTTTTTAATTGTGTTTTTTGTGGAAATAATAATTCTAATAGATTGGGATGATCCAAATTTTATCATTCTGCGTTTTCTATTCCCTATTTTTTATCTAATTGTAATTTTTTTCATTTCATAGTTTTAATTATTAATTAATATAATGATATCCATTAATTAGGTAATGTTTTTTTCTTTTTTATATGTTATATGTGTATAATTATCAAACTCAGAATTTCTTTCACCCTTTGTTCTGGTTAATTTTTGAATCTTGGTTTTCTCTCGAGTTTTGGGTCTTCAAAGTTTAAATTTTGGGGTTTAATTTATTTTAGTTTTGGTCTTAATTTTATTCATTAATTTTCCCATGATTTTTTTGTGAAAAAATGGATTTTTTTTTGGGTTGACAGCATTTAGTGCATTGATTGGGGGAACTATAGACCATGCTCTAGGAAACTATGTGAGCCTTGGGATGCCTCTAGATATGGGTGAATGGCCCATGCATGGGTAGGAAAACTATGCAGAAGGCATGCACATTTTTATACCATTTTTATAGAACCATGTTGCGCAGTTGGCATATGGTTCACCAAACTGTGCGGCCAAACCATGTGTAGATCCCAAATTTTAAAAATTATGAAATTCCACTTCTACCCTCTTGAGATTTTATCCCCAAATCACCTATTTCATCCTCCCTCAAGGTCATGAATCCCTAATGAGACCTATCCTTTTTTTCTCCAAGACACCCCTCCTCTCCCATGTTGTGGATCTAGTGATTTATTCATGTTTGGAGCTATAATTCTCAAGGTAATCTTATCTTATCTTCTCCCCCTTCATTCTCCTTCATTTTTTCTCTTGAGTTCCTATTATACCATTTTTATTTGGATCTAGGGTATATTTCTACCTTGGTTTATGTTGGGTTTTTTTTATTTAGGGTTCCTCTTGGTTGTTTTTGTCTCTTTAAACCTTGGGGAGGCTGGTTCATTTATGCGTTGTTGAAGTACCAAAAGTTTGAGGTAGGTTTCCCCTTTGAGCTTGCCTTTTAATTTAAGAATAATTGGTTTCTTGATTTTTTCACCTTAATTTCATGTTAAATAATAATTTGTGACTTTTTAATTAATTATTTGATGTGAAATTAGGTGTATTTCATGATTGTTTTGAAGTATATTCCATTGTTTTGTTATGTGATGCACACCAAGTGTTTGATAAAATGCATGGTTTGATTTTGTGAGTGGTTTTTTGATATCAAAATCATGGGTTGGCTTTGTAAACAAAATTTTCCCATTTGAAAATATTTTTTGGATTTATCAAATGGATTTATAACTGGTTTAGACTTTAAAGTAGTGTTTTTTTGTTTCTCTAAAAATTAAATTCCATGTGATGATAATGCGTGACCCGATTGGAACTTTCATTAAAATGGTTTTGGTTTAAAAATGTGGTGTGATTTATTAAATGGAATTGTTTTATAAATTATTTTGAAATGAAAATGGTTTATTTTCACCATTTTGGAAAGGTGGTTTTTGTTCTTTGAAAATTGATGCTTGTGGACCGTTTTCACTTTCGTGAAAGTGGTGAAAATCGTTATTATGAAAACCCTCCTTGGGTAATATTATTTACTTATTTATATTTAATGGATGAGATTTACTCACTATTTAATCCTCATGATCCATATATGTAAATGGGTGGGACGTCCTGATTTTTGAATCCTAATGCCCCATTTACTTTGAGCAGAATGGGAGAACCTTAAAGTAGACTCCTTTGAGATCTATTTTTTTTATGAAAAGAGATTTATCCTTGGGGTGGCTCAGGGTCATTCATGTTTGGTGAATTAATTATGTTTGATATATGTGCATGTGATTGGTTACTCGATTGTCATCGGTTGGATCCCTCATTTTATACTCTTTACATGGGAACCTAGAATAGCAAGAAATTTTTTTGAGAACAATTCCTGCACTAGATAGGATTACGCTCTAACTAGTGGCCCATAACATGAGATGTGATATGTTTTGTTTATTATTTTTTTTGGGATAGTGCCCCTTTGTTAGGCCATTTAGGGTGAGATCAAGCATGTGAGTGAAATATGATTTTTTCAAGTGAGGAATGATTTTTGGTGTGAGTTAAGAGGTATAATATGTTTTGGGTTATTTCACGATCTCTTAGGTTCTCCCATGCCTATTTGTACTTATCTATTTGTAGCAGATGATTGAGATGTGTTGTTGGTATGTTATCATTGTGTGCTTATTTACATTACCATTATTGTGTGATCATTGAAATAGTTCACTTACTTGGTGTACTTCTTGGATAATGGTTGTGTGTTGGCTTTCAATGGCTTATGAAAAACATTTAGAAAAACATTCTGCACACTCTCTCTTCAATTTTAAAAATGAAAAAAATTTCCCTTCTCTTTGAAATTCTAATGGTTCCCTCTTAGGGAAGAATGTGGTTTGAAATGGAAAAAAAGAAGTGGACTATGTTTTATTTTCAAGTGGAAAACATGTGGAATATATTAGTTTTATATATTTTATTTAAAACTTTAAATTGATGTGGATTTTATTTAAAGGAAGTGCATTCAAAATGTATTTGTCTGGGCATGCCTACTGAGTTTTAATACCCACTCCTATAGTGATTTCTTGTTTTTATCTTATGGAGACGGTCACATCTTGGTTTTTATCACCACGGGTGGTTATTGGTTTTAGTGTCAGAGACTAACCCTTAGGTTCACATGATGATGTTGTGTTTTTAGGTTCAGTTTGGGGTTTGGTTGGATAGTTTTTTTGTATTTATAGATTTTTTATAAATAATGTTCAATTTGGATACTTTATTTACATTGGGCTTCTCAGATTATTTTCTTTGTTTTGTTTATTTATTATTAAGAGAAATCATTCCCTTGGTTTCACTATTGATGAAAAACATTATTTTCTAACCTATAGGGATCATGAACCCCCCCCAGCCTTGTCTCAGATCAACTCGGGTGACTGATTCAGGGTTGAGTTGGGTTGGTTTGTGACAATAATATTATTCAATATAATATATAAGACACATTTATTTAGAAAACCAGTATCATTCATGAAATCTGGATTGTTATAGTAGACCATGACACTCTATACCATCCAAAGGAATTTCATTTTAAATTAAACAAATTATTTTTAGCATTTAACCTCAATGGAAAGACCACATATCATAGGCTATAAAAATATATTACCATAGGGCTTGTACAAGGGACCACCTGCCTCATTTGGAGATATTACCTTTTTGATTCACTACCTAAAAATTTTGTTTCCTCTAGAATTGGGAATGACCACGTTGATTTAAGGTTCAAACATTCCAATCGGTTTCTAATGGGTTTTTTCGTAGAACCGGAAACATCCAATGATTCCATATCCATTTGGACCTACTTTCCAAAGGTAGGCACTCATTAGTTGTGGACCGATGAGGATTAGGAATTTGCATTGGTCGAGAGGATAGGAGGTCGTACTCATCACACCTTTTTAGGGGAATTATTTTCTACACTGAGACCCTCTTTATAGATTTAAGTTATGTTCGTGAATCCTTATTAAATTACGAAGTATAAAATGTGTTTTCCTTTAGATCTGAAAATCAATGATTGATATGTTGAAAATTTAGAGAATCTTTTATATGTATTCGAGGTTCTTCATCGATAGAGAATCATCTATATTTGTTAGAGATTCTTAGTCAATGGTACCCTTTAATACATTATATAAAAGTCTCTTGGTCATTATGATGACCATACTGGTTTTAAAGCCACTCAGTGGGGCACTTGAAGTTTATTGTCATTCAGAAGGACATAAATTATTTCAGAGATGGGATCGTACCCGCAAATGGGCTACCTATGTATCCTTTATTTAGAAAAGGAATCAGAACCCACGTAGTTCGAGTAAGGGAATATGATGTTTATGTGTGATTGATGTCTCAAAGAAAGATTTTATAATTACTTTTACACTCTAAGCTCACGTGATTCATGATCGGTGTGAGACAGAAGAGGTATTGGTGAAACCAGACAATTGTGCCATGAAAGATGCAATCATAGAGCATGATGTGGGGCTCATGTGTATGTGACTGCCCAAATAGATAGAGATCGGGACTTATTTCAAAGAATAAGTCCGAGAATAGGGTTCATAAAGGTATGTGTACTTTTTGGAGATTTAGATACTCTAACTTGGGGCTTACTCTTGAGGAAGATCCCCAAATTAGAAGGGGACTTATGATTGGGTTTTACTCCTGAGAAGGAAGCCCAGATCAAAAAGTAGATTAAAACTAGTTAATTGAAATTAAGACTGGGGCTTACTCCTAAGGAGGAGGCCCAGGTTAAAGGGATTTGAAAACTGGGGCTTACTCCTGAAGATGAGGCACAGGTTAAGGAAATTTTAGAATTAAGGGACTTGGGGCTTACTCTTAAAGAGGATTCCCACATTTGTAGATTTTAAACTGGGACTTATTCCTGAAAAGGAATCCCAGGTTAAAGGGATTATGGTTGGGGATTACTCCTGAGGAGGATTCCCAAATTTTGGGAACTTTGAGATAGGAGCTTACTCCTGAGGTGGATGCCCAGATTATAGGACATGGGGCTTACTCCTAAGGAGGATGCCCAAATTAATGAAAACATGGGATTATTCCTAAGGAGGATGCCCAAATTAAGAGAACTTGGACTGGGACTTACTCCTGAAAAGGAAGCCCAATTAATAGATCCTCTCATCCTAAAGGATGAGGTTAAAATGAATGAAATATCTAACCTTGGTGACATAAAAATATGTAAATCACTAGGTTTTGAGAGATGTTTCCACATAATTCCTTTCAAATAAGGAATCCAATCAAGAAATCATGACATAAATGGATTTGAAGAGTGTTCTGAGGGCTTATTCTTGAAGAGGATAGGTGGATAGGTATAAGATAGTTGGAATAAGCAGGAGGGGAACCCAAAAAGAACGGGACGTGCAAGTCCTAGTGGGCGCGCAAGTACTGCGTGGGCACGCAAGTCTTGGTCGCGCAGGTATACCTACGTGGCAGAAGGGTACTTGTGTGACTTTTATCCCTTGGGGTAGTACTTGGGTGAGACTTGGATAAAGCCCTTAGTACTATCCCTAGGGGCTTCCAGAAGGTGGCACACAAGATCTATTGAAGGAGCAAGGCGGCGCGCAAGTGTGGCCATTTCCCTTAAGGGCTGGCCACTCAAGCGTGCAAGTGTTGATGAGTTTCAACACTTAGTCCTTCCTCCCCATCTTTAGATCTTCCATTCTAGGTAAGAAATTACCTTATAAGTGTTCGGAAGCTTTGAGAAGAGACAAGGGCGCTGGGAGCTCAAATCTAAAGTTCTAGAATTTTTCCTCGTTTTTGAAATGGGTGGCCCACAGGGGTATTTATAGGATGGAGAGACCCTGGGTGAAATTTCAAAGAAGGCACGCAAGTCACCTATGCGACCACTGGGTGGCCCTCAAGTATACTTGTGCAACCTTAGTGAAACTTGTGCGACCCAAGTTCATTTGAATCTTGGTTCATTACTTTGTTAATTTTTTATGTTTCTTCAAAGGATAGATCACTTTGGGTTCAAGGTATTTCTCTTTTCAATCCTCTAGACTCTGTGACGGAAAAGGAGCATCAACAAAAGTCCCCCTCAATGTTGGATTTGAAATAAATGAGGTTGTGACTCTGAGGAAAAGACGAAAACCATAGGAAAGGCTGTGCGCAGGTGTTGAGCGCATAGAGGGCGGCACACAAGTGATGAGCGTTCAGGCGTCGGCGTGCAAGGGTGTGGCCTAGCCTATAAATACGTGGTCATTCCCCATGCAAATCACCAAATTTCAAACTTCTTTCTCTCATCGTGAAAGTTTGTATCATCGCGCAAGTTACTTTTTTTCCACTATTTTACTGTTGTCGCGCAGATATAGAGGTAATAGGGCTTGCGCGGTGATACTTGCGTGCCAAAAACTTGTGCGACACATCCATACTTGCACGCCAAAATTAGACTTACGCACCTTAATGCCTTGGCCATTTTTTCCGAATTCCTTCACAAATTTTATGAAAAATCAACTTAATTAAGAGTTAATTATTCAACTTTTGTGAATATCTAATAGCTCCCAAGAGAATTGGAATGGCTGATGAACTGGAACGAAAGCGAGTTGATGATATGATTAATACCATTGGCCATGATTATTATACCTTCTGCGATAGAACTCTCCCGAATTTGTCCAAGTATCTGAAGAAATATCATTGTGACTTCCCCCAGAGCATTTTTCTACCTTTGTATGGCTATGGTCATCTGCGAGATGTTACCATTCCAGAGGCAAAGAACTATCTCCCAATTTCTTTGTTTCAGAACTACACCAATTTTTCTTCAGCAAATATCTCATGTAGAGGAGTATTTATAAATGCTGTAACAGTGGAGAAGGCCCATATGATGCATCATATCCCTTGTACGCCAGATCTGAAACCTCATAATCCCGAGCTGCAACCACATTTTTATCCCTCAATTTTTCGAAACTCGCAGATGGATCAATGCAAAGGCTGGAAGAGAAGTTCGGACTTTCGTCCTGGAGGAGGTGTGAAGCCAACTTATAAGTCGCCATACGAGGTGCGACAAACCTGTGCAGAGTTTGTCGAAGATTTAAAAGGAGTTTCGATATAAGAAGCCATCTGGTTTGGGAAAACATATGTTTACAGGCAAGATTACTTCATGCTGGAGATACTCATCCATTAGAGCCCAGAAACCTATTCTTTCCATATAACTCATGGAGAAGTAGGCATCAGTCTGTGGGATGTCCACAAGATCTCAGGGGATCCAATTTTGGGTGATATGTATAATGAATTCATCCCTCCATAGGTGACTTGGATTGATTCAGAGAAGACTCCGGCTTTAGCTCAGGAATTATTTAAAATATTCCACAAGCTCAAGAGTTTAGAGACCTCCTTAACTCATTCTAGAAAATATATTCATCCAAAGGAGTAGATGGATATGTTTCTTATCAAGAAGCAGTAAAAGGAGCCAAAGGAGAAGGGATCTAAGGATAAGGGATCCATGAAGAAGGGATCCAAGTAGAAGAGGCCCACTCGTCATACCACCTACCCCAAAACAGAGAAAAGGGGTGCTCCTGGCACATTCTGGATGACTCTGGAAGCAGGAGAATTTGAGAAGTGGGGATATGAGGTGAATCAGAGGATCCCATAGAGGAATCTTCTAGAAGGATTTTTGGCCTTATGGCTCAGTGTTTATCTTCTGCCAATCAAGGACAAGAAGGGAGACGTCTGGCCAGGGACCTTAGTTATTGCGGCCAAGTTGGCCGAGGGTAAAATGGTTGTTTTGGCTACCCCCATTTTAGCAAAGATTCATAGGATCTTACTCCATGTCTTCATGGGTATGTCTCCTTTGAGAATAGTGGGAACATTCCAGGTTTTGTGGGGATGGATCACCAATCACTTTAGGACGTATAATGTACAGAATGGAGTACAGATTCCTAGAAGTTCTTTCAGGCCATCAGTGCAGGAATTCTCAGGAATTACGCCATTAGCTCTCAACTCTTATCACATGAAGGTGAGGATGAGTATGTATAAGGAATTTAACTTCTTCCCTTATGGAAATCCACCAACCAGGTGGTTTATTGATGATGGAACATCCATCCTGGATTTGAGGGCATACATGCTGGCCTGTAGAGATGGTGTGCTGGTCTCCATGATTGATAGAGAGATTATATGTGAGTCCTATGATCCATATATATTTCCACGTCAATTCAAGTGTTTGCAACAGACTGTTGTATGTCCCCATGTACATCTCAGGTTAGAGAAACATCTGATGGTTCTCGGTAACTATGGTTGTTGACATCTAGTTAGAGGACTGGGGCAGTGTTTGATCTATCAGTTGAAAAAGCGGCATGTAACTTGACTACATGGTATTCCATGAAATGGATAGAATCATACCATAATGGGGAGATGAGTCACCTGGTTTATCAGGTGGGGAAAAGGAAGAGGACTGTGGAGAAATAAACCCTTCCTCATGAAGGTGATGCTTCCCCACCTGAAGCTGATTCGCCAGATTCTGCATCTAGGACTGACTCAACGGATTCTCAAGATGAGGATGATGAGGCACAACAAGCGGCAAAGAGTTCTCGTGCCCGGTATAATCCTCTCGTTAGAATCAAAAGACCCAGTCCATCAACTCTTGGTGAGTAAACTTATTGTAGAAATTTAATCACCATTACTTTATAGAGCGACAAGTATTCTCTATCAGTAGTTGTAGGAGCTGGGAAGAAACTGAATTCCAAGATTGTAGGACCTTCCTCACAGCCTTCTGGTACACATATTGAATATCTACGACCAGAGGCTATTCAGACATGGCAGAGTTTATACTGTGGTGCTGAAACTGCCTGGCTGGATTTGTGTGAGGGGTTACATCTCTCTGGAATAGGGAACCTTCTGTCTTCTACAGATATCTCTTTCGAGAATAACCCCGATGAAGTGCGGACTTACATCAGAGAGCTGGAAATTCTCATATATTCCACTGACGATTCCATTCCTATCACCAAGCGGGGGAAGGAAATGATAGATCGTGGTGCCGCTGAGGGGACTAATGCTTCCGAGGATGAGGAGTGGCACAATTATGTGGCTCCTGAAGATGTAAGTTTTCTTTCTTTATTTTCTTTGCAACTTGATTTTAGTCAAACCTTTGTTTACTCATGGAAATTATTTTCATCATCCTGTAGCTTGCAATGAAAGGAACTACTGAGGTTCCTTCGCCACAATATATCCCTGGTGTTACTTCCATCGAGGCTGCTGCTGAATCTCCTCGCAAGTCGGGCAAGATATCTCCAGTCCATCAGGCCATGGATGAGGATTTGGGAATGGCTTTCCATTCTCCAATTCTGGTACACATAATGGAGACTACCGACACTCCCAAAGAGCCAAAGAAACAAAGGCATCAGAGGAAGAAGTCCACAACTAAACGCTTCATTAGTAATGGTAAGTCCTTTGGGTAATCATGAGTCTTAAACCATGAAAAATATTGCTCATTTTCCTTGGGATTGCAGGGGATTCTTTAATTTCTTCTCTGAGAGAGAGGACTGGCCCTCCTTTGAGGACCACGGAGGGTCCTGTGGAACAATCTCAAATTCAAGATGACTTGGTTGCTCCTAGAGAAGAGCCAGGATCTGTTCCCAGTATCCCTCCTGCTGCTGTTGCAAGAAGAGAAGAACCTACTTTTGGTAAGTTAACAATTCTTCATAAGATGCTGAATGAAACATCGACTGACTTCAATTCTGTGATACTTCAGGTTCAACCCCTGCATTAGAGCTTTTGGTAGCTATTTCAATTGATGCCGTGATTTTATCTAAAGATTTTGTCTAGGGACAGGGACCACAAGATGAAGGTCACCAATAAGACACATAAAATGCTCCCACTGGTGAGATTAACCAGGATTCTAAGATGACATTAGATGAAATGATGGAACTTGGTGTATCTTTCGATGATTTTATAAATCATGTTAAATTACCATGTAATTTAGAAGATTATGGATGTGAGTGTTATCATTCGTCCTATTAAAAATAACATCTCATTACATGTCTAATCATGATCTGTTCAAATATGCAGTTCTATCAGGGCAAACTGCTGAACTACCAATGCCTGAAGGGGGTATAGAAAACCCAACTATTGCAGAGGCATTAGTGAAAGTGGAGCTGAACCCCGTAGAGCTTCCTCAAACTCACCTTGAAAATCTTGTTGAAGCTAGGAAAGATGGGGAAGAGCCTTATCAAGTTACTGATCTACTATTGGGTAATGGATAACAATATTTGAGACTATACTTAATTTTCAAGATATCCAATTAACTTTTTTTATCCATTTAATCTAACCAAAGATTTCAATTGATTATTAAGGGCCATCAATTTCAGCGGTTAGATCTGGAGGTGAAGCTTCAGCCTCTGCCCCAACAGGAATTGAAAGGGATGAAGCACATGTCAGGGGGGAAGGAGCAGAACCGGGCACTTCCCTAAGTGCATTAATCCCAGATTACATCCCCCCTTGTGATAGTGATGCTAAGTCGGACCCGGAAGTTCAAAAGGAGTTCCAATTTTCACGACGCAAGGCATGGAAGAACATATGGAAAATCATATCTGAAGTGCCTCTAGAGGAGATGTCATTGAAGATTCCCTAGCTTTCATCCTGATTTGTCATATTGGGACTTGGTGGTTTTGGATATGAAAAGATCCATGCATTGGTGAAACATGAAATTTTAAAAAAAGGGAGTAGAAGGAAAAGTGTCATGAAGATCTGACCAGGGTAAAGCTGTCAGCCAATATCAGTGAATTTGAGGCTACAGTATCTCGATCTGAGGCAGATTATGCTACCAAGATGAAGGAGCAGAAGCATAAGATCATTGATAAGGTCGTCCAGTAGATCCACCTTCAGCAACAGTTAGATGTTGTTACTGGGGAACTTGACCAACTCAATAATTCAATGGAGGGAGCTCAAATGAATGGTATAAAAGCCATCGTGGATGCCAAGAAAGCACTCCATTAGGCTGAAAAGAGTGAAGTTGGTCGAGTGCATGAGCTTCAAGTAGCTGCTGATGAAGCTCGAGATGTTGTTCATCATGTGAAGACTTATGTTGACAGCCTCTTGTAATTTCTTAGAAAAAAGAGAAGAGACTCCAGTCTGTGGATTTCCTTCTAACTTTTGTGCATCAAATGGAAAAAACACTTTCATCTTCAATCATTTGTGCACGTATTTTCCTGCTACCTGCATTAAATTTTCACCTAAGATAATGGGCCTAGTAAGCATAGTTTTATTTTTTAATAGGATTATTATGAATAACCCTACAAACTTTGAATCTTTTAATTTCTCAATATTACCTAAATCATACAAAATGTATTTTTAGTGAGCTGAAACTTTAATTTTATTCAGATTTCCCTTGTCTTTTGTGGGCAGTTTAAAGTCATGCACGTTGGACATAAAAAGGCTAATGTTTAATGTCGAAATAGCTTTGACCAAATGAATTTGAATTGACTCAATTCTTTGATAATTCATTTGTAAACATATTACCACACCCAAGTATGAGGGAAAAAATGTAAACTATGACTTAAGAAATTTTGAATATGAGAAATGATATGAAAAGGGGATAAAAGGCATTAGAAGAAGTAGTTCCCAAGAATGAAGTTACCATTATTTAACAAACCTGTTAGGGGGTTGAATTATGAAGGGCCACCTAAGGGAATTGGCTGCATAGTCAAATAATAGCATCTTTTGGCTTATAGGTCCATTATGTAGACTGTTTATACAAGGCCTCCTAATGGCATGGGCAGCATAGTCAGGAAAAAGAACTCTCAGAAATTTACTTTTCTAGTGCTAAAAATCCAGTGATAGTTTATGGACATTCAAATTTTCCAAAGTATAGAGTTTTCTGTAAGGAAAGAGGTACTTGAATATAGAGAAGATATTTTAAAAAAAGATTGTCTATGAACTGGATGAATGTCACTCTTGCAAAGGTATGACCCAAGCGTAGGGAAGGAAAATATAAACCACAGACTTGAATACTTTCAGATTATGAAAAATATTGTGAGACAAATATATTAACGATGGCTATTTTTGCAGATCCATAGATGTTTTTGTTAAGAAAACTAAGGAAAAAATGAGGTTTTCGTCCTAAGAATGAAGTTACCATTATTTAACAAACCCGTTAGGGGTTTGAGTTATGCCAGGCCGCCTAAGGGCATTAGTTTCATAGTCAAATAATTGCATCTTTTGGCTGACAGGTCTGTTATGGAGACTGTTTATGCAAGGCCGCCTAAGGGAACGTGCAGCATGGTCAGGAAAAATAATTCTTAGAATTTGGACATTTTGTGATTAGAAGTTAGGAAAAGGGTTATGAAGATCTGAAAATATATAATGTTAGGATTATGACACATAAAAAATGGGTATTGTTCAATGTATGTAAATATACATAGATCAATTCTAACCATAATCACGCTGTGGCTAGGTCCTGAATTGAAATATTGGCCTGCACTATGTATCCCATAAGGATGAGAATCAAGCCATACATAGTTCTTTAAATACAGTTTAATGTCATGTGGGATGAAAGTATGGGAGATCTTAGTTTAGGGTCATAGAGCTCAGACCATTATAAGAAATGCAAAATGTGTGTTTTCATGGGGACTTTTCAGCCAAGGGACTGAAAGTGGAATTTGGGGTTAGGCCCAAAGACTTGGGTCTAGATTTTAGGGACACTTTAACATTCCTACATATCCCATAAGGATGGGAATCAAGCCCATGTAGTTCTAGAAATACCCTCTGTACAGATTTGGTTCATACATGTGAAGGGTGAAAGGGGACTTTAGTGCAATGATGGTTTGAACCAAAATAAAAGGCTCAGGCATTGCCATGTATGCATGTAGTCTTTGGAATTTAACATGATTGGAAATCAATGTAAATAATGATTCCCCCTCAGGTAAGGGAATCAAAGAATGTTGTAGTTTATTGTCATACATGACAAAAGTGTTGTACATTTTAACGTCGTATAGCAAGGATGAAGGTGAACCAATGTAAAGATATTGATTCTGGGGGTGGTTTCATGAATCAACATCGTACGAGATGGAGGTGAACCAATGTGAAGAGATTGGTTTTGGGCTTGATCCTCGGAAGGTTGCCTACGTACCCATCCTCGAAGGCAAGGATCAAAGTCCACGTACTTCAATTAAATAATGAATTAGTGATCAAGTTGTTCTTGGGGACAACAACCTAAAAAATGGTGTTGGGACTTATGCATGGTTAATGGACCAGAGAGGGTGTTATGGTTGAAGTTTGATCTAAGCTCATGTCAGTCATACTCAGTGTGAGAAACAAGAGGTAGCAACAACATTAATGATGCATAGTTTAATGTCATGTAGGACATATGAAGGGACTATGCAGTTTAAAGTCTTGCAGTTAGGACTATTGGTGCTACATAGTTTAGTGTCATGTAGTAGGGGGAAAATATAGTTTGATGTCATGTAGGACATATCAAGGGATTTCTGTACAGTTTAGTGTCATGTAGCTAGGACAATGGGGAAAATACAGTTTAATGTCATGTTTGGACAAAAGGGGGACTGTACAGTTTAATGTCATGCAGTAAGGACAAAAGAGGACATAGTTTAACGTCATGTTTGACGTATTAAGGACTTTTCACATTTTAACGTCATGTTGGATGAAAAGGGACAATACAGTTTAGTGTCATGTTGGACGAAAGTGAGAATAGTTTAAGGTCATATGCATGGACCATTGCGGTATAGTTTAATGTCATATAGAAAGGACGATGAAAGGGGCATAGTTTAGCATCGTGTGGGACAAAAGTAATGAAAATAGTTTAAGGTCATATGCATGGACCGTAGATGGTGCAGTTTAATGACTTGCTGGACATGATGAGCAGTTTAATTTCATGCAGGATGGCAGTGCATTTTAAGGTTATGTGGGACCGTAAATGATGTATTTTGTGTTTATACAAAATACATCTTTAGAAATCTGGCTTTGGTTGGAGTAGTGATGAGTTCTCCATCCATTGAGATTAATGAATATGCTCCATTCGAGTAGACCTTATGTATTGAATAAGGTCCTTCCCATTTTGGGTCCAGCTTGGGAGGTTTCTTTACAAGTATCATTGGAGTCCTGAGAACCAATACCAGTTATCCATGAATGAATGAACAAAGAAGAACTTTTTTGTTGAAAGCTTGTGTTATTCGATTCTGGTATACTTCCAAGTGGTGCAGGGTGCACAATCTTTTCTCATCTAACCATTCCAATTCATCCAATCGATTTTGAGATTGTTCACCTGTAGATAACTGATCACAAATGGCTACTCTAAGTGAAGGTAATTGAACTTCAATGGGAAATACTGCTTCCATTCCATGTACTCGTCAATATGGAGTTGATCACGTTGTAGTGCGGGTGGTGGTCCGATAAGCCCATAAAGCATGAAAGAGTTTATCAGGCCATGACTTTTTATCTTTATCCACCATCTTTTGCAGTATGATTGAAAGAGTCTTGTTGAAGGATTCTATCTTTCCATTGGCCACTACATGATACCGAGATGAATTATTGGATTTGATGTTGTATTCTTGATACAATTTCTTCACCTCGGATGAACAGAAGTTGGTGCTGTTGTCCATCAATATGGTATGAGGGACACCAAATCTGGTAATGATGTTAGACTTGATGAAGCTAACAATGCTTTTAGAATTAACTTATTTGAGAGGTACTGCCTCTGCCCATTTGGAAAAGAAGTCAGTTGCAGTAAGAATATACTTAAACTGCTTGGGTGTAGCTGAAGGGTAAGGTCCCACCACATCCATTCCCCATGTGGAAAATGGCCATGAGTATTTAGCTATATGAAGCAATTCTGGGGACTGATGAATGAAGTTGGCATGTACCTGGAATGAATGATACTTCTTTGTGAAATAAACACAATCTTGTATCATTGAAGGTCAAAAGTATCCAAGCCTTCGAATTTGATCAGACAGTCTATGTCCAGACTGATGGGCACCACAGACTTATGCATGCACTTCTTTCATGACAGCCATTGTCTCTTCACCATTAATTCATATTAAGACAACTCCATCAAAACCACGCTTTTAGAGAATTTTCTTTAGGTGATATAGGCTATCATAAAGAGTAAAATTGACCACACGTCGCCAGATTTGTTATTTCCCGGTTCTATCAGGTGGAAGTGTTCCATTTTTGACGGTATTCCCTGATAGGTGTCATCCATCCTGTAGTATGACCATACAGTTCAGGAATGGGACTAATTTCATTGATCTCCTCTATTCTGGTTCGAACATATTGTGAAATTGTACGAAGGTGGGAAATACTGATGGTTGTTTTGTCCCGATTTGGATCTACCAGAGCTGTGGCTATATTAGCCAGTGCATCAGCTTGGGCATTTTGTGATCGCAGGACATAAGAAAATGTTGGTTCCATAGGAAATTACGCCATTAACTCTCTGACGTAATCATACAAGGGGATCAATTCTTATTTTCTAATAGCATAATCCCCATTGACTTGTTTGATTACCAGGTATGAATCACCTTTCACCCTTAGGTGATTCACTTGTGCTTGAAGCGCCAACTCTAATCCCGCAATGAGGGCTTGGTATTCTGCTTCATTATTGGTACCACTTTCCCACAATAAGAAGGAATAATGTAACACTTCCTTTTCCAAGGAAATAAGAAAAACTCCTAATCCAACCTTGTTGAATTTAAGATCTTCCATTTTCTTCCCTGTTGGACTTCTGGAAGCACCATCAAAATACATTTCCCATACCTGAGGACTATCCTAAATAGAGAATACTTCCTCATAAGGGAGTTCAATATCTGAAGATGTATCTTCTACTGAAGGATGTTCTGCAAGGAAATCAGCTGGATATTGTCCCTTTATCACTTTTTGAGACACATACTGACTGTCGAACTGCTGCAAAATAACTACCCACCTTGCCAGACGTCCTGTAAGCATTGGATGACTAAGGATGAATTTGAGTTGGTTATTGTGAGATACCAATTGGACCTCGTGATGTTGCAGGTAGTGTCTCAACTTCTAAACTGCAAATATTAATGTCAGGAAGCACTTCTCAATACTTGAATATCGGGTTTCTGCTTCAAGCATAGTCCATCTGAGATAGTAGAGGCTCTTTTCATTCCCAGGATCATTCTTCTGAGCAAGAATGACACCCAATGATCGCTCCAAAGCTGTCAAATAGAGGACAAGTGGTCTTCCATCAACAGGTGGCATAAGTACTGGTGGACTCAAAATATATTTCTTGAGAATATCGAATGCTTCTTGACATTATTCAATCCACTGGTAAGTGACTCCCTTCTTCATCAATTTGGTGAAGGGTAAACTTTTTCCTGCCAAATTGGAGATGAAACACCGAATATAGGCTAAGTGTCCTTGATTTTCTCTCAATTAATTCACATTTTTAGGAGGTGACATACCAAGTATTGACTTTGTCTTCTCAGGATCGACTTTGATACCACGATGGCATACAACAAAGCCGAGAAATTTTCCTGAGGTTAGGGGTTCATCTTCCAATTATATTGTCGAAGCTTGAGGAATATGACTTCCAAATCAGCCATGTGATTATAAAGTTGTTTGGATTTGACCACCAAATCGTCCAAATAACATTCAACAGACTTTCCTAAAATTGTTTTGATGATACGATGTGTGGCATGCTGATATGTTGCGCCTGCATTCTTTAAGCCAAAGTGCATTACCCGATAGCAAAACATACCCTGAGGGGCTCTGAAGGCTGTGGATTCTTCATCTTCTGTAGCCATTCAGATTTTATTATATCTGGAATATCCATCCATGAAGGAAAGTTCTTCATAGCCAGTTGTTTCATCGATTAAAATTTCTATAATCGGAACTGAAAAATCATCCTTAGGACAATGCCGATTAAGATCTCTGAAATCGATGAAAACTCTAATTTGTATGTTCTCTTTCTTCACAGGGACAATATTATTTAACCACTTGGGATATTTAACTTCTCTGAAAAAGTTAGATTTGATAAGATTATCCACTTCAGCTTCAATTTTAGTAGCATAAGTTGGGTGTGTTCTTCTCGCGGCTTGCTTAAATCCTCGATGTTCTTATGGTAAACCCAGATGATGAGTAGCAACATTAGGATCAAGCCCAAGAATCTCTGTATAGTTACAAGAAAATATGTCTCGATTTTTCTTTAAAAATGAAATATAAATCTCCAGTTCTTCAAGAGTCATGGCTGCACTAATTAAAGTGGGGCGTGGATCTTCTTTTGTACCCAGATTTATTTCTCTGAGTTTATCCACGGTGGTAGAGATACCCTCTTCAAATGTTGGAGGAGTATCCCTGAGATCTTCCTCTTCTTCTTCAACATGTTTTATTTCTTATCTTTTTACTTGCATAGTAGATGATGAAGAAGAATTTCCATGAACAGAAGAGATATTAAAATTTGAACATCTTGAAGAAGAAGCTTCTATTTTTGACCCGATTAATGATGAAGGGTCCTCCTTGGGTAATAAAGAGGAGATAATGGATTGATAATCGAAATCATTGTTCACCTCTGACATTGCTATCACTTCTTCTAGCCTAGTTGGCGAAGTATAGACTTGATGGATTTCAACGGATGAAATAATGACATCTCTATTTGGGCTTTCATCACTGCTTGGTGGGTCACCAATTTCTCCCATGCTGTCTGGCTTGATTGTTGTAATTGAAATTATGGAAGTTTCCATAAGAGTATTTGGATTTGAGTCTATCCTGTCAATTTGACTAATAGGAAACACTTAATCTATACTCACATGTGAAAATGGATTTACTGGAATCTTTTCCAAACCATATGGATCATTAACTTTGGTAATCTCCCTTGTTGTAGATTTCCCCATTCCCTTCATGTGATAGAATTCCGCCTCAATGTATTGAGACTCAAATTTCTTGAACGAGGCCTTATCACCGTACAATGTACCAACTTGACCATCGAAACATTATTTTATACATTGATGGTATGATGAAGGGATAGCTGCATGTTGATGTAGCCAGGGTCTTCCAAGAAAGATGTTGAAGGCTGAGTCTTGATCAACAACCATGAAATCTGAATTGGATACAAGATCTCCAAACTGAGTTCTGAGTGTAATCTCGCTCAGTGGTTCTAGTTCATTTTTATCATATCCTTGTAAAGTCATAGTAGAAGGAGATAAATCAGATTCTGTGAGGCCCAATCGACGAAGTGTACGAATGGACATGAGGTTGACTACTGAACCATTTTCAATGAAAGATCTTAGGATATCTACATCATTGACCTTTCTAGATAAGTACAAAGGTATAATATACCCATGAACAACATCATCTTCATCTTCATCTGTGAAAGATATCACTGCATGGCATTCCGCAGGATTACTCTCTATGTGGTAGACTTTAGCTGCAGCAATTTCAGTTTCAAACTCATGAGGACTTGACAAAGCCTCGATGAGTACCTCCTGAAGATATTTTGACAGATTCAAAGAATCCAAATTGATAACTTGGCCGGTACTTGGGCCTGGTGTTTCAATACATCATACTTTTGATCCAAAGGTCTATGTTTCCCAACAGAAACATGTGGTTTAGCAGGTGCCTTGGAAGTTGATGCATTGGAAGTAGATGCATCTTGTATCGGGATAGGAGTTTTCAATACTCCTAGCTTTGGAAGATTAGATCGAATAGGTCTATTTACATATTGAGAGGAAGAATATGGAACCTCCAACCGATCTTCCAGAATAACTGTTCCATGACTGAAATTGTTATTGGTGGAAGAACTTACTTGTACTTATTGAGCTCGCTGAAGGGCTCTGCCACAAGTTTTTGCTACATACATAGTTCTAGCAGGGGTAGAATTCGAATAATGGCTTATGGGATATCCATGTCTTCCTTTGTATCCCAGACCCATGGAACTCCCTCTAATTCCTTTATTTGATATAGGGAATTCAGGTTCATCGAAATTGAAACTACGACTGGAATAAGGATATGTTAAGTGAATCATATTAACAGATTCAAAGATTAACTCTTCATCCGATGAAGACTCTACCTGACTGGACAATTTAGGTTGTGCCATTTGGTGGGGCGGTGCCATGGATTTGATGTAGATGGCATAAAATCTTCCAGAGTCAAAGACTACTTAGGCTTTGACACATACTCATATTCTTCTGATTGTTCTTCCATCCCTGAATTATGATGTCCTTTTGAAGATTTTTCTTTTGATGGAGGTTTCACTACAACATTTATAGTAGAAGACACAATTGGTTTCTTCAATTGTGTTTGCAAAATGGCATGATTTTGATTGATCATTTATATGACCATCTAATCATCATATTTCTGTGCATTTTTGTTTTTGAATTCTTACCACTCACCTCCTTCCTTTGGATATGTAGCAGTAACACATTCAACCTGAGCTGAAGAACCCTTAAATTTAACTTTTCCTGAGTCAACCATTTTCTTTAGGAGGTCCTTGAAGAAAAAACACTCCTGGATGATATGCCCCAACATATGATGAAATGGGAAATAATTGGGACGGTCTTCATCTCCTTCCTTGTTTGGCCTCTTGGGCCTTGGTAGCTAAACCAAATTATTCTCCAGGGCTGAAATGATGTAACCAGGAACTTGTTCATTTCTGAAAGTATAAAATTTTCTCTTCAACTCGTCAAACTGTTTCTGTCTTTGATCTTTTTGATTGTCCTGATGAAACGGCCTCTGTTGTTGATGCTCAGGAGGTGGAGCCCTTCGAGAAGATGAAGGTTCTGATGTAGAAGCAGGTAAAGGTGCTTGTTTAAGCATGACTGTAGCAGTCTCTGCTCTACCCATTCTCCTTCCTACAGCTGATGGAATTACATGATTTTTGTCCTTAGTCTTCATAAGAGAGTCTTCAATCTATTGAGCGATTGAAGTAAGGTCTCGAAACTCTCCTGTGTATTTCACAGGGATCAACGGCATGCGTAACTCATCACGCAAATTTGCCACATAGATTAGCAACAATTATTATTGAGGGAGTGATAAGCTTAAGGAATATGTTAATCCCTTCCAGCGAGTAATGAAATCTGAGACTATTTCATTCTCCCTTTTCTTACAGTTTATAAGATCGAAAAGTGTTGTCTTTGGAAAAGTTGAGCTGAATTGAAGAAGGAATCATTGACTAAGATCTTCCCATATGGTAATTGACCAGGATTGCAAGCTCGTGTGCCATACAAAATCAGGTCCTTGTAGTGACTGTACAAAACACCTGAGCTTAACTGCCTCTTGTTGCCGAGGAGTTCCCATCATAGGATCACAACAAGAAACAAAATGTGTTGAGTGTTGCTCTGGGTCTCTCGAACCATTAAAGATTGGGAATGTGGTACTTGCAAAATTTGATGGGGGAGGAATTGCATCAACCCATTCAGGGTAAGATCTATTTTCTGGTTGAATTTGAGCTCATTTTCCCTCCATAAGTTCCAACCGAGGTGTTAATGACCCAATAGTAGTAATTAACTTTTGAGAAACATCTGGTTGATCTTGGACCTGAGTAGGTACACTGACTGGAGTTTGGACAGGTATGGCAGCTGGTACTACAACTGATGGCATCACTGCCAATTATTGTTGCACTTGACCCATAGGATTAGACCTGTGATGGTGTACTGATAAAGGAGGATATTCTTGATCCATCTCATTAGCCACAACAAATTCCCTTGGCTGACTAGATCCAGCACGTTTAGGAGGGAGAATACAGTGAAGTAGTTCTGCGTTCATCCTCCTTAATTCCTTCATTTCTTCCTCTTGTTGTGCAAATCTTTGCTCCAGTGAGAGCGATTGGCCATATCCAGAGGAAGGGTATGAAACCTGATTCTTTCTGTTCCCCTTGTTTGATCCTTTCGGAGAGGGGGAAGTGGGTTGCTTGAAGGAACACCCAGATTTCGGGTAAGCCTTTGATTTTGTGTAAACACACCTTCTTCATTTGTGTCTGTGCGTACAACTTCTTGAGCAGGAACATCTTAATCTGATCCCTCTGAGTGAGTCTCTTCTGGTGGATCAGCAACAACTACATTGATGACATTAATTTATGCATAATGCATTGTATCCCTCCTATCATCATTTCTGTGATATTTTTTTCATCCATGTCCCCGATGAGACATTTCCTTTTGTTGATTCGATCCCTTAGGAACTTCTTGGAAAACTGTAATTTGGAGAGAATCTCTTGATAATTTGGCTCTTCATTCCTCTTGAGAATTCTTCCCTAATCGATAAAAGACCGAATTTCTCTGAGGTAGGGATTGAGGATTTGAAAAAGTCCCCAGTCTAGTGGACTGGGGTTGTTCCTATTGTTCTTGCTCAACTCCTCAAATCCTATTTGTTGATTCCGAGGGTTGTGTTGAAAGAGTCCCAAATATGGAAAGCTGGGGTGGCTCTTGACATGATATGTCTGGGAATTTCTTAAAATCTCTCCTGATCTTGCGGGATTTAGTCTGGAAATTGGCCGGATGCATCAATCGACATCCACTTTTATCACCCGGCTCAAAAGACCGTTGGATGATTTCTGACACTTCTGTCACTTGATGATGTGCTTGCTCCAAACAAGAGGCCTGTTCAATATTCTCATTTGCTTGATGCAGAAGTAATTCAACAACTTGTTCTCTGTATGCTTGATTTTGAGAAGAACTAGTTGAAGTCTGTTCTGGAGAAAGCCTTTGATTACAAACAAATCCAATTGACTGTGGCCGACCATGGACAATAACATTGCATGAGACCATTTCAGTGGGCTTTCCTAACTAGATATTATGGTGAAATGTATTGCTCCATGGACACCCCATCCCCTGATATGAATACCAGATGGGTCATTGGAAACTAACTGGCGCAATCTTCTTAGTGCGCCAAGGCATGAATGCTGAATGGATCTCTGCTGTTTTTTAGCCTTCGGATATCGAGAAACTGAGAGAGATGCAAAATCAATTTGGCATTGTAACGCTTCTATTATCTTGATATGATTTTCATATTCATCATAAGATAATATTTTTTTTCAACTGACACATATTTTTCCATATGTTGAGACGAATATCATGAATCCCATCTTCCGTCAACATCTCTGGAATGTTATGCTGAGAGTCAGCCAAAGGCCAAAACATGACTGGCACTTCACCTTTTGCCAGTTGTTTTTTCATGTTCAGCATTTCCATTTTATCATTCAATGAAGATTCTTCTAGCTAATTAGACCAGAGCTGGTGCTTCTTTGTTGGTTCATTAGATTCAACAAGATTGGTGGAGAATCCACTGATTAAACTAGATGATGAATGACCCAGGGGTGGTTTGGAGAATGACTTATCCCCTAATATATCTTCTTATTGAGAAAGTATTTCACTTGCTGATGGTAAAGTATAATACATGACTAAATTCACATTTTCAAGTGCCTCAAGATAAGAGGGCTTTCTCATCACTGCATTTTCTTCTAATGAATTTTCCAGGCAATGCAAATTACTAATGTAGAGAGGGATTTCACAGCTAAATTCATCATCATGGGGAGGACCACCGTGATGGGTTACAGCAAATGATGATACCTCTTTCTCCTTGATCTTCTTGCCACACAGAGGGTTATTGTGGCTCTCATCTAAAGATGAAACTTCGAGATCGATCGAACTATCATGAAGAATGCCTTCCTGAGGAAGTGTCCGATGAAGACCTTCGGAATTAATGCTCCCACTATTGGGAACTGAGATAGTAGAATCATGAATTCCAACAGATAATTGTCTGAGGGCTTCAAGAACTCTAGCATCGAGTAAGGCCTTATCACAGATGGGCCCTTGATTTCATGATTGTGTTGGGTGGGTCTTCTTCTTAGAATCTTTCTTACTCAATCTGGCCGGTGTATGTCCCTACTCAGGAGAAATGATCAGGTTAGGCTGATTATCTCCACTCAAACTAGGTGTATGTGCCAGATTTAGTTGTCCGTATGATATGGGGGAGTACCCCCCACCCACAACCCTCTTGGACTGGAACAAATGTTTTTGTCTATTCCATAGTGAACTTTTGATGTGTCACTCCACTAGTAGAGATATATTTATGTGTCTTTCCCTGAGATGCTGCTGAAGATGTTATAATATCCTGGCAGGCATCCAGGATATGAGCAGGTATTTTCTTCTAATCTTTCACCATTGATAGAATGTTCTTGGTGACTTCAGCTGCCAGAACGGGGATGTACGTCTATTCCGTGCATGGAGTAGGTGTATGTTCTTGATCCTGTCCTCCTTTTCCTGTCAGTGAGTCCTGACAGTACTCAAGTGTGGGGGCAGAGATTTGAGTTTGCCTCATGTTTGTCACCAGAGCTTTCCGAATGACTTCTTTGAGTGCTACCAAACAATATTATTGGTAGGCTTGATCAATACTATCAGGTGTATGTGCCTGCTGATTTCACTCCACTAAATGTGGTTGATGAGCTTCCTTCAATACTGATAGATGAGGCTGGTGGCAGGATTGATGAGTGTAAGCTTGTATATGTGTCAGCTTACCAGTTTTCAACCCATTGGGTTGGAGGGATCCATCATATGTAGTCAGACGAGCCTGCTGACTAGTTGATGATTTATAAATAGGTGTATGTTCCTGTCTATATTACTCCACCAGAATTGCCTGGCGGGATTGGCGTGCTGCTGCTAGAGGAGTCTGCTGGAAAACGAAATTAAAATGGATGGGTGTATGTGCCCACCCATTTCTTTCCACCAAGTCAGGTTGGTGGACTTCTTCGGAGATGGCAGAGATGAGAACCTGCTCACTGTTGACCATATTTCGCCTTTGGAGATTCATCTTGCCTGCTTGGGTTCGAGGAACCTGAGCCAAACGCCTGGAGATGATACCCTCACCATGTTGAGGGTGCACTTCCGCACGAGTCTGGTGGCGATTATTGATGGGGGCCCTCAGGAAGGACTCATGTCTCCTTCTATTAAGGACCTCAGGGGCCTGCTCATTCACCTCCCCAGAATATAGGAAGGACTGATGATTGCGTTCCAGGGATAACAACCTGAAATGGTTGAAAATAGTGGTTGGCACCACCTGCTTCTTGATCGCTGATCATCGCTGTCCGGATGACCAGAGTGAGTTATTGACTTGGAGGGCTTGTTGAGCGGCCTCTAGAGTCGGAATAGTACCATTTTGACGGTACTCCTTAACCATCACATTTGATACCCAGCATTGAAGATGCTGAGTAGGTGATATCATCCTCAGAGTGGATGACGATCTAGCAGGAGCAGCAGTAGAGACATTCCCAACAGAGGTATTCACAGGTGTGAACTTGAGAGAAGCCATTTCTGTAATGCAGAAGATCTTGGAAAATATTGTCTATTTGATATAACAGATGTAATCAAGATAAGTCTAGGCACTACATCTTTTGGATTAGCACACATGTTTTTTGAATGTCTTGTTGGCCCTCTCATTGAGTTTAAATAGGGGCCTAACAAATAGTTAAACCATCACTTTAACTTGGTTAAGGATTCACGTCGGGTTCACCATTTTTTGTTTCCTCTGGAATTGGGAATGACCTTGTTGAATTAAGGTTTAAACATTCCAATCGGTTTCTAACGGGTTTGTTCGTAGAACTGGAAACCTCCAATGATTCCATATTCATTTGGACCTACATTCTAAAGGTAGGCTCTCATTAGTTGTAGACCGATGAGGCTTAGGAATTTTCATTGGTCGATAGGATGGGAGGTCAGACTCATCACACCTTTTTGAGGGGAATTGTTCTCTACTCCGGGACTCTCTTCATAGATTTATGTTATGTTTGTCAATCCTTATTAAATTACCAAGTTTAAAATGAGCATTCCATTAGATATGACAATCAATGATTGATATGTTAAAAATTTAGAGAATATTTTATATGTATTCGAGGTTTTTCATCGATAGAGAATCATCTGTATTTGTTAGAGGATCTTAGTCAATGGTATCCTTTAATACATTATATAAAAGTCTCTTGGTCATTATGATTACCATACTAGTTTTAAAGCCACTCAGTGGGGCACTAGAAGTTTATTGTCATTAATAAGGACATAGATTATTTCAAAGTTGGGATCATACCCGCAGATGGGCTACCTATGTATCGTTTATTTAGAAAAGGAATCAGAACCCACGTAGTTCGAGTAAGGGAATATGATTTTTATGTATGATTGATGGATCAAAGAAACATGTCATAATTTCTTTTACACTCTAAGCTCACGTGAGTCATGCTCGGTGTGAGAAACAAGAGGTATTGGTGAAACCAGATAATTGTGCCATGAAATATGCAATCATAGAAAATGATGTGGGTCTTATGTGTATGTGATTTCCCAAATAGATAGAGATTGGGACTTATTTCAAAGAAGAAGTCTGAGAACAGGGTCCATAAAGGTATATGTACTTTATGGAGATTTGGATACTCTAACTTGGGGCTTACTCCTGAGGAAGATGCCCAAATTATGAGGGGACATATGATAAGGTTTTACACCTTATAAGGAACCCCAGATCAAAAAGTAGATTATGATTGGTTAAGAGAAATTAAGACTTGGGCGTACTCCTAAAGAGGAGGCCTAGGTTAAAGGGATTTGAAAACTGGGGCTTACTCTTGAAGAGGAGGCCTAGGATAAGAGAATTTTAGAATTAAGGGACTTGGGGATTACTCTTAAAGAGGATTCACACATTTGTATATTTGAAACTGGGGCTTATTACTGAAAAGGAAGCCCAAGTTTAGGGTATTATGGTTGGGGCTTATTCCTGCGGAAGATGCCTAGATTTTGGGAACTTTGAGACTGGGGCTTACTCCTGAGGAGGATGCCCATATTAGGGGACTCGGGGCTTACTCCTGAGGAGGATGCCCAGATTAGGGGACTTGGGGCTTACTCCTGAGGAGGATTCCCAGATTAGGGGACTTGGGGCATACTCCTAAGGACGATGACCAAATTAATGAAAACATGGGCTTATTCTTAAGGAGGATGCCCAAATTAAGAGAACTTGGATTGGGACTTACTCTTGAAAAGGAATCCCAAGTAATAGATCCTCTCTTCTTAAAGGATGAGGTTAAAATGAATGAAATCTTTAACCTTGGTGACATAAAAATATGTAAATCACTAGGTTTTGAGAGATGTTTCCACAGAATTCCTTTCAAATAAGGAATCTAATCAAGAAATCATGCCATAAATGGATTTGAAGAGAGTTCTGAGGGCTTAGTCTTGAAGAGGATATGTGGATAGGTATAAGAGAGGTGGAATAAGAAGAATGGGAACCCAAAAAGAAAGGGGCGTGCAAGTCTTGGTTGGCGAGCAAGTACTAGGTGGGCGTGCAAGTCCTGGTCGCACAGGTATACTTGCGCGACACATGGGTACTTGCGTGACTTTTAACCCTTGTGGTAATACTTGGGTGAGACTTGGCTCAAGACCCCCTAGGGTCTTACAGAAGGGTGGTGCGCAAGTTTTGGTGAAGGAGCAGGGCGGCGTGCAAGTGTGGCCATTTCACTTAAGGGATGTCCACTCAGGCGCGCAAGTGTTGATGAGTTTCAACACTTGGGCCTTTCTCCCCCTCTTTAGATCTCCGTTTTAGGTAAGAAATTACCTTAGAAGTGTTTGGAAACTTTGAGAAGAGACTAGGGCGCTGGGAGCTCAAATCTGAAGTTCTGGAATTTTTCCTCCTTTTTGAAATGGGGGGCCCATAGGGGTATTTATAGGCTGGAGACACCCTAGGTGAAATTTCAAAGAAGGTGCGCAAGTCACCTATGCGACCATTGGGCGGTGCGCAAGTATACTTGCGTGACCTTAGTGGAACTTGCGCGGCCCAAGTTCATTTGAATCATGGTTCATTCCTTTGTTAATTTTTTATGTTTCTTCAAAGGATGGATCACTTTGGGTTCAAGGTATTTCTCTTTTCATTCCTCTAGACTCTTTGACGGAAAAAGAGCCTCAACAAATTCCCACCCAAGATTATCACTATAGGGAAAATCTGTATTTATGATCAGTTATTTGCGATGGATTTCCCCTCCAATAGAAAAAATGAAAAGACATAGGTTATTTACGATAAAGTATTATTCATGTCGCAAATAAGTTTTTACATGGAAGCTTTTATGATGGGATATACCTCTCATTGAAAATACTTCTGATGTGACTAATCACCAAAATATGATGATGGGTTATTTTCAATGGAATTACGAATCCTGTCGTAAGTAATATCTTATGGTATGGGAAATTTTCCCATCGCAAAAATTTATAATTATAAAAAATTAAAATAATATTGTAAAGTAAATGTGTTTGCGACAATCGTGTCAAATTCATCGCAAATACTATGTCGGTAGAGTTAATAAGCAGTTATGGTGTCCCAACCAAAGAATTGGATTATCAGTCAGATAAAAACCTAGAGTAGGATGAGAATCCTATTGATGCAACTCTGATTTCTCCCTCCCCTACTGATGTTTTGGATAACTTATTTGTTGACAATTCTATTCATGGTGTTTCTTACTCTAATAAAAAACGATCTTAGGCTATTGTTGTAGAAGAGGATGATGTTTCATATGTCAATCAAGAGATTATGACTTTTATGGATAATAATCAGAGTCACTTGGATGAGTCTGCTTTAAATGAAAATGTTGTCAGTGAATCTGAAATATTGGTTATAACTGATGACTTTCAAGAACAACAATCCTCAAGAAGTATAGAAGGTAAAGAAGTTGTTTTTTCATGAAGGGGAGGAAGATAGTGGAAGTGAAGGTTTTCAAATGGTCTCGTATAAGGGCACCAAGACTCTCTTTAAGCCAAGATTGGCTGATATGAATCAATTTCCTACTTTAAACACTTTTAAAGTGTTTGACTCTAAAAAGTTGATACAGTAGTAAGGTATTGGTATCATTGATAAGGAGTGCATTAATTTGGTCAATAGCAATGATGATTTCCAATGGGAGGAATCAGAAGAGACTTGGAAACAACCCAAATCCTGGAGACATGTCCATCATGCAAAAGGCTGTGTTCAAGGGCGTGGATGTGATGATTTGGTTACTACAAAAGGGCATGGATGAAATATGTCAACAAGATCTTCACTCAAAGAAGCTAGTAATAAGCTCCCTTTAGAGAAATTATTGATCAAGTAGAAGTATGTTGTGCTTTTAAATCCGAAAACCTCAAACTCATAATGGGACACAACTGATGAGAATAAAAGGTCTGATAGTGATTACGAGGATGATCCTAACATTTATACCATGTAGTTTGTCATGGATGAGGGCATGTCTTGTTTGATCTCATCCAGCTTTCTTTGCTTATTTCCTTTTCTTTTGCATTTAATAAAAGTTATAGAGCTTAGACTTCTAGCTAAAACTACTTTGTACAAATAATAACCAATAATTAGTGACAATTATAATTTATTATAAATAATTAGTAATAATTAGAAATAATTACCAATAATTTGTAATAATTAGCAATAATTACAAATAATTAGCAATAATTAAAAATAATCTGTTTTAATAATCAATAATTTCAGAAAGTTACTAATAAATAGAAATAATTAAAAATAGATATAAATAATTAACAACAATTACTAATATTTAGAAATAATTAGCAATAATTTCTAATAGTTAGAAATAATTGGCAATAATTACCAATAATTACCAATAATTGGTAATAACTACAAATAATCAGTATTAATTAACAAAAATTATAATTAATCTGTAATAATTGCCAATAATTATTAATAATTACTAATAATTACCTATAATTAGAAATAATTAGAAATAATTACCAATAATTAGTAACAAATATAAATAATTTCCAATAATTGGTAATAAATAGAAATAATTGCCAATAATTATTAATTATTAGAAATAATTTCAAAAAATTAGAAATAATTAGTAATAATTATTGATAATTAACAATAATTAGTAATAATTACAACTAATTTCTAACAACTACTAATAAATAACAATAATTAAAAATAATTAGTAATAATTACAAATAAATAAAAATAATTTGTAATAATTTGTCATTATTACCAATAATTAGTAACAATTGGTAATAATTACAAATAATTTGTAATAATTTGTAATAATAAGCAATAATTAATTATTATTATTATTAATTGACAATAATAACCAATATTTAGTAATTATTACCAGTAATTATGGACAACCTATAACAATTTTTTGTAATTACCATTAACTAGAAATAATTATCGATATTTAGTAGTAATTACTAGTACTTACTAATAAATACCAATAATTATTAATAATTTTTAATAGTTGCTACTAATTACCAATAATTAGTAATAGATACAACTAATTACCAAAAAATAGTAACAAATACTACTAATTACCAATAATTAGAAATAAGTAGTATTTTTTACCAATAATTAGTAATTGTTATTAATAGTTACCAATAATTAGAAATAATTAGTAATAATTACTACTAATAACCATGAATTAGTGATAAATACTAATAAATTAAAATATTAGTTAATATTAGTAATAATTAATAGTAATTAAGTTCAATTACTAATAATTACCAGAATGTATTAGAAATTACCAATAATTAGTAGTAATTTCCATTCATTAGTAGTAATTAATAGTAATTAGTTGTAATTACCATTAATTAGTAGTGATTATATGTAGTTACTAATAATTTGTAATAATTACCAAAAATTAGTAATAATTTTTTTTAATTGTCAATAATTATAATTAATTACCAATAATTATCAATATTTAGTAATTAGTACTAATTTCCGATTTTTGGTAATAGTTACATGTACTTTTAACTTGTTTGATTTTCTGATATTTTTTTATCATCCCTTCTATAAGATTAATCATAATAAATTTTTTTAATTTCTATTTTTTTTGAAAATATAGAACAATGTAGTATACAAAAAAATTTACTGCAATATTGTTTTTTTATAAATCATGAGAGATGTCTAAGTGGTTCTGGTATAAATCCTATATATATTGAGGGTGTTGAGGATTTATTTATCATTTACATCATTAAAACCAGAATTTGTTTCAGAAGGTAAAATTATGTTTCCATGTAAGAAATCTGATTTGATGATATTGGGCACATTTGATAGTGTTGGAGTTCATCTATTTTGTTTTGGTTTTCAGAACGATTATGCTTTTTGGTATTAACACGGTGAATACATTTCTGGAGGAGATAATAATAATTTGGTTCCAGATCCATCGTAGTTTCAAACATTAGCACACGAGGTTTTCAGTCCATCTTTTCAACAAAAAGAAAATCAAAATGATGATTCGAGACATGAGTTTGAACCGTCTTGATTTCATGAGTTGTTGAAGTCCATTGAGGATTCCTTATATCCTGGTTTCAAGATAAGAAATTTTGAAGTTTTTACTAAATTTCTAGTGATTAAATTAGATAATTGAATGTCAAATAGTTTTTTGATCAAATATTATCTTTAGTTAAACCACTTTTACCTGAAGTAAATGTGTTTACAATAAATTTTTATGAGAGAAAAAGGTTGGTCTATTATTTGTGTCTTGGTAATCAAAAGATTCCTGCTTGTCTAAATGATTGTATTTGATATTATGGTGAAAATGAGTTGTTATTTAGTTGTCATAGATTTGGAAAATTGAGGTACAAATAAGCACAATAAGGGAAGATCGGATTGGTTCCCAATAAAAAGTTGAGGTATTTCCCCCTTACATCCAAATTACAGTGTCTAATTCTGTCTCAAAATACTGATATTTTTATGACATGGAACAAATCTAATATTTCAATTGATATAATCTAAAATAATCCTTATGATGATGATTCAAAGATTCAGTTTTATCATGTGAATTTTTATTTTTCTCTAGAAGACCGAAATGGGTGATTGAGTCTTTATACTAATGGTTTTTATCAATTTAGTTCTTATGAAAGTATACATTCTTGTTGGATCATCTTTATAAATTTGTACAACTCACCTTTTTGGATATTAATGCATGAACCATATATATTTTTGACATCAATAATTCAAGGAAATCCAAAAAAATGAATATTGATTTTTTATTTGAATCCATTTATTGATGAGTTAAATTTATTAGAGTAATGGTGTTATTATATATGATATTTATATGAATCAATATTTCTTAATGAAAGCTGCATTAATGTTGGAAATTAGTGACTTCCCATCAAATGACATGTTATCGGGTTAAAGTAAACATAGTTTAAAAGCATTTATATACTTTATGAGTGAAGATAGTAATTCATGCTCATCAATGGAAGAAACCCATGTTCTTTCAACTATTGTGAAATATTTTTTCCCACTGACTATCCTTTTAGAAGGAATAGAAATACTTTTAAAAAGATACAATTCAAATAGAATAACTGTTGGTAAAAAATCCCAAAAAGAATCATTGAATTACTTTTGAGGTGATTGTGTTTGTTGACAATGCGGGACTCTGTGTTGTGTTTATTGAAAAACCAGACCATGATGTAAAGATTTTTTGAAAAAGGGGGTTTACATGGTGAGTCTTTGAGTTCAAGGGATTTTTCAACAATCCATGATTGATTGAAGAACCTCGATAAAGGAATGGATGATCTACAGGTGGTACAAAAATAGCAGATACAATGTGGTTCCCTTTTCTAGTGTTTGCCAAATTTTTGAGCATCAGAATCGAAAAATGGAGAAAAGTGTTTTTGGAAATGGAACTTGAGTGACGGTGTCTTGGAAGCTTGGAAACTTGCATGAAATATATTTTCCAAGATCATAACATCAAAATATGGTAAAGGAAATAGGGGCGCCCATGTTTTGGTTTGGTCACGCAAGTGACTAGGGCGATAGAGACTAGGGTGGCTGGACTGGCACAGTGAGAGGAGACATGCGCGCCGATGCTCCAGGTAACCAAAATGCCTATAAATATAGGGATACCCCTACACATTTTGAGGGGCGTTCAACACTTAGAGAAAATTAGAACTCTAGTCACGTAGGTGGTTCGGTCGTGCAAGTGGTGGTTTGGTCATGAAAGTATAATGATACACACAAGTTGTGCGCCAGTTGATAGTCGCATGCCAATATTGGTTTGGGCATAAGAGGGTGTGAGTCTCCAAATTTCAGAGTTTAATAAGGGGGTTTCACACAAGAGGTAAGATAACACTTGTGTTCCAGGATTAAAGAAGTGCACCAGGAATTACAGAAGTGCGCCAAGCATAGAGAAGTGTGTCAGTCATTCTAGGGTTGCGTGAAAAGTTGGAATATTCCTTGGTGCAACCGTGGTAATATTTTATTCATTAGTGGATGAAATTGGAACTTCAAAATATCATCTACATATAGAGTAAGATTCATTCATTTGTGATAATGAAGGGACCTGCATGTCTTTAAACTATGAGTGGATCTTCTGAAGAAGCATTTAGCACACTTCGGTTGAGAGTGCAGTGAGATTTTATATTGTGATTGGTTGTAAACCAGGAGGGACAGTGAGTCCGCTCAAAACATTGTAACCAGAAATGCGCTTTTAGTGGATTTGGTACATCAGAACATCATTGGTGTATGCTCCTTGGACATAGCCTAGTGAGGGTGAAGCAAGTAAAAAACATGGTGTCATGTGCATGATTTAGTTTCTGTTTGTACTTTTCTACAGGAAAGAGAGAGAAGAGTGTTTTACTTAACAGAGAAACAAGATCAATAGGGGAAGCTTTTTTAATTTTAAATAACCTAATTCACCCACCCCCTCAGGGTATGTAACCTAGTGGACCTAACAATTGGTATCAGAGGGAAAGGTTGATATAATTTTTTCTCTCTCAAATGGATGTCACCAATTGCAAAAGAATTCCGATCTTCGATGGGAAAAATTTTCAACTTTGGAAGAATCGGATGCAACACTACTTCTGATCATTGGGAATGGATGTGTTCATAGCAGCAATGAATGGCATAACAACTGATATTAATAGTGTTGTATTATCAGAAGCTGAGTGGAGAGAATTGGATGTTGATGCCAATGGAATTAATGCTTTAGGGTGAGCCCTATCCAATCCTATATATACAAAGGTGATGTCATGAAAAACATCACATTCCATATGGGAAAAGCTATTAAATATATATGATGGAGATACATAGGTCATAGAAGTGAAGATAAAAGTGTTCTGTAACAAGTATAAAGATCTAATAATGATCACAATTGAGTTTGATGATTCATTCTTTGACAGGATAAATGTTGTAGTGGAAGACATGTGAGGTCTTGGATAAGTTATTGAAGACATAAATATTGTGAAGTGTATCATGAGGAAACTTCCACCATGGTTTAGTCTAAAATTTTTCGTTTTGGAAGATAAATACATGAAAGAGCTGACATTGGATAACTTTCCCAGCACCCTTGTTGCATATGAAGTGAGAAATGATGATAACGATATTGTGGAAAAGGTGAAATTCAAAGAGGTCGCATACAAAGCCATGAAGAATCTCACCATTGAATGTTATCATGAAGAAGAAGAGATAGATGAGGTGATGTCATTCTCTACTCAAACCTTCAAAGAAGAAAAAAGAAAATTTTAAATGGAAACTTCCACTTGCTTGTTTTCAATATGGAAAGCTTGGACATCTTACGGCAAGGTGCCCTAAAAATATCCAAGAGGATGATGATGTTGATGAAATATAAATTCCCATGAAGAGTTATTCAACCTATGGGAATGGTAAGAAACAGTTCAAGAGAAATTTATTTATGAAGAAGAACCTTTTTTCAAAATAATGTGACAGTTTAGAAAAGTTTGAGGTTGAGGAGGTTGAAGTGATAGGGATCTATAGAGATCATGGAGAAAATTATATGGTAGAAGTTGTCGGTAGTTCTCAGTAGAAGAATGAAACTGAAGCTGAAGAAGAATAAGAAGAAGAAGGTGAGGGAAGAGTTGACATGGAAGATGAATTAGAAGAAACTCTTGAAGAGATAGATGTTTGGAGAAAAAAACAATGAAAGACAACAAGGTGGTACAAGATGCCAAAATCTACATGCAATAGCAGGATGAAAAGAAGTCTAAGAAGATAAAATAAATTGAAAACCTGATGTATTTTAGACCAGAGATATTAGAAAAGATTGATGAATATACAAGTAAGGATGAAGAATAGAAAAGTGAGATCGATGGCTTGAATAAAGAAGTGAAGGATAAAATCAACAGTATTGATGAAATTGAAGGAGAATTTGTCAGTTTGCAAAAACAAGTTAGGGATCAAGAAAAACTCAAGACTCCAATTGGGACACCAGGAAAGCAGATCACTCAGAAAACTGAGAAGCTAAAAGTGGAGCATAGTGGTTTAGTAGAAAGGAAGCATCAATTATGTTCAGATGTTTAGGCCAATGGGGGTGCTTGATTGAGAAAAAGAGTTGTGAAAATTGAAGTCAGACCACAAGCACCCATTCGAATATTGAAGGTTGATTTGGGAACAAACCAGAATCAGAGTATTCAAATATCCAAAGTGGAAACTAGCAGTGCATAGGTGATACGAATGAATGCACCTTATATTAGGTGTTATTTTTCTAAAAAGATGGGACATTCATAGTTTGTGTGTTCCATAGCCAAGAGATATCAATGGGCACAAGAACAGAGGTGGCATCCAAACAGATAACAGTTCTCTAGAACATATTTCAAAGGAAACTGTTTTTGGTGCAGAAGATTTGGGCACATGGAAAGGTACTTCACTTTGACCATATAGAGGAATGTGCCAAAGCAGAATCAAAATGTTCGCAAGCAGTAGATCAATGAACCAACGACTTAGTTGAAAATGAAAATTATATTTTCAGTTTTGCAAGATGAAGCTGGCCCTTAATACTCTAAGAAAGATCATATGTCTCAATCCATGCTGAGTGTGAAGGAAAAAATATGGACCAAGAATAAAAAGTCTGAGAAGGCAGTGGTGGCAGAAATTTCCCTTAAATAATCAGATTGCTCTGTTGTGTGGATCCTTGACAGGGGTTACACATCTCACATGACACGTAATAAGGAACTTGTTACAGGCATAAAATATGACAAAGAAGGAGTTATCAAGTTTGGAAATGATGAAGGACAAAAGATTATTGGCTCAAGAAAGGCCACGTTTGGGGGAAAAGAGATGAGATTTGTTGATGTATTAGTATTAGATGGACTCAGTCGCAATTTTCTCTACATTAGTCAACTATGTGACTCATGGAATTATATAAGGATTACTAAGAATATGTGTATTGTCAAAGGAATAGATGTGACAGTGGTTCTACAGGGAAAAATAACAAAAGGAAATCTCTACCTAGTAAGTGGAGAAGAAGATGTGTTCTTTCTATCCAGAGAGGAAGAAAACAAGATGTGGCATAAACGATTTGGTCATATATTCCAAACATCCCTGGAATATCTGGTAATGTGTGATACAACAAGAGACTCCCTAAGCTATCATGTGATCGTACTCACATGTGTGATACATTTCAACAAGGGAATCTCATCGGAACGACATATAAGGAAAAGGAAAATAAGTCAACAAGGGTTCTCAAATTGGTGTATGCTACTTTTTGTGGGCCTATCACACCATGATCAATTGACGAATAGAGGTACTACGTTCTTTTTATTGATTCCTATAGCAGAATGGCATGGGTATTTGTTATTTCCCATAAGTCTGATGTGTTCACCTGCATCAAACAGTACCAAAGAGAGTGTGAAAGGATGCTTGGATAGGAAATTCTGAAGTCTCATACTCATTATGGTATGGAATTCAAAAATAGTAAAGTAGAAGACTATATTGAGAAAGATGGGATAAGGCATCAAGTTTCCTTAGTAAGAACTCCCAAATAGAATAGAGTTGTTGAAAGTAGAAATCGGATCATCAACAACATATCCAGAATGATTCTTATTGAGAAGGACCTACCAAATAATTTTTGGAAGGAAGCAGTATTGACATCAGTCTATATTTCTAACAGGGCTCTGTTGTGTTTGAAGGAAGGAAAGACTCCGAATTAGATTTGGTATGGGAAGAAGCAAATGGTGATGTAGTTTACAATCTTTGGGAATAAGTTCTTTATATTCAACAAATAAAAACACAAGAAATTTTAGTCACATGGAGACAAGGGAATATTCCTTGTCTACTCAGTAAAAAGAAAATCATATAAATGATTTAATAAAAGGTTGGGAAATTAGTTTAGATCAATAAAGTCGCTATTGTGAAAAATAATGAGAACAAACAATAGCATAGTGAAAATTTTCCTAATGATAGTGATGAGAAGGAAAGCAACGTAGGAGGATCAGAAGTGGCTGATACTGATTCAGAAGAAGATATTGATAACGAGCATGAAGAATAAAAATTTGTATCTACACCAAAGCCAAGGATTCGAGCTAAAATTGATAGAAAAAATATCATTATTGATCAATTAGTTCTAGTTCAGACAAGAAGAATGAAATCACTGCATTAGACATATTTCTTATCTCAGGAAGACCCTAAATGCTTTGCTGATGCAGTTGAAGATGAAAACTGGGTTCAGGCTATGAATGAAGAGCTATATCACATTGAGAAGAATCAGACATGGGATGTTGTTTCGAGGCCAGCTGATAAGAGTTTCATTGGGACTAAATGGGTATTTCACAACAATATGAATGAAGATGGAACTTTGATTCGAAACAAAACATGACTAGTGTGCAAGGGATACTCTTAGATAGGGGTAGTTGATGTCAATGAGACATTTTCACTGGTTGCATGACTGGAGACAATAAGATTATTCCTAGCCATTTTAGTGCAACGAATGTTCAAAGTATTCCAGATGGATGTCAAATCTGCATTCATGAATTGGATTCTAGAGGAAGATGTTTATATTGACAAGACAGATGGTTTTCTCATTCATGAGGATGAGAACAAGGTTTTTCGGTTGAAGAAGGCATTATATGGGATGAAACAGGCACCAAGAGCATGGTACTCAATGCTTGATCAGTATTTTAAGAATCTTGGTTTCCAGTGTGGTGGAGTTGATTATAATATCTATTTCAACAACAATAGTAATCATAGGATGATGGTTCTAGTTTATGTTAATGAAATAATTTTCAGTGAATCAGATAAAGCACAGGGCCGATAGTTTTCCCAAATTCAAGAAACATGAGTTCAAAATGTCTTTGATTAGTGACTTGACATTTTTCCTTGGTCTATAGGTGACACAATTAATTAATGGAACATTCATTTCTCAATCCAAATATGCCAACGAGATGTTTGGAAGATTTGGAATGGTAAATTCCAAGGATATTAAGACTCTAGTAGCTACCCGGATGAAATTATCAAAAGATGATAATGGAAAGGCAATTAATATCATCGAATAAAGGCATATTATTGGGAGTTTACTGCACCTGACAGCGCCGAGACCTGATATTGTTTTTTCCACATGCCAAGAAGTGAGATATCAAATTAAACCCATGTAAAGCCATATGCTTGAAATAAAAAAGAATACTTCGGTATATCAATGGAATGGTGGATTTTGTCTTGATATATAATGAAAAATCTCTATCAGATTTATTGGGATATATGAATGCAGATTCAGCCAGTTCAGCAGATGACAGGAAATCAAAGTTAGGATGTACATTCTATCTTGGTGGTTTGTGTATATCATGGCTAAGCATGAAGCAAGATTTCATTTCATTAATCGCTGTAGAATCTGATTATATTGTGGCCAATCAAGCATGCACACAGATATTGTGGATAAAGTAGTAGCTTTAAGATATGGGTGTTGAAGTGATGTCTCCGATCAGAATTTAGTTCGATAACTCAAGTGTTATAAATCTTTTCAAAAATCTGGTCCATCACTCAAGGACAAAGAACATTGATATAAAGTATCATTTTATCAAGGAGAAGGTTTATCAAGGAATTGTGAAGTTGGATTATGTGCCTACTGAGCTACATATTGTGGACATTATGACAAAGGCCTTACACAAGGATGCATTTTAGAGGAATTGGATAGCTCTGGGAGTCTAGTCTAATCCCCGAACTTGAAAAAGTGTGGATGTGGAACCCCCCCCCCCCCCCCCCCCCGTGCTCTTCAAGGTATGGTGTATTTTTCTCTACTTTGGTCATATGTGTTCTTTCCAATGTCTTAGACCATAGAGGACTGACCTTTGGGTTCGTTGACAAAGGGGGCTAAATAATGACTCCTCAAGGGGGAGAAACTGTGGCTAAAGAATGGATAAAATTTCTTAGTCAAAGAGACGATGAGAAGCTGATAGGTGGAGCAACGAGATAGTGGGAGAGCAACAAGAAAGGGGTTGTATGAGTTTTAAATCCAATGATGCTAGAAATGATCGATCAAAGAGTAGATATCACAATAGCTGAGGATCGTGATAAAAGTAGAAGAGTGGCATTGCAATGATGTTTGAAGGTTTCCAGCGTTCACCAATTGGTATCACTTTAGCAATTGGTATCCATCTGGTATCAACAATTGGATTCATAAATTAAGTGATTCACTGATGAACTTTTCATTTACTCTTGTTTCACATAGTGAGAATTTCAAATGTGGTCTTAGAGTATGTGTTGAGTGAATCCTTGATCACTATCAGAATCGAAAGAGGTGAATAGTGGATGATGGAAGGATCTTTTGTAAGGTGTCAAAGTGAAGAGAATTTTTATGAGAATATTTTTCAATAAACCCAAAGAGGGAGATTGTTGGGAAAAAATCCCTCAAGGTATCATTGAATCATTTTTGAGGTAATTGTGTTTGTTGACAAATAGGGCCTCAGAGTTGTGTTCGTTGACAAACAAGACCACGATGTACCAATTTGTTGGAAAAGGGGGTTTGAATTGTGAGTTGTTGAGGTCAAGGGATTTTGTCAACAATCTATGATTGATTGAAGAACGTCTACAATGAAATGGATGATCTGGTGGTAGTACAAAAAGAGAAGATACAAGGTGGCTCCATTTTCCAGTGTTTGCCAAATTTTAGGGCCTCCAAATCAAAAAATGGAGAAAAGTGTTTTTGGAAAAGGAACTTGTGTGCCAATTTCGTGGAAGCTTTGAAAATTGTGTGGAATATGTTTTTCAAGATCAGAACATCAAAATATGGAAAAGGAAAGTAGGGCACCCATGTTTTGGTTTGGTCATGCAAGTGACTAAGGAGACATAGACTAGGCCGGCTGGACAGGCGCGCAGAGAGGAGACTTGCGCGCCAGTTCTCAGGTTACCGAAAATTCATATAAATATAGGGATACCCCTCCTCATTTTTAAGGGCCTTCAACACTTAGAGAAAATTAGAACTCCAGTCGTGTAGGTGGTTCGGTCGTGCAAGTGGTGGTTTGGTCACGCAAGTATAAAGATACTCAAAAGTTGCAACCTGGTTGATAGTTGTGTGCCAATATTGGTTTGGTCATAGGAGGGTGTGAGTCACCCATGTTCGGAGTTGAAGAATGGGGTTTCATGCAATAGGTAAGGTGACACTTGCGTGCTAGGTGTGAAGAATCGCACCAGGCATTAGAGAAGTGTGCCAAGCATAGAAAAGTGCACCAGTCATTCTAGGGTTGCGCAAAAAGTTGGAATATTTCCCAGTACATCCATGGTAAACTTTAATTCATCATTGGATGAAAGTGAAACTTCAATATAGCATCTACATACAGTGGAAGATGCATTCATTTGTGATAATGAAGGGACCTACAAGTCTTTAAACTTTGAGTGGATCTTCTGAAGTAGTGAGCACACTTTAGCTGAGAGAGCAGTGAGCCTTCATATTGTGAGTAGTTATAAACTAGGAGGGATAGTGAGTCCACTCCAAACATTGTAAAAAGCAGTGCACTTTTAGTGGATTTGGTACATCGGCACATCACCAGTTTATGCTCCTTGGACGTAGCCCAGTAAGGGTGATCCAAGTAAAAATCACTATGTATTGTGCATGATTTAGTTTCTGTTTATACTTTGCTACAGGAACTAGAGATAAGTGTTTTTTTCTTTATAGTGAAACAAGATCAATAAGGGAATTGTTTTTATTCTTTCATACCCTGATTCACCCCCCCCCCCCTCTCAGGGTATCTAACCTAGTGGATCCACCTAACAATTGTTATTAGAGGGAAAGGTTGATATCATTGTTTCTCTCTCAAATGGAGGTCACCAATCACAAAGGGATTACGACATTCTACGGGAACAATTTTCAGCTATGGAAGAATCGTATACAACACTAATTTCGATCTTTGGTAACATATGTGTTCACAGTCGCAATGCATGGCACAATAGCCGATATTAATAGTGGTGCATTTTCAAAAGCTGAGCATAGAGAATTGGATGTCGATGTTTAAGGAATTAATGATTTATGGGGAGCCCTATCCAATCCTATCTATACAAAGGTGATGTCATGAAAAACATCACATTCCATATGGTAAAAGTTATTAAATATATATGAAGGATATACAATGTTCAAAGAAGCAAAGCTGCAAGTGTTGTGGAACAAATATGAAGATCTGATAAGGAACCCAAATGAGCCTGTTGATGCATTCTTTGATTGGGTAAATGTTTTGGGGGAAGACATGCGGGGTCTTGGATAAGTTATTGAAGAAATAAAGATTGTGAAGTGTATCTTGTGGAAACTTCCACCTTAGTTCTACTTAAAAGTTTCAGTTTTGGAAGATAAAGACCCGAAAGGGATGACAATGGATAACTTTGACAACACCCTTATTGCATATGAAATGATAAATGAAGATAACAATGTTGTGGAAAATAGGAAATCCAAAGAGGTGGCATTCAAGGACATGAAGAAGATCACCATTTAAGATTCTCAAGAAGATGAAGAGAGATATGAGGTGATGTCATTCCTCTCCTCAAACCTTTAGAGAGGAAAAGGAATGTTTAAATGTAAACATACACTTTCTTTTTTTCAATGTGGAAATGTTGGACATCTTTCCACAAGGTTTCCCAAAAAGTTCCAAGAGGATGATGATGTCGATGAAATCAAAATTTTCATGAATAAGTCTTCAACCTATGGGAAAGTCAAGAAACAGTTCAAGAAAAAATTCTTTAATAAGAAGTACCTTCATTTAAAAGAATGTGATAGTTCAGACAAGTCTGAGGTTGAGGAAGTTGAAGAGAAAGATAACTATAGAGATCGTGGAGAAAATGATATGGTGGCAGTTGTTGGTAGATCTTAGAAGAAGAATGAAACTGAAGCTGATGAATAAAAAGATGAAGTTGAGGGAAGAGTTTACATATAACTTTAATTAGAAGAATCTCTTGAAGAGATAGATGTTTGGAGAGAGAAAACAAAGAAAGACAACAAGTTGGTACATGACACCAAACTCTATATGCAAAAGTAGGATGAAGAGAAGTCTGAGCTGATAATATAAATTGAAAAACTTAAGTATTTTAGGCCAGTGAGCTCAGAAAAGATTGTTGAATATAAAATCAAGGTTAAAGAACATAGAAGGGGGATCTATGGCTTGAATAACGAAGTAAAAGATAAAATCAAGTATATCAATGAACTTGAAGGGGAAGTTTTCAGTTAGAGAAAACAAGTTAAGGATCAAGAAAAAATCTTGAATCCTGCTAGGACATTAGGAAATCAGATCACTTAGTAAACTGAGAAGCTAAAAGTGGAGGATAGTGATTCATCAGAAAGGAAACATCAATTATGTTCAGATTCTATGGTCTATGGGGGGCTTGATCGAGAAAAAAAAGCTGTCAAATTTGAAATCAGATCACAAGAACCCATTCTGAGATTGAAGGTTGATTTGGTAACAAAGAATAATTAGAGTATTCAAAGATCCTAAGGTGGAACTTGTAGTAAATAAGTGACATGAATGAATTCACCTTATATAAAGTTTTATTGTTGTGGAATGATGGGATATTCAAAGTATGTGTGTTCCATAGCCAAAAGATATCGAAGGTCACAAGAACAGTGGTGGCAGTCAAACAGAGAAAGGTTATCTAGAACATATTTTGAAGGATGATGTTTTTGGTGAAGAAGATTTGGGCACATGGCTAGGTACTGTACTTCAACCATACAATGGAATGTGCCAAAGCATAATCAAAATGTTCATAAGCAGCAGATTAATGAACCAATAGGTGAGTTGAAAATGAAAAATATATTTGTAGTTTTTCAAGATGAAGTGGTTCCGTCATACTCTAAGAAAGATCAGAAGTCTCAATATATTCCGAGTGTGAAGGAAAAATATGGACCAAGAAGAAGAAGTATGAGAAGGAAGTGGTGGCAAAAATTTCCCTTAAAGAATCATATCACTCTAGTGTGTGGATCCTTGATAGAGGTTTCACATCTCACATGACAGGTAATATAGATCTTGTTACAGGCATAAAATTTGACAAAGAAAGAGTTGTCATGTTTGGAAATGATGAAGGACTAAAGATTGTCGGCTCAGGAAAGTCCAAGTTTGGGGGTAAAGAAATGAGACTTGTTGATGTCTTAGTAGTAGAAGGCCTCAGTAAAAATTGACCAGTGTTAGTCAACTCTATGACCCAGGGCATTCTATAAGGATTACTAAGAAGATGTGTATTTTCAAAGGAAGATATGGGACAGTGGTTCTATCAGGAAAAAGAACAAAGGGAAATCTCTACCTGGTAGGTGGATAAGAATATATATGTTTTCTGCCCAGAGAGGAAGAAAACAAGATGCTGCATAAATAGCTTGGTCATCTATTCCCACCATCCTTGGAAGATCTGGTAATGTGTGATGCAGCAAGAGACCTCCCTAAGATATCACGTGATCATACTCACACGTGCGATGCATTCCAAAAAGGGAAGCTCATCAGAAAGATGTACAAGGAAAAGGAAAAAAGTCAATAAGAGTGCTCCAATGGGTGCATGCTGATGTTTGTGAGCCTATCACACCATGAGGAATTAATGAAAAGAGGTACAACATTCTTTTTATTGATGACTATAGCATAATGGCATGGGTATTTGTTCTTTCCCATAAGTTTGATGTGTTCAACTACATAAAATAGTACTAGAGAGAGTGTGAAAGGATTCTTCGACAGAAAACTATGAAGTTTCCTAGTGATAATGGTACAGAATTCACAAACAGTCTAGTAGAAGACTGTCTTGAGAAACACAGGATAAGGCATAAAGTTTTCTCAGTAAGAACTCTCCAACAGAATGGATTGATTGAAAATAGAAATCGGATCATCAACAACATGGATCGAACCATTCTTATAGAAAAGGACCTACCAGAGAAATTTTAGAAGGAGGTAGTATTGACATCGGTATATATTTCTAATAGGGCTCTGTTGTGTTCGAAGAAAGGAAAGACTCGGTATGAGATGTGGTATGGGAAGAAGCCAATAGTGAAGTGATTTCGAATCCTTGGGAGTAAGTTCTATATACTGAACAACAAAAAACACAGGAAATTTGAGTCACATGGAGACGAGATAATATTCCTTGGCTACTCAGGAAAAAACAATGTATATAAATGCTTTAATAAAAGTCTGGGAAAAGTAGTTGAGCTCAATGACGTCACTGTTGTGGAAAATGATGAGAACATTCAACAGCACAGTGAACATTTTCCTGATGAAAGTGAGGAGGAAATCAACGCAGAAGGATTAGAAGTGGCTGATGCAGATTCAAAAGAAGATACTGATGATGATCATAAAGAAGAAAAATCTGTATCTGCACAGAATCTAAGGAGTGGAGCTAAAATTGACAGGCAAACTATCATTGGTGATCAATCATCTCCAGTTCAGACAAGAAGAATGAAATAATAGTGACCAAACCTTTTCTTACATTACTATTACACTATTTTAAGATACACAACATAATAATATTACAAATATAGGATCCAAAGGTTTAGTGTCTTGGGAAAACTAGGACCATACATAGCAATTACATCATCAAGAATAAACATTTATTTAATTTCTTCTTCTCTAGATTCTTATTGGTACTTGACCTCTCCTTAGTACATGTATCCACCTGAGGAAATACATCAAAAGTGGTGAGCCAAAATCCCAGTAAGAGGATAGAGAAGAACAATATATCATGGGTTGAGCATAATCATAACATGGGAAATAGATCATGAATATGAGAGAAACATAAATAAAAGACTTGAAGTGTGACAATGCATAAAAATGAAACATCATGTCATAGTTGTTAACTACCACACATAATTGTGAACAAAGCTAGAATCATTTCCACATAATTTCACATTTACTCATGAGATTCATCACTTTACCCAATTCATTGGAGCGCTGTATAATTCTGGGCGCACCTGTCACATTCAAACATTCATATTGTGCTATATAATCCCGGGTGCACCCATCACATCATAATATTACCATTATCATGCATGCCACATATAAAATATAAAAATAATGATCATAACTAACCCTTGTAAATTAATGGTTTTTATCTCATAAGAACATATTCATAAACATTGGGTTCCCAAAACAAAGAGGGAATAACAAACTTGATACAAGAACCATCAACCTTGAATGAGATGTAAAAGGTGAGTTCTTAAGAGAAGAGTTCTTTTTGAAAACATTTTGTTTCAAATAAACAATAGGGTAGAACATTTATAACCCAAAAAAGGAAATAAATTGATGAAGAAAATGAATTTTTAGGAGTAACCATATCAAAATGGAGTGAAAGAGGGAGAACCTGAAGGATGATATTTGGGTTTAAGAATTTCACCTTACCTTGTATCTGAACGCTTCCTTCTCTTTAATGTACTGTATAATTTCATTCTATTAATTAATTAGAAATTCCAAAACCTTTTATACATGAATAGGGTTCATTTTGGTTTCATTATGTCATTTTATGGTCCTTTTGATGAGTTATAGGGTTTAAAAACATTGTTCATGAATGTTCGTTTTTATGGTCTTCTAGAGTAGTTAACTTGTATTCTTAAATGAATGTTCGGGTAGAACATGGGTAAACATCCAGAACTGATATTACAGGTTGTTAATGACATTCCATAATTTAAAATTGTCTTAAAATTAATTATATTATATACCATGTGGATGAATAATTAGATAAAAAATAAATGATGATTGTGTGGGTTAATTTTGGCGGTTTTTCGATCACAAAGAAATTATTTTAATTTATCACTTAGTAATATTTACATAAGTTATTTACATAACATTAAATAGGACATAATACATATAAAATATTCAGGTTCAACTATAAAAACGGTTTCATGACCAGATATTAATGTAGAAATGAAAGAAGAAGACATGCCATTCTCAAAGGTGATAAATTAACACCTCCCGAACAACGTTCCCTTTAATAAAATAAAAAGAAGAGGAGAAAGTGGGTTGGATATAATATCCCATTAGTATAATAACATTCCAGTATATGTATGTTACTAGAGTTACCATACCATTTGGACAAATATAGGTGGGGATAGAATAAAAAAATAACTTGAAATTGAAAGGAAATTAAAGGAGAAGAGGGAGAGAAATTTCCTCTTGAATCATCCTCTTGAGATCCTCATTATGGGGCTTATTATTGGTCTTCTGATGAGACCAGCATCTCTTAGACATGGGGGAGGGGCTATGTAAGATTCTTGGGCAGAGTTTATACTAGGCTTAAAGATTGAGAGGTGTGGGGAAATGAGGGTGTGAAGGGTGGTTTTTATAGTGGAGGGGAGAGGGGTTTCCTTAATATAAAATTCATTAGTTTATTAATTTCCCCTAAGACAAGAAATAGTGAGCCTTAAATGACCAAGAATAGTAAAGAGGGAATTTGAGTTCAAGATTTGGGTGCTTACATCACTTGTGATGTTAGGAATAGTGATATGAAATTATAATGTATTTTTATGGTAAATTAATGTATTTTACTATTCACAAAAAATTCAAGTATTTCTGAAAAATACCAAAAATTTACCCCAACCATTTTTCAACGTGTAGAATATAAAAATGAAGTCCATTTTTCAAAAATAATTTTCTAAATATGGTTAATTTAATATTTAATTAAAATCATAATTTATTATTAAAAAACCAGCTTTAGAACATTCATTTAGTTATTCTAAAATATAGGTACAACATACTTTCAATTGAATACTATTTTTATACTATCAAAGGTAAGGTTACTATCCATTAGGGTATATCACTATTCATAAGGGTAGGTAACTATTCATAAGGGTAGGCTACTATTCACCAAAAAATATTTTTGTTTTATTAGACTCCAAAAATCATCTTGAACACAACCGTGTATGTCAAATTTTCAAAATTCCCAATACAGAAGTGAAAAACTTATGTTTAAAGGTCACTTAGAACTTAGTAGTTCATTATGTTGTGTTTTTATGTGATTATTTTACATATTTATAAGAAGGTAATTTCCATTGAAAAACATTGGGTTGTCACATTCTTCCCCCTTATGAATTTTCGCTCTCGAAATTTCAATTTACACAAATAGGTGAAGGTACTTCTCCTTCATCGCCTCTTCCAGTTCCCAAGTATATTCTTCAAACATATGGTTCCTCCAAAACAAATTGACAAGGTGGGTTTTCTTTTTGTGTATAACCTTATCTCTCTGGCCTAGAATCTCTACTGGCTACTCCTCAAAATGGAGATCATCTTCCAGATGTACCACCTCTGAGTTTAGTACATGTGAGGGGTCTGGTATGTACTTCCTCTGGAGTGATACGTGAAAAACATCATGAACTTGAGCCATATTCGGTGGAAGTGCAATCTTATAGGCCATGGATCCTATGTGGTCAAGGATCTAAAAGGGGCCGGTGTACCTTGGGATTTTCTTTCCTTTCTTTCCAAACCGCATGATTCTCTTCCATGGTAATATTTGAAGGAAGACTTTATCTCCAACACCGAACTCCAAGTCCCTTCGATGGTTGTCAGCATAGCTCTTTTGCTGACTCTGAATAGATTTGATGTGTTTCTGGATGAATTGAACCTTATCTGTCATCTCTTGTCCAAGATCAGGTCCAAGTAGCTTTCTTTCTCCAACTTCATCCCAATAGGTTGGAGTCCTAAATCACTTTCCATACAGAGCTTCATATGGATCCATCTGAATACTCAAGTAGAAGATGTTGTTGTATGAGAACTCAACCAATTGGATAAGATAATCTCATCCACCTTTAAATTCTATAGAGTAGGCTCTTAGAATATCTTCAAGTGTTTTAATAGTCCTTTCAGACTGTCCATCAGTTTGGCGGTGATAGGTTGTGCTGAAATTTAATTCAGTACTCAAAGCTTGTTGAAGGCTCCTCCAGAATTTCGATGTAAACCTTATATCACAGTCATAGAAAATTGAGAGTGGAACAACATGATGTATCACCACTTCCTTCACATATATCATTTCAAGTTGTTCAAGAGAGATATCTTCTCGAATAGTGATGAAATGGGATGTCTTGTTGAGTCGGTCCACCACAACCCATATCGCATTATTTCCCTTCGACGTCTTCAAGAGACCACTGACAAAGTCCAAAGTAACATTTTCCCATTTCCACATGGGTATAGGAAATGGATTCATCATCCTGTTGGACTTTTGTCACTATGCTTTCACTTGCTAACATACCAAGCACCTAGATATATATTCTGAAATCTCCTTCTTCATGTTATCCCACCAGAAGTGTTCTCAGAGATCACGGTACATCTTGGTACTCCCAGTATGGATAGAGAATGTTGAGCTATGTTCATTTTTCAATGGATACTTCTTTATCCTGGGTTATGAAGGGACACAAATCCACATTCCAAACCAAGGAACACCATCATCTTCGATAAGGAACCCATACATCTTCCCTTCCTTTATTGTATTCTCCCTCTTTTGTATCTCCACAACATCCCTTTGTGCTTCCTTAATCTTATCTTGGATGGATGGTTTCACAATAATTTGGGAATGGTAGGATGTATCCCCTTCCCTTATGATCTCTAAATCCATCTTTTCCATATCAAAGAAGACAGGGCCTTTCTCAATCTGTAACATGGATAGAGTAGCATGTTCTTTTCTTTGTTGAGAATCAACTACCTTTTTCGCCTTTCCAGGATGGTAGTGAATAGAGAAATTGTAATCCTTGATTAGCTCTAACCATCTCCTTTGATTCATGTTGAGCTCCTTTTTTGTGAATATATACTTTAGGCTCTTCTGGTCGGTGTATATGTCACACTTCTCACCATAAATGTAGTGTCGCCAAATTTTCAAGGAAAAAATCATGGCTACCAGCTCTAGATCATGCGTATGGTAGTTATTCTCATAGATCTTCAACTATCATGAGGCATAGGCTATCACGTTATCGTTTTTCATGAGTATGTAACCCAAGACTTTCTTTGAAGCATCACTGTATTTCACAAGACTTTCTCCAATTTTCAGTAGTGTGAGTACAGGGGCAGTGATCAGCCTTCTCTTTCGCTCCTTGAAGCTTCCCTCACATTCTTCCATCCATACATACTTTACCCCTTTCCTTGATAACATAGTTAGCAGGCTTGACAATCATGAAATTTTTCTCACCAAACTTCAGTAGTACCAAGATAATATAATAAAACTAAGGATTTTTGTGACACTAAAGGGCATGTTCTATTCCTCTATCACTTTTTTCTTTGAAGGATCCATAGAAATTCCCTCACTTGTGATCACATTTCCCAAGAACATGACTTTCTTCATCCAAAAGTCACACTTGCTGAACTTGGTGTACAACTTATCCTTTTTCAATGTCTCCAACACTAGTCTTAGATGTTCTTTGTGTTCCTAATTGCTCTCAGAGTAGATGAGAATATCATCAATAAACACCACCACAAATTTGTCAAGGTAATGTCTAAAGACTCTTTTCATTATATCCAAGAATATTGCTGGGGAATTAGTAATTTCGAAGGGCATAACCAGTAACTCATAGTTCTGATACCTTGTATGGAAGGAAGTCTTCTGAATATCTTCCTTATTCACCTTTAATTGATGATATACAGAACAAAGATCCACCTTTGAGAGGTACTGAGCTCCTCTTAACTGGTCAAACAAGTCGTCAATCCTTGGAAGAGGATACTAGTTCTTTATGGTGATATTGTTGAGTTCCAGATAATCAATACATAGTTACATTGTTTCGTCCTTCTTCTTCACAAAGAGCACTGGCGCACCCCAAGGTGATGCACTATGGAATATAAACCCTTTGTCAAGATTCTCCTGCAGTTTCTTTTTTTAATCCTCCAGTTCGACAAGAGCCATCCTATAAGGACACTTTGAGATAGGAGTTGCTCCGGGTATGAGTTCAATTGAGAACTCTACCTCACAATCCGGGGAAATTTTGGGTAACTATTCGGGAAATACATCATTGTATTCCCTCACAATGGTCATTTCCATAGGGTTGGAACCTTCCTTTAACTCAAACATTTGGGAGAGGTATGCCTCTTCGTAGGGAATCAGCATCCACATAGATCAAGGATTTTTCAAAGGAGATTCATGAGCTTCCTTGAATTTTTAGAGGAGCATCGGATGGTTTAGAATATGAAAAGATATTTCCTCTTCTCAACAATTGATATGTTCTCTATATAACAAGAAACAATACATTCCCATTATAGCGTCGAATTCCACCAACGTAAGTATTATGAGATTTTCCGAAAGAATCTCCCCACTTATGCCAACAGGAGAAGTGTCAAACACTTGGGTTTCAAGGATTGAACCACTTGGTGTTTTTAGAGATATCTCTATTTCAAGTTTTCAGGGCTTCGATTCTATAGTTTTAGGAAACTTACAAGATATAAAGGAATGCATAGAACCCGAATCAAATAAGACTTTTTTCAACCTTGAGTGAATAGGAATTATACCTTGTATGACTTAATTATCTTACACCACTTCCGTAGTAGTGATGGAATAATCCTTCCCATGTTCCTTTGGCTTTGGTGGCTAATGACATTGATTACCCTCGACAACTTGAGGTTTAGTGCACTGGCTTGCATAGTGCCCTAGCTCCCCAACAGTTGTAGCATTGAACCATGGGTGGTTCTCTCCTTTCATCTGCTAAATTATCTTTCCTTTTCATATCTTTTCAACACTCTTGAGCATGATGTCCTTCTTTCCCACACTTGAACCATTTCCCCATCACTTTAAGGTAGTTCCCATGGTGCAACTTACCACATTTTTGGCATGTGGGTCTTTGAGTTTTCTTCCCACCTTTATCATTAAATCCACCGGCATGAAACTCAGTCTTTCAATTCTTATCACCATATCCATGGGACCATTCTCCAAACTCCATCTCTATTTTTAGAGCACACCGAACAACTTCTTTATAACTCCCAAAGTCTCGAATTTCATGAGCCTTTTGAAGGTGTGGTTTTAATCCACTAAAGAATCTATCAATTTTGCTATCATTATTGACAAAAAAACCTTAAGTGTACCTTGCAAGCCTTCTAAAATTCTCTTCATAAGTTGTGACAGATTCTCTTTATTTTTTCTTGAGCTCTATGAATTCTCTCTCCATCTTCATGTGAAGAGTTCTTGGGAAATACTTGTTAAGAATAATTATCTTAAAGTCTTCCCATTCCATCTCTTCAATTTCCTCCCTTGGCTTGGTGTTCTTAATCAAATCCCACCATTGATCGGCCTCTCTATATAGACGATAAATGTCTAGAGTCACCTTCTCCATCTCAGAACAGTGAATCACAGAAAATATCTTCTCCATGGAGTTGACCCACTATTCTTCAACTAGAGGATCAGAAGATCCACTAAATGTCTGTGGTCGTTGCCACATAAAACATTCGATAGCCAGTTTCTCTCTCTTTGGTGAAGGAGGAAATTCCCCGTTATTATGTTTATTGTTCATAAACTGAGATAATTGGGTAATAATTTCCATGAAGTATTGAACTCCACCCCCCAAATCATTGGTTATGTCATTCGGTCAATCGTTTCATTGGCCCTCGCACGAGTTGTTGGCCTGGTTTCTCCTCGTTCTCCCCATTTTCTAAAATAGAAAATGTTAGAACAAAACATAAGTAAAAAAGTAATAAATAAATAAATTATTCATTTGAACAATTTATACTAAAATCATAACATATGGGATCCCTATGTAGATATTCTTGTGCGCATATTTGTACTTATTCAAATGCAAGAGGATTTCTCTAGGGTTCACTAATCATAATTCCCAAATTAACTAAAACTTGCCTCTATTACCAACTATAGAGACCCACCCTTTTCTTACATTACTATTACATTATTTTATGATAAAAAACATAATAGTATAACAAAAATAGGATATAAAGGTTTAGTGTCTTGGGAAAACTAGGACTATACATAGCAATTACATCATCAAGCATAACAATTTATTTTATTTCTTCTTCTCTAGCTTCTTATTGGCACTTGACCTCTCCTTAGTACATGTATCCTCCCGATGATATACATCAAAAGGAGTGAGCTAAAATCCTGATAAGAGGATAGAGAAGAAAAATATAGCATGGGGTGAGCATAATCATAACATAGGAAAAAGATCATGATCATGATTGGAAGCATAAAAAAGAGACTTGAAGTGTGGAAATGCATAAAAATTAAACATCATGTCTTAGTGGTTAAATGCCACACATAATTATGAACCAACCTAGAATATTGTCCACATTATTTCACATTTACTCATGAGATTCATCACTTTACCCAATGCATTGGAACACTGTATAATTCCGAGCGCACCCGTCACATTCAAACATTAATATTGCGCTATATAATTCTGGGTGAACCCGTCACATCATAATATTATCATTATCGTGCATTCCACATAGAAAATATATCAATAAGTAACATAACTAAACCCTGGAGAAGGATTTTTTTCATCTCATAAGAACATATTCATAAACTTTGGTTTCCCAAAACAAATAGGGAATAACATACTTGATCAAGAACCATCAACCTTGAATGAGATGTAAAAGGTGAGTTCTTAAAATAATTGTTCTTTTGGAAAACATTTTGTTTGAAATAAATGATAGTGGTAAACATGTATAACCCAAAAAATGAAATAAAATGATAAAAAATGATTTTTTAGGAGTAACCATATCAAAATGGATTGAAATAGGGAGAACCCAAAGGACAAAATTTGGGTTCAAGAATTTCCCCTTACCTTGTATCCGAATGATTCCTTCTCTTTAATGTCCTATATAATGATATTATATTCATTAATTATAAATTAAAGAACCTTTTATACATGAATATGGGTAATTTTGGTTTCATTAGGTCATTTTATGGGCCTTTTGATGAGTTATATGGTTTAAAAACATTGTTTGGGAATGTTCGTTTTTATGGTCTTCTTGAGTGGTTAACTCGTATTCTTAAATGAATGTTCGGGTAGAACATGGGTAAACATCCAGAACAAATATTACATGTTATTAATGACATTATATAATTAAAAATTATCTTAAAATGAATTATATTATATACCATGTGGATGAATCATTAGATAAAAATTAAATGATGATTGTTTGGGTTAATTTGGGCGGTTTTTCGATCACAAAGAACTTGTTTTAATTTATCACTTAGTAATATGTACATAAGTTAGTTCCAAAACATTAAATAGGACAAAATAAATATAACATTTTCAGGTTCAACCATAAAAATGGTTTCATGACCAGATCTGAAGGTAGAAATTGAAGATTAAGACATGTCGTTCTTGAAGGTGGTAAATTAACACCTCACGAACAACGTTCTCTTTAATAAAATAAAAAGAAGAGGAGAAAGGGGTTGGATATAATATCTCATTAATATCATAACATTACAGTATATGTATGTTACTAGAGTTACCATACCATTTGGACAAAGATATGTGTGGATAGAATAAGAAAAGAACTAGAAATTGAAAGGGAATTAAAGGAGAAGAGGGAGAGAAATTGCATCTTGAATCCTCCTCTTGAGATCCTTCTTAAGGGGCCTAATCTAGGTATTTTGATGAGAACAGAAGCTGGTGGACATGGGGGAGGGGATATGTAAGATTCCTGGGCAGATTTTAGACAATTGTTGAATCTTGAGAGGTGTAAGGAAATGAGGGTGTGAAGGGTGGTTTTTATAATGGAGGGGAGAGGGGTTTCTTTAATATAAAATTCATTAGTTTATTAATTTCCCCTAAAACAAAGAATAGTGAGTCTTAAATGACCAATAATAGTAAAGATGGAATTTGAGTTTGAGATTTGGGTTCTTAAATCACTTGTGATGTCAGGAATAGTGAGTTTAAATTATAATGCAGTTATACGGTAAATTAATGTATTTTACTATTCACCAAAAATTCAAGTATTTCAGAAAAATCCCAAAAATTTACCGCAACCATTTTTCGACGTGTAGAATCTAAAAATGAAGTACATTTTTCAAAAATAATTTTCTAATTATGATTAATTTAATATTTAATGAAAATCATAATTTATTATTAAAAAACCAGTTTTAAAACATTCATTTAGTTATTCTAAAATATAGGTACATCATATATTCACTTGAATGCTATTTTTATAAAATCTTAGGTAAGGTTACTATTCATTAGGGTATATCACTATTCATAAGGGTAGGTTACTCTTCATAAGGGTAGATTACTATTCACCAAAAAATATTTTTGTTTTATTATACCTCAAAAATCATCTTCAACACAACTGTGTTTGTCAGATTTTCAAAATTCCCAATACATAAGTGACAAACTTGTATTTAAAGGTCACTTAGCAATTAATAGTTTATTATTTTGTGTTTTCATCTGATTTTATGACATATTTATAAGAAGGGAATTTCCATTGAAAAACATTGCGTCGTTATAGAAATCAGTGAAGCAGACGACTTTCTTATCTCAGGTAGAGCCTAAATGCTTTGTGATGCAGTTGAAGATGAAAAGTGGGTTCAGGATATGAATGAATATCTAGATCAGATTGAGAAGAATCGGACATCGAAGATTGTTTGGAGGCCAACTGAAAAGAATTTCAGGGGCACTAAATGGGTATTTCGCAACAAGAAGAATGAATATGGAATAGTGATTCAAAAAAAATCATGACTAGTGTGCAAAGGATACTCCTAGATAGAGTGAATTGATGTCGATGAGACATTTTCACCGGTTTCAATGCTGGAGAAAATCAAATTATTCCTAGCCATTACAGTGTAATGGAAATTCAAAGTGTTCCAGAAGGATGTCAAATCTGCATTCTTGTATGGGGTTTTGGAGAAAAAAGTGTATATCGATCAGCCAGATGGTTTTCTCATTCATGAGGATGACAACAAGGTTTTTCAATTGAAGAAGGCATTATTTGTGCTGAAACAGGCACCGAGAGCATGGTACTCAAGGCTTGATCAGTATTTGAAGAATTTTGGTGTCCAACGTGGTGGATTTGATTACAATCTCTATTTCAACAACAACAGTAATCAGAGGATGATGGTTCCGATTTACACTGATGAGATAATATTTGGTGGATCAGATGAAGCACAGTGTAGATAGTTTTCAGAATTCATGAAACATGAGTTCGAAATGTCAATGATTGCTGAGTTGACATTTTTCATTGGTTTACAGGTGACACAAGGAAGTAAAGGCACTTTCATTTCTCAATCCAAATATTACAAGGAGGTTATGAGAATATTTGGAATGGGAAATTCTAATGAGATGAAGACTCTAGTTTCTACCCAGATGAAATTATAGAAAGTTGATAATGGAAAGGCAATTAATATCAGAGAATATAGGAAGATTATTAGGAGTTTATTGTACCTGACAGTGGCGAGACCAGATATTGTTTTTTCCACATTCCAAGTAGCGAGATATCAAATTAATCATAGGGAAAGCCACATGCTTGTAGTAAAAATAATACTTCTATATATCAAGGGAATGGAGGATTTTCTCTTGATATATAATGAAAAATCTCAGTCAGAGTTATTGGGATATACTAATGCAGATTGGGCCGATTCAGCGAATGATAGGAAATCAACGTCAGGAGGTGTATTCCATCTTGGTGGTTTGTGTATCTCGTGGCTAAGAAAGAAGCAAGATTGAATTTCATTAAGCACCGCAGAAGCTGAGTATATTGCGGCCACTCAATCATGCACACAGTTATTATGGATGAAGCAGCATCTTGATGATATGGGTGTTGAAGTGAAGTTTCCGATCAGAATCCAGTGTGATAACTCAAGTGCAATAAATCATATAAAAAATCATGTGCATCACCCAAGGAGAAATAACATTGAGATAAAGTATCATTTTATCAAGTAGAAGGTTTATAAAGGAATTATGAAGTTGGAGTATGTACCTATTGAGCTACATATTGTGGACATTTTGACAAAGGCCTTACCCAAAGATGTATTTGAGTGGTATCAACTAGCTCTGGAAGTCCATTCAATTCCTCGCACTTGGAAATGTGTTGATATAGAACCTCCCCCCACACTCCTGAGGTATGGTGTGTTTTTTTATACTGTGATCATATGTGTTTTTTCCATCATCTCAGACCATAGAGAAGTGACCTTCAGGTTCGTTGACAAAGGGGGATAAATTGTGACTCCTCAAGGGGGGGGATTGTGGCTAAAGAAGGGAGAAAATGTCATAGTCAAAGATGTGAGGAGAAGCTGATAGGTGGAGTAGTGGGATAGGGGGAGAGAAAAAATAAAGGGGGAGTATGAGTTTTAAATCTGGCGATGATAGAAATGATCAATCAAAGAGTAGATATCATGATAGGTGAGGATCGTGATAAAAGGAGAAGTGTGGCATTGGAATGGTGTTAGATGGTGGCCAGGGTTCACCGCTTGGTATTAGTTTAGAAATTAGTATTAGTGTGGTATCAATAATTGGTGTCATAAATGAAGTGATTCATTAATGAACTTTTCATTTGCTATTGTTTCTCATGGAGATCATTTCTCATTTGGGCTTATAGTATGTGTTGAGCGAATCCTTGATCGCTATCAGAATGTCAAGAGGTGAATGGTGGATCATGGAAGGATCTTCACTGAGGTATCAAAGTGCATAGAATTTTTATGAGAATAGTTTTCAACAAACCCAAAGGGGGAGATTGTTGGGCACAAATCACTCAAGGTATCATTGAAGCATTTTTGAGGTGATTCTGTTTGTTGGAAAAGTGGGACTCTATGTTGTGTTTGTTGAAAAAGTAGACCATGATGTAAAACATTATTGAAAAGGGGGGTTTAAATTGAGATTTGATGAGTTAAAGGTATTTTTTCAACAATCCATGATTGATTGAAGAACTTCGACAATGGAATGAATGATCTGGAGGTGGTACAGAAAGAACATCCAGTGTTTTCCAAATTCTTGGGCCTCAAAATTGACAAATGGATAAAAGTGTTTTTGGAAAAGGGACTTGCACGCCAGTGTCTTGGAAGCTTGTAAACTTGCGCGCCATATGTTTTTCAAATCAAAACATAAAAATAAGGCAAAGGATAGAGGGGTGCCTATGTTTTGGTTTGGTTGCGCAAGTGACTAGGGTGGAAAAGACTAGGGCGGTTGGACTGGCATGCTGAGAGGAGACTTGCACGATGACACTCGGCATACCCAAAATTCCTCTAAATATAGGGCTAACCCTCCTCATTTTGAAGGTAATTCAAAACTTAGAGAAAACTAGAGCTCCAATCCTGTAGGTGGTCTGGTCGCGTAAGTGGTGGTTTGGTCGCACAAGTGCTGGTTTGGTCGCACAAGTATAATGATAATCAGAAGTTGCACACCAGTTGATAGTTGCACGCCAATATTGGTTTGTGCATAAGAGTGTGTGAGTCACCCTTGTTCAGAGTTGAAGAAGGGGGTTTTGCGCAAGTGGTAAGGTGACACTTGCGCACAAGGATTGACGAAGCACACCAACCATTAAAGATGCGCGCCAAACATAGAGAAGTGTGTCGATCATTCTAGGGTTGCATGAAAAGTTAGAATATTGCCCTGTATATCCATGGTAATGTTGTATTCATCAGTTGATGAAAGTGGAACTTCGACAGAGTATCTACATACAGAGGAAGATGCATTCTCTTGTGATAATGAAGGGACATACAAGTCTTTAAACTATGAGTGGATCTTCTGAGGAAGCATTGAGCACACATCAGTTGAGTGTAGTAATATTTCATTTTGTGAGTGGTTGTAAACCAGGAGAGATAGTGATCCCACTCCAAACATTGTAAACAGTAGTGCGCTTTTAGTGGATTTGGTACATTGGCACATCGTCAGTGTATTCTCCTTGGATGTTTCCCAGTGAGGGTGAAAAAAGTAAAAATCTTTGTTTCCTATGTAAGATTTAGTTTATGTTTATACTTTGCTATAGGAAAGAGAGAGAAGAGTGTTTTTCTTAAAAGTGAAATAAGATCAATATGGGAAGTTATTTTCATCTATCATACCCTAATTCACTCCCCCCCTCTGAGGGTATCTAACCCAGTGGACCTAACATGAACATTTATCAATGATACCAGGTATTAAATTAAAATATATTATCTATTCATTACTTATAATTAAATTTGGACTAATTATAAATCAATAATAATTACACAGCTTTTGGAAGGATCACTATTGGATAAAACAATGTCTTTTTTGGGATCTGCTATATTGGTCTGATTTGTTGGAATGTCTCTTGTTAGATGCCATGCATATTGAGAAGAATAATTAGGTTGATATATTGTATATAGTTTTGGATACACTTGGTAAGATTAAATATAATGTAAAGGTGTGATTAGATCTTTACAAAAAAATATATTCTTCTAGAACATGAGTTATTTGAAAATGATTGGTCACATAAGTTAATGAAGAAAAAAGTGTATAATACAGTTTCTAAAGAAAATATTTTACTATTCTGTTAATGCATTGTATATTTGAGGTTACCATATGGTTATGTTTCCTCTTTGGAAAGATGGTTTGGAAATGGTCATATTGCTGCATTAAAAATCATGATTTCTTTGTTATAGTGGAAGTACATATACCAATTGGAATTACAGGTTTGTTGAATAATTTTATTTGGGATGAACTAATATAAATATCATATTTTTTGAGACATTTTAATAGAGAAAATAGACTAAGATGCACCGAGTAGTATTCAAGAAGATGTTGTTTTAATTTTTTATAAACTAAAAAAATTATATGGACGTTCATTGATTAATGGGAATTTTTAATATTACATTTTCAATATGAAGAAAAATATGGAGGACCAGTACAGTTCCAATGGATGTACCCATAGGATATATTCATATAGAAATCAAAGAAATAGGTATGTAACAAAGAATTATTTGAAGCTTTAATGGTAGAGTCATATTTCAAAGAGGAAATTTATTTTTTATTTGATCATTATTTTTAACATGAATATAATTCAAAACATAACTCAATTGGTCATGATGAGTGAAATATTGATTATTTAATGAACCTTCAATTATCAATTATTAATCATCTTAAACTTGGATTTGGTAGAGTTTATTAATGATGTATTTCATATGATGAACATCACAAGGAACATACATAAGTTCTCCTCAGTTGTGAAGAAAAGACATGATTTGTATAGTGGGTGCTGATTTCACCCATTCATTATAGTATTTAAAATGTAAATTAATATTATTTATTTTAGATATTATATGGTGAATATATCAAGAAACGGATTCTAAAAATTATACCAGCTGCTCTTGAATAATGTTGGATGTGTAATGTTTTCCTACTTTTTTCAAAGACTCGTAAATAATTTTTGTAGGGTTAAATATATAAAATCAATTTATTATTTTTAATATTTCTATTTTTTTAAATTTTTTAGGTACTATAATGTATTGGTAAAATTGATAATCAATTTTTTGTATTAATAAATCCACCATAAAAAATGTTCAAATATCATAATGCATATGTCATGAATGGTTTTCGATTTCATACACATGAGTATGTGAATCAAAAAAAATGAACATTTGTGTTTTCTTGAATTTATATCATCATAGAGAAAGTGATGTTGACATTTAATGCACGTTGGATAAAGATATTGAGTTGTGTTATCTGGGATAGAATTATGCAATAATTTTTAAGTTTCATAGGTTTGATACTGATAAAGGATTGTGTATTCATCTACACCATGGAATCATTGAAATTAAATATAAAATTAATCTAATTGTAAACAAACTATTTGTGTTGGCTCATCAAGAAAATAAAATTTATTATAAAATTTATTATGTTTCTTAAAGATATTTAATCAACTAGTTGTGAAATTTAAAAAAGAAATCTCATGATCATTGGTTTTTAAAAAGTAAAAGTGGTTCTTCTAAGTGAAAGGAATTATAATTTTTCAAGAGATAACTCCAAATACATATTTTACATGAAGAGACTCAAATATCTATGATGATACCCAACAATTATGGACCGACGATGAATTTTTTTTTGAGGATATAAAAATTTAATTTAAAATAGAAAGATATGATGAAGCTGATGCTCCTATGGAAATTGATGATACTCAGAGGAAGATGAAGATATTTAAATCATCGAATATAAATATGAATACAAATATGAAGAATGATGCAATTAAATGTTGCTTATAGTGATAATTAATATATTACTCCCATTTTAAATTATTTTTATACAATATTCTTTCCCTATTTTAGATTGATAGAAATGATTGTGATGAAATGTTGTGTAGCCTTGATGTAATTTTTCTTCCAGGTGATCATCCCGATGCTTCATTATATGAAAAACAAATTGCTATCAATTCATCATCAACTTGGAGGGGTCATGATCTAGTGATATTGATGACTCCCAACCCTATTCCTAACCAGCATCCACATCTTTATTTTGATCCACACATGAATAGGTATGTTTAGTTTTGTATTTTAGTAAATTTTCATTCATTGTCAGTAATTTTAATTAATTTCTTTATTTAATATTTGGTCAATTATCTATTCTTTTTCCCACAGTTTCTCACATATAACTTTAAAAATGGTTTCCATTCTATGAAATTATTTTTCTAGACCATGGGAGATGAGGGATCAGATTCTCATTAATTTTCATCGTCAAATTTTTGATAATTGGATGGTATGTAAATAAATATTAATTATTTTGAAATTTATTTAATTATTATGTTTCTAATATTAATTATTTATAGATTTTACCATATCCCATCGAAGATAGAATGAGAACACCTATTTGGGAGTCCTGAGAGATTTATATGCATGAGTGTTGTTTTCATGTTTTGTACAATTTGATGAAGAGAGACATGGATTAATCTAGGGACACTGTTTTTATTAGTCTTGCTACACCAATCGGACAAAATACATCTCATCTCATGTTTTGTATGGATTGTGGACCTAATAAATGATATATAGTTTTTATAGAAGATTATCATTAGGCCAAAAAAGTAGGGGAGGTAGGAAGTCAGACATGGTGCTAGTAGTCATACTTTTAGTACTAATTGATTACATATGGTAAGTAATTTTATTTAATAATTTATATATAATTTAAATTAAAAGTGTTTATTTTATATTCATATAGGCATTTGAGCATCCTAATGTTTTATATTTTGATGTTTTTAAGAGTATGCACATTGATCCTACCATTGAAGAGATTACTAGTGACAAATTGTTGTCAGTATAATTTCTTTCATTTTTAAAAATAACTAAAAAATATATTTTTACTCTTTTAATTTCAAATTTTAGTTGAAGTATTAATATGAGGTTCTAACTTATCACACAAATTAAGAGATTTACGCAGAGACTATGTGTCAGGAGACTAGTTTTGGGTGATTTGGTGAGGCAGCATGGATGTAGGAAATGAAATATGCTATTGAGAAAGGCTGAGTGGTTGGTATCAGTTATAAATTGATATCTATAGTTATTATGGTACTGTTGTGTGGCCATCAACCAGTTCGAGTGGATCTCATATAGATTCCTCAACATTGTATACAGAGTATGAGGTAATGTTATGAGCACTGAATGAGGTTCAAGAGACCCTATATAGGAATAAAGAGGATAATCATCAAGAGAAGATATCAGAAGAAGATAATTAACATTGATGGTAGGAGCAGCAACATGATCAAATCAAGGAGTACATTTGACAATACATACAGTGTGTATGGATGGAGTTCCCTCCAACTGATCCTTTGGATGAGCCACCACCTCCATAGTAATTGATATATTTTTATGAAAACCATATTATGATTAGTTTTTAATGAACATATGATGTTTAATATTGTTATTACTTCATAATTATATAGTTTTATATATTATAGTTTATATATTTTTTTGTTTCTTTTTTTAGAAAATATTTTTTTTATTTTTTCATATTATTTGAGAAAATATAAATTATCTGTCACAGTAACTTATTCAAAATGGATATTTCATTCCATCACAAATAATATATTTCAACATATATTTAATTCCATCATAAATAAGAAATTATATTATATATAAGAAAAAAAATGTGATCCCATTTACCAATATAGGGAAATAGTGATGGGATCCCTTTGTTATTTCCCCATAATAAATAACTAAATTTCTAGTTGTATATACAAATAAATATATCTAACACCTATCCCCATGCTTCCCTTAATCATAAAAAAATATCATTTAATGAATTAATCAATTTATAATTAATTAAACAATTTAATCCAAAATAATTAAAATAGGCATAAATTCCTAAAACCTTACCTGGCCTTCACCTCTTGCCAAAACCTCTGCCCATGGGGTATTATTCCCTCCAGAAACACACTCAATCCTAGTCCTTGATATACCATTAATTAATTTTAATTTTATTAATTTATTCTATAATTAATCCAAACATGCATGATACCAAAAAAACTCTTCAGGTTCTACTATCACACAAAAACTGAAATCAAACATCAATGGCAGGTATACAAGTCACTCCCAACACCATTCGAGGAAAAATTACTACCATGAGACAATGATTCATTAACCAAATTAATTTAGTTTAGGTGAATACCCAATAAAAATTCATACTACATTTCACCTCCATCACAAGAGCATATGTCAAAGTATAGACTTCGTCTCAAGAAACCCTCTACACACGCAGAGAAAAATCCCCATCAAAATCATCCAAATCCACCATGCTTTGATGGAATCTACAGTGACCCAAGCCTTTTTTTCATATCATTACATGATTTTAAGCATACTTATACATCATAGTACAATCCAAGGATCGTTAAGTCTAGTTTCTTCAAAGACTAGGTACATAAAACATAAAACATGGGGAAAAATTCATTATTTAATCTCTATAAAGAGATCCTAACTTCCTTTGAGCCCTTACATCTGCATAGGGTACCCTGGGGAACACATGAACAAAGGGATGAGCTGAAAATCCCAGTAAGGAAAAGAACATAAGGATATGTCTTAAGCACATGAGTTAGGAGGCATGACATAATGATATCCAAAGAACAGAACATATACAATAATATCATATAAGCATGTGATCATATAAACATGAAATCATATAAATGGTGCAGAATCATAAAAAATTTCTTTAGTACAGTTCAAGGCTAATATTTAATCCCATTTCTCATTTTAGTACGGGTCAAGGATAATAATTAATCTCGTTTCCCATTTTAGTACGGGTCAAGGCTTACCGCCAATCCCATTTCACATTGCATCTCATGAGAATTAACTTTTTCCAATGCATTGAACCACTATCTGGGAGCACACATCTCAACATTTTCATGAATATTATTTCCACATAAATATTCTTTCCACATAAATAATCATACATAAACATAAGGGTATCCATTGAAAGAATTGGGTACCACAAACATGACATAAATCATAACAAATCGGAGAATCATCAAAGTGTACATGAAAGAAAAGGATTTGAACATACATCAATGTTTATAGGGTAAAGTAGGAATATAACATTTTAAGTGGTGTCAAAAATAAGGGACAACATATATGAAATGTATTTGAGTAACATTAGCGTTAAAAAAATTATTGCGGTTTTAAGGAAAATGTTATAGATATTTTAAAATAGAATAGAGAAGAATCTTTTATATAAAAACATAATTGAACCCAGAAGGTTTCCATAATAAAAATACTGATTTTATAAATATATTGGTATCTTAAAAAATAAGATAGAGTGCACTTGAAATTGGGTAAAAATTTGGGAAGTTCCCTTAAAAGATGTTTGCTTATCGGAAATTTTTAAGGTGGGAATATTTTAAAAACATGTATATCCCAGGAAGAGAGTGATGAAAGGGTCTTAATGGATGAATTTTTAAAAACTAAACATCATTTATAATATTTACATAAATAGATAAGAAAACTCCACTTTGATATAAAGAAATATAAGGAAACCCAAATGAACAAAAATGGTTCAGGTAGAATTCGTTACAGTTTATTGGCATGGGGTCGGGTGTAACTAAGAGGGATTGACGAGAGAAATAAGGGGTTTCTAATCAATTATAAAACATGAGGGAAGTATGGGGGAGGTTCTAAAACATACCACATCATTAGGGATTACACATAAAATGGAAAATCATAGAGGACAATCTTGATTAAGAGTGAAATAGAGAGGATCCCTTACCTTAAATCCATTGGTGTTCTCCACTTGTTATTAAAGACCTAAAAAAATTAGATTTATTAATTTAAAATTAAAAACATTCTTATATATTAAATTGGTTTATTATAATCATTTTATGTTGATTTATAACCATTTCAATTGGTTATGATATTCAATTTCATTGCTCGGGCTCGTTTATTTACTCAGTTTTAATGACTGGTTCACTTATATTCATGTTTGGATAAACATGTAAGATGAAAGTGGTTGTCTGGAATTGAAGTTATATTCTATTAGTTCACATCCTGAAGATTACATGGTTTTAAATTTAATTTGGTTACTTAGTGTGAAGTCTAATTATTATATAAAAACATAGTGACAATCTTTTTTGTTAATCGATGGGTTTGATTACAATGATCATGTTTTTCTTTATAACTTAATACCATTTGTAAAAAAGTATTACAGAACCAAAAAATAGGATATATTAAATATATAATAATCTGGTTCCACCATAACACAAATGGTCTCATGACCATAATTACAGATATTAATAGAAATTGATAAACTGTTGTACTTTAATGTGCTAAATTGGCACATCTCAAACACTGCTTTCATTTCTTTCAATCAAAAGGTGAGTACCGGAGAGGAGATAATGAAATATCCCATTAGAATGAAAAAAATTCAGTAAATATATGTTACTGTAGTTATCATACTATTTGGGTGAAGGTAGGTGGGGAAATAAACAAAAGGAAAAGAACTTAAAAGAAATGAAAGAATTGGAAAGAGGAATTTACTTCTTGAGACTTCCTCCTTTGAGAACCTCTTAAGGGGAGAGGTTTTGGTATTTTGAAGAGGATAGGAGCTTTTGGATGTGGGGTAGGATATTTTGGAGAGTTTTTTGTAGAATATTGGCAAGGAAGAAGGCTTGAGAGTAGTTAAGTGATGTGGGAGTGAGGGGGGTTTTTATAGTGGAGGAGAGGAGGGATTTAATTATATTATAATCATTAATTTATTATTTCTTCCCCAGACAAGGAATAGTAAGTATTTCATGACCAAGAAGAGTAAATGGGTCATGTTAATTCGAACCAAGGGTGGTGACATCAGCCATGATGCTTGTAATAGTCTGTTTTTCTTATAATGTATATATATGGCAAATTACCGTATTTTACTATTCATAAAAAATTCATATATTTTAGCAAAATCTAAAAAATTCACCATAACCATTTTTTGACATGTAGAATCCAAAAATGAATTCAATTTTTTAAAAATAATTTTCTAAATATGATTATTTTAATATTTAATTAAAATCATAATTTATTATCCAAAACTAGTTTTAAAACATTCGTTAACTTATTCTAAAATATAGATATATCGTACTTTCAACTTGAATATTATTTATATATTATCATAGGTAAGGTTACTATTCATTATTGTATATCAATATTCCTAAGGGTATGTTACTATTCATAATGTTAGGTTACTATTCACCGAAAATTAATTTTTTTACCAGACTCCAAATAACTTACTGATTGCAACCGTGTATGTCAGATCTTCAAAATTCCAAACACAGAAGTGAAAAAATTATGTTTATAGGTTACATAGTAATTATTAGTTCATTATGTTGTGATTTAATATTTATAAGAAAGTAATTTCCTTTAAAAAACATCGGGTCGTTACATTCTTCCCCCCTTAAGAAATTTCACCCTCGAAATTTCATTTTTCATTCTAGGCCAAAAAAAGGTGGGGTATTTTTCCTTCATTGCTTCCTCCAATTTCCATGTTTCCTCTTCGTACTTATGGTTTTCCAACAGTACCTTGACCAGATGAGTAGTCTTGTTGCATAGAACTTTGTCTCTACGATCCAAGATCTTCACTAGCTGATCCTCATAGGATAGATCATCCTCCAAATGTACCACCTCTGAAGAGAGTACCTATGAAAGTTCTAGTATGTACTTCCTTAAGAGGGATACATGAAAGACATCAGGTACTTTTGACATGGTATGTGGAAGTGTCACTCGATAGGTCATTGCTTCGACTCGATCAATGATCTCAAAGGGGCCGATGTACGTGGGACTTAACTTCCCTTTCTTCCCAAACCTCATGTTCTTATTCCATGGAGTTATGCATATAAATACCATGTCTCTAACTTTGAATTCAAGGTCTCATTGACTATTATCTACATAAATCTCATATCGACTTTGGGCTGCCTTGATATGCTGCTGAATGGTTTTCACCTTCTCCACTATTTCTTCGACCAGTTCAGGTCCTAACAGCTTACTCTCACTGACTTCATCCCAACGCGCTGGTGTTCTGTATCATTTCCCATAAAGGGCTTCATATGGTGTCATTCAGATGCTCGAGTGGAAACTGTTGTTGTAGGATAATTCAACTAGTGGAAGATGTTTGTCTCATCCTCCTTTGAATTACGTTGAACACACTCTCAACTTGTATTCTAGTGTCTAAATAGTTCGCCTATAGTGTCCATCAGTTTGAGGATGATAGGCTATACTAAAGTTTAGTTCAGTTCTTAGAGCATGTTGGAGACTTTTCCAGAACATTCAGGTGAATCTTGTATCATGATCTGATACAATATACAGTGGTACTCCATGTATCCTTCCCACTTCCTTGATGTAAATCTGTGCAAGTTGATCCAATGAGAAGTCCTCTCGAATCATGATAAAGTGGGATGTCTTTGTAAGATGATCTACAATGACCCATATAGAATTGTTTTCTCTGGATTTCTTTGGAAGTATAGTGAAAAATTCCATGGTAATTTTATCCCACTTCCATGCTAGTATGGGTAGTGGTTGCATCATCCCCTTAGACTTTTTCCTCTCAGCCATCACTTACTGTCATACCAGGAACTTTAATGTATATTCAGTAATCTCCCTTTTTATACTGTCCCACCAAAAGTTTTCTTGGATATCTCAATACATCTTTGTGATCCCTAGGTGGATAGAGAAGGTCGATCTATGTGCATCATTTAATAGCTCCTTATTTATCTCTAGATCATATGTTACATATAATCGTGACCCAAATCTTACAACTCCTTCCTCATAAATTTTGAAATCAGAGGATTTCCCATTTCGGATAGCTTCCACCCGTTTCTAAATTTCCACATCTTTTCTTTGAGAATCCTTTATTTTCTCCAAGAGAGATGTTTGGTAAATCAATTGAGAAAGGATTGATTATGTTACTCCCTTAATGATTCCCATGTCCATCCTTTGAAAATCTAAAAATATCAGATCCTTTTCAATTCTCGTCATTGATAAAGATGCAGGATCCTTTCTACTTAGAGCATCTGCCACCTTGTTTTCCTTACCAGGATAGTTGTGGATTTAGCAGTCATAATCCTTGATGAGATCTATCCATATTCACTAGCGCATATTAAGATCTTTCTGTGTGAATATATTTTTCAGACTCTTGTGGTCAGTATATATCTCACATTTCTCCCCATAGAGATAATGTCGCCATATTTTCAATGCAAATATCACAGCCGCCAACTCCATATCATGTGTGGGATAGTTTTTCTCATGGATTTTCAGATTCCTTGAGGCATAGGCTATCACTTTATCAATTTTCATTAGCACACAACCTAAGCCCTTTTTAGAAGCATAACTATACACCACAAATAGTTCTCCACTTGTAGGGAGTGTGAGTACTAGCACAGTGATAAGACTCTTTTTCAACTCCTTGAAACAGTCTTTACATTCCTGTGTCTAGACAAAATTTACTCCCTTCCATGTCATCTTGGTCATTGGGTTTGACATTCATGAAAAGTTCTTCACAAATCATTTATATTACCCAGATAGACCCAAAAATCTATGGATCTCTATTACAGATGTTGGCATGGGGCACACTTCAATTTCCTTTGTCTTGGAAGGGTCCAAAAATATCCCTTTTCTGGTGAAAACATGCCCTAATAATTATACTTTCTCCATCCAAAACTCACATTTACTGTACATTTCATACAAATTCCCCCTTCAAAAAGTCTATAACATGGTATTCAAATTCTCCTCATGTTCCTCCTTGCTCTTGGATTATATCATAATATCATCAATAAAGACTACCACAAATTTTTTAGGTAATCTCTAAAGACTCTATTCACTAAATCCTAGAAAATTGTTGGAGCATTAGTGAGTCCTAAGGGCATCCCTATGAACTCATTGTGTCCATACCTTGTTCTAAAGGTAGTCATGGGAATATATTCCTTCCTCACCTTTAATTGGTGATATCTCGGCCGAAGGTCCTCCTTAGAGAAATAATTATCCCCACAAAGCTGATCGGTCAATTCATCTATCAGTGGAAGGATAATTTTTCTTTATAGTGATTTTATTGAGCTCACGATAATCAATGTAGAGGCACATTAATCTGTCCTCCTTCTTGACAAAGAGGACTAGAGCACCCCATGGTGAAGCACTCTGGCATATAAAACCATTCTCTATATTCTTCTGTAACTGCTTCTTCAGCTCTTCCAGCTCTACGGTGGTCATTCTGTAAGGTGTCTTTGAGATAGATAGAGATACAGGGATAAGTTCAGTTGAGAACTCAACCTCTCAGTTAGGAGGTACACTAGGCAACTTGTCGGGGAATAGATCAATGTAATCTTGCACGATGGTCATGTATTCAAGCATGATTTTCTCCTTTTTCTCAATCATTTCAGCTAAATATTCTTGTTCATAAAGAAACAATATTTACACTTGATACGATGATTCGAAAGGAGATTCATCTTCCTCCTTACACTTGTAAAGAATCGGAGGATGCTTCGGGATGTGAAAATTGATCTCCCTTTCCCGACAATTGATGTTGGATTTATATAAAGATAGTCAATACTTTCCCAATATAGCGTCAAACTCCACTAAAGGAAGTATAAATAGATTTTCTGGGAGGTTCAGTTCACAAATGTTAACCGGGGAGGAGTTATAAACCATAGACACAAATATTTCCCCATTTGTTGTTCTCACCGAAAAAATTTCCTCCAAATTTTGAGGTGGTGTTTGAATAGTTCAACTAAACTTGCAAGATATGAAAGAATGCGTAGAACCAGAATCAAATAGTATGTTCACTATTCTATAATGAATAACTACTGTACCTTTCACCAAATAATTTTTCGGCTCCACCTCAGTAGTAGTGATAGCATAAACCCTTCATTTTTTCCTTGGAGGGTTTTTTTATTGCATCTAACAAACCTTGGATTAGGGAAATTGTTCACATAATGCCCATGCTTCTTACAGTTGTAACACTACACTACAGGCTGAGTGTTGATCTGAACCATCCTTTCATCTTTAACATTATTAGTATTTTTCATATCCCTTCAGCAACTCTTGGAAAGATGACCAATCTTTCCACATTTGAATCAATTCTAGGCTCCTTTCAAAAAGTCACTAGAATGATTTTTCCCAGAACTTTTATAAGGGGAAAAGTCGGGTTTCTTTCCATCATGGGATTTTTTTAATGAACCACCCATGTTGTTGTCCATTTTTTTCTTTTGGTCACTAGTCCCATGAGACCACTAAGAGTCCTTAATATCTATTTCATCCTTGAGGTCCCAACAGACAATCTCCTCATAACTTTAGAAGTCTATAATTCCCAATGCTTTTTGTAGACTCATCTTTAGTCCACTAAATAAGTGATTCACCTTTCTTTCGGTGTTCATGAATAATCTAGAGGCCTACCTTGCAAAATTGCTTCATATGCCCCAATTGGCTCATCTTCCTTCTGCTTGAGTCTGAGGAACTCTCTTTCCATCTTGAGATGGAGGGTTCGAGTAAAATATTTGTTGAAATATAATCTCTTGAATTCCTCCCAATCCATGGAATAAATTTCCTCTTGGGACATTGTATTCTTGATTATTTTCCACCACAGATCAGCTTCCCCATCAAAACGATAGACCACTAGTACAACTTTCTCTTCTACCGAGCACTAAAGGATGGAGAATATCATTTCAAAGGAGTTAATTCATTGTTCCGTGAGGAGGGGATCAGAAGATTTGCTAAATATGGGAGGCCTTTGTCGCCTAAAGGATTATATGAAAACTTGATCTTTCCTTGTAGGAGTAGGTTGTTCTGCATGATTTTAGTTATTATTCATAACTAGAGCCAGTTGGGCAAGAACTGACATGATGTTTTGATAACCTGCTCCCGTCATATTAGGAATATCATTAGACCATTCTTCACATTTCCTATCATAATGGTAGTTGGAATGTGTTCTTTTATTTCCCACCATTAACTAAGAAAAATAACATATAATTAGGGGTCTTGAATACTTATCTATTTAGCATAAAAATGAAAATTTGAACATAAAAGGATAAACTTATAAAGAAGAATTATATCCTAACTTTTGATTCTTCAGGTTTAAATCTAGGTTGTCCTTATCTATTTCTTAACTTATATTCTTTTGGTCTTTTATATTATTTTTCCCTTAATAATGGTTTGTAACAAGCTCATTAATCTACCAAAGAATATCCACTGGGAGTGTCATAACCAAGAGTGAAGAAACCCCGTTTTCGTGTACCAGGATACCCCGGGTTAATCCCATAACTCATTATCGGAGTTTTTACTCCTAGGTATATCTGTGCCAAATTCATCTCTACATTCTCATATTTAGACAGGGATGTATTTTCTTGATAAAACACTTACTAAATACTCACCAAAATTTAGGAATGTTTTCTTATACTTAATCTCATCCTTAAAGTTCTCACTAGGGTGCTCTATTTCTAATCTCTAAAAATAAATAGACCATCCTCTGATACCAACTATAGTGACCCAATCCTTTTTCATATATCATTACATGATTTTAATCATAATTATACATCATATTACAAGCCAAGGATCATTAAGTCTAGTGTCTTGGAAGACTATGTACATAAAACATAAAACATGGTAATAAAAAACAATTCTTTATTTAATCTCCATAAAGATCTCATAACTTCCTTTGAGCCCTTACATCTGCATAGGGTGCCCTGGGAAACACATGAACAAAGGGATGAGCTGAAAATCACAGTAAGGGAAAGAACATAAGGATACGTCTTAGGCACATTAGTTAGGAGGCATGACATAATGATATCCAAAGCATGAAAAATATAAAATCATATCATATAATAATGTGGTCATATAAACCTAGACTCATATAAATGTGACAGAATCATAAAACATTTCTTCTGTACGGGTCAAGGATAACAGCCAATCTTGTTTCCCATTTTCGTATGGGTCAAGGCTAACCGCCAATCCCATTTCAAATCACATATCATGAGACTTAACTTTACCCAATGCATTGGATTGATATCTGGGCACACCCATATCAAAGATTTTATGAATATTCTTACCATAGAAATAATCATACATAATCAACCATACATAAACATAAGGGTACCAATGGAAATATTGGGTACCACAAACATGAGATAAATCATAACCAATGGGTGTATCATGAAAGATTCCATGAAAGAAAAATATTAGAACATACATTGAAGTTCATAGGGTAAAATTGGAATATAACATGGTAAGTGGTTTCAAATACAAGTTACAACATATATGAAATGTATTTTAGTAACATTATCATTAAAACATTTTTGTGTGTTTTTAAGGAAAATGTTATAGAGCTTTTAAAATAGAATAGAGGAAAAAAATTTATATAAAACCAGAATTGAACCAAAAAAATTTCCATAATAAAAATAATGATTTTATAAGGATAATGGTGGATTAAAACATCGGATAGAGTGCACTTGAAATTGGGTAAAAATTTGGGAAGTTTTCTTAAAAGAGGTTTTCTTATCAGAAAGTTCTAAGGAGGGAATCTTTTAAAAACATGTATATCCCCAGAAGAGTGTGATGAAAGGGTCTTCATAGATGAATTTTTTAAATCTAAACTGAATTCATAATATGAAAATAAGTAGATAAGACAACTCCACTTTAATATAAATAAAGATATGGAAACCCGAATGAACAAAAAGGGTTTAGGAAGAATTTGTTGCAGTTTATTGGCATGGTGTCGGGTGTACCTAAGAGGACTTGATGAGAGAGATAAGGGGTTTCTCATAAATTATAAAATATGAGGAAAGTATGGTGGAGGTTCAAAAATCTAACACATCATTAGGAATGACACATAAAATGTCATATCATAGAGTACAATCATGATTAAGAGTGAAATAAAGGGGATCCCTTACTTTAAATCCGTTGGTGTTCTCAACTTGTTATTTAAGACCTGAATAAAAAAATTATCTTTATTAATTAATAATTTAAAAAATATTGTATATTTAATTGGTTTAGTATAATCATTTTAAGTTCATTTATAACCATTTTTATTGGTTATGAGATTCAATTTCATTGTTCGGACTTGTTTGGTTACTCGGTTTTAATGACCGGTTCACTTATATTCATGTTTGGATAAACATGTAAGATGAAAGTGGTTGTACAGAATTGAAGTTATACTCTATTAGTGAATATCAAAGAGATTACATGGTTTTTTATTTCATGTGGTTACATAGAGTGAATTCTAATTATTATATAAAAACACAGTGATAGTCGTTTTTGTTAATCAGTGGGTTTTATTATAATGAACATGTTTTTGTTTATAACTTAATACCATTTGTATAAAAGTATTACAAGAACCAAAAAATAGGATGTATTACATATATAATACTTTGGTTCAACCATAACACAAATTGTTTCATGACCAGAATTAAATATAACAACAGAAATTGATAAATTGTTGTCCTTGAATGTGCTAAATTTGCACATCTCAAATAGTGCTTTCATTTCATTCAAACAAAAGGTGAAGAAAGGATCTAAGATAATGAAATATCACATTAGAATAAATAAATTATAGTACATGTATGTTACTGGAGTTACCATACTACTTGGGTGAAGGGAGGTGAGGAATGAAACAAAAATAAAAGAACTTAATATAAATGAAGGAATTGGAAAGAGGAATTTACCTCATGAGACTTCCTCCTTTGAGAACATCTTAAGGGGATTGGTTTGGGTATTTGGAAGAGGCTAGGAGATTTTGTACATGGGGAAGGATCTTGGGGATAGATTTGGGTAGAATATGGGAAAGTCACAAAGCTTGAGAGGAGTGAAGAGAAGTGGGAGTGAGCGGGGTTTTATAGTGGAGGTGAGGAGGGATATTAAAATATTATAATCATTAATTTATTGTTTATTCACAAGACAAGGAATAGTAAGTATTCCATTTCCAAAAATACTAAATGGGTTATGTGAATTCAAACCAAGTGTGGTGACATCATCCATGATGTTAGGAATTTTTTATTTAGCTTATAATGTATATATGTGGTAAATTACCATATTTTACTATTCATAAAAAATTCAAGTATTTTAGAAAAATCTCAGAAAATCACCCTAACCATTTTACAATGTGTAGAATCCAAAAATTAAATCCATTTTTTAAATATAATTTTCATAATATGATTAATTTATTAGTTATTTAAAATCATAATTTATTATCAAAAACTAGTTTTAAAACATTCATTAACCTATTCTAAAATATTCATATATCATACTATCAAAATGAATATTTTTTATATATTATCATAGTTAAGGATACTATTCATTAGGGTATATCACTATTCATAAGGGTATGTATCTATTCATAATGGTAGGTTACTATTCACCAAAAATTATGTTTTTCTTATCAGACTCCAAATAACATACTCATTGCAACAATGTATGTCATATTTTCAAAATTCCAAACATAGAAGTGAAAAACCTATTTTTAAAGGTTACTTAGCACTTGGTAGTTCATTATGTTGTGATTTAGTATTTATAAGAAAGGAATTTCCTTTGAAAAAATTGGTTCATTACAGAATCATCATAAAACACTGAATCAAAATTATAATGAAATCAGTGGTCATCCATGAAAAAAAATAATTAATTAATAGACAAAAAATCTAATATCACTATTCAATCAAACCTAGAAACACCCCTAGCTGAAGGGGGTTGAGATATTGAAGGGGGGAATAATGGTTGAAAAAATTAGCCTCCTCCCAATTATTAATTCCCACAAAAATCCCCAACCAATGATTAAAAAAATATGGTTTCCCCCAGTCTAAAAAAACATGGACAAGGTTCATGGAATGAACCTATGTTTAACACCATGAATAGGTCAAGGTAGGAGGTCCGGCTTTCCGCCCAACTATTTCAGCGAGTAAATCCCAACCATTACACCATGAATGACTATACGATATATTTTTTCAAATGAATGTCTTCTAGATCTATCTAAAATTCATCTAAGGAACTTCAGGCATCTATTTAACCTCACTCCACATCCAAAATAAAATATTATGATGTCCAAATTATTGGAAACTCATTCTGAGTCACAATTCTCAATACAACCCTACTACCAAACTAATAGTTTAAAATTACCCCAAAATTGCACACCCATAAAGAGTGTGGAGTTTTACAGTGCACTTGTCTTGAGACTGGGATTTCTTCCCATGGTACTCAAACATTAAGGTGGAAATTTTTGAATTTTTGAATATGAATTCGAAACATTGGATTTCCTTTCCAATTGGGGAGGAAGAAGATATTATATATTTTCAACAAAATACTAAGGGGAAGATTGATGGGACCTTATGGATTTGTATTAGATTTTTTAGAAATATATATATATATATATATATGGTGGCCCAAGGTAATTTATTACTAAATGGAGTTCAGTTTTATATTGATTGGTTTTTTTTGACAAAGGAATGGAACATGGAGTATGTTGAAATCTGGTTAAGAGAATATATCTAGAGGATAGAATCCATTTCATACAATGAAAGGATATAATGTGTTATTTGATTAACAGAACTATTCACTTTGTAGCATCTAATGTTTTATTATACAATAAGTTTGGTTGAACTAGTATCTCAATAGATTATAGTTTTCTATGTCATAGAAATAGACTGTGAAACAACATATTGGTTTCACTGCAAAAGTGATTGGATAAAATTAAAAATATGTACATCCATTGGATAGGGCCATCTGAGAATCCATCCACCATGGTGGTAGCTATCCAGGCTAAAATATATTCTTAGGTTAGGTGGAACTATAGGTGAGAACCATCATGGGTTGACATTAGTGAATGTGAATGGAATACCATGGTACAAGTCTGCACCATGAATCATAACATGTGTGGGGTGGAACATTACCCCCTAGGAATAATAGGGAACTAAGGTATTTTTTATGAATAAATGGAATGTATTGGTTGATATAGAAATGGAATTTCATAGAAAATTCAGATATATAATTAAAAAATTATTGGTTATCCCATAGGTCCAAAGGTAGTGGAATAACATGTTAATTCCTAAGTGATTATGCTAAAACTCAATATAAGGATAAAGATAATAGAAATTTACCTTGGATTTTGTAAAGGTAGAGAATATGATCACAATTTAAAAGATGTATCGATTCCATATAAGTGTTTTCATCAAGGTAACTCAAACCTTGTGTAAATGTCATCTAGAGTTTAATAAACCTGTGTCAGGTTGAATGACTTGTGATGCATAAAGGTGAGTTGAATCTCATATTCCATTGATAGGTCTGGAAATGTTCTCGGGGAATATTAGAAGGCTTTTATGAATTTGGAAAGTCTAGAATAAATAAATTGAACCATTTCATGAAAGTAAAAGCATTAATGAACATGAAACTGCAAAGAAATCATCTTTTCCACGTAGGACACATGTTATGTGGATTATCACTCTGCATAGTACCCCCTGAAAAAAACCATTTTGTTTACAAGGATATGCATCATCATCAGACCCCCCCTAAAAGTAAAGATTTTCATTTTCAGGGAGAGGTATCATCTTTCATCCCCCTACAAATGACATTTTTGTGTGTGGGGTGAGGCATCATCTTCAGGCCACCCACAAATGGACTTTTCATTTGCGGGGTGAGGCATTTATTCAGGATTCCCAAAAACCAAATAACCCCATGTGTAATGGTTATTATTATTATGAAAATGTTATTCATCTCAGGAAGAATATTATATCTATACCCCAATAAAAACTTCATGTAGGGATGGATAAATGGATGGAGAGAAAATGGTTGAGCAAGCAATCTCATTCGGTGGTCACTTACCATGTATCGTAATGTAAATAATGGAACTCAACCGACCAACTGAAAAGGTTTGACTATCACATAAGAACTCCATATTCATTGAAAAAGTTTTATGGAATACATAATTTGCAAACCTACATCCCACATAGAAAATAGTATGAATGATGTAGCCTTTGGGGACCTCTATCTTGTATAGAAATTAGTTCATTGGATAAGCCTTCCAATTTTTATTTTGTTATTCCGTATAGAATTTGAACTTACCTTAGACCCTCTGCAAACTATCTAAACATCTCTCTCTATCAAACTCTCCCACAAAGTTCTATTCCATCATATGGTACCCTTCATGGAATACCCAGGAATGTCATCCATCAAGGCCTCTAGAACTGCATAATTTTGTAAAAGGACACACCAATGTGTCTCCAATTCTATTGTGCATTAACTCAGTAAAAGATGTACTACACATAACCTACCAAACATGTAGGGTCATCGAAATGCTTACTATTGTGAATTACCTTGGTAACAAGGACCCCTACCATTGAGGCAGCTCCACGAGATTCCCTATTTCAGTTACTGGGTAGAATCACATGACTTTCAATTCTATAAGGGTTAAAATCGAGTCTTTATCCCCCCATAAATGGGGTCACCACCAGTTGAAAGGTTCACCCAAGGGAATCCCTCTAGGAGTAATCTCCTAGTCTTTCTTGTAGGTAATTTAACCCACCTTATGAATCCTCACAGTCATCCACTAGTAAATAATGGATATTGTTTGGATTTATAGATCTTCTAGTTGCTCTTTTTTCTCTAACCAATCATGACTTATGTGGGCTTATTGGTTGGTGGTGATCATGTCATCGACAAGATAAAATACATATGGGCCTCCAATTCTGTATAAGCCCCAAAACCATGTCACCATCCTCTAAAACAGACTATTACATACAATACTAACCTTAAAAGGTCTGTATTCCTAATGAAGCAACCTTTGGCCTCCTTCATAGGTGTAATCCCCAAATTCTAAACTACATCGGTTTTGATTCTCATCCAAATGGGATACGTAAGAATCCTCCCAGAGGTCCAAGACTAGCACCCCAAACACACCCTAATCTTTGTTGGCCCATATTCTTAGTAGGGACTTATCAATCCCAAGAGGCTACATTCCATATTGGTTCTTCATTCGGTTTTTATGTAAGTCCAACATCTACCTTGGCTAGGAACCTCTTTCCTAGAAATCCTTTTTGTGTGACAATAAACTACGTAGTTTAGTCGCCATCACATGACCTTAAAAGGTATAATATTTCATATTAAGTGGTACCAAACTATGTGAGATCTAATTCCTTCTAAAAGTATACATATGAATCCCTCTCTCATGAGCCTTATCACAATATCAAAACAACATCCATATTTTAGGGTGACGATAAATTCCAGAATTCCCTACTAAGTAGATTAAAACCAACATCATAGTACTAAATGATATAAGAATATCTAATTCAAATAACATTGATAGGGAACCTAGAATACATAAAAATGTCTCCATCGATGGAGAACCACAGATACTTATAGATGAATCTAAAGTTAGTGTATGCTATCAATTTATTGTTAATATAAGGGTGACAAGTTCCGTATTTGGGATTTAATAAAGCATTAAAAATATATCTTAAGTCCATAAGAGAGTACTAGAAGAAGAAATAATTCCCCAAAAAAAATTGGTAATGATCCCAACTATAACACCCCAGACATTTTATGGTGTGTTTCTCTTAAATATTTTAAATTCATTAGATAGCCTATATTGCATGAAGAACTAATTTTTTTTGAACAAAACCTCGTTATTATAGTATATATTCATAACCTAGACATTAAATCTAAATTTTCCACTTATGTGTTTTGAATTTCAAAAAAAAAATACATACACGGTTGTGACCAGGGTGATATTTGGAGTCTGATAGAATCAACATAATTTTCATCTAATAGTAACCTACCCTTATGAATAGTAACATACCCTTATAAATAGTAACATAAAATTATGAATAGTAATATAACCCTTATGAATGGTATCCTTTCCCATAAAAGTGTAAATAAAATTTAGGCACCATAAAAATGAAGATGAATAGTTTAAGTATTGGTATTTTTTAATAAAATGATTATTTTAATTAAAAATTAAATTTCTCATATTTAAAAAATTATTTTTGTAAAATGGATTTCATTTTTGGATTCTACACATCAAAAAATGGTTAGGTTGAATTTTTGATAATTTTTGAAATATTTGAATTTTTGGTGATTAGTAAAATACACTAATTTTCCATATAAATACATTATAATTTAAATCAACTACTCCTAAAATCATGAGTGACGTAAGAAACCAAATCTCGAACCCATATGCACTTATTACTTTTCTAGGCCATGGAATCATCATTATTTTTTATCTTGTGAATAAATAATAAAATAATGAATACAATATTAAGAAAACCCTTCTCCCATCCACTATAGATACCACCCCTCACACCCTCATTTCTTCACACCTATCAAGATTCAATCATTCCCTAAAGTCTTATCATAAAAATGAAAACTACAATAATATTGTCTCCATAGTCCACACTCTTATCCATTCATACTATCCCTGCAGGTCATTCATAAATTACTTCTTCACATCCTGGGGTAAATAAAACATAGAAAAGGGGTGAGCTCAAATTCCAAGTAAGGATAATGATATAGTGGAAACATTCATAAATAAGAATAAACATTTAAGGCAACGTATAACTGAGGGAAAATCTTTTTAAACATGCACTTCAACATAGTAGTGAAAAAATAAAATTAAATAATGCCATTTACTTATTCACATGGATATTCTACTAATCTAATATTCACATGCAATATCAATAACCACTTTCATAATGATGGAATGCATAATTCCAGACTATCATAACCACATAGCCAAGGCCTTGTGCCAATACTACAAATAATAGTTTGCCAAGGCCTTTTTCCAAGACACTAGTTTGTCTCATGAGACCTAACGATGCATCGAGGAGCTATAGCGGGATCCACCCGCCACATATTAAGTCTAATGCATTCCCATATGAAAAAGTTTAAACATAACATAAACATTCGTTTTAAAACTAGCATACGAAATGTAATTACTTCATCCATAAACCATGAATGGTATAAAAATAACACATCCATAGTCAAACATATCACAAAACCTTCAATACAATATAGAAGTTTTGTATCATAATAAATCAACTTCAACTAACAGTAAAATCCATCAAAGGATGTTGACATAGAAGAAATAAAAACTCTTTTTAGAGAAATATCGCTTTCTATTTTGAAATAATTTCAGAGTCATATATTTATAAAATAAAACATTTTCTTTGAAAATATTCTTATAAGCTTGTCAGGGGAGATTTGATGATTTTATAACGGCGGAAATTAGCCGCATCTGCCGTATAAGTTAAAAAAACATTCTTACCTTAATTTTGTCAAAAAGGTTAAAAGCACCTTGTTTGGAAAATGACGGAAAGATTATTTTATAAACCTCTTATAAAAAGTCAAAATAGGGTATAAATGGAATTAACCTAGATTCTTTTAAATATTAAAAAAAATTGAAATACATTTTTAAGAAACATGGGTGTGGATGATAAAGAAATCCCAGTAGATTATTACGTATAAACAACCTCAGATAATGAAGAGATTGTGAAATTAACCCTTACCTTGTAATTTTCCTTGGTTGGCGGTAGGTTAACCTCATGTATAATGGTTAAATAAATGTTATTAAATTATTAAATAATCATATACATTATTATGTTATCATATATGATCTTCTAACATTGCTTTGTTAATAATATCTTAGTATTATCGTCCTTTCGGGTGTCAACTTACTCATTTTATTTTATATGTTTTATTACATAAGTCGTGTTTTTTATGGATAGGTTTTATCTTATTCATATCCATAATGATATCAGGTCCTTAAACATTATTTTTAATTCATCAAATGATCATTATACTTGAATGGATACGATGGAGAATGAATCTCAACGCGTTCGTGGAGACGGTCGTCCGTACGAACGCACGAGTGAAAATATCATTATTTTGATATTAAAATAATATATAATTGGATGGTATATAATATATAAATAATCATTATCATGTTATATTTATTATTTACATGAATTAAAAATCATTATTATACCCATCCAAATAATAATATATTGAATAACAATTACACCACGACCTGGAGATGGTAAGCCGTACGTACGCACGTATGGTGACATGTCATTCAAAGTATGGATAGAATACTAAATATGGTTGTAACATATTTATAATAATATTACATTATATATGAGATACTGGATTCATTATTTTATAATGGGAATAACAAAGAAAGAAGAAGTTGAAGAAGAAATGAATTTGAAAAAGGGTGGTGAAAACATTCCCTCTTCTTCTGGTTCTTCCTTTTGATTTGATCAAAAGGGCTCCATAGTTAGGCTTTATGATCAAACTAAGGCCAATAGGTTGAAGTGTTGGAAATTTAGAGAGTATTTGGGCAGATTTTGGCTGATCCAAATGGCTTTGAAGGTGTAAATTAATGAGAATAGGGAGTGCCCTTTTATAAGAGGGGTGAGGGGCACCTTTGGAAAAGTTTGAAATATTATTTTATAATAAACACGTATTCAGTTTCTAATGGATCCAATGTGGATTATTTAAAGGTTAAGGTGTGGATGGGTCGAAAACCACTCAAAAAATAGAATTTAGACAGGTTTGGGTCATTATATTAACCTTATCTTTAAGTATTAACTCTTAGTTAATTAGTTTCACTTTTACAATGTCTCTTTGTATTTTTATATTATATGGTAATAAACATACTATATACATCCAAGCGACCCACAAGAGGTCCATTAATGATACAACTATCATGATATAAGTATATTGGCCGAACCTTAGATTTTTAGGAATTGAATATAAATTAATAATTTAATATTTGTTTTAAAAACTCTTTTATGTCAAATTTGACACTATTGGGAATTTTGTTTTTGATAAATTCATAATAGCATTATTACTTCGAAAAAAATTTATATTATCAATCTTAATATGTCATATTAAACTAGAAAATTAGTGATATTCATAAAAAGTCTCAAATTACATTTATTTTGATATTTATAATATCAATTATTTTAATATTTCATTAATTACGTAATTACTGCATCACCATTGTGTCATAAATAAATTAAATAATATAATGTATAATAATTATAAATAAAATACCATTATGTAGAAATATTTTTATCTTTCTAATGAATATTTACAATCGAATTTATCTTATGTATAACCCTATATTACAAATGTTTTAGTAAATAAACTTTGATTTTAACTCTTTTAACTCTTCTCTGAATTAAATAATAATTAATATCCTTATCTAATACAAGTGGACCTAAATGATAATAGTTTACCACTAAGGTTGTTTATGGTTTAGATACACTTGTCTAATAGAATTAGGACATGTGTTAGGGTAATATTAATATCATTTTTACCCTTAATTACCCTATTTACTTTTAACCATGGTAAATAAAAGTAAAAAGTTACTATTCATCAAAAATTATTTTCATCTCATTGAACAAAATTTTACTACATGATATTAACCGTGTCTCCCAGATTTTCGAAATTCCACTCATAAAAGCGGTAAAATTATGTTTTATGAAAAACTCAGTTTTTTTAACTACCACTTAGTGGTTTCACTATTCATCAAAAAAGGAAAGTTTCTAGAAAAATACCAAAAACAAGGCCTAAGATATATTTGATATTATGAATTCAAAAAATGATGTATATTTTACCAAATTCAAAACATATCAGTTGCATTAATTAATTTAAAAATTAATTCACGTCGTCAAAACAAATAGCATGTTTTTAAAAGATAATAACTACCAAAAGATTGACACTTGTTTATGTCCGGTTTAATTGTAAAATTATGTACAATGAACAACGTTGCATTAAATTATAAAAATATATTCTAAATATACTTTAAAACCACACAATTTCATAATTTATCAATATAAATTATTTTTATTAAAAAAGTTGTTTTTAATTAAAATTTAGTAATTTTTACTATTCATCAAAATATAAATGTTATCCGACAAGTTCCAAAATTTCACCTTTGGATAAATTCGATACTCTGAATACAAACATGAAGTCCATTTTGAGAGATAAAATTTATAAAATTTCAGAAAGTAGGTATTACTATTCATAACGTCTAATTTGATTGGTGTGGTGTGTGTTAGAACATGAAGTTGCATACAACACACGCTACTGTATTATTCAAAGGAAAACGTACCATGGAATATTGGTATGATTCATTGTAAATTTTTGATGTCCTCATCCTAAAAAGTAAATTTATTTAGTCAAATTGAAAATATAAATGTTTAAAATATAGTATTTTAAAAGGGTTCACTATTAAAAGTTGGTAAAAGTGAAACACAGAAAATGAATTTGTTCTTACATTATGTCTAAAAAACTCATAATATGGATTCTAAAATTATAAGGATTATATAATGTTTAAAATTTAGTTAAAACTATTTATAACCTCTTTTGAACGGCTTGTTTCGTAGGTCAGGGTGCGTTTGATCTCGGTGTTGCTTGTAGTGCAAGTTATTGAATTATTTTGAAGAAATAACACACTATGAAATCATGGGGTGTTACAACTTAACCCTATACATATAAAAATTTTAATTGTCCTCATATGTCAATTCCATCTATTATTCTTCCCACATTTTGAGCATAAAGGAAATGTCATCTTATTCCCTACAAGGTTTTTATATTTTCTATTGAATTCTAGTTTTATCTTCTTATCAAAACCATAATAATGATATGTAACAAAAATGAAAATCTAAACCATGATAGATCATCAAAAATATTCCCATTTCATATTATGAAACATACTGGGAACACCATTAACAGACCTAGTTTTATGTAACTACTGAATTGATCAATCTTACATTCAAGGAGGATGATAATACCTAAAGTGTACCAAAGGTATACGATAGAATATTACTCATATTTACCAATGGACTCATTGGTATTTTTATTTAGCTAAAGGAACTCATTCTATTAATTTTTATGAAGAATATATGGAATTTACATATTAATAAATTATTTACAAAATTCATCCCTATCTATATAGTGAATTTCATCAAGATAAGTCATATTCTTCATAGGCATCAACCATTGACCCACTGATCCTTCAAAAAAATAGATATCCAAAATGATTTTTTTATCTTTCAATCACTAGATAATGTAAAATAACATTCTAGGGGTTCCAATCCATTTTTTATAAAAGATTTGATCAAATGTCCCTATAAATGAATGTTTATATTGCCTCATGTAGGAATCAACTTATTTTTCCTTCCATTATTCATTATGATGTCCAGAATGATTCAATGGTTTGGAAATCAGTGTGAGAATAACAATGATTTTAATAATTCCATCCCTTTAGACATATTATTATAATAATTTAATTTTCTTTCACACTCATGAGTTTCCCAATTTTTTTGGCTTCTAAAAATTGATTAAAAATAAAAAACATAGTGTATCAATCAATAATCTTGATAAAGAACCAAAAAATCCTGAATAATGTATAATAGGATGCCTAAATAGTGGAAACATATTTAATAAATGTAACCTTAAGTTTATCATAGGTCATTCATGGCCATCATATTATTAAATCCTTCATTATTATTCGTAAATATTTTTTAAATTTCAAATGAATATCCCATGGAACTGTCAAACCAAGTTTTAAGTAAGCCCCATTATCAGGAACCATTTGATGATCAGGAATTTATCAATGTTACCTTTTGATGTTGTCACCTCAAGGTACCTCATTCCCACTTCCACATCCAATTTTAGAATGCATTCTGAGATGTAATATCGTGGGAACCACTCACTTTATCTATTGCAAAATATTAAATAATTTTCATATACCTTTACTAATCCATAGACATATCTATAAACTTGTTTATAGATATATCTCTATTGTTTTCTCATCATATATTCCTAATATTATCTAAATGCATCCTTTGATTCCAACTATATAGAACCAATATTATCATATATAGAATACATTATTGTTTATTTTTATTATTTACATTACAAAAAAATAGACATGAGGACCGTTATGGTTTGGTGTCAATGGAAACATTAAAATATTATAAATAGGTACATTGGTAAATAAACCATATTCCATTATGATCTTAATTAATAGGAAACATATTATTCATATCTTTGGTAATAAAATTCTTCATATCCTAGGGAAAGAAACATCAGGAAGGGTGAGTTCATAATCTCAGAAAGGTAAAATAGGGAAAATATGTTAGCATAAATGGAACATAAGTTTATGAATACATGATCATAAGATTCCATACTATTCCCTTCATATCAACGAATATAATCATGAATCATTTAGTAATGATTGATAGTTTGTAAGGATTGACTCATAAGGGAATCAAAAATCTTAATCCATAATAACATAACATTAGAAAATGAAATATATTTTTGGAATACACAAAAGTATTAAAATAATTTCTACATTAGTCAAGAATCAATTTCAAATATATCATAGTGTTTTTTGATCACTTTTCAAACCACCATAGTAGTCATGGTTCAATCCCAAGTCCATCGTAGCTGAAAAATTCCATTACTGAACTAGATTGACTTTTTATTAAAGTCCTATCTCGCTCATGCGATATAGATATTAACCCAAGGCATTGGAGGGAGATATAGTCCCATCCATATCATAATGAAAACTATAATTATTCATTCCACAAGATTATAAAATATTCCTCATAACAAACCCCATGAAATGAAATGGTTTTCAATATAATTACATCATATCGTAACCTTTGTAAAAGATATTGTTTTCATAATCATTTCATTACATCATTGTATCATAAACCATGGGATATAATTGGGCTTCAAAAGTTTTTTTATCATTGTATAACCCATGGAAGTGAATTGTGATTCACAAAAATCATGACACAATATACATAAATCATTTAATTAATGAAAAATAATTTTATCCTTGTATCATATCCATAGTAAGGCCTAGGGAACATCAACATCTGTTATTTTAGATGGAAAATGATTTTAATAAATGATTCATAATTTTTAATGATGAAAATATACTTTCTACAATGAAAACACATTGTAAAACCTAGCACATTTTAGTTCAATCATTGAAAATGAAATTTAAAACTTATAAATTAAGGGTCAAGTCAAATAATGTTCCTGGAGATGGATGATTTTGATCAGGTTGTACATGATAAAATAATGATTCATTTCACATATTCTATAATATCCAAATATCAATTATTTGGAAAATGAAATAAAAATTCTTTTCAAAATAGTTTTCTAAAATATATGAAATTAGTAAAAATTACTTTTGTTAATAAAATTATAATAATAAATAAAATTTTAAAACAATTTAAAAAACATTGTTCTAGAAGAAGACAAATTTCCGACTCAAGAGAGAAATAATATCAGAAATTATTATAACCATTTTATCATTTATTTTGAGTAATAGTTAGTGAAAATTGGTTATGTTACATTAATGTATCATGAATACGTAGAGGAGAATATGATTCATGAGTTTCATTAGATATGGATGATAATATTTTATAATCAGAAACATAATGTAAGAACCCAGATCCTTTTTTCGGTATGAGATTTATTTTCATGTCTATATTGAGTAAAATGGGAAGAAGGAATGTTTTTGGTGTACACGCCATGTACTTCCTTGTACAGACCATGTTCTCATGCACCGAGTCTAGGTCGTGTCCGGTCGTGTCACAACCATGTACACGACCATGTAACGATGTTGTTAGAATTCCTAAAGAAGGTCCCTTTAAAGGAATATACACACAGTGTACTTTTCAATTTATTTGATTAAACGGGTTGGGGTTGCGTCTAATCGACATAAAATCCTTCTTCTGGCTCCATCTTGTCCAAGAGTGATCAGAAGTAATGATTATTTTACGAGCCCTCGATCGATCATCTATTCTCTAAATCGACTATCGTTGAATGCGTTGTAATCGCCATATTGATTTAGTTTTTATTCTACTACCTCATCTCATGATTTATTCCCTTTATTGAGATATCCTTGGTTGAGTGTTTTTGATGTTTTTGTAGATCTAAGGCATTCTAGGTCGATTCAAAGGATTATAATCAACTATATCGACTGTACAACATAGAGGTTAGTGGTTTGTAACATTGTGTAGTTTTTTACTGAGTTATATGTTCAAAATATCCCAATACCCTAGTTTAGTGTATTGCATGTTTAGGGATGTTATCTCCATTGATGTATGGTATTCTTTTTTTCTTGACTGTGGACTCGTGTTTGTAAATATGGTTATTTTTCTATGCTATGGAGGTGTACCACCATGTTTTATTTTACCTTGACCATTTGGTCTAGTTTTTCTAGTTACGTTAATTGATTTCCATGCCCAGTGTTGTTATGATGGAGTGATTTTATCTGATATTTTGTGATATGACTTGTAGTTCTCTAGAAAAGTAGTACATTAATTTTACTTTCATTTCTGAATATCATTTTTGTATGATTTGTTACATTGTGCTATAGAAAATTGGGGTAATTAGACCATAGGGGGAAGGGATGATGAGGGATTCCCTATAGTGTCCGTTATACTTTTCTCATTGCAGGACCAGAGGGGGGATGGACGTGAGTACTCCCATGGAGTGTTTTTAGGTCATTGTTGCAAGACCAGATGGGGAGTTGGATGTTGAGTGATTCTCTAGAGTGTCTGTAGGTTATTGAAAAAACACCACATTGGGAATTGACGGTGAGTGATCCCTCATAGAGTCTTTGAAAAGCTGAACCAGAGGGGTTGGACTATAAGATCTTCCTAGAGGGTTTCCTGAGACTTTTCGATTGTTTTATTAGTAAATATATATGAATGTAGTTGAAAATGTAGGAATTTTTTACAGTTGATTAATCCCTTGTTGATTACTTCATTTTTTTATTGTGTGCCATATATATTCACTGATAGATAGGAAAATATCTTTGGGTGGTTTACTACTAGGATCCTTCTCACACCCTATTTGTGTCATGCTTTTGGGAAAAATAGATTATATTGTTTCAGGTATAGATAAGGGAAAGCACCCTTATACTTCAGGTACTTGATTGATGTGGATATAGAGAGCATGGGATGAAGGTGAGGCTTGCGATGCTACTGAATTTATTTACCTATTTTAAATTGTACTTTTCTTTTATATTGTATTACATCATTGTAACTTGATTGGCAGATTTCCTACATATATGTGACATGAATAATTTATATATGTGCTCCATTTGTTTAACTAGTTGCTATCTTCCGTTATTCATAGTTTCATGTTATTATTACTACATTCGCTATTGTTATATGTTATTTATATTGTGTAACTCTTACAACGAGGGAATAGTTTCCCCACTATCACTCGCAAGGACCTCATTGCTAGTTAGTAGCCTCTCGCATCTGAGAAAATGTTCTTGAGGCCCTGTGACTAACAGGGAATGCGGCGCCTCTGGGCAACACCCGTAATCAGGACATTACAAAGTGGTATTAGAGGAATTTCTTTTCATCATGACTTATTGTTTGGAGCCTATAGCTAGGCATAGGACAGAAAATGTAGTTAATAATAATTTGTTCCCAAGAGTAGCTAACCCGTGTATGGTGAAAATATAATATACCTCGTTATTGAAATTTTTCTTTTTTTTAGTTATTACAGATGATTTGATTTCCCCGTTGAGTGATTCACATGTTATGTTCTATTATTTTTTATATTATTAAGTTTCCTTTTTAGTTGCAACCCAATGAGATGAGGGTATTCCATATCATGAATTATATAGGCGCTTTCTAGAGATCACATATCATACATTCTTGTCATGCCATTTAGGGTGCATTATTGATTGCATGTTGTCGTGATAGATGTTTTTTAGAGATGAATGCTGATGTGATTTATGCCTTGATAGAATACCTATTGTTTGATATGGTATTTCTAAGGTTTAATGTTTCATTTAATTGAATTCTATACCATGGTCCTCGAGGTGTTATGGGCCCTAATGGAATGTAATTTGGTGAATCATGTGATTGATTTCACTGTTATACCATGTAAATAAATGGATAACATTTCAAGATTTTATTATTAGCGAGTATGGGCCCCATCGGCCGGAATATGGAATTTTTATGCTTGTTCAGTGTATATGCAGTTCTGAAGTTGTTTCTGAGGCTTAAATTCCAAAAAAATCCAGAATACACGGTGTGGTGTGATGAATACTTTCCATGAAAGCTTCCTTTTGAGAGAAAACAACGTATTAGAAGTACACACTTTGTACTCTATGTACACGCTGTGTAATCCTTAAACCGTGTGACTAGCTATGTGGGCAGAGACACAGGATTGGGAAAACATTAGCGGCACACGCCGTGTACCGGATGTACATGCCATGTTGTATAGACCATGTGTCCAGCCATGTGCATAATGACGCAGATGGATGAAACTCAGGTATTACATGACGTGTCTTGCTCAAACATGCTGTGTAGAGTCAACAGTGTCCCTGACAGTGTGACTAATGGCACAGACTATTAAAATCTTTCTAGTACATTTCATTTTTTTCATGAACATGCTATGTATTTTTATTCTATGTGAACCATGTGGCTTAGCTGTGTAGAGGAACTTGGGCATGAGTAATCAATTCCTGTACACGCCGTGTACTTTGAAGGAACACACTGTGGGTTACGGTGTTACATGACTAGTTTTGTAAGAAGTACATGCCTAGGTAACGACTTCAGTGAACATGTCGTGTATTACTATTTTGTAAAACTTTATTTTTTATCCTATTTATTTTTCGACACTTCTATGTTTTAGATCCGGATAATCTTTAAGTGAGGTGTTTTCTTGACCTTTCAGAGTCATACCACCGAGATGTCTTCCGGTTGTTCACCAGATACAGGGAAATGATCAGACACCGGACATAGCTGGTCAGAGACTACCCATGGATCCTCTTATCGCTCATGTTAGGGGACCATCTGTCATTCTGGACATAAGTGTTGATGCATAGTTGCAAGAATGCATCATGACATTTATGTAGACCATCAGGGGAGAATCTCATCCTGCCCCCTCTATGGCATAGTTGACGTTGGTCATTCAGTAGCAACATCCTCCAACATTCTCTAGGGATGGAGGACCTCATGATTTAGAGTCATGGTTAGAAGCCATGCTTTCTATTATTGGGAATCTGGAGATGCCTCCATAGAGGAGGGTAAATCTCTCTACGTATATGCTTTAGGATTCCACTAAGATATGGTGGGATGTGATATCTCAGGTGGGACTCCAACTGGTTATGGCTTGGGATGAGTTCCAGTGTACCTTATAAGAATATTCTACTGGGATAATTTTTGGGATGACCGAGCTTGAGAATTAATGAGTTTTGATATGGTTATTCTATCAGTCATGTAGTATTCTTATCAATTCATAGAGCTGCATCAAATCATACTCATATCTGAGGGTGATGATTTATTCCTGGGAGGAAATTTATAGATTGTCTTAAGAATGAAATTTCATCTTAGTTGAACATTTTCTGATTGTATTCCATCACTTCTATAGTCAACTAGGCACTGATCAAGATGTGTAGCATGAGGTATTCTAGAGATGTGAGTTAGGGCATCATGAAATTCATAGTTGGTACCCCTCCGACTGACAACAAGAATCGTAGTAGGGAGTCTACGCATGGATATCCGAGTAGGTGAAATACTGGTTCTGGTGGCCAGGTGGTGTGCTACAAATGTGGGAAGAGCGGGAAAAAGATGCCACATTGCCTAAGGGACACCAGTGTAGTGCAGATCATGTGGTATATAGGTCATCTTCTAGTGTTACTGTCAGATCTTCTCACCACATGTGGGTGACATGGGTTCTTCGATGACTTCTCATTTAATAGAGGGACTACTGGTTTCTCATCTGTTAGAGGATTGTAGTTGCTCCGACTGTTCAGGATGAGGTGGAGGTCATGATTGTGGTATACAGGTGCCAGTTTTTTTGTGACAACTAGGTGGATCATCTCAGGGCGATCTAGAAGGGTTTTAGGGCCGCGGTACATCTTAGACATTTGAAGTGGAGAAGAACGAGTAGGAGCGGGATTATGGAACCTCTACAGTTAGAGGTACGATTCTAGTTATCTCAATTTTAGCTTCTGCACTTTTTGATACCGGGGAATCTCATAGTTTCATATCTAATTCTGTTGTGGAGAGCGTTGGACTCTGTACCTTTACATATGCTGATGTCTTGATGTAGGAAACTCCATTTGGGACTATAACATCTAATGTATGTAAGTGCAAGGAGTTACCTCTTGATGATGGTGGGTGTCTCTTGTTATGGGACCACTATGTCTTAGAGATGACATACTATGATTTCATTCTCGGAATGGACTTGTTGGTTCCCTAACATGATTTTGTCGACTTTTATTGTCATAGGTTGAGTTTCTAATCACCAGAGGGTGGTTTGTTTCAACATATGGGCCAATGCGATATCTAGGAAAGATAATTGGGACCTGAGCATCATGGGTTGGGAGGAGTTTCCACCCATATTGCTAGTATATATCGGGATGACTAGGGGACTTCATATATGGACAATACTCCAATGGTGTATTATTTCAGGGATGTCTTCCTAGATGACTTTTCTAGTTTGCCTCCGGGGTGAGAGGTGCAATTTTTTATTCAGCTTGTTCTATGAGTGGCAATGATTTATATTCCTCCTTATAAGATGGCAACACCAGTTTTATAGAAGCTCATGAATCAGTTAGAGGAGTTATAGGAAAAGGATTTCATCTGACCCAGTACTTCACCTTTGGTTTTTTCTTATCTTCTTAGAGGAGAAGGAGGAATGTACTCTAAGACTTTGTGCAGATTATCGGAAGATGTACTAGTTGACAGTCAAGAACTGATATCCCTTGCCAAAGATTAATGATCTTATTGATCAGATTTGAGGTGACCAGATGTTCTTGAGGATTGACTTGAGATCTGTTTATCATTATTTTCATGTTAGACCATCAGATATTCCTCTTACAGCCTTTCCTAGCATGTATGGTCTATACGAGTGTGTGATTACGTCATTCGGTCTCACAAACGCACCGGCGGGATTTATGCACTGATGAACTGAGTGTTCCATCTATACATAGATTATTTCATGGGGGATATTGTGGATGATATCTTGGTGTACTCTCACACTCGACATGACCATGATACCCATCTTGAGATCATTTTGAGTACACTGAGAGAGCACCAACTATATGCTAAGAACTCAAAATTTCACATTTCGATGGGCCTTCTTCACTTTTTGGGTAATGTTATCTCAGAGACATGAGTATCAGAAGATCCAATGAAAGTGAGAGAAGTAGTTTAAGTGGAGCTGCCGAAGAATAGATTTGAGGTGCAGAGTTTTCTAGGGCTGGACAGTTACAACATACATTTCATACCATACTTTTCACACTTAGAAATGCCACTAACGGGCCTGACTACAAAGGGTGTGATGTACCTGCGGATAGATTCATGCAATTTAGCCTTTAAGGATCAGAAATGGACGTTTACTTCTACATCGATACTTTTTTTTTCCAGATATGGGAAATATCTATAATATTTACTATGATTCTTTAGGTATCAATCTAGGAGTAGTACTTATGCAGGGGGAAGGATTCATTGCGTATGGGTCTCATCAGTTGAGGCCCCAAGATAGGAATTGCCATATGCATGATCTTGAGTTGGATGTAGTTGTTCATGTTTTAATCTATTAGAGACATTATCTTTTGAGAGATAATTTTGTGGTTTTCACCAACCATAAGGGTGCCAAGTATATATTTACTCACCATAAACTGAATTTGATATAGTGAAGGTGGTTCGAGTACCTTCAGTCCTTTCATTTTGAGCTTGTCTACACACTTGGGAAAGGAAACGATATAGATGATCTTTTTAGAAGGTGAACATAGATATCATCAGTTCATAAGGCCAATAGTTATTGGTAGCTTATGTCTCAGTTCTTCGAGATGAATGTGGAGGTACATGATATATATGGGGAGACATTTATTTATTCTATAGATATTACCTCTACTCTACTTAAACGAGTGTGAATGAGGAAGCTATCGGATTTTTAAGGCCTAGTTCTATTAGAATGTGTGTTAGTAGAAGACCCTATTCATGGATATACCATTGGAGTGTTTGAGATATTGCGTTTTCATGGTTGTGTATGGGTGTCATCCGACATACGTGAGGAGTTGATGTGGGATTTTCATGCTTTAGTTTGGGCAATTCATCCCGGGGTCTCCAAGATGAATTGAGATATACAACATCAGTATTGGTGGCTAGGTATGAAGAGAGATATTTATTATACTGTGATCAGGTGTTCTAACTACCATCAGGTGTAAGTAGACAATTAGTGACCAACAATGATTTTTCAGCAGTTACCCATTCCTGAGTGGAAGTGGAATGATGTCACGATGGACTTCGTGATGAGATTACTAAGGATTCATTGAGAGAATGATACAGTTTGGGTGATCATTGGGAGACTCACAAATGATGCACATTTCTTACCAATCAGGGATACTTTCAGTGTTGATGAGCTGTGAATGTTATACATATGATATATTGTACGTTTACAATGGGTTCTACCCTCCATCATTTCAGATAGGGAAGCTCATTTTACTTCTCAGGTCAGGAAGGGACTACGGATGGATATGGGTACACAGGTACTTCTAAGTACAGCTTACTATCCCTAGATAGATGGATACTCCAAGCATTCCGTACAAGTCTTAGAGGACATGCTTTGATCATGCATCCGATATTTTGGAGGTTCTTTAAAAAAGCACAGAGGTCTGGAAGAGTTTTCCTACAATAATATATATCAAGCAACGATTCAAATTTCCCCTTATGAGGATTTGAAAGGTAGGCCATTCCGTTCACCCCTATGTTGGTCGGATGTTGGAGAAATAGCTATGTTGGGATCTCATCTTGTCTATGAGACCCCATATCAGATAAAGTTGATTCGGAAGAGGATGGGTACTACACAGTCACGACATATTTCTTATGATGATTGACGGAGATAACCTCTAGGTTTTGAGGTAAGAGATCAGGTTTTCCAATGTGTCACAACAAGGTTGGGACAAAGAGGGATTAGGAGACATGGAAATATCTCACCAAGATATGTTGGGGCCGTTGAGGTTTTGGAGAGATTTGGACCAGTTTCCTATCGGCAAAAGTTACCTCAGAGGTATCGGGTTATGCATGGCATCTTCCACATTTTCCATATCTAAAAATACTTCTCAGAACTGTCTAATGTTTTTAAACTAGAGGAAGTTGAGTTGTTGGTGGATTCCCCATTAGAAGATAATCCTATCTGAATCGTTGAATGTATCGTGAAGGATCATTATGGCCGGTCTGTTCCTCTGGTAAAGTTGTTATAGCAGCACATATGAGTAATGGACACAACCTGGGAGAGGGAGGCCAATGTATGATCGTAGTGGCCATAGATATTCAAGGATTCTTCATCAACACAAACTTGTTAGGAAAATTTGGGGATGAATTTCTTTAAGGAAGGATGTTTGTAATTACCCATATCTATTTTTGGGGTATGAGTTTTATTTTCAAGTAACTTTTGGGGAAAATGGGAAGAAGAGATGTTTTAGGAGTACACATCGTGTACTTCCATGTACATGGCCGGTACTCTGGCACTGATTTCAGGCTATGTTTGGCTGTGTCATGGCCTTGTACATGACCATGTGATGATGTGGTAGGACCACCTATAGCGGGGCCCAATAATGGAATATACATAAAAAGTACTTTTAAAGGACACACTATGTACTATTATTTTTAATTGATTAAATGGATTGGGGTCACGTCTAATCGGTAGAAACATCTTCTTCTGGCTCTCTATCATCTAGGAGAGACTGGGAGTGACAATTATTCTCTCAGCCCCCATCGATCATCCTTTCTCTGAAGCATCCATCTCAAATTGTGTTGGAATCGCCACAGGGAGTTCTTCCTTCTTCTTGAGCCTCATAACATGATTTCTCTTCTTTCATAAGATATCCTTATTTGAGCGTTTTAGTTGTTTTTCCAGATCTATGACATTCTTGGTCGAGTCAAATGCTGAGATTTTACAATATTGATCGTACAACACTGAGGTAAGTGGTTTGTGCCTTTTCGATATTTTTCTTTGAGTTAAATGTGACAATATATCACAATACCCTAGTTCATAGTATTGCATGTTTAGAGATTTTATCCTTGTGGATGCCTCCAAATTTTTTTCTTGTGTTAGGACTCTTGTTTGTAAATTGGGTTATTTTTTCATACTATGGAGGTGTTATCCCATGTTTGATTTGATCTTGATTTCTTGGTCTAGATTTTCCTGTTAGTCTTCTTGACATCCAAGCCTAGTGTTGTTAGGATTGAGGGATATTATTTAATATGTTGTGATATGCCTTATAGATATTTAACAATGTAGTACTTTTAGTTTTAATTTGGCAGCTGAATATTGTTTGTGCACGATTTCTTACACAAGGATGTGGTAACCTAGTGTAGTTATACCATATGGGTAATGGACACGTAGGGCTTCTCCATAGTTTCCATTATACTTTTCACGTTGTGAGACCATAAGGGGGATGGACGTGAGTTCTCCCTTCAGTGTGTCGGTAGTTCCACGTTGCGAGACTATAGGGGGAATTGGATGTTTTGTGCTTCCCCATAGTGTCTGTAGGTTAACAATAAAAGACCAAATGGGGAATTGATGGTGAGTTCTTCCTCATAGTTTCTTTGTAAATCAGAAAAGGATATTGAATGTGATAACTTCACACAGGGTTTCTTGAGATATTTTGGTTGTTTTTAAAAAAATGTAAATGATTGTAGATGAAACTGTAGGATTATTTCCTTTTGAGTACTCCCTTGTTTATCACATCATTTTTTATATTGCCTTCCATATATATTCAAGGACATTTAAGCACAGATCCTTTGGTGGGTTCCTACTTAGATTGACCTCACACCCTATCTGGGATATTCTTTTGGGCCCAAACATATTATATTATTGCAGGGTTTGATAAGGGAAAGTTCCCTACTATTTTGGGTACATGATTTTTTTGGACCTAATGAGTATGGGACCAAGGTGAGGCTTTCAATGCTGCTGAAGTTACATACATGTTTTACTTTATACTTTGGTTCTGTACTGTATTTTAGAATTGTCACTTGTTTGGATACTTTCCTAGAAATATGTGACATTTATCATTTATATATGTTCTCTAGTTGTTTATCTACATGTCGTCTTCTACAGTTCACTATTTCATGTTATTATTACATCTTCTGCTACTATAATATTTTATTTCCTCTATTATACTCTTACAATGAGGTCATAGTTTCCCCACTATCACACCCAAATCCCACACTGATAGTCATAAACCTCTGGCATTTGGAGAAATGCGCTTGCGTCCATGTGACTAACCGGGAACATGGCACCTCTAGGAGAATCCCGGAACTGGGAAGTTAAATAGTGGTATCAGAGGACATTATTTTCATCTTGGAATACTGTTTAGAGCCTATATACATGGATTGGAAAGAATAGGTAGTTTGTTATAAGATGTTCCCAGGCGTAGCTAACCCATGTACAGGGAAAAGCTAATTTACTTCGATTATTTCAATTTTCTAGTTTTTCAATTGTTACATTTGATTGATTTCACCATTAGGTGATTCAAATGTTTTGTGTTGTTATTGTTGATATTATTAAGGATCTATTTCAGTTTCAACCTAATGAGATGAGGGTATTCCATTTCATTTATCATATATGAACTTTCTATTGATCACATGTCACACATTCTTTTCGTTCTATTTAGGGGGCATTAGCGATTTGATATTATTGTGATAAATGTTGTTTTAGAGATTCATGTTGTTGTTATAGATGCCTTGATATAATACATGTTGTTTGATATGTTATTGATAATTCATAAATATTCATTTGAATGAACACCAAACTTTGGTCCCTTAGGTGTTATGGTTTTTCATGGATCGAAATATGGTGAATCATGTGATTGATTGCACACTTATACCTCGTAAATATATGAATAAGATTTCAAGAATTGATTTGCAGGGAGTATGGCCCCCCCACTATTATAATTTGACATTTTTATACATTTTTATTGTTTATGGGGGTTCGATGTAGTTTCTGAGGCATCATGTCTGGAAAAAACCAGAATACATGTTGTGTTGTGATGAATACATGCCATGTAACCTTTTGTTCGGGATGAAACAATGTTTTAGAGATACACGCCATGTACTTTAGGTACTCGCAATTAAATACTTTAACCGTGTGACTAGTTTTGTGGGTAGAGACATGAGGTTGGGAAATATTTGTTGGCACATGCTCTGTATCAGATGTACACGTTGTGTAGTATTGACCATGTGTCTAAACGTGTGAAAAATGAAATGGATGGATGAAAGTCATGTATTACATGTTGTGTCAAGATCGAAAATGCCATATAGATTCAACGATGTCCCCTACCATGTGACTAACTACCTAGGCTATTATAATCTTTCTACTAAACATCATGTCTGGCATGAACTTGTCATGTAGTTTTTTTCTAGGCGAACCATGTTTCATAGCCATATAGAGGAACTCAGGTAGGAGGAATCAATTCATGTACATGTCATGTCCTTTGATGGAACACACCGTGGGTTGGTGTGTAACATGACGAGTTTTGGTAGAAGTACACAACCATGTAAAGGATTAAGGGAACACGTTGTGTCGGGTACATACATGTCGTGGAATCCTATTTTGTAAAATAGTATTGTTTTGAAATCATATTCTTTTCATGAACATATATGTTTTAGTTCGTGATAATCTTGAACTGAGGTGTTCCCTTGACCTTGCAGATTCATTCCACCAAGATGTCCTCTAGTTGTTCTCCAGATATTGGGAAATTATCAGACACTGGACATGGCTGGTCATAGACCACCAGAATATCCTCACGTCATGCATGTCTTGGCACCAGCCATCATTCCGGACAGAAGTGTTGATGCATAGTTCTGAGAAGGCTTCATGAGGTTTATGCAGACCTTCCTGGAATCAACACCTTCTGCCTTATCTATGGAAGAGTTGACGTGGGCCTTTTAGTAGTAGCATCCTCCAACTTTTTCAGGGGATGGAGGAACACAAGATGTAGATTCATGGTCTGAAACAGTGATGTCTATTTTTGAGAATTTGGAGATGCCTCTATAGAGGAGTGTGAATCCCGCTACGTATATGCTTCAGGATTACACCAAGAGATGGTGGGTTGTTATATCTCAGGTGGGATGCCTACTGGTTATGGATTGGGATGAGTTCCATCATACCTTATATGACTACTTCTACCTGGAGAATTGGAGGGCCGATCGAGCCTAGGAGTTCATGAGTTGGAGAAGGGTACTCTATCAGTCATCGAGTATTCTTCTCGCTTCACAGAGATCTAGCACTTCACACCCATTCTAGTCAGATATGAGTTATTCCTGGAGAAGAAGTTTCAGAATGGCCTTAGGCATGACATACAATCTCAGGTGATCATATTTAGGTTGACATTTATCACATCTATAGTCAACTAGGTGCTGATAACGGACTGCGATCTGAGGTATTTTGGAGCTGTGAGCCATGGCAGCTCGACATCCGAAGTCAGTACACCTCTGACTGATCTTTTCTTTTGGTGTAGGATTCACTTCATAGATATGGAACAAACCATGGACTTGAGATGCTTCTTGGCTAGTCTGAGTAGGTCCACTCAGCAGATGGTGAAGCTCCAAGTCCTGAATAACTTGGAAATAACCACCACCTAGTCCAGATCAACAGGAAGAAGATCAAGTCCTAGCCGGATGTGGAGTTTCTAATCTTGTACTTGAAAGTGGTGTCAGTATATAACCATGTTCACTAGACATTCGAGGAAAATATTAGGATAACAGATGAAGGTGACCCATCCCACAGCAAGATCAGTGCTCAATAAGGTTACTCAAATCCTTGGAATTTTTATGCCTTCGAATTCCATAATAGTGACGCACCAAATAGTTGTTGGTGTGTGTCACCTGGATAGTACTACCCCCATATGCACCTTCTAAACAATGCATCCAGCTGCAAGATTAACCATCGACCTTATTCTGAACTGAATGACCCTGTATTAAACTACTATAATTCCCCAACCATCATTCTATAATAAGGTCCGGGTTCACTTTCTCTAAAATTGTATTCAACCAAAATATGTTATCCTATGATTGGACAATGTATACTATTCCATCCTCAAATTTCCCAATAGTTTTCAACTCATCACTAGTCAGAGTTAAAGAAAAAACACTCAAAATTAGTGAAGGGAGAAGAATATTGTAACACACACATAGTTCCCAACTAAAGATGCATAAACTCCCTATCATAGTCTACTCTTATCATATATGGAAGGAAGTTATCATAATAGGATTTATAGATGTTGTCACAGACCATACCCTGATGACACATATCTTGAGAGATGATATCCCAACAATGCATGGTAGTGTCACAAAGCCTATATGTAGAGATATTGAACCTCCTCTTTAGAGGAATCCAAAAATGGTTAAAAACCGATACCATGTCCTCTAGACATGGATTAGTAGACTATGGTCTATCATCTCCTGAGAATGTGGAAGGATTCTTCTTCTGTAATTCCCAAAACAGCTCTACCATAGTAGGGGTGCGTTAGGGAGCTCTCTATATTGACTTCACAGTCCAAAAAAACAATGACCTAACTAAGCATCATTTCACAGTGGAAGATCAATATGAGGTTCCATAGGTTTCAAATTAGGAGTTACAATGGGTTGATCATGGACCACCATATCTATAACATTCTTGTCATGACTTTTTTTATTGTATGACTTGAGGATGTTGCAATGGGATAAATCTAAAATTTCCATTAATACTCCTAAGAAAATATTTATACCTGATAGGGAAAGAGATAACCAGAAATGCCAGGTATAAGTCATTATTAAAAGAGAGTCACAACCCTCAACCAACTCCTTGAGGCTGGTCTATGTGATAATAAATGGTCATAGAAGAATCACATGAGAATAAACCTATGAATCACTTACTAAGGTTTGGTTAGGTTAATGGTCTCATAGAACTCAATAGAGGTTCTGGTATATACTGTGTCAAATGAACGGTATAGAGGGGAAAACCCTTTAATATTAATTTTTAATATTTATCAAATGGTAAGATTTTTTTATTTTAAGTTTTTAATTTATTATAATTTATTTTTATTTATTTATATCTTCATATTTCAATCCAGTTAATCACCTCAAAAATTTAAAATTTATAAAGTCGTGGACACATTATAAAATTAAATTGTCACATCGAGTAACTGTGATTTGGACTGTACATATGGTATTTGGATGTAATAGATCATACATAGAAATTTTATTTAGTGAACTACCATTCCCAATTTTATGAAGGTATTCACTCAATCAAATAATCTAATGTGGCATAATTGGTTAATTAAGGTTTCACCATCAATATATGTGGGAAAACACCATTTGGATTGATGTAGGAAATTCAATTATCCAATTATATAATTTCTTCCAGAAACACTGGCACACTAAAAAACATAATAGATAAGGTACACATAGAAATCATATGAAATACGGGAAATTCACACAGAAATATAGATATTTCATGGAATAGTTAATGATATTTAGTCCTATGGTGACTACTATGGTGCATGAAATGGTAAACTTGCATATCATTAGACCACAATAAACAATTTCCATTATTATAGAATTGACAACAACAGCAGAAAAAATGTGTTCTTCATATAATGGTGGAATCAAATTAATATTAACAACACAATATAGAAAAGAAACAACACATTCTAGGTAATTTGTGTTTTCCTTATATATGGATAATCCAGAAGATGATACAAGTTAATTTCCAAATTATAATACCCATAGTAATTTTTATAATAAACAATAATTAATATAAAATGAAAAGGATTAGCACTAATACCAATTTATAGCATCTCTCTCTAGAAGCTAGTGAATAGTTCCTCGAGATGGTTATCCACATGACCTCAAGCCTGCGTTCCTGTACACCTGAGGCTTCCAACTAGTAGTGAAGTCCCTGGGTGTGTCAATGGAGAGATTGTGACCTCATGATTTAGAGTCTAACAAAGAGGTATCCAATATAGTTAAAAAGAGGGAAAAGTTATCATAAAGCAACAACATAATAAAAAATGAATAACATCCCATACGAATGAAAAACACGTATATGCAGTATAATAATTATATAAAAACTAATGATAATGGTCATATAGTTGTACAAAGATAAAGGGAACTAGATACAAGTAGTAGGAATATACCAAATGATATACAAAAAATAAGAAAATGAAAAATTTAGTTATTACTAGTATCATGAGCATAGGCTTGGTCCCATACACTTGTAATCCATCCTACAACATAAAATCAAGTATTAGAAGCCTTCCGCATCCCTTTATCTACAACTAAAATTATGAAGTATCAATGGGTACCAAGGGTGGACCAATATAATAGTGAGATATATATAGTAGGCCACTACTAACAATGTCTAGATCAATCTAGTTTTATGCAATATAAAATGACCAGTATAGAAAAAATAGTAATGCTAGGAAATTCAAAAAATTAAATGGATGGTTTGGGTTCCACTTGAATACCCAAAATACACTACCTTCTTTAGCTTAAGATGGATGTCCCTTATCTAGGTAACCTATACCATAGTAATAAGTAATGAACATGGTCATCATAAATAAAGAATCAATTGTGGACCGACCCTAAGTGTGTGATTAAGCTTGCAAGATGAGTCCCAAAGGCATTAGGTAATAATTCTCATAATTTAATAATAATGAATCACTTGTAAAAAAGACACGAAATCCATCAAATATAGAATAAAATCCTAATCCAATTCAAGGTGATCCATAATGTAGTCCCAATGGTTGCTGCAGGAGCTCCTGATAATACCCAATATCACAGAGCCCATCTAAGGGAACCAATAAAACGCATCCCTCATATCATTGTCAACATGGTGTAATCCTGAACTACTCATCCCATACTAGGTCTCACACAAAGGGGGATGAGTATCACTCGGCACATGGTACAACATTATTTACAATGCGCCCATCCACCGTGCCTCTTTTAGGAAACCAGTTTCCCTCATGGGTATATGTAATTTACCTTGAGAGCCCATACAAGGCAATACCCATGTCTCTCCTGGCACATCCATCAATTCCAACACCAATCACAATGCGAGTGAGTCCATGGGATCCTTAATTTGGGACCCATGTTCTTTCATGATTTAAAAGAAGTTAATGAATAACAACAAAGATCACATATCCTAAACAAGACATTTCATGTACAAAAATATAAGCACGCTATCCAAAAAAAATTAATCCAAGACAAAATAACTATGGAATAAGGAAATAAGAAACAATCATAGAGAATATGGAACATGGAAAGGGGCATAAATCATAAATAGTGTAGTATGCAGAAAAAAGAATCAATATTAATATTCCAACTCATGGACCGAAAATCATATTAATTCAATTTATTAATTTAAAAAATTTATCTCAAGTGGAACACAACTCAACAAGTGCTCGAACATAATAAGGTCAAAATCATTAGGACTCTAAAGGAAAATCAGTCACATTGGGGTGGATTATGTCAAGGTGAACTACCAATAGTGTTGATTAACCATTATCTAGGATCATATAGACATAGGAAAACCATTAATTTAATTTAATTAAATATTAATGTGGTGTCATCAGAAGGCTCTAATTCACGGCACGTGGAATCACTATATAGAAATTTATGAGACTTTGGGAAAGAAGCTTGAATTCATACAGTAGGTTTGTAGTAGTCTACTCATCCATTTACCTCCCTTGAATCATGATAGAACAGATGATATCATAGAAAGGGTCTGATGCCCTAAAAAATAATAAAAAATAGGACACATATGAATAGATCAATTGAGAATAATGGAAATGAAAAGTGGAAGGAGGAAGAGTCTAGAGATTACCATAATATTTGGAATATAATAGACATCTAAAGATTTGGTGTTATGATGGAGGAGGTAGAAAAATCATTAAAAGATAAGGGGTGGGAGATATAATAAATGTGGTCTACTATGGAAAATGAGGACTAAGAGGATTTTATTGTGTTAAAATATTTCTGGGTATAAATAGTAAGTTACCCATTATTTATTATTTTTCATGGTTTGGTTGCAAGGTTGGAAAAATTGTGCACTAATTGTACAACCTATTCTTCTTAATAAGGGACCCCATATAGGCTAAGATCACAGTTAGGCTAAATGTGTGAAAGCCTTTTAGAATCTATTTTAAAAAATGACAGCACCACCTATATGGGTGTTCTCCAAGTTTTCACAGTTGTAAAAATTGTGCGGCCCCCTGTTCCCATCAATATCACTCCCATTTTGTTAAGGAAACCATACTGGCTGGGCTCTACTATTTTTCAAAACTACATTCCTTGGTCTGCCTTCATCAATTTTTAGGGATATAGGCTCTGCAAAATACCCTGAAACCTTCATGACAACCATGAATCCATTAGGAAACATTAAAAGGTCTGAAAATTGAAATTAAAGAAACAAAATAGTGGTTTGTACCTATGATAAATGTCTTGATGTTACAAGAGTATTCATCATCTGGAAAAAGCTGAAGTGACTCTTCTACAATCCATACCTACTACAAAATTTTATTTTCAGCAGGTCCTTAGTCTTAATCCAAATTTGGTGATAGGCAGAAAAAAATTCCATCATGTAGAACCATCATGGACCACTCAATTAGCCAAACATATCATTTATCATTAGAAGTGGATACCTATTCTTAAATATTACTTGAATCAACTTTTAGTAATCGATACATAACTGAACACAATAATCCTCCATCTTGGTTAATAAAATAGGAGATCCCCAATGAGAATTTATCATCTAAATAAACCCCTTATCCTCTTGATCTTCACTATACTCTTTTTACTCTTTCAACCCGGAAAGTTCTATATGATATTGAGGAATTAAAATCAACTGTGTAGGTGGAATGAGTTCAATCTCCAACTCAATTATACTTTTAGGAGGAAGTCCCAAAAAATACTCTATAAAAATTTTCTAATAAAATTATAACATAAATGGAAGAGTGCATTAAATATTAACTCCACACGATGCAAGATCCACACATGGAACCAAAGCTGTAATGGTCATCATTTGATTAATCATCAACCCCACTCTTCCTACTCCAAAATCTCATTCCACAGTTAAAACAAATGTCTTTTTATTAGTAGAGTTAAATAAAACTCATACATGGTAGTAGTCAATTCAATCTTGAAAACCTGTCAACCTACTCATAATAAAGATAACATCAAATATTTTCATTTTTTGGAACTACTAAATTCCATTAATGAGCATATCATATAATCACTACAGGACACTCTAGGCATATCTGAATATGACCTACTCTATTTCCTAGAGGAGTGTAGAGGAATAAAAATACCTTAGAACACATTATTTTCAACTCTAAACCAAAAATGACTTCAGAAGTGAGAAAAGAATGAGAATCCCTCATATGTAACACAGATGTATAAAGTGTATCCACAATAATAACCACAACCCTCACCATCCAAGGACCCTTTCTAGTATCCACTAAGAGAATTCTAGATATTTGTGACGGGTTATTTGCGAGGGGAGCCTGTCGCAAATAATTTTTTGTGATGGGGTACCGTCGCAAATTCACCTGGTAGAAAATGGCGTCGCAAAAAAATATTATTCGTGAGGGGCCCATCACAAATAATGTTTTTTTTCGACGGGCTATTTCCCCGTCACAAATAATCCTCCGATTATATACATTATATGTATATAAACTTTTTTGCGATGGGCCCATCGCAACAAGTATTTGCGACAGGCCCTGTAGTCCCGTCGCAAATATGTTTATAATCAAAACTATTTACACTATTTGGGACGGGCCCATCGCAAAAATTTTTTTGCGACGGGTCCCTAATCTCGTCACAAATACTTTTAAAAAAACTGTTTAGACTATTTGCGATGGGAACCCATCGCAACATATCCCGTCACAAATAATAAATAATTTTTTAAAAAAAATTAATAAAATTATGATTATTTAAAAATTAATTTTAATATTATTAATATAATTAAAATAAAAATATATTAAAATTCTTAATATTCAAAAAATAATACTAAAAAAATCATAAAATATTATTATTATTATTATTATTATTATTGTTATTAAAATAAACAAACATTAAAAAATATAATACTGAAAAAATATAGTTAATGAAATTATGATTAATGAAATAATAATATTATTATTATTAAAATAATAAAAAAATAAAAATTATTAAAATTATTAAAATTCTCAATATTCACAAAAAAAATTCTAAAATTTTAAAAATTAAATTATCTAATACTCGAACCAATATAAAAGACAGAAACTTTAAATAGTTCATATTACAAAAAATGTTATATTCAAATGTTTTTAACCTAAAAAATCACAGTGGGGTCATCTTCTAAATGAGGTGGAGGAGGTGAAGGAGATGGTGGAGGAAACTCCATCCCCAAACTACAAGTCAAACGACACATGTACTCAATCTTATCCTGATACTGATGCTGCCATTGACGCATCTCCTCCTCGTTCTGCTGCTTCTGCTACTGCTGCTGATGCATCTCTTCTTGTTGCTTCTACAAACTCTCTATAATGTCATTCTAAACTTGTAACTGCTCCTGATACTGTGAGGAAGAAGATAATGCCTCTCCACGAGCTCCTCTCGAGTTGGACACCAACATCGTAGCAATACCATTATAAGTACCAAGAGTCAATGAGAGCTGATACCAACTACTCGGCCCTTCTCGAAGCCATACTGAGTCACCTGCATCCATGCTGCCTCATTAAAATGGTGTGCACTTGTCTGATCAGTCACCTCGTCTTGAACCTTAGCCTATGATTAAGAGGTCACAGCCCCATATTACTCCTCCAATTCCAATTTGAAATTAAAATTGTGAAAATATTATATGTCGTTAATTTTCAAACTAAAAAAATAACACTAACCACAATCTAATGCTGGTGATCACCTCTAATCTCTTCAGTGTATGGATCACTATACATCCTCAGATAAACGTCAAACTCTGTAATATCGGGATGCTCGACTGCCAACACAAATATAAAATAAAATTTTTATATTTAATGTAATATAATTTTTTTTGAAAAATATACTTACCAGATGCTCTCTATACATACTGAATGTATGACTACCAGCTTGATGTGTCGCCTCCTTTCTCCGCCGGTTCTGCCAACCCAATGAAGACCTCCTATTGAATCTACCACCCAAAAAGTGTGCACATAATCCATCCCAAACTTGTGCTGAAATGAGCTCTGGTTGGTGGGCTCTACACGACTCATCAAATACTATCGATCCTTCTTTCTTAATGGTCTTCTTTCTCAAATTTTGTAAACACTGACACAAATACTCATGCATAGAAACCTCCCATGCTGCTTGGATAGCGTCACACATGCTATCCTCAATGGGATACTATAAACCCTACAAATAATTTATAATATCAAGTTATTAACAAAATAAATTTAAAAATAAATATTATTTATTTATGTACCAGTTGATGATTGTACATGGAGATCTTCACATCAATGAGAATTTGTTCCCATGTGATCCATGGCTGACAAAAATAATTGCGCAAGATATCGCTCCCCTGTCCAACAGCTACATGCGCAAAACTATGTAAAAAGAATAAATAATCAAACAGTTTCTATAAATATAAATAAATTAATGAAAAAACTAAATAAAATATACATATTATCATACCTCCGTGTCTGTGGATCGAATCCAAGACGTGGACGTCACTCGGGGATAGGGTCAGGAATCATCAGTCGTGCAAGACCATACCCCCTCTGTGTACCTCCTGAACCACCAGTATACTGAGGGTCAGATGCTCCCACATCCCCCTCATCCAAAGGTAGATAAGCCTCCTGCAACTTGAAAAATAGGCCAGGATCCATCTAAAACACAAAATTATTATTGTTAGGATATAGTTGAAAATAACTATCATATATAGATATATATTAGTTAAGATCATAACCGGCATTTAACTATGTCAATGTTCACCTTCATCATCATCTACATATATGACGATGTCAATGTCTTCATATTCCTCCTCGGCATCATCAATATCCATATGAGTTTCACTTTCACCATCCCTTGTCATTTCAAATTCATTTGTAACATCATTAAATTCTTCATCACCATCGACCCTTAAATGTGGGGAGTTATCATCCATATTCACGTTTCATTGTGAAAAAGATTGATTTTGAGTAGTCTTTTGAAAAATTTCATTTCCTTCCACTTCAGCAGAACCACATTTAGCTTTAGTAATTTGACTTTCCCAATATTTCATTTTGATTATGCTCCACCAATCACTCAGGTCTCTTGAAGTAGCACAGTAATTTGTGTAATAAATTTTATGTGCCTGTTGTTCCAATAAAAATTGTTCATTTACTACAAGACAACATTTATATTTAATATCGAAGATTACATGAGTCAGATGAACATGAAAACCTCTCTCAGTATCCAACCACAGACATTTAAACATCATTATGTAATTCTGTCTAGGATAACATAGCCCATTAATATCATCCAGAATGCCGTAAAAGTCAACTTCAGTTTCTCTATGATGCGATCCACTCAAACAAACTCCATTGTTCATTGTTTTTTTGATTCCCCACAGGTACGTGTATAAAATCAAAAACCATTCACCACATATGCATTATAAGATTTAACCATTTTGGATGGTGGGTTACTCAATATACGCAGTCGCTTATCAATTTTATCAGAATGTTGAGACACCTACAATTCATTTAAAACAATTATCAATACAATAAATAGTAAACTGAATTGATATTTAACAATCAATAATTTATATTACCAGTTTTTTAAACCATTGAGAAAAACATTTTTGTCTACGTTCTTCAAGAGCAGCTGCTTTAATTTGTTGATGTTTTTTCGTGATATGATTATCATATAACCTACAAATAAAATAAGTTTACATACTGTAACAAAAATTATAAAATAAGTGATATAAGCACTCACAGTACAAATGCTGTCATTTCTTCACTGTTGAGAAGAATATATGTATAAGCTCGGTGATGTTCATCATCCGAAAGCCATTGTTCTTGAACTCCACCAAATCCAAGATTTGGCTGATTAAAAACTAATAATTGATTGTACAATTCAACATTATCATTTCCCTCATTACATCCCATGAATTTTTGTTTTGAGTGATATTCAGATTCAAAATAGTGAGGGAAGAAAAAATCAATTTCCTCTTGCAAATAAGCTTCAGTAATTGAGCCTTTAACTGATGCTTTGTTACATACTTGTTTCTTCAATTTCTGCATGCATCTCTAGAATGGATACATCCATCAAAACTGTACTGGACCTCCACATTTAGCTTCATGTGGAAAATGTAATATTCGATGTTCCATTGGGTCAAAGAAAGCTGGCAGAAAGAGTTTTTCCAGTTTACATATAATTACAGCAACATATTCTTCTAGTTTTCTTAGAAAATCATAGTTTATTTCTACTGAAAAAATGATTCGAAAAAAATATGATATGTCTGTTATCGAATCCCAAATTATATAATTCATCAAACCTATGAATCCAATTGGAATAGGTCTTTCCATTATAACATGACAATCATGACTTTTTAATCTGGTAATATGACCATTCTTAACACATCTTCCCAAATTGGAAGCATAGATATCTGGAAGTCTCAAATATGCAATCCACTAACAAAATAATAAGTGACTCTCTTTGGATAGTGTATATTCTTCTTTTAGATTCATTAACCTCTGTGATATGACATTTTCAAATAGTTCAAGTTCGGGTTGCCTGCAAATTTGGGCAAGATCTAATCGTTATTTTATAGTATCTTTAGTCTTAACTAGTGTATCCAAAACTGTATGAAATAAATTATCAGAACATTTCTTCTCAATATGAATGACATCCAACATGTGGCGGACCAACAAATCAGGCCGATATGGGAGATCCCAAAAAATGATTCGTTTTATCCTATTATGTTCTTTCCCGAAACCATGAATTTTCTGTTGGTTGACTTTTGGCCCAAATTTGATGGGAGGTAATGAAAATACAAAAGATTTTGACAATGCACATGAGATCATTTTTGTATGTTCATCCCTTTCAATTGTTCCTTTTCTGAAATGATATTTGTTCCTTCGAAAAGGATAACCGGTTGGAATAAATTTGCGATTACAGTCAAAATAGTAAGGTTTTTTTCCATTAATGGGAATAAAATATTTGTTGTCTTTCATACAGTAAGGAAATGATTTCAGAACATGTGTACTCCAGACAGATAACATGTCATATGCCGGAAATTCACTAATCTTCCACATCAATGCAGCTTTTAATGTCTAATTTTGTTTCGCAGCAACATCATATGTACTAACACCATTACTCCACAATATATTTAACTCATCAATCAATAGTTTCAAATAAACATCAATATTGTTTATTGGAATTCCTGGGATTAATAAGGTCAAAAAGATATAGGGCTCCTTCATCAACATCCATTGAGGTAGATTATAGAGAGTTATAAAGACATGACAACATGAATACTGACTACTATAAGATCAAAATGGACAAAAACCATCAGTATAAAGACCCAATCACATGTTTTAGGCTTCTAAAGTAAAAGATGGATGCATACGATCAAAATGTTTCCATGAATCACCATCAGATGGATGATTCAAGCTTTTACCGATTAAAATATTGGTTTTGTGTCATGACATCATTGATGTTGTGTTATGAGACAAAAATAAACATTGTAGCCTGGGTGTAAGGGGGAAATATCTCAACAGTTTTACAGGAACTGATCCAGACTTCCCTGGTTGAGCTTCTCTATAGCACGATTATCCACATGTGTTTACAACTCATTTTCACATGAATATAAGATGCAATCATTTTCACTTGAAAGAATCTTCTAATAACTAAGGCCCAGATTATGAACCAGCCTCTTGCTCTCATAGTAATTTGCTGGCAACACATTTATTTTAGGTAATAGTGTTTTAACCAAGGAATATATATGATAAAAATAGTTTTTTCACATTGCATTATCTGATTTAATAGCCTTAAAATTTGCAACCGCTTATAATTGTCTTATCTTGCAACCAGGATATAATGCATCCTCAACAGACCTCAACAACTCATAAAATTCGGATGGTGCCAACTCAGGAGTTAAATCGATATCACCGTGAGTTTCAGTTTGTTGACAATATGGACCAGCAACATCATGCACTAAATGATGGAACCGTGATGGATCCGGAATCTAGTTATTAGTATCTTCTTTGAAATTACGTTCACCATGTTGATATCAAAAAACATTATTTGGTTTAAATCCAAACTATAAGAGATGTCCCCCAACCTTGTCAAATGTGTCAAACGTTCTTAGAGCACATTTTTTTACAAGGACACTTAATTGTGCCATCTGAAACATATTCTGGTTTTGAAGATGAAAATGCTAAGAAAGCTTCAACACCCTCAATATATACAGGATTTAAACCCGAACAATTTGGATTTCTACGTTGATTAATCCATGCACAATAATCTAATAATGACTGATGTTGAATTCCTTGTTCCATATTTTTCTACAAAATATAAAATCATCACTGTTTTTGAATAAATTGAAATTATAAAAACATTGTCTTAAAAAATATCTAATTACTACATCTTCTTAATAATTACCATTAATTAAGGGCGACATAATTTTAACTGGATTGATGGCTACACTTTTGTCGGATGGCTCAGTTACTTTCATCTTTCTCACACTGAAATCACAATGAAGAATCTGGTTGGAGGTACGCATATTCATTTTCGTATTCATGAGATTGAATATGCGTAACTCCAACCAAATTCTGCATTATGATGTCAGTGTGAGAACGATGCAAGTAAATGATCCATCAGACAAAAGATCCCTATTTTTGTTGATGAATCGTCTTCATCCAACTATCACAACCGGAAAACATTATAAAAAATGTGATACTACGAATGCATATCCAATCTCATGCATAAGAGATTGAATATGCCTATGTAGAAGCACATTTTTTATAATGTTTTGAGTCGGTGAGAGTTGAAAGGATAAAATTAATCAAGCAAAAGGAGTGATGTCAATCCACTGGAAATTGTGCCAAGTTCATAAAATTTATTAAAATTTATTAAATTTCTTTTTAACTATTCCTAACTATTTCTAACTAATTATTCCTATTTATTACTAATTATTCCTATTTATTACTATCTATTAATATTTATTACTAACTATTACTATTTATTACTAACCATTACTATTTATTACTAACTATTACTATTTATTACTAATTATTACTAATTATTACTAATTATTCCTATTTATTACTAATTATTCCTATTTATTACTATTCATTCCTATTTATTACTAATTATTCTTATTTATTACTAATTATTTCTATTTATTTCTAATTATTTCTAAGTATTCCTAATTATTAGTATTTATTCGTAATTATTAATAATTATTAAAATTTATTACTAATTATTATCAATTATTCCTAACTATTATCAATTATTCCTATTTATTACTAATTATTATTAAATATTCCAAATAATTCTTGTTTATTAATAATTTTTTCTCTTTATTACTAATTATTTCTAATTATTGCTAATTATTGATTTTTATTGCTATGTATTGCTAATTATTGCTAATTATTGCTATTTATTTCTTATTATTTCTATTTATTTCTAATTATTGCTATTTATTACTAATTATAGCTATTTATTTCTAATTATTGATATTTATTGCTAATTATTGCTATTTATTGCTATTTATTTCTATTTATAGCTATTTATTGCTAAATATTAGTATTTATTCCTAATTATTAGTATTTATTCTTAATTATTAGTAATTATTCCTATTTACTAATATTTATTCCTATTTATTCATAATTATTGCTAATTATTAGTATTTATTCCTAATCATTGCTAATTATTAGTATTTATTCCTAATTATTCTTGATTATTCCTAATCATTACTAATTATTACTAATTATTACTTATTATTACGAATTATTAGTATTTATGACAAATTATTAGTGTTTATTACTAATTATTACAAATTATTACAAATTATTATTATTTATTAATAAATATTACTAATTATTACTAATTATTACAATTTATTACTAATTATTAATGTTTATTACTAATTATTACACTTTCATAATAATTATTACAATTTATTACTAATTATTACAATTTATTACTAATTATTAGAATTTATTACTAATTAATATAATATATTACTAATTAATACAATTTATTACTAAATAATACAATTTATTACTAATTAATACAATTTATTACAAGTTATTACTAATTATTACAATTTATTACTAATTATTACAATTTATTACTAATTATTCCAATTTATTACTAATTATTACTATTTATTAATAATTATTACAATTTATTACTAATTATTACAAGTTATTACTGATTATAACTAATTAATAAAATTTATTACTAATTAATACAATTTATTACTAATTATTACGATTTATTACTAGTTATCACAATTTATAACTAATTATTACAATTTATTTCTAATTATTACAATTTATTACCAACTATTATAATTTATTACAAATTATTACAGTTTATTACTAATTATTACAATTTATTACTAATTATTACAATTTATTACTAATTATTACAATTTATTACTAATTATTAAAAATTATTAATAATTATTACAATTTATTACTAATTATGACAATTTATTAGTAATTATTACAATTTATTACAAATTATTACAATTTATTACAAATTATTACAATTTATTACTAATTTTTAAAATTTATTACTAATTATTACAATTTATTACTAATTATTTCAATTTATTACTAATTATTACAATTTATTACTAGTTATTACAATTTGTTTCTAATTATTACAATTAATTACTAATTAATATAATTTATTAGTAATTATTACAATTTATTTCTAATTATAACAATTTATTACTAAATATTACAATTTATTACTAATTATTACAATTTATTACTAATTATTTCAATTTATTACTAATTATTGCTCACTATTACTATTTATTACTATTTGTTACTCATTATTACTATTTATTACTATTTTTTACTCATTATTACTATTTATTAATATTTACTAATAATTATTAATATTTATTACTATTTATTAATATTTATTACTATTTATTAATATTTATTACTATTTATTAATAATTATTAATATTTATTAGTATTTATTAGTATTTATTATTATTTATTACCAATTATTATTAATTACTACAATTAATTATATACATTACTAATTATCATTAATAATTACTAATTACTACTAATTATTACAAATTAATACTAAAAATTTCAATTTATTAGTACAAATAAATAGTCATGACAAAACTATTTAAATTCAATTTAATTACAACTAATCAACAATAATAAAAATTAACATAAAAAATTGAAATAAATAAAAAATTAAATAAAACATAAATACCTATAAACTTGATTTTCTATTGATGTAGACGACTTCAAAACTTTTTCGTTTCCAAAAATATTAACTTAGAAAAATTTTCCCTCTGAAATGAGAGTTCAGAGAGAAACAAGATCTAGGAATAGGGTGGAATGAGAAGAAAAATGGATGGGTGTATATATAGGTTATATTATTTGCGACGGGACTATTTGCGATGGGTTACCCATCGCAAATAGTATCTTTTACAACGGGACCCGTCCCAAATACCTACGTCCACATTAATTACTATCGTCGGTTAAAAAGTTATTTGCGACAGGACTCGTCGCAAATAGTCCCTGTCGACACTCCTTTTCTGACAAGAGGACATCCCGTCGTAAAAAGCTATTTACCACCGCCAGGTATTTGCTACGGGCCCCATTGCAAATAATATTCACGTAGTTTGGCGCGCTACCCACGCAAAACCTTTTGCAACGGGACACGAAATCCGGTCGCAAAAAGTCCTTTTTCCCGTAGTGATCATCCATATCCTAATCCATGTCATAAACTATTAATGTATCCAATATAAAACCTTTATATAACATCCTAGTCTCTAGAAACCAATATTTTTTTGTTATTCTACAATATTTATATAAAATATAAATGTTCTCACATAATAAAACATTTTAGTACTATTTGAAGGCTATATAAATAAATTAATTAAGATTTAATACATAAAATGAAACATAAACATTTTGAGAGAACATTATTATACATTCCATAATATCTTTGAAAATTATAAATTTTCCACCCCTAGGTTTCCTAGGGAACAGAAAGAAATAAAGTTGAGATCATATGCTCAGTAAGAAGTAACATACAAAAAAATCTATCATAACATAAACATGACATAATTATGTGTAAGGAACAAACCAAAATCATATAACTATTAATAATTGAAATTGAGGGAATTATATATCTCCGAACATATATGAAAACTTGGATAACATTAATCATTGATATCATACATATGGAATGCATAATGTTAGACAATAAATCATGTTGTCAAGGCGTTATTCCAAAACACTGCACATATATGGGAGAAGAAAACATTAAAACACAACTAGTTTTTTCTCATGAGACATGTGAATGCATCGAGCCTCCATAATTTTTGGCCCTACCTACCTCCTAATGAAGTCCAATGAATTGATAGTAAGAGTCAACAAGAATTTACATACTATTTCTTTAGGAACCTATATTAGAATAAAACATTTCTATCCATATTATATGAAATACATAAAAAATACATCCCCAATTAATAGAATAATTTTAATGACTATAAAAACATACCTTATTCATCCTTAAAACCATGATTTATCACTAAAGATTCTAGTTGTACCTTTATTAAAGAAATATTATAGTGGGGTTACATTAAATATCCTTAGTTATCCATAGATGATATTAATTGGGTTCAATAGTTTTCATTTGTAGTAGAAAAAGATAAAGGATGGAAAAATCCACCACCATTCTTCATAAATAGATTGTGAATATTCTGAATCATATCCCTATGCAGTGTTTATCCAATTGTGAATTCTTAGGCTTATTCATTATACATCAACGTGAATATTGAGTCAATTTTCATCCAACCCTTATTTGGTTGACTACCGCTAGGTACATCTGTTCAATAGTCAAGTCCACTTTCGAGTACCTAAATACTGACATGTTTTCTATAAAACTACACACACTTTTACCTTACCAAAAATTAAGACGGTTTTTTCACCATGGAAGTGATTTATTTTTATAATTTTCATTGGTAAAACATGAATCCAAAGAATATGAGGGATGGATATAAATATAGACTTGTAAATCCATTAAATTTCATGATAAATTTGGAAAAATTTATTCCATGTAAATGTATGCACCACACAAAAAATAGGTGGGGAAATAACATGAGTCCCATAGAATGAATATTGATAAAAAACCCACCCATCGATTAGGTTGAAATTAAATAAAACCCTATGAAAAAGTATGTCTTAAAATTGACCTTAAAATACCCTGAATAAATTAATTTCAATATATAACATCTCAAATAATCGTTTTATCCATGAAATAAAATAAATAAGGCGCATAATAACAAACATGTCCCAATGAGAGGAATTATAGATGAGAATCCTTAACTCTTTTCCCAAATTTCATGAATATACATTATCCCTCTATAAAAAAACATTCATTTATTAATTACATAATTCAAAAACTTTCCCATGTCCATTTTCATTTATACTATTCAAAAAATTTCTTTCTCTATATGAATTCTACTGATTTTCAAGATTAGGTGTATATAGTTTTGATCATTTCTACTTGTTTCATAATAGCCATGTGTGTATTCGTTATTATTCCAAAGCAAAGGATTTATTGGTCATTATTGTTACTATTATGGATGATTTATAATTATTTATGATGTTTCAAATTCCTTTTATGGGGGTTTTAGCATTTAACATTGAAGATTTAATCAATAACAAACATGTTTCCGTTATTTTTTACGATGAAAGGGTGTTTTATTAATAGATCAATTAGATATTAACATCTATATAATAAAAAACTAAATATTATCACATTTATATTTTATTATAACTGAAATTATGTTCCCATAGTAATTCATGGTATAAAATTATAGTTTTTTTCAATTATGTGGGGAAACTAACCCAAACAAGAACATACCCTAATTTAATGAATGATGGTGGAGTGGTTTTGTTATAATTTAATTATAACATAATTATTATGATCTTATTTAGTGTTTTTTAGTTTTATATATCAAAGGTAAAAAATATATTAGAAGAGTAATTAATGGATATTAAAATATAATATAATTTGAATAAAACAATTACCTCCATACATGCCTATTTTGAAAATTTGAATTAACGTTGATATTTTCTTGATAATATCATTAATATATTAAATAATTTATCATAAAATAACATTATTTATATCATAAAAATCATATTCTATCATTAAAAACATTCTAGGTACCATCAATGATGGGTGTGAATGAAAAATGTATTTCATTACATGTAACAGCCCAAGATTTTATAAAAAAATATTCTTTTTAATTTTATTAAAGTCTTGTGTTGTACGCTACACCAAAAGGAGCTTGCACAACACGCATCCTTGACTTGCCTTGCATTACACGCAATCACTACCTTCCTCGATAGCGTGTGTAATACGCAATACCGAGTTTCACTAAACAACGATATGCTATTAAAATATTATTAAAACTAGCCGTTATGAATAGTAATAACCACTTTTTAAAACTCTGTAAATATTATTTTTCAAAATGAACTTCATTTTTGGATTCAGAGTATCGAATTTAGCCTAAGGTGAAATTTTGGTACTTTTCGGATAACTTTCATATTCTGATGAATAGTGAAAATTACTAAATTATAATTAAAAACAACTTTTTTAATCGAAATAATTAATAGTGATAAATTATTAATTTGAGTGGTTTTAAAGTATATTTAGAATATATTTTTACAATTTAATACAATGTTGGTCATTGGATGTAATTTCACATTTAAACCAGACATAATCAAGTGTCAATCTTTTGATAGATATTGTTTCTTAAAAACACGCTATTTGTTTTAACAGCGGGATTTAATTATAAAATTAATTAATTCAAATTCTATGATATGAATTTGGTAAAATAGACTTCATTTTTGAATTCGGAATATGAAATATAGCTTAGGATGAAATTTTGGCATTGTTCTGAAAAACATCAATTTTTGATGAATAGTGAAACTACTAAGTGGTAGTTAAAAAAATTATTTTCTTCATAAATCCTAATTTTACCGCTTCTGTGAATGGAATTTCAAAAATCCAAGAGACACGGTTGATTTCAGTAAGTAAAATGTGGTTCAATGAGATGAAAATAATTCTTGGTGAATAGTAACTTTTTACTTTTTTTTACCACGGTTAATAGTAAATAGGGTAACTAAGGATAAATGTGATATTACTATTACTCTAACACATGTAATAATTCTATTGGATAAGTGTAATTCGACCAAAAACAACCTTATGAATATAATATGACCATTTAGGTCCACTTGGATTAGATTATGACATTTAATATTATATTATTTAATGAATAGATAAAATAGTTAAAATCAAAGTTTAATAACTAAAACATTTTTAATATAGGGTTATACATAAGATAAATTCGACTATAAATATTCATTAGAAAGCTAAAAGGATTTCCTACATAATTATATTTTATTTATAATTTTTAGACTTTAAATAAATTAATTTATTTATGACACAACGATGATGCAGTAATTACCCTTTTAAGGAAATATTAACATAATTGATGTTATAAATGCTCAAATGAATGTAATTTGAGACTTTTTATGACTTAAACTAATTTTCTAGGTTACCATGATATATTAGTGTTGATTTAATTAACTTGGTTCGAACATATAATTCTGTTATGACTTTCACAAAAATCATATATCAAATAGTGTCAAAATTGACACAAAATAGTTTTTAAATCAAATATTATATTATTAATTGTTATTTTATTCCTAAAAATCTTAGTTTCGGCCAAATGACTTAGATAAGGATATATTTATTAATAATATACAATTTGGGGTTCGTTTGGCATGTTATAGTAAGTGTATTAACCATATGGTGAACGAAAACAAAAAGACACGGTAAAAGTTAAATTATTTAACTTAGAGTTAAATCTAATTGATAAGGTTAAAATAATACCCTAAACTTGTCTAAATCCTATTGGTTGATAGGATTTCGACCCATCCCCACTTTATCTTCGAAATAAGACCCTTTGGAACCATTATAAACCGATTTTGAGTTTAATATAAAATAATATTTTGAGATATTCCTAAGGTGCCCCTCTCCTCCCTTATAAAAGGACACCTCCTCCCCCTCCTCCTCACACCAATTTGAGCACTCAAGCTCGGCCAACCCCTGAAAAAATCTCTTCTCCACTTCCCTAGAAACATCCTATAGGTTCTGGTCTTCCTCAAAGTCCAATTTTAGTGCCCTAAGAGGAGGTCTCAAAGAGGCGCTTCAAAGAAGAGGTAATTACCGTTACCAATTCTTTCATCTTTATTTCTTCTTCCACTTCTTCTTCTTAGGTTGTTTCATTATGAAGTAATAACATCAGTATCACTCATATACTGATATGTTATTATAAGTATGAAACAACCCTATTTCACCATCTATCTATCCTACGGAAAAAGAAATCACCACGCGTGCGTACGTACGGAATACCGTCTCCACGCCGTGGTGTAATCTATTTTCCACCACCACCTTACATGGATGGGTATAATGGTGTAAAGAATAACTATACATAGTTATTAAAACATCATATTGATTCTGATATATTGTATAATCCACTCCAATTCAATTCAATATTTATGGAAATGATATCATCGCTCGTGCGTACGTACGGACTACCGTCTCCACGACGCGATGAGATTCATTCTCCATGTTAACCATTTAAGAATGATTATAAAGTATATATAAGAAATAATAATGAAATATATGACATTATAAATCTACTGGATTTATGTATATATATATATATGTATGTCATCTAATTACTTCCATTCAAGACAATAGGGAAAGGAAAACAGCGTTCATGCGTACGTACGGACTACCGTCTCCATGAACGGTGTTTTTCATTTCATTTATCTATCTATTATATATATATATATAATGAATATATATGATATATAAATCATATTTTATATTCTGGAAGTAAGTAAATCATGATATAAGTAATAATAATGTCAATAACAACAAGTCAAAACACCTACGATAAAAGAAACGATTTTACCCAAAACGCTTCTTTAACAAGGAATTTACAAAAGAACGGGTAATATAATGTCATAAGTGAACCATATATGATATCATAACAATGAATATGATTCTTTAATAAGTCAATGACATTATTTAAACCATTATACAGGAGCTTCGGACACGTACAAAGCAAATCGGACCTAAGGTAAGGGAAATATCACAATCTCATTTTTATCCGAGATTGTTTATTCGTAAGTATTTACTGGGGTGTATTTTATCATCCACATCCATGTTTCATCAATATGTAATATTATTTCCATCCACCTACAATTTATTAAATCCATTTTTACCCTTCGGTGAGTTTTTAGTAATATGTATGAAAGGAATCTTTTTTCGTACGAGGTACTTTTTGACTTTTCCGACAAAAGTACAAAGAATGTTTTTTAACTTATACGGCATGAATGGATTTTTAAAGAATTATTTCCAAGAAGCTTCCTTTACAAGTTTTCAAGTTTATTTTTAATCAACTTATTTTATTTTAAAGTCATATGACATGTTATGAAAGGAAAAATGTTTTTGAAGTAGAAAGGATATTTTCCTCAAGAATGGAGTTCAAGTATTTTATCAAAATTATTTTCCATCTAAGATAATAAAAGGGTTCTGTTTTTATCCCTATTATTACATGGATTTGATTATATTGTGATGGAAACATTTTTATGAATTCCTTTATCTTATATGAATTGTTTTATGATGTCATGTTGTTTAAGAATCCCATTTTTATTACATGGGTTACGTTATGATGTATGGTTTATGATTATGTGTCACACATAAGAAAGGATTAATTATAAGATGGGTGGGACCTATATCTCCCTCAAATGCATTGGGTAAAGATTTTATATCTCATGAGATAGACAGGGCTGGAACGGTAGGTTATACCGGTTCAGTGAAACAGGACTGAAACGAGGGTTACTCGATTCAGAAGGGACTTTGTCCACTAAGATAGTCTTGGCAATTAGTCTTGACTAACAAGAAATGATTATCTATGATTATGTGTGTATGCCACAAAGTTTCATGTTTTAAGTTATGATTATTGGGATTACTTTTTCACTGCCATGATTTATCCCATGATTATGAAATTATGCTCTCTTTTGCAGGTTATGATTTCCAAAATGTTATGTTCTTATGAATATGATGTGATTGATATTTATTTTGTTTACCCTTACTGAGCATTTGAGCTCACCCTTTTATTTTTTCTTTTCCCCAGGATATAAAGAAAGGTTTTAGGTAAAAAAAAGAGGAAGATCTTTATGGGAGATTTTGAAGATCTTTCACCACGATTAGAAGATTATATTCCGAGTTTCCAAAGACACTAAACTATTACGGTCCTTGTGTGTGTGTTTTTGTTATGTACTAAGTATTCCGCAAATGTAATGTAATGTCCATGTACGTCAAGATACGGGTCTCTACAGTTGGTATCAGAGGAAAGGTTTAGTCAACCTTTGGAAACTAGGATGCGAAAACGTTAGTGAGATCCCTAGAGATATTTCTAAGGTATGTCTAGGGATGTCTCTAAGGTTAAGTATACGTATAGGTTATAGTCCTAGAATTGCTCTAACGATCTTAGAATTTAACCTAAGATGTTAGATATTGAGGGTACTACCCCTTTATTATGTTGTTTTCCCTAGCATGATTTTTGCCTCTCACACTATTCTTTTGGGGTTTTAGACGATGGCTGGAACCCGAAGGAACCGTGTTGATCAATGCAATGGACAATGCAATGATTGTCCCCCTGAACAACCAAACGATATGGGAGCTGGAATGCAAAATCTTGTAGCCATGCTCACACAACTTTCTCAAGCTATGAATCATGCAGGACTTCCAAACGAGCAAAGGAAGGAGCAACATTCTGTTGAATCCTTCATGAGGCAGCGTCCGCCTTCTTTCAGTGGGTCTACTGATCCATTAGTTGCTGAACAATGGATTAGTACTACTGAAAAGATATTTTCAGTTCTTCAATGTTCTGAACATGATAAAGTCATCTTAGCAGTATATCGTTTGGAAGGTGAAGCTGATCAATGGTGGAATCTTATCAAGAATACGAGGCAAAGAGATGAAATTGATTCCATGGAATGGTACGAGTTCAAGAACTTGTTTTTCAGTAAGTACTTCCCTCGTATTCTTCGAACGAAGATGGAGAAGGAGTTTCTTGAACTAAATCAAAAGGATGATGAATCTGTTGGTATATACGAAGCGAATTTTACAAGACTTGCAAGGTACGCTTCTGGTATTATCATCCAACCTGAAAGTAAAGTTGATCGATTTTTCAGTGGCTTAAAACCAAGTCTTCGAAGGGCATTAGCTATAAGAGACTTCAGTAGCTATGAAGAAATTGTGCGTTGTGCTATCAAGGTAGAAATGGAAGTTGGTGTTACATATCCATCTCATGGGTTTGACAAGAAACGAAAGATGGATTTCAAGGAGAAAACTCAGAATAATGGTGAAAAGAAGATGAATGTTTCCTTATGCACAAAGTGTGGAAAGAAGCATGGTGGAGATTGTCTTAAAGGGACTAGAAAATGTTTTAAGTGTGGAAAAGAAGGTCATCGAGCAGCTGAGTGTCGAAGTAATGGAAAATGGGATTCTAATGAAGTGAATAAAGAAAACACTGTAGAGAACATACAACCAACACTTCAATGCTTCAAGTGTAAGGAAATGGGGCATTATGCTAATAAATGCCCTAATCCAAGGGTTAGTGATGATCGACATGAGCAACCGCTTAAGGCAAAGGACAAAGGGAAGTCACATGCGATCACTATTGGCAATGTTGAATATGACAACGATGTGGTGGAATGATTAAGTGTTTATGTAATGGGATTCCAAAATAATGTTGTGTCTTGGAATATTGGAATATTTATGTATTGGTCTAATGTGGTATTCAAAGTGATTGAGATATTATGCGCATAATGAAGGGAAAACGAGAAAATGAAATGTTTAACAATATTCATGAGCTCATGATTGATATAAGGACTAAGTTTGAGTATATAGAATTTTGAGGATTTTGGTATGTGAAAAGTGTTAACTTTTAACTGCATTCATGTTTTCACTAAGGTATTCAAGAGAATACACGATTAAGGACTTTGAATGTTTGGAATGTGACCAACAAAACATATCTTATAATATATGGGGATCGATGATGGTGTTAAATCTCTGGTAATAATTTTCACTATATTATGAGAGTCGACTGCAGTATTATGGATAAGCCTAAAAGATTGGAATGGATTATGTTGGACATAAGTTAGTATTGTTTGTTTTTTCGATATTATTGATGGGATGTTATATAGTTTTGGAAAAAGGACAACCTGCAGGACGGGCGACAACCCATCGCTTCGGACAAGGCTGTGGGAATCGAACCCACAACCGAAGTGCGACTGGCCTTTATCGCCTACCACTGGCCTACAGGAAGTCCCTGTTTAGTAGAAACTAGTTTTATTATATTAAGCAGTATGATATATAAAGTATAAGTCCATTTTAAGAACCATATATGATTAATCTCACTATAGATCGACTTATGCATATAATTTTTGCTAACCTTTTGTTTGAGATAGATGGAATGACCCGTCATTCTATCACATGATCTGCTAACACTTCATTAATAACAAATTCAACTTCATTTATTTAAGAGATGAAGTGGAAATTGTTCAAGGCACGAACAACAGTGAGATTGTACCAAAATAAAGTAAGTATTTATTCTAATTCAAATTTTCAACTTTAGGGAAATGATCTTGAAAACCAAAAATGTTGTCCTAGTGATCTTATACCTGATGAATCAGATGGTACCTTATATCATCACAAATCTATGGATTTGTGATTACTGGATTTTCCATAGCCATGTTCTCTACCACTCTCCATCAGAACATGATGGTTAGATTTCTCTTCCATATCCATATTTTCACCTATGTGGAAACCCAATGATTAGTTTATTTGGGTAACCGTTACGTTTCATACTTTTGTTTTTAAAGATTGGTTTTGATATTCCTTTTTACGATGTGGGTTTCTATTAAAGAAACTTTAGAATAGTAAACCATTTATAACCCCGACGAATTTCGAGGGCGAAATTCATTTTAAGGGGGGTAGAATGTAACAGCCCAAGATTTTATAAAAAAATATTCTTTTTAATTTTATTAAAGTCTTGTGTTGTACGCTACACCAAAAGGATCTTTCACAAAACGCATCCTTGACTTGCCTTGCATTACACGCAATCACGACCTTCCTCTATAGCGTGTGTAGTACGCAATACCGAGTTTCACTAAACAACGATATGCTATTAAAATATTATTAAAACTAGCTGTTATGAATAGTAATAACCACTTTTTAAAACTCTGTAAATATTATTTTTCAAAATGAACTTCATTTTTGGATTCGGAGTATCGAATTTAGCCTAAGGTGATATTTTGGTACTTTTCGGATAACTTTCATATTCTGATGAATAGTGAAAATTACTAAATTATAATTAAAAACAACTTTTTTAATCGAAATAATTAATAGTGATAAATTATTAATTTGAGTGGTTTTAAAGTATATTTAGAATATATTTTTACAATTTAATACAATTTTGGTCATTGGATGTAATTTCACATTTAAACCAGACATAATCAAGTGTCAATCTTTTGATAGATATTGTTTCATAAAAACACGCTATTTGTTTTAACAGCGGGATTTAATTATAAAATTAATTAATGCAAATTCTATGATATGAATTTGGTAAAATAGACTTCATTTTTGAATTCGGAATATGAAATATAGCTTAGGATGAAATTTTGGCATTGTTCTGAAAAACATCAATTTTTGATGAATAGTGAAACTACTAAGTGGTAGTTAAAAAAATTAATTTCTTCATAAATCTTAATTTTACCGCTTCTGTGAATGGAATTTCAAAAATCCAAGAGACACGGTTGATGTCAGTAAGTAAAATGTGGTTCAATGAGATGAAAATAATTTTTGGTGAATAGTAACTTTTTACTTTTTTTTACCACTGTTAATAGTAAATAGGGTAACTAAGGATAAATATGATATTACTATTACCCTAACACGTGTACTAATTCTATTGGATAAGTGTAATTCGACCAAAAACAACCTTATGAATATAATATGACCATTTAGGTCCACTTGGATTAGATTATGACATTTAATATTATATTATTTAATGAATAGATAAAATAGTTAAAATCAATGTTTAATAACTAAAACATTTTTAATATGGGGTTATACATAAGATAAATTCGACTATAAATATTCATTAGAAAGCTAAAACGATTTCATACATAATGATATTTTATTTATAATTTTTAGACTTTAAATAAATTAATTTATTTATGACACAACGATGATGCAGTAATTACCCTTTTAAGGAAATATTAACATAATTGATGTTATAAATGCTCAAATGAATGTAATTTGAGAATTTTTATGACTTAAACTAATTTTCTAGGTTACCATGATATATTAGTGTTGATGTAATCAACTTTGTTCGAACATATAATTCTGTTATGACTTTCACAAAAATCATATATCAAATAGTGTCAAAATTGACACAAAATAGATTTTAAATCATATATTATATTATTAATTGTTATTTTATTCCTAAAAATCTAAGGATCGGCCAAATGACTTAGATAAGGATATATTTATTAATAATATACAATTTGGGGTTCGTTTGGCATGTTATAGTAAGTGTATTAACCATATAGTGAAAGAAAACAAAAAGACACGGTAAAAGTTAAATTATTTAACTTAGAGTTAAATCTAATTGATAAGGTTAAAATAATATCCTAAACTTGTCTAAATCCTATTGGTTGATAGTATTTCTACCCATCCCCACTTTAGCTTCGAAATAAGACCCTTTGGAACCATTATAAACCGATTTTGATTTTAATATAAAATAATATTTTGAGATATTCCTAAGGTGCCCCTCTCCTCCCTTATAAAAGGACACCTCCTCCCCCTCCTCCTCACACCAATTTGAGCACTCAAGCTCGGCCAACCCCTGAAACAATCTCTTCTCCACTTCCCTAGAAACATCCTAGAGGTTCTGGTCTTCCTCAAAGACCAATTTTAGTGCCCTAAGAGGAGGTCTCAAAGAGGCGCTTCAAAGAAGAGGTAATTACCGTTACCAATTCTTTCATCTTTATTTCTTCTTCCACTTCTTCTTCTTAGGTTGTTTCATTATGAAGTAATAACATCAGTATCACTCATATACTGATATGTTATTATAAGTATGAAACAACCCTATTTCACCATCTATCTATCCTACGGAAAAAGAAATCACCACGCGTGCGTACGTACGGAATACCGTCTCCACGCCGTGGTGTAATCTATTTTCCACCACCACCTTACATGGATGGGTATAATGGTGTAAAGAATAACTATACATAGTTATTAAAACATCATATTGATTCTGATATATTGTATAATCCACTCCAATTCAATTCAATATTTATGGAAATGATATCATCGCTCGTGCGTACGTACGGACTACCGTCTCCACGACGCGATGAGATTCATTCTCCATGTTAACCATTTAAGAATGATTATAAAGTATATATAAGAAATAATAATGAAATATATGACATTATAAAGATACTGGATTTATGTATATATATATATGTATGTCATCTACTTACTTCCATTCAAGACAATAGGGAAAGGAAAACAGCGTTCATGCGTACGTACGGACTACCGTCTCCATGAACGGTGTTTTTCATTTCATTTATCTATCTATTATATATATATATATATACTGAATATATATGATATATAAATCATATTTTATATTCTGGAAGTAATTAAATCATGATATAAGTAATAATAATGTCAATAACAACAAGTCAAAACACCTACGATAAAAGAAACGATTTTACCCAAAACGCTTCTTTAACATGGAATTTACAAAAGAACGGGTAATATAATGTCATAAGTGAACCATATATGATATCATAACAATGAATATGATTATTTAATAAGTCAATGACATTATTTAGACCATTATACAGGAGCTTCGTACACGTACAAAGCAAATCGGACCTAAGGTAAGGGAAATATCACAATCTCATTTTTATCCGAGATTGTTTATTCGTAAGTATTTACTGGGGTGTATTTTATCATCCACATCCATGTTTCATCAATATGTAATATTATTTCCATCCACCTACAATTTATTAAATCCATTTTTACCCTTCGGTGAGTTTTTAGTAATATGTATGAAAGGAATATTTTTTCGTACGAGGTACTTTTTGACTTTTCCGACAAAAGTACGAAGAATGTTTTTTAACTTATACGGCATGAATGGATTTTTAAAACATTATTTCCAAGAAGCTTCCTTTACAAGTTTTCAAGTTTATTTTTAATCAACTTCTTTTATTTTAAAGTCATATGACATGTTATTAAAGGAAAAATGTTTTTGAAGTAGAAAGGATATTTTCCTCAAGAATGGAGTTCAAGTATTTTATCAAAATTATTTTCCATCTAAGATAATAAAAGGGTTCTGTTTTTATCCCTATTATTACATGGATTTGATTATATTGTGATGGAAACATTTTTATGAATTCCTTTATCTTATATGAATTGTTTTATGATGTCATGTTGTTTAAGAATCCCATTTTTATTACATGGGTTACGTTATGATGTATGGTTTATGATTATGTGGCACACATAAGAAAGGATTCATTATAAGATGGGTGGGACCTATATCTCACTCCAATGAATTGGGTAAAGATTTTATATCTCATGAGATAGACAGGGCTGGAACAGTAGGTTATACCGGTTCAGTGAAACAGGACTGAAACGAGGGTTACTCGATTCAGAAGGGACTTTGTCCACTAAGATAGTCTTGGCAATTAGTATTGACTAACAAGAAATGATTCTATATGATTATGTGTGTATGCCACAAAGTTTCATGTTTTAAGTTGTGATTATTGGGATTACTTTTTCACTGCCATGATTTATCCCATGATTATGAAATTATGCTCTCTTTTGCAGGTTATGATTTCCAAAATGTTATGTTCTTATGAATATGATGTGATTGATATTTATTTTGTTTACCCTTACTGAGCTTTTGAGCTCACCCTTTTATGTTTTCTTTTCCCCAGGATATAAAGAAAGGTTTTAGGTAAAAAAAAGAGGAAGATCTTTATGGGAGATTTTGAAGATCTTTCACCACGATTAGAAGATTATATTCCTAGTTTCCAAAGACACTAAACTATTACGGTCCTTGTGTGTGTGTTTTTGTTATGTACTAAGTATTCCGCAAATGTAATGTAATGTCCATGTACGTCAAGATACGGGTCTCTACATTACATGTGGTGGCGATCTTCCGCATGTACACACAAATTACGATTTAATTTTTCTTAATGGGTATGATAAATGGATATAAAATTGAAAAGCAATTAGTATGACAACCCTGCTTTTTATTACAACTTAAGCATGCTTTATTACATAAAACATCACTTGATATAACAAAGAAGATCGAGAGGTTTAGTGTATTTGGGGCTTAGGATAATTACATAAAAACTTTAAACATGAAATACAACATCTTTATTGAAAACTTCCTTTACATGACCACTACACTCCTTCGTACTTAGCATTGCATGGGATAACCTGAGGACATGCATAAAAAAAAGGGTGAGCTATAAAGACCAGTAAGGGAGTACACAATGAATAACATGAGGAGTACAATACATTTTAGGCAATAGGAACATCAATAGAGCATTAGAGTATCATGAACATAAAGGCATGATAAAACATGATAACCATAACAGGGAAATGTGGCAACAACACTTAACATTGAATTAGCATGAGCCAAGGCTTATTGCACATGGAGCATGAGTAAACCCTCATTGCACTTGAATCACGAGTAAACCCTCATTGCACTTGAATTATCATGAGTCAACACTCATTGCACATGACGTATCATGATACTATACTTTACCCAATGCATTGGAGCGCTATCAGGGCGCACCCTTCTTAAACATTTCATTTCATGCATAAGTGTGCCACATGGATCATAAAACATGGATTAATAAAACATAATCATTTATTCCATGATAAAGGAATGTGGAATTCACACATGAAAATTTACAATCAATAAGTAAATTTTCATAAAGGTTAATACCCTTGATGGAGAAATGGGCATGGTATTCACTACACAATGACATTGGCTTAGAAAATCGGTGTGATTTCGGCAGCGTAACGGCGTGACATAAGAATTCATAAAAAAGTTTGATGAGAGAGAAAGTGGTTACTCATCATATTTACATGTAATGTACAGTAATTATGTCATATATATACATGTCCCAATAATTGAAATGGAATTTAAATTCATGATACAAAAGTATTGCTTGAATGTAAAAGAAGAGAGAGAAGTTCCTTTCGGAATTTCGGCATACTAATGGGTGTACATGGGATGCATTTAATGAGAGGGAAAAGGTTATACCATCATTCAAACAATAAGAGGGCAGTATGGGGGAGGTGCAAAACCATACCCCAACATTCATAATTGAAATTAAAAGGGAAATACAACTTAAAGAAAATTGACAAAAATGAGAAAGGAAGAAAAAACCCTTACTTGGAAGTGTGCTTCCAAAGGCTAGAGAGAGGCTTGTGAGAGGCTTCTTGGGAGCTTGGGGCACCTTGGGAGGATTCTAGAGAGAGTAGGGAAGAGGTTGGACGAACTCCAAGGGATTTTAGTGAGGAGGAAGTGGGAGCTTTGGTGGGTTTATATAGGAAAGGTGAGAGAATTCTTTATTATTTAGGTTTGGGACCCCTTATATTAAAATAATTCAAACCACAAACCATCCCATGGTATTTACCCATGGTTTATGGAAAAGAAAAGAGGAAAACAATATTTTACAAGGACAAGGTCCGAAAGTATTAAAAAATTAGGGTTGCTTATGTGGAGGTGAGTCACACTCCCATGTAAATTAATTTAAAAAGACAAAGTGTTGAATAAGTATTGAGGGCTCCATTAATGCTTTGAAGAGTAAGTCAAACAAACCCAAAACCTCATTATTTTAATGCTAAAACACATATTGGACGAACATAAGGATTATTTTATTTTATTACATCACCATTGGGTCATTATGATGTCATAAAACACATTATATATTTAAATGGTATTTAATTTTTACCAAAAAATTTGACTGTCTCAGAAAATTATGAAAAATTTACCGTTGGATAATTTTGACGTCCTGATTCCAAAAATAATATTTATTTTATCTAAATAATTTTCTAAATATGTGAATTTTTACTTTTAAAATAAAAACTGACATTTATAAAAAAATTCACGGGTTTTGACAGAAATGGATTTCAAACCTTAATAAAAATTTTAATTGCATTCATAAAATTATAAGATCATTTATAATTAATAAAAAAATAATTTAATATTAATAATAATATTTTATTAAAATATTATTTAATTCAAAAATCCTTTAATTTAATAAAATATAATTCTTAATTAAATAATAACTAAAAACACCATTTGTACTTTAAAAACTAATTACAATGTATAAAAAATGACTAGAAATTATATTCATTATTATATAAAAAAATAATGTACATGAACATGGTGCTACTTATTTGTTACATAACCCCTTAAAATAGCCACATAAGACTTAAGGGTAAGGTGCGCGATGGTGACAGACTCTTGGGGCGGCTCGGATAACATCGCTCGAGTGGTAATTTCAATCAACTTCCACTTTTCCCGTAGACGATCACGTTCGAGCTTGACTTGATGAAGCTCAGGTTGGTCTTGATCAAGGGGAAAGCCCAAAGACACCACCTCTTTTCCGAGCTCTGACAAATGGGCTTCGTAAGGGGCAATTCTACTGGATGAGACCATCGCTTCCTTTGTCTGAGTAGAAATGGGTTCGTTAAAGCCTAATATTTATACTACTCAGATGATCACTGCTCAACGGCTAAAAAGTAACGGTCACAAATCTTAACGTAAAACTAAAGAAGTTGACATCTTATAAAAACATTTTTCATAAAGAAACATTTAACTGGATCAAGAGGGATTTTCCATTAATGAAACTTTGGGTCGTTACAACATTCCCCCCTTAAGAAATTTCACCCTCAAAATTTTTCTTTTCCCACACTAAAACAAATGTGGGTAACTTAGCTTCATCATATCCTCCGACTCCCAAGTTGCTTCTTCAAACTTGTGGTTTCTCCACAACACCTTTATTAGGGGCATTGTCTTATTTCCTAGAACTTTTTCTCTACGATCTAAGATCTTCACTGGTTGCTCCTCATAAGAAAGATCGTCTTCTAATTGTACCACCTTGGAAGAGAGTACATGTGAAGGGTCTGGTATGTACTTCCCTAAGAGGGATACAAGGAAGACATCATGCACCTTGGCCATAGTAGGTGGAAGTGCTAGTCGATAGGCCACAGCCCTAACACGATCAAGAATCTCGAAGGGGCCGATGTACCTTGGACTTAACTTCCCTTTCTTTCCAAACCTCATGACCTTCTTCCACGGAGATATACGTAAAAACACCATGTCTCCGACTTTAAACTCAAGGTCTCATCGAGGATTATCTGCATAACTCTTCTGTCGACTTTGGGATGCCTTGATATGCTGCTGAATGGTTTTCATCTTCTCCACCATTTCTTCGACCATTTCTGGTCCAAGCAGCTTACGTTCACCGACCTCATCCCAACATGCTGGTGTTCTACACCTTTTCCCATACAGGGCTTCATATGGTGCCATTTGGATTCTCGAGTGGAAACTATTATTATAAGAGAACTCAACTAGAGGAATATGTTGATCCCATCCTCTTTTAAAGTCTATTGAGCACGCTCTCAACATATCCTCAAGTGTTTAGATAGTCCTCTTGGATTGGTCATCAGTTTGAGGATGATAGGCCGTACTGAAGTTCAGTTCAGTATTCAGAGCATGTTGAAGACTCTTCTAAAACTTAGATGTAAATCTTGGATCTCGGTCAGACACAATAGATAGTGGTACTCCATGCAACCGTACAACTTCCCTGATATATATCCATTCCAGTTGATCCAAAGAGAAATCCTCTCGAATAGCAATGAAGTGTGCAGTCTTTGTAAGATGATCCACACCAACCCAGATTGCATTGTTGACATTGGATGTCCTTGGAAGTCCGGTGACAAAGTCCATGGTGATGTTCTCCCATTTCCATTCTGGTATGGGAAATGGTTGCATCATCCGCTTAGACTTCTGCCTCTCTGCCTTCACTTTCTGACACACCAGGCACTTTGATGTATATTCAGCAATCTCCTTCTTCATATTATCCCACCAAAAGTTTTCTCGGAGATCTCAATACATCTTTGTGCTCCCTGGGTGAATAGAGAAATTTGAACTATGTGCATCATCCAAAATTTCCTTCTTCAGCTCCGAACTTGATGGAACACATAGTCTTTTCCCAAACCACACAATTCGTTCTTCATTAACATTAAACTCTGAGGATTTTCCCTTTTTGATAGCTTCCACTTTTTCTTGGATTCCTGCAACATCCTTTTGAGCATCCTTTATCTTTTCCAAAAGAGATGGTTGATCAATCATTTGTGAAAGGATTGATGATGTTCCCTTCTTTATGATTCCCACATCCATCTTTATCAAGTCTAAGAAGATTGGATCCTTCTCAATTCTCATCATTGATAGAATAGCTGGATCCTTTCTACTTAGGGCATCCGCCACCTTGTTCGCTTTCCCAGGGCGGTAATGTATTGAACAGTCATAATCCTTGATGAGCTCTATCCATCTTCTCTGGCACATATTAATCTCTTTCTGTGTGAATATATATTTAAGACTCTTGTGGTCAGTATATACCTCACATTTCTCTCCCTAGAGATAATGCCGCCAGATTTTCAAGGCAAAGATCCCCGCCGCCAAATCCAGATCATGCGTTGGATAGTTTCGCTCATTGATTTTCAACTTCCTTGAGTCATATGATATCACTTTATCATTCTGCATCAGCACACATCCTAAGCCCTTCTTCGAAGCATCACTGAATACCATAAAAAGATCCCCACTTGTGGGTAAAGTTAGCACAGGTGCAGTGATAAGCCTTCTTTTCAACTCCTTGAAGCTTTCTTCGCATTCATCACTCCAAGAAAATTTTACTCCCTTTCGAGTTAGCTTGGTAAGTGGGTTGGACAATCGTGAGAAATTTCTCACAAATCGCTGATAATATCCAGCTAACCCCAAGAAGCTACGGTTATCCGTTACCGATGTTGGCCTCATCCATCCCTCAATTGCATCTGTTTTGGAGGGGTCCACAGATATCCCATTGCTTGTGATGATATGGCCCAAGAATGAGACCTCCTTCAACCAGAACTCACACTTGTTGTACTTGGCATAGAGCTTATCCTTGCGCAAAGTCTCCAGTACAGTTCTTAAATGCTCCTCATGGTCCTCCTTGGTTTTGGAGTATATAAGAATATCATCTATAAAGACTACCACAAATTTGTCTAGTTAATCTCTAAAGACTCTATTCATCAAGTCTATGAATATTGCTGGAGCATTGGTGAGTCCAAAAGGCATTACTATGAATTCATAGTGCCCGTACCTTGTACGAAAAGCAGTCTTGGGGATATCTTCCTTCTTCACCCTTACTTGATAATATCCCGACTGCAAGTCCACCTTGGAGAAGTATTGTGCTCCACGCAGCTCATCAAACAAGTCATCGATTCTTGGGAGAGGATACTGGTTCTTTATCGTGATTTTGTTAAGTTCACGATAATCGATGCAAAGTCGCATTGACCCATCCTTCTTCTTGACGAAGAGGACTGGTGCACCCCATGGTGATGCACATGGGCGTATAAACCCTTTATCCAGATTCTCCTGTAGTTGTTTCTTCAGCTCTTCAAGCTCAACAAAATCCATTCTATATGGAGTCTTGGATATTGGTAGTGCCCCAGGTATAAGTTCAATTGAGAACTCAACATCTCTTCTTGGAGGAAGACCAGGAAGTTCCTCGGGAAATACTTCAGCGAATTCCCTCACAATAGGCATTTCTTCAAGGGTGGTTTCTTCCTTGGACTCAATCATCTGAGCCAGATATGCGTGCTCATAAGGCAGTAATATCCATGCTTGAGATGATGGAGCTAAAGGAGATTCATCTTCCACCTGAAACTTGTAAAGAATCAGGGGTCGATTCTCCATATGGAGTGTGATTTCCCTCTCCCGACAATTTATGTTGGATCTATATAAGGAAAGCCAATCCATGCCAAGAATTGCATCAAATTCCACCAAAGGGAGTATGAAGAGGTTCGCCGGGAAATTCAATCCACAGATTATAACAGGGGTGGACTTATACTCATGGGATGCAATGATTTCCCCATTTGTTGTACTCACCGACATCTTTACTTCCATGATTTGTGGTGGTGCAGGGATTGTTCTACTAAACTTTTGAGATATAAAAGAATGCGTAGAACCTGAATCCAAAAGTAAGTTCGCTATTCTTGAATGAATAACTAGCGTACCTGTCACCACTTCGTTGTCGGGGTTCACTTCGGCAGAAGTGATGGCAAAAGTTCTTCCTTGCTATCTTGGAGGTTGCTGGTTGCCTCCGATAACCCTTGGATTAGGGAACTGATTTTCAAAATGACCCGGTTCTTTGCATTTGTAGCATTGAACAACGCGTTGAGGTTCGAACGGAGCGTTCCTCTCCTCTGTCGCAGCCGCGGGTCCTTCTTGCTGACAGTTAACAGCTAGGTGCCCTTCTCTTCCACACTTGAAGCATTTTCTTGTCCCCCTAAGGAAATTTCCAGGGTGCTTCTTTCCACACTTTTGGAAAGTGGGGTGATGGAATTTCTTAGCGCCGTTGGATTTATCCATCGGACCACCAGAATTGAAGTCCACCTTACCCTTCTTGTCCCCATGATACCCCTGTGATTCTCCGATCTCCATTTCTACCTTGAGGGCACATCGGACAATTTCCTCATAGCTGTCGAAGTCACGGATCGCTAATGCTTTCCGCAAGCTAGGCTTCAGCCCACCAAAGAAGTGGTCAACCTTGCATTCGGGGGTAACAACAAAGCCGGAAGCGTATAGTGCAAGCCTTTTGAAGTTTTCCTCGTACGCTCCCACAGATTCTTCATCTTTCTGTTTGAGGGAAAGGAAGTCCCTTTCCATCTTAAGATGGAGGGTGCGTGGAAAATATTTATCAAAAAACATCTTCCGGAATTCCTTCCATTCTAAAGCCTCGATCTCCTACTCAGGCTTCATATTTTTGATCAACGTCCACCATTGATCAGCTTCACCCTGCATATGATAAGCCGCCAGGAGAACCTTCTCTTTTTCAGATCATTGGAGGATGGATAATATCTTTTCAATGGAGTTGATCCATTGTTCAGCGATCGTGGGATCGGATGATCCACTAAAAGTAGGAGGCCTTTGTCTCATGAAGCTTTCAATAGCGACTTGTTCTTTCTTAGGGGGGGTTGAACATTCCTCTTGACCAGTGTTTCTAATCAAAACTTGAGTTAGCTGAGAGATAAGTGTGACAAAGTTCACGATTCCCGCTCCCATTGGATTGGACATCTCATAAGTACAATCATCACACTGATCTTCACAACGGTTGTTAGCCCGAGTTCTCCTATTACCGGCCATTGGCTGGAATAAAAGGAAAGTTAGGGGTAACACATAAAGGGTAATCCAAAGACAAATGTTGATGACTTATAAATAAACTTTAATCTCTTTAACTCATGAGTCTATAGTATTCAATCCAGGCTTTTCATGATCTTCCTTCTAACATATATTCTTAGGGGCATTTTTCCCTTAATAAGGGTTCATATTAAGATTGTGAATTTATCAAAACATATCCCCCGGGAGTGTCGTAACCAAGAGTGCAGCAAGGCCCGTTGCCGTGCACCAGTTCCCGTTCGAGTCTAGCTCAAAGCGGTGTTTTCGGGTTTTACCCCTAGGATACATATGTGCCAGATCCGCCTCTACCTGCTCGTATCCAGACATGGATGTATTTGTTTGATAAACCACTTACTTAGTATTTACCAAAACTTAGGGATGTTTTTATTATGCTTAGTCTTGTATCTAAGGATTTACTTGGGTTTCCTAATCCCAAAAATAACTAAACCTATCCTCTAATACCAACTATGACAACCCTGCTTTTTATTACAACATAAGAATGCTTTATTACATAAAACTTCACTTGATACAACAAAGAAGATCGAGAGGTTTAGTGTATTTGGGGCTTAGGATCATTACATAAAAACTTTAAACTTGAAATATAACATCTTTATTGAAAACTTCCTTTACATGACCACTACACTCCTTCGTACTTAGCATTGCATGGGATAACCTGAGGACATGCATAAAAAAAGGGTGAGCTATAAAGCCCAGTAAGGGAGTACACAATGAATAACATGAGGTGTAAAATACATGTTAGGCAATAGGAACATCAATAGAGCATTATAGTAGCATGAACATAAAGGCATGATAAAGCATGATAACCATATCATGGAAATGTGACAACAACACTTAACATTGAATTAGCATGAGCCAAGGCTCATTGCACATGGAGCATGAGTAAACCCTCATTACACTTGAAGCACGAGTAAACCCTCGTTGCACTTTAATTATCATGAGTCAACACTCATTGCACATGACGTATCACGATACTATACTTTACCCAATGCATTGGAGCTCTATCAGGGTGCACCCATCTTAAACATTTCATTTCATGCATAAGTATGCCACATGGATCATAAAACATGGATTCATAAAACATAATCATTTATTCCACGATAAAGGAATGTGGAATTCACACATGAAACTTTACAATCAATAAGTAAATGTTCATAAATGTGAATACCCTTGATGGAGAAATGGGCATGGTATTCACTACACAATGACATTGGCTTAGAAAATCGGTGTGATTTCGGCAGCGTAACGGCGTGACATAAGAATTCATAAAAAAGTTTGATGAGAGAGAAAGGGGTTCCTCATAATATTTACATGTAATGGACAGTAAGGATGTCATATATATACATGTCCCAACAATTGAAATGGAATTTAAATTAATGATACAAAAGTATTGCTTGAATGTAAAAGAAGAGAGAGAAGTTCTTTTCAGAATTTCGGCATAGTAATGGGTGTACATGGGAGGCATTTAATGAGAGGGAAAGGGTTCTCCCATCATTCAAACAATAAGAGGGCAGTATGGGGGAGGTGCGAAACCATAACCCAACATTCATAATTGAAATTAAAAGGGAAATACAACTTAAAGAAAATTGAAAAAAATGAGAAAGGAAGAAAAAACCTTTACTTGGAAGTGTGCTTCCAAAGGCTAGAGAGAGGCTTGTGAGAGGCTTCGTGGGAGCTTGGGGAGCCTTGGGAGGATTCTAGAGATAGTAGGGAAGAGTATGGACGAACTCCATGGGATTTTAGTGAGGAGGAAGTGGGAGCTTGGGTGGGTTTATATAGGAAAGGTGAGAGAATTCTTTATTATTTAGGTTTGGGACCCCTTATATTAAAATAATTCAAACCACAAACCATCCCATGGTATTTGCCCATGGTTTCTGGGAAAGGAAATAGGAAAACAATATTTTACAAGGCCAAGGTCCGAACTTATTAAAAAATTAGGGTTGCTTATGTGGAGGTGAGTCACACTCCCATGGAAATTAATTTAAAACGGCAAAGTGTTGAATAAGTCTTGAGGGCTCCATTAATGCTTTGAAAAGTAAGTAAAACAAACCCAAAACCTCATTATTTTAATGATAAAACACATATTGGCCGAACATAAGGATTATGGTATTTTATTACATCATCATTGGGTCATTATGATGTCATAAAACACATTATATATTTAAATGGCATTTAATTTTTACCCAAAAATTTGACTGTCTCAGAAAATTATGAAAAATTCATTGTTGGATAATTTCGACGTCCTGATTCCAAAAATAATATTTATTTTATCTAAATAATTTTCTAAATATGTGAATTTTCACTTTTAAAATAAAAACCGACATTTATAAAAAAAATCACGGGTTTTGACAGAAATGGCTTTCAAACCTTAATAAAAATTTTAATTGCATTGTAATGCCCCAACCCCAGCTACCCAGAGTCGGTGCATTACTTCATAACATTGGCATGATCACAAAAGATCAAGTCTCGAAAGACCGATTATTTTAGTAGCCTTGGAAACACTAGATACATTCGTAAACGTTACATTACATCATAAAGTGAAAAACTACAATAACAAAGTCTCCATAGTCCACTCTCATATCCTCGTCTGACAAACCCTGCAGGTCAATCATAAAATACTTCTTCACATCCTGGAAAATATTAAAACATTGAAAGGGGTGAGCTCAGATTCTCAGTAAGGATAACAATAATGCGGAAGATTTCATAAATAAGCATAAAAATTTAAGGCAATGTATAACTAAAACAAAAGCCTTTTAAACTTGAACATCAACATAATATGGCAAAAGTAAAATGAGATAATGCCATTCACTTCCTCACATGGATATTCTATTGGTAGAATAATCACATGCAATATCAATAACCACTTTCATAATGAGAGAATGTATAATGCCAGACATTCTGAAACATTTTGTCAAGGCCTCGGCCAAGACGTCTAAAATGTTTAAGGCCTCGCCCAAAACCATAAATCAAATTGGGAAAGGGCCTCGGCCAATTCCACGTCTAGTTGTCTCATTATACCTACCAATGCATCGAGGAGCTATAGCGGGCTCCACCTGTCACTTATTAAGTCCAATACATTCCTCATATGAATAGGTTTAAACATATCATAAACCATAACATAATCGTATCACATAAAACATTCATAAAGGAAACAAAACATTTCCACATTTCAATCACAAGATATCAATACAACACATTGATATAATAAAAACGCTTTCAAAACCATTTTCAATACCAAAATAAAAGAAAGTTAAAACTTTGTATTTATTTATCATTAAAAAAAAGATGGCTTGTAGAGGAATCCGAAACTCAAATAATGGTCATGGCGGCGGAGAAGTCGTTGTCGCCGCATACGTACGACAAAAACATTCCCTTTTGTCGTTTAGTAAACGCTTCGTATAAAAAAAGATTACTTTTGAATAAATGTAAAAGTCAAAGTGGTTTATACACCGTATAAAAGAAATTTGTGTATAAAACCAAATATTCCTCAATGAAAGGAGATTGAGACGAAGTCCATAAAAAGATCATTTTTTTAAATAAAATACATCTATAATGTGTATTCACTATAATTACACATAAATAATGTACAAATACAAGATATGAAATAATAATATCATGACATAATTTGAAAGTAGGAGATTAACCCAAATAATGGAAATTGGGTTAAGAAGTTCCCTTACCTTGCGTCCTGTCCTGACTCGACCGTTCTTTAACCTCCTGAATAATAAACTAGAGTTAATTTATATTTACTTAAGAACCTTTTTCATGTTCATTATTCCTTTTATATCCCTTATTACCATGTTATGAACATTATTTAATTATTTAAGTTAATAACGGTCGTTTTGTCGATCTTTGGTACTTGAGTCAAAAATAAACTTCTTATAATTACAAGTTGTTCATGTGGTGAAATATCCATTATATCCAGAATTATATTCATGATGTAGATATCATATATATAATATATATACAGTATATACATTCCTTCATAATGTCACGTAACATTTAGAGGTAAGAAATGAAATGCACCGTTCATGGAGACGGTAAGTCGTACGTACGCATGAACGCTACTTTCATTTCTATTTCGTATTTAATGGAATGAAATCATAATGATATAAATTTATAATATAATTACAGTATAATATAGTGTATAATACCATTTAATCCATCCTTTATACATCCCACATATGGCATTAACGATTCAAATCACTTTGAGGGGAAGGTAGTCCGCACTTCCTAAAATGAAATTATCGCATTTTACCCATAATGGAAATCATAAAGTATTCCATAAATGAGAAATACAGAAGCATAAGTAAAACATAAACATATTTTATATCATATATAAATATAGTGACATCTTAATGGCCACCATTGAAGGTGTTATATGAGTGTTGAACAATCATCGTTTCGTGAGGCAGAAATTCTCCATCCACAGAAACTGTATGTTCTTTAACCATTAGATGTAGGTGTGTGTAAGTGTCGCTCGAATCCTTCTTATAAAAACATCCTAGTATATTGAGTATACTGGTTTTGTTACAAAAGAAATGAATAAAAAGAGTTTAGGGGGTTGGAGAAGAAAAATGAAACAAAACAACATTAGAGAAGACATTACCTCAAAATCGGGTAGCTCTTTTTGATTCGAGCCAAAGGCTTCCTTGGGAAGAGTTCTGCCCAAATTGATGATTCTAGGAGTAAGAGGGGGAAGTTGGGAGAGTATTTGGGCAGATGTTGGCCGATCCAAATGGCTTGAAGGTGTGAATAAGGTGGGAGAGGTGTGGGCCTTTTATAAGTGGAGAGGAGGGGTACTCTTGGAAAGTAAATAAAAGTCACTTTATTATAAAATGAGTTTCGGATTTTAGAGGTCCCACACTTATATAATTCGAGGATAAGATGATAAGGGTTCGAAATATACTCATCCAATAGGTTTTGGACAAGTGTAAGCCTTGGAGTTTACATTATCTTTTCATTTTATTAAAATCGTTAAATAATGAGGTCATCGCTGCATCATAATGATGTCATAAATAATTTAATTTATTTAATGTCTAAAAATTATGAAAAAAATACTATGATGTAAGAAATATTTTTAGATTTCCAATTACTATTTATAATAAAAAATATGACTTGTATAACCCCATGTAAAAATTGTTTTAGTAAAACATTTCATGTTTGTGTCATTTTTTACTTTAACATTAAATAAAAGGTATTTATGTCATTTTACAACTAAAGTGGCTCCATGGGGTCCCCAAGTTGACCCATGGGTTGTATTGGTCGGCCATGACTCATACAATAGGAGTAGGACAAGTGTCAAGATCATATCATATTATTAAAACATTGTTTTTACCTTAAACTACAGTAATTACCTCTAATCGCGATTAAGAACTTAAAAGTTTCTATTCACCAAAAATTTATTTTAATCTCATTGAACCACATTTTGCTTCTTAATGACAACCATGTATGTCGGATTTTTGAAAATCAAATCACATAAGTGTTAATATTTCATTTTAATGAAAAATCAGTTATTTAACTACCACTTAGTGGTTTCACTATTCATCAAAAATTGATGTTTTTCAGAACAATGCCAAAATTTCACCCTAAGCTATAATTGATATTCCGAATTCAAAAATGATGTCTATTTTACAAAATTCCAAACATATAAGTTGAATTAATTAATTTTATAATTAATTCCCGCTGTCACAACAAATAGCGTGTTTTAAGAAACAATTTATATCAAAAGATTGGCAATTGTTTATGTCCAATTTCAATGTTAAATTATTTCTAATGACCACAATTGGATAAAATGGTAATAATATATTCTAATTATAATTTAAAACCACTAAATAGTATAATTTATCACTATAAATTATTTTTATTAAAAAAGTTGTTTTTAAGTATTTTTCACTATTCATAAAAAATTAGAAGTTCTCAGAAAAATACCAAAAATTCAACATAGGCTAATTTCGATATTCCGAATCCAAAAATGAAGTCCATTTTGAAATATAAAATTTCTATAATTTTAAAAAGTGGTTATTACTATTCATAACGGCTACTTTGATTAGTCGCGGTGTTTTAGAACTCGAAGTGGCGTACAATGCAATCTATTGCATTATTGAATGAGAAGCGTATCATGGAAGCTAGGGGTGTTACATTATCCCCTCCTTCAATAAATTGCATCCTCGCAATTTGAAAATTTTCTTTGAAAATAAAAGGTTGAAAAGAGAAAATACCTTTGAGGAAAACCCACATCGGAAATAAGGTTAATAAATATATAACATTAAAAGAAAGCAAGATAAGTACAAAGGTCACCCGATATAGCCCATTCTAGGATTCTATGAAAATATGGATATGGAGGAGAAACAAACCATCAAGGTCTGATGGAGAGTTATAGAAAACAGGATTAGGAGAAAGTTTAACCACAAGAAAATCACAAACTTGTGATTGGTTAAACGGTCATTGAATCCCCAGTTGGAAAAGTTAACCGATAACATTTTTGTTTTAAGTTACCTTTTATAATGTTGAGGAATTTATTTAGGATATTTACTAAGAACGTAAGGGAATATACATACTTTTTATGTATACTTTCATTCGTTAATAAATTTTTACCACAAACCCAACTTTTACTCCAAATGGTAACGGAACTCAAAAAATATTCTATTTATCCTAATTGTATAAGGTTCCAAATGTTAACACATACCATTTAGATCAGTAAAATTATTTTGTAATAACCAGGGTCTTCCTGTAGGATAGTGGTAGGAAATAAAGGCATGTCACACTATGATTGTGGGTTCAATTCCTGCAGCTTTGTCCGACACGACGGGTTATGCCCCACCCTGCAGGTTGTCCTTTTCTTAAAACTATAGTATTATAATATTCCAAAAATAATCTTCATAAATTTTTTAACCTGAAAAAATACTATCCAAAGATCAACTTAATCCACTCCAACCTTTATAGTTATCCAAAATACCTCTGTCCAGACTTTCTCTAAAAGGTCTCTTAATTCCAAAATCAATTGTAACATCAGATTCCCCAAACAAAGAAAAGTTTCTCTTACTGTCACATACTAAAAATATGATTACCGTAATCATATTACCTTAATAAAAAAGTACTTCAGTACAATCTTTATATATATCACATTATTCTTATAACCAGAATATAATCCTTGAGTCCAAAAGCACCAATACATTAATTATTCCGCTTCAACTGTAGTCACAGCATAAGATTGGCCTTGATCCCTTGGCCTTTTCTGAGGTAAGTTTCCTTGACGCTTAGGAAATTCATTTTCATAATGCCCCATTTCCCTACAATTGTAGCATTCAACTTTGACAGCCTCTTTCTTTCCCTTGCAATCACGAGCCTGGTGACCCTTTTCTCCACATTTATAACAAACTCCCATTCCTTTTAGGCACGTACCAGGGTGATTCTTCCCACAATTATCACATAATGGAAAATCCATCTTTCCCTTTTTCCCTTTATCTGTCTCTTGTTCCCCCGTTCTCTTCTTCTCTTTCTTTACTTTGTTGTCATAAGACTTCGAGAATTCCTTTTCTGTCTTGATAGCACACGAGACAATATCTTCGTATGATGAGAAGGATTGTGATACTAAAGCTCGACGGAGAAATTGTTTTAACCCATCAAAGAAATGATCAATCTTACTCCTTGGGTTACGTATATAATCGGAAGCATGCCTCACTAACCTTGTAAAGTTAGCCTCATACTTTGCGACATTCTCATCCTCCTTTTGCCTCAAACACAGAAATTGCCATTCCATATCTGCTCGATGGTCGCGAGGAAAGTATTTTTCTAAAAACAGATCTTTGAACTCTCTCCATTCCATATTTGATACTTCATCATCTTCCTTCATGTTTTGAATCAATGACCACCATTGATCAGCATCTCCATTGAGGCGGTAAACTGTCATGATAACCTTTTCCCTTTCACTGCTCCCCAAAGCCTGAAATATATTCTCTAGGGAATTTCTCCATTGCTCGGCTACGAAGGGATTTGTACTCCCATTGAACGTTGGTGGTTGTTTCCTCATCAATTGATCTAACATTGATCCTCCACGTTGCGGATCAGGGTGCTCCATACGAGTAAGGTTATTATTCATAACCTGAGTGAGTTGTCCCAGTATGGTATTAAGTTGATCAGAACCAGTTGTATCTCCAGATCCACAATAATTATCTTGAGCAGGACGGAAATCCCTACACGGAGTTCGTGCATTGATACGGTTTCCATTTCTTCCACTAGGCGCCATTTCTAAACAATTTCATAAACTAGATCAGTTTATGAATCAAAATACATAATCCCATACTTATAAAACACTTAACCTAAATTGAACTATTTATGGATATAATCCATAATCATAAAAAAAAATTCTTTGAGGAAGTATATACTCATAAACCCTTCATAATGATTTGTAAAGAAAATGAGAGTTATCCTAAGAATATCCCCCGGGAGTGTCGTAACCAAGAGTGCAGCAAGGCCCGTTGTCGTGCACCAGTTCCCGTTCGAGTCTAGCTCAAAGCGGTGTTTTCGGGTTTTACCCCTAGGTACATCTGTGCCAGAGCCGCCTCTACCTGATCGTATCCAGACAGGGATGTATTGCTCGGAAAACTCACAAAATCTCTATAATACCAAAATTCTAGGAAGTTCTTCTATACTAATCCTTAAAGTCTATCTTCAGGCTATGTTCTCTAATCAGAGTTTATCTAAATCTAGCTTCCAAGGATTGTACTAAACTTCCTCTGATACCAACTGTAACGCCCCAACCCCAGCTACCCAGAGTCGGTGCATTACTTCATAACATTGGCATGATCACAAAAGATCAAGTCTCGAAAGACCGATTAGTTTAGTAGCCTTGGAAACACTAGATACATTCGTAAATGTTACATTACATGATAAAGTGAAAAACTACAATAACAAAGTCTCCATAGTCCACTCTCATATCCTCTTCTGACAAACCCTACAGGTCAATCATAAAATACTTCTTCACATCCTGGAAAATATTAAAACATTGAAAGGGGTGAGCTCAGATGCTCAGTAAGGATAACAATAATGCGGAAGATTTCATAAATAAACATAAAAATTTAAGGCAATGTATAACTAAAACAAAAGCCTTTTAAACTTGAACATCAACATAATATGGCAAAAGTAAAATGAGATAATGCCATTCACTTCCTCACATGGATATTCTATTGGTCGAATAATCACATGCAATATCAATAACCACTTTCATAATGAGACAATGTATAATGCCGGACATTCTGAAACATTTTGTCAAGGCCTTGGCCAAGACGTCTAAAATGATTAAGGCCTCGGCCAAAACCATAAATCAAATTGGGAAAGGGCCTCGGACAATTCCACGTCTAGTTGTCTCATGAGACCTACCGATGCATCGAGGAGCTATAGCGGGCTCCACCTGTCACTTATTAAGTCCAATACATTCCTCATATGAATAGGTTTAAACATATCATAAACCATAACATAATCGTATCACATAAAACATGCATAAAGAAAACATAACATTTCCACATTTCAATCACAAGATATCAATACAACACATTGATATAATAAAAACGCTTTCAAAACCATTTTCAATACCAAAATAAAAGAAAGTTAAAACTTTGTATTTATTTATCATTTAAAAAAAAGATGGCTTGTAGAGGAATCTGAAACTCAAATAATGGTCATGGCGGCGGAGAAGTCGTTGTCGCCACATACGTACGACAAAACCATTCCCTTTTGTCGTTTAGTAAAAGCTTCGTATAAAAAAATATTCCTTTTGAATAAACGTAAAAGTCAAAGTGGTTTATACACCATATAAAAGAAATTTGTGTATAAAACCAAATATGCCTCAATGAAAGGAGATTGAGATGAAGTCCATACAAAGATCATTTTTTTAAATAAAATACATCTATAATGTGTATTCACTATAAGTACACATAAATAATGTAAAAATACAAGATATGACATAATAATATCATGACATAATTTGAAAGTAGGAGATTAACCCAAAAAATGGAAATTGGGTTAAGAAGTTCCCTTAGCTTGCGTCCTGTCCTGACTCGACCGTTCTTTAACCTCCTGAATAATAAACTAGAGTTAATTTATATTTACTTAAGAAACTTTTTCATGTTCATTATTCCTTTTATATCCCTTATTACCATGTTATGAACATTATTTAATTATTTATGTTAATAACGGTCATTTTTTCGATCTTTGGTACTTGAGTCAAAAATAAACTTCTTATAATTACAAGTTGTTCATGTGGTGAAATATCCATTATATCCAGAATTATATTCATGATGTAGATATCATATATATCATATATATACATTATATACATTCATTCATAATGTCACGTAACATTTAGAGGTAAGAAATGAAATGCACCGTTCATGGAGACGGTAAGCCGTACGTACGCATGAACGCTACTTTCATTTCTATTTCGTATTTAATGGAATGAAATCATAATTAAATAAATTTATAATATAATTACAGTATAATATAGTGTATAATACCATTTAATCCATCCTTTATACATCCCACATATGGCATTAACGATTCAAATCACTTTGAGGGGGCGGTAGTCCGCACTTCCTAAAATTAAATTATCGCATTTTACCCATAATGGAAATCATAAAGTATGCCATAAATGAGAAATACAGAAGCATAAGTAAAACATAAACATATTTTATATCATATATAAATATAGTGACATCTTAATGGCCACCTTTGAAGGTGTTATATGAGTGTTGAAATATCATCGTTTCGTGAGGCAGAAATTCGCCATCCACAGAAACCGTATGTTCTTTGACCATTAGATGTAGGTGTGTGTAAGTGTAGCTCGAATCCTTCTTATAACAACATCCTAGTATATTTAGGATACTGGTGTTTTTACAAAAGAAATGAATAAAAAGAGTTTAGGGGGTTGGAGAATAAAAATAAAACAAAACAACATTAGAGAAGACATTACCTCAAAATCGGGTAGCTCTTTTTGATTTGAGCCAAAGGCTTCCTTGGGAAGAGTTCTGCCCAAAGTGAGGCTTCTAGGAGTAAGAGGGGGAAGTTGGGAGAGTATTTGGGCAGATTTTGGCCGAGCAAAATGGCTTTAAGGTGTGAATAAGGTGGGAGAGGTGGGGGCCTTTTATAAGTGGAGAGGAGGGGAACTCTTGGAAAGTAAAGAAAAGTCACTTTATTATAAAATCAGTTTCGGATTTTAGAGGTCCCACAATTATATAATTCTAGGATAAGATGATAAGGGTTATAAATATACTCATCCAATAGGTTTTGGACAAGTGTAAGCCTTGTATTTTACATTATCTTTTCATTTTATTAAAATCGTTAAATAATGAGGTCATCGCTGCATCATAATGATGTCATAAATATTATAATTTATTTAATGTCTAAAAATTATGAAAAAAATACTATGATGTAGGAAATCGTTTTAGCTTTCCAATGACAATTTTTAATCAAAAATATGACTTGTATAACCCCATGTAAAAATTGGTTTAGTAAAACATTTCATGTTTGTGTCATTTTTTACTTTAACATTAAATAAAAGGTATTTATGTCATTTTCCAACTAAAGTGGCTCCATGGGGTCCCCAAGTTGACCCATGGGTTGTTTTGGTCGGCCATGACTCATCCAATAGGAGTAGGACAAGTTTAAAGCTCATATCATATTATTAAAACATTGTTTTTACCTTAAACTACAGTAATTACCTCTAATCGCGATTAAGAACTTAAAAGTTACTATTCACCAAAAATTTATTTTAATCTCATTGAACCACATTTCACTTCTTAATGAAAACCATGTATGTCGGATTTTTGAAAATCAAATCACAGAAGTGGTAATATTTCATTTTAACGAAAAATCAGTTATTTAACTTCCACTTAGTGGTTTCACTATTCATCAAAAATTGAAGTTTTTCAGAACAATGCCAAAATTTCACCCTAAGCTATAATTGATATTCCGAATTCAAAAATGATGTCTATTTTAAAAAATTCTAAACATATAAGTTTCATTAATTAATTTTATAATTAATTCCCGCTGTCACAACAAATAGCGTGTTTTAAGAAACAAATTATATCAAAAGATTGGCAATTGTTTATGTCCAATTTCAATGTTAAATTAATTCTAATGACCACCATTGGATAAAATGGTAAAAATATATTCTAATTATACTTGAAAACCACTAAATAGTATAATTTATCACTATAAATTATTTTGATTAAAAAAGTTGTTTTTAAGTATTTTTTACTATTCATAAAAAATTAGAAGTTCTCAGAAAAATACCAAAAATTCAACATAGGCTAATTTCGATATTCCGAATCCAAAAATGAAGTCCATTTTGAAATATAAAATTTCTATAATTTTAAAAAGTGGTTATTACTATTCATAACGGCTACTTTGATTAGTCGCGGTGTTTTAGAACTCGAAGTTGAGTACAATGCAAGCTATTGCATTATTGAATGAGAAGCGTATCATGGAAGCTCGGGGTGTTACATGCATTCATAAAATTATAAGATCATTTATACTTAATAAAAAATAATAATTTAATATTAATACTAATATTTTATTAAAATATTATTTAACTCAAAATCCTTTAATTTAATAAAATATAATTCTTAATTAAATAATAACTAAAAACTCCATTTGTACTTTAAAAACTAATTACAATGTATCAAAAATGACTAGAAATTATATTCATTATTATATAAAAAAATAATGTACATGATCATGGTGCTACTTATTTGTTATATAACCCCTTAAAATAGCCGCATAAGACCTAAGGGTAAGGTGCGCGATGGTGACCGACTCTTGGGTCAGCTCGGATAACATCGCTCGAGTGGTAATTTCAATCAACTTCCACTTTTCCCGTAGACGATCACGTTCGAGCTTGACTTGATGAAGCTCAGTTTGGGCTTGGTCAAGGGCAAAGCCCAAAGACGCCACCTCTTTTCCGAGCTCTGACAAATGGGCTTCGTAAGGGGCAATTCTACTGGATGAGGCCATTGCTTCCTTTGTCTGAGTAGAAATGGGTCCGTTAAAGCCTTATATTTATACTACTCAGATGATCACTGCTCAACGGCTAAAAATTAACGGTCACAAATCTTAACGTAAAACTAAAGAAGTTGACATCTTATAAAAACATTTTTCATAAAGAAACATTTAACTGGATTAAGAGGTATTTTCCATTAATGAAACTTTGGGTCGTTACAATTAGTATAATAGAATTAAAATATAATAATAATTCTTATATCATTATATTTGTGTAGATTGAATAAATTTAAATGAATATAATTAAGATGAAAAGATATGTAGTTGATAATTCTCACGCCAAAGACTTAAATTTTCCTTGGATGTCTCCTAGGAAATTAAGGCATTGTAATTTTTAAATGTGAATAGAATCTTTTTAATGTTGTATAGTGTTTTAGGATGTTTAATTTTGAATATTTTCATGAATAAATCTGAATGTAAGGTGTGTGTTGAAGGGGTGCATTTATTACTCTTTTAAAAGTGAGTAAATTTTTAGTTTTGGGGGTAACCCTTACATTTAAATAATGTAAGGTTAAAATTCAATTTTCATAGACCAAAACAATGTAAAAAGGGAATGGGATAGTTAATTTGGGTTGAAAATCATCTAAAACACTCCTTTTGAGATAATATTGAGTGTTTGGAGGTTTTTTAAAACTTATTATCTTTTACCGCAATTTACATTTGCATTGGAAATTAATTTATAACCATGGTGATTAATATTAATGAAAAAGATTAAGATTATAAAATTTACCTAATTTGATACGTATAAATTAAAATTTGAAAATAGTTTTAAAAAATAAAATTTCTAAATGTGTAAATAGTAAATTTGAAAATAAAGATACATAAACATATAAAAATAGTTTTTAGAAAAATTATATTTTTTTATATTTAAATTTATTTATCAAAAACATTATATTGGATACCAATTATAATGACATAAATTGATTTATTATAAAATAAATTATATTTATGAGTCTTCTAATGAAATTCAAAATAGAATCTTCCTTGAAAATACCTGATTGAAAGGAAAGACTAAAACTATTTTTTTAAAGTTACATTTTAATTTTTTTTAAAAATTATAGTCATTGGATTTATATATTCAACTAATATATCAATATTCCTATTACTATTCCTTAAAATCATTTTTGGTTACAATAATTGTTTTCCAAACTTATTGGAAATTATTATATAATAATAATGATAGAAAAATTACTAGTTTCTCAAAACCCGTATTTTTTGACTAAAACCCATACTTTTTAGAAAATGATAAAAAAAATTAAAAATGAGAAATTTTTATATTATGAATTTAAAATTGATTTTAATTATGTTATTTTAAAAATATAAAATTTTAATTTTAACTAAATTCCTGAATATATGTTCTTTGAAGTGCACATTGTTTTATTATATAGGATATGGTTTCAACTAGCAGTAGTAGGGTCTCATGCATTACATTCTCCCCATATAAATAATTTCATAATAATTTTTTTTATATGTATTATATATTGAAAATAGTATATGTTTCATCCTTATATATTCTTCACTCTCCCAAGTTACCTCTTTCTGTTTGTGGTATCTCTAAAGGACTTTCAATAAATGAGTTATCTGATTCTATAACATAGACTCTATGCTGTCAATAATTTGGACAAGTTCTTCATTATAAGATTAGTCAGGATCCAAATCTATTCCATTTTATTTTATAACATGTTCTAGATATGGCATGTATTTCATTATTGATGAATCATGGATAATGTATCATATATTAGAATTTTTGGGAGATATAGCCAATTAGAAAGGAACACCTCATATAACTACTTGTATTACAAAAGTCCCAATGTACTTAGGGCATACTTTCTTTTTACCAAATCATAAAAATATGAAACATTGTGAAACCTTGAAGAATACATGATCCCCAACATTAAATTCTGAATAATTCTGTTTATTATCAGTATAACTATTATTTCTATAGTGTGATACATTACTATGATACAAAATAGTCTGTACTCTTATAGTAATCTCCTCCATAAATACCTAAGAAACATAACTCTATTTCTTCAAATTATTCTCAATTAGTTTGATTATGACACCTCTTACCATATAATACATCATATGGTGGCATCTGGATGCTCAAATGGAACCAATTATTGTTTAAAAATTCCACTAAAGGAAGACACACACCCCAAATGCCTTGGAAGTCAAGATAAAATGATCTTCATATGTATTAAAATGTATGTATATTTCTTTTAAACATTCCATCAGTTTGGAGATGATAGGTGGATCATTAATGTATCTCAATAACAAGAGCCTCTTGAAGTCTCTTATAGAATTTTGATATGAGCTGAGGGTCATAAATAGTGATGATCAATAGTGGTTCCCCATAAATCCTTTCAATTTCATTTATATGTTGTAAATAAAAATTCTTGAGGACTAGATCTAAAATTATTTTTAAAAAATATGATGACTTTGTATGTTGATCAATAATGACCTGTATAACATCATTCTCCATTGGAGACTTCCAGAGTACAAAGACAATGTCTACTATAATATGTTTCCCCTTAGAAATAGTTATAGACAGAGGTTTCATGGATTTAATAGGGTGTTTCTTTTAGACATCATCTTCTAGGACACTACGCATATGGAAACATAGTCCAAAATTTACCACTAGTATACTATCCCACTAGAAATGTTTTCATAAATCCCAAAACATCATTGTGCTACCGGGGTGTATAGATAAATTAGAGCTATGTTCTTCATATAGTAGTTACATCTTCAAATTTGGTATGTATGATATACATGACCCTTTACAAACATCAACACTACATATCTATAGAATATATCATATAATTTATAATCATGTACTGCATTAATTTTCCTTTGAATGTCCCCTTGGTCCTATTGGAACTTTGATGTATTTTTTAATAAGGATGGTTTAATGATTTATGGGAAAAGAAATTTTGGGTCTATTTACTTAAAAATAAAAATATGAATCTTTAATATATATATATATATATATATATAAGATCCTTGTTAATCATCATCATGGATTGTGGTCTACGGACCGTTTTTCTCAGAGCATCATCCACCCTCTTTATCTTCCTAGGGAGGTAGTGTATTGATAGATTTTAGTTCTTTCGTAGTTCCCACAACATTATTTTCTTAACGTTGAGATCCTTCAGAGAGAAGATATATTTAAAAATAATTTGTTCTATATATATAATATATATTTCAAAATAGATATATTATCTTCATATTTTCAAAGAAAACATTATGAATGTCTACATTGGCTAGGAGTTGTATAGTTATATTAATGAATTTTCAATATCCTCAACGCATAATAAATCACCCTTTAATTCTACATAAGGTAAAAAAAAGTCATTTATTTGATACATAACTATATATTAAAAATCATTCCTTCCCTGATGGTATTTTAGTAAAAAATAATTTATTTTTATACTCCTCAACTCGTAAAACCATTCCTCACCCACCCTGAACAATGTGTATTAAATCCCATTAAATGTTAGTCTAGTTATCGGGTTTTCCCTTGGGGAAAAATAATGAACAAAAAAATTATAATAACATTATAAATTAAAGTCACTTAAGATCTTATTAATGTATTTCTGTATAGGACATTTCTTAACAACCTTATACTTTCTATGTTTATTAAATATTCCATCCATGGAGATAGTATGGTCAATAAAATAATCATCACTGGGTAAAACTTTACACGTATCATATTTACTATTTAATTATATTATCTTTGGATCTCCAAAATTATTTGTAGATGAGTCTCATTGTCTTTATATATATTATTGTATATCAAGATATCATTAATGAATACCACCAAAATGTTATCAGGATAATCCTTGAATAATATATTCATTAGATCTACAATGATATAATGTTCATTAGTCACTCTAAAAGTAATTACCATAAACTCATATTGTCTATACCTCATTAAAAATTTCATTATAGGTATATCATCCTTCTTAACACTTAAACGATGATAATAAATTTTAATATCTATCTTTAAAAAATATTGGGCTTTATTGTGTGGATAAAAAAAGTACTCAATCTGTGGTATCAGATACTTATTCTTTTTATTACTAGGATTGATATCCCTATAATTGAATAATAATCTCATAGAACCATCCTTTTTATTAATAAATAAAATATGGGATTACATTGGTGAAACACAAGGGAATATAAATCCATTATACCACAGATCCTATATTTGTTTCTTTAGTTCAATAGAGAACTCAAATTCATGATCTAGTAGATGACAAGGTAATTATTCTAGAAAACAAAAGTAATTTTTTGTACCTTATGTACATCCTATATTCTAAAGATATATTACTTTTCTATAGATCATTGTTGATCTTCTCCTCATCCCAAAATTTCATTATGGAGGGCTACTGGGGGAGGATCCAGACGTGATTTTGATTTTGAAGTTTCGACTCTAAAGAAAAGTGATTCTGCTTCAAAATCGTGAATCATAATATCCTTATCTCGGTAATAATTTTATTAATTATAATTTTAAATACAATTAATACCATGTATTATAACATAGACACCCATAGGTATAACAACAATGTTCTCAAATAGGGTATTTCAATGCATCATAATTCTATCTTCCAATCAAATCATTTTTTTCAATAAGATGTCCACTTGGTGTCTTAACTGATAACTGCATTAGAGGGTTCTAGGAAACTATTTCATTTTTTGGAAAATAGGGATGACATAAAAGACTAAAAATATCATTAATAAAAAAACATTATCTAACATGGAGTTTATGATAAATGTATCTATCACCGTCTTGTATAGAACATTGACTTTAGTAGTGATAATCAGATAATCTTGGATTTTCTATCTTTTACTATTCTAGTTAAATATCCATGATGTTTGGAATATGAGTTTCCATAGTGTAACTTATCCTTATTATTAAAGAATAAAAAATCAATAACTTATATTGTTCCCTTTTATTCACAATCCATATGGACCTTTTCTAAACACCTATAGCAAAATCACTTTCCCCATATGAAAGATCCATGGTGTTTATTCCATCAGTTATCACATGTGGTAAATCACATCAATCATTTATTACCCTTTTACACATAGTTCTTCCCACTATTATCAACTAAACTCTTCTTCTATGATTTCCCTTGAGTACATATATCTTGAAAGGCTCCTTTGATATCAAAGTAGAACTAAAGAATATATCATCTTGTGATGAAATATTTTGAGAAACTTATACCATTAAAAGGATAAAATTCAACCCATCAATAAACAATCAATATTCCTTTATGGTAAAACTTTTTTTTGTATAATTCCTTGATAAACTTGTTAAGTTATCTTCATATTTAGTAACATTTTCCTCTTTATTTTTTGTATACGATTGTGTAATTGTCTTTTCATTTCCACTCTTTACTAACAAGAAAATTACTTTTAAAATCATACCTCCGTAAATGTTCCCCATTCCATGCACTTGATATCATTTTCCCCTTTAGTGATATAATGTACTGACCACCATTTGTATTTATCTCTCATCAGGTGATAGACTGCCATGGAATATTTTTCATTTTCACCATATCTGAAACCTATAATGATAAAATCATGGGACATGATCCACTATTTTGATAACAATGAATTAGTAGTTATAATGAATATTATAGGTAGTTTTCTCTTGAATAATTCCATCATTGTAACACAATATTTTTATTAGCATGTAACCTTTTGAAGGATATATTATTTGTCATAACCTGGGTCAATTACCCAAATATAGTCTTGATCTGACTAACCTCAACTCTTATATTATTGATGTGTTCAGTGTAGTCATCCCTACATTGACTAAAAATGTTGATACACTTATTATTCATCCCATTTTTAACATCCTTATATAATGAAACACACATAATATTATCATAGTATTGAGTTTTATAAATAAATTTCCTACTATGTTTTGTAGAGTGTTTTCAATACATATTGTGGATTTTTCATTGAAATTTTCTATATCACCGATTTCCTCTAAATATAATCCCCAATGTTCTAACTAAACATCCTCGGATACAAAATATAGTATATTGGGATTTATAAATACAGTACAGATAGCTATATTACATTATTGGTATAGAATACAAGATTTATAGGAAGATTCAATAGTTTAGTATTATTGTAAGACTAGATACCAAAATATATTTCCTGTTAAAACAGATGATACAACATGAATATATTATGATATCTTTATTAAAACATACATCAAATCCCTAAAAATTAATCATAGTCATTCTTTACGTATTATGGGGAATGATAGAAAATATGGGTTCTATTATATGCTCTATTAAGAGTATAATAAAGTAGAATATATCATAACATAAACATGGAATATGTGATATAGAAGGAATAAAACTCAGGGAATGATATACCCATGGAAATAAATAATAACATTGTTAACAAAAACAATTGATCTTTAACTGATGGAATGCATAATTATATAAATCAAAAACTGATTTCAATCCTTGTTCTATGAAACTTCACTAACATGGGAAGACTCATACACCAATAACTATGATTTTTTTTCTTATATGAACCTTCTTTTTATCAAGGGGATATATAATTCCAAGCCCACCGAGCACTTTATTAAGTCTAGAAAATTCATCATAAGAGTCCATAAGACTTTACATACCATTACATAAGGAACCAATAACTTAATAAAACATTGATATCAATTTAATGAGAAATATAGAAAAAAATATTTCTCCATTCAATAGAATAAAAGTTTTTTCTAGGAGAACATACCTTAATAATCTTGAAAACAATGGGGTGTTTTTAGAGTAAAAGGAATTAAAATTATAAAAAAAATATTGGAGATTTTATATTCAATGTGATGGTTTATCCATGGTTGATAATAATTGTGTTCAATAGTTTAATTATTAGGGGTCCAATTGAAATTTATAAAAAATCTAATTTCATGGTTAATTAAGAGCATGTGAACATTCCAAAACATATCCCTCAGGAGAGTCTAGCCTTACGCACAGTCTTAGGCCCATTCATCATATATAAGAGTGATGATTGATTCAATGATAAAATACCAATTTGAGGTTATTACCCCTAGTGGAATATATTCTATTGTCACATCCACTTTATAGTATCCTAATAAAGAAATATTTTGTATGAAACCACACAAATTTTTACTTTACTAAAACATAGGATGGTTTTTCCACCATGGAAAAGATTAAATTTTACAAAAAATTGGTAAAACTTGTATCAAAAGTATATAAGGGTGGATAATAATTATTACATTTAAATACATTAAATTTCATCACTAATAAAGTAAATAATATTCTATGTAAATATATTCACCACAGAAAAGGAAATAGGTGGTCACTATAACATGACACCCAAAGAATAAAAATTGAGATGGAAAAATCCCATTTATGTATTGGATAACATTTCAATCAAAACATCTATAATTAGATGGATTAAAAAAGTACTTTAAGTGAAATTAATAATGAAAATTCATGATATAAAATCTAAAATATGCACTATATAACCCACTTAAAGGAAATTAGGTGCATAATACAAGACATGTCCCATGGAGAGGAATTTTAGGTAGAAATTTTCAACTCTTGTATTCAATTTCATGAATGTACATTATCCTCCTATATCAAAAATAAATAAATATATGAACCTCTTTATTATAAACCTTACCCATATCTATTTTAATTTATACTCTTACTAAATAATAATTATCTATATGAATTCTAATAATTTTTCAAATCAGGTGTTTATTATTTTTATTATCTATACTAGTTTCATAATAAAGTATTAAAATAACTTATTATTAAAAATTTCATCATTAATAGTTCATTAAATTTATATTTATGGATTATTTAAAAAAAATTAGGTTTTAATTTCATTTTATGAGTTTATTATTCTTTATCTTTGATGATCAAATCGACAGCAAGCATGATTCAGAACTTATTGACCATCAAAGGGAATTTTCTTAATTGATAAATTAAATATTGATAAACCTATATTGAATATAAATACCATTATTTACAAATAAATATCATATTATAAAATAAATCTATTTCCATATTCATTCATAACATAAATTATTGGTATTGTCCAAGTAGGTGGTCAAACCGACCCAAACATGAACATACCCTATATTAATAAATGATTATGAGGTGTTTTTGTTTTTATATAATTATAATAGAATAATAATAATCATATTATTTTATCATGGTTATATATCATAATTATAAGTAAATTAGAATAATATGTAATTGATATGAACATATTACATAATTTGAATAAAAGTCTTACCTATTAGCTCACTTATTTTAAAAGGATGAATTAAAAATGATTGCTTATTGATCATATCATTAATATGTTATAATATTTTTATTACCAAAACCATAATAATATAATAAAAATACTATTACCACATTAAAATCATTATTTTAATAATCAATAAATAGTTTTGATGAAAAATGAATTATGTTGCTCGTGGTGGCTGTGATGACACATACACATGAATAACGATTTCATTTTTCTTAATTGTTGGAAGTATGAATATAAAGTGATAATAAAATTAACACTCTAAAATTAAATTATATAAATTATATGAATATCAATATATTATTTTTACTATAATAAATTTTAAATCATATAATTAAGAATAAAACCTATATTGTTGATAATTATCATGTCAGATACTTGAATATTCATTGGAAGCCTCTTTGGAAATTAAGTCGTTATGTTCTCTAATAATGTCCATAAGATTTCTAAAAGGGTATATGTTTATAGAAGTATAAATGTGGAATTTTTTTAATGATGTTTTTATTGAAAATTAAAGTCTTTGAGTGGTAGATATATTACTCATTTATAAGTGAGAATAAGGGTAGTTTTGGATGCAACCCTTACATTCTCAATAATGTAAGGGAACTATTCAAGGTTCAATGGAAACAAATGGGAAAAGTTGGAGTGTATTGTTAGTGTTGGTAATAATTCACCTCAAACACTCATTTTTTGGGACACATTGTAGTGTTTTATAGGTTTTTATTTTAACTTTTTAACTCTTTCTGTAATTTTCTTTTACCATGGAAAAATATTTATAAAAGTAGAAACTAATTTGACTGAAAAATATTAATATTGATGGGTTTTTACAAATTTTATAATTTTGGTTTCAAATTTTAAAATAATTTTGTCAATTTAAATTTCTAAAGGTGTGAAAAGTTAATTTTAAAATAAACATGATTAATAGCATAAAAATATTTTTTAGAAAAATAAAATATTATTTATTTGAATTTATATGTATTATAAAATTATCTTGAAAATTGAATTTAATTACATAAATTGATTTACTCAAAAAAAAAATGACTATGAGAACTTTAAGTTAACCAAAAACAAAATCACCCTTTAAAATACATGATTCAAGGAAAAGGATGAATTTTTTTTTTATTAAAGATACATTTTAATTATTTCTTGAAATATTAGAAAAACATTTTATGTTACTTTTTTTATTTTAAATATATATCTGTTTTCATTAAATTCCTATTTTATCACCTGAAAATCATATTTTTTAACTCAAATCCATCGTTAAAAAAGGTCAAAATTTCACACGAAGATAATTTTGATATACTAAAATTAAAAATGTTTTAAATATAATCAATTTTGAATTTTGAATTTATCTTTTAAAATAATTCCTAAAAAATTTTCATTTAGAGTTCACATTGTGTGATAGTTGGGATATGTTGTTTACCTACTATAGTAGGGTCCCATGTATCATAGATACATCAGTAATCCCTAAATTAACTAATAAATTGAATCCTACATCATATTTAACTATTTTAGAGGTTCATAACCAACATGGTGTCCTGATGTTTCTATAATATAGCAATTATCTATTTGAGGTCTCCTTAACCAAGCCCTTGACAATCACATCTTACTAACTTCCCATCATTAACCTCTCAATGATATCTTCGATCAGAATTAATGTAGGTACACTATCCTACCTAGCTTAAGGAACTCTCTCCATGGACTAGTGTAGAACATATGGTGATGCACCCTCAACCTACATTGTAAACAATGATAAATATCTCATCTCATATAAAGAGTGTAATAACCCAAACTCTTCTCTATTTTTCTTTCACTACTAGAACACATCTCCCCACCTTTCTTATTCTTACCACTAAAAAAGGGACCCATATATCAACCAGAAAGATCACTCATTGGTCCACAAAAAATGGGAAGAAGTTTTATTTCCTAGGATTCCATCATATCATTATCAATTGGGAGATCCTTGAGAAGTATGTCAGGATATGATGTTAGGTCAAATTTACCTGACTAGTGCATCACATTGGTTCATAAAAAAAATTCATATTTACATTAATTTTAGGCCTCAATCCATGACCATATAGCTACTGAGAACAATAACTCCATTAAATATGTAGTATAATTGGCCACCAATAGCTCTCCCTGTTGAATCTCTATAAACACTTTTTCTAAATATATACTAATTTTCTATATAAATAATTCAATGAATATGTTTTCCTTAATGTCTCCCTATTTAGATCATGTTTCCTCTTTACCTGAATCACTATTCCCTGTCACCTCATATCTGGCTCATGAATCATTGAGATAAATAGGTTAACCCTCCAATCATCTGGAGTCTTAATAAGCTAAAAGATTAATTTAATTATAACAATATATCCATGTATATCTAGAGTGACTTCAATACCTTGGAATTTTGGAGGATACATCTATTTAATGTCCCAAGAAAAATACACCATATTCTCTCTGATCCTCTATGAGACAACTCCCTAAAATGGTATTACAGAAAACCTACTAGTTTAATTGGTTTTTCTACATGTAATACTTACACTTCTACTGTTGAATTAACAACCACACCTTCTTATATATCAATGAAATAATATGTAAATCTACCACCTTTGTAACCTCTAGACCTTTTTCTAAAGATTTAACATCGGGTCCTCATCTAGGTATAATTTATAAAATATAAGAATAAAAGATATAATTTACCTAAATTGATTAAATCATCAACAATTTTTTTAATTAATAGTAAATTTCTAACCGTATAAAACAAACATTAAAAATATACCCATGGTTACTGGGCATACAATTCCTTAACTACCCAAGTTCTGAACCCATCAAGGCTTCTATACCTTTGTCAAAATTGTTTACATAACAATTTTTAACATGTTCTGGTTATATCAACAATATGCACTAATTGTATGTGTGATCCCATGTTTCAATAAATGGGGTATGAACTCAACCACTATTTACTATCATTGAAGATAAAATATATTAATTTATAACCACAAAATAATACCCATATAATAAAATTAAACAATAGTCACTCTATCAGTAAAAGAAATCCCACTTCCTTGGTAACTTGAAGGCCCACTATCCAAGTACATTCCATGAACTAGTATAGTTCCCTTACACATGTTTTTAACAACCTATATGTGTTCTATAATGGACCAAAACATAATTAATTAAATTTCATTTTTTACCACTCAGTAACACCCTAATCCAATCATGCAGTTTTGGTTGAGGTTCCACAAGTCCACATTTAAACCTCCCTGTATGAAATAGTCTACCAACTAACATCGAAGAAAAATGCAGTAACTTATAGGTAGTATGACCTTATTAGAATATGTAAAAAATAATAAATATAGTATAATTAATATTTAGAAATCGAATAAGTTACAGACATGCCAATAAAAGGTTAGAAATAAGGAATACATATTAATAGAGTAACAAGATGGAATGAAAGAGTGATATCTAATAAACAGGATCCCCACATGTGTTGGATCAATGTAATAAAAAAAATATAAGATAGCTAGCTAAATTTTGTATGATATAAAATATCCAAGAGTCCTTATTCACATAATAATTTTCAACCATACCCCTCATTCTCGACATTTTAACATACAATCCTTGACCTTTACTGTATTCTTTTCATAAAGTATACCCACACACTCAGATACGCATGCATGGTGTTAGTATATAAATCAGTAGGAAAAAACCAATGCATCCTTATAATAAGTTAAATATGTGTATAAAAATGTGTATTAAATTAATTAAAAGGAAACACAAATATCCCTAAAATTGGATAATCAATTGTGTTCTAACCAGGCCACCAAAAACAACAATTCTACTAACATTGGCACCATGCCATAAAAATATCATATCAAGTTAGACCCATAATGTGAATAAGGTACACAATTTCATTTGATGAATAAACCATATCATTGATGTATAGTCACAATGGTATCAAAACTAGGTCTTACATTTCATCCGACAAATCAACCATTTATCGATGGATAACCGAAATATAATCAGAGTATGGTTATATGTATCATCCCATCACTCAACCACCTCATAATGTAGATCTAAAATATACGTCAAATTTTACTTGTAATATGCACAATATAGTTATCACATGAAAACACATACACTCACATGCCAATCAAGTCACACAGGTGAGATCTTACAGTTTTACTAAAACATTGATAAGAAAATCATGTCGCACAATAGAGTTATCATAGTTCTATATAATCTATTACATTGAAAATAAGTCACACATCTATATATAAAACACATATCATTTTAATGAATTTAAACCACACTAATATCAGAACTCTAGTCACCAAGATCCACCATAAGAATAAAACCCAATAGACCAAATCACTAGAATCATCCCTAAATTCATCACATAAAGATTATAGAATGAATATCTAATGACAATAATACATTTGCGTAAAGTACATGCATATTATTTCCAAATCTAATATACCAAAATATATATTTTAAATATTACAAGCGATTTGGGGAGATTATGGTGGATCTAATTTCCTTTCCTTCAATGATGCAAAGAATTTTTATTAGATCATGCTCTAAAACATATATATCTAAATGAAATATACGATCTATGTTTTCATTGAAGGTAATATTTTAAGATCATGGAGAAGAATAATAGAATCTATATATACTTAGGATTTCATGATCTAATGAGCCATGATATGATCAAATTACATTCTTGATGGAAGTGAATCAGTAAAATATATAGAATGAGTCTCATGTCCTGAGAACCCAAGACTTGGGTTGAAAAGAGAGAGTTTTTTTGGGAGGATTCTCGATAAATGTTTTCATATAAATTAATACCACACACATAGTTTGGATACACGGTTTGAAAAAATATTCAAAAATTATGAAAACATAACTATCTCAAATGTCTCTAATAACAATGATACCTGAGAAATATGCATAGTTTCTCCTATGGTGCACTAACAGTGCAACTTCAAAACCACTTCCAAAACATCCCAAACCACTCCTTAAACTCTCTAATACCATACCCCAAAACCATATATGAAAACCCCCATATATATGGTAAAAAAATTCATAACACGCCTTATAAATATGTAGTGTGTTACAAGTTGATGTTGGTACCTATGAGATCCTAATAAAATAAAAATGGATGCCAATGATTCTCCAGAAAATCTAATATTCCCATTACCCATTATCACTCCATAAAAATATCATACAATGATCGAAATTATTGAATATAATCATTGAACATATTGGCTCCCATATCTTTAACTATATTATACCAGAAAATGTTTTGATATTTAAATAATAATACACTACTAGAAAACTAACCTTTACCAATGGTTTGGAACCGTTGTTATAGGCCTCCAAACCGTTGGTATAGCCTATACCAACGGTTTGGAGAACCGTAGCCAAGTAAGTCGTTGGGATAGGTCTATACCAACGGTTTTCCAAAAACCGTTGGTATAGGTAATATGAAATCTATACCAACGGTAATGGAACCATTGGTATATAAATTCCAAAAATAAAACATCCGCTGGGATTTGATCCCAGGACCCCTCGTTTATCATTGAATGACTCAACCACTAACCTAACATAACTTTTGTGATCATAATTACATAAATATATATATATATTCTCATAAATATTTTAAATTTTGATTTATATAATGTTCTCGGTATGAATGTCTGATAAAAAATGGAAGTACCTATACCAACGGTTGTTAAAACCATTGGTATAGGTATTTGGTTGTGATTTTCATTCAGCGGAGGATGTTGAATTCTTGGCCCACTTTTCCCAACAGTTTGGCCAAACCGTTGGGATAGGTCTACCTTTCCCAACGGTTTGGCCAAACCGTTGGGAAAAGTGGCCAATTTGGGGGGCCTTTCCCAATGGTTTGGCCAAACTGTTGGGATAGGTCTACCTTTCCCAACGGTTTGGCCAAACCGTTGGGAAAAGTGGCCAATTTGGGGGGGCCTTTCCCAACGGTTTGGCCAAACCGTTGGGATAAGTGGCCAATTTGGGGGCCTTTCCCAACGATTTGGCCAAACCGTTGGGAAAGGGGACCCATACCAATGGTTTTTTCAAACCGTTGGTATAGAAGCGTTGGGAAAGATCTAATTTTCAATAGTGATATATAGGGTGTGATTAAAACCCTATTGTAGTACAACCATTAATCTATGTAAAATATTTTACTTTGAAAACTTTTAGTTTATGTTTTACACTATTCCTTTTTAAATCCCACTATATTTTATAAGAACAATGTTTTGGAAAAGAATTCAAAAAAAAAATCAGTTTTTAGTAAAACATGGAGGGTCCCATAAAAAACAAGTAACACCCAAAAAGTAAATAAAATATAGGCCTAGAAAAAATAATAACAACCACACTAGTGAGACTAGTGTATAATGAAGTACATGGATAAAAAAGACAATCATTTCCACATGATGATCTAAAATTCATTTTATTGGGTACTAATTCTCATTCATGTAACACTATATGTGGTCATAAAAAGTATATGGGAGCTTTCAAGGTATCACCAGGATTAATCAACCCCTTTTAATCTCATGTTACTCAATATAAATTACCTATAAAATGCACTATCTACACTTGGGATGTACCCATACATGTAACTATTTCTTACCTAAGGTCTACTATGTGCCAAAACATATATGAAACTCAAGTGAACAAAGAATTATCATTGATCAACTCACTTAATCAATATACCCTATGCATAAAATCAATTGATTTAAAAAAGTACTTAACTTTTCAAAATATTCTTTAAAGAACCAATTCATAGTATAAATCCTAATTAAATAGATTTATTAAATAAATCACATAAAATAAACTGGTATTTAATGGTAAGACCAACTAAATCCCCATATTACTTACCACAATAAATCGGCTTCATCATAAAATATAAGTAACCACTTAATAACACATTTAAAACATAATTAATGAATTTTATCCCTAGGAAATCTTTGGAATCTAGGTGTGCCAAAGATAAAATTATTTATATAGAGACACCTACCTCAAAACTAGAGTAACCTCGTCAAAATCACATAAAATCATAAGATATGTGAAGTAAATATCCTCATGAACCTAATAAACTATGAAATTTCATTAAAAACCAATCCATAACCATAGGATAATTTCATATGGCCAACTAGGTTCGCAATAATCAATAAAAAAAGAAGATATGAAAGGGGATAGGAGAAGAAGCCCTAGATAAATCAAGGATAACTTGGGATTAAACTACATAAATTATAGAAGAACCACCAAATGAGAAAGGAGTAATATGGTAGCCATATTTGGAGCTCGAACATTACACATATGGGTAAAAAATAAGGGTGGGATGGTTTCAAATCCATTATAGTAAATATATAAATTTCTTTTTTTAAAAATAATTAGGCATCAAACTTCACTATGTGGTCTTGAGGACTGTAGCATGTAGTGACATTCATTGGGAATCATATGACATTGTCATAGGATCACTACGCAATTAGTTTGAAGATGGTTGAGGGGTTGACACCCTATAGATCCCCTCCAAGGAACAACATTCTTCATTTTGGTATTGTGTGTCTCTCTTGTAAAACCTTCAACCTAGAGATCTAGGTTATAGAAAATATGTTCCCAAAATTAAATATAAAATTTTTATAACCCTATAGTCTATATGTAGTAGTTCCCATGACCATGAAATTACCATTTACCAAAAATAGATTTCAAAAAATGGCTTAGAGCCCACAACATCTTAAATCTTATTACTATAGTGTGGTATGTTGCAACTCTAGGACATTAACACACAAAAGGTCCATAAAAACATTAGAGGAATGGGATATTGAATAATTACAACAAAACACCTGAATATAAAATATAACTCTAGAAAATGAAACATGGGTGTAATAAGTTTCATGTTCTATAATCCTTTATAAATCATATTCATGATATTTACTCCTACTAAAATAATTATGCTTTTAATTACATGATATCAATTCTTTGGAAATAATATGTATTTCACTAAAAATTTGATTCCACTATTCAAATTCTTTAATTCCATAGATATATATGTAGAACATTATGTCAACTATATCATATAGTAAACAACGAGAGTTGTGTGAAAAGAATCCTATCTAAATCAAAAAAAATGTATTATCCAAAAAAAATCATATGGTACACTAAATTTTAGGGATTATCATTTATATTTGAAAAAAGTATCATGAATTATATTGGCACCTAATAAAAATTGGGTCAGTTATACATTTATTTATTTATGTAATATAATCTATGGTAACCCTGTATTATTCATAACATACCCATTTAGATGATAAAAATCCTGAAAAGGGGAAAATTTTGAGGAATAAAACACTTAAATTATAATTGTTTATTAAAATCACTCCATTTTATCTCATGTGTTCATATTAAATTATAATTTTTCTTGAAATTAATATTTTTATCATATACATTCAACCAAATTAATTATTTTACAAAATATAAATGTAAAACATTGTTTAGAAGTCTTGATTTTTGTACTTTCCATATGAATAAATTTTCATTCATTTTCATTTATTTCTTCAGAAATGAAACCAATACAAGAGGACATTGATGTTTTTTAAATCCTTAAACAATAATTATATGTTAGGTTTTAAGGTGACCTATAATTGAAAAAAATTAGAGGGCCTTGGGTGGGTTAAGTCTTGGAACCCCAAACATAAGGATTCCAAAAAATTGTTTCATGATCCACAGACATCCTAAGAACCCAACTTATTATTCCTTAAATCGAGGAGGAATTACGCATTTTCTCTAGTAATCAACAGAAACTAATATCTTTCTAGAAGCCAACACTACCAGTATACAACACCACCAACCACCACTATTGGGACAAATCCATAGTATAAAAAGTGCTATCAAGGGAAAAATTATAGAAACCATTCATAGAAGAAAACAATCAGAATAGAAAATCCCATTTGGGGATATTACTTAAATAATGACCATAAAAATAACTCTATAACATGATACAAAATTCGAATACATAAAAAACACCCTAAATAGAAACAATTTTCAAAAATTGGGGCATATCTCAATTCCATTGAGGGATGAAATTATTGTAAGGTAACATCACTAAATAATGTAATTTGAGGATAAGATCATAAAAAAAATTAATCAAGTAGTAACACTGATTTCACTTGGTTTTGACACCATCATCAAAAGCCACTTCTATTGGCACACATCCCTAAGAAATGGAATTTAACCAACCATAGAGAAAAATAATAGAATTGAAATTGGTGTGTGATATCACCTAAATAAAACAAAAATATTTGTATAATAATCTATTGATCTCAAACATAAGAGATCTAGATGAAACATTGTTACACTTGCAGATAAAAAAAATAAAACATAGGAGGATATATATGTCTTGGTTATATGTCCCACTTCTATAGGTATGAAAACTTCTTCAACTAATTATCAAACATGAATAAAATGGAATACTTTTACACATTCATACAAATATATAGGAACCTACTTTTATAGATAAAATGAAAATAATGAAGAAAATTACACTCTAAATATTCACATGACAGTTCAAACTTCTACTGGTCATCTTTGGGTGGAACCAACACCCTCGTTCTTATTGTCTTCCCTTGGCCACCCCCTATGTCCACCAATTTCTTATGAGGAGATATTATATTTGTAAAGACCCATAAATTTCAAGGAAATTTTTTTCTTAATTTATTTGGGATTCTACGAGTATGCATTTTCTGACGGCACCAGATTCCGAGGCCCGGTGTGCCCCGAATCAATTTCTGAAGTTTAGCTCGGGTACGTTCAGTGAACGAAAAAATGGGGTTTTCTAACATTTGAACCAGTGCTCGGAATCAAAATCTGAGGGCACCGATGAAACCGCAGTGCCGGTAATTTCTAAAGATGACCTTTACTGGAGTTGCATTTTCTTGGGAAGAGTTGTTAAAAATTATGGATTAAATATAAAGAGAGATAAAATTGTGCTACAATTTTTTTTCACTTAAGTGGTTAAACCCCATATGTGGGAGTTGGGGTGGGACCCACCAAAATTCTAACTCCTCTTGATGGGATATTAGTGAGGTTGGGACCACACGAGCCCCACCTCTTAAAATTCTCTAACCCCCTCCACATGAGTTATGTAACTATTCCACATTTATGATGACAACTTATTACTCCTTTTAATATTGACAACTCTAGTTTTAATTAATGAAATGAATTCAACTTTTGAATTTTTAAAATTCATGGCTTGGGAAATGAAATATGGGGAGAATTATTTTATTTTGTTGGAAGCTTATTTTGTTAAGTTTCTGGAGAGAATACACTAATCCTTGGAGATCTTCATTTTCCTCGTGGATAATGCCAAGGCTTCGACGAAGAACGCCGTTAATGCAAGGAGAGATCGACATGCCGTCTCTTCACCTCTCTGCAGCCGGTGTGTGACGCCTTTCCTGAAGAATGACGATGCACCCTCTTTCGATCTTCTTCCCATGTCAAAGGAAGGGAGACGCCGATCCTCCTAAGATGTTCTCCGTCAACATATACGGAGCTTCACCTCGCGACGCCGGTTCCCGCGACGATCATTGTTCGAAATCTTCTTCGAGGTAAGGGTGTGTTTTGAATTGAGAATTTTTGGTTTTCCTTCCGGGTTGATGTTTCTCTCTAAACCTTTTTCTATCAAACTAATGTGGAAGGAATCGGACCAAACTAACACGGTATGATTCCTCCGTCGTTCTTGTTATATGGTGTCCTGCAACTGTTCTTGAGTGGTGATTCAAGGAAAGTTTTTGGAGCCTATCAGGGGCCCGAAAACATCAGAAATGGCCTCGGAACATCGGGACGACCTAGGAACGAGAGTTTTGTAGTAAACGGATCTTCAAAACAAAGGACGGACACCTCAGGAGGCATGTTGGCCAGAGGTTTCATTTCTGGAAGATTCCAGAATACAAGGCATGTCCTTCCAAAGCACACGCCGTGTGGTAAAAACGTTTAGTGGCAGAAGTAACAGACATCAGAAGAAGTGACACACGGTCTGTGACACCGGTCACACAACGTGTATTTTCCTGTCGGTTTGACAGAGGAGACTTCAATGGACATGGCATGTGATCCCGGAGATACACGGATACGGGCAGAACTACATGTCCAATAGGCACGGTGTGTACTTCCTTCATAATGGCCGAAGTGGCTTCGGTATGACTCAGCAGGAATTCTGGGAATACACAGACAAGGGGTGGGGTACACGAGCCTGTACTCCACCACACGCCCAGGCATGACCAGTGAACACTGGGCCAACCCCATAAGTATGGACACGACGTGTAACTATACCAAACACTGTGTAATTACATTTTACACGACCAGCCTTGTGACACGGTCCATATCACATGGGCAGTACCTAGTGTCTGATGACACGACGTGTATCACTTATCTACACGTCGTGTACTTTTAGAAAATGTCTTGGTCATCTTGTTCACTGTGACATGGGCATGTTTTTCTTGATGTTTCCCCTAGGACGTGGGATGGAACGTTGGGATACATCATCCCTGGTCTTCGTGACGGTTGATGTATCCATCCCTTTGACTCGAGGAGCGGACCCTCCTGGAATCGATCTTGCTGCGTGCGGGAACCCTAGAGCTGGTTGCGACTGCGACGATGACGACAACTGTACTGGGATCCTCTGTGGGTTCGGCAGCGATGACGGCCGTACTGGAATCCTACATGGGATCGACGGTGATGACTACTACTCTTGTATCCTGTGTGGGTCCGGAAGTACTTGAATACTGTTCTTGTATCCTATGTGGGTCCAATAGTATTTGACTATATACTTGTATCCTACGTGGGTCTGGCAGAGTAGTTGGTCTTGTATCCTTTATGGGTCCGACAGCTTAGCTGGTCTTGTATCCTGTGTGGGTCTGACAGCTTAGATGAATCAGTGGCTACATCTGATAATCTCTATCATCTTATGAAGAAGTATACCTGTGTGAGTTGAGTCTTGACTTTAAATCAATATCTTTGATATGATTGAATTTATTTCCTGTGTGGATTGGGTTGTGCTTTCCTGTATGGATTGGGTTGTACTATCCGGTGTGGACTAGATCAAACTTGGGCTCGGATGTTGGAGTCGTACTAGAATTGATGACTTCTTTTTATGTATGGGAATATACCTAAGTAGAGTTGGTTGTTTCTTCATGATTGTATCATTCATTTGTGGTTTATCCTTCATGGATTCTGGGTGACCTTTTGGGGTCTCGGGGTCCCTACTGAGTAGTGTATACTCACCCCTACATGGGCTATGCCCGCACTACGTTGTGTTGGATGCAGATGAAGAACAACACTAATTGAGGTGGGAGCTCGTGGAGCTGTATGATACCTGGAGATGGATCATTGGACGGATGAGCTCAGAGTGGACGGCTGGAGAAGAGGAGTAGAGGATACTATCTGTACCCACCCTTCAGGTGGGATTTCCAATGGACGGCTCGGACTCACTTCATTACTTTCCAGTTGCTGTACTTTCATTTCAGTTGTACTTTACTTTTAGTTGGGTTTGTATTCTAGCGAATTTACTTTCTAGCACTTACTTTTTTACTCAGTTTACTTAGTGTTTACTCATCTTGCATACTCTGTGGTGTTTGTTTACTTTATAAAGGCAATGACTTCCCTTTTTATTATGATTTATTCCTTTGGTTCCAGTTTCCAGCCCCTGTCCTATGGAAGGCGGGCTTGGGGTAGTCACGGCACGGGCCCTGAGGACGGGTCATGACAAATGGGTATCAGAGAAGTTCGGTTCTACCGCAGAACTCAGGACTCTAATCTTTCTTCTATGTGAAGTAATAATTTTAAGGGTATTGAGTAGGGTTATCAGTCCAGGGAGTCCAGTGTTGGTGCGGCGGCTTATGTATCTATACACCAGGACCCTGACTTTTGATTTCCGACTCAGTGCACGTAAACATTGATTGCATGTGTGTTACAAAGGTTTTCTTTGTGATTACTTTGTGTCAGCTCACTAGGTATACTGTATTGAACGTGGTGTGCCTGTCTCTTTTCAGGATGGCCCCACGACGACATCCATCTAGGGTTCTGAGCTTTGTGCGAGACGACAGACCACCGAGCGACGAGACCTCGGTGTAGGGCCCTATTACAGAGGAGGAACCGGTGGTACCTCTACCCACCGATCCACCGATGCCACTAGCCCCAGCCGCTGAGAGTGCACATATCCTTAGTGCACTACACAAGTTTCAGCATCAGAGACTGCCCATGTTCCGCGGGTAGACAGACCCTCGGGCAGCCGAGGATTGGATGGAAGATGTTGTTCGAGTTTTCAGGTTAGTAGGGACACCAGCTGACCTCATGGTGATCCTTACAGCGAGTCTCCTGCATGCGGCAGCAGGCAGATGCTGGAGCATGATGCTACTGGTGCACGATGCGGAATCTCTCCTTTGGTCAGACTTCGAGAGCCTCTTTCGCTCGGAGTTCATCCCATCCACCCACCATGTGGTGCACATTCAGGAGCTACTACAACTACGGAAGAGTAGCATGACGATAGCCCAGTACTCGGTGATATTTACCGATATCTCACGCTATTCCACAGACATGGTACGGGACTCATTCATCCGGGCCTGAACCTTCAAGCAGGGACTGAATAATGAGATCAGGGCTTCGATGATCTCACTTAGTCTTCCGACGCAGGCATGAGTACTGAAGCGATCCCTTATTGTAGAGAGATTTATGGCTCGAGCCTACAACAGCAGCGAGACCTACCGCAGGGTGGCATGTAGATGAGTCTTCTCCAGTTGGTAGTCGACGGATGTCACAGGGGTCCAAGCGAACCAGACCATCAGGCAGACGACCTCATGATACTGGCTCAGAGGTGCGGGGCGCACACAGGAGAGCCATCCTTTCAAGGAGAAAACAGTGCTATGCATGCGGCGGGCAGGGCCACATGGCTCGTGACTGCCCGAACCGCTGTGTAGAGGAGCAGTAGATGGTTGAGGGACCACCCAGGCAGAGGTAGAGGTTCAACCATGGCAGTCCGCAGGGAGTAGGTGGACAAGGTAGAGGAGCTGGCCGAGCAGTAGGTGGTGGGAGACGCTTTGAGGCTCTACCACCACCATCACCAGAAGGTCCACCCCGACCACAGGGAGCTGGCGGACATAGGCAGGATCAGCTTTAGGTAGCGGAGGCCTACAACCACGGCACACCTGAGATGATTAGAGGTACTATCTATGTCTACTCCACCCTTGCTGCAGTTCTTATTGACACAGGAGAGATTGATTCTTTCATTTTTGCTGCCCTTGTTCGGAGCTCGGAGATTTCGACGAAGCCGTTGGCTCAGTCCTTATAGTTAGAGACTCCTATGGGAGCAGACTCGATGATTAAGCATTTGTGCCGGCAGTGTAAGCTTTCTCTAGGAGGTGAGAGCTTCAGCTGGGATCTTCTTGTAGCGGCGTCGAGGCCTTACAACGTCATCTTGGGAATAGATTGGTCATCTACAGTCCATGATCAGATTGACTATATTAAGCGCAAGGTGTGGTGTCTCCGCACCGATGGGAGCAGGTTCATCTTCACCAGTGAGAAGGGAGCCTTTGCAGCGCAGGATGGACTCACGCAGAGGAGAGGATAGCCGATCACTCATCAGTTGTCTAGCCTCATCCAAGGAGAAGTTGACGTGCAGAGTCCAAGTTTTACTGTAGTGGTGGATGAGTATGCAGACGTTTTTCCTAACGACGTTCTAGGACTACCTCCTCGCAGAAAGGTAGGATTCTATATTGACTTATACCCTAGGACAGCCCCGATATCTACTCCAGCATATCAGATGGCCCCCGCTGCGCTTTAAGAGCTACGGGTACAACTGGAGGACTTGTAGGGAAAGGGATTCATCCGACCCATTGTTTCACCCTAGGCTTCCCCAATTTTGTTCGCCAAGAAGGCAGACGGGAGCTTGAGATTGTGTGTCGATTACCGTCGCCTGAACCAGGTGACCGTGAAGAACAAGTATCCACTTATGAGGATTGACGACCTCTTCGATCAGCTCAAGGTAGCACGATGGTTCTCGAAGATAGACCTCAGGTCAGGCTATCATCAGCTCAGAGTTCGGGATGAGGATGTGCAGAACTACAGGGCCTTCAGGTGTCGGTATGGCCACTATGTGTTCTTGGTTATACCTTTTGGCATAACCAATGCTCCAGTAGTGTTCATGAGTCTCCTGAACAGGATCTTCCAGCCTTATCTCGATTGATTTTTCATGGTTTTCATCGACGACATATTGATATACTTGACCACTGAGGAGGAGCACGCCTACCACTTTCGGGTTTTACTGGACACACTCTGAGAGCACCAGCTTTATGGTAAGCTCTCAAAGTGTTAGTTATAGATACGTGAGGTCCACATCTTGGGGCACGCCATCTCTAAGGTTGGAGTTGCAGTGGATCCTACGAAGATCGGGGTAGCGCTAGCTTGGGATCCACCCAGGAGCATGACGGAGGTGTGGAGTTTCTTAGGTCTGGCTGGGTACTATTGGAGATTTGTTCCAGACTTCTCTAGAGTTGCAGCACTGCTTACATCTTTGAAGAAGAAAGGGAAACCCTTCGTGTGGTCATAAAGATGTCAGCAGAGGTTCTAGAAGCTGAGAAAGAGATTGGACAGTGCACCCATCTTGATGCTACCGAAGGAGGGAGTAGGGTATGTAGTCTACTACGATGCATCAGGGACTAGAATCGAGTGTGTTCTGATGAAAGAGAGGGCAGTGATCGCCTATGGATCATGAAATTTGAGGAAGCATGAGCATAACTACGCTACCCGTTACCTGGAGTTAGCAGGAGTGGTCTTCGCTCTGAAGATGTCGCGTCACTATATGATGGGCGAGCGCTTCACCATCTACTCTGACCACCATAGTCTCAGGTACATCTTCTTGCAGAAGGACCTGAACCTAAGACTGCGGCGATGGCTGTAGTTCCTCTAGGACTATGAATTTGAGATAGTCTATACTCCTGGAAAGGGGAACGTAGTAGCCGATGCTCCCAGCAGGAGGACGGGCATTCATCTTCTTGGAGAGGTGACAAAATAGTTAGCCGCTTTGCAGATATCCTTCATGGATAGAGACGGGGCATTCTTCCTTCATTCGCTCACAGTCACACCTCCACTTCTTCAGCGGGTCAGAGAGGAATAGCGTGGGGATGTTGACTATGAGACGCGGTGTGCACAGATTTTCACAGGACAGGAACCTGATATATTTTTTTTAGGAGGAGATCACGTCATCCTTTTCAGATTACGTACTATGGTACTCGCTGCTTTACAAGAGGAGGTTCTGAGAGAGTTTCACACTTTTCCTTTTGTGGTACATCCAGGGGTGGCGAAGATGTACTAGGATCTCAGACGACAGCACTAGTGGCCGCGTATGAAGAAGGTTGTGGTAGAGTTAATTTCTCGATGCCTCACCTGCCAGAAGGTGAAGGAGGAGCACCAGGTACCAGCAGGCTTGGTACAGCCCTTGGAGGTCCCGGAGTGGATGTGGGATGGAATATCTATGAATTTCATGACTGGACTTCCATGTACTTTTATAGGACACGACTCTATTTGGGTGATCATCGACAGACTCACCAAGTCGGCCCACTTCTTACCCATCAGAGAGCAGGGCTCAGTAGAGATCTTGGGGGCGTCTCTACTTTCGGGAGATTGTATGGATTCATGGTGTGCCATCATCTATCATCTCCGATCGAGATGCTCGCTTTACTTCTAGGATTTGGAAGGGGTTTCACGACACAACTACGCCTGAGCACCGCCTTTCACCGTCAGACGGATGGACAGACAGAGAGGACCATTCAGACTCTCGAGGACATGCTCGGTGCATGTGTTCTCGACTTTGGTCACAGCTGGGAGGATACCTACCCTTGGTGGAGTTTGTGTACAACAACAGCTACCACTCCACCAGTGGAATGGAACCTTACGAGGCATTGTACGACCGAACATGCAGGTCACCTCTGTGCTGACCAGACCCTGTGGATTCAGCACTTGTGGGACTAGAGATGGTCCAGGCCACAACAGAGAAGGTCCTGGTCATCCAGGAGCGGATAAGGACAGCTCAGAGTCGACAGAAGTCTTATGATGACAAGAGGCGGAGACCACAAGAATTCGAGGATGGAAACCACATTTTGTTACGGGTCTCACCTCGACATGGATTACGGAGATTTGGCCGGGGTGACAAGTTATCTCCGCGCTTCATCGGACCATTCTAGGTTCTCAGCAGGATAGGCGAGGTGGCTTATCGCCTGGCTTTACCACCTCAGTTGCACCGGGTGCATGACGTCTTCCATGTATCTTAGCTGAGGAGATACGTGCACGACCCGACGTATATCATCGACCATGGGTAGATGGACATTGATGACGGGGAAAATTTTGCGGAGGTATTTTTGGAGATTGAGGATCGATAGGAGCGGGTCCTATGTGGGCGGTCAATTCCTCTAGCGCACATCAGGTGGTAGCATGGGAACCTCCAGGAGAGAACTTGGGAGAGGGAGGCTCAGATTCATGCTCAGTACCCTCATTTGTTCCCCTAGTTTGTGAAGTATCTTTATGGGGACGTAAATCCCTGAGGTGGGAGTAATGTAAAGACCCATAAATTTCAAGAATTTTTTTTCTTAATTTCTTTGGGATTCTACATGTATGCAGTTTCTGACAGAAACTGATTCTGAGGCCCGGTGTGCCCGGAATCAATTTCCAAAAGTTTAGCTCGGGTACGTTTAGTGAACGAATGAGCGGGTTTTTATAGCTTTTGAACTGTTGCTCGGAATTAAAATCTGAGGGCACCGATGAAACCGCAGTGCCGGTTATTGCTTACGATGACCTTTACTGGAGTTGCATTTTCTCGAGAAGAGTTATTAAAAATTGTGGATTAAGTATAAATAGAAATAAAATTGTGCTACAAGTTTTATTTCACTTAAGTGGTTAAACCCAATGTGTGAAAGTTGGGGTGGGACCCATAGAAATTCTAACTCCTCTTGATAGGATATTAGTGAGGTGGGGCCCACACAAGCCTGACCCCTTCAAATTCTCTAACCCCCTCCACATGAGTTATGTAACTCTTCCACATTTATGATGACAACTTATTACTCCTTTTAATTTTGACAACTCTAGTTTTAATTAATAAAATGAATTCAACTTTTGAATTTTTGAAATGCATGGCTTGAGAAATAAAATATGCATCTTCTTCACAAAGAACGCCAAGACTTCGACGAAGAACACCATCACCGCAAGGAGAGATCGATGTGCCGTCTATTCTCCTATCCACATCCAGTGTGTGACGCCTTTCCCAAAGAATGACGATGTTCCCTCTTTCAATCTTCTTCCCGCGTCAAAGGAAGGGAGACACCGCTCCTCCTCGTACGTTCTCCGTCAACATATACAGTGTTTCACCTCGCAACGCCATTTCCCGCGAGGATCATCATTCGACAACTTCTTCGAGGTAGGGGTGTGTTTTGAATTGAGAATTTTTGGTTTTCCTTCCATGTTGATGTTTCTCTATAATCCTTTTTCTATCAAACTAATGCGGAAGGAACAGGACCAAACTAACACGGTTCGATTCCTCCTTCGTTCTTGTTGTATGGTGTCATCCAATCATTCTTGAGCGGTGAATCAAGGCATGTTTTTGGAGCTGATCGAGGGCCCGAAAACATCGGAAACGACCTCAGAAAATCGGGATGACCTAGGATCGTGAGTTTTGTAGCAAACGGATCATCGGAACAAAGGACGGATGCCTCGGGATGCATGATGGCCAGAGGCATCATTTCAAGAAAATTCCAGAATACACGGCGTGTCCTTCCAAAGAACACGCCGTGTAGTACAAACGTTCAGCGACAGAAGTAACAGACATCAGAAGAAGTGACACACGGCGTATGATACCAATCACACGGTGTGTATTGTCAAGTAAGTTTTACAGAGGAGACTTCGATGGACATGGCGTGTAATCCGAGAGATACACGGAAACAGGAAGAACTACATGGCCAATAGGCACGGTGTGTACTTCCTTCACCATAGACGAAGCAGCTTCGGTATGACTCGGCATGTATTCTGGGAATACACGGACACGGGGTGGGGTACAAGAGCTTGTACTCCACCACATGGCCAGGCATGGCCAGTGAACACAAAGCTGACCCCAGAAGTTCGGACACGGCATGTCACTATACCACACGCCATGTAATTACATTTTACGTGACCAGCCCTGCGACACGGGCCGTATCACACGGGTAGTACCCGGTGTCTGATGACACGGCATGTATCGCTTATCTACACGCCGTGTACTTTGGGAAAATGGCTTGGTCATCTTGTTCTCTATGACTTGGGCATGTTTTGCTTGGTTTTTCCCCTAGTACGTGGGATGGAACATTGGGATACATCATCCCTAGTCTTCGTGACGGTTGATGTATCCATCCCTTTGAATCGAGGAGTGGACCCTCCCGAAATCGAGCTTGCTATGTGCGAGAACCATAGAGCTGGATGTGACTGTGATGATGACGACGACTGTACTAGGATCCTCCATGGGATCAGCAGTGACGACGACCATACTGTAATCCACCGTGGTTTCGACGGCGATGACTACTATTCTTGTATCCTGTGTTTGTCCGGCAGAACATTACTACTGTTCTTTTATCCTATGTGGTTCCGATAGTATTTGACTCTGTACTTGTATCCTACGTGGGTCCGGCAGAGTAGCTGGTCTTGTATCCTTTGTGGGTCTGACAACTTAGCTAGTCTTGTATCCTGTGTGGGTCTGACATCTTAGATGAATCAGTGGCTACATCTGATCATCTCTATCGTCTTATGAAGAAGTATACTTGTGTGAGCTGAGTCTTGAATTTTAATCAATATCTTTGATATGATTGACTTGCTTTCCTGTGTGGATTGGGTTGTGCTTTCCTGTATGGATTGGGTTGTACTATCCTGTGTGGACTATATCGAACATGGGATCAGATGTTGGAGTCGTACTGGAATTGATGACTTAGGTATATATATGGGAATATACCTAAGTAGAGTTGGTTATTACTTCGTGATTGTATCATTTCTTTGTGGTTTATTCTTTGTGGATTCTGGGAGACCTTCGGGGGTCTCGGGGTCCCTACTGATTAGCGTATACTCATCCCTGCACGGGCTATGCCCGCACTACGTTGTGTTGGATGCAGACGATGAACAATGCTGATTGAGGTGGGAGCTCCTGGAGTTGGACGATACCTAGGGGTGGATCACTGGACGGACAAGCTCAGAGCGGACGGCTGGAGCCGAGGAACAGAGGAGACTATCTGTACTCACCCTTCAGGTGGGATTTCCAGAGGACGGCTCAGACTCACTGCTTTACTCTCCAATTGTTGTACTTTCATTTCAGTTGTACTTTACTTTCAGTTGGGTTTGTATTCCGGCCCATTTACATTCCATAACATACTTTTGTACTCATTATACTTAGTGTTTACTCAGTTTGCGTACTATGTGGTGTTTGTTTGCTTTATAAATGAAATGCCTTCCCTTTTTATCGCGATTTACGCCTTTGGTGCTAGTCGCCAGCCCTTGGCCTATGGAAGGAAGACTTGGGGTAGTCACGACACGGGCCCCAAGGACGGGTTGTGACAATATTAATCAATTTTCAATAATATAAACCTTGCTGATAAATATCTCTATATTTATTCACAAATATGTTTTCTTATTTTATTCCTAATTCCCACATTCATTTCAACTATTTTTAATATTGATCCCTATAATAACCTTTGAAAAAATGTGGACTGCGTTCATATTTTTCATGATCTTCTATAGGGAGATGAAAATCTAATTGATAATATGTTAGAATAAGTGGAAACATACATTAATATATTTCACTTGACTATTATGAAGGTGATTATTTGAATTAGAAATAGTACATTGTCTATAAAAAAATTGATATTCTTCTAGGTGATCCCTAGGTCTCAGATTGATCTATTTATCCAGATAGATTCCATGAAACCTCCAGTCACTTCCATATATTTTTTATATATAGAAGATAAATACACCATTTTATATAGACTATATATATAGCTCACTGATCCTCTTATATTAATGAAAAAAATAACATGTAGTGGCTCATTTCATTTATAGGTCTCCTAAAAAACTAGAGTGAATATATTCTGAAAGAGATCTCTTAAAATTTGAATCTCTTGTAAAATCCAAATCAAAATCTACAACACATTTTATAAACTATGGAATCCATATGACTTTATATGTGTATCCTTTAAAATTTTCATGAATTTATAGACTTACCGTGGTTAGTGGGTGTGAATTTTCATTTCAAATAAACATAATTGAATACATCAATGATCCAAATACCCTTATATATTAGTGATGATCCATCTATTTCAATTATTCATATATCATGGGAGAAAATGACTCACTAAATTTAAAATGATACACTAGTAGTGTGTTGAATGGTTTGGATTTATAATAAATGTCAAAATTACTCATAAATTTTTAATAATGTTCTATCTGAATATGTTTAACAATATCCTTAGATTTTCCTCATATGATTCTACATCCTATGTATCTTCTTGGACTCATTATGATCCGTTATTTTAAACTCTTATTTGAGACTTCCTTTCAACATTTAAATCTCTACCCCACTTCTATAAGAAATTAATATATCATAAATATATAAAAGAAGATAGATAAATGTAACATGGTGATTTTTCATAAGTAAACTCAATGACCAAACTTACTATAGTCATATTTTTTATTCAACATAAAAGTGTGAAAACTTTTGTACCACAGTCTATGTTAATGTTTTAGTCTGTAAAATAACTTTTTCAATATGGAAAAAAATTCTCAATCTTCAATACAAGAAACCCATAATTTTGTGTCACAAATACCTATCACTATAATTATCCATGATAATATTTTTTCTTGACATTAATTTGAACTATGTATAGATAAACTTTTTCTACAAAGGAAAATAAAATTTTGATAGACACATGCTTAAGGAAATTAAAATGTACATCGATATAGTATATCACATCATTTAGTGAATAAACATTAGAAAAATTTATATCCTTATAACATATACTATTCTGGGAAGTTTCATCTTCCTTTTTTAGAAACTCCCATTTACAACTGACTTCTTACTTATTCTTTGATAGAGTAAAAATATCCCATTTCTGATTCTGATAGAGGAAAATAATTTATTCATCTATAGATGACTAAAAATTCTTAATCTCTATACTATAAAAATATCAATATCCATATATAAAAACATATTTTATAATAGAAATTGTATAGAAAACTATATCATCTTAATTAGAAGTTCATTATATGGATCCTCATGACAATATTCAATCTATAAGTATGACTATTTTCAATCTATCAGTATGATGACGTCCATTCTATCAATTTGACTATATCCAATATATCATAATGATGATATAAAATCTATAAGTTTGAAAATATATAAAATATCAATGTGATTATATGTAGTCTATCAATATGATGATATCTTATATATCTATGTAGATGTATTTAGTTTATCGGTGTGACGATATCTAATATATGTGTGTCATCTTATTTAGTATATCATTGTGATGGAATATAATATATCGGAATGATGATATTTAGTTTATAAATTCGACATAATTTTAATTCACCAAACTGACATGTTTTATTCCATTTTAATACGATGTTTATAATCAGATTTGGAATTATTACAACTTATTAGAATAAATTTGTAACATTATTGAAATGGTGTTACCAAAACGACATCATATGAACATGTATATACTGATATCTCATGTGATTCTCACCCAAGGCTATTGTAACCAACTCTGTGATTCATGGAAATATGACAATTAGAGGGATTCCAAAAAATATGTCTTCATTCAAGAACACTACTGGAAATCGGATCTTTCCCAACACTTATATACACCCTTTCCCAACGGTTCTTCCAAACCGTTGGGAAAGGGGGGGTCTTTCCCAACGGTTTGGGAGAACCGTTGGGAAAGGGGTGTTTTGAGGCCCCTTTCCCAACGGTTCTCCCAAACCGTTGGGAAAGACCCCCCCCCCCCCTTTCCCAACGGTCCGTTGGGAAAGGGGTGTTTTGAGGCCCCTTTCCCAACGGTTCTCCCAAACCGTTGGGAAAGACCCCCCCTTTCCCAACGGTTTGTGAGAACCATTGGGAAAGGGGTGTTTTGAGGCCCCTTTCCCAACGATTCTCCCAAACCGTTGGGAAAGACCCCCCCTTTCCCAAACCGTTGGGAAAGACCCCCCCTTTCCCAACGGTTTGTGAGAACCGTTGGGAAAGGGGTGTTTTGAGGCCCCTTTCCCAACGGTTCTCCCAAACCGTTGGGAAAGACCCCCCCCTTTCCCAACGGTTTGAGAGAACCGTTGGGAAAACTCACCCCAAATCCAACATTCACCTCCTGGAAATTTCCACCTATCCCAATGGTTTTGAGAACCGTTGGGATAGGTCTATCCCAACGGTTTTGAAAACCGTTGGGATAGCTTCTTTCATTTCTTCCAGGTCTGCTACCCGAGAACATTATATAAATCTAAATTTTAAATAATTATGATAATACATATATATATTTATGAAATTATGTTTACAAAAGTGATGTTAGATTAGTGGTTAAGTCGTTCGATTATAAACGAGGGGTTCTGGGATCAAATCCCAGCCGATGTTTTTTTTAAATACATTTACCGACGGTTTTATAACCATTGGAATAGATTTTCATATTACTTATACCAACGGTTTTAAAAACCGTTGGGATAGGTCTATACCAACGGTTTTGGGAAAACCGTTGGTATAGACCTATCCCAACGGCTTACTTCGCAACGGTTCTCCAAACCGTTGGTATAGGCTATACCAACGGTTTGGAGGCCTATACCAACGGTTCCAAACCGTTGGTATAAGTTAGTATTCTACTAGTGGAAGCTGGGACATGATGGTTTTATGAACTCATTCGATCTAATGATTTCTCTACTATAATTTCTCATTAAAATATTCTTTGTAATATTTTAGAGAGTTTTCATTTCTAAGGATTCCTTGTGAGAAAATTAAAAATATTTATAAAAACATTTAAAATTGTATTTTTTTTGTCCGATTAGGGTTATAATTGGGTGATTTTAGAGATAAGAAGACATCTGAATCCAATCTAGATGATCAAGGGATTTCGGGGATAGGACGACAGAGCAGATTTTGATCTTCGTGATTGAGGTATTTCCACTAATTATAAGAAAACATTGAAAAATATATTAAATTGTGGATATACCTTAATTCATGGTTATTCACTTACATTACAAAATGGTTTGAGGGTATTATTTTTAATGATAATGTTTTTGTTAATATTTACTAAAGATCTTTATAAAGTTTATTTTTACTTGTTTCATCAAGTGATATTTTATTTTCTTCAAGAAATATTTTAAAAATTATAATATTTTAAAATTTTATTAACATTCATTTACCAAAAAAAATATGATTCCATTTCTATATAATCTAATTAATTAACACAAGATGAGTCTGATACAACATATTGATGAGTTTTTCTATTTTTGATAATTTAAAATTTTATTTTATTTAATTATAACAACCCTACTTTTTATTACACACTTATACCTGATTTATTACATAAAATCATCCCTTGATACAACAACGAAGATCAAGTGGCCTAGTGTCTTCGGGGATTAGAAACATTACATAACAACATAGAACTTAAAACACACAACATCTTTAATGAAAAAATCCTTTACATGATCACTATAATTCCTCGTACATAGCATTGGATGGGATAACATGAGGACATGCATGAGAAAAAGGTGAGATATAAAGAACCAGTAAGGGAATAAACATTGAATAACATGAGGAATACAATACATGTTAGACAATAGGCATATCAATGGAGCATAAGAGAAACATGATCATAAAGGCATGATAAAGCATGATAATCATAACATGGATGTAGACGTTGAAAAGTGATTAAGCGTTGGAGGAAGTTCCAAAATGGAAACGTGAAGTGATATTTGGACCCGGAGACCCGGTCTGGAGGGCCTGGAGGTGTTGTGCGGAAAAAGGGAAAAGTGTGAAAAAAATGTGTCCCTCGCGGGAACAACCTGGATTCGCGAAGAGTCCAAGTGCTGGCGTGAAATAATTTCAGGCCCGCTCCCCACGCGGTTGATATTTCATGCCTCCGTCTCCGTCGCACACAAATTTCGGGCCACACTTAATTCTGAGCCACCGGGTGCTTATAAATAGAAGGTGACCTTTTCCTTTTCAAGGCTGAAGAATTCGAACTTCCACTCGTGCACGTAATTGGCATTCTGTGCGCGCGCAATATGGATTTCAAGTAAGGTTCGTTTCTGCACCATGTTGCCCTAGGATCCACCTTCGCATGAGATCCCCATGCCATAAACTAAACTCCAGCCCCTTCAGGGTCCTTCAGTTGTGCAAAATCCACCTTTTTTTCACACAATCCCTTCCGTTGCGCATAATCCTCCTTATTTTTCAAGCAATCCCTTTGAGTCGTGCGCAAAGCCGCAACCCCCTATTTCGTGCAAGAAACACTAATTTCATGCTAGCCCGAGGATCTTTCACACTAGGCCCCCTTATTTCAAGCAAGCCCCAAGGGTTGTGTGCAATCCCTCGAAGCCCTTCACCTCGGTGCTCCCCAGGCACCCTCTTGCTAGAACGCCTGATGCCCTCCTTCTGGGTGCCACTCATAGGTGTCTCGTGCACCCCAGGCATCCACATCATTCACGGTTTTCCTATGAGACCTTCTAGTCTCGTACGAAGTAACTTCAAAATCCCTTGGACAATCCTTCCCATTGTGTTTCATCACCTCATGCTTCTTCACATAGGCACGCTAATGGATATTGCTTCTTCACATAGCAACGATAATGTGGACCCCTCGATGGTTCGCCTCACAACACCCCCTCACCACGACTTTGCTGATGCCCTCCCTTCCACAAGGGGAAGAGGGCACCAGTTATGTATTTCCTAGGGGAACAGAGCCAACCCACCTCGTCCGAGCTGCAGGACATTAAACTGCCAAGCACCTTGTCCTCAACACATGACATTAAACTGTGACCTCACCCCATGCCTCGCACGCAGGGTCCCCCTACCTCGGATATTGTCCTTGCCCACTCGTCTCCACGGGGATGGGTTCATCCCTCACAGGGGGTGATTTATTGGAGTGGCGTTTTTCTGCATGGAAGGGCATCCACCTTGTTGTAATCCCTTGTCTTTTCTTGTAGGATGCAGCACCCATTGTCCTCCTCACTTCCTTGGTGCCAAGGCCAGTGGAGGGCATGATAGGGAATGGGGCCCCTCCTCTCTTCCTTGATGCCAAATCATTCTCCCTTTGCACTTTTTTTCCCTCGAACCTCCATCCTAGAGTATGTACCGACACCATGGGACGCTCAATGCGTAAGCCCCTCTTCGCTTCCCACAGATGCACCCTTCGTGACGTGATCATAAAGTCTCTATTGCCACTTGTTTCTCACACCGAGCATGACTCACGTGGGCTTAAAGTAAGCATTGACCATGACAACACCCTCGTCCTGCATGACTTTAAACTGTAATCCTGGACTATGGGGACTTTGATTCTTGAAAAGGCATGGTATGTAGGAAGCCTCCATGAGGTTCAAGCCCCACCACCTTGGTCCGTCTCAGAGCGTAATCACAAAACATCCCAAACTATGGGGACTTTGATCCGTGCTAAGTCATGGTATGCAGGAAGCCTCGAAAAGGATCAAGCACCATCACCTTGGGCCATCTCAGAGTGTAATCCCCAATCATCCCGAACTACGGGTACTTTGATTCTTTCTAAGGCATGGTACGTAGGAATCCTCCATGAGGTTCAAGCCCCACCACCTTGGGCCGTCTCAGAGTGTAATCCCCAACCATCCCAAACTATAGGGACTTTGATCCATGATAAGTCATGGTACATAGGAAGCCTCCATGAGTTTCATGCCCCACCACCTTGGGTCTTCTCAGAGCATAATCCCCAAACCATCCTAAACTACGGGGACTTTGATCCGTTTTAAGGCATGGTATGTAGGAAGCCTCCACGAGGTTCAACACCCACCACCTTGGGCCGCCTCCGAGCATAAGCCCCAACCATCCCAAACTACGGGGACTTTGGTTCGTGATAAGGCATGGTATGTAGGAAGTATCCACAATGTTAAAGCCCCACCACCTTGGGTCATCTTAGAGCATAAGCCCCAAACATCCCGAACTACAGGGACTTTGATCCGAGATAAGGCATGGTATGTAGGAAGCCTCCACGAGGTTGAATCCACACCACCTTGGGCTGTCTCATAGCATAAGGCCCAACCATCCCAAACTAACGGGAGTTTGATCCATGCTAAGGCATTGTACGTAGGAAGCCTCCACGAGGTTCAATCCCACTAAACCATTTGGCCCAGACCGCCTCCGGGTCAGTTTTCCATCCCCCCATTTCCACCTTGGACCGCCTCAGAGTGTAAGCCCCAATCCATCTGGCCACTATGTCCCCATTCAAGTCGATTGGCCATCACCATGGGCCACCTCAGGGTGTAAACCCCATTCTCATTCCGCACGACGTTAAACTGTATCCCCCACCTGAACTACGAAGACTTTGATTCCCCACCATAGGGATATGTAAGAGGCATCCACGATGCTCAATACCATCTCTCATGTCTCATCCTGATCTCTCCCTCAATCCCACGTGTCACGGGAAGCTCATTCCCTAACACAAAGGTTCCACTTCCTCTAGGTCCCATCCACGCATTCATTATCAAGGGTTGCCTCTTCACGAGTCCCATTGTATCGTCAAACTACTCGGACTTTTATTCCCTTCCACGGGGATACGTAGAAAGTCTCTTCGAGACCTAATCACAAAGCCACCATCCATCCTAATTCTTACCCGAGCCGCCAAATCATGGTGGTATCACGCCACATCATTTTCCATTCCACTCCATGGAATTCAGGAATCCTCCCACGTGCTGGCCCCAACATCGGTGTTCCCTCTACAGGGTTCTTCAATCTGATCCACTCTAGCTAGTGTTCCGATCAATCTGATCCTTCTCTGCTGGAAATTAAACATACATAATACCCTATGTTAAACATAGGAAGTTGAAGAAAACCTTAGATATAATCCCATTACATACAATTCCCCACATTCGATGTGGGATTCCTTGGGATTCAATTCCCTCGAGAAGCCCTATGATAAGGGATAGAAGACAGACACGCCAATCCCTAGTGTCAAGACACTCCAGTGATGCCCCAACATGAAAACTCTCCTAAACAATGGTTTCTGCCCTGAAAGGACCCCTTGGAAGGTCCTGACAGAAGTGGAATAATTAACTGGTGTCCATGAAGATATGAAACCGGGAAGAGTTTCACGAACTACGTTTTAAATCTATGAGGGTGACCCAGACTAGGTGACGAGCTCTGAGGAGGAATCCACAAAAGGAAAAACTGACATCCCATCATCCTATTTCGATCAAGGAGAATACATACCTGAATAAGGATCATATGCCACCCACCTTTGGAAACCAGGAATGTGGGGTAACTACAGTGTGTCCTCCGCATGACAGATGCGCGCGCCCCAGTGAAAGCATCAGAAATAGAAAATGGTGAACCCAATGTAAATGGCTTCTCCTCAGCATGGAGGCTAGTAATGTTTTGAGAAATAGCGGATAAGAGTGTCATCTGACTCCATCATCTGGTATTAGGTCTCACCAAATAGGCCTGACGTGAAGCTCGCCAGATGTTTGGACAGTCAGGATGTTGAGCATCTCGTTTTACGACGTTGCCCTCGTGGATCCCTCTTTTTGACCATAGAAGAAGAAAAGACATTGGGGAACAAGTTGTTGATTCCATTTTATAGCAGTATTAATGAGTTCCTCTCCCTACTCCAAGAATCATGTCATTGCATCCAGAGCTCGATCACCTGCACATCGGTGCAGGGGCAGGGTCAATATCGACGCGGCTACTCTGCGTTGTTCTACCTCTTCCACGACAGCCGCGACCGCCACAATTGCCGGGTGCCCACGCCCCATCTCCCCAACATAGATCATCCAGTGAAGGGTAATCCATGACCTTATACACAGGTATGAGGAGGAGGGGGTCATCCCCACAAGGGATATGGCCCGCGTAGATCTTGAGGCTGTTACACCTCACCATCCACGCCACCCTCGAGGGCCATGCAGGGAGCCGCTACTCCCCACCCCTATATTCAATCACTTCAGTAGCTTGTCCCGGGGGAACCTCGACAGCTCCCTCCCCTACACTGACGAAGTAGGAGGTATCTAGGATGGCCCATCTAGAGTTCCACTTCAAGGGATCCCGGCGAGGGCCCCCGCTAGGCCGCGTTAGCGCTGCTCTCTGGTTCCCCAAGCTGAGGAGCAGGTAATCCATGTGCTTGCACCACTGGCTCTAGTCCACCATAGCCGACGCCATCATCGGGAACGAGTAGAAGAAGACGCACGTTGTGGGGCGTCGACATCAGTGACTAGTGTGGCCAGAGCCACCACTGACTCATAAATCCAACTCCCTGCATAAGTCAAGTAGGGGTAGCTATACGCCCGACCCAGATCAGGGCCCCAACCGCCCCACAGGCAGGTTTGGTCGACTCTCCTGGTCCCCAGCACAGGTGATGGCCACCGTGGACCAATCTGTTGTAGTGGCGCCCAATGTGGAGGCTCACTCCGCACCACCACTACAGAAGGTGTGGGCCCTCCTTGCTTCCAACCTCAGATTGGAGTTCTACCCCGTGCCACATTCAAACCAGGCGAGGATATTCCCCATCATAGATAAAATCCATATGGGGGTATCTCCCGCACTCACTACACTAGGTACGGAGTCATTACCCCTACCGCGGACCGCGAGCATGGAGACATGGCATGTCCGGTCACTCACCGACGTGGAGGTCCTCCCCATGTCTTCATGCCAATCGATGAAGGGACTCCTTTCCCAAGCAATCGAAGAGGTGTAAGACAACCCCACTTCACTAACGCCCAACATGGAGGTCCTCCCTATGTCCCTTTCGACATTTTTCTCGGTGCTCCTCGCACCCCGGCATCTTCGGGTGGAAACTTTCTCCGCCCCGACACTAGTACAGTTGGAGGAACCAATGTCAGAAATCATCCCTGCCCTAGAGAACCATCCAGAGGTAGGAGAGCAGGTCTCCAATGCCGCAAGAGGAATCCTAGGGAAGGACGGGAAGGAATCATGACATCCCGCTTATCAAACTCCGAGGCGGAGTACGATTCAGCGCAGGAGCCCTCTCCATAGTCCTCTAAGTCAAGGGATGGGGCTGGAACGATGCGCATTAGCCTCGTGCTCCTGGAATGCAAGATCCACAGGATCCCTACTTCCCTCCAAAGGTATATCTAGGAGTACGAGACCCTGTCATGTTTCCAGGGTCCGACCATGCAGTCGCCACCATTGTCTCTGGAAGAACCCTCTCCCTAGAAGATATTTTGGGGGTAAATGACAGAAGAGCCCGGGTGTAACCCACCCTCGGTAGACACTACTGTTGTGTCAGGAGCTCCGGACACCTGTCCATCCTATTGTGATATGGTGTTCAGGTCGCTTCAACCCTCAGAGGACAGACCAAGATTTGGCGGCCAATCAGCCCGCTCACCGTATTCTCCACCAACTAGCCTCCCATTCTAGTGGCCCGCCTCAGCGCCGCTGCCAGTTCCTCATACACCCTCAGTTGATGAGTGGGGAAATCAAACACCAGACCCAATATCTGATCTGATGAACTTATTGTCCATTTTCACAGCGGGCCACTTCCCTGAGAAGTTTTGGCCGATCGCATGATCAAATTTTGTTATGAAAGAATCGCTCACCCTAGAGGAGTTTGAATGTTTCCGCCAGACCCTCTAGGCGACTCACCTCCATTTTCACCAGCGGTGAGTGAATTATCATGAGATCCAAGAGAACCTTGAAGACATTGGCGAACAATGCCACCTGGTTGACCTGGACACACTCCCTGTGGTCTGGAACCCTGAGTCACCTGGCCACCACATGGCCCTCCATCAACATTGCGTTCAGATTTTCCATGCACAACGGAATGTTATTGAGGAATCTACCCCCCGCGTGCAAGTATGTGGCCGGGGGAAGTACGCTTCCCTACTTTTAATTGTGATTCTCTAGTAGCCTGAATCACTTGGTGGTATTGAGGACATGCCCCAAAGAAGAGTGATGATCAACATGACCGATCTGACAGGAGATTCGAATGAGCTGGGACTTCTCGATGGGGGCATCCCCCCCTGAGGACATGCTTTCACTGGACCCATCAGGAAGTATTAATCGCTGACAGAGGAACCTCCTAGGTCTCCCTCCACTAACAAAGGCATTGTTACTGATCCAGAATGTTAGTAAAGGCAAAGAGCATGTTGGAGTTGTCAAGCTATCCAACCCATCCGCCTTATTACAGAAGACGGAAGAGGACCCTGAGAAGGTCGTGCTATGCTAACAGCTTGCTGAGAAAAAGAAGTTGGTCGATGAACTTCTGGCTGAGTGCATTGCAGAGATACGAACTGACTATGATGATCCTGGGCCGGGGTATCAGGGGCATGAACAACTTCCCCTCGATGAGATTCTCCCAGGTAACCCTGATCATGCCGTATTTGCTGACATGACAGAAATCGGAGCTCATGGAAAGATGGTGTGGTATGTCTCATCGAACCCTCCTGAATGACACGACCACCCAGGGAACCATATCCGGGCTCCTCCAGCTCCCCCAAGGGTCACTTCACAAGCAGCTCGATGAGCTTTTGAGCTTGGATACTGCATTGAAGAGCTCAAAAATTCGCTCTTGGTTAGGGATCCTTGTCAAGACTGGGACCTCAGTCCGGATTATCCGATGGTGGCACTCATTGCCCACCTAGAAGCTTTGGAAACACGACCTATGGCTATCCCACCTGATGGAAAGCCATACCCGGCATGGGTGGATGACATGCCGGTACCCCCGAGATTCAAAAATCCCATGTTATCCCCCTTTAATGGGACAGTGGACCCGCCATAGCACCTGTCCCACTTCAACTCAAGGTGTGGGCCTATGTTAGGGACCCCGGCATAGTAGGAGGCCACCAAGCTCTGTTGCTTTGTTCAAATTCTAGAGGGGACGACATTCATTTGGTATAGCCAGCTCCCCATTGGATCTGTGACAAGTTGGGAGGATCTCTGTAGATAGTTCCTTTACCAGTTCATCTCTACCACCCAGAAGACGAACATCACAGACCGCTTCAAGTGCAAGAAAAGGATCGATGAGCGAGTCGCAGACTTCATCGCCTGGTGTAAGGGGCTTACATACTCATTTGACATGCCGCTGACTTAGGATAAATTACTGACGATGTGTGTGGGTAATGTCAAAATGGAATTGGTTCCCACCCTGATCACTCAGAACTATCCCGGAGGGTTCCGAGACTTCTCGGATAAGGACTAGTGCCTTGAAGAAGCCCTACAACAGGATATATAGGCACACCTATTTCCCCATGCAATTCTAGCGAGGAGAGTTTCAGGAGCTGAACCCGCCACCATGGCCCAGATAAAGGCCCCCAGGCAGCTAGAATTGCTACTAGTGGAGTCAGCTTTGCAGCCTCATAGAGGCCCTCCACTGCGGGCATAGTTTCCAACCTAGCAGTGCCCCCCCAGAATCGACAAGTGCCTCCGCGTAACGTGCCACTGCCACCGCCTAGGAGAGATATTCAAATCACACCCCCTTGGTAGGCTCCTCTCCCCCGTTAGGGCCAGGCTCCTAGAGCCCCCTTTCTGGAGAGAAGAAATTAGACCTACTCATTCGATGAGGCTCAGGTCTCCAGCTACTTCCACAGTGCCTTAGAGCATAGATTCGTACGACTACCTGAGTGTCAGAAGTTGGAAGAGGCACATCTCACAGATCACCGCAACTAATGCCCTTATCACCAGATCCTGGGACACACCATCAAAAAATGCTCAGTGTTTATGGACTGGCTCCAAAACCAGATTAACAACAGCAAAGTCAGGTTGGGCCCAGCCCCGACACAAGTGGCAGGTGTCTTTGTGAGGTCAGATAGCAGTAGCAATGATGGAGGCGTGTGGTAGCAGGTTCCTGACCATGGGTCCCAGAACTATAACGACTGGATGGCTCGTAGGATGGTCGCCCGCGACCATGGAATTATCTGTGCATGCCTGAATCAGCCGGAGCCTTCAGAAGCTGCGGCCACCACTTCTGCATCATCATCTCAGCCCACCTCTTCCTAGAAGAGAAACCATCGGCGGTTCAAGAAGAAGAAATGTGCTTCACCAATTCCATCATCGTCCTACACTCTCAGCGACTTCATGCCCCCTGATATGGCTATCCATCCCAGAATCTGCCCAGTGGTGGATGATTCATCATTTGACAGTCAAGGGTACGCTTCGATTAAAACCGTCGAGTTGGTAAATACCTATAAGACTCCCAACGAGGGGGAGCGCCAGATGAACCTCCCCAATGTCCCCAGCAGACACCAATGTCGGAGGAACTGTGGCCATATGGGTCGTTGGGTAGTTAGTTGGCACCTTCAACCAGGACGTGCATGCCGCTGAGACTAGACAGTAGGTCCATCGCAGAACACAGCACGCACAGCCTTTTCATCCAATGTCGATAGGCCCGTCTTTTCCACCGTTTGTGCTACTAGATCAGGAAGAGGCACTTCGGCCATATCATGAACAGCTTCACCCCGCTACAGGCTGATCTCAGTCGCCCAGTCCTCATTCGACAGCTACCTTCTGAGCTTTTACTAGCGGGCAACGGGATGCCCTGAGTACCAGTCAGCCGTTGGTCCAACCCGCAGGGTCCGCCATTCCTTCCACCGTAGAGCAGCCTCCTGTAAGCAGATGTTCACACCTGACGCAGCAGTATGATGTTCTGAAGCACCTCGCCAGTATCCAAGAAAGTCTCTCCATCATGGAAGACCTTCGTCTATCGCCAGATATGAGCGAAGCACTCGTCGAGGCTTTAAGAAGCCCCCTCCAGTTTGAGACGGAGGTAGCACCTGCAGAAGCCTTCCATGCTGAAGCAGTTGAAAATGCCGAATGCCAGTCCATCATCTCGTTCTCGGGAGAGTATAAAGGCTCCCCCATACAGGGGAACATCCGCCCTCTATATATCACCAGCCAATTCAATGGTGTGGAGGTTCACCGCTGTCTCATTGACACATGCTTCGGGATCAACCGTATCCCAACACGGACACTATAGAATCTAGAGATATCCGAGGATGTCCTGACTCTCTCTGATTTAAGGATTCAAGGATATGACAGGACAGAACAGACCCCTGTCAGCAAGATCCATTTGGGGACCTAGTTTGGTGGACTAGTTTCCAGAATTTAATTTATGCTTGTCTCCCAGGACACCATGTACAATGCATTGATGGGCCGACCTTGGCTCCACCTGCATATAGTCGTCCCCTCGTCATATCACCAATGTATAAAGTACTCACTTAATAGTCTAGTAGGCGTACTGAAAGGTGATGAATCTCCTTCCGCCTCTTGTGAATCCCGCTACTTGGATGATGATTATTACTAGAGAAAGGATAAGAAAGTCCAGGAAAGCGAGGTTGAGTCCATTGCCACTATGACCAACCCTTGGATAGGCAAGAATGATTCCTATGTCTTCCTGATCCATCATTTGGAGGCCACAACCCCCGATATGGGGCAATGTTTTTTCATTTCTAGGACAAGGGGAAATCATGCTCCTAAATCCAGGTGGCTTAGAAGGATCACTTAGTATTCTTATATGAACCAGGCTCCAGTGATCCTGGAGCCTCCCACTCCTATCAGATATCAACACGTCCAGCTCCTGGCAATGGCAGTCCGTCATACTTGTCTGTTTCGCCGGGCAGGGATAAGTCGGCTCTGGTCGAGACACTACTACTGCTTTGATATTATCAAATGTGGCCCCTTGGTTCGAAGACTAGATGGGATTAGGTTGACAGCCTTCATAGCCATGGTCTAAGCGGCTCTAGAGTACCTCGATGCAATGACCACGGCTGCACAGGTGGGTAGCAGCCTCCCATCAGGGTTTGGTAGCTCATAAGTAGTTTCCCCCACGGAGGATCCCTCCATATGTGGAGAAGAAGATATAGAGGATGCTCCCCCTACCTTTTAGGAAGGCGTGTCATCCACGGTCGACGAGTTGGTACAGGTGAACCTCGGGAGCAAGTCCGATCCAAGACCCACATTGATCAGTGCCACTATATCTCTTGAGGAGTAGCAGCGGTACGTAGAATTTCTCAAAGAGCACCATGATATATTTTCCTAGAGTTACGACAAGATGGTAGGACTATATCCTCATGTAGCCTTCCACCACCTCGGTCTCCCAGAAAGATGCATCCGTCTCCCGGTGCCATGGTTGAGGCCAAAGTTGAAAAGCTCATCAGAGCCAAATTCATCAAGGAGTCCTTGTACCCCAAGTGGATAGCCAATATTGTGACAGTAAGAAAGAAGAATGGACAGATTAGAGTCTGTATCGACTTCCGAGTTATCAATCGTTATTGTCTGAAGGATGTTTTTCCCCTTGCAGTGAAAGAATTGTTGATCGACACTATGATCGGATTCCAAGCCCTATCCTTCATGGATGGTTACTCTGGATATAATCAGATCTGGATGTCCCTCAAGGATGAGGAATCTACGAATTTCAGGGCACCCAAATGTACTTTCTATTTCCAGGTTATTCCCTTTGTCATGAAGAATGCAGGTACCACCTATCATCGGGCCATGCATATCATATTCAAGCCAATCTTGGGAACATTGGTGGAATGCTATGGGGATGACCTGGTGGTCAAATCTCGCCAGCGCTAGGACCATATCAAGGACATGGAGAAAGTGTTCAGTTTCCTCCATTCCCACCACCTGAAATGAACCCTTTGATCTGTACCTTTGGGGTCACCTTTGGGAAGTTTCTAGGCTTTGTTGTCTGATACCAGGGCATCAAGATCAACCCAGAGAAGATCAAGGCAATCAACCAGATGCCTCCCCTGAGTAATATTTTGGAGATCTGAGGTCTCTAAGGCCACTTATCCTACAAACACTGATTCATTGCGATTATGGGTGGCATGCGTAATCCCTTTTCTCAGCTCATGAAGAAGGGCGATGCCTATGAGTGGAATGAGGAGTGCCAGACAACCTTTGAAGAAATCAAGAAATATTTTCTCTAGCCTCCGGTCTTGATGACACCCATCTCTGGGAAGCCACTGATTCTCTATGTCACCATCCTAGAATGATCCCTTGGGGCCCTTCTTGCCCAGAAGAACAATGATGGGATGGATAACAACCTCATTCGCATGCTCCTCGATACGGAATCCAGATACTCCGCCATCGAGAAAAGCTACCTTATGCTTGTATTTACAGTGCAGAAACTACGGCATTACCTGCAGCACCATGAGGTACAGTTGGTCTCTAGAGTAGACCCGCTGAAGTACATTCTGAATCGCCCCATGTCAATTGGCCAACTAGCGCAGTGGGTAGTGATCCTCCAGCAGTTCGACATCAGGTTCGTGCCCCATAAGGCTATCAAGGGGAAGGCATTGGTAGACTTCCTAGTGGCCCATCCATCCTCTGTGAACCACTCCCGGGACCTATATTTTCCTGATGATCCAATCCTCTCAGTAGACCATGTTATTCCATGTTGGAAAATGCACTTTGACAATGCCTCCCGGAGCCCCATTGGTAGGAGAATCAATGATCCTAGGCTCAACAGAGTGGGCCTGGGTGTCATCTTCATCACCCCGGCACAAGCCATTCTGCCATACACATTCTTATTGTTAGAAGGCTGCACCAAAAATGATGTAGAGTATCAGGCCCTCATTACTGGTCTCAAGCTGGCCCTTGAGATCGACATGCCTCATTTTTATGTGAAAGGGAATTCCAAGTTGGTCACCAAGCAGTTCAATGATGACTATGATGTCAGGAAGCCCGAGCTCGTACCATTTTTAGAACACACTCTCCGGCTAATGGCCTAGTTCCCTTCTCGTCCAGAGGTTATCCATGTCCCTCGGTCACAGAACGGTCGAGCAGATGCTTTGGCTAGCCTGGCCGCATCGCTTGTAGAGCTTAAGCAAGATGATCTGATTATCCACGTGGCGCACCAGAGAGTCATTACTCCCATCACCCTAGAGGATGATGATGAACCGCAGGTAAACCATCTTTCCACCGGTGCCTCTACGTCCGGAACCTCGGGTTATTCAGATGCGGTGATCGAAGTAGTTGTCGATTAGAGGAAACCCTTGGTCAAATACCTCCAACATGGTAATCTCCCATCAGAACAGGCCAAGTGTGAGCAAATCTGATGCCGCGTGTTGTAGTTTACCCTTCAGAGCGGTCCCAACCTTGAGAAGATCCTCTATTAACACTGATTTTATGGTGTTATCCTCTGTTGCCTTCATGGAGTCGAGATTCCACAGGTCATGCAAGAGGTTCATTCCGGTTCCTGTGGTGCCCATCTGGTCGGGCCAAAGTTGTCCCACCAGATTCGGAAACTAGGGTTTTTTTGTCCCTCCATGATTCACTATTGCATTGAGTTCGCCAAGATGTCCCATGCATTCCATGTTCATGCTAACTTTGTGCATCGGCCACCAGAGCCTCTCCAAAATACCATGTACTCTTAGACCATTTCAGTCTGGGGGTTCGATGTCATGAGACCGTACGCACCGGCAACGACTCACCAATGCCGGTTCATTCTAAACGCTATGGATTTCTTTTCCAAGTGGGCAGAGAAAATTCCACTCAAGGAAGTCAAGTCCTGTTCTATCGTCGACTTCGTAAATTCCAATATCATCTATCGATTTGGGGTACCTCACACTATCCTCACTGATAACAACACCAACTTCCGAGAAGCCGAGTTAAAGAAATTGTACCCCACATACAACATTTGTTCCAACCATACCTCCCACTATCACGCACAAGAAAATGGCCAGATTGAGGCATTAAATAAAACCCTCTCAAACATTATTAAAAAAATGGTTGGTCCTAAAAAGAAGATTTGGTTGGATAAGCTCCCCAACGCCCTCTGGACTTTATTGGATGATGACCAGTAATTCCACCCAGGTGACCCCATATTCCCTAGTGTACGGAACTGAGGCCGTCCTACCCATCGAGATTTAGTTTCCCTCATTGCGCACAGCGGTCTATGACCAGCAGGAACTGGATAGATTGGCCAAAATCCATCTAGTAGAATTGGAATCACTGGACGAGAATAGGCTTCGTGCCCTGCATAGACTAGAGAGGCATCAGAGAAAGATGGCTCGAGCTTTCAACAAGAAGGTTCACCTCCACTCTTTCCTGCAAGGTGACTTGGTATTATACCTCAAAGCACCAATGATCCCCGGTAGGAAACTACCTATGTTGGACCCCAAATGGGAAGGACCTTTCATTGTTTATAAGTTTTATCCCAATGGAGCATATTTCTTGGTGACCATAGATGGTGAGAATTTAACTCCTCCCACCAAGGCCAAGTTCCTCAAGCAATATTTTGCCTAAGCATCTAGTCCTCCATGACCTTAAACTGAATTGTGGTCCTACACAAGCTCAAACTGCATTGGGACTTACATTATGGCCTTATGTTGGTCTTGAAAAACCATAAACTGCGTTTGGTCCTACATTTGGGCACCTACGGTCCCGCATGACCTTAAACTACATGCTCGTCCCACATGAAATTAAACTACAAGCTTGTCAGGTCTTCCTGGCCGAGGCCCAACCTCAGGCCCCTTGGCCTTCATGGACTCCAACCCCAGTTATTCCTAGAGTGTACGGTGTTGTTTAGGATTATGTCCTCATTCACGTCATGTTGTTCATCGTGCCGTACACCCCCCTTTGATAGGTTATCTTACCCCTGGTTGCCACTTTCAAGAACTACGTGTGGATTGATTCCAATTCTTATGGGATATGTTAGACCTCCTAAACATCTAGATTTCAGGTCCAGCCCATCTCTTAAGAGATCTCCCCGATCCCCCGGTCACCTAGGCCCCTTGGCATGTCCCTCTCCATGAAGGGGATAAATAGGTGTGGTACAGGGTTTTTGGCGCCATGCCCCCCTTCTCTCGAGAATCCTCCATCTCTTGGCTGCCATCGAATTGAGTCCCTTGACCCATTACAGTGGTCCTCCAATGTGTTCAGAGTACTTTGGTCAAGCACCATGAGTGTCAGATTCAACTTAGGCAAGTTCCTTCCTCTTTTCAAGCTTCGTGTTCCCATTCATTTGGGCCCCCATTATCTTTCACACCTGAAGGGACCCACAAAAAACAGCCTGGATACAAGGACTAAGGGATCTCCTACCGCTACAGGACAATGCCTCTGATGGTTTCAGATGAAAAATTGATACAAATCCTGCATTGTGTACATGGTCAGTGGTGGATGATCATTTGTTTGTACCCATGTCAGGCTAACGCGATAGGATGATGTGTTGCGAACATGGTCAGCAGTAATCCTCTATCGTCACGCCAGCCCTTCAGGCCATGAATGATGGTTGCATGATTCACATTATGTTCCACCCCATCATGTCCAGGTGGAATCTCGACACTCTTGGCACTATCCCACAATGCACCTTCACATGTCAGGGGGGAAAATCTATAATATGACATCTCTTGAGGCTCCCATGATCCGAGCGCTAAGACTATATAATGGGATATTCATTAAGGGATATGTGCAGATCGATCTTCATCCCCATGGGATACGTGGGATCAACCGAACATCGTGCTTCCGGGTTCAGCTTAGCTGGGAGATAGTCCCTCTTGCCCCTTATCCTCTGACCTTCACTGTCCTCCTAGCCTGAGGCTCCTCTCCCAAAATCACGCATGGTAGTGATATGGACCTCGTCCTCATTCACGTCGGGTATGTTTTATCGCATCGTGTGCATTACCCTAGGTCTAAGCCAAATGTCCTTTAAGTTTTGTTGTTGGGTCATACCACATGACCATAAACTGTGATTATGTCCTCCCAGCCGCACAACGAAAGACGGAACTTCATTGTGATGATCTCATCATAGAGGACATCACATTGGGTATCGGTCATTTACCATACCATTTTTCAATGCCTGTATATGGCTCTATCATTGTGTCAATTCTAGGAATTTCTACCCTAGTCCAGTCGCTCCACAAAAGAAAAACCATTCACCTTAAAGGACAAACAAGATACATCAAATACCACTTCTTTTGGTGCGAGGGCTAGACCCGCACGCTCCTTTCATCCTTTGCATAGGTACCTTACTGTGTCGTGCCACCCTCCAAGAACTACGTATGGCTTTATTCTCATCCTCATGATATACGTAGGAGAGCCCGGGTATTTCCCCGCGGGCCCAACCTAACATTCAGGTTCAGTCCATTGACCGAAACACTTCCCCATGGAACACATGGTAAGTAGCGAATATGTCCTCATTCACGTCAGGTTCTGTAACAACCTTACCGTGTGTCTCCTTCTCTCCTTACCCATCCTCAGTCCGAGTTATAAGGCCTTAAACTAAGAACCTTTCTAGAACTACATGCGGCTTGTTTCACATCCATATGGGATACGTATGAATTCCCAGACATTTTGTCTCAGGTCCAGCCCCGGGAATCACAAGTCTATCCCCCCCTAACTGTAGGCCCCATGGCCTGACTTTTCGGGGAATTGCGCTGCTACATCATTTTCCCCCAATAAGTTCGGGATGCCCCCTAATGACATTGGGAAGTGATAGTTCCCCTACCAGAGAGGTCCTGTCCAAAAGTAGGAATGATTTGTGACAAGATTAATGCACCCGCCTAATGTGCTTCCACCACAGTGGCATAATCTTGGGCGTGTTGGATTCTGATAAAAAAACCACCACTTCACATTCCACGCTTTGTGTGCCCCTTTATTCGGATCTTCATCCCATTTCACGTTTGAAGGGACCCCCTAACGGTATGGATGTATGACCTATGGTCCGCCTGCTGTCCTGGGCCAACGTTCTGAAAGACTGATCACATCGGGAGGGACCCACTATTGGTATAGATGCTCGACCTATGGTCTGCCTGCTGTCCTGGGCCAACGTTCTGGAAGACTGATCAGAGATATTTCAGTTAGGCCCTGTGTTGCGAACATGGTACGTGGTTGGACCTCATTTGTTGTCCCCATTTCAGGCTAACGCAACAGGGATGTTGTGTTTTGAACATGGTCAACAGTCATCCTTTATTGCCATGCCCCTCCCATAGTGTTCTAAATTTGGGTAACGTGATTCACATTTCTCATTCCCTTATGTTTGAATTGATTCCAATGCCCCTGGCATTGCCCCGCTCCTGCGCTAGAGAACATTGAGAAGATGATACATCAATTGGTCTGAGGTCCTCGTCCTTTTGATGGTCCCCCCTCTTCTCCTCGGAAATCCGGGTTCGAATTTCGAATTCCCGAAGCTTGGTTGATACTCCCACGATCAAACAATGTGATAGTACGAGCCTCCTCTATTCCTCACGGCCCACATGAGCTTAGGGATGGATTTCTATTTATTTCAGGATTATGGTTGAGCATGATAAACCAAAGGGAAAAGTATCTTATGTAATGTGGCATGTAAATAAATTTTCCTATACATATTGTTCAAAAGAACATAAAGTAGTAAGGTGGGCCAAGTTTACGGGTTTGGCCAAAACAAGGCCCCTAAGGGTTGGCTGCTTGGATAGATCACTCCAATAATGCCAACTTTTCACTGGTGGCCCCCAGGACTGCCTCCCATCCCTTGAGAAGTCTTTCTTCATTGGTAGCCAAAGAGCACAGTTCGCTGGCCCTAGCCAATGCCCATGCCTATTCAGCTTGGAGCTCAGTTATCTGACAACTTGCTTCTATGATTTTTTCTTGGGAATCTATCAGCTGGGATGTCAACTTCTCCATGAGCTCAGGGAATTTTTCGATGAATACCACATAATCCTTCACCTATTCCTCGAGGCCTTGGACCTTTTACTCCACCCTCAGAAATGCTTGGTCACACTCTGACTCCTGCAAGAACATGATGATGTCAGTGCAACGGCTACTCTCATGAATCTTCTCGACCATGTACTCATAGACCGTCAGGCGAAGACGTTGAGAATCTTCCCTTACAGCACACAGGAAGCTCAAACAGGTGTGGAAGGACCCCATCCGTATCTACCATTTCGTCTGGGGCTGATTGAGGAAATGCCAGATACACTTCCATCCCTTGCGTCGCGTCATCTGACTCTCCTCGACCGCTTCCGAATCTGAGTCATCAATTTCGTCGGGATCAGCAGGCCGATAGACAGGGAAGACAACGAACAGGGTAGCATAAGGGTCCTCCTCAAAGATTCCTCTAAGGGGAATAGGATCCTCAGAATCTGGGTGACCTTTCTCTCTCCTCTCGGTCCTGGTGGTGCCCGTGTCAATTTCCGACCCTACCCCGACAGCACCACCAAGGATGTCTGTCGGTCCCTTTTCACCAATTGTCGATGTCAACTCATTTTGGGAGGCATGTTATGGATGGGGCGGCACATTCGCCATCGGCGCAATAACAAATGGTCCGGCCTGAGCATCCCGACGAGCCTCCAGCGCCGTGATCAATGTATAGACAAGGAGCACCCTGATCAGATGGGTCCCCTAATAGTGAGTACCGGTATCGAAGCAAGAAACTTACAGGAAACCAAGGCATCATCCTTTAGTGTTGTGGATGTTACGGGAGCTATCGTGGCGGGGGATCCCTCAGCACTTTTCAGCTCGATAACGAGCGTCGGTGCCCCGCCTTGTTCCATTGGAGCTCCTCCTCCTCCTCCGACTGGGGACTCATGATCTGTCCCCAAACTTAAGTGCTCCTGAACAAGAGATAGAAAGTGGATTAAGGGTTGAAAGGAAAGTGAACAAAAGGAGAAGTATTGAAAAGGGTTGAAACATACCTCGAGTATCTCGGTTACATCTATTTCAGAGCTGACGATCTCACCGCTCTCCCGAAGACTCCCTTGGTGGGACGCCCCTTGTAACCCTTCAACTTTAGGATCCCCTTCTCCTTCACCTTCCCCATATCCTTCTACACACTCTTCAGTTTCGTCACCCTCCGATTCATCGTTGTCTTCTTCCCCCGGTGACATCCTTTTCGGATCAATCTCCTGGCCGAGCAACACCTTCACCAAGAGAGGTGGCTCCACATGACGACCTAGTTGACGTGCGTATGTGTCCATGGCCATAAAGTATGCATTCCGTCGAGGGAATCTCACTATGTTGACCAAGACCTAAATGCTTATTACATGAGAAATTTCATACAGAGCATGGGACCCAAGGAGGATTTTATAGGAACAACATGGGTTCTGCGCCCATGCGAAAAGTAGATTCTACGCGTGACCGGGTTTTGCACGCCACTCGGAATTTTTCCATGCGAGGGGCCCACGAGGCCCTGTATTTCAACGTTACCCTTGGAATCTGATCGTTGTGACCCCTCACCGATCCAATTCATAGGGGGCATTTTTAGACGCTGAAAAGTGCTTAAGCGCTGGAGGAAGATCCGAAATGGAAAAGAGAAGTCATATTCGGACCCAGAGATTCGATTTGGAGGGACCAGAGGTGCTGTGTGAAAAAAAGGGCGAAGAACATGAAAAAATGTGTCCCGTACAGATATTACCAAGATTCACAAAGAGTCCATGTGCCAGTGCGAAATAATTTCTCACTCTCACCCCGTGTGGTTGATATTTCGCGCTGCCGTCTCCGTCGTGCAATAATTTCACACCGTAATGAATTCTGTGGTGCTGGGTGCCTATAAACAGAAGGTGACCCCCTTCCTTTTCAGGGCTGAAGAATTTGAACCACCTCTCATGCCCGTAATGGGTATTCCGCATGCGCAAAATATGGATTTCAGGTAGGGTTCTTTTTCCCGCCATGTCACCATGAGATCTACCTTCGCACAAGATCCCCATGGATTATACTAATATCTTGCCCCTTCGGGGTCCTTCCTTTTTGCGCAATCTTCCTTCTTTTTCACCCAATCTCTTCCTTTGCAAGTAATCCTCCTTCTTTTGTGCGCAATACCTTAGTGTCGCGCGCAAAGCCTCAACCCCCTATTTCGTGCAAGCAACACTGATTTCACGCTAGCCCAATGCTTTTTCATGTCGGACCCCCTTATTTTGCGCAAGCCCCAAGGGTTGCACACAATCCCTTAGGTCCCTTCACCTCGGTGCTCCCCGGGAACCCTCTTGCGCGAACGCCCGATGCCCTCCTTCTGAGTTCCATTCAAAGGTGTCTCGTGCACCCCAGGCATCTACATCATATATGGTTTTCATGTGCGACCTTCTAGGCTCGAACGAAGTAACTTCAAAGTCCCTTGGACAATCCTTCCCGTTGCCTTGATTCGCATCATGCTTCTTTACAAAGGCATGGTAACAACTATTGCTTATTTTTATAGCCACACTAACGTGGACCCCTTGATGGTTCACCCCGTGAAACCCCCTCTCCACGGCCATGCCGATGCCTTCCATTCCACAAGTGGTAGAGGGAACTGGTTATGTAAGTCCTAGGGGTGCGGAGCCAACCCACCTCATCCAAGATGCAAGACGTTAAACTGCCAAACACCTCATCCTCAACACATGACATTAACATGTGACATGACCCCGTGCCTTGCACATTGGTTCCCCCACCTCAGATATTCTCCACACCCACTCGTCTCCACAGGGATGTGGTCTTCCCTCACAGGGGGTGATTTATTGTAGTGGCATTTGTCCGTGGGGAAGGGCAGCCACCTTGGTGTAAGGCCCTAACTTTTCTTGCAAGAGGCAGCACACTTGATCCTCCTCCCTTCCTTGCCACCAAGGCTAGTGGAGTGCATGATAGGGAATGTGGCCCCTCCTCTCTTCCCAAGTTCCAAATCCATCTCCCGCTGTGCTTTTTCGCCCTCGGGCCTCCTTCTTGTAGTAAGTCCCGGCACAATGGGCCGCTCAACGCGTAAGCCCCTCTTCGCTTCCCACGGACGCACCCTTTACGTTGTGATCGTCAGGTCTCTACTGCCTCTTGTTTCTCACACCGAGCATGACTCTTGTGGGCATAGAGTAAGCATCGTCCATGACAACACCCTTATCCCGCATGACGTTCATCTGTACTACCGAACTATGGGGACGTTGATCTGTTCCAAGGAATGGTACGTAGGAAGCCTCTATGAGGTTCAAGCCCCATCACCTTAGGTCATCTCAGAGCGTAAGCCCCAACCATTCCGAACTATAGGGAATTTGATCAGTGCTAAGGCATGGTACGTAGGAAGTCTCCACGAGGCTTAAGCGCCACCACCTTGGGCAGTCTTAGAGTGTAATCCCCAACCATCCCGAACTACGGGGACTTTGATCCGTTCTAAGGCATGGTACGTAGGAAGCCTCCACGAGGTTCAAGCCCCACCACCTTGGTCCGTCTCATAGCATAAGCACAAACCATCCCGAACTATGGGGTCATTGATCTGTGCTAAGGCATGGTACGTAGGAAGTAGCCATGAGGTTCAAGCCCCACCACCTTGGGCCGTCTCAGAGTGTTATCCCCAAACCATTCCAAATTATGGGGACATTGATCCATGCTAAGGCGTGGTACGTAGGAAGCCTCCATGAGGTTTAAGACCCACCTCCTTGGTCCGCCTTAGAGCGTAAGCCCCAACCATCCCGAACTACAAGGACTTCGATCTGTGATAAGGCATGGTACATAGGAAGCCTCCACGAGGTTCAAGCCCCACCACCTTAGGTCGTCTCAGAGCGTAAGCCCCAACCATCCCAAACTACAGGGACTTTGATCTGTGCTATGGCATGGTACATAGGAAGCCTCCACGAGGTTCAAGCCCCACCACCTTTGGTCGTCTCAGAGCGTAAGACCAAACCTTCCAAAACTATGGGGACTTTGATCCCTGCTAAATAATGGTACATAGGAAGCCTCCACAAGGTTCAAGCCCGCCAAACCATTTTTCCCCGACCGCCTCTGTGTCGGTGTTCCAAGCCCCCATTTCCACCTTGAGCCACCTTAGAGTGTAAGCCCCAATCCATCTGGACCCCAGGTCCCCATTCACATTAGTTCGCCATCACAATGGGCCACCTCAGAGTGTAAGCCCCATTCTCATCTCGCACGATGTTAAACTGTATCCCCCACCTAAACTATGAAGACTTTTATTCCCCGCCATGGGAATTTGTAGGAGGCCTCCATGAGGCTCAGTCCCATCACTCATGTCTCATCCTGATCTATCCCTCGATCCCAAGTGTCTCGGGAAGCTCATGCCCTAACCCAAAGGTTCCACTTCCTCTGGGTCCCATCCATGCATTCATTCTCCCAGGTCACCTCTTCAGGTGTCCCACCGTATCATTGAATTATGGAGACTTTGATTCCCTGCCACATGGCTACGTAGTAAATCTCGTCAAGACCTAAGCCCAAATCCACCATCCATCCTGATTCTTACCCAGGCCACCACATCCCGGTGGGATCATACCACCTCATTTTCCATTCCACTCCATAGCATTCGAAAAGATTCCCACATGCTGGCCCCAACATCGACGTTCCCACTCGAGGGTTCTTCAATATGGTCCACTCTAGCTGGTGTTCTTATCAGTCCAATCCGTCTCCACTGAATGTTAAACATGTTGCATACCCATTGTTAAACACAGGAAGGTGAGGAAAACCTCAGATATATGCCTATGGAATACAATTCCCCGCGTTCGATGTGGGATGCCTCGGGCTTCCACGCCCTCAAGAAGCCCTATGAAAAGGGACAAAAGACAGTCATTCCAATCCCTAGTGTCAAGACACGCCAGTGATTCCCCAACGCGACTGCTCTCTTAACCAAAGGTTGCTGCCCTGACTGGACCCCTTCAAAGGTCCTGACAGAAGTGGCATAATTAACTTGTATCCATGGAGATATGGCATCAGGAAGAGATTAACGAACTATGTTTTAAATCTATGAGGGAGACCCATACTAGGTGAAGAGCTCCGGGGAGGAATCCACGGAAGGAAGAACCGACCACCCATCATCCCGTTTTGATCAAGGAGCAGACATACCTAAATAATGAGAGGATGTTGCACGCCTTTGGAAAGTAGGAATGCGGGGTAACATCAGCGTGTCCTCTGCGTGGTAGATGCGTGCCCCCTAGCAAAATCATTAGAAACAATGGAAATTTGGCAACTACACTTAACATGGAATTAGTATGAGCCAAGGCTCATTGCTCATAGAGCATGAGTAAAACCTCATTGTACATGAAGCATGAGTAAAACCTCATTGAAATTGAATTATCATTATTCCAAACCCATTCCACATGACTTATCATGATACTATACTTTACCCAATGCATTGGAGCACTATCAGGACACACCCTTCTTAAACATTTCATTTCATGCGTAAGTGTTCCACATGGATCATATAACATGGAATCAATCAACATCATAAGTTACTACATGATTATGTAATATGGAATAAATACATAAATGTACAATTAAATAATTATATGTTCATAATAGTTAATACCCTTGATAGAGACATGGGTATGGTATTCCCTACACAATGATCATGGCTTTGAAAAATGAAGTTCAATTTCGGCAGCATAAAGACATGAGATAAGGATTCATGATACTTGTTGATGAGATAGGAAAGGGTATCTCACCATATTTAAATGAAATTACCAGTAAGGGGGTCATATGGAAACATGTCCCAATGAATTTAATTGAATTTAGATACACAATACGAAATAATTACTTGGATGTAAAAGGGGAGAGAGAAATTGATCAAAGAATTTTGGCATGGTAACGGGTGTACATGGGAGGCATTAATGAGAGATAAAGGGGTATTCCATCATGAAAAAATCAAGAGGACAGTATGGGGGAGGTACAGAATCATACCCCAATTTTTTAATTGAAAACAAAAGGGAATAACAACTTAATGAAAATTAGACAAAAATGAGAAATGAAGAAATACCTTACTTGGAAGTGTGATCCCAAAGGCTTGGGAGAGGCTTGAGAGGGGCCTATTGGGAGCTTGGTGAACCTTGGGAGGAATCCAGAGAGCGGAGGGTAGGGGTTGATTGAACTCTAGAGGCTTTGAGTGAAGAGGAAGTGGGATCTTGGTTGGGTTTATATAGGAAAGGAGAGGGAATTCATTATTATTTAGGTTTGGGACACCTCACATTAAACTAATCAATACCACACACCATCCCCTGGTTTTTTCGCATGGTTTTCTCCAAAGGGGAGTGGAAAACAATATTTTATAATTCCAATGGCTGAACTTCTTAAAATAACAGGGTTTCTTATGTGTAGGTGAGTCAAACTCTCAAGGAAAACAATTTAATGAAGACAAAATGTTTTATAAGTCTTGGAGGCTCCACAAAAGCTTTGAAAAATAAATCAAACAAATATAAAATCACATTATTTTAATTCTAAAACATATATTGGCCGAACTTATGTTTTTATTATTTTAATACCTCACTGTTGGGTCATTATGATGTCATAAAACACATTATATTTTTAAATGGTATTTAATTTTTAACCAAAAATTCAACTATCTTAGAAAATTATGAAAAATTTACCATTTTATAATTTCAAAATCCTGATTCCAAAAATAATATTCATTTTATCTAAATAAATTTATAAATATGTGTATTTTTACTTTTAAAATAAAAAACCGACATTTACTAAAATTTCCTGGGTTTTGAAAAAATTAGTTTTCAAACCATAATAAAAATTACAATTTCATTCCTAAAATTATATGATCATTTATATTTAATAAAAATCAATTTAATAATAATATTTTATTAAAATAATATTTATTTCAAAAATCCATTAATTCATCTAAATAGATTTCTTAGTTGAATAATATATGTGCTTTAAAAACTATTTACAATGTAACAATAATAAAATTCTTGCACATTCTTTATAAAAAATAAGATACATTGTCATAGTGGTAGGGTCTTATTACATAACCCCTTATAACACCTACATAAGACCGAAGGGTAAGGTGTACGATGGTGATAGACTCTTGGGGTGTTTTGGATAACATCACTCGGGTGGTAATCTCTATTAACATCCAATTCTCCTATAGTCAGTTCCGCTCAAGCTTAACATGTTCAAGCATCGCTTGGGCTTGGTCATGAGTGAAGCCCAATTATTCCACCTCCTTTCCGAGCTCCAAAAAATGGGATTCATACGTGGAAAGTCTACTAGATGACGCCATCACTTCTTCTGTCTGAGTAAATTATATTTGTTAAATCCCTATATTTATACTAATCATGTGATCACTTTTCAATGACTATATTAGCAATAGTCAAAATTAATAACGGTATTTTAAAATCCAAAAACATAAAACCAATGAAGTTCACATTTTATATAACTATAATTAGACATTTAATTATATCAAAGAGTAATTTTCATTAATGAATGTTTGGGTCGTTACAATATTCCCCCCTTAAGAAATTTTCCATTGAAATTTCCTTTTCCCACACTAAAACAAATGTGGGTGACTTTACTACATCACTTCCTCCGTTTCCCATGTCCCTTCATCAAACATGTGGTTTCGCCACAGCACCTTGATGAGGGTCATTGTCTTATTTTGTAGAACTTTTTCTCAACAATCTAAGGTCTTCACTGGTTGCTCCTCGTAAAAAATATCATCCTCTAGCTATACTACCTCTAAAGAGAGTACATGTGAAGGGTCTGGTATGTACTTCCTTATGAATGATACATGAAAGACGTCATATACTTTTTCCATGGTAGGTGGAAGTGCTATTCAATAGGCCAAAACCCCAACACGATCAAGAATCTTGATGGGGCCAATGCACCAAGGACATAACTTACCGTTCTTTCCAAACCTCATGAGCTTCTTACATGGATATATGAATAGAAATACAAATTTTCCAACATTAAACTCAAGGTCTAATTGACGGTTATCAGCATAACTCTTCTGTCGACTCTGGGTTTCCTTGATATTTCATTGAATGGTTTTCACCTTCTCCACCATTTCTTCAACCATTTCTGGTCCAAACAGATTACGCTCAACGACTTCATCCCAACATGCCAGTGTTCTGCTCCTCTTCCCATATAGGTCTTCATAAGGTGCCATTCAGATGCTTATGTTGAAACTATTATTGAAGGAGAATTCAACTTGTGGAAGATTTTGGTTCCACCCTCCATTGAAGTCCATAGAACACGCTCTTAACATGTCCTCAAGTGTTTGGATAGTCTGATCGGATTGGCCATCAGTTTGATGATGATAAGCCATATTGAAGTTCAACTCAGTATCTAGAGCATGTTGAAGACTCTTCCAAAACATAGAGGTGAATCTTGGATCTTGATCAGATACAATAGATAGTGGTACTCCATGCAGCCTTACCACTTTCCTGATATATATCTGTGCCACTTGATCCAATGATAAATCCTCACAGATTGAAATGAATTTTATAGACATTGTAAGACGATCCACAACAACCAAGATTGAATTGTTTCCTTTGGTTGTCTTCGGAAGTTCGGTGACAAAGTCCATGGTGATGTTCTTCCATTTCCATGATGGTATGTGGAATGGTTGCATCATCCCCTTAAACTGCTGCCTCTCTGTCTTCACTTTTTGAAACACCAGGCACATTTATGTATACTTGACAATCTCCTTATCCATATTATCCCACTAATAATGCTCTCAGAGATCTCGATACATATTTGGGTTTCCTGGGTGAATAGAGAAATTTTTACTATGTGCATCATCCAAAAGTTCCTTCTTCAGCTTCAGACTTGATGGAACACATAGTCTTTTCCCAAATCTCACAGTTCCTTCTTCATTAAAATTGAACTTTGAGGATTTAACTTTTTTGATAGCTTCCACTCTTTTCTGAATTCCTACATCATTTGTTTGAGCATCCTTTAACATTTCCAAAAGAGAAAGTTGAGAAATAATTTGTGAAAGGATTGATTATGTTCCCTTTTTTATGATTCCCATGTCCATTTTCATCAAATCTAAGAATATTGGGTCCTTCTCAATTCTCATCAATTATAGAATTGTTGGATCCTCTCAACATAGAGCATCTTCCACCTTGTTTACTTTCCCAGGGTGGTAATGGACTGAGCATTCATAGTCTTTGATCAGCTCTAACCATCTTCATTGGTGAATGTTCAACTCTTTCTGTGTGAATTTATACTTGAGACTTTTGTGGTCCTTATATATTTCACACTTCTCCCCAAAGAGATAATGTTGCTAAAATTTTAAATCACAGATCACCGCAATCAACTCCAAATCATGTGTTGGATAATTCTGCTCATGGACTTTCAATTGACTTGAATCATAGGCAATGACTTTTTCATTTTTCATCAACACACATCCCATGCCTCTCTTTGAAGAATCATTGAATACCAAAAAGAGTTCTCCACAAGTGGGTAAAGTGATCATGAGCCCAGTGATAAGCATCCTTTTTAACTCCTTGAAGATTTTTTCTCATTCAACAGTCCAAGATAACATTAATCCCTTCTTAGTTAGCTTGGTAAGAGTGTTAGATAATCGTGATAATTTCTCACAAATCGTCGATAATATCCTGTTAACCCCAAGAATCTAGGAATATTTGTTACCGATGTTGGCCTCGACCATCCCACAATTGCATATGTTTTGTAGGGATCCATAGATATCCCATTGCTTGTGATGATATGGCCCATGAATAAGACCTCCTTCAACCAGAACACACACTTGTTTTACTTTTCATAGATATTATCTTTTCGCAATGTCTCTAGTATAGTTCTTAGATGCTCCTCATGACCCTCTTTGGTTTTGGAGTATATAAGAATATCATCTGTAAAGAATACCACAAATTTGTTGAGGTAATCCCCAAATACTCTACTCATCAAGTCCATGACGATTTATGGAGCATTAGTGGGACCGAAAGGCATTACTAAGAATTTATAGTGCCCGTATCTTGTATGAAAAGAAGTATTGGGGATATCTTCCTTCTTCAACCTTACATGATAACATCACACCCAAAAATCCACCTTGGAGAAGTATTTTCCTCAACGCAGCTGACTGAACATGTCATCAATTCGTGGGAGAGGATACTTGTCCTTTATCGTGATTTTGTTAAGCTCACGATAATCGATGCAAAGGTACATTAACCCATCCTTCTTCTTATTGAAAAAGACTGGTGCACCCCATGGTGAAGCACTTGGGCATATAAATCCTTTATCAATATTCTCCTATAGTTGTTTTCCAGCTCCTCAAGCTGCACAAAAACCATTCTATACAAAGTCTTGGATATTGTCAATGCCGCAGGTATAAGATCAATTGAGAATTCAATATCTCTTCTAGGATGAAGACCAGACAATTCCTCGGGAAACACTTCATCAAATTACCTCACAATAGGAATGTCTTCAAAGATGGTTGCCTCCTTAGACTCAATAATCTGATTCAGATGCGCATGCTCATTGGGCAGTAATATCCATGCTTGAGATGATGTAGCTAAGTAAGATTCATCTTCCTCCTTGAACTTGTATAAAATCGGGTTTTGATTCTCCACATGGAGAGTGATTTCCCTATCACTGCAATTTATGTTGGATCTATCTATGGAAACACAATTCATGCCAATAATTACATCAAATTCCACCAGAGGGAGTATGGAAAAGTTATCTAGGAAATTCAATCCACAAATTATGATAGGGGGAGTTATATTCATGGGATTCAATGATTTCCCCATTTTCCGTACTCACTAACATCTTTACATTCATGATTTGTGGTGGTGCGGGGATTGTTCTACTAAACCTTTCAGATATAAAAGAATTCTTAGAACCTAAATCAAAAAGTACGTTCACTATTCTTGTATTAATAACTAGCATACCTATCACCACTTCATTTTCACGGTTCAATTCAGCAGTAGAGATTGAAAAAGCTCTCCCTTGGTGCATTTGAGGTTGTTGATTTCCTTCTAAAACCATTGGCTTTGGAAACTGATTTGCAACATGCCCTGGTTCTTTGCAGTTGTAGCAATGAACAACACGTTGAGGTTGAAACAAAGAATTTGTCTCCCCTGTTATAGCTACAGGGTTTTCTTGTCGGCAGTTAACAGCTAGGTGACCTTCTCTTCTACACCTAAAGCATTTCATCATCCCCTTTAGGCAATTTTTGGGGTTCTTTTTTTTGCACCATTGGCAAGTGGGGTGATGGGTCTTCTTAGAAATTTTGGATTTATCCATCGGACCTCCAACATTAAAGTCCACCTTACACTTATTATCTCCATGATACCTTTGAGATTCTCCGATCTCCATTTCGACCTTGAGGGCACATCAGACAGTTTTTTCATAGTTTTCGAAGTCACAGATGGCCAGCGCTTTTCTTAGGCTAGGTTTCATCCCTCCAAATAAGCGGTCAACCTTGCATTCAGGGGTAACGACAAATATGGGTTTGTATCATGCAAGACTTGTTAATTTTTCCTCATATGCTCCGACAGATTCATTATCCTTTTTCTTGAGGGCAGGGAAGTCCCTATCCATCCTATGTCGGAGGGTGTGTGGAAAATATTTATCAAAAAACATCTTCCAGAAATCCATCAATTCCAACGACTCGATCTCTTCCTCCGGCATTGTATTTTTGATTAATGTACACCAATGATTGGCTTCACTATCCTTACGATAAGCATCCAAAATAACCTTTTCTTGTTTCGAACATTTAAGGATGTAGAAGATCTTTTCAATAGAGTTTATCCTCTATTCGACGATTGAGGGATCAGACGATCCATTAAAAGTAGGAGGCCTTTTTCTCATGAAGCTCTCGATAGTGACCTATTCTTTCTTGGTGGGGGGGGGGGTGTTGAATGTTCCTATTCACCCATGATTCAATTCAAATCTTGAGTTAACTGAGAGAGAAGTGTGATAATGTTCGTGATTCCCGCTCCCATCGGATTGGGCATCTCATTTGCACAATCATCTCATTGATCTTCACATCGGTTGTTAGCCTGAGTCCTCATATTACCATCCATTGGTTGGAATAAAAGGTAAGTTAGCGGTAACACATGAATGGTAATCCAAGGACAAAACTGATGACTTGTAAATAACTTTTATTTCCATAACTTATGAATCCATATGCTTCAATCTAAGATATCCATGATCTACTTTCAAACATATATTCTTAGTGGAATATTTTTCAATTCCCTTATTAAGGGTTCATACTAAGCCTGTGAATTTACCAAAGCATATCCCCTAGGAGTTTCGTAACCAAGATTTCAGCAACGCCGGTTGTCCTGCACTAGTTCCCGTTCGAGTCTAGCTCAAAGCGGTGTTTTCGGGTTTTACATGTAGGATACATCTATGCCAGAGCTGCCTCTACCTACTCATATCTAGACAGGGATGTATTTCCTTGATAAACAACTTACTCAATATTAACCAATAATTAGCGATATTTTTTTACACTTATCCTTATCTCTAAGTCTTCAATAGAGTTTTCTAATCCTAATCCCAAAAATAACTAAACAAATCCTCTAATACCAACTATAACAACCCTACTTTTCATTACACTCTTAAACTAGATTTATTACATAAAATCATCACTTGATACGCCATAGAAGATCGAGAGGTCTAGTTTCTTTGGGGATTAGGAACATTACATAACATCTTATAACATTAAACACATAACATCATTATTGAAAACTTCCTTTACATGACCACTACATTCCCTCATACTTAGCATTGCATGGGATAACCTAAGGACATGAAAAAGAAAAGGGTGAGCTATAAATCCCAGAAAGGGAATAAACATGGAATAACATGATGAATACAATACATGTTATATAATAGGCATATAAATGGATCACAAGAGAAAAATGGACATAAAGTGATGATAAATCATGATAATCATAACGTGGAAATGTGGCAACAACACTTAACATGGAATTAGCATAATCCAAGGCTCATTGCACATGGAGCATGACTAAACCCTCATTGTAGATGAAGCACAAGTAAAAACTCATTTCACTTGATTTAGAATGCGTCAAACCCCATTTCACATTATGTATCATGATACTATTATTTATCCAATGCATTGAAGCGCTATTAGGGTGCACCCTTCTTAAAAATTTCAATTCATGCATCAGTGTGCCACATGGATCATATAAAATGGAATCAATAAACATCATAAGTTATTACATGATTAAGTAATGTGGAATAAATACATGAAAGTTCCATTGAATAGTTATATGTTCATAAAAGTGAATACCCTTAATAGAGACATGAGTATGGTATTCACTATACAATGATCTTGGCATGGAAAAATGCGGTGCAATTTCGACAGTATAACTATGTGACATAAGGATTCATGAAACTTGTTAATGAGATAGGAAAGGGTATCTCATCATAGGTGCATGAAATTTACTATAACGGGGTAATATGGATACATTTCCCAATGAACTTAATGGAATTTAGATGCATAATACAAAATAATTACTTTGATGTAAAAGGGGAGAGAGAAATCCCTCATGGAATTTCGGCATGGTGATAGGTGCACATGGGAGGATTTAATGAGAGTGAAAGGGTTCTCCCACCATAAAAACATAAATCTAATAGAATGGAGGAGGTGTGTAATCATTCCCCAACATTTTTAATTGAAAAAAGGGCATAACAACTAAAATTAAATTAGACAAAAATGAGAGAGGAAGAAATCCCCAAACTTGGAACTGTGATTCCAAAGGCATGGGAGAGGCTTCTTGGGAGCTTAGGGCACCTTGGGAGGATTCTATAGATGGGTTGGGAGAAGGCGTTGGTCGAACTCCAAAGGCTTTGAGTGAAGATGAAGTGTGTTCTTTGGTGGGTTTATATAAGAAAAGAGAGTGAATTCTTAATTATTTAGGTTTGGGGCACTTCACATTAATCTAATCAATACCACAAACCAGACCATGGTTTTTGCCAATGGTTTTTGCCAATGGTTTTTGCCAAAGGGGATTGGGAAAAAATATTTCATAAGGAAAATCGTTGAACTTCTTCAAATAATAGGGTTGCTTATGTGGAAGTGAGTCACACTGTCAAGGAAAACAATTTAAAAAGACAAAAGGGTTTTTAAGTCTTGGAGGGTACACAAAAGCTTTGTAAATTAAATAAACAAAATATAAAATCACATTATTTTAATGATAAAACATATATTGGCCAAACATAATGTTTATAGTATTTTATTACCTCACTAATGAGTCATTATGATGTCATCAAACATATTATATATTTAAATGGAATTTAATTTTTACCCAAAAATTCGACTATCGTAGAAAATTATTAAAAATTCAGCATTGGATAATTTCAATATCCTGATTCCAAAAATAATATTTATTTTATGAAAATAATTTTATAAATATGTGAATTTTTACTTTTAAAATAAAAACCAACATTTTTTTGAAAATTCATGGGTTTTTACAAAAACAATTTTCAAACCTTAATAAAAATTACAATTGAATTCATAAAATTTTATGATCATTTATTTTAAATAAAATGTAATTTAATGATAATATATTATTAAAATATTATTATTCAAAAATCCATTAATTCATCAAAATAGATATCTTAGTTGAATATTATTTGTGCTTTAAAAACTATTTACAAAGTAACCATAATAAAATGAATGCACATTATTTATACAAAAATAATATACATTTTTATAGTGATAGGGTATTGTTACATAACCCCTTATATCACCTGCATAAGACTGAAGGTTAAAGTGTCTGATGGTGAAAGCCTCTTGGGGTGGCTGGGATAACATCGCTCTAGTGGTAATATCTATTAACTTCAACTTCTCTTATAGTCAGTTCCACTCAAGCTTAACATGTTCAAGCTCAGCTTGGGCTTGGTCATGAGCAAAGACCAATTACACCACATCCATTCCGAGATCCAACAAATGGGCTTCATATGGGGAAGGTCTACTGGATGAGGCCATCACTTCCTTTGTCTGAGTAAATTGGATTTCATAAAGCCCTATATTTATACTAGTCATGAGATCAGTGTTCGACGACTATATTAGCAATGATCATAATTCAGAATGGTATTTTAAAATCCATAAACATAAAACAAATGAAGTTAAAATTTTATATTACCATAATAAGACATTTAATTAGATCAAGAGAAATTTTCATTAATGAATATTTGGGTCGTTACAATAATTCATCAACTTACGTAGCCATAAAATACTCTTAGAATACACCACATTCCCATTAATACATATAAATATATGGAATATGTTGAGGATCTTATATTAAAATAGTTTATAATAATTGATGGAGTTTGAGGGATAAAGAAGTCCTCATTGAATTACATTACCTCTTCATCAAGTATCCTCCTTAGTTTTTCACCAAAAGGATTACTATGTTATATTTATACCAAAAATTAGGATTCATGGTTAATTGGGGGGAATTTTTGAATGGATTGTAAAATTATTTAGTATTCACATACAAAAAAATTACATCAATTTTGCAGAATATTTCATAAACTACACAAACACACAGCCATTGACCACATTATTTTAGTGCCTTTAGAAACATGGAAACCTAAAAAAATGGTTCATTATAAATCTACATCTTATCCATTATATTTCATTTTAACTGCAACCATTTTTTACATATCATATTTAATACCTTTTATTTGTATCCTGGAAAAAGAACATAAGAAATGGTGAGGTCAGATGTTTAGTAAGGGTAAATAAAGCAGATGTAGAAGCATAGTATAATTATAAGGGCATGAGAATAGAAAAATAAAATTTTAAGATCACAACCTTCATATAATAGATCATATACATGAAACATGGAAAAAAGATAGGTAGTTTTTCAGACATTAATCATAAGGGAGTCAATAACATGATCCATGAAAGAATAACATAGAAATAAAATAAGGAATTATGTAAGGAACATAAATCTATCAAATTAATTTCATTGTAGTTAAGGCTTACTTCCAAGGACATCATATTTCAATGGTTTAACTCCCCAAAACATTTAAGTAGTCAAGGTTCAATCCCAAGACTATCTTACTAGTCATGGTTCACTCCCACGATCATCATACTATACAATGTTCTTTACTGAACTAGGTTCACTCCACATTTCATCCATGTCTATCTCATTATATATAAATCAATACACAATGCATTTTATAGAGATATGTTTTTCACTAGTAACGTATTGAAAACCCTAAAAATGAGTTCCACAAGAACATAAATCATTCATCTAAACATAAACCAACAAAATAAAGAACAAGGATAGTATTCTTGAATCATAACCCCAAAAAATAATTTTTAACATAAAATAATGTTATATTAGATATAAAATTTCATTCAAAGATCACTTGAAAAAATTCTTGAAGAAAATATCATTTCCATGTTTGAAATTAAAATCTTCCTAAAGCATAAAATTTTTAGAGGAAATTTTTATTTGAAAATTACATTGAAAAAATATATTTTATGATTCTAATTTTTTTTTTCAAATTTATTTTAAGAAATATAACATCATTGAAATATGTTTCATTCTAAATTATATAATGTGTTATTTAAAAATATTTTTTGAAACTTTTTTAAAAAATATAGTTTATGAACCAAAAACATTTCCGATTGAAGTGTGAATAACATGAAATAAAGTTTAAAATTAAATTAAATTAAGTATATTCATGATAAAATTTTTCAAAGTGAAGTAAAGACACCTCGTAGAAAAATATAGCTGCATACCATAACATATTTCCCAAATAATGTAAATTGAGATAAAATTACCTTACCAATTTGGTAACTTTAGATCCGTAAAACCCCTGAAAGAGATATCATAAAAAGGATATGTAAATAACAATAAATTTATAAGACATGTATAATAAAATATATTTAATGTTAGTATATATACCACACAAATTAAATGAGTGGTGAATATGTCATAAGTCTCACAGAAATAAAAGTGACACTTTAAATCACATTACCTTATGTATTGACTTCCTTCGTACATATTAAAAACTCATGTCTAATTAATATATGTTTATCATAAATATTACTTAGAACCATATTCATATATATAATACCATGTAGAATTTACTTATGACATTATATGACTATTATATTTATAATTCCATGTTGAATTTATGTTTCAGGTAATAACTGCTTTGTTTTTTGTACAAGTCTTGAATTTTTATACTTATTAACCTTAAATAGATCAATAATTAACCATATAAAAAAGTTAAAATAGATATAATTAACATATATATTCATTATATATATGTATTTTTGGTTATTAAAAAAACGTTATAGGTAGAAAATAAAATACACCATTCATAGAGACAGTAGGTTGTATGTATGCATGAATGTTGTTTTCATTTTCTAGTTATATAAATAAAATGAAATTTATGTGAAATATTAAAATTATAGAATCATTTTAATGAAATATTTTTATTTTTTTAAACCATCATTAATAAATTTCATGTAAATCTTGAAAGAATCGTATCGCTTTGGGAGACTATAGTCTGTCGTACACACGAACGATGTTATTCTATTCCCAAAAAATGGAAAGCATGAAGGTCTGCGTGATATAACAAATAAAAAAACCTAATAACATCATAAAAATAATATATATCATATATAAACTATAAATACATCACTATTAAAAACTTTTAAATGTGGTAATGGAATAACGGACAACATTGATTCCTTAGGCGGTAGTCACCTATACACACGAACAATGATTGTGTATCTCATGTGATTGAAATGTGTGAAGTTATAAGTATACACATTACCTTAATGACATATAAGTATATTTAATATATTTATGTTATTATAAAAACTTTAATTAAAAAAATTTATAGGTTAAACGAAGAAATAAAAGGAAAACATTCATTGAAGAACTTTACCTCTTCTTCTCGTATCTCATCTTTGTTTACAAAAAGGACTTTCTCAGTTGCCTTTATACACAATGAAAGGAATATATAGTGAAGGTAGGGCAGTTGAAAGGATAATTTTATAGTATTTTTCTAAAATAAATATTTTTTATGTGTGAAGAAAATAGAATAAGAGGTGCCCTTTTATAAGAGAGGTGAGGGGAACTTTTCAAATTTCCGAAAAGATTAATTCATAATAAATTTAATATCAACAAAAAATACTTCAAATTACATTACATAATATATAATATATTATATATATGTAATAAAATCTAGTAAAATATTTATATATGTTTTTGGTATTATTTTAGACCTTATCATTTTGATTAACCCTTAGTTAGCTGATTTTAATATTAACTTTGGTAAGAAATATTTCAATATTAAGACAATGTAATTTTTAATTACAAAGAGTAAATTAGACCTTAAATTTATATTTTATGATATTTTATACCATATCTCATTCCAATTTCGTTATTTAAAATTTTTAGGATTTTTAAATAATTTAATGAATAATTGTTTTCATAAAATATCATTAGTATCAATTATGACACTATTTGATACATTGACTTTAAGAAACACGAGAAAACAATATATATTATACAGAACCTATTTAATAGAACTGTAACAAGTCCTAATGATCCATAAAATTATTTTAGTACTTTAATTAATACAAATTATATTTCTATTAATATTTTTAAAATCATTTAATTGATTTATCTATTAATTGAATAATTATTGCATCATCGTTGTGTAAGACATTAAAGAAATTATTTATTCCATAAAAATTAAAAATAAATAACCATAATTATGGAAAATATTTTATATTTCAATTACTATTTTAATTTTAATATATCTCATATGTAACCCCAAATTAGAAATATTTATCTTTTTAAAAACATGAGTATGACAAGTTTGACTTTTCTTTGAATAAAATATTAAAAAGGTTTTATTTTCATAAAAATCGCCACAAATGGTCTAATAATAGATTATTTAATGATTATTGATTAAAAAATAATGAAACAACAAAATTGGGGAAAGTCTTTGGGTCATTTCTTAAAGTGAAAATGTTCAGAAGTCTACTAAGTAATTATGTATAAATTAATTATAAAAATAAATTAAATAAACTAAATTGGATTAATGGATTTATAATTGAACTATTTTGAATTTAATGAAAATTCAGAATATAATTTTACATTATATATTATTTAGATAAATTTTTTTCAATTAAAATGTTCTATATTTCACTCTTCATAAAAAAATACAACTTATCTTAAAAATACCAAAAAAAATAAAACAAAGTAAGTATTTATATTATGAATAAAAAATTATTATTATTCCTTTCAAATAAATTGATAAATGTATGAAGATTTATTTCTAATACAAGTCTTACCTTAAAAGGTAGAAAAACTCACTTTTAGAAAAATATAGCGTTTATGATTAAAAATGGATTTGTTCTTATTTTATGCCAATAAATCTTAATAGATGAATTTAAAAACATTTCACTTAATATATAATATATAAATTTCATTAATATGATTCACTAATAGATATTAATTTAATTTAATATGAAAAAAATTCTCTATGGGAATTAAATTGTTGTTCCTTAAAACATATCCTTTATTTTCTATTTTTTGATCTTCAGTTAAACTTAATTGGTAACCCAATAATTCATTTAATAATTCTGTTAATCCTATTAGTTCCTTCCATTCCAATTTCTAGGTTCTATCTATCATTATAAAATGTTTATTCTTATTCGATAAATTTTGGTTTTGTGTGTAACTCAAGGTCACAGAGGAACTCATTGTTGTGTGTAACAAATAACAAAATCAGTCTAGTATTTACTGAAATAAAAACAATATGTTTCATGTAGTAAAATCTTGTGTTTAAAGAAATATTTACTTAGTGTAACATTAAACTCAATCCATCGTTAAATTTTAATTTATTTGAAAAAAATAAAGCATACTAACTCAAGGTGTTACATTCTACCCAATATGAATTTCTCCCTTGAAATTATTAAATTGGATAAAATTGGATGATGACACCTCTACCTCGTCACATCCTTGAGTTACCAAATATCTTATTTAACAAGAAATTATTGAATTAAACATTGACGGAGTGAGTGTTCTTGTTTCATAGAAGTTTCTCTATTCAATCAAGAATATCTATCGGTTGTTCCCCATAAGAACTATATTTTTCTAGTGGTATAACCTCCCAGATTAGTACATGTAAACTATTAGGTGTATACGTTCTTAGGATATATACATGGGACATATCATTAAATTGGGAGATATTTTTTCAAACACTCAATCAATAACATATCATCGTAATATGATCAAGAATCTTATGAAATTGTATCCCCACAATTTGAAACTACACTTTGAAAATCAATGGGGGATATTAGAAAATTTATTTGTGGAAATATAAAATCATAAAAAGGGTCAATAAAAATCTATTTTAAAAATATAGAGAGTGAATGTAGAAGACAAACACAAAACTGATATTTCAATTAGGATTACATTAGTAGCAATTGAAAACATGGACATGGAAGAGAATTTTTAACTATCGTGTTTTCTTAGAGAATGATAGAGAATATAGTCATTAGATGATTAATTACAAAATATAAATAAATAAAATTGGTTGGAATAAGTTCATAGATATCATCATAAATTATGATAATAGGGTAGCATTTTATTTCCAAATCAATTGAGAAGAAATACTTACTTGATTTATCTCCCATGTATAACCTCACTCTTTAGTTGTGCCTTGATCAATTTTAACTTTATTCCATAATCCACATTATAATGTTTTAATTTTAATTCTTAATGAATAACTAGATCATATGATCCATAATGGTATTCAAATTTAATCCTTCTATCTCTAGTTATCATCATAACAAAAATGGATTGCATAGATTATTCAATTCGGACAAATATTCATATGGTTAATTAATCATTAAAACCTCATCCAATGGTCAATGTAAATTTTTTTATAAATGGTTACCCTTATAAAGCTTCAAAATAAAATCTAAAATCCAAAACATTTGAAATAATTTCACTAAATTTTCAAAATAAACATATCTCTAATCCCTCAAACAACTTTGTGTAACTACTAATTGCTAGACCCTAAACATGTGATGATTGTTATCATTTATTCTCTTGAAGCATGGAAATAAAATGAATTACTATAAAACATTATTGAAAGAATAATGATTTCAAAAATCAACTCTTTCATCATACTATAAATCTAAAAAATCTATAAAATCAATCTATAATCCATGTTTTCATCATATTACTAGTCAGTTATATGGTTTTCAATACTATTCCATTTCTTTTATCACAATAAAACATCTAAAATTCTCATTACTATCCCAAAAAAATGCACATATAAAGGTTTATGTTTCCCTTAATCATGTGTTTTCTAAAAATACCAACTTTCTACTATAATCGCATTTCATGGTCACCAATACCATTCAAAATAAACATTAAAATAATTTTGGAAAAAATGTAGTGTAAGAATCCATAGATGTATCATTATTAAAAAACACCCTAAAATTACTTCTACAATATTATTCTTGAATTACAATTAAAAAAGCTATTATCATTCCATTACCTTCTTAATCCACTAACCATGATTCACCATTTACTCCTTAACACTTATTTCATCTCATATTTCATTCATAGTCCCTTCTTCATCATCAATATAACCATTACCCATAAAACCTTGAAGATACTCTTCACGATCTTTCAAACTAGGGCATCAATTTTAATAATGAAAATATATTCCACATTTAAAACATTTAAATATCAATGATTCCTTTGGAATACTATTGTCCTAGTTTATTGTGTTTGATAAACCTTTTCATTTACAATTACTTAATTTTTGTTCGTATATTACGCACATAATGAATCTTCCAGTTTCTTTGAAATGTTCTCAATCATGCCTCTTCTCAAATTATTTAAAAATGGAAAATTAAACATTATTTACTCCATGGTCACTATGAAACTACATCTTTCTCTTATTATATGGTTCAGTAAACTCACAATGGATGAGATTATTGATGATATTATTATATTACTGATTAGTAATAATCACAACATTATTCACTCTAGTAATTTCACCGTTTGATTTATCATTAGAAAATTTTCTATCACATTCATCATTAACCTAGTTTCTTCTAGTTCCTTCCATTTACTAAAACTACAAACCATAGTGTGATCAGTACTAATCATAGTGGTAAAATCACACAATCTATTGAAATTGATTATTAAACATAAATCTATAACAGCTTAGTTTTAACTTAGGTTATTCATGATCATTGCCAACACTCTCATTATGTAATCTATACATATCCTTATGTTTCATTCTAAAGTTTTATCATCCTAGTTTCCAACAGTATATTAAAAAAATTTCTGATACCAAATAAAACTAAAAATGATTAACATATATATACATTTACTAATTTTTATAGAATATTTCAGAAATTAAACAAACACAAACCCAATGACTATATTAGTTTATTTACATTGGAAAAATGGAAACATAAACAACTATTTCAAAATAAGTCTATACCTTATCCCGCATATTTCTTCATTACTAATACAATTTTTGAAATTTCATATTTAGTACATTTCTTTATATCATGGGGTAAATAAAAATAAGAATGGGTGAGCCTATATACTCAGTAAGGATATACAATGGAGATATGAAATCCTTACATTAACATTAGGTTAGTATAATCTAATGAAAAAACATTAAGATCATACCCTACATATCAAATATCATATACATGAGTCAAGTAAAAAAATTATAAGTTCATAATACATGAATCATAAAAGATTAAAGTTCATAATCCATGAAATCCTAACATATGATTAAGATATGAAATTATGCCAGACACATAAATATATAAAATTATTTCTATATTAGTCATGGATTACTACCGAGGCCATATTAGTGGAATGAGTTCACTCCCCAAACCATCTTAGTGGTCAATAATCACTCCTAATACAATATTAGTAGTCAAGTTTCACTCACTAGACCATCTTAGTAGACAATTTTCTTAAATTCATCTGGATCACTTTCCATTTTATCCATTTCTATATAATACGATACAAATCATTATCCATTGCATTTGAGGGAGATATATATCCTACCTATCACATATAGAAAACCATAAATATGAGTTCCACAAAAACATAAATTATTCATCAAAAAAATAAACTTACCATAGAAATAATAAGGTTAATATCCTTGAATAATAACCCCATTAAGAAATAAGTGTCATAAATTAATGTAATAATAAATGGAAAATGGTTTTGAAATATTAATGGAAATTATTTTTGATGAAAACAACCATTAAATTTTTGAAATAAAAAACATATAAAATCATAAAATATTTAGAAAAACATTTTCGTTATAAACAAGTTTCATAAATTATAAATGAAACTTTTGAAACAACTTTTCAAAAAACATAATACATTTTTGAAATCCTTTTCATGAAAATTCTTAAAATATCATTTAATGGAATTTTTAAAACTTTTTTTTTTGAAAACATGGTTTTTGAATAAAAAATATTTTTGACTGATGGTATAATAACATTAAATGAAGTTCAAAATATCATTAAAATAATGATATTCATGATAAAACATGTCATATTATTGTATATACACCTCTTAAATGAATTTAGGTGTATAACATAACATGTGCCTCAAAGACGGAAAATTGATACAAAATTACCTTATAGATTTGGTACATTTTAAACCATAAACCACATGAAAGAGATATCATCAAGTTGATAATTAAATAACCATAAATTTAAGTATGAGGATCATATTATACATTAATGGTTATTATATATTCCATAATAAATGAAAAGGATGTGAATATGGCATAAGTCTCACACAAATAATAGTTAGACTACAAATCCCCTTAACATAATCCTTGACTTCCTTAGTACACATTAAAACCTCTTGTATTATAAATATATTTTTATTATACATATAACACAGAAACATATTAATATATATATATATAATACCACATATTTTTTACATAGTAATTTATATTACTTTTTTATTAACAATTCCATGTTAATGTTCTGTTTCTGATAATAACTGAATTGTGTTTTGTACAAGTTTTGACTTGTTATTCTTGGTTATATTAATTTGATCAATATTTAATCATCTAAATAATGATTAAAATTATATATATAATTTATATTGGTTACATATTTAATTATATTGATTCAAAAACAATAGTGGTATAAAATAAAATACCCCATTCATTAAGACCATAGGCAATACATAAGCATGAAAATTGTTTTCATTTTATTCTCATTTTAAAAGAATTAATTTTATATTATATATTATCATTCCTGAATAATTCTTATTTCATATATATCACTGATTTTTATTAGAACCATAATTAGTACATTCTATTTAAAAATAGAATGAATCACATCACTTCGTGAGGTAGTAATCAACCATACACACGAAGAACATTATTATATTCCCAAAAAAATTAAATCATGAAGGTACGTGTGATATAAAAATTAAATAATAATAATAAAATCATAAATATAAAATATATAATATATAAACTACATATCCATCATTATTAACAAGCTTTAAAAGTTGTAATGTAAGAATGAATGACATCGGTTTGCGAGGCGGTAGTCTTTCGTACAGGAATGTGGATTGTGTATCCCATTTAATGGAAGTGTGTAAAGTATCAAGAAGTAAACATAACATAAATATATATATATATATATATATATATATATATAATTTTTTTATTATATAAAAACCAAAATAAGTATAATTTATTGGGTTTAAGGAAGAAATGAAGCAAAAACATTCATTGATGAACATTACCTCATCTTCAGTTATCTTCATTTGGATTGTACCAAAGAACATCGTTGGACATATTTTTTCCCAAAGTAAGTATATTATTAATATGTTATTAAATTTTAAAGGATATTTTGTTAGGATTCTTCCTGAAAACATCGTTTTTTAGGTGTGGTGAAAAGAGTGTAAGAGGTTCCCTTTTATAGGAGGGGTGGGGGGCACTTTTTGAATTTCTCGAAATATTAATTTATAATAAATTCAATATTAAACCAAAAACATCCAAAACTCCATTATTTAGAATTAAATATATTATAGTATTTTAATTTAATCAACCAATATATCTTATCAATGCTTTGGTATTATTTTAAACCATATAATTCTTATTAACCCTTAGTGAACCCATTTTAATTTTAACTACAGTATCAAATTTTTCAATATTAAGAGGTTGTAATTTTTAATAATAAATATTAAATTTGAACATAAATGTTCAATTAATGATATTTTATACCATATATCATCCCATTAACCTTATTTAATATTTTAAATATTTTTAACAATTACATAAAATATTAATTTCTTAAAATATTGTTTGTGTCAATATTGACACTACTCATTACTTTAATTTTAATAAAATAGGGAAAAACAATATATTAAAAAAAACCATTTACTAAACCCATAAAATTTCATAAAAAACTATAAAATTCATTTATATCCTTAATTAATTAAAATTATATTTCATTTAGTATTTCTAATATCATTTATTTGATTTTTCAATTAATTGAATAAATACTGCATCATCATTGTGTAAGCCTTTAAATTAATTATTTCTTACCTAAAAATTATAAATTAATTACCATAATAAATATAAGTATTTAATATTTAAAAATATTATTTATATTATAATATTTATATTTCTTACTCATTCATTGGGGTGTGGCCACTACCACGTGTTTGAACACATGCTGACACCGCTTTATGTTTCCCTACATTCCTGCTTTCTAACAGTGGGTGGATTTCCTCCCTATAAAAAGATATCTATTATCCTTGATCAAAATGGGATGATGGTATGTGATTTTCTATTTCCATGGATTCTTACTTGGAACTCTTCACCAAGTTTGGGTATCCCCCATAGAGTTAAGTTGTGTTCACAGAACTCATTCTCGATGCAATCTCTTTGTGGAAAATGGTTAATTTTCCTTCTTTTATCTAGAAATTCCCAAGGTATTGGTAGTTTAGAAAACTTTTGTTAGGAGAGTATTAAATTTGGTCATCTTTGGTATGTCTAGATTCTAGGATCATTGGTCACACTTCCTCTTCCTCATATGAGGGAATCTCGTGAAGGAATTTTTGTGTGGAACCCGACGCATCCTTTGTCAATCGTGAGGTATCCAATGCTGAAGACATATATTCCAAGTCCTTCACCATAAAAATCCAATATTTAGAATTAGTGATCTAATGACATAGGAACATATCTTCCATGATTTTCACCTCAACAGACAGATTTTTTAGATGATTAAACAGTATTACACAAGTGGAGAGTTTAACGTGTGTTTGAGACAGAATGAGACAAATCAAAATTCCCCATGGAATCATGTCAAATAAGTGAATCCCTTAGAGGAAGACCAACACTTACCATTAGTCAGGATTTAACCTCAAAGAGGCATCCTAAGTACCCTATCTAGTAGGTAGGGATCAAAAACCACATAGTTTTATCTTTAAGTTTAAGGTATTGTAAAAAGGCTAGTCAAATGTAGTTTAACATCATGCAATAAGGACGCTCACATCATCAATGGAGGATTAATGAGGTATGGAGTGGGGATTATGTAAGGAATATTCCCTTCACAAGAGGATTTGTCTTGGTTGGATGGTGTAGTTATTATGCATGGGAAATTCACAATTTCTTCTAGGAGAATCGGTGGAGCAGATGGGGCTTACGCATGGAAGGGAGCCAAAGGGTTCCGAAGGAGATGTGGCCTCTGGGTGGGGAAATGATAAAACCTAGATGTGTAAACCTTGTATAAGATCAGGATGAATGTGGGAGGAGTGAATATATTAGATGGAGTGATGGGTTTGGACCATAGGGAGGAATCCTTCATATCCAAATTATATAGGAATTGAAGCTCATGTAGTTTGGAATAGTTAGGGCTTACACCTACAGAGGAGGCCCGTTTGGGGGGATAGGGGTTATGCATGGAAGTAGACCATGGAACATTTATGGTCAGGGATTACATGTAATATTGGCACATAGGGTGACTGGCTATATTTAAAGGTCCCTACTAACCTCTAAACTCAAACGAGTCATGTTCGATGTGAAAAAAAATAGGAAGCAATATACTTGATGGTCGTGTCATGAAAGTTGTGTCGATGAGAGAGGGTGTGGGGATTATGTATGAAAGATTCCCAAGGAGGATCTAATTCCATGTGAGTATTTCATAATTCAATGTGAGTATTATCTCATTCCCTATGAGTTATACATTGATCATTATATTCTTGTGGCATAGGGTTTGTAGGGTTTATGCATGGAAGTTGTCCAAGAATGTGACTTTCATCCCTGGGTGTGGAGTTTCATCCCATGGAGGGGGGAAATGTTGCATCTGATGATGATCATACATGGGGAATCCAATGTTTATCATGGATGGTAAGACTACAATTTCATGTCATGTGCTGAGGATGATACTGCTAGAAAGTCATATGTCATTCAACATGAATGTGGGGGACTCAGTCCATACCTCTTGGACCTACATAATCACTGCTCATGCACCTATGGGAGGGGCATGGATTTTTCAATGTCAGGTAACAATGGTGTGGAGGATTGGTTGATCATGAGTTCCACATTATCCTACATATACTGAGAAGAAAAAATGTATTAGCATACCTATGATGAGAAGAATCATGTATGGAAACCCATGAACTAGAGGCATAGGGGACACCTCACGAGGGACCAAAATATCATTGCACACAAGTCTTGAGGGATTTTTAGAATAGATTCACATAAGGAATGGGGGTTTCACACAAAAACTTATCAGAAATAGAGTGCTGACATAAATTAAATCCATGGGGAATTAAATAACGGGTGCACACAAGATTAGATTCTTATGTGCAATAAGATGTTTGTATAAGAGAGAAGTGTCTATGAATGGTTAGGGGTTCATGAAAGAGGTATCTTTGTAGGCACCAAACTTTGGTTGAAAGATCTTGAGAAAGTTTTAAAAAATGTGGGTCCACTCAAGGGAGGACCCATAAGGTACGTTTCATGTAAGATCTTTACCTTCAGGGTTCTATGATTTCGCAATGTCATGGAATATCATTCTAACACACAACAGAGTAGCGGTTTGACTTCCATAGTATCACCTTAAATAAAGGGTGGCCTTCTTCTTATATCCGATATAATTTTCAAAGGTGCAGAAGATTTTGGTCCCAAAATAGGTCTAACATGCAGCTTCTTTCTTAGCTGCGACAGGTGTACATGAAATGGGATGGTTTATGTTGCATCTAGAACATAATATTATTTCCCATGGATCAGGTATCTTCTACAAAATTTATAAATCTTGACCATGATTTCATTTTTTGTTTTAGCTGCATATGTGTAAGGGGATGAATTGATATCATATCTAGAATGAAAGAACCAAGCATTCAGATGGGGTTTCGTGCATGCAATGAATCCATATTGTGTTTTCTTTCCATGGACATTTGATATTCCATTCATGGAAGATACAAAAGGTACGTCGTATCAGGAATGCAAGATTATTGTGTGGGATTTTCATTATTGAATGCACATCTCAAAACTTTTGTGCGCTTTCCTTTTGGATCTCACAATGTTGCATCAGATCAGATGATGGATTGTTTTACCCAAATATGTTAGTCTTTAGATTTACGTGGAATTTTATTCCAAAAATCCACCCCAGAATATCAACATAAAGGGGACCATAAAGTGTGGTTTTTAGGGGAATGTCAAATAAAGGGGTTCATTTCTAGGGGCACATGTAAAACTCACTGACTGGTATGTAAGGTACTTACGCACATGTGGAAGACTAGTTCCAAACCTATAAATAAGTGGATGAGGATCCCTATAATGTACCATTGACTTTCCTCATGATAATCCCTTCTCTCTTATGTGAATAAGTTCAATCCTTCTACATGAAAAACTATGCTTTAGTTACATCATTAACACATCTTTTTTTTATTTCATGAATTATGATTTGCAATAATATCATAATTTCGTGCATCTAATGCTTGATATTACAGTAAAATCAAATATTTCATTCTGAATATTATATCCTATGTGCTTTGTCCTTATATTTTAATACTCCTTTGAGTTGAAAAACTGACATAACATCGCTCAGATTGAGGTCGATGCCACTATTCAAAGAGATTAAATGAATAGAAACCCCCCGATCTTTCAGGATTGGAGGGTTGTATCAGACAACCAAAACCTTAAGGTCATGCTAACGCAATCATATAAAGACTATCCACTAAGTGAAAATCTCATGTTATAGAACTTTGGAATTCCATATGAAGTAACCATCCATGCTTTTGGGGTTGATGTACCGTAATCTTGGTTCACACAAGAAGAAGATATCCAACATTGGAACGTCACTATTAACAATCACCTAGCCAGAGATCCTAGGTACATTGCTATCTATGAATTGAATATGAGTACCAAGATGATCATATGGGATTAGATATAGGTATAAGTGTTCCATTCCCATTATTTGACTACATTCAAAAGTAGAATGAGGTAAAATTGCTTGGGCTAATAGAAGGATTAGAACATGAGGTCTGGTGGTAACTTCACATGTGAATGGTAATGGACATACTGGGTGTGCTATACGTTCTATGATTATGTCCAAAGTTGATGAACATTTGTGTGTATGATGTGGTATAGAAGTCATAGATCCATTTTTACCATAAACAGGAGATAGTTCCAGATCTCCTTAGCTTCTATTCCTTGAACACAAACTTGTTTCACCTCCAATGTGGGGAAGTCAATGTCATTTTTTGGGACATTCATTTTATTGGTGGAATTCTGCTAATGGGATTCCAATATGATGAGTTCCTTTTTCCAGGGAATAACTAGAGTAATAGTGAGAGTAATCCTTTATTGGCATAACATATTTTGGTTGAGGTGAAGGATAAGTTGAAACTCATTCTCATTTTCAATAAGGATATAATTTTTCAAATATGGTTTGACTTTTTCCTCAAGAAGAATCCAAGAGTGAGGATATCGGTTTGAGGTAAATAGTTCCCAACTTCATTGTAGTGTGGGAAGGTAGGATCATATTGTATGGTCCTAAAAGAAAGAAACTATCAAACATGGTGGTATAGTATGGTTTTAGGTTGGGACCCATTGGTTTGCTATTATTTTTCCATTGCTACTTTTATGATCCAGTTGGTGATTCCAGTAATAGATTTGAAAAGGGGGCCTTTCCATTTATGTTGCTGATGATGGTGATCATAGTAGCTGGTAATAGGGTGAAATTGGGAGTATCTATATAGGCTAGATTTTACAGCACAATGGGTCTCATTTCCTGGGGAACATGCCAATAATGATCAATAATCCATCAAACTTTTTTCATCAATAGATTGCAGTGCCTATTTGGGGATTAAAAATTTCTGAACACCATCAGTCCTCTGAGTACTGGTCTATGACCTTATCTATGGAACATTTTTGGTGTCTATCCAATGATAACTAAAGATACAAGAATCATAATATATATTATAAACCACAAAAACATCAAATTCCACCCCTTTGTGACTCAAGTTGATCTGATAGTAGACAACAAGTAAGGATCATGGGATTTAAGAGAGTATCTTTAAAGCTTCAGGGACATATTGATGGTAGATCTAATATATGGAATGGTCCTCAATGATCTGTACATGTCATTACATTTCTTTGGGTAGTTTGGTTTCCATCAAAGAGTAACGAAGAGAGTCTACACAGGTGTCCATGAAGAGTGGAACACCTGTATCCTTTACCAACTATGGTGCATGCTCGTGATTTAATGCTCTAGTGAGACCATTTTTCTACCTCAAACTAATATTGATGCTGGTCATTTGATGGAATATTCTTGAAATTTAGTGGAAGTATATCCAAAGGAAATATTGTAGAATCATGTACTAGTAATTTATCCAACAAGTGACGATCTGGAGCAGTGATGAAGTATGTGGGATTCTCCCCGAGAAGCAACCTAGGAATAAAAGAGCCCAATGGTAGTAGAGATATCACATGGAATTATTTCACACTTGCCTCCTGGAGGAGAGGTGTCCCTAGAGTCATTTTTTTGGCCAACAAGAGAGTCTCTTGGAAACAAGTTGAGGTATTTTATCTAGCAAGATCTCTATGACATCTATCCCTATCTTTGGTTTTCCTAGAGGATATTGAGGATCTAGATAATGATGGAGGAACTATGCTGGATGTTGATGTAAAATGGGGTTATGATTCATAAGTTTGGGCTTCATCGAGTCACAAATAGGGTGGAATTTCATGAAGTCATACATACTAGGGAGTCGTGGATGTCTTTTCTTGCCAATGAGGGGCATCCATCCTACCTTCCACCCCAGTGGGAGTGATGTTTGGAGGTGACTTGGGAACTATGGAGAGACCATTAGTAGATGATTCAAGAGAGGGGGAAAATGATGGAGTGTAAGTTTCCAATAATGGGGAATCATGGTAGATAACATTTCATTAAGGGATACCACATGAATGTGGTGAAATCAATGTCAATGTAGAAGAATAGGATGAATTCATCAAGGTGAGTCATAACTTACCCACTCTTCATGAACCATTCCTTCTTTAATTACATGGATTCTATAATTGAATCTTATCCAATACAAAGCAGTATTGTTAATGGGAAAGGGTATTCAACTGGTGGTGATGAATTTTCACAAATAGGTATAAAGGAGAACATTCCCAAGACTTTGCCTAGGGCTAAAGAATCTTGTGGTCCAATATAGGTTGATGAGGATAGGGTGACATCTTTATATCCTCGTGTCCTCATATTCATCTTTGTGGGACCATGACCTGGTATCCCCATTATGGCATACACTAGTAGAGAGGTGGTGTTCCCAATATGATTTATCATCAAAATTCCTCCTTAATATAAGAGAAAATAATGAATCATTTAGTTGTAACCAGACTTCATGGGGCATTTGTATTAACCTGTCCTCTTATTTCACATTGTTTCTACATGTTCTACAAAAAAGGATCCAGTAATATTTTTCAAACTACCCAGTGTCGATGGGTATCCTATTGTGTAAGTCCCTAATATGACCCACAATCCAAATATTTCAATACACTACTCTCATTAGTTTTTTAATTTTATAGTTTCAAACCTACCATTTGTTGGTTAGATTGAATTAAAAGTTACTTTCTTGAACAATGCTAGTGGTACTGAACAATTGGAAATAAGAAAAGGTTAGATAATTTAAGGGACCTTTACTGATAGCCACACTAGTTTATGGGGAGGTATCTGTCCAATATGATGTAAATATTTTCCCAGGTTAATAGAATACCATGGATGCAAGATATTCTTCTGATGGGGTAGAAATCGAGGCTGGTGAAGATGATATTATAGAGGTGGGGTCATGTGAAGACAAACGTCCTCAAAATATAGAGACCGATCTATCTGAGAGGATGCTAGAAGAGGATCCTGTTGTTGAATTGCTTGTAGAGATTTTATCTATGAGATTGAACAACTTGATAAGATAGATAATTATGACCTGATCATGGCCAATGATAATTGCATCATCTAGCACAGGGAATGGAAGTTCATTCAATTTTTTATCTAGTTGACCCCAGAACCGCAACTGGTGGGATAGATGGAATATATTCCCCATTAGCTATGCAACCTCTCTACGATAGGGGCATACACTCAATTTTTTCATGGTTGATCCATGAATTCATCACCCAATATATGTATGAAAGAATCCAAAATCTGGACTTTTTCATGCATTAGGAAAAGTTTTATATCAACCACAATATTCATAATGGATTCCTGGATATCCAATTTTTGGATGAAAAAACACACCAGCATACTTCCTTCATCGATACTTAATCAGATGCTATCATCCAACTAAGAGCTCAGGTAGAGGTGGTTGAGGACTTGATAAGGTAGGTATCATAATAAGTTGATGATCTCCAAGAAGAGTGGGACTAGTTATAGATCATATATGGTGAGATTCATCTAGCTTGTGATGAGGAGAAAATAGTGCTTAGGAAGTGGCAACATACCTTGGAGGTCACAATCCTGAGGCTGGTGGAGCTGCAGCACTCGATCAATAGGGAATATTCATAGGGTTATTCTTTCCAATACCAATGAGAGGCTCTGACATGTGGATTCACCCTGACGCTACAAATATTTATTCCTTTATTTGGAAACTTTACTGTGTTCATGGACACATTTATTTAAACGATTTAATTATTTCACATCGATCATATTTGTGATACAACCAACAACCAATACCTAAGATAACATTTCTCATTTTAGGTGTGAGAAACAAGGGATGACCACATGATTTCCCATTTGTATGAGAGTTCCATATAACCATTTAACACCTAGGGTCTAATATTTCTGACTCACCACTAAGAGTGTTCGGGATGAGATAAGATGTGACTAGAGGATAGGGTACTGAAAAAAATTGAATTAATTTTCAAACACGTTCTAATGCATGAATGAGATAACTCTAGGGGCATTGAAATATAGAAAAATAAAATAAAATTATAATTGTTAATAAAGTTTCTAAAAATTTGGATCATAAGTAGTGATGCCTGGAGATATAGGATAACTACTAACCATTTTCAAATCACATCATCCAAACTATTCAACTGGAATGGGAAAAAATAAACCAGGCTCAACTACTGGCCATTTTCGAAACATATAACATCTTTTGAAATGCTTACTGGTGTTTTTCAGGACATTGGCCCTATATGGTAGGTGATCCAAAATGGAATGGAACCAAACCGTTATGGGGGTCCCTTAATGAGGATCCAAATTAGGGGCATGTGAAGCATAGAAATGGGGTGATTGAATGTTTCAATGGATTCCAACACTCTCATAATTTCACCACATTGGCTTATAAAAAATATATATAAGCCTATTGGTATGAAAAGGGATCAAACCCATATTATAAAGAAGATCTATATCAGATGATGAGTGATAGATGAAAATGTGAACAATGTTGTAGGTGACTGACACCAGGGAAGAAGACCTCTCAGGTGAGGGCCATGATTGATATATAGTTTTACGTCAAGAAGCTGAGGATGATAGACACAATTTTCAACATCATATGGTCAAGGTGATGCTTATTATAGTTTAACATCATGTTATCAAGATGCGTCAAATAGTTTAAGGTCTTGTGTCCATGAAATTGCACACTAATTAAGTTTGTACAGCTAAGAACCTGGAAAATAATTTAAATTCATGTTACATAGACCATATAAATGTACAATCCAAGTGTATTTATTTATCACTGGGGATATAAACCAAATATTAATGAGCCAAAATAGTCTTGCATACCATACATGTAATAGGAAACTAATGGATGTCAGTGTGAATGAGGAATAACGGACTCACACCACACCACACATGCCTAGAGGATTCACATACAGTTTGAAGTCTTTTGGGTCCTGAAGTCATCGTTTAAGGTCATATTGTGTTGAAATATTGGATTAGACTTCCCATAATGGGAATTTGGTGTAGAGAAATTGAAAATCTAACATGAATGAGAGCCCAGGAGCCCCGGTTGCACATCACAAATTCCCAATAATGCTTACACATAGTTTAAAGTCGTGATACTTGGACTATGCCTCCATTTATATGGTCATTTTTCTTAGACCATAAGATTCTTTGTGGGGTTAGACCACATCGGTACACCCCCAACAGAACTCTTAAGACCATGTGAGCCATGATCGGTGTGGGGAACAAGGAACAATATAGGGGGTATTCCAAATATTTGGAAGTACACATTGAGGTTCAAACCAATGTTTCATAATTACAATAAGATATAGGGGAGTGGAAAGGAGGTAATTAAAAACTTTCAAGATCTAAAAAAAGGGTCCATTGGTGAGCAGGGAATGACTGTTGACCATGTTCGAAACACAAGGACCATAACTATACTAGTCAAGAATGGGGTGAGCCAAAATATGATCAACTTTTTACCAAATACAAAATGAAAGATCCACTATTTTCTACTAGAGATCCATTAGAATGTTGGCCCAACAAATGATTTGAGCCGAAATGATATGAGACCGTCACCATTAGGTGGTTCATCTAGATTTGATAGATGATGGAAATCCCAACTTAGAAATAATTGATGTATGGAACAGATGTATCAGAAAGTGGGTTTCAAACCTAGGTTTTTCAAATAGTTTAAATTCGTATTGTATGGAACATTTATATTAGTATCAATAATAGATCTGAGACAATGAATTAATAGTTTAAGTTCAAATAATTCAGACTATAATGGTTATTCTATGATGGGAGATGTAATGAATTGGAAGAGTGATAATCCCAATCCTGAATGAGGGTCTCAGAGGCCCAACACCATATGAAATATTCTTGAAGGTATTTACAAATATTGTATTAATTTAGGATATTTTGATTTGGTATTTTAGTTTAATTTCCTAGATTTCATAACATTTGTGGAATGTTTAAAGTCGTGTTTTTAGGACCATAGGGTGGATACTAGTTTAAGTTCATAAATCATTGAACATGGGGTTAGAACTAATAATTGGATATATGTAATGTAGTGGCACAAAAAACCTAATGTAGATGATAACCAAATATTCCTAACACTACACACACATTCCTTAGGGGGGATGCGTGTAGTTTAAAGGAATGATTCTTGGACTATGTGAAGGACAAGGGGATGATGGTGTTATAAACAAGTGGTTGGACTCGAATACAAATTGGATAGGCATCCCTACATATCCCATAAGGATGGGAATAAAGACACAAGTAGCTCTTCAAATAAATCTCCCTGCATAGGTATTGATCCATTCATATAGAAGGGACATATTTCTTTTGGATTTGTTGGATGATGATACAAAATCCAAGCGATGCTACGTATCCCTTATGGATAGGAATCAGGTCGTACATGGTTCTAGAACATGGTATGGTGGATGAACAATTCCATGGGTAATTTCCTCTTAGGTAAGAAAATTATGGTGATGGTTTTTTTCTTATAATGAAGCTAGGATGATAATTTTCACTTAGTGTAACATCATGAAACTAGGACATTGGGTGTATAGTTTAACATCATACAACTAGTATATAAGGGGGGAAAGTGTTCCGATTGGGATTTTAATAATGTGGTAGCTATAACTCTATGTGAATGATGACCATGGATCCCATTCCACACAATAACCTCCCAATAAATAATTTAATATAATTTAAATTCCGGATTTCTAGATTTGACCTTTTATTTTAAGGTCATAACACTCATACCAAGTGCCCAATTTAACATTGTGTTCTTGGGATGATGGATGTTATGAAATTTAACATCATGCAACTAGGACCCTGATATGTTCCTTTTAAGGTCACACAAAGAGGATTGTCAATGATATGTAGTTTAATTTCATTCAAACAGGATGTTGCAGCCATGAATTTTTAGGTCTTACAACTCGGACTATAGGGGATGCAATTTTTTGGAGGTCATAATTATTATACCTTATTTAAGAAATTTAAGGTTGTGTCACCTAGACCATGGGATCTTAGTTTAGGGCCACATAGCTTTTTCTATAATGAATGTATTCTCAATATTATTAGGGTTGTGTGGAGGAGTGAAAATCACAATGTGAATGATGGTTAAGTGGACCAATTCAACACCACCAATTTCTATTAAGACCTACACAGAGTTTAGAGTTGTGATGCTTGGACTATGGTCTTTTACATGAAGTACTTCTTGAAAAAAAATGTGTTGGTTGGAGGAGGAAACATTCTCCATCCATAGTGATCATAAAGAAAACTCTCTTGGGATAGACCTTGTGAATAATTTAAGCTCCATTCCACTTGGGTAGCAACTTTGGTTTCTTTCTACTGGGTGTTATTGGAATCCTGGGAACTAATATCATGTCTCCCTAGATGATGGAGTGGAGGTGGACATGCTTATTTAATGTCGTCGATATTTTATTATGGTTGTTCCCAATATTATTCAAGGCTTGGAGCCTATTCTCTTAGAGACATTCAATCTCAGTAATACAGAATCATGTCATTATTTATGGTGTATTATAGTCATAGAAAAAATTTTATACCAATGGAAACTAAATCATGATGGGAAGAACTAACACTATTTCATACACTAGGGAATTTTTAGTCACATGGGTGGAATTGTGGGTCATCATTCAATAATCCCAGAGAGCATTTGGAAGATTTTCTGGCCAAATATTCTTGTTTTGTACCACCATTATCTATTGAATGTTGGATAGTTTTTTGTAGAACACCTTAATTTTTCCATATTCCTATACATGATAGTGAGAATTATGGATATACCAGATGATATACTTAGCATAAAACCTATTTATCTTAGTATCTTAGGAGTTGGTTCTGTTTTTGGTGAGAATGGTTCGAGGAACTATGAATCGATGGATGTAATGGGAGTTGACAAATTCAACCACAAATCAAACCTTGAAATCCTTATGGGGTATTGATTCTACCCACTTGGGTAGTAATTTTTTTGTGGTAATAATGAACCTTAAATGGTGATCTCTCACTGTAGGTCACGGTCCTAGAAAATCAAGTCCCTATACCATAAATGGCCATGACTACTTTGTATTATGGGGGTGCTTTAGAATTAGATGCACAAAATTGGTATAAATCTGACCCAAATGGTATCTCTTGGAGATATCAATGCAGTCTGGACCATGGTGGTTAATAAGTATCCCATCCTTTGAATCGATTGGGAAATCTTATACCCTTCCCAATAATTACCACATTATCCTACAATAACTACATTCATAAATTGGGGAATATCATCTCCTTGTATAAAACAGAGAAAAATTCCTTAAAACCCTTATCTATCGAGAGTTTTCTCATGGTTGGGACCACCCTTAAGGGTTAAATATGCTGCATACTAACATATCCACTCACATTCTGCTCGATTCGGTGGGATAAAACTGCATTGGATATAACAAAAAAAACATATTCTCTAATCATTGTTTTCTTCTCCTAGAATAAGATATGATGTTCGTGATGTGGAGGGATAGATAGTAAGCTGGTTTACCTACTGGCTATAATCCTCTTGCAGAACGATGGGAGAAACGACTCTCTGACGTGCCCCATGAATGAACATATCACATTATTCAGGATCTACAAGAGAAGTAACTAGACAGTACAAGCTGTTGGCTCAACCATTCTATGACTGAGGTACATGAGAAACCTCTAGATGATAAGGTAACTAGGCCCCCAAATGGTGAGTGTGATCCATTAATGGGATGAGCTCGTGCTTCCTGATGATGTAATCACCCTACATTTTTTGATGAATATTTCAGAATATCCATTCACATGCAAGTGGGGGAAAATAATCTTGAGATCCCAATCAAGACCAGTAATGTGAGTCTGATACTATGCCTCGTTTTTTTGTAGCCTTTTGAGAGGAGAAACGTGTAGGGAAGGATAACCTACACATGGGTGATGAAGGTGATCTCCAAACCTACTCTATTGAGATCTAGATCATTGATACTTTTACTGATTAGGCATTAGGATGAACCATATAAATTTATACTCTAAATGGAATATCCTAGCCCACAAAATGGATATCCTCATCTAAGAAATTTAAATTTAGATCCAACTCTTTGGGGGATGGATGTGTTGCCAAATATTTTACCAACACCTAGCCCTTGAAGGATTTATTCAAAATGAACCCAAGGTAAAAAATTTGAAGGACCACTACCCAATATTCTATTCATTCTATCATCATTAGGTGATTCATGATATACTTTAGTGGTTCCAAATGGGACGCCATCTATATGTTAGGATGCTATAGATAATGTTGCAAATTATGTACTATGAAAACCCGTTCAAGGAAACTCTTCTAGAAAGTTGAGTATCTAGAATCATTATTGAGTACCATGAGAGTGAGATTGTATAAAGTGTTATATGTCCCTTTATCACCTGGGTTATAAGGGAATCGAAGGACCATTCTAGGGTGATCACGTAAATGATGAGAGGGTTCCCCAAGATAATTGGCATCAGAACTAGAGGTTATAGCTGATACTGCTTGATTTTCTCAAATGTGGTCTAGAACTCTTCATTCCATTGGTAGGAAGTAAATTTCATCATGATTCTATAAAATGGATTACACATTCCATTCAAATTCATTATTAACTGGTGATTGTAGGATAAGTGGTCTAGAAGACTGTAGAGCTCCTGTAAGTTGGTAAGACGAGGCATCTGGCTTATGGACTTGATCATATCTTGGTCAATCTTGATGCCTATTTATATGATGATGAAGCAAAGAAATGTACTAGAGGTTACCCAAAATTCACACTTTAAGTGGTTCATATTTATATTCTTGGAGTTTGTGAAGCCAAAAAATTCCTCAAGATATCTGAGATAGCCTTGACGCTGGCGGTATTTTACCATCAAGTCATCCACATAGAAATCCACTAGTGTCCCATTGATTTTTTGATGCTGTGATGTAAGGACCTCTAATAAGTGGCTTCATAAATATTCATATTGAAGGGAATAACATTATGGTAGATGTTTTCATATGGGGATATAAAGGTGGTATATTTACCATCTTCTTGGGATATATGGACATGGTTGTACCAAGAGAACCCATCCAAGAAGAATAGAGTTTGGAAGCCAGATGTGGCATTGATCAATGGCTCTGTCACTTGAAGGGGAAAATAATCCTTCAGCCAATATAATTTGTGGTATTGGATGTTGATACAATCCTTGATCTTCACTATCATATTCCTGACTAGAGTGATGTTGGCTCACCACTTCTGGTACTGAACTTCCTTGACAATGTTGGCTTTGATAAGCTTATCAACCTCATACTTGACCACAACACAATGAGTAGGGTGTGTCTTCCTAGGAGGCTTATTAAACCAATGATGATTCACTGGGAGACTAAGACTATGTATATAGACATGATAGTACATTTTTTCATCTCTTAATAAGTCCATGAGAACACATCGTGATGATACCTTATGAAATCTGTGTAATGATGTTGTTCCCTCATAGGAAAGGTCACAGTAATCAATGTTAGCCTTTGATCATTCATAGTTCCAAGGTTCACCTATTCAATCCCATAGATCCTGGTGGATATGACCTCTTTGAATATAGGAGTATAATCTTCCAAATCCTCTTCATCATATCTTATAGGAAAATTTGTAGGAGGAGATGGTTCATTAAGACTGGCTGATTCTATGGGAGCACTGATACCCTATTGGGTGGTTGTGGAACCCTCACTGGGGGACTCCTACTCCATTGATTCTATGAAGATATAGACTATCATGAAAATCCCATTAGTCCTTTAACATTGTGACCAAGCTTGATGTCAATGTAATGGTGGTGGGTAGGTTTTTTTTGGTTCAAACAGGCTCCACAGAACAAGCATGTATGTTGTGCAGTGGTAACCATGGGATTAAAATCTTGCGATCTTCTAGGGGTAGAGTGTTCTGGTATCACTAGGCATGAATTTTTTATGATTCTTATATAATCTTTTGAAATTACATATACTTTGGGATAGAGATCACTTTCCTCACATAAATAATAATGAAATTTCCCTTTTCTAGCATTGTAACATCCAACTGATGAATTAGGAGGATGAAAGAGTCATCCAAATCTATCTACAGATCAGCTAAAATAATGGTGTCCTGTAACACATTGGTCTAAACCTTATTTTAATTTCCCTTATAACATCCAGCATCCAAAAGGTAGGATTCACATGAGTCTATGGGGACACCTCACCTTAGATCACAACTACTCGACAATTGAGGCCTTGGTGATACGAGGAGGAGACCACTTCACATAAGTGAATCTATAACCAACCCATAAATTCATTTTATATGGTACCCTATGATACAACCATAACCTAATATTTTTCTTCCATGTCACTGAAGTGGGTCTTCAATTATATTATTCCACATAGTCTCTTCTAGGTCCTATATTTAAAGTAAATTTTTACATCATAGGGGATCAAATATTCTTTAGTGAGTCGCATATTGTGGAGTGCCTATGTCCAGATGAGATTTATCCCAAAACCTCAGTCAACTACATAGTAGAAAAATTTCATGCCATTGAATTGCCCGATGATTTACAGTTGGATAAGTTACCCCTGCAAAAGGTATCCCTCATCTTATCCAAATAAATAAATGATGTCTTGGTATTCTTAATATTCAAATTTTATAGTATAGAAGGTCTCTACCACTTGTACCTTGGCCTCAAATTTGAGGGGTATATTCAAGGCCTCTATAGGAGACTCACACATATATTTCAATAGGTGGAGTGCCTAAAGGATTTAGATATCTATAGGGATTCTAGAGAGGTGCATTATCACATTGTACATTCATGATAGACATTCATTTCTACCTACAGGGGGTTTCTCATTAGATGGACACATGACCTTCATTGTTGGATGAAACAACAGATTCTAGATGGTGCTATCAATATCCTACTTCTCATTACTTAATTCACTTAGGGACACTAGTGGATGATTGTCGGCTAGATGATGCCTCACTTTTGGATGAAACAGCCAATCATGGTGTGATCATGACTATCCTACCTAGGTAATTATCTCAGTTAGCCATGGAGGTGTTCTTGATGTAGTAGGCATGAAGGAATATACCTGATAATCCATATACAAAACCTTCTATCTCATTTTGGTAGCATGAATTTCTTTTATTTTAGAATTGTCTTGAGAACATAGGTTCTTTCCATGTTCATAAATTATTCTTCGATGAGGTCGATCAAGGACACTTAGAGGAATTTTCTGATATTCCTTGTAACACCCTGAGATTTTATGAAAAATATTCTTTTAATTTGATTAATGTCTTATGTTTTAAACTACAACAAAATTATCTTATTATATATGCAACATCGTATTAGCTTGTATTATACACAAACACTATTCTGGGCTTGTGTTGCACGCAGGAGAAACCTTCCTCAATAGCGTGTGTTGTACGCAATACTGAGTTTCACTAAAAAATTATATATCGTCATAACATTATTATGAACAAGCCGTTATGAATAGTAGTAACTACATTTTGAATCTTTTGAAATTATAATTTATCATATATATTTTATAGAACACGGTATGAAAACAAAATAAATTTTTCGGGTAAAATAAGTATTTTAAAAAAATGCAGTTTTGTAGCCTTTTGATGGTGCACCCACATTAAATCTAGTTTTTGACATGTTTATATGTTCAATTTGACAAAATAAAATTCTTTTTTTGAATCAGGATATAAAAATTAACTTTAAATATATTTTTGTTATTTTTCTGATAAGTTTCTTATTTTGATGAATAGTAAAAGACGCTAAATTTTAAATAAAAACATCTTTTTCATCAATATAATTTATAAGGTTAAATTATAATATTTAATGGTTTTAAAGTATAAATAGAATATATTTTTACCATTTAATATAATTTATATCATTAGCATTAATTTTACATTGAATTCCTAGGTTAAATTATTTCAATCTTTCGCAATGTTTTAAACAAAAACCATTTTTTCTCGACAATGAGATTAATTTTAAATTAAATATTTACACTTCTGTGTTTTGAAATTGGAAAAATGGATTCCATATTTGGATTCATTAGGTCCAAATTATGTTAATTGGCTACTTTTTATTTTTAGGTATTTTGAATAGTAACTACGATATATTTAATTTACTAAGGTTAAAGGTAAATCGGATAATTAAGAGTACAAATAAGATTACAAAATTACCCCAACACATACCAAAATTCTATTGGAGGAATAAAAGTAGACCCATATCACCTAAGGGTCGTAATAAATTCATTTCATGGACTTTTAGCCAAGAAAAGAATGTAATTATTATTAAAACCAAAGAAAGTGACAACATGTCACTCTCTTATATCTTATTAGTGTAATAATTTTAATTTATTGATAAACATAAAAAACATCAAAAATAAATAGTCACCACAATTATATTAAAATTATATACATCATGTAAATTTATTTATAATTTTTTGGTATTAAATAATTATCATTAATGGTGACACAATAGTGTTGCAGAAATTGTTTATTTAGTGAAAAATCAATAATACAATTTTTATTACACTAATAGTGACCCTAAAGGGCACAAACACCAGACCAAAACTCATTGGTCGTGTAACTGTAATAGCTAATCATAAAATGGTTGAATATTTGAATATTTGGATCCTTATGAAAGTGATTATGACACTTATATTATTTTATTTTAAATGATGTCAAAGTTGTCACCGTCATAATTTAATAAATATACCAATTAAAATATTGTGATTTTAGGATGATAAATATGAGTAAAAGTATTTAAATGGAATATATTATATTTATCTACATCATAGAAGTTTTTTTAATTTTTATGTAACAAATTAGTATATTAAATAATTATACAAAAAATGTGGTAGTAATTATTTGATGAAGAGAAATATCAAATAAATGATTTAAAAAGTATTAAAATAAATATTATACGAACTAATTATTGTTCCCCACGAATTTTATAGATGAATATGAATTTTTATGAATATATTAAATAATTTTTTTTGAAAATATATTTTTTGTAGATTTTATTTAAATTCAAATAAATGAATAGTGTCAAAATTGACACTATCGTTATTTAATAAAAATAATATATTATAAAATTTTTTAAAAATCACAAAAATATGTAAAAATTATAAAATTAAATTTAAATGGTCTAAAATGTCATAAATTATCCAGTTAAGGAAAATTCACAACACATACCTAATTATTTATAACAATTTAAAATTTAGAATATTATTACCATAAATAAAATTAAATAGATTAAATAAGGATAAATCAAGGTGATATGGTTTAAAATAAATTACCAACATGTCTAAATATTATTGGTTAATGAGTTTACAACTCTATATCATCTAATATTCGTATTTGTGTCATTGGTTGAGGTTTTTAAGTGGGGTATGAGTTTATTATAAATTAATATTTTAGAGGTTTCCAAAAGTGACCCTCTCCTCTCTTATAAAAGGGCCACTCCTCCCTCTCCTCCTCACACCACATTGAGCCTTCATGATCGGCCAAAACATGCCAATTTATCTTCTGCACTTCCCTAGAACCATAATATAGGTCCTGGTTTTCTTCAAGGACTAAATTTAGTTCCCTAAGAGAAGGTTTAGAAGAGGCGTGTCAAAGAAGAGGTAATATCCTTTACTGATCCCTTCAAATTTATTTCTTCTTCTACTTTCTATTATTTTGTTGTTTCATAATAAAGTAATAACACAAGTATCATTCATATACTGATATGTTATTATAAATATTAACCAACCCTATTTCTCTTTCTATCCATCCTACGGAAAACGAAATCATCGCGCGTGTGTACGTACGGAATACCGTCTCCACGCCGTGGTGTAATCTGTTTTTCCACCACCACCTTACTTGGATGTGTATAATATTGAAAATAATAAATATATATTATAATTATAACATGATAATAATTCTTAGATATTATATAATCCATTCCAATACCATTCAACAATTATGGGAACGATATCGTCACTCGTGCGTACGTATGGATTACCATCTCCACGACGTGATGAGATTCATTCTCCATGTTAACGACTCTAGAATGATTATAAAGTATATATATAATAAATAATGATGAAATTTATGACATAATAATTCTACTAGATTTAGTTATATATATATGTCATCTACTTACTTCCATCCAATTCAATAAGGAAATGAAAATAGCGTTCATGCGTACGTATGGTCTACCATCTCCATGAACGGTGTATTTCATTACATTTATCTATATATTATATACATATATATACTGAATATATATGATAGAAAAATCATGTTTTAAATCTTTTGAGTATGTATATCATGATATAATTAATAATAAAATGAAGAACAACAAGTCCAAACACATATGATAAATGATACGATTTTACCCAAACCACTACTTTAACGTGGAATTGTCAAATGCACGATTAATATAAAGTCATAAATGGATGGAATGGCATGTGAATCTGGTTCAGTAATACCGGGCTGGAATGACAAGTAAACCCGGTTTAGTAATAGACATTGTCCACTATGATGGTCTTGGAAGCAATGCCCTGGATACTATGGAAATCATATCTTGTGCTTAATAGATTCGACAATTACATGTTTTATTCTCATGCTATTTTATCATGATTAATGTTCCTTTATGATCTACGCCTTATGTGCTTCCCTGATTTATTTCACAACTCAGGATTTTGATGTTTGAACATTATGTTCTTGTTTTTTTAAGTTAAAATGTATATGATTTGTTTTATTTTTCAAATCATACCCTTACTGAGAATTTGAGCTCACCCTTTATATGTTTTCTTTTCCCCAGGATTTAAAGAAAGGTTTTAGGAATGAAAAAATGGGAAGATATTTATGGGAGATGTTGAAGATCATTCACCATGATTATAAGATTATGTTCCAAGTTTCCCAAGACACTAAACTAATACGATCCTTGGGTGTTTTTTTGTTATGTATTAAGTATTCCGAAAAAGTAATGTAATTCCCATGTACGTCAAGCTTTGGGTCTCTACAGTTGGCTTCAGAGCAATGGTTTAGTTATCCTTTAGAAACTAGGATGCAAAAACTTTAGTGAAATCCCTAGAAATAATTCTATGGTATTTCTAGGGATGTCTCTAAGGTTAATTATAAGTATAGGTTATAGTACTAGAATTATGATAACAATATTAGAATTAAACCTATGATGTTAGATATTGAAGGTACTACCCCTTTATTATGTTGTTTTCCTAGTTTGATTATTTCCTCTCACACTATTCTTTTTGGATTTTAGAAAATGGGTGGAAATAGGAAGATTCACAATAATGGAGGACATGATGGACAATGGAATGATATTCTTCCTGAGAAACAAAATGAAATGGGATTTGGAAGTCAAAACATCGTTATTATTCCTAATCAACAATCTCATAATGTGATCAATAATCTCAACTTTGGTAAGTTTCCTGACTCATCTAATAAGAGAAAGATGGAGTTTCATGATGATCATAAGGTAAAGAAAGTTCAATTTCCATCATGTAAATCATGTGGTAAGAGGCATCAGAGAGAATGTTTCAAAGGAATAGGAAGATTCTTTGGGTGTCGAAGAGAAGGACACAAAGCCAATAATTGCAAAGGAAAAGGTCAGTTAACACCATGGACAAGGGAAATGGTATTACTAATACATCAAAAATAGTTAAATGTTTTAAATGTGGGATGTATGGGCATTATGCAAACCAATTCCCTAAGGGAAAATCTCATGAAGAGAATCAGAATGGTCGTATGAATAGTATTTATGATGTTGATGATGAAGTGACTACAAATGATATATGAGATGAAAGAAGTGTTGAGGAACAAAATAATGAAGCTCGGTCAATGGTTTAAGAAGGTAGTGGAATGATTGTATGTTTATCAAGAGTTATGTTGTCTATGTAATTTAATGGTACTTTGGAATAAAGAAACATCTAATGATAGTTACACTTTTGTTTTCCCTAATGTATTTGAAAGTATATGTTGAATGGTACTGGTAACCATGAAAGATTATGCAGATATTTTTGGAAAGTAGATGATATGTGCATAAGGAGGGGATAAGGAGATAATGAGATATTTTATAGTATTAAGGATCTCTTGACTAATATAAGAACAATGTGATATCATGTTTTGAGAATATAGAAATTTTGGGATTTTGGTATGTGGAAAGATTTAATTTTTTATAGCATTCATGTTTTCACAAAGATTATATGGTTATTCATATTTCAAGAGAATACATGACTAAGGTATTCACATCTCTGAAATATGACCAACGAGATATATTTTTTGATATATGGGGGATAAATGAAGGTATTTACATGCTTAGTAGATGACCTCTCTAGTAATATTTTTCATTATACTATTTGATTGGACAGAAGTATTTTGGATAATCCTAAAGATTGGAATGGATTAAGTTAGACATAAGATAATATAGTTTAAGGCTAAAACATTTTTTTGATATTATTTATGTAATGTTATAATAGTATAGCTTTAGAAAAAGGACAACCCCTAGGACGAGTGACAACCTATCGCGTCGCACAAGGTTGCAGGAATCGAACCCACAACCGAAGTGCGACATGCCTTTATCACCTACCATTGGCCTACAGGAAGTCCCTGGTTTGTAGAAAATAGTTTTATTTTATTATGTGGTATGATAGATTAAGTATAAGTCCATTTTTGGAACCATATTCTATTAATCTCACCATAGATGGACTTATGTTTATAAAAATTGCTAACCTTATGTTCAAGACATATGGAATGACCTATAATTCTATCGCATGATCCGATAACACTTCACAAAAGACAAATTCAATTTTATTTCTTTACGAGATGAAGTGGAAATTGTTCAAGGCATGAACAACAGTGAGATTGTACCAAAATCAAGTAAGTATTTTTTTAATTAAAAAATTCTTCAACATTAGCGAAATGATCTTGAAAATAAAAAATTTTCTCATGTTTCCCTCATATATTAGGAATCAGATGGTACCTTATATCATCACAAATTTAGGCTTTGTGATTGTTGTCTTTTTCATAGGTATGTTCTCTACCACTCTCCATCAGAACTTGATGGTTAGATTTCTCTTCCATATCCATATTTTCACATATGTTATCCTATGTGGAAACCGAGTGATTAGTTAATTTGGGTAACCGTTACGTTTCATAATTTAGTTTTTAAAGTTATGTTTTGGAATTCCTTTATATAATGTGTGTTTCTATTAAAGAAACATTAAATTAGTAAACCATTTGTAACCCCGATGAATTTCGAGGGTGAAATTATTTTTAAGGGGGGTAGAATGTAACACCCCGATATTTTATGAAAAATATTCTTCTAATTTTATTGATGTCTTGTTTTGTACGCTACACCAAAATTAGCTTGTTCTATATGCAACACTGTATTAGCTTGTATTATTTGCAGACACTATTCTTGGCTTGTGTTGCACGCAATAGAAACCTTCCTCAATAGAGTGTGTTATACGCAATACTGAGATTCACTAAACAATGATATATTGTTATAACATTATTATGAACTAGCCTTTATGAATAGTATTAACTAATTTTTGAATTTTATGACATTATAATTTATCTTATACATTTTATATAACATGGTATGAGAACATAATATATTTTTCGGGTAAAATAAGTATTTTTAAAAAAATGCAGTTTTACTGCCTTTTGATGGCGTACCCAATTTAAATAGAGTTTTTGACATGCTTATAAGTTCAATTTGAAAAAATAAAATTCTTTTTTGGAATCAGGATATAAAAATTTACTTTAAATAAATTTTTTGATATTTTCCTGATAAATTTCTTATTTTGATGAATAGTAAAAATACGCTTAATTTTAAATAAAAACAACTTTTTTCATCAAGATAATTTATATGGTTAAATTATAATATTGAATGGTTTTAAAGTATAAATAGAATATATTGTTACCATTTAATATAATTTATATCATTAGAATTAATATTACATTGAATTCATAGGCTAAATCATTTCAATCTTTTGCAATGTTTTAAACAAAAACCATTTTTCCCCAACAACGGGATTAATTTTAAATTAAATACTTCCACTTATGTGTTTTGAATTTATAAAAGTGGATTCCATATTTGGAATCAGTAGGTACAAATTATGTTAATAGGCTACTTTTTTATTTTTAGGTATTATGAATAATAACTACGGTAAATTTTATTTACTACAGTTAATGGAAAATCGGGTAATTAAGAGTAAAAATAAGATTATAAAATTACCCTAACAGCTGCTAAAATTCTATTGTATGAATAAAAGTCGACCAATATCACCTAATGGTCGAAATAGATTCATTTCATGGACTTTTAACCATGAAAAGGATGTAATTAATAATAAAACCGAAGAAAGTTACAACATGTCACTCTCTTATATCTTATAAGTGTAATAATTTTAATTTAGTGATAAACTTCATAAAACATAGAACATAAATAATAAACAGAAAGATAATAAAATTATCTACATCATGTGAATTTATTTAGAATTTTTAAGGATTAAATAATTATCATTAATAGTGACACAATAGTGATGCAAAAATTGTTTATTTAGTGAAAAATCAATAATACTATTTTTATTAAAATAATAGTGACCATAAAAGGAAACAGAACCTGGACAAAACACATTGGTTGTGTACATGTAAACCATAAGTATACAATGGTTGAATATTTTACCCTTTGGATCCTTATAAAAGTGATTATGGCACTAATATTATTTTATTTTAAATGATGTCAAAGTTGTCACCTTCATCATTTAATAAATATAACAATTTAAATGTTGTGATTTTAAGATGATAAATTCGAGTAAAATTATTTTTATGGAAGATAGTAGATTTATATACATAATTTTATTTTGTTTTTAATTTTTATACAAAAAAAAGTATATTAAATAATTATACAAAAATGTTGTAGAAAATATTTTATGAAGAGAAATATCAAATAAATGATTTTAAAAGTATTAAAATAAATATTATATGAATTAATTAATTTTCCCCACTGATTTTATAGATTAATATTACTTGTTTTGTATCTATTAAATAGTTTTTTCCGAAATTATTTTTTGTTTGGATTTTATTTAAATTCAAATAAATGAATAGTGTCCAAATTGATACTATTGTTATTTTATAAAAATAACATATTATAAAATTGATTAAAAATAAAAAAAATATTTAAAAATTATAAACATAAATTTATATATTCTAAAATGTTATAAAGTATCCAATTTTGTACAATTCACCACACATAAGTCATTATTTTTAAAATTTAAAATTTAAAATATTATTACCACAAATAAAATTAAATAGATTAAATAAGGATAAATCATGATGATAACGTTTAAAATAAATTACCAACATGTCTAAATATTATTGGATGATTATATTACAACCCTATGTCATATAATATTATGATTTGAGTCATTGTTGGAGGTTTTTAAGTGGGGTATTAGTTTATTATAAATAAATATTTTAGAGGCTTCCAAAAGTGCCCCTCTCCTCTCTTATAAAAGGGAACATCCTCCCTCTCCTCCACACACCACTTTGATCATTCATGATCGGCCAAACCCTGAAAATGTCTCTTATCCACTTCACTAGAATCATACTAGAGGTCCTGGTATTCTTGAAAGACCAAATTTAGTGCCCTAATAAAAGGTTTAGAAGAGGCGCGTCAAAGAAGAGGTAATATCCTTTACCGATTCATTCAAATTCATTTCTTCTTCTACTTTCCCTTATTTTGTTGTTTCATAATAAAGTAATAACATCAGTATAATTCATATACTGATATGTTATTATAAATATGAACCAACCCTATTTCACCTTCAATCCATCCTACGAAAAATGAAATCACCATGTGTGCGTACGTACGGAATACCGTCTCCACGCCGTGGTGTAATCTATTTTTCTACCACCACCTTACTTTGATGGGTATAATGATGTAAATAATAACTATATATGACTATTGTAACATGATAATAATTCTTAGATATTATATAATCTACTCCAATACCATTCAAAAATTATGGAAAAATATCATCGCTCGTGTGTACATACAGATTACCATCTCCACGACTCGATGAGATTCATTCTCCATGTTAACCACTTCAGAATGATTATAAAAAATATATATATAATAAATAATGAAGAAATTTATGACATAATAATTCTACTAGATATATATATATATCTATGTATATTTCATCTACTTACTTCTATTCAATTCAATAAGGAAATGAAAACAGCATTCATGCGTACGTACGGTCTACCGTCTCCATGAACGGTGTATTTCATTTCATTTATATATCTATTATATACATATATATACTGAATATATATGATATATAAATCATGTTTTACATTCTGGAAGTAAGTATATCATGATATAAGTAATAATAAAATCAAGAACAATAATTCCAAACACATACAAAAAATGATACGATTTTACCCAAACCACTGCTTTAACATGGAATTGTCAAATGCATGGTTAATATAAAGTAATAAGTGAATCTTATATTATATCATAAATATTATTATGGGTCTGTTACAAGTTAATAATATGTTTAAACCCACTATACAAGAGTCTCAGAAACATACAGAAGAAATTGGACATAAGGTAAGGGATAATTATTCCAATCTCTTTCTTATCCGAGATTGTTTATACGTAAGTATTTACAGGGTTTATATTTATCATCCATGTATGTGTTTTAAATTTTTTTTCATAAATTGTTTACTATTATTCCCTGTATGTTTAAAGTTATGTTTACCCATTTTTGAATTTTACTATGTAGTATGGAAGGAATCTTTCTTTTGTTTACCATACAAGGTACTTTTTGACTTTTCTGGTAAAAAGTACGAGGGGAATGTTTTTTTAACTTATACGTCATTAAAGGATTTTTACATATTCATAATGCCTTATTTCAATGTATCTTTTTTTACAATATTTCATGATTAGTTTCAACAAAATTCTTTTCTTTTAAAATCACACTGCATTTTTAGAAAAGAAAACGACTTTGAAGAAGAAATGATATTTTCCTTAAAAATTAATTTCAAGTGTTAATTCAAAATTGTTTCCCATATAAGATGACATTATTTAGTATGATTATGTTTGAAGTATAATCTCTCCAATATTTTCATGGTTTTATTTTTCTTATGATGAAATGTATCCATTTGTTTTATATGGATTATGTTAAGATGGGATGATGTTTGAGAAACCAATTTTATTCTTTGGGTTATGATGCATGATTTACGATTTTGTTATGGAATACATAAGAATGATTTAAATTTGGGATGGGTGGGACCTATATCTCCTTCTAATTAATTGGGTAATGATTTATATCTCATTATATAGACATGGATGGAACAAAAAGTAAATCTGTTTCATTAATATAGGGATGGAACGACAAGTAAACCCGGTTTAGTAATGAACTTTATCCACTATAATGGTCTTGGAAGCAAAGCCTTGGCTAATATGGAAATCATATAATGTTTTTAATGGATTCCAAAATTACATGTTTTATTCCCAGGATATTTTATCATGATTAATGTTCCTTTATGATATATTCCTTACGTACTGCCAAGATTTATTTCACAACTCAATATTTTGATGTTTAAACATTATGTTCATGTTTTTTAAGTTAAAATGTATATCATTGTTTTATTTTCTCCTTGATTACCCTTACTGAGCATTTGATCTCACCCTTTAAATGTTTTCTTTTCTCCAGGATTAAAAGAAAGGGTTTAGGTAAGAATAAAATGGGAAGATCTTTATGGGATATTTTCATGATCTTTCACTATGATTAGAAGATTATGTTCCACGTTTCTAAGGACACTAAACTAATATGGTCCATCGGTGTTTATTTGTTATGTATTAAGTATTCCGCAAAAGTAATGTAATGTCTATGTACATCAATCTTTGGGTCTCTACATTCCTCTCCATCAGGGCCTAGGTAGGGTTCTACCAACTCGATGGTATTCTAAGATGTATACTCTTGTCCATGATCATAGTAATCTTCCAATTCTGAGAAGATTCAAGGTGAGATTCCAATATTTAGAGGCATGAAATTGATTAGAGTTTGGGAAGGTTGTTGCAACAGTGGGGTAATTTCTCTTCCTCTATTTATTCAACAACTACTCTTCAAATATGGATACTATGGTAAGTGGATGTAGAAGTGTTTGATAGGGGAGGTGCAACAACCTCATGAGATTTGGGCCGACCTAAGCTGGAATGAATGATACCATGGGCATAAGAATTTTCTCTATGATCAAACCAATCATCATACATTAGAGTCCCATGGTTAAAAACCCATTTCAATTCTCCTAAACCACCACATTTTCTTCCATTATTGGTAGAGATGTGTTCCAACTATTCCAAAATTTGGCCCAACAAGACGACACCATTGTCCACTTGGTCCTAAAGTTAATCCTGGAACAAATAGAATTAGATGATTGTATATCCAAGGATCATGTGGTTAGAGAAGTAGTCAGTTCGATTAGTGTTCTTACTTCATGGGAATTATTTCACTTTTGAAGCTTGACAATCCCCTGTTCAAGGTAACTGTATAAATAACCAGGAACTTCATCCACCCTAGAAGAATAGCTATGAATCCTCTTATATAGGTAGGGGACACTGGGATACTTTACATGACAAGGGGATGGATCCTGCTGACAGTTCAAATACATATTCTCTTTCCTATGTGCCATTTATTGATGGGAGGTATCTTACTGATTCTGAAATGGGTGAGGCTGATCCTGATGAGGCTACTACAATTGGTGAGGCTACACTTGGTGAGACACTACAGGGAATTACTCTATTGACTTTGGGGACCCTACCTGTATGGAGATGGAAGTTTCTTCCTTGGTGGTTATACTTGAAGGATTTGGAAGAGAAAATGAATGTTCCAATTTGGATTTTTTCAAGGCTTCCTCTAGGTATTAAGCATTTTCAAAAAAATCACAAAATACATATGGGATGTTTTCAATGATGAAGGATAGGTCCAGTCCAGTCTTGACATTCCCTACATAGATCGTTAGTAGCTTCTCTTGGGTTAGAGGCTTATCATGTAAATATGGGAGTCCCATAAAAAAGAATAAAAAGTTTGTGAAGTGCTCATTAGGAAAATTTTTACACTTGAATAGGTCGACAATACTTTTTTGGGAATAGTGGAGTTAGAGTGGTAGAGAAACTACATGCGGTGGTCTTACCAACCAGTGACGGACCCTATGGGTAGCTGGTTTTACTAGGAAAACATATTCCCTTCTAATTCCTAAAAAACATCAGATATTTGAAACCTTCTTCTACTATGTGGTTCCCAACATGGGCTTGCACCTTGAGAAGAAGTGGTACATATGATGCAATGGGTTTCTCATCCCATTAAAAGTTTTCAATTTAGGATTCTCAGTTTTTAGGGGTTCTCACATATCATCCACCCACACCGAATAAACTCAGCATTAGGTGAGATAACAACTTTTCATGTCTAAATGGCCTCAAGGAGAGAAATTATACAAGCTATAAAATATTCATGGTGGGGGTTCCTATCTTGATGGGAGTCGTTGACCAAAAAGAAATTGACAATCTCATCAACCTTGTAAGAAGGCTCAATAGATCATGGAGAAGCCTATAGATTGACATGATCTAGGTCCTGAGGAATTTTATCACAATTCTAGGGAGGATTCAATATTGAATATTTCGGTAGTTTTCCATAAATAGTGGCCTCTACACTGTTGGGACACATGGGATTGCTTGGATTGATTGGGAGAAACTGGAAGAGTAGGAATTTTGGCTTCTTATACTATCCTAGTGGAAGATGAACATGATTCTATTGAAGAGTTCCATACTCCAAAAACCACTAAATAAAGAGTTCATCAATTATATTCTTCTTTTATGTGACCTGCTGGAGGATGTTTTCTATTGTGGGATCAACCTCTGTCTTGTACACTATATCTGAATGATCAAAGGGATTGAGAGGCCCCTTTTCCTTGTTAGTGTTTTGATTGGAAGACAATGATGTAGAGGGTTACCTAAGGCTAGTTTCCTACCTTTTATGGTGGGTAAAAGAAACTATATGAGGGTCCAATTGATACTGTACTTCCATAAGGGGTGAGTTCTTTCTATGAGACCATGCGCTAGAGTCCATGTCCTTGATTATCTGAAGGATGACCAGGTTCACTATAACAATAACTAGAGGCATATCTTCAATATCACTAGGTAGGTATGGTTGAAATATTATGGGCTTGATGTTGAGAGAATCACACTATCCACAACCATAGATCTGCATGTGCAGAGAAACATCTACAATTATTTTATAGAGCACTATGAATCTCTTGAATTATCTTTTTTGGAGGGTCCAGTGGTATCCAGATGACTTAGGGTTCTGAGACTTTGAGAGTGATTCCAACTCAACCATAAAACACTATTTACCAATGTTCTCAAGGTGATATCATCTTCATGGATGGGCTAACTGATAGTCATAGAGGTGAAAAAATGTCACCAAAATAGTTCGATGGAAACACATTACCTGGTCCTTAGTGAGGGTCTCTAGTATGTTGAAGGTGGGAGTTGCATTCATCTAGAATATTACTGACATATGATCATGACATAGAGTATCCCATTAGATTTATTATTTTGAATCATGTTCTAGGTATTGGTTGGCTCATGATTCGATCAATGTTGGATGAGAAACTGTCATCGTCACTGATGTGGACTAGTTTGAATGTCAGCTGACCTATAGAGGAGCTCTTGTGTAAGAAGACTGATTGCTATAAGATGGTTCTTTCCTCAAGGGATGTTCCAACCACATTATTTTTCCATGTAGGACTGAGTGTTTACCTCTTCATTATTTATGATGGTAGTGGCACTCATCATTGGGTCTACTAGGTGATCATAATCTATCAAATTTTAGAACAAATCTTTATGATCATAGGTGAATGTAGAAAATGGAATTGGATATAAAAGAGATGAGTTCATTTTGAGACCCTAGAAGGGAGAAATATCTTCCTACACCTACATGTACCTATGAAGTGATTCAATAAATTTATGGATCTCACCATCTGTGATGAAGAATTTCAGCTACTGATCTCCTTCCCTAGACTCCGATGCAGATTACTAGTGTGAAAGCTCCATCATTAAATTGAATTTTTCCTCAGAATATGACAAGTTACTGGGATTTATAATGACTTGGTGATTCCTATAATTTTTCCTTGAGTGATGTTTATTTTCCATTCTACCCCAGGGAGGATTCATCGGGTCAGGTAAGTTCTAAGTCATGGGGAGGACCTCTATGCTTGTGGGTGATAGTGTGGGGAGGAACTCTTATTTTATTGGCTAGGATGTGGTGAGGGCCTCCATATCGGTTATAGTTCTAGGGGCCATCTTCTTTTAAAGTTTTAGGGGTGGTTAGTACCTCCACTTTATCCATTCATGTATCGAGGAGGACCTATGCCTTAGTTTGTAGGAACATGGGGAGGACCTCCATACCAACTGGTTATAATGATACATGGAGGACCACAATATTGATGAGATAAGGTGTGAGGAGGACTTCATTCTAATCAATGAAAGAGTGGCTAGGAACTCTATAGTGGATGTCAAATGTGTGGGGAGAATCTTCGTTTTGGCTGGTAGAAGCTTGGGGGAGGGGCTCCCATTTTGACCATTGAAGGAGTAGGGAGGGACTTCACTCTGGGTGGTTGTGGTATGGGGAGGATCTCCATACCGATTTAAGACTAAGCAAGGAATACCACCAATTTTTTCATTAATATAGTGGGGATGAACTCTTCTTGATTTGGGAATAGGTCAAGGAGGGACTTCGTGTTTATGTTCTATGACACAAGGAGGGCCTTAGTGCTGACTGGTGATAGGGGTTTGTGGAGAAGATTTGTACCAGTTGTAGAAGTTAGGAGGACCTATTCATGATCTTGGAGTGGCATGACGAGACCATATCACTGGTTGTGGGAATGGGGATGACCTCTTATTTGGTTGGTGACCGTGAGGGGAGAACAAATGCACTAGTACTCATCATCATGTGTTGTCCAATAATGGGTTTTGTTGGTGCCAAATGTTGAAAGATTCAAACCAGCCTACATATTAGGTGGTTGGGATCTTGATCCCTATCAAGAAAATTTTTATCCCTCCTCATCAGTTGTAGGGGTCTATCATAATGAACCGGTGGAGGTTGGATCCACTGGAAAAATTGAAGTTAGTGCCTCTTGATGATTATCCTCTTGATATTTCTCCTAAAGTTGTCATCGGCTAATTTAGATCGGGTCTGATAGAGCAAGTTTATAGTACACCCATTCCTCGATCTAGAGTTCTAATCAATACTATAACTGATGGGGCCTAGTGGGACCCCCCCTAGGTGGATCCTGAGTAGTAGTCACAACCGAGGTGGCTTGAGAATCCACCACTTCCGTGCTCTAGGGGGGGTTATTGGATAATTCATGGGAGTGGCTCCCAAAACAATTCACTATTGCAGAGGGGAGCAACAACTCCTTGTATGGACCTTGGGGGAGGTAGTGTTAGTAAGGCAGAGAAGTCTCTCAATCATGGTGGGCCATGTCCATCATTGGAATGGCCCCATCTTACTCATATCATTGTACAAGGGGATCAACCACCCACCTTTGGATGATTTTAGAGATTGAGATGAAAAATTGGTGCCTAGTATCCTCAGTGATAGCTGATGTCATGAATGATTTGGATTCACATTGGATTGCCACATTGACATGTCTCATGCCCATATGTATTTGTGAATTAAGTAGAAGGTTTCCTATGGAATGGTCTTGTAACAAATAAATATTTATCCATCAGTACATATATAAGGAAAGAAACACCCAATTAATCAATATCATTCAATATTCCATGGTCAGAGAGAGAGGCCCACTCTGATAATTCCATATAATAGAATTCCCAAAGATTAATTTCCCCAATTTATGGTGAGTTCCATGTCAGTCCCCATATTTTGTTGGGGGGTCATGGCACCTGATATCTCGATCCTGTGACATGTTAATCTGTTAATTTCTTAAAATCTACTAACCAGCATATTGTGGAGAAGAGTTTCATATTTAACACCAATACAAGATCTGATTGATATTATGGACAATTCCCATGGGTTAAGGAGAAAAGTTTCACATAGGGTTCACCAAATATATTTTTGAAAATTCTACCATGGTGCACCCACCACTGCAAGTTTGAACATGCACTGGTTTCACCTTATGTTACCCTACATTTACCCTTTCAAAAGGATGTAATAATTCATTACATTAAATGGTATTTTATGCTCATTGATCAGAATGGGATGATGGGATGTTTGTTTCTACTTAAATGTATTCAATTTTTGAACTCGTCACCTATTACATGTCTCTCTCAAATATTTAATTCATGTTCATAGAACTCATTCCTAGTGTACTCTTTTTTTAGATGCTGATTAATTACATATCTTCTATCTTGACATTCCAAGGGTTATTTACAAGACAGTAACCTTCATCCAAGAGGGTACTCACATTAGGCGTCACTAGAATATCTAAACCCTATGAACATTTTTCACCTATCTTATGCATCATATGAGGGAATCCCATGGAGGTATCCCAAGTTGATAATGAGGTATCTAATGCTGAAGGAATATCATCCACGGATTTCAGCACAAGAATCCCATGTTTTTAATGAAGTAGCAGATTCCATAGGTGAATATATTCTCATACTTTTACCTCAGGAAGCCCATGTTTAACATGAGGTAGTAGTATGAGAAAATTCGTGAGTTTAATTTCTTGTTGATATGGAATGAGACTGATCAGAACACCCCATAGAGGTTAATAAGGGAAGTGTATCTCTGTGAGGGGGACTAAGGTTTACCATTGGTCTGGATTGATCCTCAATGAGGAATCTTATATACTCTATCTAGAATATAGAGAAAAAACCATGTAGTTTGATTTAGTAGTTTAATGTTGTGTGACAAGACCAGTCCATATAGTTTAATGGCATGTGGTAAAGACACCCACATCAAAAAACAAGATTCAGCGAGGGATAGTGTGGGGCGTAAACATGAAATATTATTTTTACAAGAGGATTTCTCTTAGTTGGATGGTGCAAGGATTATACATGGGAGCTATTTGAGTACTTCTAGGAGCAGTGATGGAGTGTATGGATCTAACATGTGGAAGTGGCCCAAAGTGAACTAAAGGAGATATGGTCTCCGAGTAGTGGAATGATATTATCGATATGTAGTGGCCTAGGAAAATATAATGACGAATGTGGAAGAAGTGGATGGAGTACTTGGTTTGGAACATAGGGTAGCATCATTCATATCACAATTGGCTGGGAATCAAAGCCCAAACATTTCAGAATGGTTGAGGATTACACCTTAGGAGGATGACCACTTAGGTACATGATTGGGGATAACATATGGAAGGGGCACATGAAACATGTATTATTGTGTATAACATGTAAGAGTATACTATAGGTTGAGTTCTTGATGGGATGGTTGCGATAGAGTTTTTCCCATCGCCGCCTCCCTCCGGTGGTGGACTATCTTTGGCTTCTTCTTTTCTCTCTGCGATGGTTCATGGCTTCTTCTTTTTCTATAGAGATATGCTATGGGCTTCTATGGTTTTGTTGTTTCACATCTACTAGTGTAAGAATGGATGCCGAAATACTCTTTGGAGCGTTCACAGTTTTGTTCTTGGAAGATCTTTTTTTTCCTGTGGTGGCTTCTCAGTGTTTCAAGGTTGTCACCTACGTGGTTGACTGATTTGAGGGTCTGTTGAGGTCTTCTTCAATAGTTAGGGTGGTGGATTTGGAAGTTTTCCATGGTTGCGTTCATGGTGGCTCTGCGATCTTCATGAATCATTGTAGTTGTTTTGTTGTTTGTTTAATTTGGTTCGAGATGTGGTTCAGGTGCGTTTGAATTTTGGAATTTGTGATTCGGTGTGGATCTGGTGGTTTGTTAGATCTTGTTTGAACTCAGTGATGTTGTTGAATTTTTCTATGAAGTGGATGGTGATTCTGTGGATGAGTCCTTTGAGGGTTCTCGCCGGTGATGATCGACGACGGTTTGACGCCGACACTCTACTCTAGTGGAATGCTTGAGGGAGGGATGGTTGACTTGTGGCGGCGGTGCATCATGAGCCGCGTGGTGTACGCCGTAGCTGTCAGAGATATGGTATGATTATGTCAGTTTTCGAAATTTGAATTAGAATTCGAAGTTGAATTTGGATGTGGTTTCTATATTTTGGATGTTTTAAATGTGTGTATATGGGAACCAAATACCCAAAAACCATCTATTTGAAAATGAAAAAAATGTTGTTAGACTCTAAGCTCATTTGAGTCATGCTCGATGTTTGAAATGGAAGCAAGCAGTATACCTGATGGTCATATCATGGAAGATGCACTAATGAGGGCTGGTATGGGGATTATGAAAGGAATATTTACATGGTCAATGTATTCCTTATGGGTAGAATCTTATTCCATGTGACTAGGATCTCATTCCCTATGAGTCATACGTGGAGGAACCTATTCTTATAGCATAGGGTGTGTTGGGATTATGCATTGAAGAATCCCAAGCCTGAGATTTGTGTCCCCAATGGTGTAGTTTCATCCCATGGAAGGGGATAATGTGGAATCCCATGCTGATCCTAAATGTGGAATCCTAAATTTATCACAAATGGTAAGACAATAATTTTATTTTATGTTCTAAGGACATTGGATATAGGTATTTTTTCATCATAAATCATAGATGGGTGTGGGGGACTCATTCTTTACCCTTTGGACATACATAATTATCTCTCAACAAAATTTGGGAGGGGAATGATATTATAAATTCTAGGTTTTAATGGTGTAGTGGAGTGTTCAATCACAAGTTCCTAGTTATCCTGTCTATGCTGAGAAGAAAAGGTTATTAGTGTACCTGTGTTTAGAAGTAATATGTATGGAAAATCATACACAATATTCATAGGGGACACCTTCTAAAGGACTAATAAATAACTGCGTACAAGCCTGGAGGGATACGTACAAGTGGTTCTTGCAAGGAATGGGGGTTTCACACAAAAGGTTCTCAAACATGCTACTATAATATAAAGGAAATCCGTGTGGAATCGAGTAAGGGTTGAGAATAATATTGGATTATTACACTCAATAAGAAAGTGGCATAGGAGAGAGCTGTGTGCGAAAGGTCAGGGGAGAATACTAGATGCGTCCTTGCATAGACCTAACTTGGGTTGAAAGAGTCTTTGTAATGATTACATGAATGTGGGCCCACTCAATGGAGGACCCATATGGAACCTTTCATTCATGATATCTAACTTGAGGGTTTCATGCTTTCATATTGTCGTGGATGACTATACTTACATGAAACATTGCAACTGTTCGACTTCTAGAGGATTACCATAAACATGTGGGTATCCTTTTTCTTATCACTAAAATATTTGACACTAGCATGGAATATATTGGTCATGGAAATGGTTTTTCGCATATCACTATCCTTAATCACAAAAGGTGTGGGTGCAAGGGGATGGTTGATGTCGTATCAAGTATGAAAGAGTCTTTCATAGGGATCATGATTCTTCCACGCAATGTATAGATATTGATCATGGTTTCCTTTGTCGTTTCAATAGCCTCCAAAAACTTGGAGGCACTGACATTGTATCTTGCATACAAGAACCTTTCACATAGATGAGTTTTCTTGTATAAAATGTTACCATCTTGTGCGCGTCTGCCTTGCCCATTTGAAAGGACATTTTAGACGATACATTACATACATTGTATTGGGTATTAAAGAGTCTTGTGTGTAGATTTCATTCTTTCACACATATATCAAAACTTGTGTGTTCTGTCTTTGGTTCACTCAGAATGTTTTGTTTAGTTAGATGATGGATTTTGTTTACCCAAATTTGGTCATTTGTGGATTTATGTGTAATTATACACCAAAACGTTCCCCTAGTTAACCCCATATGAAAAAAAATTAACTCGTTAAAAATAGGAGAATATCAAGTGTGACTTTTTAGAATAAAATATTATAAATGTTATACCCTCATCTAAATGGCCATAAATGGTCACATAATAGACCCTTTAATTATTTTGGAATATAAATAATCAATCACTAATATTTTGGAAAGTGTTGTGGTCATTTATTAATATTTAAAATATTATTTTTATCCTTAACTACCAAATTTACCCTTTACCATTGTAACAAAAATCACTAATGTTACTATTCATATTGGACAAAACTAAAAGACACATATTTACTAAATTTGGACCCTCTAATTACAAATAAGAAATCAATTTTACAAAATTTTGAAAAAATTACAGGCTAGAATTAATTAAAATTAATCCCATATATGGGGCGATAAAGTGACTTTTTATAGTGAAGATGTTCCAAAGTTTACTGAGTTTCTATATCTAAATTCAATATAAATAATATTCCAATAACCAAAATAAAATTAATTGATGTATTATTGAACTATTATGACTTCCAATCAAATTAAAAATATAATTTATCATTATATATTTTTTTGTATGGAAATTAATTTTCCAATTAAAATGCAGCATTTTTCACTATTCATCAAAACATTGAAAATATATGAAAAATACAAGAAAAAAAACTAAAGTAAATTTTGATATTAATCATTCAAAATGAAGTTTATTTTGTAAAATAAAATTTATAAAAGTGTAAAAATTTAGTTATAAAACAAGTATTCCATTAAAAGGTGGAAAAACTTAATTTTAGAAAAATATATTTTTTATTCATTAAAATGGATTTGTTCTTAGATTAGGCCTATAAAACTTATTGGATAAATTTAAAAACATTTAATTCAATATATAATATATAAATTTCAGTAATAAAACTCAATAATAGTGATTAATTTAATTTACTATCATAAAGCACATTTTGGGAATAAAAATTATTATTAATAAAAACAAATCAACTATTTTCAATTGTTTTTTATATTCATTTCAAATTAATTAGTAACCCAATAATTAATTTCATAATTAAACTAATCTTATTCATTCACTAAATTACAATGGCTAAGAGATAACTATCATGATAAATAATATATTTTTTTCGATAAGACTCGTCCTTACGTTTATAAAAATCGATTAAAGGAATTCATTGATATGTGTGACATAAAAAAACATTTTTATGGTGTATAAATCTAGACAAACTCCATATTTTGTGTAAGACAAGCTTTTGTATAAAGAAATATTGACTTTGTGTACTGTTAAATAAAATCCATCAAAAAAATATTTTATTTGAAAAAAATAATTTAAAAAAACTCAAGATGTTATTGCCTGGATGAATTAAGAGGGTATATAGGAAGAAGAATAGAAGATATTTGGTTATCATTTATAAGTTACGTGAGGTTAAGACATGCAATCTGTTGAAAATATAAAGGTGTGCCCACATTTTTATAAATAAAAAAGATTCCAAAATAAATCTTCATTGAGAATTAGACATGATATTTTTGAAATATGTCCATAAAATATATTTTATAAATGTGTTAGTTCATTTAAAATCGGATCTTTTTAGTTTAACCCTTGGTAGACATAGTTTTACATTAACCTTGGTAATTATTTTTTACTATTGCACAGTTAATTTTTGTAAAAAGTTAAATTAAACCTAATTGAAAATAAATATTATAATAATTTCAAATATGGAATTAATTTTTTGGGATCAAATTCACATAAGTCGTAAAATATAATTTAAAATTAATCTTCTAAATGTGATAAAAAAGTGGGGTTTTCAAAGGTTAAATTTTCAAAATATTATAATGTTTTTAAAAAAAATAATGTTCGAAAATTATTCCAATGAAATTAATTGGTTTAATAGATATATAATTAAACTAAACTTTCATTAAAAACAATTTAAAATATAATTTATCTTTATATGTACATTAAATAAAATGTAGTTTTCAATTAAATTTCAGTATTTTTCAGCATTCATCAAAAAATAATTTTTTTGAAAAACTATCAAAAGATTACCCTAAGATAATTTTGAAAATCATATTTAGAAAATTAACATTTTTTTCAAATAAATTTTCTATATGTGTAAAAAAATGTTCTAAAATATGTGCGGGAAAATGTGAGGAAAAAGTTTTTTAGAATAATATAGTAGTTAAGTATAAAAGTATTCTTTTCTCTTTTCTTGAAAACAAAAAATAATAATGTTAAAAAACTGATTGAATATATACTATATAAATTTAAATTTAATCATTCATCGAATTATTTTTTAAATTTATTAAGTTAAATGGGGTTTTTTATATAAAAATAAATATTTAGAAACTGATTTCCAATGTTTTCTAATATTTTTTTTCATTTTTAATTAATTGGTCACCATATAGATAGTTTGATATAAAAGTGTTAACCATATATATTCCTAATTTTTAAATCCTATTCATACCCAAAAATACAACATCCATGGGATTACTATCATATTATTACATTTTAAAAATACTACATGTTTCCATTAAACTCAGGGTTGGGTGTAACCCAAGATAAAATCAGTGATACATGTAACAAAAAATATAAAAAAATATTAAATTCATTTGAAAAAAATTATTTTCATAAATATCATGGTGTTAAAATCATTGGAACATTAAATGAATTTATTCCTTTAAATTTTCTAAGTCATAAAAATTTTAACATTTTTTATTATATAACAATGAAATAATAATAATTTAAGGGGTGTATAAAGAAATGAAGCAAAAATGATCATTGAAGAATGTTACCTCTTATTAGGGTATCTCTTTTTGGTTTATGCCAAAAGACTTCCCTGGTAGAATTTCTGACCAAATTTAGGCTCATAGGATGAAGGAATAGATTTTTCATCTTATTTGTATGGGTTTTGGATGATACAAAATGGATTGAGAGCTGTAAATAAGTGAAGGGGGCGAATGCCCATTTAAAGTGGAGGAGGAGTGACATTTTTTTAATTTTTTGAAATATGAAATTCCGCCCACATTTTATCGATTTCATGTGAATAAAATAATGAAATAAATAAAATAAAATGGATTATATGGTATAAATATATCTATAAAATATTTTTTGTATATATTTCTAGGTCATTATACCCTTAAGTTTAAGTTTTACTCCCTTGTTAGCCAAGTTTTTCCCTTAATCACTCTAATTAATATTAACTACATTCACTAATCGTTTAGGTTAAAAATAAAATTTACCTTATTATAATTATAAATTAAGTTTATTCCAAATATAGAATCAATTTTTTAAAATTCAAATCACATAAAAGTCATATATACATTTAGAATTAATACTGTAGATGGGATGGAAAAGAAAGTTTTTAATGTAAAAGTGTTCAAAAGTTTGAAATTTTTTTATATCCAATTTCATTTTGAAATTGATTCCAATGATGTAAATTGGATTAATATATTTATTATTATAATAATTTAACATTAAATCCAATTAAAATTATATTTTAACCTTATAAATATTTCAATGAAAAATCAGTTTTCAATTAAAATTTAGTATTTTTACTATGCATCAAAAAATGACAAATCTCAGAGAAAACATACAATTGACCCTAATATCAATTTTAAGCTACTATTTTAAAAATTAAATTTATTTTTTACATAAAAGTTCTAAAAGTTTCAAAATCTAGTTTCAAAATATGTGTGACTTTAAAAGGTGGTAAAACTAGATTTATAAAAATATATCTTTCTACACTAAATGTTGGGTTTGTTATTATCTTATGCATATCAAATCTATTGGATAAATTTAAAAATTAATTTCATTGAATGTATAATATAAATGATTAATTGAGATCATTTAGTAATAGTAATTAATTTTATTGATTAGTATAAATCACTTTATGAGCATAAAAACATTTTCTTTATATTCAATTGGTTTTTATATTAATTTATAATTAATTGGTAACCAAGGCATTAATTTTATATTTTTATAAACCACATATTTTCATAATTATTTAATCCTATTAAAAAATTCTAATTTAATGGCTACGTTATATCTTATTATATTAAATAAGAATATATTATTTTTTGGTAAAACTTGATCTTACGTGGAACACAAAATATCGAAGATACTTGTCATTGTGTGCAAAATAAGATAACTAAGTATTACATGCATTGAGTGCTATAGTATAGACTAAATTTACTGAAAATAGAAAATATATCACCTAGTCTAGATGGATTATATTACTTTCTATGTTTGGTGTTGCGTGTCATACCCACTATTGAATAAAAGTTAGAGCTTTATAACTTTTGGGGTATTAGAGATCCAAAACTCAAAAATATATTTTGATATATTTTTTAACATGTTTTTCCCTGCATTAAAATGCCTTTTAATACTTTTAATTTTATTACTTTGGTACCTATTTAGTCAGCCTTAGTAATTAATTTTAACGACCACAATTAAAATTGACCAGATTACCTAATTCGAACCATCAAAATTAAAATTTGAAAATCATTTTATCAAATAAAAGTTTTATAGGTATGAGAAGTTGATTTTAAAATTTAAATACTTAAATGTGTAATTTTTTTTGAATAAATAACATTTTTGAACATTATAACTATATTTACAGTAAAATTATATAGTATAGTGATTATACTGACATAAATTGAGTTATTATAGAAGAAATAAAGGATATGAGGCTTCAAAAGAAATAAAAAAGGAAATATCCCTTTAAAAATACTTGATTCAATGAAAATATTGAAAACTGATTTTATGTTAAAGTAAAATTTTAATTAGTTATAATAATATTTTCCATAGGTATTCTAAGTTCAAATTATATTTTTATATGAATATTTTTATTCATAAAATTCATATTTGATTATATAAAAGGTTCTATAAATTTATAGATACTTTATATATAATGATACAGTCATCCAAATTAAAAGTTTCATGGAAACTTTATTCTTTAACTAATAAACAAACTTTTTAGATAAGCTACAAATTCATACTAAGTGAATTTTGATAGAAGTAATTGGAAAATTTTGTTCATTTTTATTAATTTAAAAATGAAAAAATTATAAATTCATTTTTTGAGTAAAATAATAAAATATAAAAGAAAATATATTTTAAATGGAAAATGGAATTTTCAAATACTAAGTACTATTATTCTTATTTAATATGATCATCCAACTAAATTGTTATTAACCAATTATAAATATCAAACATAATTTATCCTTAATCATATATTTATTTTAATATAAAATTTTGTCACATAAATAGAAATGTTTTAGAAACATACATTTCTAAAAAATAAATGATCTATTTGTTCATTTTATTAAAACTAATTGAATTTTGTTCTTATTTAAAGTACCATTTTTTTATTATAAATATAATCAATACATTAATTACACCTATTCATTATAACTAATTATATACCTATGTTTTAAATTTTTATACATAAATATTTATGTTTTAAATAAATATATTAATGTTTTTTAAGTTTGATGTTGCATGTGGAGAAATATATCAAACACATTAACTTATTTAAATGTAATAATATATTCAAATTTCAGTGTGTTACATTATTCTCCCATTAAATAAATTTTATCCACATAATTTGACTCATAAGATCAGAGTATATTCTTTAGGGAACCCATAATTAACCATACACTACTAGATAATCATGTGTTTATTTAGAATTTTGAGTGAGATTTATCTATATGATAAATCATTATAATCTATTTATAAAGAGAGCTAACCCATTTCTAATTTCACTTAGATTTATACTAAGATTTATATTACTATGAAATATCTTCCTACAAACCAATAAAATGGTTTATATGATAGATATACCACTATGTATTTTACAACTCAATATCTAGTGGTTTGAAAAATATTACATGACATAGGACTCTATAAAATCTTAAGTGAAAACTAACAATTTAATTCCATATAAGTATTTTCATAGTCTTTTAATTGTAAGCTTGTTTTTAATGACTATCTATCTAATTGTCCCTTGGATTGGGATGTTGAGTCTCATAATACCCAATTCTCTTATAATTTATGAAACATATTTTTTACATCTTCTCTATTTTCCTTAAACTTTTGAGTTTTATGAGCTTCAACTCCATACTAATAGTGTTTACTCTAATATTTCTTCCCACGTTTTTTACATGTTGGAGATTGATTATTATTTCTTTCACCATATTTTGCACTTGAATTTATATGATATTCAATCATCATCTTCTTTAGTGTGATTGGGAATTCAACTTTGTTCAGGTTATTAATCAAAATTCTTGATATTTATTTTAACACAACAACAAGATTTCACAGATTAAAATATTATCATGCTAGCTTATAGTTCTTACAACACAACTTGTATCAAACTCATTTCAACCTATATCACTCTCATTTTAACATAAATCATTCTTGGTTCAACCGAGGTCACATTGAGTTGGGTTCTCTCATAATTATTAAACTAATACTGAAAATAGATATAAAAAATTACCAATAAATTTATTAAAGTATTTTAAACCTAAAAATAATTGAAATATATTCTCTAAAAATCCAACGTATCCTACCTCAGACAAAATTAATCATTTATAGAATTATATACCTCAGTATATATATACCATAATCATATAATATCAATAACATATCTTTCACAAAACCTATTTGAATTTATAATACATTAAACCATAATGAGATAATATTTTTATCCAAAAATTAACCATATATTTAACCCTAAATTGTTATTAACATCACACTCATATACTATTCACTGTATATCATAATCCAAAAAATGAGATGAAATTCTCAAAAAATATCACAAATATATCATAAATCCCAAAGTTACCAATACAATCTAACTTAATTATTTAAAATCAAACCACCCATTATTTTCCCATGATCTTGTGTTTATTAAACTTAAGAGTTATATATAACTCAATCACATCTTCTCCAATAGTTATGAAAAAATTTAACATTTTCATAAAATCACATTTCATTGTTCTTAATATAGTTTAATATATGTCACCAAATATTAAAAGTAAAACTAATAAAGAATAATCTATATATCTTTCACATAATCCCCATAACTTTTACAATATACAAGGATGTAATTGATAAATATCACCCACCAATGAAAATAGCTAAGAGTCACAAGAAAATATAAATTTCACTACCTTAGGTAAGACTATGAATATCACCTTTTCTATCATAATATGAATATAATAATATTCTAAACCATTTGATTTTTTCCTTTTTTGGATATAATATATAGCATTTTCTATGTACATAAATTTTCGAGCTTCATTTTTATAATTATGTTTCAACCAAATACTAAAAAAATGGTTATCATAATATCCAAAATATTTATATGAAAACATTAATCTGAATAGTTCTCCCCTTATGACACATTACTTTTTAATGTATGATACTTTCAAATAAACTTCTGACTTAGTTTTTTTAATAAATGGTTATATGTGGTCATTTTTCTATTATTTTCTCTAACCAAATAAGTTAACATCATTATTAAATTGTTCACAATAATTACTATAGTGAATGGTATTAACCAAAGCATTTCCCCTAGAAGTGTCTTCCTTGGAGTCTAGTTACAGGCCCGCTCATCAAGAATCTGCATGATGATTGAGTTAATCACTAAGCAACCCTTTTAGAGGTAATTACCACTAAGTGTATTTATTTTATAGTTGCATCCACTTTCTAGAATCCAAACAGTCATGTATTTCTAGAAAAAAATAAAATCTCTACTTTACCAAAACATAAATTTGTTATCCACTACCTAGACTTATTTAATGGGTTTTAACTAATGTTTTCTTATCAAAATCCCTAACTGAAATGTGAATTATTTCCTTAAAATTGAATCATATACGATTACAAATGTTTATCTATACCTTTGAAATTATTATCAAACTTAACTTGTTAGTCTTTAAATTATCCTAAAAAAGAATCATAATCTCTAAAGTTATACAGACCATTCTTTTAAAACCAATTGTGATACCATGGACCCAGACTACTAGATCTGGTGCTCATAAATACATAATTTACATACTTTCTTTGTAACCATCTATAAAACCATAGATATGGCCGTACATAAATACAAAATCACTAATGATTATCTCTTCAGTAATATAAGAATGATCTTTTCAGTTTTATATATTCAGAGAATTATAACAAAACATTGTATAATAAATCCCATGTTCTTGGTATCAAATGGGAATTTTTCCCATAATATATGAAACTACTTAATTCATGAATTGTATTCAATGTCTACCAAAGATTATTGCAAACATGTTTTACTTCTAAACATTTCACATGTAATAATTTTTTCCATAACCTGGGTAAATGGATACATAAGAAGGGGTGAACTCAAATTATCGGTAATGGAAAACATTACAGCTGAAGAAATTATGACATAAACATGGAATAAATATAATGGTCTGAATAGGTAAATGACAAGAATATATAATAAACTAAAATCTATGAGCATAATATATCCATAAAAATAAATGAAACCATAGATATCATTAATATTGATCTCATAATAATTAAATGAATAATAAATAACATAAAATATATATTATCAGGGCCTTATGACAAGGCACTTTACTTTTCATCAAGACCACAAAGAATACATATTCTTGAATTTGGCAGGTATATGAAAAATTTCTAAACCTATTTTATCACATGGAACATGTTGATTCATTGAGGGGATATATAATTATGGACCCACCCATCACCTGATTAAGTCCAATGAATTCAAAATAAGAGTCATCAACACCTTTTATACCATTCTCTAAAGAACCTCTTGCTAAATGAAACTTGTCTATCTATATAATGTTGAATAAAGAGATCAAATACATAACCAACCTAAATTAGCAGTTAATAATCATCAAGAATGAAAATGATTTTCCTTATATGAATAAAATAGAAGATATGATCATAACCCATAATGAGGAAGAAATTGGATAGATAAAAAATACATATCCAACTTTCTAGTAATCATCCATATTTAATTAACATCATTCATAATGTTAATATTTTTCCCTATGTTAATATAATAACATTCTTTCTATGTGAACATCATATAATCTTAATTATTTAAAATGTTATGTTCACAATTTATAGAATATTGAGTATATTGATATGTCAACACTAGAATAGAAATATCATAATAAATACATAATAAGAAGGTGGATTTTTAAAAAATAATATATCACCTATGTAACAATAGAAACCTAGAAGGATGTTGAAATAGGTTAAAAACATCCCTGCAAAAGAGTTCTTGAATGATACCACCTTAGAAGTGATCATGAATTGGATTTTTTGGCATCTTGAGTTAATTCCCACATTATATATATATATATATATATTAGAGTATAAATAGTGAGACATAAAACCTACTAGGATAAATACCTTTCAAAATGAAAAGGAAAATACAAGTGAAAACCTAAAATATATTTTTTAAGAAAAAATTAACACTAAGATAAAATATGAAGTTATGTGTCACTTCCAAAAGAATTTATCAAAAGGTGAAGTGAAAACTTGTTGAAAATTTTTCTTCTACAATAATCTCTAATAATGGATCTTGGAAAATGAAATAAATTTTTCTAAATGAAATGTGGATGAACAACATTTGATTATGAAATGTGTATTTTTAATACTTGAAATTACCATTTTTGAAACCCCAAATTGTAAAAAGATTAAAAAAACATTCTAGGTATTAATGCTTCATTTTTGAAAATAATATTATAAAATACCATATAATAAAATATTATTGTTGGATAACCAAATAATGGGAGAATAACATTCCAGATAAAACATTATAGCTCAAAGGAGATTTGAGTTACCAATATCCCTTATGAGAAATAAATCTCAAGAAATGAGAAATACCTATCGAAGGGTTTATGTGGTAAGAATATATATCCCCCGAAAATAATTATAGAATACCACATAATATAATCAAATGGAAAATGTTTCAAATTTATAATTTCAAGATATAGACCATAACTCAATGAATTAATTTTATGTTACTAAAAAATCTTACTCTATTGGAAACAAAAAAAAATCAATATCCACTTGGATAAGGGAACATTATTTTCCAATAAATCTGATTAAATATAGGTGGTGTGATAAAAATGCATCCTTGAGATGTAAATATACCTTACCAAGAAATCATAGTGCACAAAATGTATTATGTCTCAAAGAAATTTCATTAAGACCAAGAAAATCATTGGGCAACAATAGTGACAAAATCAAACCCACTTGAAAGTTAAGACTTTTAATTTAACTAAAAATATCATAATAAAAATATAATTCATGATAAGATATCTCAAATAGGTTTTATATACATGAAATAAATTAAATTATGTGCATAATATCAAACCTATCTCAAAGAGAGAAATTTGAAACGAAATCCCTTACCTATTTTCCAAAATTTCATGAATGTACTTTAACCTCATGTGTCACTAATATATCTATCTTAGTAACTTAATTTTAAACCTTACACATATTAATTTTAATTTAAAATTTTAATAAATAGTCATTCTCAACAATAATTCTTCTGATTCTCCATGATGGGTGTTTGTAATTTTGATCATTTTTACTAGTTTCATAATAGTGGTTTTCATGTTTATTATTCATTAAAATTTCATAATTAATATATAAAAAAATTTAATATTATTTATTATTTATAATTATTTATTATGTTTCAAATTCCATTCTTGTGGTTTTTAGTCTTTATCCTTGAAGATGAAATTGATAATAAGCATGTTCAGTGATTCTTGAAAATCGAAGGGTGTATTCTTAATTAATAAATTTAATATTGATATAACATCTACAGAACTAAAAAAATTATTTACAAATTTATATCATATTATACCCATAATTATGTTTCCATATTATGTAGTGATATAAATTTTTAGTATCTTTCAATTAGGTTGTTAAACCGACCCAAACATAAAAATACCCTCATTTAATGAATGGTTATGATGTGGTTTTTTTGTAATGTAATTAATATAGAAGAATTATGATATTATTTAGGATTTATAGGAATTACAATAAAAATTAATAGATGTGAAAATATTATTCAATTTTAAAAAAAGATATTCCTCATTGCACACTTATTTTAAAAAACTAAATTATTAATGATCATTTTTTGTACATATCATTAATATGATATTATATTTTTCATAATAGAACCTTAATGATATCATAAAAATTAAATTTATTCTTTAATCCCATATTTATTTCAAACCTTTTATGGTGGTGAATGAAAACAAAACACGTTACATCATAAAGGCAGTAGTGGGCACAACACATGAATAACATTTTTTTCTTAATGGATATGGTACATGAATAGATAAAAATGATATTTATATCATTATATTAAAATAGATATAATAAATTTAAAATAAGATAATTGAGAAGAAATGTAAGTAGTAGATAGTAATCCCATCAAGGACTTGAATTTTACTTAAATGTATCATTTGAAATGAAGGTGTCATGATAACTAATGGTAACCAGAATCATTTTAAAATTAGTTAGGGCTCTGTGAGTAAAAATATGGAATTTTTTCAAGGAGAAATTCGAATGCTAATTCATTCATGAATTGGTGAAGATGTTAACATTTTATATATGAAGAGAATGGTAGTTTTGGAAATACTCATTGAATTTCAATAATTTAATTTCAACATTGAATGGTTAAGGGATTAAAAAGAGATAAATGAGGAAAGGGGTGAGTTATTATTGATCCAAACTTCATCCATACATTTGAAAAAATGTATTTATCTTGTTTATGTATTTCCATCATAATAAAAAACCATTACCAGTTTTACTTTTTACTGGGGTAACTATTTTTTAACCTTACTAATTAATTTTAACGACCAAAATAAAAATTGAACTGATTACCAAATTATAAACTTATGATTTAAAAATTTAAAACCATTTTATCAACTAAAATTTATACTTGTATGAAAAGTTAAATTTTAAAATATAAGCACTTAAACACATAAAACCATTTTAATAGAAATAATTTTTTTAATATTTAAAAAAAATATAAGGTAAAATTATCTTGAATAGTAATTTTATTAAAATTTTGAGTTTTTGGAAAAAAAATTATTAGATGCTTTGATATCAATCCAAAATAAATCTTCCTCGAAAATACTACTACTAAGATTAAATTTTTATTTTCCAAAAATCACTTTTGAGGAAACGTGGGAAACCATACATGTTCAAGGCTGAATGCTTTAGGCATAGTAAGAAATCACAAAGTCATTAATATTGACACTAAAAAGATTGGAATTTCTTACCTGATATAGTCCCCAATGAAGGGTGTGTGCCTTTGTTTCAAGGTCACATTTGAAAACTTCTTAGAAGTAATTGAAAAGTTTTTCCCATGTTTGGATGTACTCCTCTACATTGATTTTCCTTTCATTGAAGCCATGTGCATGAAGAACGTCTTGTTTGTAGATCTAGTCCCTTCAATCTTTGTTGAAATCAACTAGAAGTTCTCTCTCTAAGATTCTATTCTTCTTCTAATCTGAGTCCATGATCTTAATAGACTCTTCTTTCATTTCTTCATTTGAAGAGATAAGGAGCTCTAGATATTCGTTCCCATCCTTGAAAATACTTGATTCAATGAAAATATAAAAAAACAATTATTTTAAAGCTAAATTTTAATAAGTTAGAAAAATATTTTCCATAAGTTTTCTAAGTAAAAATAATATTTTAAAATGAATAATTAAATTACTAAAATTTATATTTGATTATATAAAAGGTTTCATAAATTTCTAGATAATTCTTTTATAATGATAAATTCATAAAAATTACATGTTTTGTGATAAGCATAATTTTTTACTAAAAACTGAGATTTTTAAAAAATAAGCTTAAAAATCCACACTAAGTCTATTTTGATATTATTAATTAAAAAAGGTTCATTTTTTTAATTTAAATTACCAAATTTATAAATTTAGGTTTTTAATAAAATAATAAAATATAATTGAAATCCCATTTTAAGTAAGAAATTAATTTTTTTGAAATTGACAATTATTATTCATAATTCATATAATTTACCAACTAAATTTGTGTTAACAAATTATTAATATCAGACAAAAATTATCATTAATCATATGTTTCATTAAATAGAAATGTTTATTGCATAAAATAGATTTTTTACTAAAATAATTTTATAAACATTAAATTGTCTTATTTTTCATTTTAGATAAACTAATTTAATTTTATTCTTGTATCACCCCAATACCTTAACATATTTTTTTTTGTTATATTTTTTTGATACCTTTACAGTACACACAACACATGATTTACAAAAAATACTATTTAGTCATGTTTTCCATAGTCAACTAAATTATAACACTATTAGAGTGTTTATATAGTAAATTTTTATATTATATATACATAAAAATATTTTTCCACTCATCTAATATATTTTATAGGAATAATATAAGAACAAACCAAATATTACACTTAAAAATACTATATTATTATTAAGGCATTTTTTCATCCTTTTAATGGAGAAACTATTTTTAATCCAATTTTGAACCTTGTATAAGTTTAATATGTAAAAATAAACTTTATATTGGAAATAAAAGCATGAAAATTATCATAGGGTTATTTTGTTTGTATTTTTCTTTGAAGTTTCAATTTTAATGAATAGTGAAACATACTAAATTTTGGTTCAAAAACTACTATTTCATCTAATTTATTTATAATGTTAAATTAAATTTTAAATTGGTTTAAATTTTTAATTGGATCAAATTGTTATCAATTAATCCAATTTAGTTCATTTTAGATGATTTCACTTTGAAATTGACTATCAAAACATAGCAAACTTTTTAATGTTTTTACTTTAAAAACGAATATTATCATCGAGTATGTAGGATTAAATTTAAATTAATTTCAACCAATTATATTATTTAAATTTGTAAAAATGGATTCCATATTTGGAATCAAAATAATTTAAAATTTCTAATAAAGTAAAATTATTTTTTGACCAAAAATATTAGAGAAGGTAATTAAAATTAATTACAATTATTAAGGAAAAATTTATTTTAATAAAGGTCTAAACATTAACTTAACATACCAAAATGACCTATCCATTTGTACAAAACCAACTTTATGTCCATAATTCTGCCATTAACCTTTAATTATTTAGTTTCATTGGATTTTTATGACTTTTTTTAGGTAAAAACATGGGTACACCTAAGTTCTTTCCAAAAATAATAAGTGAATCATTTTCCTCCCTTATAAAAGGCCACCAACTCTCCACCTTATCCACACCTCTCAAGACACTAAATTTTAGCCAATATATTCTGAAATAGATCCTAAAAATCCATACCTTAATTCTATAAGCCTCCCCTTGGTTAGGAAGCAATCTAAGAAATCCTTTTGGTATAAACCAAAAGGAGTTTCCCGAATAAGTGGCAATAAACTTCCTCAATATTTTTTGATTTATTTCCATTATTCACTCCCTAAAATATTCTTATTCTAGGATTATATAACAAATCCCATATACCAAATATCATAGGATGTTTTTATTATAATATTTTTACCTAAACTCACTCACACTTCCATCTAATGGGTAATGAATATATTGTTTATGTGAACGGTGAACTACCGCCTCACGAAATGATGATTGTTCATTATTCCTTTTCCTCCTCTCATGGTGGAAATTATGATCGAAAATATGTTTATATATGTTATATATTATATTTATTATCACTTTATTCTTTTATAATTCATTTATAACACATACCCTTATACGTTCTATTTTGTGTAAATGTGATAACATCGTTTGCGGAAGTGTGGACTACCACCTCCTCAAAGTAATTTGACTCATTCACACAATAAATAGAATGTATAAAGGATTGTTTTAGTAAAACTATGTAAAATATATAACATATATATGATTATAGTATTATAATATACATATTTATTATCCAGTTTTCATTATTTTAATACAACAATGATATAAAAGTATCAATCATGCATACGTACGACCTACCGTCTCCATAAACGGTGCATTTCATTTTTTATCTCAAAACATTATAGATTATTTTAAATAAACATGTACTGAATATATGTGATAATTAATTCATGGTTTATATTCTATATATAATGAATTCATGATCTAATTTATAGTAATAACAAATCATGAGTGAAAACACACTTGAGAAAACTAGGCAATTTACACCCGAAATAGTTAAAATAATGAATGAGTGTTAACAAACATGTAATAGAATGTTATAATAAGATATTATATAATATTATAAACATGATTATGGTTTTGGTATAAGTTAGTAACATATTTAAAACCACTATATAGTAGTATAAATACAACACAACAAAAATAAGGTTATGGTAGGGTATTTCGTCTAAATTTACATTTCATGGAGACTTATTTGTAGTTATGCTCATAATTTATTTTATATGGTGTATATAATTCCCTTTGACATGTTATATCATGAATATCTTTATTCTCATGATATTATGATTTTAATTTAATTTCATACCTTCATATATATTTTGATTCAAATGTTTCAAAGTGGTATGGGACACTTTGAAATATTTAAAGATTATTCTCCTCTAGAAAATTTGAAATTATTATATTTTCAATATAACATCATTTTGTGATTTAACTTTATCTTGAAACAATAAATTTATTATAATCATTTTTGATTGGAAACTTCCTTGTATATCCACAATTTCATAGGGAAAATATTATTATTTCCTAAACCATATATCATTTTATATACAGTGTTTACATTGACAGTTATTTAATTAACTAGGGAATTAAAGATGAATCAATACCTTTTATTCAATATGGATATTTGATTAGGCATATTATCTATTGATTAAATTGATTATTTTATATCAGTAATGATTTTTACATGCAATTACAGGTGGATCCAAGAATTTATATAGATCCTTGATGCATTAGTAGGTTATCATGAGATAATTAAGTTGGACAAATTTATAGGTTTATACTTGTAGTTTTAAACTATTTGGAGGATGGATATTGAAAGTGTAGGTCCTCATGTTCCTTAGACATGACATCCAATATTAAAAAATTACCTTCATCAATATTTTATTTATCATTATTATTATACATGATGTTTTCATATAATAATATCTATAGATTCATTTCATTCTCATTTTATTGATTAAATGGATTATGTTTCAGTTTCTTACCTTACTATATTGATTATGCCTTGTCCTGTAATTTTAATTGAATTTTCCATAAATTATTTACCTATCTATGTTAATGTTTCCTCATTGATTCATTATTTTTTAAACTTTACTTAAAATTTCTTAGCTTTTGAGCTCACCTTTATTATATTTCCTTTCCCTAGGCTATGAAGAATAAATCTTTGAATAAGCTTTCAAGGATACAATTTATTTCATTTTATTATGTATCATGATTTTATTTTCTATTTCCTAATTTATTATAGGTATCATGTATGTAATCAGAATTTTTAAGACTGTTAAAGTAATCATCCATTTGGTATTTGATTCGTTGTAATCATTCCAATGTGATAAAATAATGCACCATCTACAGGATTTTGGGGTCAGGGTGTTACATTTGGTATCAAAGGAAGTTTAGCAGTAACCTTTGAAACTAGAATTTAAAAAAAATAGATTAAAGAACATAACCATAATATAATCATTTAGTATAATTATAAAATAATATCCTATAATTTTGGTAAGTTAGAAATTATGTGGGTATTTCTAGCAATGCATCTCTGTTTTGATACTACAGGTGGACGTGGTTCGGGAATAGATATACCTTGCAGCATCAACTCTAACAAGGTGTATCGGGCTTGAATCGGTGTAACCTGATACATGACAATGGGCTTTTCTGCACACCATATTTGACCCTCATTAGGGATACACTTAAGATAGTTCATATTTTCATTACCTACCATTTTAATGGATTTAAAAGTAATAATTTCCCAATAGTAACCAAGGATTATGATTCTAGGATTTACGATGCATAAATTTTTCAAACACCCCATGACCAATCAAACTAGCCGTTATGAATTGTAATACCCACTTATTGAAATTTTATAAAATTTATCTAACAAAATGGACCTCATTTTTGGATTCTGAATATCTAAATTAGCTTAGGGTGAATTTTTGGTATTTTTCTAAAAACTTTTAATTTTTGATGAATAGTGAAAAACGCTCCTTTATTGTTTAAAACCGACTTTTTGTTTAAATAATTAATTATTTTATATAAGTTTATTTTAGGTCAAAATAGATAAATAATACGTATATATGTTCAAATTAATTCATTAGAGTCATTTTGTAATAATATTAGATATATAAATTTATTGAACTTTTCACCATCTTTTACCCACCTCCTTGGAGAATTTCCAAATTTGCATAAAACAAAATTTTACCACTTCTATGAGTGGAATTTAAAGAATCTGAGAGCCATGGTTGATATTTTTAATAAAAATTTGGTTCAATAAGATGAAAATAAATTTTTCTGAATAGTAACTTTTTACATTTATTTACCACAGTTAAAAGTAAATAGGGTAATTAGGGGTAAAAGTGATATTATTATTACTCTAACACATGTCCTAATTCTATTTGATAAGTTTAATTCAGCCAAAAACAAACTTAGGAATAAAATATTGTCCTTTAGGTCCACTTTAATTAGATTAGGACATTTATTATTATTTTATTTAAAGAAGAGTTAAAAGAGTTAAATTCAAAGTTTAATAACTAAACCATTTATAATATAGGGTTATACATAATATAAATTAAACTATAAATATTAATTAGAAAGATAAATATATTTCCTACATAATGATATTTTATTTATAATTTTTTGACATTAAATAATTTAATTTATTTATGACACAATGATGACGCATTAATTACCTTACTAAAGAAATATTAAAATAATTGATATTATAAATATCCAAATAATTGTAATTTTAGACTTTTGGTGAATTCCAATAATTTTATAGGTTAATATGACATGTTAGGATTGAACATATAAATTTATTTAGAATTAATAATGTTGTTAGGACTTTAACAATAATCATTTATTAAAGAATGTCAAAATTGACATAATTGAGTTTTAAAAACAAATACTATATTATTGGTTGATATAATATTCCTAAAAATATAAGGTTTGGCCAAAGGGCCTTAATAATATTATATATGTATTTAATGAACCTATTTAGGTTCTCTTGGAAGTTTATAGTAAGTTTATTAAGCATATAATATAAAAATACAAAGATACATGGTAAATGTCAAACTATTTAACAATTAGTTAAACCTAAAAGATAAGGTTCATATGGTTACCCAAACCTATCTAAAACCTATGGTTTGAGAGGTTTTTGACCTATCCTCACCTTATACTCTAAATAAATCATTTTTTAGCCATTATATACCGAAAATTATTTTATTATAAAATAATATTGCAATCTTTTCTTAAGGTTCCCCTCACCCCTCTTATAAAAGGGCACTTCCAATTCTCTTAATTTCACACCTCGAAAGCCATTTGGCTCGGCCAAACCCTGCCCAAATATCCTACCAACCTTCCCCCATTCATCCTATATTCCTTAATTTAGTTATAAAGCCAACCTATGGAGCCCTTTTGATCAAATCAAAAGGAAGGACTCGAAGAAGAGGTAAATCTTTCATCACCTCTTTCAAGTTCTTTTCTTCTTCCACTTTCTATTTCTTTGTTGTTTCCATTCAAAAATAATAAATACAGTTTCTTATTTATACTATTATGTTATTATAAAAATGTTAAAACCATATTCATTATTCTATCCATCCTATAAATGACAAAGTCACCATATGTGCGTACGTACAGATTACCATCTCCACGTCGTGGTGTAGTTTCTTATTCAAACACTTCATCATTTGGATAGGTATAATAATGACTATAAATGATGTAAATAATAAATATAACATGATAATGACTCTTTATATATGACATAACATCCAATTATATATGATTTTAATATCAAAAGAATGACATTGTCGCTCGTGCGTATGTATGGATTAACGTCTCCACGAATGCGATGAGATTCATTCCCCATCGTAATCATTCAAGACTAATTTTCATTTGATAATTTTTAAATAATTAATATAATTATGAATATGAATAATATATATCCTATCCAAAACAAATATTACTTATGTAACAAATCATATAAAGAAAAATGAATCAGTTAACACCCGAAATGATGATACTACTAAAATATCATTAACATAGCAATATTAAAAGATCATATATGATATAATATTAATATATATGGTTCTTATATAATTTAATAAAAATTATTTCACCATTATACAAGAGTTTAACCTACCCTCAACCAATGAAAATTACAAGGTAAGGGTTAATTACCAATCTCTTTACTCTCCAAGGTTCTTTTTATGTAAGTCTCTACTGGGACCTCTTTACCATCCACACCCATGCTTCTTAAAAATGTATTCCAAAACATTTTTACTATTTACTAGACTATGGGTTAAATTTATTTATACCATTGTTTTACTTTTTATAAAATGGGTTTAAAGGAATCATTCCATCATTTTCAAAACAAGGTACCTTAAGACCTTTTTGACAAAATTAAGGTAAGAATGTTTTTTAACTTATAGAGTGGGTGCTGCTATTTTCCTTCATTATAACATCATCAAAGTTTCCCTTACAATATTATAAGAATATTTTCAAAATAAATGTTTTATTTTATAATTTTATGACTTTTAAATGATTTCAAAATAGAAAGAGATATTTCTCTAAAAAAAAGATTTGATTTCATCTATGTCAACATCCTTTGATGGATTGTGAGTTTATTTGAGGATGATTTATTATAATACAAAACATTTATATTGTATTGAATTTTTTGTGATATGTTTTACAATGGATATTTTAGTTTTATACCATTCATGGTTTATGGATAAAAGTATTGACATTTTGTATACTAGTTTTAATACGAATGTTTATGCTGTGTTTAAACCTTTTGATATGAGGAATTAATTGGACTTAGTAAGTGATGGGTGGAGCATGTGATAGCTCCTCTATGTATCGGTTGGTATCATGAGACAAAATATTGTCTTGGCACAAGGCCTTGAAAAAATATTATTTGTAGTCTTGGAACACGGCCTTGTCTATGTGGTTATGTAGTCCGGCATTATGCATTCCATCATTATGAAAGTGGATATTGATATTGCATGTGATTATTCGACTAGTAGAATATCAATGTGAATAAGTAAATTATATTATTTGATTTTATCTTTTCCATATTATGCTTAAGGTCAAGTTTAAAAGGATTTTGTTTTAGTCTTACATTACCTTAAATGTTTATGCTTATTTATGAAAGTTTCCCCTATATTGTTATCCTTACTGGGCATCTGAGCTCACCCCTTTCTATGTTTTATTTTTCCCAGGATACGAAGAAGTAAATTATCATTGACCTATAGGGATAGTATAAGGGATATGAGTGTACTCTATTGAGACTATGTTTTTGTAGTTTTTCATTTTATAATGTAATGTAAAACTTATGAATGTATCTAGTATTTCCAAGGATACTAAACTAATCGTTCTTTAGAGACATTAACTTTTGTGATCATGCTAATGTTATATAATAATGCACCAACTATGGGTAATTAGGGTCGGGGCATTACAGTTGGTATCAAAGGAAGTTTAGTACAAACCTTGAAAGGTAGATTTATAAAAACTCTAATTAGAGAACATTACCCTAAGATAGACTTTGAGGGTTACTATAGAATAATTTCATATAATTTTGGTACTATAGATATTTTGGGAGTTTTCCAAGCAATACATCCCTATCTGGATACGAGCAGGTAGAGGTAGATCTGGCACAAATGTACCAAGGCGTAAAACCCAAAAACACCGCTTTGATCTTGACTCGAATGGGAACTGGTTAACGACAACGGGCTTTGCTGCACTCTTAGTTACGACACTCCCAGGGCATATGCTTAGGATAATTCTCATTTTCTTTACAAACAATTATGAAGGGTTTATGAGTATATACTTCCTCAAAGAATTTTTTTTATGATTTTGGATTATATCCATAAACTGTTTAATTTATGTTAAGTGTTTTACAAGTTTGGATTTATGTATTGCGATTCATAAACTAATCTAGTGAATGCAATTGTTTAGAAATAGGGCGCAGTAGAAGTAATGGAAAATATATCAATGCACATAATCCATGTAGGGATTTACCTCCTACTCAAGATAATTATAGTGGATCTGGTGAAGCAAATGGTGCATATCAGCTTATCTCTATACTTGGACAACTAACTCAGGTTATGAATAATAACCTTACCCTTATGGAGCAACCTAATCCACAATGAAGAGGATCAATGTTAGACTACTTCATGAGGAAACAACCACCAAAATTAAATGGGAGTAAAAATCCATTAGTAACTGAGAAATGGATAAATTCTATAGGGAAAAAGGCCACTGAACTCGTGATTTCAAGGGGAAGAAACACCCTAGTACTTTCCTGAAGGGAATGGGAGTCTATTAAAAGTGTGGTGAAAAGGGCCACCAAACTCATGATTGCAAGGGGAAGAAATAGGTTGTCAATGTTTAATGCTACAATTGTAGAGATAAGGTGCATTATGCAGATGAATGTCCTAAGCACCAAGTGAAATTGTCAAAGAAAATGCCAAGAGAGAAATTCCAAGATTATGCAATCACTACTGCTGAGGTTGAAGCTCTGAAAGGTGTGGCAGAAAGTAATTTAATGGTTTCCTAAAGTTTAGAAAATGCTTTATTTGATTCTGGATCATTTCATTGTTTCATATCTTCCTAGTTTTCTTTAAAAATTAGATATTTTTAATTTTACTTAACAAGGGATTTGTCAGTGAAAACTCCTATGGGAAGTGTCATCACAACAAAGTTTTATGAATCATTTCCCATTAGAGAATATAAATGTTCTTTATCTGCTGATCTCATCATCATACCCATGATTGAATTTGATATAATCCTTAGAATGGATTGTCATTCGAATTTTTATGTGAAAATTTATTGTAAGAAGAAGGAAGTTAAAATTTTCAATGATGATAAGGAGTTACTTATCTTTAGAGAAGAAATTTCATCACTTGATTCTTATCTAGATCCACACCCAGTAGCTCTACTAAGTTAAATTATTGGGGAATAAGAGCATGAAATAACTATGGATGAGGAAAAAATGTTCTAATAGAGGACGTACCTATTGTGGAAGAATATGTTGATGTGTTTCCAGAGGATTTACCTGGACATCCTCCAGAACAACAAATTGAGTTTTCAATGGATTTAATTCCTAGTTCAAGGCCCATATCGAAGACCCCTTATAGAATAGCCATTGTAGAATTAGTGTAACTAAAGAAACAACTAGAGGAATTATGTAATAAGGGATTCATTCACCCTAGTGTTTCTCTATGGGGAGCCCCTGTCCTTTTTGATAAAAAGAAAGACAGATCTATGAGGTTGGGCATTGACTACAGGGAGATCAAGGATATAGCAATAAAGAACAAGTATCCCCTACCTCACATTGATGATTTATTCGACCAACTTCATAGAGCTTAATATTTTTCAAAAATTGACCTTCGATCTGGATTTTATCAGTTGTGTGTGAAGAAGGAAGACATTCCAAAAATAGCATTTCGAACAAGGTATGGGTATTAAGAGTTTACAGTAATGGATTTTTGGCTGACTAATGCACCCACTCTTTTCATGGATCTAATGAACAGAGTTTTCACGAAATATCTTAATGACTTTGTAGTGGTATTTATTGATGATATCTTGGTATACTCCAAAAGCTATGAAGATCATGAAAATCACTTTCGCACCATTATAAAAACCCTTAGAAGAAATAAATTATATGGGATGTTTTGAAAGTGTGAATTCTAGCTTCAAGAGATTTCATTTCTTGGCCATATTGTCTCTAAGGATAAAATATCTATTGATCCTTAAAAGATGGAGGCAATCCAAGAATGGCCATAATCTACCTAAGGTACGTAGTTTTATTGGTTTGGCAAGTTATTATCAGCGTTTTTCCATAATTTAGCTCGATTGGCTAACCCATTAACCAAGCTCACATGCAAAGGGGTTAAATTTGTTTGGATAAAAGAGTGTGAATAATGTTTTAAAGAACTAAAGAGAATATTAGTCAATGATCCTTTCTTGACTCTACCATCAGGGAACGATGGTTTTGTTATTTATAGTGATTCTTCAATGAAAGTACTTGGTTGTTTCATTATGCAGATTGATAGAGTTATTTCCTATGCATCATGAAAACTAAAAATTCATGAGAAAACTACCCTACTCATGATCTTGAATTAGCAGTTGTAATCTTTGTTCTGAAAATATGGAGACACTATCTCTATGGTGAAAAATGTGAGATTTATACTGATCACAAGAGTTTCAAGTATATTATCTCACAAAAAGAACTCAACATGGGGAAAAGACGATGGCTAGAACAACTCAAGGATTATGATTGCAAAATACACTACCAACCGGGGAAGGAAAATAAGGTGGAAGATACTTTGAGCAGAAAGGATCATGGAGTTTTGAACACGATGAGAGTTTAAAGGGATATTATTTTCATGTGTATTGTGAAAATGGATATGGGAATAATCATGGAAGGTGAAACATCAATAGTTTTTCAAATGGTTTCCAAACCACCTTTTCTAGAATTGATAAAAAGTTCTCAGGCTAATGATGAGGAGTATCAAAAGAAGATTAAAGCTGTGAATGATGGGAGATTGAGTGACTTCATATATGAAAATGGGATTTTGAAATTTGGGAAGATACATTGTGTTCCCAATATACTGGATCTAAAAAGGGAATTGTTAGAAGATGATCATAGCTCCAATTTCTCTATACACCCTGGTAGCACCAAGATGTATAGTGATTTGAAAGAACATTTTTGGTGGGACAACATATAGAGGGAGATTACAGATTTTGTGTCAAGATGTATGGTTTGTCAACAAGTGTAAGCTATAAGGAAACAACCTGGAGGAGTCATGAAACCTCTTCTCATACCTGAGTGGAAATGGGATTATATTACGATAGACATTGTCATGGGGCTACCAAATACTCCTTGAAAGAATTATGCAATATGGGTCATTGTTCATCATCTTACAAAGTCAGCACATTTTCTTCCTATAAGAGAAGATTTACCACTTGAACGTCTTGCAATACTATATATTAATGAATTTGTAAGACTTCATGGAGTAACTTTATCGAATTTTTTTTATCATGATCCCCATTTTACATCAAGATTCTGGAAAATTCTTCAGAACGCCCTGGATACTGAACATCGTTTGAGCACTTCCTACCACCCTCACACTGATGGACAATCAGAACGGACTATTCAAACCTTAGAAGACATGTTGAGATCTTGATCACATGACTTTCCAGGTTTGTGGGATCAATATTTACCTCTGGAAGAATTTTCCTACAACAATATCTTCCATTCAAGTATTCAGATGGCACCATATGAAGCGTTATATAGAAAGAGATGTCGCACACCAACTTGTTGGGATGTCGTTGGTGAAAGAAAACTTGTATACCTAGAACCTAATGAGGAAACAATGGAAAAAGGTGAAGGTTATACATACCCACATCAAAGAAAAACAAAGTAGGAAAAAGAGCTATGAAGATAAAAAAAGGAAGGATTTGGAATTTCAGGTAGGAGATCATATTTTCATGAAGGTATCTCTGAGGAAGGGTGTTATATGTTTTGGTAAGAAGGGTAAATTGAGTCCCAGATACATTGTACCTTTTGAAATTCGAGAACGAATTGGAATTAAAGATCATCAATTTTCAATGCCTCCAAGACTCTCCAATGTTCATGATGTGTTCTATGTATCACTGTTGAGAAAATACATGCCTGACCCAATGCATGTACTCACCAATGAGGAAATTGAACTGGAACCTAATCTGTCTTATTGTGAATAGCCTGCCAAAATTATTAATACAAGAGAATAAGTGCTGAGAAACCAGATGACTCGTCTAGTTAAAGTTATATGGAGAAAACATAAGATGGAAGAGGCAACGTGAGAACTAAAGGAACTTATGATGAATAACCACCCAATCCTTTTTGTGCGGTAGTATTATAGAAATTTTGAGAAAGAAATTATTTGAAGGAGGGAAGAATGTAACACCCCTATATTCCATGGTACATTTCCCTTTGAATAATGCAATAGCTTTCATTGTACGCAACTTCAAGATTCTAACACACTGTGACCAATCAAACTAGATGTTATAAATAGTAATACCCACTTTTTGAAATTTTATAAAATTTATCTATCAAAATGGAATTCATTTTTGGATTCATAATATCAAAATTAACTTAGGGTGAATTGTTTGTATTTTTCTGAAAACTTTCAATTTTTGATGAATAGTGAAAAACACTAAGTTATTGTTTCAAACTGACTTTTTATTTAAATAATTATTTATTTTATTTATATTTATTTTAGGTCAAAATAGATACATAATACCTATATATGTTAAATTTAATTCATTTGAGTCATTTTGAAATAATATTTAATATATAAAATATTATTGAACTTTTCACTGTCTTTTAGCCACCTCCTAAGAGAATTTGCAAATTCACATAAAGCATAATTTTACTGCTTTTGTGAGTGGAATTTCAAAAATCTGAGAGACAAGGTTGATACTAGTAAGAAAAATTTGGTTCAGTAAGATGAAAATAATTTTTGGTGAATAATAACTTTTTACTTTTATTTACCACGGTTAAAAGTAAATAGGGAAATTAAGGGTAAAATGATATTATTATTACCCTAACACATGTAATAATTCTATTATATAAGTGTAATTCGACCAGAAAAAACCATAGGAATTAAATATGATCATTTAGGTCTACTTGTATTAGATTAGGACAATTATTATTATTTTATTTAAAGAAGAGTTAAAAGAGTTAAATTCAAAATTTATTAACAAAAACCTTTTTAATATAGGGTTATACATAATATAAATTGTACTATAAATATTAATTAGGAATGTAAAATTATTTCCTACATAAAAATATTTTATTTATAATTTTTAGACATTAAATAATTTAATTTATTTATGACACAATGATGAGGCAGTAATTACCTTAATAATGAAATATTAAAATAATTGATATTATAAATATACAAATAAATGTAATTTGAGACTTTTGATAAATTCCAATAATTTTATAGTCTAATATGACATGTTAGGATTGAACATATGAATTTATTTAGAATTTATAAAGTTTTTAGGACTTTAAAAAAATCCTTTATTAAATAATGTCAAAATGTACATAATTGAGTTTTTAAAACAAATACTATATTATTGGTTGATATAATATTCCTAAAAATCTAAGGTTTTCCAAATGGCCTTAATAATATTATATATGTTCTTAATTAACCTATTGGTGTTATCTTTGTAGATTATAGTAAGTTTATTAACCATATAATATAAAAATACCAAGAGACATGGTAAATGTCAAACTCTTTAACTAAGAGTAAAATCTAAAGGATAAGGTTAATATGGTGACCCAAACCTGTATAAAACCTATTGGTTGAGTATTTTTCGACCTAATATCACCTTATCCTCAAAATAAATCATTTTAGAGCCATTAGAAACCGAAAATGGTTTTATTATAAAATAATATTTCAATATTTTTCTAAGGTGCCCCTCACCCCTCTTATAAAGAGAACTTCCCATTATCTTAATTTCACACCTCCAAATCCTTTTTTCTCGGCAAACCCCATCCCAAATATCCTCCCAACCTTACTCCCTTAATCCTATAGGCCTTATTTTAGTCATAATTCCAACCTAAGGATCCCTTTTGATCATATCAAAAGGAAGAACCCGAAGAAGAGGTAAATCTTTCATCACATCATTCAAGTTCTTTTCTTCTTCCACTTCCTCTTTCTTTTTTGTTTCAATTATAAGATAATAAATTCAGTATCTTATATATACTGTGATGTTTTTATAAAAATGGTACAACCATATTCATTATTCTATCCATCCTATAAATGAAATACTCACCGTACTTGCGTACGTGCAGATTATCGTCTCCACGTCGTGGTGTAGTTTCTTATTCAAACACTTCATCATTTGGATGGGAATAATAATGAGTATAAATGATTAAAATAATAAATTTAACATGATAATTATTCTTTATATAATATATACCATCCAATTATATACAATTTTAATATAAAAATAACGATATTGTCGCTCGTGCCTACGTACGGATTACCGTCTCCACGAACGTGATGATATTCATTTCACATCGTAATAATTCAAGACTAGTTTTCATTTGATAATGTTTAAAGACTTAATATAATTCTAAATAGGAATAAGATAAGTCCTATCCATGAAAAACATTACTTATGTAATAGAGCATATAAAGGAAAACAAATCAGTTAACACCCGAAACGATGATACTGCTAAAATATCATTAACAAAGCAATATTAAAAGATCATATATGATATCATATTAATATATATGGTTATTTTATAATTTAATAACAATTATTTCACCATTATACAGGAGTTTAACCAACTCACAACCAAGGAAAAGTACAAGTTAAGGGTTAATTTTACAATCTCTTTATTATCCGAGGTTGTTTTTACGTAAGTATCTATTGGGACCTATTTATCATCCACATCCATGCTTCTTAAAAATGTATTCCAAAACATTTTTACTATTTACTAGACTATGGGTTAAATTAATTTACACACTTGTTTTACTTTTTATAAAATGGGTTGAAAGGAATCTTTCTGTTGTTTTCCAAACAAGGTACCACATGACATTTTTGACAAAATTAAGGTGAGAATGATTTTTTTAACCTATACGGTGGGTGCGGAGATTTTCTGTCGTTATAACATCGTTGAAGTTTCCCTTACATGTTTATACACTAGTGCAAAAACACTTTTTAGCGTCGGTTTTTTTAAATTTTTAACGTCGGTTATAAACCGACGTCTTTATAGGCGACGTTAAAAATACAGTTTTCGCGTCGGTTCATAGAAACTGACGCGAAAAATAATTCGCTTATGAGCTTCGGCGTCGGTTTTTTATAAAACCGACGCCGAAGCTACATTTAGACATTATTTTCCGCGTCGGTTCATTAAAAACCCGATGCGGAAAATAGAGTCGACTAGGTTTTCAGCGTCGATTTTATATAAAACCGACGCCGAAATATCGGTTTTCCGCGTCGGTTTTTCTAAAAACCAACGACGAAACTAATTTACACAGGACTTTCGGCGTCGGTTGTTAAAAAAACCGACGCCGTAAACAAATTTTTTTTAAAAAATATTCGGCGTCGGTTTTTAAAATAACCAACGCCGTAAATAATTTTTTTTTTAAATAAAATACATATATTTTCTCCTCCAAAAAAATCAGAACCCTGAAAAAAAAACAAAGTATACAAAAACAATTAAACAGCTTTAACAGAAGTACTTGAGAAAACTCAAAGTAAAGCAGAATTAAAATACACGTACCTACATGGTGCATTTTCTTAATCTAACCATACTCAGTATCAATCATTGTAAGTTTCCTCCCATAGATAGCACCAATCCTGTCAAAACAGTAATGAAACTAAGGAGATGTGCGTGAAAAAATCAATCCAAGATATTAGTGCAATGAATAAACATTAAATGAAAATGTGTAATTTATTTGAATCATTCATTTTTTCACAAAGTAAATTACCAAAATGAAATGTTACGACTCCTGATCAAAATTCCAGGAACACTCGGCCGATGCAACCTCTTCCTCACCTCCCCCACTGAAGATGTTGGGGGTTTCTTTTCACCATAAGATCCCCACCACCCCCAACCTCAGGTTTTTATATTTGCTCTGTATAGACGTGCATTACCCATTCACTATTGTTATTTGTTTAAGTTATGGAATAATAGAGAAATAAGTTTGAGTGCAAAAAATATGTTAGAAAATTGAAATCAAATGCAGATTGAAGAGACATAAAGAAACATACCTTAAAAATTGACGCCTTCTATTTTATCTTTGTGCAAACCCACTAAGCGATGTTTCAGGTATTATGTGATATGCTTCTCGGCAATCATTTTCCGATATTTATTTGCATAAAAAATAAAAAGGCCTAGAAGATATTGATGTGCATGCAAGGGAGACAATTTTTAGTGTTTGTGAATGTTATTTCGCTATACGAATCTCTATGTTCATGATCCAAGTACCACCCTCCAGATCTGTCACTGTACAGAAACATGATTTTAAGAAATAACAATGAAAAGAAATATAATAACTAATTCTGAATTAAAATACACGTACCAGAAATATACGACATGATTATTGTTGGTTATTGTTGATGGATTCATTTGATTATTAGTAGATTCAATAAAACAGTTTTTGCAGAGGCACTTGAGAAAACTCAGTAAAGCAGAATTAAAATACACGTACCTGAAATATATGACATGCTCATTGTTTGTTATTATTGAAGCATTCATTTGATTATTAGTAGGTTCAAACACCTAATATATCATAAGAGTTAGTTTTTTAAACCCATATATATTATTATTTATAAATATTAGTATATACATACCTCAAATCTTAATCAGACTAAACAAATAGTCCGCAAAAGTAGATTGAATATGGATCATATCAGATTGAGAATATGACTGTGAATCATTGAATACCTACAATAATATTGAATGATATGAAATTAATAAATAGAAGAAAGTGGATGAAAATATATAAAAAAATTAATACAACTAACCTTATGAAAATCAGTAGTTTCCCCAGTTGTGATTATCTCGTACATAAATCGTAGAATATAATAACCACATTCAACATGTCCATTTTGACGATGACACTGCAGTTATAAAACATTTAACTAATAATGAAACCCAATATATAACAAAAATATAAAAACTAATTACCTGTACTTCCACATATTTGATTTTCGTTGGTTTCTTTTCCTTTGTAAAATGTTTCCATGAACTACATTTTTTTATATAAGAACTAATAAAACTTGTGTAAACAATTAAAATTAAACATAACAATCTTCTAAAAATAAGAAAACAACTTACCTGTTTAATAAGTTGGAAAACGGTTTACACACTTTTCCTAATAAAGAGCAAAACCAATATAAGGTGCATTCATTTGGGCAAAATACACCTAACATCCAATGCCCCCTATAATACAAAAGGTTCACAATTAATGACATTATAATGATCATGAGTTCAAAATTATGTTGATATTCGTACTTATCAAGAAATGGAAAAAACCAGCACTGAATCTCTGTTTGTGATAATCTCTCGGATATATATTGAACTCTTTCATCATTTTTTACATGTTTGACTTCCAAGGAAATGTACTCTGGATCTATAAAGATGTAAATGCTTGTAGTTTCATTTTGTAAAAGAATCTTGTATAGATACCTAATTTAAAAAGAAAATATAGTTAGTCAATGACATAACAATATTTTATTAAAGAAATAGCAATTCAAACGTCAATTTACTTACATGGAAAACAACTGCACCACATTCAGCCCGATCTCTTCAAAATTAACTAAATTCATGATATCTTCTTTCAATATTCTCAATTTATAATTTCTTCCACATATATCGGACGTCATCCGAAACTCATAGATAAAATTCAAGGAAGAAGAGCACTGAGATAATCTTTTCAACCCAGAAGAAATATCAGAAGTATCTACAGCCGACTGTTTCTGAACATTTTGCTGCATTTGTACAGTTTCTTTTGCTTTCAGATATTCCTATATAAGTTAAATGTCAGAAAACATTATAAGTAATTTGGAATCATTTCTAATTACTATTTAAAAAAACTCATACCTCATGTGAAATATAACGAAGAAGTGCAGTTGGCCAAAGTAAAAAATGGCCCATACATTCCCCAACACTGGTGATCTCCGCAGTAGGAAATGGTAGTAGAGTAGTAGGATCTATAATAACAAGTACTGATACTCTAACCTGACCCATCTGCATAGGTTGATGATGTACCGAGTCCCCCAAAAAATACACTTGTCCTAACGCAACAATATGTACATGAGGATCTCCCGCAAACAACTCACAATATAAGGTTCGATCCGATGGAGGAGGTGGAGGCTCAAAGTTAGCAGGTGGGGCAGGGTAGTCAGGGTGAGCAGGATGAGAAGTCAGAAAAATGTAAAGGGTATATTAGTGTTTAAAATTTATAACATAGAAAAATTGATTAAAAATTAAATAAAATGATATACCTCAAATGGTTGCGCAGACGGGGCAGGGTAAGCAGATGGGGAAGGGTAGTCCGGGTGAGTTGGCTGAGAATGTTGAAAAATGAAAAATTTATATCAGTGTTTATAATTTATAAAATAGAAAAATTGATGACATTAAATAATATACCTCGGAAGGCTTCCCAGACGGTGTTGGGTAAGCATATGAGGCAGGATAGTCTGAGTGAGTAGGCTGAGAATGTTGAAAAATGAAAAAGTTATATCAGTGTTTATAATTTATAGAAAAGAAAAATTGTTAACAGTAAATAATATACCTCGGAAGGATGAGAAGACTGTGACTGTCTTGCCAAGTGTTCTAATAAAGCCTTCTGTACTACTGCTTGAATTTGATCACCCACAGACCGTTTCATATCCTGCAGCTCTTCTTTTAAGGATTCGATTTCCGGGTCTCTTGGTTGCTTACTCTTACCAAAAACCTTCCGAATACTAACACCCGCCTGATATCCTCTAACACGGCCGGGGTGTTCAGCCTTTCCCAAAGCAGTGGCTAGGATATCCATCCTACCCTCAGGGATAAAAGAGCTATGTGTCTCTTTCTCCTGAAGTTCATCCTGAAATGAAAAATAAAAAATTTATATTAGTGTTTATAAATTATAAAAAAGGAAAATTGTTAACAAAGAATTAATATTTACTTACAATTATATCAGCCACTTGATGAGCTTCTTCTGTAAGATATTGTTCATTTTTTCTTCTTCTTGCTCGTTTCCATTTCTCATGGCGAGTGGGAGGAGATGGAGGACCATACTGGACCTCTTCTGAACCACTACTTGATCGAGCTCTTAATGCTTCAAATTTTTCTTCAATAATTTTCTGCTCCAAATACTAGTATCCTCCACGTGATAAAGTATGAGGGTATACGTTTTTCAACTGGATCTCCTGATGAGATCTTCTGGAGGCCTATTACATAAAAATAAACACATAAGTAATAAGGAAAATATAGCATAAATTTTAAAATATAAAACAATTACAATACCTGAAATTTCTCTTCCTGACGACTGTCAACAAATCGCTTCCATGTTTCTTCATCTATATATGGATACTTAAGACATGGGCTTTCAAACCTTCTCTTTCCAAAAACATAATCTTTCGTCATTTTGTTTTTAAAATCTCTCCATCGAACCGCCACTAAAGAGAGATGTCTTTTCCTAATTTCTTTGGTTTCCTCAAAATTGAATGTCATCTGTAATTGAAAAAATTAAATATGTCATTTAAACTATATAATATTAAAAAAATGAGATAAAATAAATAAATAAAGATATTTTACCATCACGGCCTCCCAAAGCTGTTGCTTCGCCGTCCTGTCCATTGACTTCCAATCAGGATATAAAATACTAATCCTGCAACGGCTCTGCATCGCTATATAACTGACAAACTGAACTGCATTTGGGCCAACTGCATTATTATTATCATCAAAATGGATGTGTGATTTGTTATCATCACGAGCAAGTGATAGTTTTGGTAAACGTGTAATACCACGTTTACCAACTAGAGAACTTGATTTTTGAGTAGTAACTGGAGAAGTCTCCTCCGCCGAGGATGCATCAGTAGTCCTGCAATTTTTTTTATAAATTAACAGTTTTATTTCATTAAATATGTATATTACTGAATATTTAATAATATGTCAAAATAGATATACCTCGGTAACTGCTCCTCTCTATCTGTATTTGACATTGCTACTAGAAAGTGTAATGAAATTTTGGGTACCTGCATATCATTAGAAAACTGAATAATTAGAAACAAGGAAATGAAAAATAAATATGTAAAAATAGAGGCATGCATTTGTAAGTTTTAAAAATAGACACAAAATATAAATATTTACCAGAAAAATTAGGAGACTAATTTATTGTTTTCCCACGTCCCTTCATCATGATCGGTACGTACTGCATGCACTATGTCTGTCTTTTATTCATTGTAATCATCTGAAAATTGCATAATAGATGAATAAGGCTCATGTAAATCACTAGCATCATCAGAATCATCATCATCACCCAAATGATATCTTTTCCCTTGCAAAACAACTGACCACTGATCATTCGACGGATCAATGACATAAAATACTTGTTTTGCATGTGTCGCCAAGATAAATGGTTCCTCATTGTGATTAAATATTTTCAAATCAACCAGTTTAAACCCATATTCATCATGTTTCACGCCACTATTACTATCAAACCAATTGCACTTAAAAATAGTGACTCAAAATTTAATATAATCAATTTCCCATATGTCTTCAATAACTCCAAAATATGATGTTGATGCAGAAATTGGGTTTTTATCTTTGGCACTCAAAAAATGCACTGCTTCAGCGAATACCATCACACCACTATTCTGAACGGTACTCTTGTCATCCAGGTTTTTTGTGTAAAATTTGTAGCCATTGATATCAAAACCAGACCAAGTGATCACATTAAAAGATGGTCCCCCTGATAACCACTTCAATGTTTCTGATACAGATATATCTGGGGTGACTTTCTCTTTAAACCATGAAACAAATGTCTTCTTATGCTCAATCATCAACCACTTTTCATTTCTTTTCTGATATCGTAACTTTAATTCAGCAATATGTGAGGATATATATGGTTGAACCTCATCTGTGTTATTCAAAATGTATAAATGTGCTTGCATCACTTCATCACGTGGAATGAACTTTACCTTTAAGCCTCGAACCCCTCTACCTTCTCTGTCAACTGTCATATGTCGAGATAGAGGGAGACCAATATGCTCCACCTCATTCAAATAATCAGTACAGAACTCAATCACCTCTTCTGATACATATTTTTGAACAATAGAGGCCTCTGGTCGATAAGGATTTTTAACATATCCTTTCAAAATTTTCATATATCTTTCAAAAGGATACATCCATCTTAAATAAACAGGCCCACACATTCTTATCTCACGCACCAAATGAACCAATAGATGAACCATTATATCAAAAAATGTGGGTGGGAAATACATTTCTAGTTGACAAAGAATAAGAGTTGCTTCATTCTCCAACAAATCTAACAAATTTGGATCAATGACTTTGCTACAAATGGATTTAAAGAAATTACATAACCTGATGATTGTCTTCCTGACAGCTTTCGGTAATATACCACGCACTGCTACTGGTAGAATTTGTTGCATTAACACATGGCAATCATGTGATTTCATACCTATTAATTTACAATCCTTCAATGACACAAAATTATTCACATTTGAAGAAAAACTGCTAGGTACTTTAATACCATGAAGACACTGACAAAAATTCATCTTTTCAATCTTTCTTAATGTGTGACAAGTCGGAGGTAAATATGTTCTTTTTCCTTTCACAGCGGGAGCTAACTCCAAACGTATTCGCATTAATATCAAGTCCAATCTAGCATGTAATCCATCTTTTGTCTTTCCTTTTATGTTTAACAAAGTTCCAATCAAACTATCACATATGTTTTTCTCAACATGCATAACATAAATGTTATGTTTTATCTCTAAAAATCTCCAGTAAGGTAGTTCGAAAAAAATAGACTGCTTCTTCCAGATATGTTTTTGTAAACCAGAACTTTTTCTCTTTCCAAATGTTGAATCAATATCTTTCACTCTGTCATAATATTCTTCAGCTGACAATGGTTGAGGGGGGAGGTTGTATTCTTGTAAACCGTTAAATACTTTTCTCAATCTACGATAAGGATGATCAATTCGCAAAAATCTTCGATGTCCCATGTACACTGTCTTTCTTCCATTCTGCAATTGATAATATGAAGTTTGTTCTTTACAAATTGGACATGCTTTATGTCCCTTAACACTATATCCCGATAAGTTTCCATATGCAGGAAAGTCGTTTATAGTGAACATTATCATAGCACGCAAAAGAAAATACTCTTTCTTGTATGCATCGAAAACTGTAACACCTTTCTCCCATAGCAGTTTTAAATCCTCAATCAATGGTGTAAGATACACATCAATATCATTTCCCGGTTGTTTTGGTCCAGAAATCATCAAGCTCATCATAACATATTTTTTCTTCATACATAGATGTGGGGACAAGTTGTAAAGTACCAGCAAAACAGGCCATGAACTATGTTGGCTACTGAGGCTTCGATATGGATTCATTCCATCAGTACACAATCTCATTCTGAGATTTCTAACTTCACTTCCAAAATCATGAAATTTTTTATCAAAACTCTTCCACTGTGGTGAATCGGCAGGGTGACGTAAGTTACCATCAGAAATGCGCTCATCTGAATGCCATCTTAACCTTTTTGCATCATTTGAATTTGCAAATAGACGCTTCAAACGAGGAATAATTGGAAGGTACCAAATTGCTTTAGATGGAGTTTTGATTTTGGTACCTAAAAATAAATCAGAATTGAATTATCAAAATTGTTTGAAAAAAATATTGGATGATATCATTGGAAAGTAAAAAAATTGATTTTTCATAACGTTACATGACATCACCTGAAAATGAATCTAAGTTGACTTTCTCATCCATCTTATAGCGCGATGTTCCACATGTAGGACAACTTGATAAATGTTCATTTTCTTTCCTATACAGTACACAATCATTGGGGAAAGCATGTATCTTTTTATACCCCAATCCCATTGGGCATAATATTTTCTTCGCCTCATAATTGGAATCTGGAAGCCCATTGCCTTCTGGAAGAAGCTCTTTTAAAAGCTCAAGTAAACTAGAGAAACTTTTATCACTCCACCCATTTTTTTCTTTTAAGTTAACTAATCTCAAAACTGCTGATAACACTGTATATTTACTACAACCTGGGAATAATGGTTTCTCAGAATCTCCATACAATCGTTCAACAGTTGGTGTTTTTTCGATGGTTTCAACACCTAAATCATGAATTAATTCTTCAATACGATCCTCTGCCTCATTATGAATATCGTCATCAACATTGGATGTTGAATTTTCAGTTCTTTCACCATGCAAGATCCAACGTGTATAATTAAGGCTAAAACCATAACAAATGAGATGATCCTTGATTTCTCTAAAGTTTAACTTTCTCATATTTACACACTTCAAACATGGACAGAAAATCAAATCAATATTTTGATTATGCCGTTTAACAAATTCCAAAAAAAATTCAACTCCTCTTTCATATTCACTAGTAGTTCTTCGTAGATAAATCCAATTATGATCCATTAATACCTGATATCACAATATAATTGATGAATATATTAAAACATAGAAACATTTAAATATCTATCAGATAAATTTTAAACAAAAATATATTCCATAAAAACTATTGATAATCAGATAAAAGACATCTGATATGAAACACGTTTACAAATAGAGTAAACAGTTTATTTTCATATTATATACATGTGTGTTATATTGAAATACATGGACAAAATGGTTAAATCAAAGGTTTCATTTTTTGAAAATAAAGTTTCATGATATAAATATCATATGAATGACATACAAGATAATATGATTTCTCACTATGACTACTATTGATCACACTATATTTATTTTTTTATTCATTTGATGTAACATGAATGAATCATGGAAAAATTAATGTGAAAAATAGTGCAATAACTATCCTCATTTAAGACAATGTGTATTAAGAGACATGATACAATTTTTGGTGACTATGATAACTCAACTCCCTCAATCCATGAGTTTTATAATAGGGAATTATGAACATATAAATTCATTATGGAGGGATAAAAATTCCATTGCATATTGTAGGTGACAACTTACACCCCCTTCCATGGGTCTATTGCAGTAAAACATGTCAAGGAATGGATCAACATGAAGAGAAATATATTATCCATCCATGAAAGATTAGATCATGAGAATGTTTTATTTGAAGCCTATGACTTAGAGGGTGGAAATAAATCATTTCATGACTATTATTTAGAGGGAGAGAAAGATGAATAAATATAATCAATGGAATGAGATAAGTTTAAGAGGATATTTATTAAAAATGCATGAATCTAACCCCACATATGAAAGTGGAAAGGTATTTTTGAAGATTAATAGAGGGATAATGATTATATTATTATCTACGAAGAAATAATTACAATACATTAAATATATGATTCTAGTCGTATTATGGACATTGCAAGAAAAAATATTTATTATATAATGGCATGAAAATAATTATTCAAATTTTTTTAACATAATAGATAGTGGTAATTATTCATGTCTTAGTTAAATGATGAGAACTAAAGAGAATTGAGGAATTTGGCTTGGTAAATCTCAAGAAGGAATGAAATAACAACAAAATACATGCAAAAATGTGAGTGAATTCATTTAACATAATAAAATTATTTTTTTGAAGAAGAATTTATTAAAATGGAAATGGAATTAAAAATATAGTACTTCATAATGTAATGAAAGATCATTTTAAACAGGAATAATGATAATACAAACAAAAAATTTGATGTTCAACCCGAATGGAGATGTTAAATCCAAACTGCGACTGGTATAATTACTTCCAAAAACAAACAATATCAAATCTACACCAACAATGATAATACAAACAAAAAATAATGATAAATTACAACTAAAATCTAACCAATAATCAAAATCACGCAAAATAGGGTTATTGATAAAGAAATAAACAATGGGATATGAAACAAGAGATAAAGAAGAAGAACACATACCCAAAATCGTGCAGACGACAAAAAACCTTCAACAATGGCCGTCCAAGATCTCAAATCAGGTTCGAAGGTCGTCGGGAGTCCGAAGCGCCACAGCGGAACTCGATTTCGACGATCGAACAAAATGAGGGTTTCTGACCGTGAATATTTTTAAAAGAATTTTCGCGTCGATTTTAAGGAAAACCGACGCCGAAATGTTATTTTAAAATTTTCGGCGTCGGTTTTTAAAATAACCGACGCGGAATATATTGTTTCGGCGTCGGTTTTCATGAAAACCGACGCCGAAACATTTTTAAAAATTTATTTTCTACGTCGGTTCTCAGGAAAACCGACGCGGAATATATTTTTTTTATTATTTTCGGCGTCAGTTTTAAAAAAACCGACACTGAAAACTTTTTTAATTATTTTCCGGGTCGGATTTGAGGAAAACTGACGCGGAAAATATCCGAAAACTTTTTTTAATTATTTTCCGCATCGGTTTTGAGGAAAATCGACGCGGAAAATATGTATACTAATATTATTGGCGTCGGTGTTCTTCAAAACCGACGCGAAATATCAACGCATAATTATTTTTGGCGTAGGTTTTTTGTAAAACCGACGTTAAAAATTCCCCGCACATACTATTCGCATCGGTTTTTAAAAAACCAACGTTATTACGACGACGTTAAAGCCCGTATTTCCACTAGTGATAATAATATTTTCAAAATAAATGTTTTCTTTTATAATTATATTACTTTTAAATGATTTTAGTTTAGAAAGAGATATTTCTCTAAAAAAAGTTTTTATTTCATCTATGTCAACATCCATTGATGGATTGTGAGTTTATTTGAAGTTGATTTATTATGATACAAAACTTCCATATTGTATTGAAGTTTTTATGATATATTTGACTGTGTATGTGTTATTTTTATACCATTCATGGTTTATGGATAAAAGTATTGACATTTCTTATGCTAGTTTTAATACGAATGTTTATGTTATGTTTAAACCTTTTCATATGAGGAATGCATTGGACTTAGTAAGTGACGGGTGGAGCCCGCTATAGCTCCTCGATGCATTGGTAGGACTCATGAGACAAACTATTGTCTTGGAATATGTCCTTGAAAAAATCTTATTTGTAGTCTTGGCACAAGGCCTTGACTATTTGGTTATGCAGTCTGGCATTATGCATTCGATCATTATGAAAGTGGCTATTGATATTGCATATAATTATTAGACTAGTCTAATATCCATGTGAATAAGTAAATGGCATTATTTGATTTTATCTTTTCCATAATATGCTTAAGTTCAAGTTTAAAAGTATTTTGTTTTAGTCTTACATTGCCTTAAATGTTTATGCTTATTTATGAAAGTTTCTGCTATATTGTTATCTTTACTGAGCATCTCAGCTCACCCCTTTATATGTTTTATTTTTCCCAGGATGTGAAGAAGTATATTATGACTGACCTGCAGGGATAGTATAAGATATATGAGTGTGTCCTATGGAGACTATGTTGTTGTAGTTTTTCATTTTCTAATGTAATATAAAACTTATGAATGTGTCTAGTATTTTCAAGGCTACTAAACTAATTGGTCTTTCAAGACTTGATCTTTTGTGATCATGCCAATGTTATGTAATAATGCACCAACTATGGGTAAATATGGTCAGGGCGATACAGATAACCTTATATGCTCTATTACTTTATGCAGCAGAATCCCCATCATTTAGTGTGACTAATATACCAATTGTTGTTGAGTAATGAATTATGTCTATAGATAAGATATTTATGGCCTTAGAATACAAAAAAAATGTAAAATGTTACACTTAAGGTCTGTTGTCTCTAAGGTGATGTTGGCCAATGGTGGTCTCTAATCAAGAATACAAGGGAGGAAGAATAAATTGAAATCCTTGAATAGATAACTTTTAAGGAGTCATTATTCGATAAATACATCCCTTGTGAACATATAATTGAAATAAAGTGAAAGTTTCTTAGATTAAAAAAATAAATAATATAGTGTTGTAAATTATAAATATTTCTATAAAATGTCATCTAGGTATTATATAGATTATATACTCAACATTTAGGTAAATATTCACTACTTATTTGAAGTTTTTAACCCACATATCAAAAGGGTATTTGTTTCTCATAATTTTTCATCATATAGAGTGATAGTTTTATGTGCCATCAAGATGGATAAGGAATTTTTCTAGAATAAATATATTCAAGGGAAATAAAGACAAGAATAATTCTTATAAGTATTATGAAAAGGGGAATGCATCCAAGAAGAGTAAAAAAACCCCACCTTTTATATCTTGTAAAAACAATGGTAAAAGTACCCTTATGAATGTTTGAAGGGACTGGGAGTTTGTTATAAGTGCAAGGATATGGGTCACCAGGATCATTAGTAAAAAGGGGAGAATTAAAACACTACTATACAATGTTTCAACTATAGGGATATGTGGCACTAAGAAAATTAATGCCCCATACATCAAGGGAATCCATCATAGAAGAGGACAAAGGGATATGGACATGCTTATACAATCACTACAGCAGAGGTAGAAGTACCAAATGACATAGTGGCAGGTACACTAATCCTATATTAGAATTTAGAAAATGTGTTATTTGATTATGGATACTCACACTCTTTTATATCTACATAGTTTTCTAATAAAATTAGACATTTTCCTTTTGATTTGATAAGAGAGTTGTCAGTAAAAACACCTAAGGGAAGTATCATTGCCATAAAGATGTGTCGAAAAGTATACATTATGACACATAAATGTGATTTATGTGATGACCTTGTAATCATACCTATTGGTGACTTTAAAATAATCCTCGATATAGAATGGATCTCAAAATGTAATGAAAATATTTATTGAGAGAATAAGGAAATTAAAATCTATGAGGAAGAAATAAAACTCTTATCTTTAGAATAGAGGCATCCTTACCTTATTCTTATCTAGATCCACCCCAGTAGCTCTACTGAATGAAATAATTAGAGAAGAATAGATAAAAACTAGTTAATAAAAAGTTAATCTTAAAAAAATAGTATTTACCTATTATAAAATAATATATTGATGTCTTTACTAATGAATTACTTAGACATCTCCCAGAGCATGAAGTTGTATTTTTTATTGATTTAATCTACGATTCAAGGCCAATATTAAAGACTCCCTATAGAATGTCCACTGTGTAATTCTTTGAATTAATGAAAAAACTAGAGAATTTTGGTAATAAGGTATTTGCTCTCCCTAGTGTTTCACCATGGGGTTCCCTTGTTATCTTTGTTAAAAATAAAAATGGATCCATGAGGTTATGTGTCAATTATTGGGAAATAAATGTCACTACAATAAATAATATGTATCCTCTACATCGTATTGATGACTTGTTTGATCAACCTCATGAAGGCCAATATTTTTCAAAGATTTATCTTCATTGGGGTTATCACTAATTATAAATGAAGAAGGAAGAAATTAAGAAGACATCTTCTCAGATGAGGTATTGACATTAAAAGTTTAGAGTAATTCCTTTTCAATTGAATAATGCACCATATGTTTTTATGGAATTAATGAGTATATTATTCCTTGAATATCTTGAAGATTTTGTCTTGGTATTCATTAATGATATTATAGTGTATTCTAAAATGTATTAGGACTATGAAAATCATTTGTATATTATTCTTAAGACTCATAGAATGGATGAGTTATATGGGAAATTTATCAAGTGTGATTTCTACCTTCAATAAGTTTCTTTTCTTGGACATATTGTCTCCAAAGATGGAATATCAGTTGTTTCTACAAATAAAAAGGTATTCAAAGAATATCCTACCCTAAAAAACATAATTGAGGTATGTAGTTTCATTAGAGTGGTTGGCTACTATCAGTTATTCATTTAGAATTTTTTTCGATTAACTAACCCATTAACCAAGATTACAGATAATGTGGTTATGTTTTTTTGGACAATGGAATGTGAATAATGATTTGATGAACTGAAGAAAATATTAGTCAACACTCTGATTTTGACTATACCATCTAGGAGTGATGGGGTTTTCATATATAGTGATGCATCAAATAGGGGACTTGGTAGTGTCTTAATGAAAAATGATAATGTCATTGCATATTCCTTAAGGAAATTGAAGGTTCATGAATAGAACTATCCAACCATGATCCTGAGTTAGTGGCTATAATATTTGCTTGGAAAATAGGGATACATTATCTCTAATGTGAAAAATATAGAGATATTAACGAATCATAAGATCCTGAAATACATCTTATCATAGAAGTATCTCAACCTGAGACAAAGGTAATGGCTTGAGCTGCTGAAATATTATGATTTCTCAATACACTACAACCTAGAGAAATATAATAAAGTAGCTGATTCTTTGAGTAGGAAGGATCATGGAGTTCAAACCCAAATTAGGATTGAAAAAATACTATGTTTATGGAAATAGTAAAGATGGATATGGAAATTTATATTGAAGGGGGTACATAAATCATTTATCAAATGATTGAAAACCCATATTTTTAAGAAAGGATAAATAACTCTTAATCTGATAATGATGACTTTCAGAAGAAAATGAAAGGCATGAATGATGAAAAATTAGCTGACTTTGTTTGTGAAAATGGTGTTCTAAAATTTTGAAACATGTTATGTGTTCCATCTATAACTAAGAAAAAAAGGAAATTGTTGGATGAAAATAATTGGTAAAATTTCCCTATACACCCTGGGAGGACAATGATATATAGGGTCTTGAAGGAAATTTTTGGTGGGATAACATGAAGAGGGAAATTTCAGATTTTGTATCCAGATGGTTGGTTTCTTAACAAGTGAAAGGTGTGAGGAAACATCTTGAAGGTATCTTAAAACCTCTTTATATTTCATTGTTGAAATGGGATGAAATTAATATAGAATTTTTCATTGAACTTCCAAATAATCCTATAAGGAATGATGCAATATGGGCTATTATTGATCGACTAACCAAATCTACCAATTTTCATGTTATAATAGAATACCTTCCTCTTGAGTGCCTCACATGGTTCTACATTGATGAAGTTTTTAGACTTAATAGATCAACTCTATACATTGTTTATGATTAATATCCTCACATTTCATTGAAATTATGGGAAAATATTTAGAAGGATATCGATAGTAATCTTTATTTGGGAACTATCTACCATTCTCAAATTGATGGTAGTCTAAAAGAATAATTCAAAAAATTGAATGCCTGTTTAGATCATTCTCACTCAAATTTCATGGTATATGGGATCAGTACTTACCTTTGGTAGAGTTTTTATATAATAATAGTTACCATTAAAGTGTACAAATGGCACCATATGAACCATTATATGGGAAGAGATGTCAAACTCTAACATCTTGGTATGGAGTTACTGAAGTCAACGCATACTCCCAAAACTTGTTGAAGAAATGAAAACAATGGTAAAGTTTATTCAAGATCATATTTAATCTAATTAAAGTAGGTATAAGAGTTGTGTTGATAATCAGAGGAATTATTTGGAATTCCAAGTGGGGGATCACATTTTATTGAAGGTATATCAATGGAAGTGTGTTGTAAGGTTTGGTAAGAAAGGGAAACTAAGTACTAGGTACATCATACCCTTATAAATTATTGAAAGTGTTGGAGTCATTACTTATCCTTTGGCAATGTTAATCTTTCAAGGGTATATAATAATTTCCATATATCTATGATAAGGATATACATGCCTAACCTAATGCATGTGATCATCTCTGATAAAAATGAGTTGGAACCTAAAATTTCATATTGTGAAGAACCCATCTATATTCTTTATACTAGATAGAAAGTATTGAGAAATTGGATAACTCATCTAGTAAAGGAACTCTGGAGAAATCACAAAATGGATGAAGCAATATGGGAACTAGAGAATTATATGAATGAGAAATAACTACATTTTTTGAAGAAAATACCCCTGAATTTTTTAGGATTAATTTTTTTAGGAGGGAATAATAATCAACCCAATACATTACCATACTTTTCCCTTTATATTTTGTTGATATCTTTGCAATGCACACTACACCCGATTTAAAAAAACACTATTTAGTCACATTTTTCACAGTCAATTAAATTATAACACTTTCAGATATTTTATATTGTAAATTTATATATTATATATCCATCCAAATATCTTTACACTCATATAATATATTTTATAAGAATAATATTAGAAAAACCCCAATATTACACATAAAAATACTATATTATTATTAATAAATTTGTACCACCTTTTAATGGAGAAACCTATTTTATATATTTTTTTACATTATTATAAGTTTAATATTTCAAAATAAACTTCATATTTAGAAGAGAAACATAAAAATTAGCTTAGGGTAATTTTTGGTATTTTTCTATGAAGTTTCATTTTAAATGAATAGTGACTGACTGAAAATTCTCTTTTTGTGATTTTCTAAACACCCGCTTTATGGGTAAGCAGTAACCACAATAATGAAATACCCAACAAACCTTACACCAAATGCGGGATCCAAATTCAAAAGGTGCAAAAATGAAAATTCAAAATTCAAAATTTCCACAGGACCCAAGGAGACCTCGAGCCACGAGAACCCACAGCTGCCAATCACGTCACCCACCACCATCATGCATCCAGTTTGCCTCGTCACCTACACCGTCGTCCCCATCAATCTGTTCACCATCTTCACCAACATTTCAATAGAGAAACACCGACGTCGATGCACCCTAACCTTGCCAGAACTGAAAAACATAGATACCAAAAACAAAACAAACCCCATCATCCAGGAAAAACAAACTCCGGAATGTTCACCCCTAACACCGCATCTGGAAACAGGAGTGACCTTTTTTTACAAATTCTCTATTCATACTGTAGAATAATTTCAAGACCATTCAAACATCCTTCACGCTCCACCATTGTCGGAATCCAAAAAACAAAAATAAATCATAGCCGTCATTGAAACCACGCCACCACCGCAGGCCAAAATTGACGAATTGCAGAACATAAAACTAGAACTAGAACAAAAACCAACAGCACATCTAAGACGAGAATTAGGAAACCAGAAAAAACGTAGACTAGGGAGAGAAGAAAACCCACCGTAAACCCGCCACCACCTTCATGCACACACACTGTGACCAGATCCATCCAAACTCATCCAGACCGAGCGAAATCGTGTTGGCATCCTCACCGTTGCAACTGAGAACTCCAACATTGGACTATCACTGCGCCGCCTGAGAGCCATGTTCAGCAAAGGGGTGAGGAAGGCTTCGAGACGACGTCTCCATAGTGAACGTCACATTCTAAAAAATAGTCGGTCCAAAGTGTCGCCTGAAAGATGAGCCGCAGAAGGAAAGAGGAAGACGGCGGTGGGGGAGAAAACCCTAGCGGAGCCCCTTACGGGCGCATCTATAGGATAAATGAATAGTAAAAAATACAGAATTTTATGTCAAAACTGTTATTTAATCTAATTTATTGATAAAGATAAATTACATTTTAATTTCATTTTAAAGTTTAATTAAATAATTTTTTTATAAAATAATATAATTTACTTCATTGGAATAAATTTTACTATAAAACATAGCAAACATTCGAACGTTTTTACATTGAAAATCCACATTTTCGTCCCACCTAAAAGATAAATTTTTTATTAATTTCAACCACTTATGTGATTATAATTTAGAAAAATTGATTCCATAATTTGAATCAGAATAATTTATAATTTTTAATAAGTTCAACTTAGTTTTTGACCAAAAATATTAGTGAATGTAATTAAAATTAATTACAATTATTAAGGAAAAATTAAGCTTAATAAATGACTAAACCATTAACTTAAGGGACTAAATGACATGTCCACTTGTCCAAAAACAATTTTCTGGCCATAATCCATCCAAAAACCTCCCATTATTGAGTTTGGTTGTTTTTTATTTCTTTTTTTATGTAAAAAATGGAAACACCTAACTTCATTCTGAAAAATACCAAGTGAGTCATTTTCCTCCTTTATAATAGGCCACCACCTCTCCCCCTTTTTCACACCTCACAAAACACTTAATTTTATAAAATATCTAACAAAATAGATCCTAAAAATGCCTCCCCTAATCCTATAATCCTCCCCTTTTTCAAGAATCAATCCATGGAATCCTTTTGGTACAAAACAAAATGAGTTACCCAAATAAGAGGTAACAAACATCCTCAAGATTTTTAGTTTTATTTCCATTATCAATTCCTTAAAATCTTCTTATTATATGATTATATAAAAAAATAGTAACCACAATATAATAGTATTTTTATATTCTAAGGGTTTGACTAACACTCACACACACATCAATCTAATGGGTAACGAACATACTCTTTAGGTGAACGACGAACTATCGCCTTACAAAATGATTATTGTTTGTTCTTCCACTACCGCCAATCATGGTGGATATTATGATGGTAAATCTATTTATATATGGAATATATTATATTTATTATTTATATATTTTTCTTTAATCCATTTATAACATATTCTCATATAATTAATATTTTGTGTAAATACGAAAACATCATTTATGGAAGTGTAGATTACAGCCTCCTCAAAGTGATGTGGCTTATTCATGATATACATGGAATGTATAAAGGATGGGTTTAATAAAAATATGTAACATATATAACATAGATATGATAATCTAATTATAATATAAATATTTATCATTCACTTTTCATTCTTTTAATACGATGAATAAATGAATGTAGTGTTCATGCAAATGTATGACCTACCGACTCCATGAACGATGCATTTCGTTTCTTATATCCAAAAATTATAGATTATTATAAATACATATGTAATGAATATATGTGATAATTATTTCATTGTTTAAATTCTAGATATTATAAAATCATGATATAATTAATATAAACAACAAATCACAAGTCAAAACATACATGAGAAAACTAGGCAATTAACACCGAAAATAGTTAAAATAATGAAAGAGTGCCAACAAACAGGTCATAAAATATTATAAGAAGATAATATATGATATTATAAAAATTATTATGGTTAATTTATAAGTTATTAAAATATATTAAACCACTATAATGTATGATAAATATCACACAACAAAAAGAAGTTAATGGGAAAGGATTTCGTCTCAATTTACATTCCATTGAGACTTATTTGTATTTATGCACCTAGTTTCGTTTATATGATGTATATAATTCCATTTGACATGTTATGTAATGAATATATTTATTATCATGATATTATAAATTTAATTTAATATCATAACTTCATGTATATTATGATTCAAATGTTTTAATGTCGTATAGTATACTTTGGAATGCTTAATGATTATTCTCCTCAAGAATCCTTTTAATGAGTATCTATGAAATTTAACTTACCTTTGTGATTGTTAACTTTATCTGGAAAAAATAACTTTTTTATAATCATTTTTCATTTTAAATTTCCCTGAATATATATATTTTTATAGGATTTATATTAATATTTCCTAAACCGTATATCATTTTACATATGGTGTTCACTTTGACAACTATTTTATTAATTGGGGGATTGTTAATAAATCCATACCTTTTATTCAATACATATATTTGATAAGGAATATTTTATAATGATTAAATTTATTATTTTTTTTGAGTAATTATTTTTACATGAAATTATAGGTGGATCCTCGACTTTATATAACTCCTCAATGCATCGATAGGTTCTCATGAGACAATTAAGTTGGAAAAACTAAACAAGTTTCTACATGTTGTTTTAAACTGTCCAAAGGATGTATATTGATAGTATAGGTCCTCATTTTCCTTAGAAATAAAATCCAATAATTAATTATTTCCATCATAGATATTTTATTTATCATTTTTATTATCCATGAGGTTTTCATATGATAAAATATATGGATTAATTTCATTCTCATTTTATTGATTAGATGTCATGTGCTTCAGTTCCTTACCTTCCCATATTGATTATTCCTTATCAAGTTATTTAAATGGAATGTGATATAAATTATTTTCCTTTTTATGTTAATTTATTCCAATTTATTAATTATTACTTCCAATTTACTTACCCTTATCAGTCATTTGATCTCACCCTGGTTATGTTTTCTTTCCCCAGGTTATGATGAATAAATATTTGAATAAGCATTAAAGGATGCAATTCATTTAATTTCATTATGTATTATGTTTATATTTTCTATTTAACAATTTATTATGGGTATCATGTATGGAATATGGATTTCCAATACAGTTAAATTAATAAGTCTTTTGAGATTTGATTCCTTGTAATCATGCTAATGTTTTATAATAATGCACTAACCCCAAACTTCTGGGGTTGGAGAATTACATTTAAAATTAAAACTAGCCTTTATTTTCAATATATTTATAATTTATAATTGAAGGTTTGGGGTGTAGTAGAAGCGCGTGGGTGGATGTTCCCACTTGGATTTTTATCATTAACAATGATCAATCCGGGATCAATACGACAATAAATGCCAGTCTCTATGGATCAAATCACAGAAATAGACAAACAAAAGGAAAGTCCCGGAACCAGAAAGTAGGATCGTTATAGGTTGATTATAATTAATTTAATCAATTGAAAATAAGTACCTTTTAGTGTTCTTTCTTCCTTGATATTATTGATCACATTCAGATGTGAGTCGTCATTGCGTCGCAGAAGCCAGGTGTAGACTTCCTCAAGCGGTGATCCACACGTGCACCTCGTATCTCTGGAAGTCACCAAAGGAGTCTCCGGGTGTTAGTGGAGAGAAACCTTTTCTTGTGTTTTCCTCCTTAGATCGTTTTGATCTGATGGAAGAGGATCTTTCTCGGTCTTGAGAGCGTTCTTGGAGGAAGAGGTTCTTTCAGCCTTGAAATAATTCTCCAGAATTTTTGTGTACAATGATTCTCTTGTGTTAGGAAAAGAGTTGGAGTTGTGAGGATATTTATAATCGGGTTTGAGGTTGTAGAGTTATGACAATAAATAAACACATTACATGTTTTATTTATTTCATTAACTCCCTTTTTAAAACCCCATGTCGAGTCATTAATTCCTTGACATGCGCCCACACTGATTATAGTAAATAACATTTAATAAAATGATATTTCCTCAAAATCCCGACTGGAAAAACTACATGGCATGTATTAATAAATACACGGCATGTACTTGTTTTTCATTGAAAACTGCACAGTTTTCACATTCAATGTACACAGTGTGTATATCTTTTTTTCATTTATTCATTTCCTTTCAAAAATGAAAACTACACGGTGTATATATTTAATAATACATGGCATATACTTGTTTTCAAAATAAAACGACACGACGTGTACTTGTTTTATTTTATTCTTCCTCCAACATTAAAACAATTTAGGCATCCTTGAATAATTATTAAACCATGTATGGGAATAATATTTATTCTACTTGAGATAATTGAATACACTTAGTGTGTGACCCTCTAGGCCTCTTTCTCATTGGCATTAGGCGGGCTTTCCTAAAGTCCAAGATTACTGTCTAGAAACGGGTCAAGGCACCGAAGAGAAGGAAGTAGATGTCGCATTGACGTATCACCTCATACGAATGCTTACTGTGTAATGTAATCTCTTTGTCTCAATATCTCATCAAGCAGGTTTCATGGTGGTGTCATAAACCTATATTCTTGATCAGTCATTCTTTGACTTCCACAAATAAACTCGTCGTGACACCATGGCCATAGAATTTTTTTGACAGTTCTATTTCAATCAAAGGGCACGAGATATCTACTTTTATAAATATGAAAGGGGAAAATCCTTCCTCAACTTATCTATTAACAACATGTCATTCGTGACGCACCCAATATACCCTACTTCCCGCCAACTGTCTTCATGACGGTTTTCATCAGAAAATCTAAGTGAGCGAGTCATGACATGAGTTAATGATAATCTTCTAGTCTAAGGACCATTACACACGCTCGGAGATAGAAATTTCCGATGAAACCAAGACATGCGAAATTGCTACTGGCGGGTATGTTCTCATAATCTCCCATCTTGGAGATTACCAAGTGTGAACTCCATGAGAGAGAGTCTCGTCTTCTTACGAGTACTCTCACATGACGGTCTATATACTATGTGTCCTATAATAGTATGTCATCCAACCGCATAACTTTATTTAAGAATATTGTTATATCATTTCAAGGTTCTCATCATAGCGGGGATCTTCCTTGACCTTATTAATGCAACAAATATTTCAGGACATTATTGTATTATAGTCGTGCAGAACAATGAACAATATACAATAAGTGAACATTCATGTGATAAAAGTAAAAAATAGATGGTTCTCATGACACCAACCCTTAAAATAATGAGGATATCCATATTCATTAACGTTAGTTAAATGGATATGGTTTTAATAGTTATACTTAAATATTTATATTTTATCTAAATATTTCATGGTTTTGTTTAAGTTTGGTGTTATGTGTGGAGAAAGTTTTCAAACACATTTAATTATTTAAAGGTAATCATATATTATAATTTCGTGGTGTTACATCAATCCATCAAACCCACTACCTAAAGGATATTAAGGTAACCTATCATTTGGGATTTTATATTCATTTATTTTATTAATCTAACACCTCACATGGATGATATGTCTCACAAAACACATGTAATATTTAGTCCTCAGCCATCAGTGGTTGGGGAAATAAAGCGGGTTCCCAATGTCCCTTAGGTAATTTTCACCATGTCCATATCATTCAAAAACATTATATTTTAAATAATTAATCCATTTAATTTTAAAGGTCAACCCCCTCGGGTTTTATACCACATATCGCATGCCAAGCATAAAGAAAATGCACCAATACCATAGGGTAGATGCTTAAGGACCACCAAACTCAATTCCAATGCATTTACTTTTTATTTCATTTCCAAAAATATCTTCCAAATCCCATTCAATTCCAACAACTATCCTCAATGTCCTCCAAGGCCCTAAACCATGATAGCACAATCAATAATTAATTGTAAAACATTAATATTTATTTATTAAACTCACTTAAAATAATTTATAATTTATTAAAAAAGTAATGGAATTAGGTTAAATGCTTAAAATCTCACTATTACACCAATTAACATCTAAATCATGACCAACATCATGCCAACACCTCATAGAATCCTCCCAGAATATCCTCTCTCAAAATACATAACAAATGGAACTTGTTCAATATGAAATTTCATTTAAGTTAAGAAAAAAACATTAAAAATACATAGGTTACATACCATCATCAAAACACTATGAAATAGAATGATTATTCCATCATTAAACCACAAATTCGTGATCTAGGAAAAATAGCCATAAAAATTGTTTGATTCCACCATGTTTCAGTGGAATCAATGCCAAATCCCAAAACCAGGGAAATGAAATTAAAAGGAAGGAAAATGAAAAAAATGAAAGAATACTACATTGGATTAATCTCATGTTAAATTATGAACAATCATGCCTGAAATCATCCCAAATTGATGATGAACCTAGGACTAAGAGGAGAGGATTTTGGTTGTCCCATGTGCATATAAGGGGGAAGGGAAAACTGGATTCCCCTTAAAAAATCAAATGGGAAATCCTAAAAAAACTTTTAATGAACAATATATTTTGGACCCAATATTTTCCAAACCATGTGCCAAACATTTGATTGTAACTATCTATGTAGATCCCCTTAATATAGTTGATATACATGTTTTCTCACACCATGCACTAACTGTGAAAATTAAAACTACCTTGGCTGATAAAATTTATCATGTTTTTTCTAAAACCTTGTGAAAATTGTGTTTCAAGCACTCTTATCATCCATGATTTCATGTTTTAATATATATCTTGGATATTTAACCATCAACCATGAACTGTCCATGAAACAAAACCATGCACTTTAGAAACTGAATTGGGAACCTCATCACATTCTAGGTGTTTCATGATTTCTGTCAAACTATGAACACCAAATCTTGTTCCCTATACAGAATCCTCTAAAAACTCCTAAAACATAACCCAAATCTCCCATGTCTCACCCAAGAACCCAAGGAACTTCTCTATCCTCTAACCATATCCAAAAAAATAATCTTGGGATTCTCAAACTCTCATGTTTCTAATATAAATCCTAGTACTCAAAATAAACCCTCTACAAAATTAGAAATTCAAATTCATTATGATTTTAAAAACTTATACAAACAAGAATTTTTACAGATACCCCATGAAAAAAGTTCATAAAGGGAGGATTTATGAAATAACCTTTATAGATATTCCTTAAAATCACATCATATGTGAGAAAAACCAATTCTATTTATAATAGTACCCATAATCCTCATTATAACACCATATTCTATGTGAACAAGGTAGTGTGGAAGGTACCCACTAGCCCATTCTCAAAGAATTCCATATGTGTATAATCTTAGTGCTCTATGTCCAATTCTAAAAGTATCCAAATGATGAAAAATATACTCCCTTAGTTTATGTTCCATATCCAATTCTTCTACATCGATTACATCGGCTAAAATAACCCAAAGACCACATGGGATTCCTATTCAGTTGTAACCCAATCAATCATTCCCTTATTAATGATCTCCTCACAATAATTCATTATTGTGACACATATGGGAAACCATGGTGCATAATAACTAACTCATCTTCATGAGGAAATATTTCCCATGAAACCAACCTCAAATGTTCATACTTCCCATAATCTATATTCTTTCAAAGGGTTATATACCCAAGGAAGAAAATATTAAGGAAACCCCAATGCGTAATCCCTAATAAATAATCTATTTTATACCCTCTCATGAAATAGTAACTCTTATTTCTTAACATAAGAATGCATGGTATATTCTTTCCATGCGACCTTAAACTATGCATCTCAAACTATGTGGGCTTGGATTCATGACAATCGGGATATGTAGAATGCCACTCTAAGTCCCAAACCCAACATCCAAAATTCTTGTCTCTTCATTGGGGCATATTTATGATGAAATCATTCCCCTAGACATAGATTCATATTCCTTATAGGTAATTACCATATTCTACTTAGTGTTCCTTATCCTTGCATGTAAAAAAATCCAAATACCTCCTGGATTTATGTTCCCCATGAACAAACTCATCCTCATTGGGAAATATTCACTTTGAGCTTAATTAGAAAGCGTCACTCATGCATCAGTCTCACACCAACCATCACTTGAAACCTATCACCTAGAATTCCACTTTTAATTACACTAATGTAACATCCTAAGATTTTAAAAGGAAACATGATGTTCAATGGCATACAAAATATGTCACATTATGCTTAAACGGACAACTAAATATTGTTATTATGTGAACATTATATCCTGGTTGAAATGTTTTTAGAAATAAATAGTATTAACTGAATTATGAAATATGAAAATTTCCCTAATAATTAATAATATATTAATTAATTCATTTCTAATTAAGAACATAATTTTAGTTAAGTTGTTTTATTTATCAAACACACTTTCTTAAAGAATGTTTTTAAATTTTTATGTAAAAATAATATAATTAATTTTTAGAGAGTTTAGAAAATTCATTTTATAAAATTATAATAATTTTTTAAATCAAAATATCAAAAAAATTCTACAGTGACGTTTTTGTTAATTCTTTGAAAAGTTTGATTTTTCAATAAATAGTGAAAAATAAATATTTTTTAAAAAAAATATATTTTTCAGTTATTTACAAGGTAAAATTATTTTTGGGATTAGTTTTAATTTTTTAGTTAAATTTTATGTAAAATATTATAATTTTGGTTTTTGAAATTGATTTTATAATTGAATTATATCTAAAAAATATTTTATATTTTAAAAGGGAATTTTTTATAATAATTTTTTGTTGTATTTTTCCAGTATAATTCTATATTAAATTATTCAAATTCTAAGCCTAAAATTTTGAAAAATGGATTAAATATTTTTAAATATGAAGTCATAGTTTAGTAAATAGTTTAATTTTATTTTTGGGAAACTTTAATAGTAACCTTAGTGATTTTTATTACCACAGTAAAGGGTAAATCCGGTAAAAATATGGTAATTAAGAGTAAAAATACTATGATAGGGACTATAAAATTTCCCTTACACGTGACCCAATTTTATTGGATAATTAAATTTCATCTAAAATATTTCAATGTTCAAATATATGTCCTTTGGTCTCCATTTATATATTATTGTGGCATTTATAATATTTTATTTAAAAAAAGACAAAGATATCACAATCACATTATTTATAACTATAATATTCTTAATAATGGGTAATATAGAGGATATATTCAACTATAAATATTCATTTTAAAGATAATATATATATATATACATCATGTTAATTTTTTTCTAATTATTAGTGAATAAATAATTACCTTAAATTCTTACACAACGCTGATACAGTAATTATTTTATTAATGGAAATATCAAATAAATGTTATTAAGAATATTTAAATAAATATAGTTTAATATAACTAATGTGATAAACTAATTTTATATATGATTTTGACATGTTATGGAATTATTAAGTTCTTTATCACATCATGTTGTATTTATATTTTCTAAAAGTCAAAGTAATTAATGCTCTCAAAATTGATATTAATAATATTTTAAAGTAAACAATATTTCATTAAATGATATAAAATTATTAAAAATAATAATTTAATCCTAATTAATGGGATAAGTTTTAAAATTTTATACATGATCCATTTATAGATTTTTTGACATTATATAGTAACTATATTAACCTTTAATGAGTAAAAATTCATGTTTTCACGCTAAGAGTTAAAGGGGTTAAATAAGAGTTAAAACCAAAAGATAAAAGTAGAAATATGGTAAAAACATTTATTAATTTTTTTATGAGTTTATTACTATGAATAATAATATTATCTTACAAATTAATTAATTTAGTTCCATTTTTTTGAATTATAATTCATATTAATTTAATATTTGGTGAAATTTTAGGAGTTCCCCTCCTCTCTCTTATAAAAGGGAACCTATTATTATCAATTATTCACACTTAAAATCCATTTTTTTCATCCAATATCTTACCAAATAACTTACTATAATCCTTAACTACGTTATATAGGTAGTATTTTAGGCATAACACCACCATTAGTGGTCTTAAGGTGTTAAGCGTAGGAGATTGTCTAAAGAAGATGTATCATTTTTAATCAAGATTTTATGTTTTGATTATTCTACTAAATTAATCAAACCATATTAAAACATGATAAAATAAAAAATATTAATATAATTATATGTTATTATGTTATTTAAATTAACTATATCCATCTTCAATTCAATTAAATGGTAAAATAATTCATCATTCGCGTGTACGGCAGACTACCGCCTTGTGAACAAATATAATTTGTTTTCCATCACTGTCTCTCATGACTGGTTATAATTATTGAATTAATGTTTATATATAAAATTAATGACATATAAATCATTATTATAAGATAATATATCCTTTATAATATAAATTTTCCATGCATAGAAAAAATATGATGTCATTTGTGTGTACGTGTTAATTATCACCTCCACAAAGCGATGTGATTCATTTTACATATCACATCACATGGATTATAATGACCCATACTTTACATACATTATTATTACTTCAGAATTGAATCATAATTATTACAACATATAACAAAACCATGATAGGACCGTATTGGTACAGTGTCTTTAGAAACTAGGAAACATAAACAACTGGTTCATAAATCATCTACATTGTCTCCTGTTTATTTTATAATATCTAGAGTCCCTTTCATCATATCCTACTTAATACATTTCTTACTGGCTAGAGGAAAAGAAAACATACAAAAGGGTGAGCTCAAATTTTCAGTAATTGTAAACAAAGGAAATATCAATCATATCATATTTATAAGAACATAACTTTTGAAAATCTTAACCTGCAAAAGAGATCATATATCATGACATGGGATAAATCATAGTAGGGAAATGAAACCCGAATAATCATAACATAAAACATGAAAATTTGTTTGTACACACATAATCATAGAAAATCATTTCATATTAGTCAAGACTCATTTCCAAGACCATCATAGAGGACAAAGTCCTGTAGTGAACCGAGTTCACTCCTCGTTCCAGTCCTATATCACTGAACTGAATTAACTTGTCATTCCAGCCATGTCTATCTAATGAGATATAAATCTTTACCCAATTAATTGGAGGGATATATAAGTCCCAACCATCTCATAATAAAACCATTCTTATGTGGGCCACAAAATCATAAATCATACATCATAGCATAACCCATGTAATAAAAATGGGATTCTTAAACATCATGCCATCATAACATAATCCATATAAGATAAAAAAAATCATAAAAATAATTCCATCGTAACATAATAAAATCAATGTAATAATAGAGATATAAACCTAACCCTATATCATCTTTGATGGAAAATAATTTTGATAAAACACTTAAACTTAGTTCTTAAGGAAAATATCCTTTCTTCTTCAAAATCATTTTATTTTCTCAAAATGAAATATAATTTTAAAGAAATGAATTTTTCATGAAAAAAACAATAAAATATTTCATATGAATCTTCATGTAAATAATGCTTTATGAAACCGTAAAAATCCATTCATTTTATATAAGTTAAAAAAACCTTCTTCTCATACTTTGGCCAGAAAAGTCAAAAAGTATCTCGTAATGAAAACGACAACAGATTCCATTCACATATTTTACTAAAATTTTCACCAATAGGTAAAATTGGATTTAAAAAATTTTAGGATGATATAAATAATATTACATATTGAGGAAACATGGATGTGGAAGATAAATATGCCCTAGTAAATACTGAAGTATAAACAATCTCGGATAAAAATTGAGATTGAGAGATTTTCCTTTACCTTAGGCATGATATGATTCATATGTATCCTAACCTCCTATATAATGATTTAAATAATTTTATGGATCTAATAAATAATCATAATTATTTTTATGATAACATTTATGATCATATTTTCATCTGTTTGTTAGTAACATTTCGTTGTTACTCGTTGTTTGGGTATTAACTGCTTTATTTTCATATGTATATTTTGTCGAATCAGTTCATATTCATATTTTTAGGTTATAGTTATATCATTTACAAAATGTTATTAGTATAATATATACCATATTTATTCATTAAATTCATTTATATATTCATGGTTTAATGAATATCATGTAGAACGAATCACATCGCACAATGGAGAAGGTAAGCCGTACATACGCACGAGCGACGATATCATTCCCATAATTATTGAATGGTATTTGAGTGGATGGTAGAATATATCAGAATTAGTATAATGTATAATAATCATATATATCTATTCTTTACACCATTATATTAATCCAAGTAAGGCGGTGGTGGAAAATAGATTACACTATGGCGTGGAGATGGTATTCCATACGTACGCACGCATGGTGATTTCATTTTCCATAGGATGGATAGATGGTGAAATAGGGTTGTTTAATATTTATAATAACATATAAGTATATTATTGATACTAATTTTCTTACTTTATAATGAAACAAATAAATAATAATAAGTAGAAGTAGAAATAAATTTGAAAGAATCGATAAAGGATATTACCTCTTCTTCGACGCTCCTCTTCTAAACCTCCTCTTATTAAACTAAAGTTGGTCTTTGAAGAAGAAAATGACCTATAGTATATTTCTAGGGAAGTGGAGAAGAGAAATGGACAGGGTTTTTCCGAGCATGAAAGCTCAAAATGCAGCGAAGAGGAGAGGGATGAGGTTCCCTTTTATAATGGAGGAGAGGGGCACCTTTGGAACTATAAAAAATATTAATTTATAATAAATTCAAACCCTAATTAAAACCCCAAAAAATGGATTAATTATAAGATGAGACGAGATGGGGTTGTAATCTAATTGAACAATAAAATTTAGATATGTTGGTAATTTATTTTAAACCTTATCAACTTTATTTATCCTTATTTAATCTATTTAATTATATTTGTGGTAATAATATTCCAAAGTTTAAATTGTTATAAGTAATTACTTATTTGTTGTAAATTATACATAATTGGATACTTTATGATTTTTTAGACCTTATAAATTTCAATTTATAATTTTTAAATATTTTTGTTATTTTTAAACAATTTTATAATATGTTTTTCTTATAAAATAACAATAATGTCAATTTTGAAACTATTCACTTATTTGCGTTTAAATAAAATCCACACAGAGAATATATTCAAACCAAAACATTTGATAGACTAATAATATGTGATATTCATCTAGAAAATTTTTGGATAACATTAATTAGATCATAAAATATTTATATTAATATTTTTAAAACCATTTATTTGATATTTCAATCAATAAAATAATATCTACATCACTATTGTGTCATAATTAATGATAATTATTTAGTCCTTAAAAATTATATATAAATTATAAAGATATATATAATTTTATTATCTTTCTTTATACTATTTATATTCGATGTTTTATGAAGTTTATCACTATATTAAAATCATTACACTTATAAGATATAAGAGAGTGACATGTTGTCACTTACTTCGGTTTTAATAATAATTATATCATTTTCATGGTCAAAAGTCCATGAAACGAATATATTATGACCCTTAGGTATTATGGGTAGACTTTTATTCATCCAATTGAATTTTGGAATGTGGTATGGTAATTTCATAATCTTATTTTTACCCTTAATTACCCGATTTACCTTTAACTGTAGTAAATAAAAATTACCGTAGTTACTATTCATAATGTAAAAAAATAAAAGAAACCTATTAACGTAATTTGGACCCAATGAATCCATATATGGAATCATGTTTTAAAAATTCAAAACACATAAGTAGTAGTAATTAATTTAAAATTAATCTCGTTGTTAAGAAAACAGGTTTTAAAAGTTAAAACGTTATCAAAGATTGAAATGTTTTTAACGATTAATTCAATGTAAAATTAATGGTAATGACATAAATTATATTAAATGGTAAATATATATTCTATTTATACTTTAAAACCATTAAATTATATCATTTAACCATATAAATTATCTTGATGAAAAAAGTTGTTTTTAAGAAAAATTAGCAAATTTTTACTATTCATCAAAATATGAAAGTTATCAGAAAAGTATCAAAATTTTATAAAATGTAAATTTTTATACCCTAATTCAAAATAAGAAGTTTATTTTGTCAAATTTAACTTATTTACTTGTCAAAAATTAGATTTAAAATGGTTGTGCCATCAAAAGGCGGTAAAACTGCATCTTTTTGAAAAATATTTCTTTTATCTGGAAAATTGATTTTATTTTCATAACTCATTATAGAAAATGTGTAAGATGAATTATAATGTTATAAAATTAAAAATTCAGTTAATACTATTCATAACGGCTAGTTCATAATATTATAATAATATATAATTGTTTTAGTGAAACTTGGTATTGTGTGCAATGCAAGCTATCGAGGAAGGTTACTCTTACGTGTAACACAAGCCAAGCCAGTGTTGTGTGTAGTGAAAGATTAAGTTGGTGTTGTGTATAACATAAGACAATGAAAAATATATATTTCTCATAAAATATTAGGGTGTTACATTCTACCTCTCTTAAAATTAATTTCACCCTCAAAATTTGTCACTTCGTAACAAACAAATGAGGATACCTCTCCCTCATCATATCCTCAAGTTCCCATGTAGCTTATTCTAAATTGTGGTTCCTATATAAAACTTTAACCAAGTGAGTGGTCTTGTTTCGTAGAACCTTTTCACTATGATCCAAAATCTCAATCAGCTATTCTTTATAAGAAAGATCTTGCTCCAGTCATACAACATCTAAGCTTAGTATATGTGAAGGACCTGGTATGTACTTTCTCAGGAGAGATACAAGGAACACATAATGAACTTGAGAGAGATTTGGTGGAAGTTCCAATCGTTAAGCTACCTTCCCAACACGATCCAGTATTTTTAAAGGACCGATATATTTGGGGCTCAACTTTCCCTTCATTCCAAATCTCATTACTCTCTTCCATGGAGATATTCGTAAGAACACTTTATCACCCACTTCAAAATCAATGTCTTTTCTTCAGTTGTCAGCATAACTTTTTTGTCGAATATGAACTACTATTATGTGTTGTTGAATAGATCTAATCTTTTCTGCCATCTCATCAACAAGATCAGGTCTTAATAGCTTTCTTTCCCCAACTTCATCCCAGCACGTTGGAGTTCTGCATTTCTTTCCATAGAAAGCTTCATAAGGATCCATCTGAATACTGGAGTGAAAGCTATTATTATATGAAAATTCCACCAAAGGTAGGTGTTGATCCCAACCACATTTTAAATCCATAGATAAAGAACTCAAAATGTCTTCCAAAGTTTGAATTTTCCTCTCAGAATGACCATCTGTCTGAGGATGATAGGCAGTGATGAAACATAACTCTGTATCCAGAGCATGCTAAAGACTTCGCCAGAACTTCGAGGTAAACCTCGAATCCCGATCAGATATAATGGAAAGTGTTACTCCATGAAATCTTACCACTTCCTTTACATATATCTTGGAAAGCTGGTCAATATATAAATCTTTTCTAATAGCAATGAAGTGTGCCTACTTCATAAGACGATCAACTATAACCCAAATAGCATTATTGCCTTTGGATGTTTTGGGAAGTCTGTTGACAAAGTCCATAGTGATGTTTTCCTATTTCTATTATGCTATGGGTAAGGGTTGTAGCATCCCCTTAGACTTTTGTATCTCAGCTTTAAATTTCGGACAAACCAAGCATCAAAAGACATATTCAGCGATATCTCTTTTCATGCCATCCCACAAAAAGTACTCTTTTAGGCCCATGTACATCTTTGTACTTCCAGGATGAATAAGGAATGAAGAACTATGAGCCTCATCTAGAATCTCCTTCTTTAATTCTTGTACGGGAATAATATAGACACGGTTCCTGAACCTTATTATCCCATCATAATCAAGGTTGAATTCTGGAACATTTCTCACCTTCTATTGTAGCCCAATATCCTCCTTCTACACCTCTTTAATATTCACTTGTATAGATGGTCGAACATTCATTTGAGAAATATAAGATATCTCCCCTTTAGTTAAAATTCCAAGATCCATCCTTTGTAAATCCATAAATATTGGATATTTTGTGATTCTCATCGAGGATAATCTAGCATGGTCTTGTCAACTTAATGTGTTTTCCACCTTGTTTGCTTTCCTAGGGTGGTAATGTATGGAGTAGTCGTAATCCTTAATCATCTCCAACCATCTTCTTTGGTGCATATTCATCTCCTTTTGTGTGAAAATATACTTTAAACTTTTATGATCAGTATAAATATCACACCTTTCACCATAAAGATAAAGCCTCCAAATATTTAATGCAAAGATTACCGTGGCTAACTCCAAATCATGAGTTGTGTAATTTTGCTCATGGATTTTCAACTATCATGAGGCATAAGCTATGGCCATATCATTTTTCATGAGAACACACCCCATCCCTTTCTTGGATGCATCACTGTAGATCACAAACATTTCTCCACTACAAGGCAGTGTGAGCACAGGTGCACTGGCTAACCTTCTTTTTAGATCTTTGAAATTCACTTCACATTCCTCTGTCCAAACAAACTTAACTCATTTCCAAGTAAATTTGGTGAGTGGGTTTGATAATATTGAAAAATATTTCACAAAACGTTGATAATACCCAGCTAAACCAAGAAAACTTTGGATTTTAGTTACTATTGTTGGTCTTGACCATGTTTCAATAACTTCCGTTTTTGATGGATCGATAGATATCCCCTCTTTTGAGATTATGTGACCCAAAAATGAAAATTTTTTAATCCAAAATTCACACTTGGTAAATTTCTCATAAAGCTTATCCTTTCTCAGGGTCTTCAATACAATTCTCAAGTGATCTTCGTGTTCTTCCTTGCCTTTATTTTAATTCAAACACCATCCCCCTGAAACAGGGTTACACAGCATACATGATATGAAAAGCAACATTCAAATTTGAAAATTCAAACTCAAAAATTGAAAACTCAAAAGGCGGGAAAAACAAGAAACCTAAGAATACCAAAATGAGTAAATCCATGACATCGTTTCTGCCATCATCACTTCACCGACCTTATCGACTCGTCACCGTCACCGCCTTCACATCGTCTCATCACCATCATCCCTGCATCGCCAGTGCCATCAACACATCCCCAGCGCCACCAACGCACAACACCATAAATGCATTTCCATCAAAAACCCACCATAGAATCACACTGCATCATCCATCACAGAAAAAACCTCACCATCATCGCTTCACCCTCCAGTAGTCAAATAACCACAACCAAAATGAAGACCATCCTGGAAGACCCGAAGACAGAGAAGAATCCATCATGAGACACCCCCTGGGACGTCGTTGGCCGATCGAACTCACACCCCAAAACATGGTAAAAGACACCGTAAAGATCTAACAAGGATAATATACAAGAATATATTCTATAAAGACTACCACAAACTAATCGAGAGAGTCTCTAAAGACTCTATTAATTAGATCCATGAAGATATTTGGGGCATTAGTAAGACAAAAAGGAATCACTATAAATTCATAGTGTCTATACCTTGTACGGAAAGTCATCTTTGGTATATCCTCTTTTTTGACCTTTAATTGATGATACCCTGAACGAAGATCAATCTTGGAAAAGTATTGAGCTCTGTGTAGTTGGTCAAATAAGTCATCAATGCATGGGAGAGGATATTTGTTCTTGATAGTGATCTTGTTAAGTTCTCAATAATCAATGCAGAGTCTCATTGATCTATCTTTCTTCTTAACAAATAGAACAGGTGCTCCCCAAGGTGATGCACTAGGGAATATGAATCCATTATCAAGATTCTCTTGGATTTTCTTCTTCAATTCCTGCAACTCAATTGGGTCCATTCTATAAGGTGTCTTTGAAATGGGCATATCACCCGGTATGAGTCCTATTGAAAACTCAACTTCACGATTTGGTGGAAGACCTGGAAATTCCTCTAGAAATACATCATCAGACTCTCGTACAATGGGAATATTATTAATCATGATTTTCTCTCCAACCATTTGAGATAAGTAACCTTCATTAATTTGGATCAAGACCCATAAGATGGGAGAAATTTCCACTGGAAGGTTATATTTATCCTTGCATCGATAGATGATCATAGATTGATCAGGAATATGAAATGTGACTTCATTTCATTGGAAATTGATATGATCTCTCAATAAATAAAGCCAATACATGCCAAGAATCCCACCAAATTCCACTATAGGAAGGGTCACAAGATTTGCAGGAAGCACTTTCCCACAAACTTCAATCAGAGAAGAATTGTAAACTTTTGTTGTGATTGTTGTGCCATTAGTATTTGTCACAGCTAACTCAATATCTAATTGTTGAGCTATTACGGAGATACCCTTAGAAAATTCATCAGAAATAAAAGAGTTGGTGGATACAGAATCAAATAAAACATTTTTTACTTTAGAGTGGATGGTAAGTGTACCTTTCACCACATCGTTATTATACCCCACATCGCCGATAGAAATTACATGTGACTTTCCTTTATCTTTGGCCTTAATAGTTTTTTGATGTCAATCATCATCAATAACCCTTGGATTAGGGCATTGATTAGCATAATTCCCCTTTCCTTACACTTGTAACATTGAAGTGTAGGAGGTGCATTCTGTGTATCTCTTTATTTGTTTGCATCATTAGATATCTTCTTCCCATTACTATGAAATTCAATTGCCCAATGACCTTCTTTTCCACATTTTAAATATTTACTTTGTCCCTTTAAGACAATTCCCTCATTGTTTCTTTCCACATTTTGATCATAAAGAAAAAATCATCTTATTTTCAGTGTGGTCTTTAGATTTTCCTTTGAATTCCATTTTCCTCTACTTATCAAACCCATATGACTGATGGGTTACTCTAATCTCCATCTCAACCTTGAGAGAACATTGAACAATTTCCTCATAGCTATTGAAGTCCCTTATGGATAACGCCCTTCGAAGACTTGGTTTTATAGCACTAAAGAATCGATCGATCTTACTCACAGGTTGGATAATAATTCTAAAAGCATACCTAGAAAGTCTTCTAAAATTTTCTTCATAGGTACCAACAGATTCATCATCCTTTTGTTTTAGTTCAAGAAACTCTTTCTCCATATTTTTTTAAAGAATATGAGGGATATACTTATTGAAAAATAAGTTCTTGAACTTGTCTCATTCCATGAACTCAATTTCATCTCTTTGCCTCATATTCTTGATACGATTCCACCATTGATCAGCTTCACCTTTCAAACGATATAATGCCAAGATGACTTTATCAAGTACAGAACATTATAGAACTGAAAATATCTTTTAAATGGTACTTATCCAATGTTCAGGCACTAATGGAGCATAAGACCCGCTGAATGAAGGTGGACACTACCTCATAATGAATTCAACAGAATTTTCCTCCTTCCTTTGCTCATTTGGACGTCCTGCCGGATTCATAGCCTGAGAAAGTTGTGTGAGCATGGCTACAAGATTTTTCATTTCAGCTCCCATAAAGTTTGCTTTCTCATGGGGACAATCATTATGTTTCCCATCACATTCAACATTAACATGGTTCCTTCGGGTTCTAGCCATTAACTAAAACCAAGAAACATAGTGTGAGAAACACTAATTAAAATAGGAAAACCACATAATCAGCAATAAAATTTCACACTTTAGGTCTTATAGTAGGTTATTCATGGCCATTTCTAAAACACTAAGATTGTGTTCAATGCTTAGACATATCCTTAGGGTTCTTACTAAGGTATTCACATCCTAGTTCCCAATGGTTAACTATACCTTTACTCTGATAACAACTATAACGACCCATACTTTACATAACTTTTTATTCCTTCAGAATTGAATCATACTTATTACAACATGTAACAAAACCATGATAGGACCATATAGGTATAGTATCTTTAGAAACTGGGAAACATAAACAACTGGTTACTAAATCATCTACATTTTCTCCCATTTATTTCATCATATCTAGGGTCACTTTTGAAATATCCTACTTAATACCCTTCTTCCTGAAATCGGGAAAAGAAAACATACAAAAGGTGAGATCAAATGCTTAATAAGGGTAAAAAAAGTAAATATCAATCATATAATATTTATATGAACATATCATTTTGAAAATCATAACCTGCAAAAGATATCATAATATCATGACATGGGATAAATCATATTAGTGAAATGTAATCCCAATAATCATAACTTAAAACATGAAACTTTGTGGCATACACACATAATCATATAAAATCATTTAATATTAGTCAAGACTCATTTCCAAGACCATCATAGCGGACAATGTCTACTACTGAACTGAGTTCACTCCTTGTTCCAGTCCTGTATCACTGAACTGGATTAACTTGTCATTACAACCATGTCTATCTCATGAGATATAAATATTTACCCAATGCATTGAAGGGAGATATAGGTACCACCCATATCATAATGAAACCATTATTATGAGTTCCACAAAATCATAAATCAAACATCATAGCATAACCCATGTAATAAAAATGGGATTCTTAAACATCATGCCATCATAACATAATCCATATAAGATAAAGGAAATCATAAAAATAATTTTGTCATAACATAATCAAATAAATGTAATAATAGGGATATAAACCTAACCCTATATCATCTTATATGAAAAATAATTTTGATAAAACACTAGAACTCAGTTCTTGAGGAAAATATCCTTTCTTCTTCAAAATCATTTTCTTTTCTCAAAATGAAATACAATTTTAAAGAAATGAATTTTTGTTGAAAATAATCATGAAATCTTTCATAGGAAGCTTTATGGAAATAAGGCATTATGAAACCGTAAAAATCCTTTCATTCCATACAAGTTCAAAAAAATCATTCTTCTCGTACTTTGGCTGGAAAAGTCAAAAAGTATCTCGTACTGAAAACGACAAAGGATTCCTTTCATATCTTTTAGTAAAAATTTCACCAATAGGAAATATTGGATTTAAGAAATTTTAGGATGATAGAAATAATATTTAATATTGAGGAAATATGGATGTGGATGATAAATATTCCCTAGTAAATACTTAAGTATAAACAATCTCAGATAAAAATAGAGATTGTGAGATTTTCCCTTACCTTAGGTCTGATATGCTTCATATATATCTGAACATCCTGTATAATGATTTAAATAATGTTATGGATCTATTAAAAATTCATAATTATTTTTATGATTACATTTATGATCATATTTTAAAAAGTTTATTAGTAACATTTCATTGTTACTCGTTGTTTGGGTATTAACTGCTTTATTTTCATACGTATGTTTTGTCGGATAAGTTCATATTCAAATTTTTAGGTTATAGTTATATAATTTACATAATGGTATTAGTATAATATATATCATATTTATTCATTCAATTTGTTTATATAATCATGGTTTAATGAAGATCATGTAGAACGAATCATATAGCACCGTGGAGACGGTAAGCCGTACGTACGCACGAGTGACGATATCATTCCCATAACTATTGAATGGTATTGGAGTGGATGATAAAATATCTCAGAATTAGTATCATGTTATAATAATCATATATAGATATTATTTACACCATTATTCTCATCCAAGTAAGGTGGTGGTGGAAAACAGGTTACAACACAGCGTGGAGACGGTATTCCGCACGTACGCACACGTGGTGATTTCGTTTTCCGTAGGATGGATAGATGGTGAAAGAGGGTTATTTAATATTTATAAAAACATATCAGTATATTATTGATACTTATGTTATTACTTTATAATGAAACAAATAAATAAGAGGAAGTATAAGAAGAAATAAATTTGAAAAAATCGGTAAACGATATTACCTCTTCTTCGACGTGCCTCTTTTAAACCTCCTCTTAGGGCACTAAAGTTGGCCTTTGAAGAAGAACAGGACCTCTATTATGTTTTTAGGGAAGTGGAGAAGATAAATGGATAGGGTTTGGCCGAGATTGAAAGCTCATAATTTTGTGAAGAGGGGAGTGAGGAGGTGACCTTTTATAAGGGAGGAGAGGGGCACCTTTGGAAACATCAAAAATATTAATTTATATTAAATTTAAACCCCACTTCAAAAACCTCCAAAAATGACTAAATTAAAATATGAGATGAGATAGGGTTGTAATCTAATAAAACAATAAAATTTATACATGTTGGGAATTCATTTTAAACCTTATCGACTTGTTTTATCCTTATTTAATCTATTTAATTTTATTTGTGGTAATAATATTTTAAATTTTAAATTGTTTTAAATAATTATTTATGTGTTGTGAATTGTCCATAATTGAATACGTTATGAAATTTTAGACCATATAAATTTCAATTTATAATTTTTAAATATTTTTGTTATTTTTAAACAATTTTATAATATGTTATTTTTTTTAAAATAATAGTAGTGTCAATTTTGACATTATTCATTTATTTTCATTTAAATAAAATCCACACAAAAAATATATTAAAACCAAAATATTTAATAGATTCATAATATTTCATATTCATCTATAAAATTTTTAGAGAACATTAATTAGTTCATATAATATTTATTTTAATATTTTTAAAACCATTTATTTGATATTTCAATCAATAAAATAATTTCTACATCACTATTGTGTCATCATTAATGAGGATTATTTAATCCTTAAAAATTATAAATAAATTCTCAGGATTTGGATAATTTTATTATATTTATGTAGACTATTTATATTCTAAGTTTTATGAAGTTTATCACTTAATTAAAATGATTACACTTATAAGATATAAGAGAGTGACATGTTGTCACTTTCTTTGGTTTTAATAATAATTATATCATTTTAATGGTCAAAATTCCATCAGAAGAATTTATTCCTATCCTTAGGTGATATGGGTCGACTTTTATTCATTAGATATAATTTTTACAGGTGGTAGGGTAATTTTATAATCTTATTTTTACCCTTAATTACCCGATTTACCTTTAACTGTAGTAAATAAAAATTACCGTAGTTACTTTTCATAATGTCAAAAAAATTAAAGTTACCTATTAACATAATTTTGACCCACTGAATCCAAATATGGAATTAATTTTTAAAAATTCAAAACACATAAGTTTCAGTAATTAATTTAAAATTAATCTCGTTGTTAATAAAATGGATTTTAAAAGTTAAAACATTGTCAAAGATTGAAATGTTTTTACCAATAAATTCAATGTAAAATTAATGGTAATGACATAAATTATATTAAATGGTAAAAATATATTCTATTTATACTTTAAAACAATTACATTTTATCATTTAACCATATAAATTATCTTGATGAAAAAAGTTGTTTTTAAGAAAAATTAGCGAATTTTTACTATTCATCAAAATATGAAAGTTATCAGAAAAGTATCAAACATTTATCCAATGTAAATTTTTATATCCTGGTTCCAAATAAGAAGTTTATTTTTTCAAATTTAACTAATTTATTTGTCAAAAATTAGATTTAAAATGGTTGTGCCATCAAAAGGTGGTAAAACTGCATTTTTTTGAAAAATACTTCTTTTATCTGAAAAATTAATTTTATTTTCACTACATAATCTATAAAATGTGTAAGATGAATTATAATGTTATAAAATTCAAAATTCAGTTAATACTATTCATAAAGGCTTGTTCATAATATTATAATAATATATCATTTTTTTAGTGAAACTCGGTATTGTGTGCAATGCAAGCTATCGAGGAAGGTTGCTCTTGCGTGTAACACAAGCCAAGCCAGTGTTGTGTGTTGTGAAAGATTCTTTTGGTATTGTGTATAACATAAGACAATGAAAAATATATATTTATCATAAAATCTCAGGGTGTTAGATTCTACCTCCCTTAAAGTGAATTTCACACTATAAATTTGTCACTTTGTAACAAATAAATGACAATACCTCTCCCTCATCATATCCTCAAGTTCCCATGTAGCTTATTCTTATCGGTGGTTCCTCTATAAAACATTAACCAAGTGAGTTGTCTTGTTTCGTAGAACTTTTTCGATATGATCCAGAATCTCAATCGGCTATTCTTCATTAGAAAGATCTTGCTCTAGCGGTACAACATCAGAGCTTAGTATATGTGAAGGACCGGGTATGTACTTTCTCAGGAGAGATACATGGAACACATAATGAACTTGAGAGAGATTTGGTGGAAGTTCCAATCATTAAGCTACCTACCCAACATGATCCAGTATTTTGAAAGGACCGGTATATTTGGGGCTCAGCTTGCCCTTCATTCCAAATCTCATTACTCTCTTCCAGGGAGATATTCGTAAGAACACTTTACCACCCACTTCAAACTCTATGTCTTTTCTTCGGTTGTCGGAATAATGTTTTTGTTGACTCTGAGCTGATCTTATGTGTTGTTGAATAGATCTGACCTTTTCTGTAACCTCATCAACAAGATCAAGTCCTAATAGATTTCTTTCCCCAACTTCATCCCAGCAAGTTAGAGTTCTGAATTTCATTCCATTGAGAGCTTTATAAAGAGACATATGAATAATGGAGTAAAAGATATTATTATAAGAAAATTCCACCAAATGTAGTTTTTGATCCCAACCACCTTTGAAATCCCTAGAGCAAGCTCTCAACATGTCTTCCAAAGTTTTAATTGTCCTCTCAGACTGACCGTCTATCTGAGGATGATAGGCAGTGCTGAAACATAACTCTATATCCATAGCATGCTAAATACTTCACCAAAACTTCGAGGTAAATCTCGGATCCCGATCAGATATAATGGAAAGTTGTAATCCATGCAATCTTACTACTTCCTTTACATATATCTTGGAAAGCTGGTCAAGAGAGAAATCTTCTCTAATAGCAATGAAGTGTGCTTACTTCGTAAGACGATCAACTATAACCAATATAGAATTATAGCCTTTGGATGTTTTGGGAAGTCCATTGACAAAGTCCATAGTGATGTTTTCCCATTTCTATTCTGGTATGGGTAATGGTTGTAACATCTCCTTAGACTTATGTATCTCAACTTTAACTTTCGGACAAACCATGCATCGAAAGACATATTTGGCGATATCTCTTTTCATGTCATCCCACCAAAAGTAATCTTTTAGGTCCCTGTGCATCTTTGTACTTCTAGGATGAATAGAGAATGAAGAACTATGAGCCTCATCCAGCAGCTCCTTCTTTAATTCTTGTATGGGAGGAATACAAACACGGTTCCTGAACTTTATTATCCCATCACAATCAAGGTTGAATTCAGGAACATTTCTCACCTTCTTTTGTATCCCAACATCCTCCTTTTGTGCCTCTTTAATATTCACTTGTATAGATTGTTGAACATTCATTTGAGAAAGATAAGATATCTCCCCTTTCATTAAAATTCCAAGATCTATCCTTTTTAAATCCATAAATATTGGATATTTTGTGATCCTCATCGGGGATAAGCTAGCATGGTCTTGTCGACGTAATGCATTTTCCACCTTGTTTGCTTTCCCAGGGTGGTAATGTATGAAGGAGTCGTAATCCTTAATCAGCTCCAACCATCTTATTTGGCGCATATTCAGCTCATTTTGTGTGAATATATACTTTAAACTTTTATGATCAGTATAAATATCACACCTTTCCCCATAAAGATAAAGCCTCCAAATATTTAATGCGAAGATTACCACGGCTAACTCAAAATCATGAGTTGGTTAATTTTTATCATGGATTTTCAACTATCATGAGGCATAAGCTATCACCATATCATTTTTCATGAGAACACACCCCATCCCTTTCTTGGATGCATCACTGTAGATCACAAACCTTTCTCTACTACAAGGCAGTGTGAGCACAGGTGCACTGGCTAACCTTATTTTTAGATATTTTAAATTCTATTCACATTCCTCTGTCCAAACAAACTTAACTCCTTTCCAATACAATTTGGTGAGTCGGTTTGATAATCTTGAAAAATCTTTCACAAAACGTCGATAATACCCAGCTAAACCAAGAAAACCTCTAATTTCAGTTACTATTGTTGGTCTCGACCATATTTTAATAACCTCCATTTTTTATAGATCCACAAATATCCCCTCTTCTGAGATTATGTGACCCAAAAATGAAACTTTTTGAAGCCAAAATTCACACTTGTTAAATTTGGCATAATGCTTCTCCTTTCTCAGAGTCTTCAATACAATTCTCATGTGATCTCCATGTTCTACCTTTCCCTTATATTTAAATTCAAACAACAACCCCCAGAAACAGGGTTACACAGCATACAAGATATGAAAATCCACATTAAAATTTAAAAATTCAAACTCAAAAATTGAAAACACAAAACGAGGGCAAAATAAGCCACCTGAGAAACCCAAAACGAGTAAAGCAATGTCATCATCGCTACCACTTCACTAACCTTATTGACTCGTCATCGTCACTGCCTTCACATCATCTCATCACCATCATCCCTGCATCGCCTGCGCCACCAACGCATCCCTGGCACCATCAATACATAGGAATATTTTTATGATGCAAGATTTCATGTTTCCCAACATACCCAATTCATTTTATGATACAAGATTTCATGTTTTGTGATTATTTTAGGGTTCTTGGGTATTGTTTATCATGAAGGGTTGTTCTATTATAGAAAAAATACGGGTGATCCTGTTATATATCTAAAATGAATTGGGTATGTTGGAAGTTGACAGTGATGGTTATTCAAAGTGTAATTGTGATGGTTACACCCATGTATAACTGTGAGGGTTACTTTATGGTGGCTATGAGAGTTGCGAAAAATGGTAGCAATGAGGATTAGATCTTAATTATGTAATAAAATTATTTCTCAAGTAACCGATTTATATATTATATTATTGATTATGAGTTTTCATTAAAATTGATTTATTTTCAAAAGAAAGTATAATGTTATTTTTGAAAAGATGATTCTTTTTTGGGGTAAAAGGGTATGTTTTTAAGAAAATGTTTTATGGTTTTTCACTGGATTAACAGTTTATTTTATTTTCCATCTCTTATTGAGATTTTATTCTCATCCAAATTTTTAAAAATATTTCCAGAGGATTTAAGGTGGAATAAAGATAAGGATGTGATAATGGTAAATATTGTGAATATTTTTCATGAAGAGATAACATGTTTTATTTTATGAAAAAAATTATGTTGTGTATATATGTCTATTTGTAATGTATGGGTAAATTATCTAAGAGTTAGTTATAATTAATTTAAACTATAATCCAAAAATATTCTTGGGAATGTAATCATGATAATTCTAGTATTAAATCACTATAATACATAATGTTTAAGGATGGGTCCTCAGAGTTGGTATCAAAGCATGGTTTAGATACCTATAATAATTACGCTATTTTTATGTGAGGTTATCTTAAGAGTTATGGAAACCAACCCAGGTTAATAATTTTTTAAGGATTTATAATAAGAATAAATGTATTAGAAATTACATTTCATTCCTTAAGTTATAAAATTTTCACGTGACTAATAATATTTTTTGGAGGCATTTATTTTTGAGGTAATCATGGGTTATTACATTTTGGGATGAAAAATGAATGGTTTGAGATAACTTTAAAGGATATAAATTTTATGTAATATTGAATATATTAATTTTTTTGAGAATTTTATCTTATTTTTTGTAAATTTTTTAGAATTATATAGTTTTATAAAAGGAAATAATATAAACCGTGTCACAACCCATCGTATCCGGTAAGGTCACGAGGGTCGAACCAACAACCAAAGGGCGATAAGGGTGAATCGACTACTGTTGGACTACTTAAAGTCTCAGTTATTATGGTATTTTTTTTAGTTAAATTATTTGATCAGTTAAAAATAAAACAATTTTTGGAATATATTTTTTATCCTATATATAACCATGGGATTGGAAAAATTATTTTATGATTAAGTGATTGATGTTTTTTCAGAAGATATTCATTGTGTTGGGAAGCTTGTATGATTAAGTTAAATAGAATAATATGGGATTTTATTTGAGAAATAAATGATGAAATATATTTTAGAAAAATTTATCATTTAAAGCGATTTAGGTTATTTATGAAACTTATTAGTATATCTTAAAGATTATATGATTATGGAAATTACATTTTGGAATGAGACTTTATGAGTAATTTAAATTATTTAAAAAAATGTTGAATTTATCTTGGAAGTCTATATGATCAAATTCTTCTAATTTTTGGGTTTAAATTTTAGTGTAGAATATTTTGATGAATTGTATGTATATTGATTTTTTGAATGATCTATATATAACTTTGGTTATTACTATTGAATTTTAGAGATTAAATTAATTTTCCATCATATACAATTTTATTCTTTTTATATAATTTTGTAATCTTCTACAAACCATTTAGGATTTTTTTAATTCCAAATTATATGAGGAATATAGAGTTATAATTTTTTTAGATTTTTTGATTCCTAGAAGTTTATTATAATAATCAGATATGAAAAAGTCACCTTGAATACTCATCATTTGGGGAAAATATGAGGATGAAATTCTAAAATTCATGTTATTAAATTTCCATATATTATTAGTATAGGTAGTAAAATAATTCCACAGCTCTAGAAAAAGTTTTTTTTTGTGAAAAATTGTTATTAGTTTACGTTTTGTAGAAATAAATCTATTGTGTTTTAACCTGTCATAGAATTACGAATTCGTGATGGTAAACTTTATCATAACCAATTTTTATATCACTATCAATCAATACATGGGTGTTTTATTTTCTATTCCATGTCTATGTCTTCCTTCAAGGAAACTTAGTTTTGTGTTATGCCTAATAACCATCTTACTTACCTTACTTTCTTTTAAAGTGTATGTTTTATTACTCCTTTTTCTGATGTGGGATTTCAATAAAGGTATTTTGAAAATTCAATCCCTATTTAGCAAGCCTGAGTTCCAAATTGTGAGGATATAGTTTTCAAAATGGGGGATAATGTAACATCTTGATATTTTAAAAGGAAACTTGATGATCAATAGCATAAAAATATGCTTCATTGAGCTTAAACGAACAACTAAATATTGTTATTATGTGACCATTATAACCCAGAAATTAAATTAGAGGTAATAAATAATATTAAATTAATTATGAAATATAAAATGGTCCTAATAATTAATAATTCATTAATTAATTATTAGGAAACTAATCACTTAATTTTCGTAAAGTCATTTTTTTCATCAAAAACACCTTTTACAAGAATGGTTTTTTTATTTTTATATAAAAATAATGAAATTATATTCTGGAGATTTTATAAAAATCATTTGATAAAATTGACATCATTTTTTAAATCATAATATCATTCCAATGGTAATTTTTTTTGTTAATTTTCTTAAAAGTTTGTTTTTTTAATGAATAGTAAAAATATTAATTTTTATTAAAAAAAATATTTTTCAAGTATTTACAAGGTAAAATTATGTTTTAGATTAGTTTTAAATTTTCAGTCGTTAATTTTATTAAAAATATTTCAATTATGTTTTTTAAATAGATTTTATACTTGAAATTTGTCATAAAAAATATTATATTTTAAAAGAACATTTTCTCCAAAAAAATTGTTTTTTGTTGCGTTTTTCTAGTATAATTTTAAATTAAATTCTACAACATCTATGTTTTCAAATTTTAAAAAATGGTTTAGATATTGGGAATTATGAGGTCTTAATTTAGTAAATAGTTTAATTTTATTTTTGAAAAATATCAATAGTAACCTTATTAATTTTTATTACCATGGTAACTGGTAAATCAAGTAAAAATTGGATAATTAAGGGTAAACATAATATGATAAAGACTATAAAATGACCCTTACACCTAAATCAATTTTTTTTTATGAGTAAATTTAGACCAAAATTTTGAAAGGATAAAATATATGGCATTTGTTTCCCTTTATATGTGATTGTGACATTTAAAAAACTTTATTTTAAGAAAAACCATGATATCACAATCATATGGTTACTAATTAAGATAATTTTAATATGGGGTTATCGAGAGGCTATGTTCGGCTATAAATATTAATTTTAAAGATAAAATATTTATATAAATCACAGATATTTATTTTTAATTTTTAGTGAATAAATAATTACCTTAAATTCTTACACAACGCTGATGCAATGATTATTTTATTAATGGTAATTTCAAATAAGTATTTTTTGAAATATTAAAATAAATATAATTTAGTATAATTAATGTGATAAATGAATTTTTTAGATGAATTTTACATTTCATTGATGTATTGAAATATTTCTTTCAATGTTATCTTGTATTAGTGATATTTTTTAAAAGTCAAAGTAATGAATAGTTTCAAAATTGACATAAATTATATTTTAAAACAAATATTATTTTATTAAATGATATAAAATTCCTAAAATTATGAAATTCGGACAAATTATTGGGATAAGGTTAAAATATTCATCAAAAATCCAGTTATGGTTTTTTTATAGATTTTATAGTAAATATATTGACCCTTAAATAGTAAAAAACCAAGTTGTCATGGTAAGAGTTAAAGGGGTTAACTAAGGGTAAAAATGTCATAAAAAATTATATAAATTTTATTTTTGAGTTTATTTAGAACCATAATATTCATATAATAGAAATTAATATGGTCGGTTCCATTTATAATTTAAGATTAATTTATATTAGTTTAATATATTGTGAAATTTCAAGAGTGCACCTCCCATATCTTATAAAAGTGAACCTCTTCTTCTAATGTATTCACACTTAAAAAATTATTTGGTTCAAAACATATCTACGCAAATACCTTCCAATAATCCCTAACCACTTTATAGAGGTCTTATATTAGTCATAACACCATCCTTAGTGGTCTTAATGTGTTAATAAAAGGAGAGTGCTCGAAGAAGAGGTATCATTTTTAATCAAGAATTTCCATTTTGTTTATTCTAACAGATACCTAAATCCTTATTCAACCATGATAAAATACAAAATATAGTATCCTAAATATAATTATATGTTATTATGTTAATTTAATGGCCTATATACTTCTCCAATTACATCAAATGAGAAAAATAATTAATCCTTCGTATGTACATCAGACTATCGCCCACGAACCGATGTAATTCATTTCTCATCACCGTCTCCCAAGACTATTTTAAATAATGGAATTAATTTTTATATAATAAATTATTGAAATATTTATAATTATTAAATGATAATATATCATTTACATTCTTACATTTCCATTCACAATAAAATGAAAACATTGTTTGTGTGTACAAGTGAATTATCACCTCCACGAAATGATGTGATTCATTTTTCATCACTGCATCCCATGGATGATATATATAAGTAGATTAAAATAATTAATATAATATATATGATATTATTATAATTATCTAAATTTTAAATAATACTTAACTTATTTCCCTAATGATCATTGGTAAATAAAAATATTACACATGCGTATGTACGGCCTACTGTCTCCATGATTGTAACGTAGTTCATTTTTAATAAAAATATTTCTTGATTGGATTTGAAATTATTTTTAATGTAAAATAGTAATAATTATTTCATGAATATTATTTTTGAAATGATGGAATTCTGAACTCTTTGACCATCGTAAACCTACCTAATTCATTTTGAACTTAGGTACTGAATATCATCAAAACGCACCTTTTGAGCTTCAATGATTAAGTAATTGTTAGAAGAAGTAAATAAGTAAGATAAAAGGAATAAAAAACATAAAATTGTTATTAATTAGGTAAATAATTAACATAAGTTTATTATTAGGTATTATAAATGACATATGAAACAAATCTGACTCGAGGTAAGGGAATTCTTAACCCAATTTTAATTCTTTGGGTTAACCTTCTACTCCATTTATTATATCATGTTAAGTTCAAGTCTGAAATGAATTTTTATTATATTATGTTTTATTTACACTTTTATTATATTTAATTAAATCTGATACACATAATTGACTAATTTTATTAATTCTCACTTTAATGATATGATATTTACAAAGAAATTTCTTTTAAAAATATTTCTCTTTAATGTTTCCCTTAAAACACTCTTTTTCTTCCATGACCATGTTTTCTAAAATTATTAACAATTTTTTTTAATATTATACTAGTATTTTTTAAATTCATTTTTAATCTTGTTTTAATTTTTATAAAATGGTTTGAAAGGTATATTTTTTTCATTTTCTAAACAAGGTTCTTTGAGACTTTTCTAAAAAAATAAATAGAAGAATTTTTTTAACTTATACCACATAGATAGATTTTCCCCATTTCATGAAAATTTATTGATTTTGAACCTACTTTAAAATATTACAAGGTTATTTTTAAAAAAAAAATATTTTTCCTTGTGTGTAGTAATCTTTCTAAAATAAGTGATTTCCATAAAGGATTGTTTTTATGATGAAATCTTCCATGTTTTCTGATTATATTATCATTATTGGGAATTTTTTATAATGATGGATAGTTCCATTATAGACCAAATATATGTGATCCTATTATATCTCTCCAATTCATTGGGTATGTTTGAATTTGACCATGATGGTTATTCCAATTGTAACAGTGATGGGTACATCCAAGTATAATCTTGAGGGTTATTTTATGGTAGTCATGAGGGTTACATCATATGGTAACTACGAGGGTTACATATTATATATATCCCAAGTATCTTACTAATATCTTATATACTTTCTTGTGATTTTTCATGAAAATTTCTTGATTTTGAAAAGGTAAGATAATGATATTTTTGAAACAATGGTTCATTTTTAGGGGTTAAAAGGTATGTTTTTTAGAAAATGTTTTTATATATTTTTACTAGATTAACAATTTACATTATTTTATATCCGTTAATAATATTTTAGGAACATCCCATGTTTCAAAAAAAATCATAGGTTTTAAGGGGGAACAAATATTAATATGAGATCAAGGGGAATATCGTCAATATTTTTTGTGAAGAGAGAACATGTTTTATTTTAATGACTTTTGATTTTCAAAAAATGGATAATATGTATATATTTCCTCTAGTAATGTATGGGTTTATTATGTAATAGTCAGTACTAATTATCTAAAACTCTAAACCAAAAATATTCTTGGTAATGTAACAATTTTAATTCTATTTTAAAATCACTATAATATGTAATTTTTAAGGCTAGATCCATACAATTGAACTAATTAGAATTGGTCCTTGTCACATGAACTTAAATAGAATTGCTTTTCCCATTAAGTATCATCATACTACATAGGTTCTGATTCTCTATATAAGGATATATAGGAATATTCTTTTATAGGGTTTCATCCCAACATCATAAACAATTATTTCCTCCTTGGATGGTGATAAAATCTTGAGCACCCAACTATTTGTATTTAAAACATAGTATCTTAAAACTAAGAATTGAAAAGAACTAAAAAAGAGAAATAACCTTTGATATAAAATTATGTTACCATTTATAGAGTGCCTATGATATATATAGATGTCCACATTGATGTAATACCACTGATATGTAATAGGTGTTCAAATCAATCTGTTGTTTTGATCCATCACTAACATGTCGGTAACCTGTCCTATATTGGTATTTGGGAATGATTTATAAAATATTCCATAAATATTTAAGAGATTCTTGGATTAGTAAATAATTACCCCTCAAGTGCTATGGATGATCTTGATCTCCCATCCTATCAATCAATTCATATCCTAAAGTATCTTTGGAAAAAAACCATAGTGACCACCTACCATTGGATAGTGGGTCCACAATAGTATTCACATTGAACCGTCATTGATAAATAAGTGAATCAGAGTTCCCATAAAAAACAAAAATGGTGAACCAGACATGAATCCTTTAACCAAGAATGAGTTTGATCAAACATGCATCTAATTTTGATGTTTCATTAAAGGGTTTCCTTGTTTATGTTTATTGATCCTTTTAAGACATTACATGAAAGATCCCCCTTCAATCCAAAATTCATGGAATCATCTAGAAAACACACATATTCCATAGCTACCACCAAAGCTATGGACCCCACAAACAATAGGATGTTATCGCCTATATATCAACTCAAATAATAGGATTAAAATGAAATGATGATTGGGGAATTCATTAATGGTATTATACCTACCTTGAAGTGGGTATGTGAGTGCCTATATGATATGAATCCCCAGGGATCTCTCCACTGATAAACAAATACCATGATGGAGATGTAATCTAATTCTATTTCTACCTCTAATAGCTTTGGAATCTTGTCACTTTATTGAAACCATTTTTACCTCCCATAGATTAGGGAGGTGTGGGAATAGGTCACCTATGATCTTTCCATTATTCAGTAACCCTCCAAGATGTACCCTACCATCATCATTCACTTCCACCAATGTTTCATGACCTTAAATACTTAAGAGTATACTGAGGAGGAAACCTTGGAACTCTATCCCCAACCACATAGGCTTAAAAATCTAAATTTAAGTCTCATTGTGGGAATCCAATCCACCAACATCAGGAGCCAGTGCGTTTCTATGTTCTCTTCAAATAATATCGTCAACATGAACTGATGATGATGGTAGATAAGGATCATAATCAAAATCATTATAAAATTTTTATCCACCACACTCAAGAAACATATAGAGGAATAAGATGATATATTCATCCACCCAATAGAAATATTTTACTCTTTCCGTCACATCTAAAACACACTGACATATCCTAAAGGTTAATAGAGAAAAAGAGTAGACACAAATTACCACTCACACTAAGGAATGAACTCACATCCCCATTCCACCTATATAATCCCACAAAAATATATTTATGATGATGAGGGGGAAAGATTATATCCCTAAACAAAGCCTATGGTGTTTTTAATATATCTGATTGGTAGTAGTAGAAGACCATTTTTTTGTATATCATGACGGCTAGTAAGGGAAAGTCCCATTGTCCTACTACCACGAAAAGATATACTCATCAGTATACCACATGATCTAAATAAGAGTGGGATCATATTTCTATTATTATTCAGGTGGATCATAGGCATGTTCTATAGAAGAATAAATAATTAGATCGATCTTATATCCTCATTACACTTGTAGTTCAATGAAATCATTTGGCATCGACTTCAGGATATGCTCATATTCCAACCCATATTATTAGAGTTCATTGCATATTCCAACAATCTCTACAGAGTAGAATTATATCCCTACTCTTACCAGAGTGGATTCACAACACACTCTAGAAATATCATAGTGTAAGGATCATATTCCCACCCCCATTTAGGTGGCCAGTCGATATATCTCAATAGTACATGAAGACTAAAAAAGGGATCATATTCTTATTAATTACAATACTTGTGAGGAATATTGTCATATATTAATAGATACCCAAAAATTCCATCAGTATATTGTAATGATAGGTATTATTTCACATAGGAGGGTTAAAACAGGAGGGGTATTTCCTGCATTACATGAACCCCATCATGGATAAGGTCCCAACCCTAGCCACTCTACCACAAATATTAAGATAGTATCATCAATGTAAATATAGAATCTAAAAGAAGACTCATAGTCCTACCCTAATCAGTGCTAAAATTCTTAGGGCCCTTCAAAATACTTCAATAACGGCATTATAATCTTCCACTTTTTCATCAGAAAGAGAAGATAGTGGTGATGACAATGTTTCTCATCAAGAAACTATGATTAGAATCTTTGGAGGTCCTACCTATAGTATTATACACTACATTAATCTATATGGAAACATGAAGATCAGTCATGTGATTTTTCCCATATTGGGATCTATGAAAATCCTCCTTATATATAGAAGATAAAATGATAAAAGGAGCTCCCCTTTCTAGAGATCCTTTGATAATGCTCTCATATAGAGATTCTCTCAAGAAATTGATGCCAGCCACAAAAATTCCTCATATATGAATGGTGAAATACCCTCATAACTAAAGGATTTTCTATGGTTATGGTGACATTTTACACCACTATTATATTATCTATCCTTAGATACAGTGGAGTATATTTCAGCCAATGCCAACCCCCTAATTAAGTGCCTCACTTATATATTGTTTCGATATTTACAAATATATCTATTATTTATTTATGTATTAATAAATTAAAAAATATATATTTTATTCCCTCAAAAATGAGTGAAGAAATGTGTTTTAATCTATCATTTCTAAGAGAAGATGATATTATTGTTAATATTATATATTAATTTTTTTCATCATGTTAGTTAAGTCTCTTATGGACTAATTTTGGTTAAAATTCTATCTTTGTATGAGTTGTGTTATAAGTCATGAAATAAATTTCATAATTGGATAATTATAATTTCACATATCATTTGTTACTGAATTATGTAATCATCCTTTTTGTGGTTATATTTTATTTTTATCTATTTATTTTTGATATCCAGTTAATTTTTCATATATTTTTTATTTCTACCCAACCATAGTTAATAATTTTTATTAATGGAAAAAATGGTACAACAAGATCATGGGGGTTAGAAGTAAGTCAACCCAAGAACATCTTCACAGACCAGATCAACACACCTGGGGGAGGGATCCCATGTTAGAAAAGTGCAAAAAAGGATTTTTGAGAGTGTGTATTTTGTATTTCAAAAATATAAAAAATTACTAAGTGTAGAAATATTATGTTAAATAATGGAAGTAATAAAAAATATATTTTGGTATCTCTTTAATCCTAATAATCTTATGAAAATTTAGATTTTATATAAAACTATTTTCTATGTTCTAAGAAACGTTTTTATAGGAATAATGAAAATATGGAATTCATACGAAACTATTTTTAAATTCTTACAAAAAAAATTATGAATTCAAAAGAAATATAATAAATATTAATACAAAAAGAATGAAGTCGTAAGAAATAGACATCAAATTCATATAAAACATTAGAGTCAAAAAATATATAAGTCATACAAACTGGGATGAATTCATATAAAAATATTGAAAGTAACATGATTTTATAGTTTTTTTGAATCATGAAATATTCTATGTTTTATTATTATTTATATTTATTTATTTTATGTGTGTTTATGATTGTTATTTTCATTGATTTAATGGTTCTATTATTATTTCAAATTATTTTTATGTGGGGAAAAATTATTTAGAAGTATACTATGAAATATCAATTGATCATCATATGGTTTATATATGTAATTGTTGTATTATTAGAAAAACAAGAGTATTAAATATAATTTATTTGAAATATAAATAGTTTTATCTCATTCTTTATGGGAACTTTCAAAGGATATTAATATTGATTATTTACTAATGTATCAATTGTTCCTAAAAGTTTTGTTGTGAATCTTTTTTATATTCACGGATTTTTAAGAGAACCCATGTCAATATGTTTTTCATGTTAATTTAATGAAGGATACACATGAATAATATATTTGAAAGATGAATTGAAAAAATCTATACTAGTTTGTTGAAATCACATATGTGTGATTCTTTGGGAAAATATAAAATGAAACAAAAAACATTTTTTGAATTTTTTATGCATTGTAGAACTCTATATCTAGAGCTCGATAGAAAGAGTGATGTAAGTGACATACTACGGAGGTTGAGGATACTTTCAAACTATACTATAATTTATATTTTTGAGGTAATCAGTGCATCACTATCAAGTGGATTGCGTCGTTCTGATCCTTTTCTACTAAATAAATAAAAGCTCCCTCAACTCTCATGCTCTAATTATTCAACTATTTTATATTGTTATTAATTATTTTTTATATTTTCTATATAATATGTTTGTTTTTTATTATTTTTAATTCAAAATCATGACCATGGTTCATAGGTTATACTACCCTTATAAAAGCTATGTCAGTTTATTCAATATCTATTAAAATGTATGGGATTCGGTTGTTCATTGGTCCAAATAAATGCAAGATTGGTTCTTCCTCTACATAAAAAAGAAATTTCAAAGTTGTATATTAAATTTTCCAAAAGTCATGATTTGGTTTGGGTCTCCATGTATTAAAAATAATTTTGAAATAACTTTGTGACTCCACTCAATATTTAAGTCACTTTTATAGTGGGTAACATGCTCTCATGTTGACAGTGTAAAAATTATATATAGGATCACATTTTTATAAATTACTATAAAAACACTGGTATCCATTTTATTTCCTATTGGATAATAAAATTATATTTTTAAAATATTTAAAATTGTATAAAAGGCCAATTAACCCCCCCTAAACATCCATCCATCTTGCCTACGAGATCAAACAATTAATATCAGTGTATACCCTTATAAGGATAGTTCTATTATTTATTATTTGTACTAACTTTTATCCTAGATGTAATCATATAAGGAAATGATCTATTTAATATATCATGAAAATATTATAATCATGCATGTTCTCCAAAAATACCACAATTTTTTTATAGTAAGGGTTATGGCTATTGGAATGTTCCGATGGAAGGCTATATGACACAGATAGGTATTGATCATTAGAAAATACTGGTAAAATCATAAAAACTTCTTGAAATTGATCTTGACACTCTAACCAGTTTTATAGAATTGAAATATCTTCTTAACTATATAATCATGAATATATATTACTATTCTATTAATTGAAATGTTTTTGTCACATTTTAGTATGTAAAACTAGACATGAAAAGCGGAGTATATTGTAAACAAAACACTATGATTTTGGTTAGTTAATTAGAATTATGTCGTATAGGTTAATACTAGAATATCAATATTTTAAGTTGGTAGATACTGAAATTCTAAATAAAATTTTTCATATATTCATGAGTATATTAAATAACATAAATGATTTAAGAGAAATTTTATATGATATTATTCTAGTTGAATGGTTTTTAATAGATATACCTAAAAAATTCTATGAAAGAAGAAATTGGTGAAAGAAATTATTTTAAAGAATATACTCTTGAAATGATTAGTGGTTCCTTAATTAAATATGAGTTGTAATTGAAATATATTTATGAAAAAAATATTGATAAAAGAAAAAGAGTTTCCTTTAATTCCAGAGTGAATGTTACTACTTAATACATAGATTCAGAGATATAGTAAAACGATAGTGATGAGGTTGTGTTATTTTATATTTTATTTTATAACAAGAAGAAAGAATAATCAAGGATATGCATAACATATTATTCAAGGGATGATAAAAAGAGTGTAGAAAAAGTAATATTGTATCAAGTGAAGTTACGAAAGTGATCTTCTATGAATGCATACGAAAATGGAACATTAAAGCTAAATGTATGAAAATAAAAATAAATAATAAGAATATGTAAAATAAGTAAATAAGTGAACATTAATATTGATAGATATTTACAAAATATTGAAACTCAAGAAAATAAATAGCTCTAGAATAAAAATGGTAAATATGTGGTTGGTGAGTTATTCAAATCAATTAAGTGAATATGATTCTGAACCTTCTCAATTTAATTATAGTGATCATACAATGGATGAATTATAAAATAAAATTGAAATTTCACACAATTTTATTTTCAAAAATAGAATAATACATAAGGAACTCAATAATAATAAAAGAAACATGTTGAAAATAATACAAGAACTCTAAAAGAGAATGAAAAATTAAGAAATTATTCATATAGTTCTATTGAAGTGATATATAAATATTTTTAAAAATGTTCAAAAATAAAATATTAAACATAATGATTATATTTATAAATTTGATGAGGTTCAATAAATTAAGTTAAATCCTTTTCTACATGAAAATAAGGATTTAATAAAAGAAATTGAATTTTTAAAAATAGATCTGTCCAGATGTGTTCAAGGAAAAGAAAAATATGAAAAATGGAAAGAATGAAAAAAAAATTAGTGAATACAAAATTGGCCTTTGTTTTGATTATAAAATACCCAAAATGTATAATATATTTTTTTAAGTTCCAAGGGAAGTGTTTCAATAGTCAAATTTTTTAAATATGGAATTAAAGGACACTATACTAGTGAATGTTTATTGAAATTTTCACAATCCTGTAGTCACACAAAAAACTTCAGGTCTAAATCCTTTTTATCTAGATTACCTATAAATAAATATTTAAAATTAGTATGTGTGCCTAAAAAGTTTTACCATAACCCAGTAGATACTATGTTTTCATGAATACTATAACACTCTTAAGTATATATTTCTAGGATATGTGCCTCAAAAGTGTAATAAAGGAAACTTGGTACATGAACAATGGGTATTCGAGACATATGATAGGTGATGGTAAAAAATTTATATCATTCATCAAATTTGAAAGTGGTAATGTTACATTTTGTGTTTCACAACCCAGTCCAATAAAGCTTGAGCTATGGCTCCACAAGCCCATCTCTAATAGGTTAGGGGCTGGAGTCTAACATTGAGTAGGCTATCACACACATGGGAGGCCTTAGCCTTAGGTACCCATATTAACACACCCACAAACACCTCTATATAATAGTTTGTAGATATATAAAAACTTAAAAGAGATGCATACAAACATATGCTCTCAAACATAGTATAGAAATTGTAAAAAAGGAAAAATATAGGGTCCACCAAAAGAAAAATTCAAATGTGTCCAACCAACTCAGATTGAGGGGATCGTTGTCAAATGAACCACTGGAAATCTCCTCATTCAAGCTCTGATACACCCCAATCAGTCTAGAACACTCTGTTCCGCCAACTTTAGGTCCACCTGTGAAACCGTCGAAAGGCCTGTGGTCTTCATAAGACACATGAAATGTGAAGGAAGATCCCATTTAAGGGTGACTATAAATATAATCAATAGTTTCCTCTAAAAAATCAAAAATAAAATAATCAACTGAAAGAAACAGTATGCCCAACCCAACCAAAGGGAACCCAAACGAGAGAGAAACTCCATCTCGAGACCATCCTTTGATAAACATGACTATTCATCTCAAACAATAGGGTGTGTGACCTAATATATGATAACACCAAAAGGAAAACCCCTAAATAACCCCATATATACTCATCTCAGAAACCAAGCCTTAGGAAGTTCCGACCTCACTATCAGCAATAGATTCTACTTGACGCTATAAAAAACACATAACTAGGATATTACACTCCAAGAGATCTGTCATCCCAGATGACTCTCATCCTAGATGACTCTCATTCGAGAGAAACACTCCATCAGGTCTCACACTACCATCATAGATTTCCTATCTGATAGAACACACTTGTCAGATATCATCGTTGAGAACGTCACTCTGAATCTCAACAAAAACACCAAAAACACCTCAGATAGGGGATCACTCATAGGTCGTTCTAGGGGATACTAGATCCTAATCTGGTAACTCAATGATCTCTTTGATAAGGGATCACTCCTAGGATCTATTCGGGGATACTAAAACCCGATTTGAAGTTCTACATATCAAATTACTTAGATAGAGGATCCTCTCCCATGTACAGTTGGTCACAGTGATGCTGAAAACCCCATATTGTATAACTCATGAAGTAGGATATCATACCGATGATAAAAAAACACTACTAAAACCACGTGATGAGTAGGGGATCATATAACTGATGATACCACAAACCCTAATGAACCCACATGCGGTGTTGGGGATCATATAACCGATTATACCGCAACCCTACTATCATCACCCCCTACATAGGGGATCATATACCCAAAGATGCTGCAAAACCCTACAATATTGTCCTTATTGATAGGTAATCACCGCTCATGTAGAGTTGGTGACATCGATACCAATAACCCGATCTAGGGAAACAATAAGCTAGAGGATCCTACCCTATCCTCACTAGAGGCATTATACAAATCTATCCGAGCTCATCCAATCGATGGGATGTCAATCAAATACTGAGGAAGTAATACTGAAAACCATCAAAGTATAATGACCATGGGGAATCACTCAACACTATTGGTTAAGGTTTCATTGACCCAAGCGATACACACAACATCACCAACACACAACTCCTCCATGTCCCAAAACGTGGTCACCATCATGTTCTATGAAAAAAACTCCCAAGATATACTATTTACTGGCCACATTCCGGAAACCAGTGAAAAGGGTTCTTTTCACTACAACACTCCTGAAAGAGACCTCATGGAGTCCACACATAGATCCTAGAACACATCAAATTCCATGAACCATTTTTATCCTCTTGAAAAAAATCACACAGGATTGACTACTCATTCTTCCAAAACGGACACCCAGTTAAAATGTTACATTTCACTACAATAACCCAAACTGGGGCCCATGTGACCCACACCCTGATTTTTCTGTAAGCACCAAAACTGGTCTTGAAACATATGAATTAAATTCAGGTTCTCAATTCCACTGGTGATACATTAATCGGATATCTGACACCGGAGATACGTCCAAAACAAGAATCGCAAAATAATTATTATTATTTTATTATTTGATGTTTCATGCCATCAGGCCTCCTTCATGAAGTGTAATGTTCTTAAATTATCCTCAAAAGGACCGACTTGAAGCTAGAGTCGTGTCTCCATAGATGTCATGTGAATTGGACATATGGTTTGAGAGTTATGGGGGTGTAATCCACCCTGGCCCACTCGGGCTGGACAAATTGGTCCACTCCACCTGGGCCAGCCCATGCTCCCTACGTGCCCACTGGATCCCCCCCCCCCCCGCTATGCTAACACCCTCCATAGTTGTGCCTCACCGTATTAGTGACTCGACTTTTTTTGCAGAACATCGATGACACATCATTTGTGGGGAAATTATTCTGAGACCAAATCAAAAAAACATGGGACCCAATTTCAAAATACACAGTATCCGCTCAAAGATCAGTCGACAATTCGAACATTACGATGTGTAAACAAGGAAGAGGGATTTAAACACAAAACCTCTTACCTCTGGGTGAAACACCAAATCTTCAAGGTAGAATCAGTGCTATGAAGATACTACTGAATGATCCAGGAGTGTCCACCATCGAGATCTGAGTCTGACAACACCTCATTTCCTTGATCTAGACGGGACGTTCGTCATCAAAGAGGGAGAGGGAGGGGTCTCTCCTCATTCATGCACACCACTAAGGGGATAATTAATGGGATGGATATTTGTTTTAATTTTTATTAAAACAAGTATTCGTATAACACCCTGACCCGACTCGCCTCCAACCCAAAACCCGACGCCGAAAATAATTATGCCATGCCTAGGGTAAACACAACATTCCATATGTGACCACGGTTTTAGAAATTCGATCTAAGACTTCATTTAGTCATTATTTAATTAAAAGTCCAAAATAAATAAATCTATTTTTTTCGAAAACATCATTGATAGATTTTTCCACAGAAAGCTTGTTCCCACAAAAATTATACCCCGCCTAGGGAAAACGGCTTGATCTAGACTCAACTGTGGCCTCGGTTTTCTGATCTGAACTACTATTTATAAGATAAGATGTTTTCTCCATGTGTGTTGCCTAAAAATACTTTATATTTTTATAAAATTTATTTTGGGCACACCAGGCCATAGAATTGCATGTCGTCTCAGTGCCTATCTCTAGAAATATATAAAGAAATATTCCAAATTCTGATAGGGCCAAACCCAATTTTCTACATCCTCCCCAACATAAGGATTTTCTTCACCAAAAAGAGAAATCCTAGGAAAATGGGAAAGGACTTGAGATCTCCACTAAGACTCGCATGCCATCGATATCACTTGAGGTCCTTGTTCTATAACAAACATGCTCCAAGAGGAACTAAAACTCTGAAATACCTCCACAAAGGCCACAAATGGTTATTGTGCTACCCACAAGCACACACTTAGGGGAACCACAATTTCTACCACACCAAATTCTAGCTTGTCCTAGGTCGACATCATGCAACTGGGAACATGTATCCTCTGTTCCGACAGGTGGGAAACATTAAGTTCCTAGTGTCCTACAGTCATAGGGACTAGTGGTACACAAGCTCTCTAACCTGATGGAGAGACCAAAAAACCTACTTCAAACACACAAGTCAATGGAATCATCCACTATTCCTAATCACTATCTGATTTTAGTGGCACTAACTCACCCACATGGTTTTGCATCGTGTATTAAGAATGCATCTTAGTGGGGAAAGAGTCCCTCATTCTTGTGAGTCCAAAGCCATGTAAAACTGTAGCATAACCTCCTCATGAAACTCACATACCAAGATGACTCCGAACACGTGAGGGTATAAAAGAAAAAAATAGGGCTTCCCAATAACACATATGGGGTCTTACTAGGACCTTCTCCCAAATTTCCCAACACAAAAACTTTCCTCAAACACACAATTCATAGGGACTCATTGACCACATCTCAATATTTTCCGCTTTGGGAGGCACTAACTCGCCAGCAAGGTTTTAGTCACGTCACAAAAACACGTCTCGGTGGGGGAAGGATCCCTCTCTCTAGTGAATTTGAATCTATGATGAACAACACTAATACATGGTCTTACTGATGCCCTGTGTCACTACAAACAAACCTCATGAAAACAACATAAAGAAAAGAGTTCATCTAAAAAGTGTTTACTGAACTACTTTAGAAAGTAGAAAGAACACAGAGTGTACCTATATCCATCCATAGAGCCTCTGGTTAAATGGATTCAATGGACTACATTTGTTCTCACCCATTTCCTCTAGCTCTCTAAGCCAGGCATGGACCACCTCAGGGTAGTGGTGGTGGCAACTCGTACCAGTTGCCACCTCCCACTGCTTCACACTCTCCTCCTCCACATTTATCGCCATGCGAACTTCTGTGATCGAAATGATGACTCTTCCATAGAATTTCATCAATCATATCCCTCTCAGTATCATGATGGGTCAAACAATCTCTAGAAATATGCCCCTGACCATCATAATCATAACACTGACTCTCTTGTGTTTGACCAAAACCAGCCTAAGATCCCTGAGCCTCAGATCCCCCATCCTAGGGTTGCCTGCTAAAACATTGTGTATGCCCGGTCCCCTGATCCTTTCATTGGATACTAGCTACCGAACCAGCTACCGAGGTCTCAACTCCCACATGCCCAGAAATAATGGTCAAAATCTTCTCTTCCAAAAATCTCTCCGCCATCAAGGCCCTCTCAAGTACTCCAGCATAGGTGGGAATGCATAGCAGCACCATCGATGCCCTGATCTCCCAGCTCAAGCCCTTATCGAAGGTTTATTCTTAGAAGAACGGATATCGAACCATATATATGGAGTAACATGAATGGTCTAAAATTTATGTCGAGTACTATTCCATGGTTCTTATCTCCTACCGAAGCTGCAAAAGCTCCAGGATACACACTGACCTTTGTGTGGTCAGATAAAACTCCTCCATGAAGAGATGCTCAAACTCTGCCCAAGAGAGCGTCTCTTCATCATGGGTCTTCTTCACAAGACTCCACCAGCACCTTGATGAACCCTGAAAAAGGATCGTTGCTTGGACCACCATCTGATTGGGAGGTGTCCTCATAAGACGAAAAATACATGTGACTGATGCAAGCCAGTCATCAGTTGCCAGGAGGTATGGGTCTCCCTGGAACCTCATAGGTCGCTACCAAGAACCTTTTTATTGCACTCATACGGCATGTATCCCCATCCTACAATATTGTCACAACCTGCTGCTTGACAAGTAGTGGCTCAACTGGAGGAGCACCTAGGGGTCCCACTTCGGAACTATTTCCCTTCTTTGAAGCCTCTACTCAAGGTAGATCATCACCATAATTTCTCAATGGAACCCTATTTGGCTATCATAATGGAGGCATCCTGAAATAACATCAAGACACACCACGTTCAAGGATTATATCAAGGGATATGACTCAATAAGGAAAGGAAAACCCCAAAACCCAATCATATATGATGCATGTAAAATTATTTACCTAAAACTAGTGTCCTAATGTCCCAAGTCGGAAGGTAGGTTATTAGAGTCTTGGGTAATTAATATGTCATTTTCCACACCAACACTAGAGTCCCTGGCCTGAAAGACGAACTAGAAACACTCTAACATTGTTTCTACGATGCCTAAACCAAGTTCTCTGCTAGACCAACTACACTCTTCGGTCCCAAAGGTGTCACCTTATCTAATACTAATTTTTCATGACCCAAACCAACATGGCTAGATCCATGACTTCCCAAGACCGCCTCCAATAGTCTAAGGGATAGCGGCTAGCACCAAGTAGGCTATTATACACATGGGTGGCCTTATCCTAAGGTACCAATATGCATGCACCCACATACACCTCCATGAAACAGTGCAAAGATATATAAAGACTGAAAATAAATGCATGCATACATCTATTCCCAACCATAGTACAACAAAATTACAGAAGGGTTAAATACAGGTCCCACCAAAAGAAAACTATAAAAGCATACAACCTAATCAGATAGAGGGGATCGCTATCAAAATAATGACCGTAAATCTCCTCGACCAAGATCTGTTACACCCCAGTCGATCTAGATCCCTAAGCTCTGCCTGCTCTAGGTCCCCCTAGGACTCCATCGAAAGGCATGTGGTCTGCACAAGACACAAGAAATTTTCAGGGAAACCCCATGCCTGGGTGAGTATAAAGACACTCAATAGGTGCCCTAAAAAAAGAGTAGCTAAAAGGAAACAGTCTACTCAACCTAACCAGAGGGAACCAAATGAGATAGAAAATACCATCTCGAGACCATCCTCGACTAAACATTACTAGTCTTCTCAAACCATAGGATGTTTCACCAAAGTGGTGACAAAACCACAATGAAAACCCCATAAATAACACCAAATATACCCATCTCAGGAACCAAGCCTTAGGAGGTTCCTACCTCACTATCCGCAATAGATTCTACTCGAGGCTCTAAGGCAACACATAACTGGGAAATTGCACTCCAAGAGCTCTGTCATCCCAAATGACTCTCATCTGAGAGATATACTCCATTGGGTCTCGCACCACCATCCTAGATGTCCCATCTAAGAGAACACCCTTATTGAATATTTCCACTAATAATTCCATGTTGAAACTTAGTGGAAACCCCAAAAACTCCTCAAATAGGGGATCACTCTTATGGACCACTAGAGGATACAAGAACCCAATTCGATAACTCAAAGATATCTTTTATAGGGGATTACTCCAAAGATTTTCTAGGGGATACTACAACCTAATCTATCATTCTACATATCACATCACTCAGATAGAGGATCATCATCCGTGTATAGGTGGTCATGACGATGTCAAAAACCCCACATGGTATAACTCACAAAGTAGGGGATTGTATTGAAGATACAACAAACCATACCAAAACCACATGTTGGGTAGAGGGTCATATAACTGATGATACTTCAAACTATACAGAAACCACACACTGAGTAGAAGATCGTATAACCGATGATACTGCCACCCTGCTGTCATCTCCCACCGCGCAGGGGATCATATACGCAAAGATGCCACAAAACCCTATAGGGATGTCATTATAGATAGGGGATCACCACCCATGTAGAGTTTGTCACAATGATACCAAGAACCCAATATAGGGAAACGATATACTAGAGGATCCCACCTTGTCCTCACCGGAGGGATCCTATAACTCTATCCAAGCTCATCCTATCAAGGGGATCTCAATCCTCTAAAGAGGACCTAATACTGAAAACCATCATAGTATAAGGACCTAGGGGAGTCACTCAAACCTTCTGGTCAAGTCGTCATTGAACCAACTGACCCTTACAAAATCTAATGCACACCGCACCTCCTTGGCCCAAAATGTGATCTCCATTGCGTTCTTTGTGAAAAAACATGCAAGATAGGATATTTATATTACATAATCTTGAAACCAGTGAAAAGGGTTCTTTTCACAGAAACACACCTGAAAGGGACCTCATGGGGCCCACACATAAATCTTGGAACACATCAAATGCATCACACCATTGCGATCCTCTCAAAAAAACATATGGATTGACTACTCGTTCGTCGAAAATGGAAACCCGGTGAAAAAGTCACATTTCCCCACAAACGCCCAAACCAGGCCTCATGGGTCCCACACCCTTATTTTGGTGTAAGCAACATAAATTGATCTTGAAACTTCCTCATTAAATTCAAGTTATGAATTCCATTGACCGTGCATCAATCGAACATTATACATAGGAGATACAATTGATATAAAATTCACCAAATAATAAAAATTATATTATTATAATAATAATTAGATTTATTGTGCCATCGATCCTCAAGCCCAAAATGTAAAGTTCTAAAACTAGCCTCAAAAGGCCCTCCTTGAAGCAAGGGGTCATGTCTTTGTAGATGAAACATGAATCAGATGTCTGGGTTGAGATTTATGGGGGTTTAAAACACCCTCGACCCATTTTAGATGGACCGGCCCATGGACCAACCACATCTAGCCCGTAGCCTAGCTATGGCTCATGGTCCATGCATGATCACCGGATCTCCCCCCCCCCCCCCAGTGCTTCGTGCCACCGTCGCCCTGTGTCCTCTGCCATCCTTTGAAGACTTCCACTTCCACACCGCCTACATTAGCAGCCCGTTGAACCGTTTCCACCAGAAAACCCACAACATCGCCGCCCTCCAGATCTGCCACCCTCCAGATCTGCACCTTTTCAGATCCATTCCTTTCCACCTTTTGAAAATCACCAGTGTCACTCTAGTTCTTATAAAATTATTCACAAACGATATCCATAAACCTTCGGACCCTATCTACACAAACACGGTGTCCGCTCGAATATTTGTTGACGATTTGAACATAATTAAGCATAAATAATGGCGGACATGATTTAAATGAAAACCCGCCTACCTCAGGGTGAAACTACAAAGATTCAAGGATGAATTGGGGCTCCAAAGCTGTTGTTTTATGATCCAGGAGCATCCGCCATTAATATCTGAGTCCGACGACACCTTGTTTTCTCGATCTGGTCAGGTCATTCGTCGCTAAAGAGGGAGAGGGAGGGGTTTCTCCTCTTGTGTGTGCACCACCAAGGGGATAAGTAAGGGGAGAGATATATTTTTTTATTTTTATTAAAACAAATATCGGTTTAATACCCTATCCCGACTCACATCCGACTTGACACCCGACATTGAAAAACATTATGTTGCGCCTAGGGTAAACACAATGTTCTAGATGCAATCACAATTTTAGAAAATCGATCAGAGACTCTCTTCAAGAATTATTTGATCCAAAATCCAAAATAAATAATTTTATTTATTTATGAAAATTCCCTCAATAAATTTTTCCATAGAAATCCTGAACCCGCAAAACTTATACCCCACCTAGGGTAAACGACACACTCTGGACTCAACCATGCCCTCGGTTTTCTAATCTGAGCTACCTTTTAAGAGATAACCAATTTCCTATGCATTCTTAGCCTAAATATACATAATATTTTTATGAAATTTATTCCGAGTACACCAGTACATTGACTCTATGTCGTTTCAGCACCTAGATCTCGATATATATGCAAAAATATTCCAAAGTCTGACAGGTCCAAACCCAATCCGCTAAATGGGGATAATTTAAAGGGTACCAAAAAAGGTTTTAGAGAAGTTATAATTTATTTTTTTTATCATACCAAAATTATTTTTTTAGTGATTCAAACATAATTTGATTAGTATCTCACAATTATGTGATGATAATGGTTGAAAATTTTCAAAATTATAAATGTATAATTTATTACTATAAATAAGTATTATTTTATGAAATTTGAAAGGATAATATTTATTATATTAATTTTTATGAATAGATTAACTAGAATGTTAATTTTTTAATTTTCATTCCGTCACTTAATATCTTATTGCATATGATACTCAGCCATGTGAACTTCATACTACTACACAAACCTTCTAAACACCAAAGTGTTTTGATGTTGACTTAACTGAAGGTGGATTCCACTTATGAAACTCAATTATGAAATTTACACACTATAATGATTCTTTTAAATATCAATTAAAAGTGGATATAGTAAGGCCTTTATAAATTTTATATCATGAATTATTTGAAACAATATCTACTAAAAGTATGGATGTAAAATGTTATGTGTTTATTACTGTTGATGACTAATCCTATTTAAATGGGTATACTTTTTAGATCATAAACATGAAACTATTTATAAATATTCTATTTAATGTATGGTTTTTCAAAATTAAAAGGTATATTTAATATTTTTTATTATATGTGTTGTCAATGCCGAATTATAAATATGGATTTTGAGAAATTATTTGAAGAAAATTGATATTCCCATAATTTTTCATCCCTTAGTACACCATAAAAAATGGTTTCATGGAATTGAAAAAATAGAAAAATTCAATAAATGTTTATAATAATGTTAAATAAATTCATAAATCATATATATTTTTGGGAAGAATATAAAAATATAACTTTTTATGTTTGAAATAGAGTTTTTATAAGGGCAATTTTATAGAAAACACCTTCAAAACATTGGAATGATAGAACACCAAAATTTGGATACTTCAGAGTGTTTAGTTGTAATGTTAATTTTATTAACCATAAGGATTCATTAGATAAATTTGAATCAAAATATGATGATGGTGACTTTTTAAGATATTCAAACTCTTGTAAAGAATATAGATTGTATAGTATGTGATAAGAAGATTGTTGAAGAATTTATACATGTGAAATTTGATAAGAATGTATCAAAATAAATGAATGATGATATGAACCATGTTAAAGAATAATTTTTTGAATTTAATTTTGAATAAGTAAAACTATAAAATAATAATGAAAATGTTGAGGGTGAGAGTCACTCTCAAGATAAGTCACATAGAGGTCATCTATTAGGAAAAGTAATTGGAAACATTGATTCAAGAATTCAAATAAGATACTCCTTGAAGTTTTTTTTTGATTATCATGATTTTTTGTTATTTTTTTATAAAATTGTAGATAAATAATTAAAAGGATGAAATTATATTTTATTTATGGAATAAGAGATAAATCATTTTCATTGATATAATTTTTTTAATTTATTTAAATAACTTAATTATTATCATGTAATATGTACTAAATAAATTTTAAAAAATTAATCTTGATGAATCTGGATATATTATAAGGAAAAAAGTCTTTGATTAGAATCTTAATACTATTTACAAGAAGTAGGGATAAATTTTAGTGTATATTTTTTCCTTCTTTTTAAGTTAGAATTCATAATAATATTTCTAACTTATACCGATTTTCATGTTTTCGAATTATTAAAAATGGATATAAAAAAGTGAATTTAGAAATGTGTATACGTCTATAGAAGTATGTGTTAGATAGATCCCCAGTTTTGAAAGTAAAAAAGTATCCTTTTTATTTATTAAATCCTTCTGAAAATCTGTATGGAATTAAATAATCCTCTAGGTCATGGTATGGAAGGTTTTTATAATTTATTTTTAAACATAATTTTTCTAAAATAAAGGTATATCCATATTTGTTTATAGAGAAACAATAAAATGCTATTTTGGTTGTTCAAATATATATGAATGATTTAATTTTTATGTCTTCAAATGATAAATTGTGTACAGAATATTTAGAAATAATTTCTAGTGTGTTTGATTACATCTTATGAGAGATTTACATTTTTTCTTAGACGTAAAATTTTTCAAAAATAAGATGGAAATTTTCTTAATAAGTTTAATTATTCTAAAGAGTTATTAAATTTTTTTGTAATTGATTCAAGTAAAAGTTATAACAACACCTTGAGTACTTCATGTGAATTAGATATTGATGAATATGTAAAATTAGTTGATTATAAAATTTATAAAGGTCTACTAGGGATTTTATTATATTTTACTTATTCTAGGACTATTTAATGTTTTTAGACAATATTTTTGAAAGGTTCCAGGGTTTCTAAATAAAGTCACTTAAATAATGTAAAAATAAAAAAACAAATATATTAAAGGTTACTTAATGTTTTGACCATTATATGCTGGGAAAACTTATTTTGAGTAAAAATTAATATGAATTATAATTTTGGTGGTTTTAAAATTGGTAGAAAAATCATAAGTGTTATGTATCATTTTCTAGAAAAAATATTAGTGTCTTGGTGTAAATACCCCAACCCTAGTAGGTCATAGTCAATAGTTTCTTTATTAAATTGGAACTAGATACAAGTGATTGCATCCAAATGGGACGAGCAGTTTAGTAGTCTTGGTAAAATAGATACACACTTCAATATCATATTATATTTGAGAAAGTAAAATATAAATCATTGTGAGATTAAATATTTTGCATCCTTGAACTCATTTAAAGTTTCCTTCTTCATAACCAGAGGAAAATAAAAAATAAGGTTGAGCTCTGATTCTTAGTAGGGGGTACGTGTCATGGAAGCTATTATGATAATATAAGGAATAATCAACATGGAAAGGAAAAAAACTAAAATACATGCCTTATAATCAATAACATGATCATGAAAAAATATTTTGGAATGTGTAAATGAAGATCTGATGTTTCTATATAAATAATAACATGATCTTGAAACTTATCCATGGATTTCATAATTAATCAACTAATCACCTAAACATCAATAACTAATTTCATAATGATGGAATGAATAATTTAGGACATATGAAACTTATGATCATGTCATTTGGCCAAAATAATTTAAAATATGGGTAGGTATACACTAAAAATCTATTTAATAAGTCTATCCAACTAGTTTTTAACATGAGTACTACCAATTAATAAAAGGGATATATAATTAAAATCCCCATCCATCACTTAATAAAAACAATTCATTCATCATATGAATAAATAATATAACTTGAACAACATGCCTTATTCAAAAACTGTCTCTGTAGAAATAACTAGTATATAGAACGTCAATACTCACCCCATTCAAATTGATCATAAACCATCTATAGAAATAATTAGGATGGTATAATTACAATAAACACCCAGTGGAGAATAAATGTTTTTTTGTTTATGATGAATAGAAATTCCATAAAAATATCACTAAAAATATTCATAAGGAAATTATACTTTTTATTTTTAAATCCTTTTTTAACAAATAAAAATTTCCTCAATATTAGGAAAATCATTTTCTTTGAAATAAATAATATAAAAATGTAAATAAAAAATTAAATTAATGAGAGTTAATGATGTTGGAAAATTTTCATTCAAGTTGAGATTGTTAAAAAATTTATTCCTTCAACATTTTTAGTAAAAAATAAAAAATTACCCTATTTGGGAAATAACAATAAGATTAATTTTAAACAATTTATTAAAAGTCAAAACATGGGTAAACATTTACTTAATAGATCATTGGAGAATAAAAAAATTATTGAAAATGTTTTAAGGAAAATATAGATGTAATGTCCCATATTTTCTCAAAGGTCAAACCCATTTATTTTTAATTTAATTTACTTAAAATGAACCTATTAAAATGTCCTAAAAGGTTATAGGATATCTCAGCCACTTCTACAGCTCGTTTGGATCATAGATCCCCAAAATGTAGAGAAAATACTCTGTTTCACACAAAGTAGGAACCATACAGCCGAGGCTGCATGGTTTCCCAAAACCATGCATTTGTAAATAGTGCATTTTTGGGGGCCACATGATTTTTCTAAAACCATTCAACCCTAGGTTCATGACCTTGTTATGCTTCATAAATTTTATACAATGCGATTTTACACAATTTTCAAATGGTTAGGAAAACCATACACCTAACTTTGTGAGGTTCCCCTTTGAAGATGTAGCAGTTACATGGTTGGCATATGATTTATCCAACCATGTGGCCAAATAATGCACCCTTTTTTGAAGTTTAAATTCCAAAACTACGCCTCTTTAATGATTTTAATTCACCTCCCTTATTTTTTCCTTCATCTCCCTCACATTCCCCCCCTCCCTCATATGTGATATTCTACTTTACCTCTAATAGGATATATTATATCTCCCCGGATCGTCCACTGAATAACTCTCCTCTAGAAGTAATGGAAACCCCTTAGTAAGCTCCCTCAACCTCTAACTTATATATCAAGTTTCCTCTTCCATCCATTGCACTATTTATGTATAAGGAATTTTGCCCTATTTTTAGGGAGTTTGAATATTTCATCATCTTCTACCATTCTAGTTCAATTCAAGAATCAAAAATAGATGAGTGGGGTTCCACTACATTAAAATATATGTTTTAGGTATTTCCCTTTCATTTCATCACTTTTTCAATGATGTTCCATTCTTCCGCTCATCAGAACCTTACAATAGTGATTTAAATTTTTTTAATAAAATAATAAAATGGGTTTTCCATGTAATGTGTGACCCTAACTTGTGGATAAGCCAATATGTGGTTCATTTTAATTAATGTTGGACACACTTTTGGGTGTTCTCACCATTAATTTCCTTTTCCCATGACTAAAAATTGGTTATCACCTTAGATGTGTGGGTATCACCTTAGTTTATTGCCTTAAATTTATGAAATGAATTAAGATGACTGATTAGACATGAGTGATATCCCATTAGAAATGCATATTCTAATTTTTTATTATTTGTCCCCATGTGTAATTACATATTCTATTAATTAGTATTGTTGTTTTACGTTGAACTCCACATGCGTTATATTTCATTTCCTAAGCCTCTTACAATGCCTTGTATGTATGATTTATAAATTATTGCTTTCACAATATGCTTATGCCAATGCCTTGTGATAAATTCATTATTCCATTCTTAGTGGATTGAATTTTATTTCATTGGACATCTTGATAACCTGAGATATTTCCAAGATTTTTGAACATATATGATCATATATGTTATGTCTAGTGAGTTTTTCTTGTATTTTATTCTTGAAATATATTTTTATCTTCTGATATTGGAATTCCATTGATGGCATGTGAATTATAAAATTGCTAGTCCATGTTGTGATATATACTTTTCTTACCATGGCCTACCTCATATGGGCAGGGAGAGAACATGGGTCCTAAATTAAGGACTCAATGGATGGACTCTCTGTGTTTGGTTGTATTTACTTGAAACGTCGAGATTGATACATTGGTTTTCCATGTACGGGTTCTCCAGGAGGATTCTATATGCTCTTGAGGGACATTGGTTCCCTAGGGAAGAAACCGAGTATAGAATCATTAGAAACATCGCTATTTCCATGCCATGGGTGATACTCAGTCCCTTATATGTGATACTTGGTAAACAAAAATTAGAGAAACCATGCCATGAGTGATACAAAAAATACTAATATGGGTTGTCTTGGATGGACTTGGTGGCATTGATCATATCGGAGACACCTCTAGTGACCCTTGGGATTCTTTATAGATCACCTTGGATGGGCTCAGGGACCCACCCATGGATTTTAAAGATTTTTTCTTCTTTTTTATGTGTTGAGAGTTATTTTTACTATGAGAATGCTAGTGTGTAGTTTTGAAGTGTGACCACCAATCCAAATCACAAGCTTGGGGTCAGACCGCTTTAGTTTTTTTCTTCATAATGGCCCCTATATACATGTCATGACCTACACAATACCTCTTTTCAGACATTTAGCATAGGTTGAAGTAGTTAGTATCATTTGGGTGACCCATCAGGAACCCAGATCGAGTTGTTTATTATTTAATTGTTTATTAATTTTCATTTTTTATTATGGAACATTGTCATTTATTTATTACACAAAATGGATTTCACTAGACACTGTTAGTGGTGACATAAAAAGATTGTATCTCACACCCTACTCTGGTCACCCTTGTAACCTATGAAAATTTTATGATCATAGTTATGGAAGAGGTTAAGGATGAAAATTATGATTCTTTAATGATTTATAGCTTTTGGATGGAGTTTGTGGGAAGATGATTGAGCATATTCTCAAGATGCTTGTAGCAACATGTTTTTGGTTTTTTTTTCTATTTTTTCAGCATGTGGTATATGCCTATATCACCTAATATCCATTTACATCCATTCTAGAATAGCATCATGATCATAATCATCATTTTTTAACTATTATTATTTATTTATCTTCTTCATGTTGTTTATTTCCCTTGCATGGTTTAATATTAAAAATACATTTCTTCTTCTATTTATGATTTTTTCTTCTTCTACTTACTTTATATTGTCAACTACTATAATAACTCTAGTTGATGAGGGAATAGTCTCCCCACAGACACTCCCAAGTCTCTCACTACTATTCGGCATCCTCTGGAGTTCGGTAATGTGTTCTTGAGGTCATGTGGACCACCGTATCCGGGAATTATTGTGTGGAAATCGAGGTGAGATGCTAAAAAATGGTATTAGAGGTCATTCCTTTTATCATACTATTTGGGTTTTATAGAAGACTAGGACATTGTAATTTAGAATTGACCATATTCTTGGACATAGATAACCCTTTTATAGGGGAAAACCCAAATTACATGGGATGGGGAATTTCGGTTATTGATTATTCTATTTGTGGTTGATATGACTTCACTGTTGGGTGATGCATATTTTTTTATGAGGTTATTATATTGGTATTATTTAAATGATGATTTCTATTACATATCCCAATGATATGAGGGAATATAAAATAATTAATAATACTAGGAACCATAAAGATTAAATATCCATGCATTATTCCATGATATATCTATTTTCAATATCCATTTCCAATTTTCTTGGGACTTATTTTCTGCCTTGCAGCTCCTGATTTGTTATAATTATAGATATGTTCCCATTCTTCTTGTAGGAAAATGTTAAAATTCGGATTAATTGGATTCCCAATTTCTATTTAAAAATTTTTATGTTCTCTTTTAAATTTGAATGGTGATCCACCTAATTCAACCTCTTAAAGGGACATTAAAAACATAAATGGATTCAAAAAAATACCACCTTTAAAATGAGTTGGTCTCTAAGCATGATAATTGTGAAACATTGACCATGTACTAACCATATCAATGGGTATTAGGATATTTTTACATGTTATAAGTGATGATTTTGTGTTATATTATCATCTAAACCTAACTCTAGGAGAAGTATGTCGGTTCTGTCATGTTTTAGTGAGGTCTTGTACCTACTCTTCTTTAACATTTTCTTTATATTTTTTCCCTATCAGATATAAATCATGTCTGAGGAGTGTTATTGGAAATTGTGAATGTATTCCACAAATATATACTCACTATTTATTCCAATATAATGGCTATGATCAAAATATGTAAGTGGTGGGCCCTATGCCACCAGTAGTGCCTCTTGTTGTGGCACTAGAGGAACCTCCTTATGATATTACCTTGGGTGTTGATGCTGAGTTCTGAGACAATTTTCTTTAGTTTATGCAGTCTATTTAGGGTGCTTCTAGACCTTCCCATACTATTGAAGACCTGACTTGGGACTTATTACAGTAGCATCCTCCCACCTTTTCGAGGGATGTAAGACCTCATCCGGCTGATTCAAGGTTATAATCCATGGTATCAACCTTTTACCATCTTGAGACTCCTATAGAGTGGAGGTTAGAGATCACTAACTAGATGTTATGTGACCCCACCAAGCACTTGTGGGACATCATATCTCAGTCTAATAGTCCTCATGTTATGGTCTCGGAAGTGTTCCAGATGGAGTTCTATGATCCCTTCTTTCTGTAGACTATGAGATCAGATCACACCATGGAGTTCATGCATCTTCATCATTGAACTATAACTATGCTAGAGTGTCTTCTTGCTTCACTAAGCTCATGTGTTTCACTCCATCTCTATCAGGTGATGAGTTGATGGATGTAGGGAAATTTTAGTATTGTCTTTAGCATGTTGTCCAATCTCAAGTGAACTTCTTCCATTTTAATACCATTATGAATATAATAAACCAGACTCTTATTATAGAGAATAATCTTATAGAAGCTAATAATGTGGGATAGGGCAGTTCAGTTAAGAGGTTGGGTGATGGTTCTTCAAGTAGTAGGAAGTGTCTTTTCAATGGTTCACATGGAGGAAATTATAGGCATGTTATGTGAAAATATTTTATAGTGTGCCAAAAGTGAAGAAGAATAGGACATAAGAAGCCTTAGTTCATGAGGAACCCGATTAAGTATCGAGCTTGCAGTAGGATGCGTCACCTTCAGCGCTTCTGCCATTATTTTTCTCTAGCATTTTGTGAGAGGGGAACCATACCGAAACCTCTATCAGGTATGGGATCCATGACTCCACATTAGGCTGGGAGTAGGTCTTCTATCAAATGATCAGGCCAAGGTGGTAGTGGTCATGGCCTTATTAGTCAGGCCCTAGAACATTCGTGGAAACCAAGTGGATCGGATCATGCTAGTTAGGCAACATCTCAGGGTCGTGGTTTAGGCCAGATTAATGCAGTGAAACTAGTTCCAAAGGAGAAAATTCCAAGGCCCTCTTTAGTATGAGGTACTATTATAGTATCCTCTACTTTAGTTTCTTCCCATTTTGATACTGGTTCATTACACACCGTTATATGTCTTGTGGTGGAGGAATGTTTAGGCCTTGTAATCAAGTATTTATGTGGATTCATGTCCCTTGATATGTTAGTAGGGGTCAGAACATAATGAATACACCAATTTATGGAGTTTCCCCTTGAAATAGATGAGTTTCTTTTCTTTAGGATTTTCTTTATCCTTGAGATGACCAACTTCAACAACATTCTCGGTATGGAATGGCTCATTCCTTATCATTCCCAAGTGGACTTCTATCACCACCGAAAGTCTTTCATATCACCTAAGGGAAACAAATATATCCATAAGGTTGAATGGGATATCTAGGAGAACTAAACTAGACCCAAGCGTACTAGGCTAGGTTGAGTGACAACTCAGTTGGTGAGTCTTGTTATGAGAAATCAGGGAATGTAGTCGGTAGAGTTTCCCTCATATTATAGATCATTTTAGGGATGCCTTCCCTAACGATTTCTCTAGATTACCTTTTGTGAGATAGGATAAGTTCATAGTAGATATATTTCAAGCTATGGAACCAATTTCTATTCCTCCCTATAGGATGGAACCTAAAAATATCTAGGAAATCAATAAGAATCTCGAAAATATATAGTAAAATGGATTTATATGACCCAACACATCACCATGTGGTTCATCAGTCCTTTTCTACAAGAAGGTGGATGGTACCCTTAGATTGTGTGTGTATTATAGGTGGTTGAACCAGCTTATAGTTAAGAACCATTATCCATTTACTCATACCGATGACCTCTTCGACCAAATCTAATGTGCAACTATTTTATATAAGATCGATTTGAGGTCAAGCTACCATCAGGTTCACGTGAGGCCATCAAACATACCATGTACAACATTAAAAAGTAGTCACAACTTGTATTAGTATCTGGTTATGTTTTTTAATCTAATGAACACACTGGAAGTCCTTATTTCTTTAATGAATTGGGTTTTCCACCCATATCTTTATTACTTCATGATAGTCTTCATAGATGAAATCTTAGTTTATTCGCACACCATACACAACTATGCAAATCATCTTGAGATCATACTGAGTACACTAAGAGAGAACAATCTATATATAAACCTCAGTAAATTCCACATTTGGATTAGCAAGGTTCACTTCTTATGTCATATCATATCTGATTCAGGCATATGATTTCACCTAGAGAAGATGAGAGTCAGGGTTCCTTAGGAGCAACCCAAGAATGTATTTTCTATATATAACTTCTTAGGGATAACTGGCTAATATCAAAAATTAATACAGGACTTCTCATGTCTAGAAGTGCCTCTTATTAGATTAACCAAAAAGTGTGTGAAATTTTACTGGACAGAATCTTGTGAGATAGCCTTTCAAGAGTTAAAGGGAAGACTCACTGCATCACTGATCCTGATTCTGCCAGAGCAAGGCAGAAGTTATACAATCTATTGTGATGATTTTGGTATCATTTTGGGTGTAGTTGTGATTCAAGGTGATTTATTCATGTAATATGAATCTTTTTTTCTAAGTTCACATGAGTAGAATTACCCTACACACAACCTAGAGATAGTAGTCATGGTTCATGTTGAGCACTATTGGAGGAACTACATGCTATGGGAGAAATTTGTTGTTTATATGGATTATAAGTCTCAAATACATCTCAAAACAGTGAGACTTGACTATGAAGCAATTTAGGTGGGTCGAATACCTATATTCCTTCTAATTGGATATTTCATAGACACTTGGAAAGGGAAACATCATATCTGATTCCTTGAGATTAAAAACATAGATGCAATCCATGAAGAAGTATAGTAGTGAGTGTATGATTATGACTCTATTATTTGAGTTCTACCTGTAGGTTACGAAATAGAATGTGTATCCAATATTTTTAGTTCTAGAAGTGAAATCCTCCCTTATGAAGTGGGTACAGATGAGGTAGTTTTCTGATTCCAATGGCCTCTTCTTGAGGGAGAGTGTCGCCAGAGAGAACCCTCCTTATAATGGCCTCTTGTGTATGGGTGACTACAGATATAAAAGATCATTTAATGAGGGATATAGATACCTTTTTAGAAGAAATACATATGGGGATTATTAATATGTACAAATATATCTAGTTCCATTACTGGTGGCCTGGTATGAAGAGGTAGATATCAACTTTCATCATTCAGTGCACCACTAATCAGTAGGTGAATGTAACACCCCGACATTTTATGAGAGGTATTCTTTTTAATTTATTTGATGTCTTGTGTTTTATGCTACACCAAGATTATCTTGCACTATACGCAACACTGTATTAGCTTGCAGTATACGCAACATTATTCTTGGATTGTGTTACACAAAATTTCAAGTTTGTTTGGTAGAATTATTCTACGTAACATTGAGTGTGTGTATATATATATATTCTATGTATAAATCAAAAATGGTTGTATTCTATTATACACAACAAAAAAGTAATCTTTCACTACACGCAACCCTGACTTGGCTTTCATTACATGCAATCACAACCTTCCTCGATACCGTGTGTGGTACGCAATACCGAGTTTCACTAAACAACGATATGTTATTAAAATATTATATAAACTAGCCGTTATGAATAGTAATACCCACTTTTTGAAATTTTATAAATTTAATCATTCAAAATGGACTTCATTTTTGGATTCAGAATATCGAAATTATCCTAGGGTGAATTTTTTGTATTTTTCTGAAAACATTCAATTTTTGATGAATGGTGAAAACACTGGGTTACTATTTAAAAACCGACTTTTTATTTAAATAATTATTTGTTTTATTTAAATTTATTTTAGGTCAAAATTGATAAATAATACTTATATAATTTAAATGTAATTCATTGGAGTCATTTTATAATAATTTTAGATATATAAAAATTTTATTGAATTTTTCACCGTCTTTTACCCACCTCCTAGGAGAATTTGAAAATGTACATAAAACATAATTTTACCGCTTCTGTGAGTGGAATTTCGAAAATCCGAGAGACCTGGTTAATATCAAGGAGTAAAATGAAGTTCAATAAGATAAAAAAAATTGTGAATAGTAACTTTTTACTTTTATTTACCACGGTTAAAAGTAAATAGGGTAATTAATGGTAAAAATGATATTATTATTACCCTAACACATATCCTAATTCTATTGGATAAGTTTAATTTGACCAAAAAAACCTTAGTATTAAAATATGACCCTTTATATACACTTGTATTAGATTAGGACATTTATTATTATTTTATTTAAAGAAGAGTTAAAAGAGTTAAAATCAATGTTTAATAACTAAAACATTTTTAATATAGGTTTATACATAAGTTAAATTCGACAATAAATATTCATTAGAAATATAAAAAGATTTCATAAATAATGATATCTTATTTATAATTTTTAGACATTAAATAATTTAATTTATTTATGACTAAATGATGATGCAGTAATTACCATATTAATGAAATATTAACATAATTGATATTATAACTACCCAAATAAATGTAATTTGAGACTTTTTATGAATTCCACTAATTTTATAGGTTAATATTACATGTTAGTATTGATGTAATTAACTTTTTTAGAACTAATAATTCTGTTATAATTTTTAAAAAAATCAATTACCAAATAGTGTCAAAATATACATTAAATAGTTTTTAAAACAAATATTATATTATTAATTTTTATTATATTAATAAAAATCGAAGGTTCAACAAAATGACTTATATAAGGTTTTATATATTAATAATGAACCACTTGGGGTTATTTTGTCTTGTTATAGTAAGTTTATTAACCTTATAGTGTAAGAAAATAAGAAGACACGGTAAAAATTATATTATTTAACTTAGAGTTAAATCTAAATGATAAGGTTAAAATAGTAACTTAAACTTGTCTAAAACCTATTGGTTGAGAGTATTTCGACCCATCCCAACTTTAGCTTCGAAATAAATAAATTTGGATCTATTATAAACCGAATATGACTTTATTATAAAATAATATTTTAAGTTTTCCCTAAGGTGCCCCTCTCCTCCCTTATAAAAGGGCACCTCCTCCTACTTCTCTTTACCCAATTTTGAGCCTTCAAGCTCTACAAAACCCTGACAATTTCCCTCCTCAACATCCCTAGAAATATTATAGAGGTTCTTTTCTTCTTCAAATACCAACTTTACTACCCTAAGAGGAGGTTTAGAAGAGGCGCGTCAAAGAAGAGGTAATATCCTTTACCAATTCTTTCAAATTCATTTCTTCTTCCACTTATTATTATTTTGTAGTTTCATAATAAAGTGATAAAATAAGTATCACTCATATACTGATATGTTATTATAAATATGAAACAACCCTATTTCACCTTCTATCCATCCTATGAAAAACAAAATCACCACGCGTGCATACGTGCAGAATACTGTCTCCACGTCATGGTGTAATCTTTTTTTCCACCACCACCTTACTTGGATGGGTATAATTGTGTAAATAATAACTATATATGGTTATTATAATATCATACTGATTATGAGATATTATATCATCCACTCCAATTCCATTAAATAATTATTGGAATGATATCATCGCTCGTACGTATGTACGGATTACCGTATCCACAACGCGATGAGATTCATTCCCCATGTTAACCATTCTAAAATTGATTATAAAGTATATATAATGAATAATAATGAAATATATGAAATAATTAAGCTAATATATTTATATATATATATCATCTACTTACTTCCATTCAAGTCAATTAGTAATGGAATATAGCATTCATGCGTACGTACGACCTACCGTCTCTATGAACGGTGTATTTCATTTCATTCATATATATATTACATATATATATTTATTGAATATATATGATATATAAATCATGATTCACATTCTGGAATCATGTAAATCATCATATAAGAAATAATAATATTAAGAACAACAAGTCCAAACACGTACAATAAATAAAACGACTTTACCCAAAAGGCTGCTTTAACATGGAATTTACAAAGGAACGGGTAATATAAAGTATTAAGTGAACCATATATGATATCATAACAATGAATATGATTCTTTAATAAGTCAATGACATTATTTAAATCATTATACATGAGGTTCGGATACATACAAAGCATATCAGACCTAAGGTAAGGGATAACCTTTCCAATCTTGTTCTTATCCGAGATTGTTTGTTCGTAAGTATTTACTGGGGTTATTGTTATCATCCTTGTCCATTCTTTATAAAAGTTTTTTTATTTATTTTTAAATTACTTTTTACCCATTTTTAACTTTTACCACATGTGATGAAAGGAATATTTCTTTTGTTTTCCATACGAGGAAGTTTTTGAATTTTCCGACAAAAGTACGAGGAGAATGTTTTTTTAACTTATACGGCATGAATGGATTTTTACGGTTTAATAACACCTTATTTTCATGTATCTTATTCTACAAGATTTCAGGACTATTTTCAACAAAATCTTCTTCTTTTAAAATTTCATGTCATTTTGTGAAAAGAAAATTATTTTGAATAAGAAAGGATATTTTCCTCAAAAATTTATTTCAAGGGTTTTATCAAAACCATTTTCCATATAAGATGACATTATTTCATATGTGTATGTTTCAAGTATAATGTTTATATTATTTACATGGTTTCACTTCTCTTATAATAAAATGATGTCCATATATTTTATATGGATTATGTTATGATGGGATGATGTTTATGAAACCCATTTTATTCTTTGGGTTATGATGAATGATTTATGTTTATGTTGTAGAACACGTAATAATGATTTCATTATGAGATGGGTAGGACCTATATCTCCTTAAAATGCATTGGGTAAAGATTTATATCTCATGAGATAAACATGGTTGGAATAGTAGGTTAATCTGGTTCAGTGTTACAGGACTGGAATGAGGAGTGAACTCGATTCAGAAAGGGACTTTGTCCACTAAGATGGTCTTGGAAGCAATGCCTTGGATACTATGGAAATAATATCATGCGCCTAATGGTTTAAAACAATTAAATGCTTTATTCCCATTCTATTTTATCATGATTGATGTTCCTTTATGATCTATTCCTTAGGTACTGCCAAGATTTATTTCACAACTCAATATTTTGATGTTTAAACATTATGTTCATGTTTTGAAGTTCAAATGTATATGGTTTGTTTTATTTTCTACATGCTTACCCTTAATAAGAATTTAATCTCACCATTTATATGTTTTCTTTTCCCCAGGATATAAAGAAACTTTTTATGTAAGAAAACAAAAGGGGAAGGTCTTTATGGGAGATGTTGAAGATCTTTCACCATGATTAGAAGATTACGTTCTGAGTTTCCAAAGACACTAAACTATTACGATCCTTGAGTTTTGGTTTTTGTTATGTATTAATTATTCAAAAAAAGTAATGTAATGTCCATGTACACCAAGATTTGGGTCTCTACTGTGAAGGCTAAGAACCAGTGACCTTCTAGACTTCTACATGGGAGAGGGAGGCACTGATGAGAGAGGAGTGAACTCATCTTTTTGGCATGGAAGCTTTATCATATGCTTTGTGAGGATAGAAATTTTATATGGTGAGGAGTTTGTAACATCCTATTACTACCTTCGAGTATTCATAAACCCCTAATTTTTATCTTTCTTGGTTGGGTTTCGTTTGGGGTTTCTTAGGGTAAAATTCTGAAAATATTTGATGTTTTTGGGCTAGTTCACGGTTGGTGCACATTTAGCCCAAACTGTGTGACATCTCAGAGAAAACCATGAAACCCAAGGTAGTGGGATTTTTCATAGTTGGAATATAGTTATTCAAGTAATGATCCCTCTTAAGAGAAACCATGTGGCACATTTAAAACGGGTTAATGGTTAGTCATTATGGTTTTTTAAAATTATGCAACTCTAATTAGGAACCCATGTGTATGGGTTTTAAATTAATACTAATTTTGATTAAAATTTATTGAACCCCCTTTTAGGTCCCCAACAAACTTGAATGACCCATAATAAATTTCCCCCTTCCTTGGAGCTCCCATGAAGAGCTCTTGGATCCTCAGATTCCTCCCAAAATCAATTTAAATCTTGAGGAATTCCCTTCGATCTCTCCTGGTAGTTTTCTCTTCCCATTATCGTTCTCTCGTGATCACTCTTATCCTCCCTAGGGTTACATAAATCCCAGTGTTAATTTTTTTGATTTAATACCCACTTTTTTGGATATAAACCCAGGTCTGATTTATAGATCGTTGTTTTCATCATTCTCTTTTGGAGTTTTCGGTGTACAACTTTGTGATTTGAGATCTCGTGATCCTAAGGTATGTGGTTTCGTCATGATTCCCAACTTATGTTAACCTTAAATTACTTTATTTAATTTAAATATTTTTAATTAAATGAAATTTATTAATTTTAATAAAGTTTCTTTCAATTGGTTTGTTGGAAAAACCCAATTCCATTAAATTGGGGTTTTAAAATGCGTTTTTGGCCTGAAATTGGGAAAACCCACAATTATATTGAATTGGGGTGTGTTTATGGAAGTTTTTTAAATGTAAATTGTTTAATTAAAATTGTATATTTTCTGGAAATGTTTCCAATTAAATTTTTGAATTTATTTTTTGAAATGGATTTGACTGAAAATTTTTAAAACCCCCAATTCCGTTGAATTGGGAGTTCGTTGAGAAATTTATGGAATCTTGTGAAAAAATAAATTTTTGAATTTAATTTCATAAAGTGGATTGTGAAATTGAATTGTGGATTGATTTCAAATTCTTATATTGTAAAAATGGATTAAATTTTTTTGATAGAAACATTAGGGTTTGATCTTGGTGAAAAGGCATGCTTTGGATTAAAAACCCATTTATGTTTTTAATAGAAAATTGGAATATTTGAAATAGGGAATGTGATTAATTTTATTTTAATAATTATTAAAATAAATTTCCCATTGTTGATTTGTACTAGAGAACATGAAAACCTTAGGTATTTAGTGAGTTATTTGGATGAAACTTTAAACTTACAACATTCTAAAACATAAATGCAACGAGTCAAGTTTCTTAGGTGATGGTGATGAGTCCTCTTTAGCCTAAGTTCAAATGGGTGTATGTACATATTATTTGGTCACATTGACTGTGCAGTCCCTATATCCTAGAACCATCATTCCTTCTTAATAATATGACCATGTTGCTCAATATTTTGTACTTCCAAAGGATAAATTCCATTGTTGTAAAATGTTTTAGATTCCTTCTGATTTATATACACTGTTTTTTATAAATGTTTTTATTTAATACATTGATAAAATTGCCACTATTTTATAAATGTTCCATCAATTTTAGATTAAATACTTTTCTTAAAGTATTTCCTTATTTTGAAATGTCAATTGTGAATTATTTTAATAATGATTGTGAAATTCCAATCCTGTTTGTTTTTAATTAAAAACTCTATCAAGTTAATTTAATATTGGAAGATGTTATGGAATCCTTGGTGAGACCATACTGGGATTTTTATCTCACACCCTATTGGTGACTTCTGATGTTTGTATATTATCTCCTTCTAGGTTCGAGCAAGGGTAAAGCACCACTTGAAGGTGGCTATAGATGTTGATTAGTGGACTCAGTGGGTTTTTTATGTTGGGACTAGGGTAATTTTTCCTATTTTCTATTACTTTTGATTATATTAATTTTGTTTGGTATACCTTTTTTGACTTCTTGTACATTACTCCCAATGGAGTTACTTTTGAATGAATACTAATTTGTTTTGTTCATTTCTGCATTGGTAGGGGAAAATCATTCCCACTTTCCTTTTTTGTATGATGTCAGGTTCTAGTTGTCAACCCATGGGGATTGAGAATTCCATTGGGGCCATGTCAGTACCGGATCAGTTATCGGGTTACTAGGGTACTCAAGCTGGTTCGTGACAAAAAGGTTGTATCAAGAATACAAGGCTCAGTCTAACCACTTATCTCAATATTTTGAAATATCAAATGGGTCGATGGAGGATTTCAATACGGCTCTTTCTAATAACCTCATAAATATGGTAGATAAGAAAACAAATCATGGAAAAACAAATTTATTCATTATTATTAGGCTTATAACACCATAAATTATTAAAACACATGATCGACCCCATAATTTATTAACTGAGGGGTTGAGTTTGTTTTACCCATTAAAGTCTATCTAACCTCAATTTAGGTCACCATCTACAACCAGTTGTCTAAATAGGAGTAGAACCAAAGGCATCTTGATAATTTATAGTAACTAGATAAGAAATGGTTGTATACATTTCCTAACATAGAGATCCTTTAAAACCATGTTTCATAAAACCTTCAACAAAAGAGTTCATCTCTGCTCATTCCTTCAAGGTTATCTAGTGTTATCAATAAAAACTCTCATGATCCCTAGGAATAATCCTTTAAAACATAAACCAAAGTGGGAAGGACCTTACATCATACACATTTTAAATTCTAAAAGATATTACTTCTTACCCACCATGGATGGGGATCATATCACACCACCCTCCAATATAATATTTCTAAAGAAATACTTTTCATAACCATAATGTCGGTTTACATCATCATCACTACAAGATGTTAAAATGTATAGTTTATGTACATGTTGTATGACATTAAAATATACATTGAAGTTCTAGGTTGTAATATCTAGAGATGTATAGTACCAACATCCTTATTACAAGACATAAAACTATATGACATTATCCATATTTCATGGAGTAAAAATACACAATAACTACCTCATTGTATGATGTTAAACTAAATAGTCATAGTCCTTATCGTAAGATCTAAAATTTTATGAAACATAGTTCTAAGCATTGTAACCTTAAAATTTATTCCCCCATAATTTTATATTGTATAACGTTAAACTACATATAGTGTCCCATCTTAATGGAATTTCTTCCCAAAATAAGTAATTTTCCTGTGTTGGAATATTTGGTTCATTATTTCTCCCTTTCATTAACTATCACCAAAGTATATGCTTTATTTCACTGCATGAGAGATATATCCTTGTGGGATCCTAGATGCATGTTTTTTCACCTTATGCTAACTATAATTAAGAACAAATTTCTCCCTTTCATCACTGTTTCGTAACATTAAATTGTATAACATGTGGTCCAATCCTCTAATACATTAAAATACATAGAGAAGCCTACTATAGATATCTTGTCTCCAATACTTGAAATCCATATCTGTCTAAGGTTCCTCGGTGTATGAATCTCAATTTTTACTAGTCTACACTCTGGTATAAAATATTCTCTCGTATTTTATGAACTACATATGGATTTATTGCTATTCTTTTAGGATCCATAGTGATTCTTGGATCCTATATCCTATGACCATCCATATATTTTAATAAATTCTTTTATATATTCCCTACATGATATCCAAATCCATCTTGAAATCTATTATTTCATAAAGAGAAAAATTATCCATGTATATTCCATGTCATGTACTCTCATGTGATTTGAATGATCTCTTAGTCATCACTTATTTCACACACCAATCATGACTCGTGTGAGTATAAGTCTTGTAGAATCACTCTGATTAGTATGATTGAGATGAAACATATTCAAATCCATGGAATTCAATCATTTTGAATAGATGTTAAACTAAATGAAATGATTTATTTTATATGTGACTCCTCAAATATTTTTAGGTGAATTATTTCTAAGACCTCTTTACCTTACAAAAGATCCAAATCCATGTAAGGGATTTTTAGTGCATTGATCTAAATTTAGATAAAATTCCCCCCTCAATGAAATATATATGGCTTGATTCCTATACTTATATAATACATATTAAATCTTGGATCCTCTATTCTAGGATCTTATGTGAATTATATTGACCAGATTTCTCTCTCTAATACATATGAGCCAACCCTATATGGGATCCCTCGATATAGAAATATTCTTCCACGGGCCTATCCTAAAGGTTCCCACATTCAAGAACTTTGCATAGGTTGATTCCTATTATTATCAAATACATAAACATTACTATAATATTTTATATTATTTCTATCTACCAACCCCATCAGTCTAATTCTAGGTAACCAGGTTTCTCCCCATTCACATCGGATTTCTTATAATCTCTTGACATCAGGGTTAAAACATGAAACACTTTTCCCTTATACATGAAACAAATATGCCTATAAAATTAAGTCATTATCATGTTAAATTGTACTACACAACATTAAATTTCTTATCTCATGATATTAAACATCATTAAATCAAATTCTTTATTAGATAACATTAAACTGAATGACATCTAATACCTTTTTATAGGAAATTAAACTACACGATATCCAATTATTCATCGCATGAAATTAAACTTCATGAAATTCAATAACTTTTTAAATGATGTAAATCAATATGATATCCAAGTCATTGTAACATTATTTTTAAATAAATGACATCCAAGTCCTTGTCAAATGATGTTAAACCGCACAACATCCAAGTCCTCATTGCATGACATTAAACTACATGAAATCAATGTCCTTGAAGAATGATATTAAAAAATATTTCATAAAGTTCCTTATTTCATGATGTTATACATAAAAAATAAAATTTATTTTCACATGATGTTAAAAAATATGAAATCCAATTCCTTATCACATGAAATTAAATTACATGACATTAAAATCCTTATTACATGGCATTAAACTGCACTACCTCCAAGTCCTTCTTAGATGATGTTAAGAATCCTGATATCTTATTACTTATAACATGAAATTAAATCACATTACATGGTCTATCTTGTATGACCATTAAATACAAAGAGGCTACTAATTATATGTGGGTAGTTTTTTATTATTTCAGGACACATCATGATGTCTAAATTATATTTTACGGAATCATCCATAAACCATTACCCATTTTCACTCTTTTCTAAATGATTAGAAAATACTAACTATAATTAACTCATGTCTAAAAAGTCATCATTATTTTGGACATCACTTCCCACATGTCACACTTCATGCATCAAGTGCCTTGAATTTCTATCAAACATTCACAGCTATCAGTAACGAGTGTATTAAACTCTAAAGTATACATATATTTGGATATGTATACATAGACCAAATATATATCACTATTCATTCCTCTTATATGGATTGTAAACCAGAGGAATGTTTCTATCCTAATGAAAAGGACCATATAATCTATGTATGTCTAGACAACATCATAGTAGAATCCATCATCTAAATGCGGTCAGTGATCATGCATTGTATACCTATACCATATCATCACACCTAATCCAAAAACCTCTACTCACAATTTATAAGAATATAAATCTCCCATAAAAAAATTTGGGGTGTTCTTATCCCTTGAACCCTAATTAGGCTATTGGTTCACACTTCCCCATCCCAACTATGGTCCAAACATCATGACCATAGAATGCGTTCACCCATTTGAGATAGTCTATATAATAAAATTTCCCTCCATTCACATTAGGTTTTACCTTTACCTTGTTAGATGAATTATCTCACCCATTGGCCCAAGTATGAGGAAAATAAATTATATGAACCTAGGTTAACGTTTTACATCCTTAAAATCTAGCCTTGATGGTCCAAAACATAAGACCTTAAACTACTAGTGGAAGAAACATAAAACCCATTAGGTTGAAAACTCATAAAGTGGTGCCTGGTCAAAATTCAAGTCTCTTCTCACTAATATTTTCATTTTTAAGGTTTATGAAAAATATATAGCATAAACAAAAAAGGCACAAAGCTCATGGGGCCTACTATATAGACTAAGAAAAAAAAGTAGAGTTATGATCACTAGACCCACTAGTACTGAAAAAAGTAATAGAAATTTCAACTCAAATATTCCTTCACTCCAATAATGTGTTCAATACATGAAATCATATATTTTAGGGTACCAAATCCCTCCTTTAATAATATCCCTTATTTCAAATTACATTCTTTCCTAAATGTTTAAATCACCACAAACCATTCATGGCTATCAGTAAAAACTACATCTATATTCAAATGATATCTCTATTTGGATATGCATACATGCCAAAATATGGCTCTATATATAAAACCCCAATATATCCTACCAACCAAAGACATGTTTTCATACTAATAAAAAATTTCTCTAAACATTTTATGCTCTGAAACCATTGAAACAGAACTTTTCATTTGAAAATGGTTAATATTCATACCCACCAGAAATATCCCATATCATCATTACTTATTCGAACTTATAGAGTTATGTTTACACAATAAATATAAAAACTATTTAACTAGATTCAATACCATTGAAATTATGATTCTATGCATAATTCTCACCTTCAATGAATGGATATAACATCTATTCCTTGAACCTTTAATCAGTTCTCATCGTATAACCCTAAACAGTGTGATGCAATCATATGAGCTTCATGAATATAACTTGAAATCTCCCCTTCATGAGGCAGTCTATACTAGAAATTAACTCTCCATTCATGTTGATCTCTTCATATCTCTTACCTCATAGAATGTCTTACTCAGGTTTTGGTCAAAACTATATGAACAAAAACTACAACGATATGCGCTAAAATTAGTTTGAACTTAAACATTAGCAACCTATAATATAATCACTATGAAGATAAACTAAATAAACCATTCCTCAAGGTTATCCCCACTAGTGACATTGGGTTCTCCATTCACACTGAGTTTTGTTTCACTCGTGTTTCTATGTTGACCCTCTCATCTTTTGGTCAAATATGTCTGAACATAAATATCAACTACATTGGTCCAACTTGTATAAAAACAAACTACCTAAGGAAAGAAATATAAAAAATTATAGGATAAATTTTTATAACCTTAAAATCTATCCATTTACAATTCAAATCACAGGACCTTAAACTGCAAGTAAATAGGATGTAAAACTGATCAGGTTGAATACCCAAAAATGGTGGCCTCATTAAAATTCAAGTCTTCTCTCACTAAGGTTTTCATTTTCAAATATTAGGTAAAAATAGATCATAAATAGAGAAGTAATACCTTATGGGACCCACTATATGAACCTATAAAAGTCAAATTAGGCTTGTTGGACCCACTAGTCTAAGAAAAGGTTAGATTAATTTCATGTAATATTTTCCTTCACCCTAATAATGAGTTCAATACATAAAAAAATAAAATTTAGTGTAATATACCCCACCTTGAATAATATCTCTTCCGTCAATATACTTCATTTCCTAAATGTTTGAATCCCTAAAAATCTCCCATTGATATTGATAACAAGTCCATTTGGATTCAAAGGACACCTCAATTTTTCTATGCATACATGCCCCAATTTGGAACTATATACGCTCCCTAAAAATGTCATTCCAACCGAAGGAATGATTTCATCCTAAGAAAATGGTTCTCTAATCTATTTAAGCCTTGACACTATTATAGTGGAACACGTCATTTGAATATAGTAAATGTTCATCCCTGGAATACTGGTCTGGTCTCATCATTTCTAGTTTTAAATTATTTATTTATGATTTATACATTTCATAACACAATTAATCAATTGGATTTTATACCCTAGATGTTATGAATCCATGAATCATGCTCACCTTAAAATAAAGGGTACAACATCTCATCCTTGAACCATTAATCTATCATCGTTGTGTGACCCTTAACCACATGACATTATAGTCTAAGCTTCATGACCATAAACTGAATTCCCCTCTTTATGAGGTGGTATATACTAGAAATGGACCCTCCATGACCCTAGACTTTTTATTATCCCTTACCCCATAAACTACCTTAATCATGTTTTTTTCAAATCTATATAGCTTGAAACTAAAAAAATATGTGGTCCAAGTTATCCAAAATTAATCATAAACACCCAATTGTCCAATCACCATAACCATAAACTACAAACATCATTCCTCAAGGTTATCCCTACAATAGACAATAGGAACTCCATTCACATCAAGTTTTTATATGCCCATGTTTTTGTTTAGGACACCACATATTCTAGTCAAATTTGTTTGACCTTAAACATTATCTACATTGTTATAACTTCTATGACCATAAAATTCATAAGGAAGGAAACATATCACTCACCGTATTAAAAATCTTCAAAGGGAGACTAGGACAAAATTCAAGTCTCTACAATCTGGGGAGGCATCTCATATGACCCATATAAAATTGATCATTTAAAAAGATATTAAGAGGTATAGAAGTTATTAGCCTAAAAAATAAAAAAAGGATACCTAAGAAAAGTCCAAGTTCTATCCCACTAAGTATAACCTCAAATATGTATTAGGAAAAAATTAGGGAAAAGGGAAGAAACAAAAAATCTTATGAGGTCCACGATATGATCTCAGCAATAATCAAGCTATGATCACTAGGTATCTTATGAAAGATAAAAGTTAGGGTGTTACTTTATTCCTGTAATATCAATCTAGAGGATCCATGAAAAATGAAGAAATACATAACTTCAGGGTGCTAAACCCTTTAGAAAATTAAAATACTCATTCAAAATTTCCCCTTCATGATCCTCATTTTGTTGAGTTAAATCATCATTTAAGAGTGTACCAGCTCAAGTATATAGTGATGGTATTTATACACATACTCATTTTTTATCCATGCCCAGGAAAAAATAATCCATATCTTAATGGACCAATTATACTTTACAGTGATGATATCTATGCCTATACCTATCCATGAGACTCTCTCAATAGGAAACCACTCCCATATCTAAATGGACCAACTCTAGTGTACGATGATATATTATTTTATTATTCATTTTTGTGAGCCAATCCCAAGAGGAAATAATTTATAATCAAATATTTAGGAACCATAATTGAATTTTCCCATTTCAAATTAAATTTTGAAATTGTTTCAAGTTATATTTATATTTTTTCTAAGGTTTCTTAGGTTTTCATGAAAAGATAATTATAATGGAGAATGGTGTAAGAAATTGAGAATAATATGAGTTTTCATTCATTAATAAAAATGAAAGGATCATCCATAATCTATATTCTCTATAATTATCTGAAATAAAGGATATATATAAGGTTATTATTATTATAGGGCATGCTCGATAGACTCTAAAAGTTGAATAATTTTTCACTCGAAATCCTCTATGGCTTGAGGTATCCTATCCAACATTGCAACATCCACTTATGTGTTAAACTATAGCGCATATTACCTTGAAACAACATCTAGTTCCACCTTCTACACTTCCTTAACTAATTATTTCTTCTCATCTTCCACTTTCTCATCATTTTCCAATTATTGTCATAGTTTATCCAACTCCCAATGAAGTCGATCTGAATCATGTAAAAGACAATAAACTAAGACCCTATTCTATATAGCCTAATCATTCATACCTACTACCACCCCAGTATGTTGAGAGGCTTCAGTAAGAATAGAATTTCTCTTCAATGCACAATAGTCCATGGATTCCAAAACCAAAAGATTTGATTGAAGAATGATCTTTTTCTCTCAATAAATGACAACTTTTTTCCATTTTTTATGAATAGAATGGTGATAAATCTCACCATAACAAAGTATTGAGAACATATAATGAAGTTTGTGTAGCTTCACTGGAAAGCCTTTCAGGGGAGTCTGATAAATCAACCTCCATTTATATTTCCATAGAAAAATTAAGAGACACACATACTAGAATGATCTTCTTGATCGGGTTCATAATTTCTCTCAAAATATAAGATATATTTAGGGACTAACTCACATGGTGATGTGTCAATCATTATGCACACTAAATGGGTTGGACTCATACCAATCATTGTCCATGTAATCTAAGCTAGAAGATATTTCAAAATCCCTGACACCTCATAGGTATGTGTCTAATACCATCATTTTTTAAATAGAAACCTAGAATATGTCAATTGGAAAAAAATACACAAAATAAATTGTAAAGTTGATAGATAATCTATAATGTCCCGGTTTCGGAATCCACATAGAGGTGGCCCATACCTGGTTGGTCACATGGCCTCAAGCACATTTCCCTGAATGACAGAGGCTTCCGACTAGCAGCGAAGGTCTTGGGTGTGATGGTGTGGAAACTATGCCCTCATTGGTAGAGTACACAGTGGAAATAAACATTTCATACAATAGAATAAGTAGTAAACATCCAACAATAGTAAACCGCGGAAGACTAAAACAGCAACAACTGTAGCACACACACCCATATATATATATATATATATATATGACATGATGCATGATAAATATATGTCTAGGAAAGCATCCAAACAAGTCACAATGCTAAAAACAGTACTAAACCAAAGTACAAAAGAAAAACAGATAAGCAACTCCTCACCATCGCAAGCCTCGGCTTGGTCCCATGCTCTCCTGCTCCAATGCAAGTCAAGTACCTGAAGTAGAAGGTCACTTGCCCTTATCTATACCAGCAACAATATAATCTGTTTGGGCCCAAAAGCATGACCCAAACAGTTTGTAAGACTAAATCCCAATAGGCAACCACCCAAAGATCTGTCCCTAACAGTCAGTGAGTATATGGAAGGTAAAGTAAAGTAAATAGTAAACAGTAAGCAATAAATAGCAATACACAGTAGTAAACAATCCACAAATCAACAAGAAACAGTGAAGAAAATAGCTAACCACAAATAGGAAACCCTCTAGGAAGTACTCACATCCATCCCCTCTGGTCCTATCCAAGAAGTACCAAAAACCCTCTAGGCAGTACACTCAGCCTAACCCCTCTGGTTTGGTCATACGAATTTATAAGACTCTCGGAGGAAGCACACTCAGTCAATTCCCCATATATCCCTAAGGTCTAGAGACTCTCTGAGGAAGCTCACTCATTCAATTCCTCTTACAGCCTTAGGTCTAACACATACTCTCTGAGGAAACTCACTCGGTCAATTCTTCCTATAGCCTGGAATGGTTTAAGGAAATTCAAACAAGACAAAGACTCTCTGAGGAAGCTCACTCAGTCTATACCCTTATATTTTATAAGCTCAAGACTCTTTGGGGAAGCTCACTCAGTCAATCCTCCTATAGTATGCAATATCCAAGACTCTCTGGGAAGCTCACTCGGTCTATCCCCTATAGTCTATAATGTCCAAGACTCTCTGAGGAAGCTCACTCGGTCTATCCCCTTATAGTCTATAGCACCAGGTTATCACAGCCCCATGCCAGTCAGTGCATAATAATGCTATATGTCCAAAGTAAACCTACAGAGCTACTTGGATAACAATTCTATAGCATAACAAGCATGTCCGGAAACAACACCCATACTATAGTCACAAGGAATGGAAAACAGCTATAACGGCCAATAGGCTAACAAGACCAAAAGGTCGTATACCGAACAAGCATGCTAAAAACATCCAAGCATATCAATTATCCTTATACATAACCAATTTACCTCTACAAAAGCATACAAGTAAGGGAGGAAAACAATATGGGGAAAATAGTAAACACACAATACCCCGTTCAAGGGTATTAGTGGAATTTGCACATAAAACTCAACGAATTTGAACAGAAAGGCACAAACCACCAACATTGATGCTCGTAGATCAATATATATGAACCAAGAGGATTGAATATCCTTAGAACATCGTAGATTTATGAAAACTCACAAAATGTTCAACCCACGATAACTTGGAAAAGAGGAGGAATTGAAATACGATGCTCTAGAATAAGGAAGAGCATACCGATTTGGTTCCAATGCAATCGATGGCGGACAATTCAGAGAATAGATGGAGGCTCGGGGGCTCTGAGAAGTTATGCGGTCGTACGACGTCTCTCGGTCGAGCGAGACCTAGAAGAAGACACCTCTGTCGATTAGACGTGAGCCTGGTGCCTTAAATGAAAAAAACAAAGTACATGGCATGTACTTTTGGAGTACACGGTGTGTACCAGCCTTTCTTATACTCCGCTTTAAGCAACCTCCACATCACCTCTACATGGACATGTCTGTGGCTCGGACATGGCCAGCACATGGCCTCACGCAGTAAGGAAGTACACAGTGTGTACTCATAAAGTACACAGCGTGTACTTCAAACATTTCCAGAAACTCTTCTTTTCTCAAAAACTCAAGAAAAAGGAAAAACATACCTAAAAAGAAGTTCTTGGTTCTTAAAAACTTCCCCCCTTAAATAAATTCATCACTGAATTTCCCTAGAGAGGCATAGAAGAAGAAACCCTGAACATCTCCGGCCACTGCGATCGAACATCGGCCTCCATCTACCAAGTCTCGTCTTGTACTCACTCGTGCTTCCATAGCACCCGTAACAGAGGAATAGACCAGCCATGGAGAACCTTAGTACTGCGATCATCAATCCAGATAGGATGCTCCTAAAATGATGCATCCACTTAAAGCTCAACCTCATTAGGTTGAAAGACATGAGACAGGTCCGAAAAGTAACGTCGGAGCTGAGAAATATGGAAGAAGTCATGCATAGCCCGGTACCTCTGAGGTAACTACAACTGATAGGAAACTGGCCCAACTCTCTCCAACACCTCAAACGGCCTGACATACATCGATGAAAGATTACCCTGTCTATAAATCCTCTTGTTTCCCAACCTCGGTGCGACACGCAAGAAAACCTGATCCCCGACCTCAAACTCCAGAGGTCATCTCTGCTGATCAGCATAAGACTTCTGTCGAGACTGTGATGTATCCATCCTCTTCCAAATAAATTCTATATACTTTTAGGTCTCCTGAACAAGACAAGGTCCTAGCAAAGTTGCCTCTCCTACCTCCAGCCAGTATAAAGGTGATCGGCATGGCCTATTGTACAAATCCTCGTAAGGTGCCATATGAATTGTTGCTTGAAAACTATTATTTTAGGAAAACTCCACAAGAGGTATATGTTTCTCCCAAGAACCTCTAAAATCCATAATGCATGCTCGGAGCATATCCTCAAGCACCTGGATCTTATGCTCACACTAGTCGTCAGCCTGGGGAAGGTATGTCGTACTCAAAAGTACCTGTGTAGCCAAAGCTTTCTGAAGTCCCTTCAAGAACTGAGATGTAAAACGTGCATCCCTGTCTGAAACAATGGAGTGCGGAACTCCATGTAGACGTACAATCTCTTGGATGTACAACTGCCCCGGCTCATCAACACGGAAGGTCTCCTTTTTTGGTAATAAGTGAGCAACCTTAGTGAGTCTGTCAATGATAACCCATAATGCGCCGTTCCCTCGAGGCGACCTCGGGAAACCGGTCACGAATTCCATCACGATGTCATTCCACTTCCACTCGGGAATGGGTAACTACTATAAAATCAATTTTGGTCACTGATTCTCTTCCTTCACCTTCTGACAAGTGGAACACCTCATGACAAAACCAGCAACGTCCCTCTTCATACCTGGCCACCAATACTGATGGTGTAGATCGCGGTACATCTTGGTGACGCTAGGATGAATTTCCCAAACTGAGGAATGAAAGTCCCGCATTAGCTCCTCGTGTATGTCTGCTTGCACCCATGCGCGTCCCTAGAAACACAAGATCTCATGCTCACCTATGGTCCACCTAGGAATAGGGTCCTCTCCTAACACGCTTTCCCGTAGGACTAGTCCTTTAGAATCTAATAGTTGCCTCATTTGTACCTGATAAAGAAGAGTATAGGTAACAGCTACATAAGAAAAAACCTATGCCCCTGACTATCATGCACCTCCAAATTCATCTCAGAGAACATATCCATAAGTTTCCACTCACTGTTGGCCTCCTGAACCGCATGTATCTGAGTCCTCCTGCTCAGTGCATCAGCAACAGCATTGCCCTTCCCGGGCATATAGGCAAGCTCAAAGTCAAAAGACTGAAGGTATTCAACCCACCTTCATTGTCTCAAATTCACATCACGCTGAGTGAAGATGTATTTGAGACTCTTGTGGTCTGTAAACACCACAAAGTGCTCTCCCATAAGATAATGTCTCCAACAGTGTAGGGCATGAACAACGACTACCAACTCCAGGTCATGCGTCGGGTAATTCCTCTCATGTGGCCTTAACTGTCGAGACCCGTAAGCAACGAATCCATCTCCCTGCATAAGAACATCTCCCAGCCAAATACTTGAAGCATCAAAATAAATAGTATAGCTCCTGCCCAACTCTGGAAAGACTAGTAATGGTGCTGAATTCAACCTCCCTTTCAGCTCCTCAAAGTCTAACTCACAAGAATCTGACCATAAGAACTTTTCCCCTTTCTTGGTCAGACCTGTCAGTGGTTCTTCTAGGCATGAAAAGTCCTGTATGAAACGTCTGTAGTATCCATCCATCCCTAGAAAACTCCACACCTCAAATAAGTTCTCCGGCTTCTCCTAGGAAACTATATCTCTCATTTTCTATGGGACTACTGATACTCTTTCCTCTGAGATAACATTACCCAAGAACTGAATATGGCCCCTCAAAAAGTGGCATTTTGAGAGCTTATCATATAACTGGTGCGCCCTCAGTGTACTCAAGACGATCTCAATATGGGTATCATGGTCGTGTCGAGTGTGAGAGTTCACCAAGATATCGTCCACGAAGACCACCATGAAGGAATCCAAGTATGGATGGAACAATCAGTTCATCAGTGCCATCAAAACTACAGGTGTGTTCGTGAGACTGAACGACATAACCATATACTCTTATAGACCATACCTACTCCTGAAGGTTGTAAGAGGTATATCATATGGTCTAACATGCAACTGTTGATAACAAGATCTCAAATCAACCTTAGATAACACCTGGGATCCTCGAAGCTGATCAAAGAGATCATTGATCCTTGGAAAGGGATATCGGTTATTGATCGTCAACTGGTTTAACTTACGATAGTCCACACAGAGCCTGAGGGTATCGTCTGCCTTCTTCGCAAACAGGATAGGCGAACCCCAAGAAGAAGTACTGGTTTGGATGAAACCCTTCACCTGTAACCCCTCCAACTGCTTCTTGAGATTTTGAAACTCAGGTGTGTCCATCTTATAAGGAGGAATGGACACCGGTGCCACTCTTGGAACAAGCTCAATCGAGAAGTCTACCTCACGCTTTGGAGGCAACCCTGGAAAGTACTCTGGAAAAAAATCTCTGAAATGATCCACCACTGGGGGGAAATTCTAGTTGTGAAGTCCCCTGGTCATCTAGATAAAGGCTAGTAATCTTGGTTGTAACTCCTCCCAACCCAAGATTCTCGAGACCCACTCTGCTCGCCTGTACTTCCCATTCGCCTCAATGAATAAAGGATCCACCCTATGGTGATACGAAACTCACCCTACAATGATAACAGTCGATGAATTCCTGGAAGGGAACTTGCCAGTCCATTCTGAGAATGACATCATAGCTTGTCATCTCTAGGACATAGAGGTCCTATAAGAAGTGACACCCTGCAACCTCAAGAGAGAACTCTCTGCACTGACGTACACCAACCGCTCTAGTCCCCAACGGTGTGTCTAGAGTCAAAGTATCAGCAGAGGAAAAGATGCAGAGCCCAATGCTCTCCACAACAGCAACAGAGATAAAACTATGCACAACACCAGTATCGAAAAGATCCGAAGATAATACTAAGGATACTAAGATCGTGCCTTGATCTGTAGAGGGGTAGGGATCCTGCTCCTGATGGGTCTCCTCCATAGAAAAATTCTGGCCTATACTGCGACCCTATAACCTTGCTTGACCACTCTGATCTGATCCACTCTGCTGTCGCTAATATCCTGGTGAATGACCACCACATCTGTGACCTCTACCTCGGCCTGAACGGCCAGAAGAACTCTAGTTCCTAGACTGGTGGGAAACTGGCAATGCATCTCTTGAACTCAGGGTCATAGAAGAACCCCTACCACCATTTGTAGGTGAGAAGATCTGAAAGAAACACTGAATATGGCCCGTCTTTCTGCAAGATCGGTACTCCATTCGGTCTCTCTGGCACTGAGTCCTAGTATTCCCACTCCTCCCACTTTGGTAGCATACTACCTAGTTGCCCAAAGATACATTCTTCCTACTCTGATCTCCTCGAGCTAACTCCCTGTGGCAATTCCTACTATCAATAGGAGGAAGACTAGCTCTAGATGTTGAACCGACCTGGATCACTGCTCTAGAATATCTCAGATTTCACTCAGTGATCAATGCCTAGTTAACGATAGAGGATATAGAAGTCAACCTAAAGATGTTCACCTGCAAGTAGATTTCATGCCTCAGACCATTCTCGAACATCCACACAAGGAACAACCCATCACCTCTTAGAATAGGCGTGAAATGCTGCAGCTCAGTAAAGCGATATCAGTACTCTATAACAGAAAGAGTACCTTGCTCCAGACTCATAAACTCCCTGGCTTGATCGGCCTTCAAGGTCTCCCGGTAGAAGTAATAATAGAAGATGCACCAAAACTCATCCCAATTCATACTCTGCTGGTGTCCTGACTGTGAGATCATCTCCCACCAGCTCTTGTTAGAGTCTCGGAGCATATAGGTTGTGAGCTTCAACCACTTCTCTGGAGGTATCTCTAAGGGATTGAAAATTTTCAGTGTGGCCTCTAGCCAAGAATCTTCATCCTGAGTTCCTCCTATCCCTGATAAAGTTAGAGGATTCTGATACTGGAAAAACCACGTCAATTCTTCCATCGACGGGGTAGGAGGCGGCACTCCCGGGAAAGTGTGCATCATCCTCATAAAATCTTCTCTAAACTGCACATCGGAGCCTATGAGAGGTATAACTACTGGTACCAAGGATGGCACAGTAGGAGGATCTGCAAGATGTCCCTGATCGACCATATCTAGTGTCTAATCACCATATGGCAGCTGACGTACAACTTGAGGATGTCTCGGTGGCATAACTCTGAAAGGTCAAAAGCACACCTTATATCAGGATTATCAATGACTGAGAACACAAGAGTACAAGAGGGGAATAGGAGAAAGAAACATTCAAGTTTTACAAAACATGACTACATGGCGTGTATAAAAACTACATGGTGTGTCCTTTTAGGCCATTCACATGGGCATGTACTTCTGCCACAACTGGCCGTGCAACTCCCCAACCACACGGTGTGTTGTCCCCACACATGGCATATACTAGAACTCTATTCCCTACCCGAGTATCCTTACATGGCTAACCCACATGGTCCTCTTAATCCTTGACTACATGGTGTTTATAACCACCACACAGTGTGTATTAGACAAGGTTTCAGTGACCTGTGTTGTTAGCTACACGGATGACTACACGGTTCACTCTACACGGCGTGCTCCATGGGGACACGGCGTGTACTTGAAGGACTTTCCCTGACCCGTGTTGTTCATGACACGGCTGAGTACTTAGGTTATAAGGCATGGCGTGTGAAAACAGAACACGGCATGTAAAGTCAATGTTTCATCCATCTGTGTCATTAGTCACATGGGTAGACACACGGTCACTACCACACAATGTTTACTTACCATACACGGTGTGTTTTTGAAGATTTTTCACACCCCATGTTTCTTCCCAAATAGTCAGTGACACGGTTTAACAACTACACAGCGTGTATTCATAAAGTACATGTCACGTATTCTAGGTGTTTTTTTAGGGAAGTAGCCTCAGAAACTGCTCTGGGGCCCAGAAAACACAGAAAAAAAGCATAAAGGTGCCATATTCCAATCCTTGGGGGCCCATACTCCCCACGAATCAAATCTTGGCATCTCATAGATATCATATACAAGGGAATAGTCAATGATCCACCAAGTTCGGATTCATGTTGGCCCATAACACCTCAAGAAATGAGATTTGGCGTTCATTTTAGTAAATCTCTACACAAACAATACCCTATAAAATAGCAGGTATTTCTATCAAGGCAACTATCACAACAGCATGCATATTTTACACATCATCTATCACAACAACATGATATCACAAATGTATCCTAGATGGCATGACAAAAATTCATGACATGTGATTTCTAGCAAGTGCCTATAAGATGAATGAGATGGAATACCCTCATCTCATCGGGTTGAAACAGAAATAAAACCTCAATAATATCAACAGTAACAGCACAAATCATGTGAGTCACTCAAGGTGAAATCATTCAACTGTAAAAATTTAAAAACCTGAAGAAATTGCAATAAAATAGGTAGATTGGCTTTTTCCTATACATGGGTTAGCTACTCCTGGGAACAACTTATTACTATGTACTTATTCCATCCTATACCTAGCTATAGGCTCAAAATAGTAATTCAAGAGAAAAGAATTCCTTTGATACCACTTTGTAACGCCCCAGTTCTAGAAGCCACCCAGATGTGCCCCATACCCGGTTGTTCAGATGGCCTCAAGCACATTTCCACGAATTCCATAGGCTGCCGACTAGTAGAGAGGGTCTTGGGTGTGATTGTGGAGAAACTGTGCATTCATTAGTAGAGTACACAGTGGAAATAAACATTTCATACAATAGCGGAAGAAGTAAATATCCAACAATAGTAAACAGTAGAAGACTAAAATTGAAACAACTAGGGCACACACATATATATATATGAAATGATGCAAGATACATATATGTATAGGAAAGCAACCAAACAAGTCACAATTCTGAAAATAGTACTAAACTAAAGTACAAAAGAAAAATAGATACGAAACTCCTCAGTATCGCAAGCATCAGCTTGGTCACATGCTCTCTTTCTCCAATGCAAGTCAAGTACCTGAAGTAGAAGGGCGCTTTCCCTTTTCTATACCTATAACAATATAATTTGTTTGGGCCCAGACGCATGACCAAAATAGGGTGTGAGACTAAATCCTAGTAGGCAACCACCTGAAGATCTATTCCTAATAGTCAGTGAGTATATGGAAAGTAAAGTACAGTAAACTGTAAATAGTAAGCAGTAACCAGCAATACACAGCAGTAAACAATCCACAAATCAACAAGCAGCAGTGAAGCAAACAGCTAACCACAAATAGGAAACCCTCTGGTAAGTACTCATAGTCATCCCCTCGGGTCCTATCCGAGAAGTACCAACAACCCTATAGGAAGTACACTCAGCCTAACCCCTCTTGTTTAGTCATACGAATTTATAAGACTCTCTAAGGAAGAACCCTTAGTCAATTCCCCTTATAGTCTAAGGTAGTTAGGGACTCTCTGAGGATGATCACACGGTCAATTCCCCTTATATCCCCAATGTCTAAAGACTCTATGAGGAAGCTCACTCAGTCAATTCCACTTATAGCCTCAGGTCTATCACAGACTCTCTAAGGAAGCTCACTCGGACAATTCCTCATATATCCCAGAATGGTTTAAGGAAATTCCAACAAGACAAAGACTCTCTGAGGAATCTTACTTGGCCTATCCCCTTATAGTCTATAAGCTCAATAATCTCTGAGGAAGCTCACTCAGTCTATCCTCATATAGTCTGCAATATCCAAGACTCTCTGGGAATCTCACTTGGTCTATCCCCTATAGTCTCTAATGTCCATGACTCTCTGAGGAAGCACACTCGGTCTATCCCCTTATAGTCTATAGCACCTTGTGTCAGTCAGTGCATAATAATTCTATAAGGCCAAAGTAAACCTACAAAGCTACTTGTCTAACCAGTCTACAGGATAACAAGCATGTTATGGAACATCACCCATCCTACAGTCACAAGGCATGGAAAAGAGGTATAATATCCCATAGACTGACAAAACCAAAAGGTCGTATACAGAACAAGCATTGGAAAAACATCCAAGAATAGAAATTATCCTTATACATAACCAATTTACCTCTACACAAGCATACAAGCAAGTCCGGAAAACAATAGGGGAAAAATAGTAAACACGCAATATCCCGTTCAAGGGTATTGGTGGAATTTGTATATAAAACTCAATGACTTTGAACATAAAGGAACAAACCACCTACCCTGATGCTAGAAGATTGATATACTTGAAACAAGAGGCTTGAATCTCCTTATAATGTCATAGATCTATGAAAATGCACAAAACATTCAACCCACAATAACTTCAAAAGGAGGAGGAATTGGACAATGATGCTCTAGAAGGAGAAAGATCATACCGCTTCGGTTCCAACGCAATAAATGGTGGTCGATTCGGAGAAAAGACGGAGGCTCGGTGGATCAGAGAAGTTCCACTGCCATACAACATCTCTCAGTCAAGCGAGACCTAGAAGAAGACACCTCTGGATATTAGAAGTAAGCTCGGTGCATTTAATGAAAAAAAACAAAGTACACTGCATGTACTTTTGGAGTACATAGTGTATACTAGACTTTTCTATACTCCGCTTTAAGTGGACTCCACATCACCTCTAAATGGCCGTGTGTGTGGCCCGGACATGGCCAGCACACTGCATCACGTGGCAAGGAAGTACACAGCATTTACTCACAAAGTACACGGTGTGTACTTCAAAAATTTCCAGAAACTCCTCTTTTCTCAAAACCTCCATAAAAAGGAAAAACATGTCTGAAAAGAAGGTCTGGGTTCTTACATAATCTCATCCACATGATAATTCATACCCAAAACTATTATCTACCCATTAATAGATGAATTGGATGGATCTCCCAATGGTGTTTCCTTTTATATAATTTAGGACACTACCTTTATGACTAGAGGTAGTATAACCTCAAATGGAACAATGGGCCTAGAACATATCTTTGACATATATACTTGGATAACTATATATAGAAATTGGCAAGGGTTAACATTATCATAAATTAATTTCATAAAACTTACAAATACTAACATGCTTATAAAGATGAATTCACCACAACAAGATCAGTAGTAGAGTAATTTTTCCTGGCCATAATCTTTTCTAGGTCACTCAGTGGCCAAGGATGCATGGTGATAGTGTTCAAGGAACTAGGATCATCAACCATCCCTAATTCCACTTAGTTTCTACAACTATCATCACCCCTATAGAACTCCCTTATGGAAGTGTAGTGTATAATTTTTTCTTAGGGAGTTAGAACTCCCAAATCCTGATCCCTACAGTTACATCCATTAGCATTGGATAGATATGGATAAGGGCCAATACAATCGAGTTTGTCCTCTCCTTAGTATCTCCCACTATCTCTCCTATATAGACCAATTTTGGGGGTCAGGGAATCTATGTTCCTAGGGAGTGTCTTCCACATAATCCACAACCTCTATGGTGTCAAACACTGGCCTTAGGTCTACAGGGGGTGATCTATGTAGTTGGGTCATCACTCAGTCCCAAAATCCTTAGAATATATCTTATCACTACATCTATGGGAACCCTTTATATGATTATATATGTGGTACAATTTTGGGTATTTATTACCCCTGGGTATGTTGAAATATGAAACACATCAACACAAACCAATTCATTAATAAAAATTTATGTGAAAAATTAATTAGTAGGTGAGAAGTAATAATTCTCACTCATCATTCATGGGTGAATACATTTTCCTAAGATCTTTCCTACTTTCACCTATAAGTCTCCCATGAGAAAAATTCCATTTAAGGAGAAACCATTGGTGTAAAAGGTTGATGTTCACCCTTATGGTTGGTGATTACATTAGACATATGGTCTACCCAATAAGGGGATCATTCAACCTATTCCTCTAGAGGAGTTCCTATATTGGCCACCATCCCTCTAGACTAGTACATTAGAGATACAATGGATGAAATATCTTCATTATCATCATATAAAAATGAAAAAAATGGGAATTAGTTGATTGATTTGATGATAAGATGATGGTGTTAATAGGAATACCATTTTACCTTTTCCCAAGAAGTGTTGTCATTAGATTCTACCTCTTTGGTCTCATATGAATGAATCCAAAACATTTTAAGTTCTCAATATATGTAAAGAATTTGTATTTTTAGTGAATGGATCAAGACCTCAAGATCTAGCTAGATTTCCACCTCTTCAAGTTGATGTACATAGAATATGTCCTTGGGAGTGGATATAAACCCAAAATCTAATAGCAAAATATCTAACCCCATGAGAAAGTTATAGATATATTTAGTAAACACGGTGTTTTTACAAGAGTCGCATTCCCTCCAAGGGGTAATAATCAATGGAAATATGGCACTCCCTTCCCCCTCTCTTCATGTATTCTCAAAGTCCACGAAACTCCCTCCAATGAGTTCTGATGGGGAGGTGCCTCTTGTCTTCTCTTTTGAGGTGACGTATTTCTGGGAAAATCTTATTAGTCCTTCCTCATATCATAATGGTTTCTTTTTTCCTTGTATTCTAAGAATTTATTTGGCACCAAGATGCTATGGTATATAGAACAGCTTTCTTACAGTGAATCTTTTAGAGGATGAGAACTCCTTAGCCTCAGCTTATCATGATCTGTCTTTGGTGGAAGAGTTTGGTCATGAAAAAATTTATTTAGCCTCTTTGTTTCCCCCAAAAAAAGTAGTTTCATAAGGGTGTTGTTGATGAGATCTTCTCAGCTCAGTCCTCTCCAGAATGGTGGGTTTTAGCTTCTTTGTTTCCAGATTTCATGGAAATGTCATCCCTGAAGTTAGATGTTCTCTCCAAAAACAGTTTTGTAATTATTTTTTCCTATTATACACACTCAAAATTTCTTTCAACTCATTTATCAAAGAAGCATAAAAATGCCCAAAATTTCTCCTCCTCAGTGGATAGTGAGTGTGTCAACTGGTCCATGGCGAGAGGTATGTATGCTTTAAACTCAAATTCCAAGTCCTTGTCTCCAGTAAATCCACCATCATTTCCTTTTAATGTTTTTCATCATTATATGGATCGTATGTGAGTTTGGTGCCCATGTGAAGACAACCTTTCTTAATATGGAATCATGGTGAAGGAATGTTTCATGGTTTTTATATTGGAACCCATGCAAGGGATTGATCATATCTCTATTTTTTAAAAGAAGATGGGATTTTTTTAATTTCACTTATGGAAATTCATTCAACTCTCACATTTAGATTTTTTGGAAGAAACATATTTCAGTTGAATATTTATGTATATAAGTGAAATATACAATGATCGGAATTAGGGAAGGTGGTTTTGAGGCTCTCTTTTCTTTTGTCTATATGAAATGTGTGGTGTTAAAAATAATGGATCTATGGAAACAACTTTAAAATTTCCAAACAAGTTTGTTACCATGGTTCATAGGTGGAGACTTTAATTCTGTTACAGATGCTTTAGAGAAAAGGGGAGGAATCAATCTTGTGAGTCAAGGCATGAAATGCTTTCATAACTTCTTATCCTCTAATTTCCTCATTAACATGGTTTCATTAGGAATGAATTTACATGGTGCAATAATAGGAAAGTAATTGTAAGGATACAGAGTAGACTCGATAGGTGTATCTTGAATCAATAGGGTCTTGACTCTTTTGTGTGGGTCTTGGTTTCTCACCATACCAGAACTCTCTCAGATCATTCCCCACTACCAGTAAACATGAAAATATAGGAATAGGGACAGAATCGCTTTCACCACATGGCTAGCTGGTAAATTTGGAGGGGTTCTTTCAATTAGTTAATGATTCTTAGGTTCAACTAGATAGTGGATCTGCAAGGATGGATTTTTTGCAACATCTTAGCTACCTCAAAATAGACCTCCTGGATTGGCTCTCTAGTAAGGTCAAGGGGGGTTCCAATATGGAGGATCTCAAACTAGACATTGAGAAGCTTGGTGAAGCCTTGTAGGACAATTGGGATGATAATGTTTTTGTAACCCAAACTGAGAAACAAAATCGTCCGGTAGAATCACTTCTAAGAATTGAGTGGGTTTGAAAAGAATACTCTAGATCTTTATGGTTAAGGGAAGGAAATCAAAATACTTCTTTTTTCAAGATTGTATAAAATAAAGGAAAGTAACAAGGAGGATCAATATGAAATGTGATAATGGAAATTTTATGTCTGATGTGGATGTGGTAGGTAATGGATTTGATTTACATCCATAATCTACTGGTGGGTTAGAGAGATGTTTTTAATGATGTTCATGGTGGGCGTACACAAACAGAGAATTTCTTCAAGATAGATTCCAAATGTGGTGGAAGATGAAGACAAAAAATTATTAATTGGGGTCCTAGGGGAAGAAGAAATTAAAGAAGAGGCGTTTAGTCTGAAACAGTAGAGTGCCCCCAGAACTGATGGTTTCTATGGGTCATTCTTTGTGTAAACTTAGAATATTGTCAAGGGTCATGTTCTCAAGGTGGTTCAGGATTTTTTTTAGAGGAGGTCCACTTCCTAGGGTAGTTTTTTCCTCTAGGGTCATTCTCTTACTCAAATTTAAATACCCTAGCAACCTGGCTTAGTTTAAACCCATCTGCCTATGTAATTTCACATTCATAATTCTATCCAACTTAATGAATAGGAATCTAAGTGTTCTCATACCAATTATTATATTAGAGGAGTAGCAAGGTTTCATGTGGGGTAGATATATTCAAGGTGCAATCAACATTTCTAAAGAGACGGTTGATGACTTGAATTTAAGGGTGATGAGTTCTAATATTATGATTAAGATAGATAATAGAAATTATTATGACAGACTTGAATAGACTTTTATTATTAAAGTGATGTGGAAATTTAGATTTCATGAATTGTTTTTCCACTTATGTTTTAGATGTTATGCTTCACCATGCATCTCAATATCATTGATGGGGAAAGGATTTTTGTTTTTAAAAACTATGTGTGGTGTTATACAAGAAGACTCATCTCCCCTAACCTCTTCATCTTAGATTAAGTGACTCTTTTCAAAACATCATGAGGGGTTTGAAAAACGGTTCCTTGATGTCATATGAAAACGTTTTTTGAATTGGAATGACATCACATCTTATGTTCCCTGATGATATTCTCATTTTCATCAATGGAAGGCATAGATAAATCGATGGACTCAAGGAAATAACTAAAATATATGGGAATCTGACTGTACAATGAATTAACTAAAGGAAAACAAGAATGTTCATATATAAAAAAAATGTTATGAAGTTCGCAACAACAAAATATAGGAGTGTCGTGGCATGAAGATGAATCAAATCCTGATGGAGTATCTTGGTGCACCCATTTAAAATGAGGAACTAAAATATCCATGTTTGGTAACATCATTACTAAAATTACATGAATAATAGACAGATTTAAAAATAAGTTTATTTATTTTGGAGGATGTATAAGTTTGATCAACAGTATGCTTGTCTCAGTTCCTATACGAGTTCTATCCATCATTAAACCTCCAAAAGTGAAATTCAAAAATCTTGAGAATTCAATGAATATGCTCCTTTGGGATATGAATAAAATCAAAAAAAATCAATGGGAATAATGCCACCGATTGGAAAGACCTATCAACGAAGGATGCATCAGCCTTCATAGTGTTGAGGAAACAATGCATGTCATGGAGGCCCACATGGCATGAGAGATCATGGAGGTAGATTCCCTTTGGGAAAAATTTATAAATAATCGATATGGGGACAACTGGGAAGAATGGTATGAATGACACAGGGCGATATCTTATCTTTCCTGGTTCATGTTGTACTGTCTTGAGGAGCTGTAGGATTAGGGACAATGGGTTGTGGGAAGCGATGACATCAATTTATGGAATTCCAATAGGTCTGTAGAGATGCTATATTTTTTAGGGTGGGCAGTCCCCAAAATATCATTCAAAGAGGAAAAAATGCACCTGAAATTCATTAATTCCATCTTGAAACAAGATTAGAAGGATCTTTATAGGAATATTTAACTTGTTAATGAACCTAATAGGTGGGTATTCTCTAACTCATCCTCTGGTAATTTCAATAGTAAGGACCTGAAATATATACTAAATGAGAGAAAACAAACTGATGAATGTGCTCCCAAAATTTGGTATAAGGAGATACCTATAAAATTAAATTTTCTTGTTTTTATATTAATAAAAATTGTGCTCCCAACTGATGAGGACATTCAAAGGAAATGGGTGTTTCTAGCATCCTGATGTCATTATTGCAATTTACCAAAACATGAATCATTATGGAATTATTTCTTCATAGGAGAACATTCTATGGGGATATAGAACTTTTTGGGTAACAGGTTGGGTCTTTGGTGTAATTTTGATACTATACATGATTTTCAGTAGAACTAGTTTTGGGGAGATGTACATCCAAGATTGGAAACGAATTCTTGAGCGTTGATTTTTTCTGTAAGTTGTTGGATCATTTGGGAAGTGAGAAATAAAATTTGAGAAGGAGGATAGTACTCAACCATGCTCATATAGGTTCATACCTTTTCTCTCTTTCCGAACTGATAGAGCTTCTAAAAGGAGGGGTGTCAACTACTTCCTTACAAAGACTACTACTGAGAATCGTCTGCACCAAAGAAATGAGAAAAGCGTTCATGGGATTTATGTTAAATGGAAACCTCCTACATATAGTTTGAAACATAATGTGGATGGATCCTACATCTTTAGGGTGATGAGGGGTGGTGTTTTAGTAAGATACTATTGGGGATCCGTCATTATGTGTTTTAACACATTCTATGATATATGTAATTCATTGGGAGTTGAGATAAGATCCATTGATACTAGATTTATGATGTAGAGAAGACTAAATTTCCATATTTCAGAATAAGAATCTGAATCGTACTTGATGATCGAAGTCCAATATAGATCCCCTTCGGATTTGTCATACTTTATTAGGAATTTTATAATCTACATCAATAATGGAATCCACATCAAATACATGTATAGGGTAGGGAACTTCACTGTTGATTCTCTTTCTAGTAAAGGAACTCTGGGAGTGAGAATTATTTTATATTCTTTCATTGGATCTCTTCCTAATGATTGTGAGTTTTTTAATTGGGTATTACCTTGTTATTCACCATTTTCATCCTCTGTGATTTGGAGTGGACTTGTTTGATCAATTCATTTTTCAATAAAAAGTCAATTTTTAGTCAGTCAGTCATTCCCTCCAAGATATAAGAAGTGTAGCTTCAATTGGGATAACTGGTTAGGATGGTGCCTCACTCATCTATGAAGGATAATCCTAATGTCTTAACCATTTACTTAACATCTAAGAGATTAAGGTATTCCTTATTGTGGCGCATTTTTCAAGATTAACTACCTCTATGGGTTTTTACTCTTACCGATCGTTAGTTTTCAAGGGACCCTTGACTAGAGTCACCAGGTTTTTCAATAATACACTAGGGTATGACCTAATCCACATCTCAATATAGTTTTTCATGAGCCTAATCATAGAATAAATAGGTGATATAACATCTTTGACACTAATATCCTCCTATGAAAACATCAACTATAATGGTCCTGCAACTATAATATTCTTCTCATCTCACACACTTCTAGGTAGAGTATAAAATTTATTATGTATACAATGAGACTGTCATCTAAATACAAATGGTTATTACCTATCATATATTATCTCCCCATTAATTATAGAAACATTGATACCTTCCCTAAAATACATAAGATAATATCTCTCTCTCTTCATGAGTATCAATTTCATTATCCATGATGACCGCAATGGGCATTGTGTATGGTGTGAAGATGAATTGATTATACTAATTCACCCATTCCCTCATCTCCCACTCTTCTAAATATAGTTTTCTGACTCCCACCATATATAAAATATATGTACTAAAGGGATATTTTGGTACATATTGGTCTTTTATGAACTCAAGGTACCCAATATGATCTGCAATCCAACCCCAAATTACCTAAAAATGTCTAAGAACTATGAATGGAGCCTTCCCCTGATGAATGTTTCAAAAAAAGGAGATATACCATTACCAATACTAGAAACTATAGGATTATTTGTTGGTTGGTTTCTAGTTTATTTTCCATCATGTATGTTTTCATTCAAAATATAATATGTGACTCCCACACTGGGAGAAGATATCCACTTAGAAAAATAGAAATAAAATATTTCAATAGAGTTGTCCAATCAATTTTGGGGTGACCTCCCAACCCAATTCAGTGTAGTTACCCAATTCAAAAATCAGCCAATACAAATTTGAATCTCTATGAGTCTTAAGAGTTTGGAAGGTTCTCAGCCTCCTCACCTTCAGTTCATAACCATTTAGCATGATAAATGTTTCATCACATGTGCTGAAAGATATATCACTCTTCAAATGAAGATCCTCCTCCTCAAAGATAATCTTCACCCTATAGATAAATTCTTTTTCCAATGTTTATCCCTTAAAAAAGAGAAATGGATGGACTCATCATTCATATGTTCTATTATTGGTGCACTGATGATCTTCTTCACATCCCAAAGACTAATACTGGATTCTCTATGTACTAGATGAAATGTGTTGGTTTTTGAACTCCATAGGATGATAAAATATGGAATGATTTTCTTTTTATAGTGAGATAATAACATTGATACCTAGATAAAATCATATAATTCCACTACCTTTAGAAACTTCTTGAATACCTCACATATCTATCACCCTCAAAAAGGATATACCCAATCCATCTTAAAGGTACCCCTAGGATGAAGATCCCATATTGATGACCACACAAACCTGTGGCTAGGAATATCTTTCTTCATGATGGATTTATAATTGTGAGTCATGAGTTTTGGAACTTTATGTTATCTCTATAGGGTTAAGGGAGTATATCCCAGTACGTAAACATTCTACTAATCAGCCTCCTTAATTAATCGTTCAACTGGTGAAATGTTGGCATAATCTAATCATGATGATAATTAATCCATGTAAATAGATAGTTCTTAGGTCATGGTTTAGGAATTGACACATCAATCAGGATCACAAACTTGTACACTATAAGCATATCTAATAGCAGATAATCCTTGAAACTATCCCCCATTAAGTTTGAAAAACATGGTTTTTTGGTTGGAAATGATGTTTCTCATTGGCTTTGACACTTTTAATCATTTCCTTCTACCTAACCTCAATAGTATGAAGAATCTGTGATGGAACAATTTTCTAAAATGAAAAAAAAATTGGTTAAGGTTCCTGGAATTTATATGAAAATTTGACCATTTTCAAAATGATATACAACAACTATGTGAATTTCATAGGTGCTAAGTGAACAACATATGTGCTATAAAAGGTGTAAGATTTCTATGTGATAATATCCATTATGTAATAGTAATTAGTTTGAAAATTTTTGAGTATGTGGATGATTATCTAGTTTTTGAAGGTTTTTTGAAAAAAAAGGCCTACTATGAGCAAGGTAATAAGTTTATGAGTTCTTAATTGTTCACGAATTACTTGAGAAGTGATCGTGAAAAGTGAAGAATTTATCATTTTCATAAATAATGGAATACCCCTCTATGTTGTCCAGAAAAGGCCTACGTAGGCTAATTTTTTTCATTGAATCAATTCCTCTTCATTACTATTAGACCCCGTTCTGAGGGGGGTTTAGGCCTAAAAATGACCAAGGACTATGTAACATTAAAAATAATATGAAAATGAAAAGGGATATAAATAAAATTAAAGATGTTTTTGGAAATAGAAAAATTCATGAACTTTATGTAGTAACTTCGATGCTTCATGAAGTCATTCTTCCTTTGTGAGTTCGTGATTCATGAAGATCCTTGATAGTTTGTGAAGCCTGTCTCCCACATAGAAAATTCATTTATGGCTCACAGGCATGATTTTATTTCCTATTTCATAGTGAATAATTGTCATTTTTTGTGTCTATATGGTATTTTATATCTTAACACATAGAAAATTCATTCATTTATGAACACATGGTGAATATATTACATGCTTTCATACTCTTTACACACATATTTATTTTTGGAAATTAGTTACCTAGGGTTCCCTATAAATACCCATTACCTTTCCTAAATAGAACACATGAAAGCAGATGGAGAGACCATCAAAGAGAGACTTAGAATTTTGGGAAACCTAGAAAAACACTCTCTTCCTTTATAAATAAACTTTATAGAAATCCCTGATAGGTAATCTCAAAGGGAAGACTCAAAGGAAAAAAGGGAAGTTCATCCTAAAGAAATCCTATAAATCATCTATTTTATAGGGATCTTTCAAAAGATTTATTCATGAAGAAACCCTATGAACTTAGTTCATGGAGGGTGTCTTCATAGAATATCCTTCATGAAGTAGTTTAAAATAACATCCTATATAGAAAAAAATACATACTTCTCGATATAGAAACCATACTCCTCTTCATAGCACCTAATGTTATGTAAAATAGGTTGTGTTAAAGGTACCTGTTATCCTATTCTCAATTGGTTCCATCCACATAGAATCTGATATTCCCATGGAGACTTCTTAAAGCATCAAATTGGTGAGAAAATATACTCTTTTAGGTCTTATTCCACATATAAGTGATTTTATTTGGTTGCATCAACTCAATTAACCCAAAGAACACATGGGAATCCTCTTCAGGTTTAAGCCCCAAATAATTATTCCCAAATTAATGATATCATCCTAATAAATAATTTAATGATCTATATATGGGTATCTCTAGTGTGTAAACCCCAACTCATCTTCATGAGGCCATATTCCATGTGAAAACATTCTCAATGGGTCATACTCCCTATGAACCACATTCATGAAGAAGTCCATAATCCCATATAAGAATTTATTAAGGAATCCCCATTGTATACTTACCACTTAATATTCTGTTGTTTCCCATTTCAAAACATACAATTCCTTACCTCGTGATGTAAAACTAAATGGTTCAATCTTACAACATGAACTAAAAACTATACACATATAACTATGGTGGATTTAATTCCTATAAACTAGGATACTTAGGAAGCCTCCCTAAGGACCAAACTCAAAATCCAAAATTCTAATCTTTTCATTTGGATATATTTCAAATGAAATCATGCACCCACCTGTAGGGCTATATTTCTTCTAGGTAGTTACCATATTCTACTCAGTGGTCTATATCCCTACTAGAAAAACAAACAACTTACATCATGGGGCCATATTTACTATGAACCAAACCTATCCTCATAGGGACATATTCCATTAAAGGATGATTTTAAAGGGTTTGAATGTTTATATATCACACTGACCATCACTAGACCCTTTTTACTAGAATTCCACAATATATGACATTAAACTTCTTGGAATTGTTCCATGTCACACGACATTAGAAGGTACAACATATCCCATTAAGTTGAAACAAACTTCATAAGTCTAGATTAAATTCATAGGGATATATAAGAATACACTTAAAAGGATCTGATCCCAACACCATAAACAGTTACCTCCTCCATGGATTGAGAAAAGCTCCAGAGTTCCGATCTATGTGTCTTTAAACCATGGTATCTTAAAATTAAGAAACACTAAGTAATGAAAAAGTCAGATAACCTTTGATACATGCATATTGAACCATTGATAGAGAAAATATGATATATATATATATATATATATATCTCTGTGTGTGTGTGTTCACATTTATATAAGAAACACTAGAGTAAAAACACATTTAAAATCGTATTTTTAGGCCTTTTATCATTGGTTAAAAATAGATATTAATATAAACAAGGTAAAAAGTAAATATTTCAATGTTTGTTTTTTTAAAACTGATATTGGAAACCCTTCTAAAAAATGATATATAGAAGTATTTTAATATTGATCTAAAAAAACAAACATTGAAATACCTCATACATGGTTCTCCATATATATTTTCAAAAAAACATGAAAGGAGCTTTTGACGTCAGTTTTGGAAAAAAAATAACATTGAAATCTTAGCTCATGAGACTTTTGATATTAGTTTCCCTTCCAATATTGAAAAATAATGATTTTAAATATATATATATAAAAAAAATAGATTCCAAAACTGAACAACAGAAACAGTAACACAAAATAGCGTGCCTAAACAATGAAAACAATAGTAGAAAAACTCATTGAAATCTCTAACATATTTTTTAATTATATTTTTTATAATGAAACTAATATTTTGAAAGTATATTTATGTTGTGGTCATGATTATCTAATAAATTAATCATAAAACATAATACCCACATTCAATACCTCCCCTTTGATGATGAAACAATGTTTTTAAATAATATTTTTGAAATTGAAATACTATATATGAAAGAAAAAATAAGTATTCACTCATATAAAAATTCTCCACCTGTACATTCACATATTCAATTTTTTGGATCTATTTTTTAAAAGTGAGCTATATTTAAATTATTCCATAACCTATTTAAATGTTTAATATTAACTATCAAAACATATATAAGATTACAATATTAACATTTAATAACAAAATGAATAGAATAAGACTTACTCTTTCACAAAGTTTTAAATATTATTCAAACACCACCCAATAAAGATCATAACCAATATACCTTACATTCATGTGTGAAAAATATGCATAAAAACCAATATTCACTAAAATATAAAAAATCATTCCTTAATAATAGTATAATAAATAGTGGTTCATAATTATATATGCATTCTTATCTATCATGAAATGGAAGAAACCGACATATAATCTGTGGGTTTTTTAATATTTTAATTATATATTTGATTCTGCCTTCTTGGTTTACATATTAAAAATCTACTGAAAACTATTATATATCCATAAAACCATAAATAGTACTGCAATAGTATTATATGAAAAGAGTGTAAAGATACTTGATTATAAAATTAATAAATTAATTCAATATAACATACGTTTACATAAAGAAATGAAATTTATATTTTAAATTTACTTAAATATAAAACAATTGCAATATGGGTGCAGTGATATCCTTAGACTTTATAACCTGAATCATGTCATCTTTAAATATATTTAATTTATAATCTCTAAGAAAACATTTGAAGTCATCTGAAAAAATAATAATTATATAATATATAATAAATTTGTGTCAACTTTATTTTACCATCAACTTCCTCATGAGTATATAAGGGTACTGGTTCCTGAAATTTTTCTTTCTTTTGTAATGACTCTATTGATTTTATATGCTTCTATATAAGTTAAGTGTTAAGAAAAATTATAATCAATTTTAATTCAATGCTAAATAAAAAATAAAAAAAATAACACATTCCTTATATGTTAACTGAAGATAAAGAGTACCTATTAAAAATAAAAAAATGGCCAATACTTTTTCCATCTATTTCTACCTCCATAGTAGGTAGCAAAACTGAAGTTAGTAGATCAATAATATCATTTAACACCACTCTTACCTGAACTAAATGAATAAGTTTATAATGTACATAATCCCTCAGATGATTTATAATTATATATTTTATAATATTTATATAGGGATCTATATCATGAAACTCATAGTAAATGGCCATGTCTAAATGAGGTGGTGGATGATCTGGGTTGAAAATTTGTCTCTTTCTCAAAATTTCTAAAAACATAGCATATAAAGATGATTTAATTATATAATCCATCAACAAATTCAAATTTCACAGATCCATATTCATGGAAGTTATTTCTCCCTTATATCATACCTTCATCGATGTCATACTAGGGTAGCCAAAAAAAATTCTAAAACTAATACCCTCCTTATATCCTCTAATGCGGCCCAAATATTTTGGCCTTTCTAAAGTAGTTGTAATAATATACATCCTAACTTTAGGGATAAAGATTTTTTGTCTCATTTTCTCATAAATATTTTGCTGAAATAATTCTTTCAGATTTTTTATTAGTGATATGAATTTAAAAAATATTAATACTGAAGAAAAATAATATTCAATTACATACAATCATATCAACTATTTCTTGTATGGGATCAATAATATACTTCACTTTTATTTATCCCTTACCTTTCCTATTTTTCATGATTATGGGGAGATGATGAAGGTATATATTGAACCACTTTAGATCTGCAACTTGACTTAGCTCTTAATTTGTTAAATTTTTTAGCAATAATTTAATCCTATAATAAAAGGTACCCTTCGTGTGACAATTTATGAGGCTATAAATTTTGGGTTTGTATCACTTTATGATCTTTATAGGAAGAAGGTTACATAGGAATAAATTAATAAGTTATCGAATAATTAAAATAAATTTTAAAAATAAATTTTAAAAACAAAATTTGCATACCATAAAGGCTTCCTCTCTCCAACTGGAGAAAAACTTCTTCCATGTATTTATTTTTATAAACCCATATTTATGGAATATCAATTCTATTTAATCCCAAAAATATAATATGAATTTAAATTTCTCTTCAAATCTCTCTATTTTTCTTCTGCAAGGGATGGACACCTTTTATTAATTTCTTTCATCTCCTGAAAGTTAAATTCCATCTCTAATTGAATAGAATAAATATTTTTCATAGGACATGTACACTGTTTAAATGATTGTAGAAATAAATAAAAATGTTTATAATTTTTTTTGTTATGGACTCCCATAATTGTTCTTTAATCGATTGGTCAATGCTCCACCAATCATGGAATAAAATTCTTATCCTACAATAACTTTTCCTTTCCAATTATCTCCTAAACTCTTTTTCTTGTGGGCCAGATGGGTGGTCGTTATTATCAAACTAAATTATTATCCTTTTCTCTCCATGTTCAATTTAATGTTTTAGTAAATGTGTAATATCACACTTACCATATTTAGGTACTATCCTCTCTAGATAAGTAGAATAGATATGCATAATTTCAAGAAATATAAGTTTAATTTAATTAAATAATTTAAATAAATAATTTAATTACTAAAGATATATTTATATGAATAAATTTTCATACCTCAGTTCCCATTCTTCCATGTCTATAATCTATAAATATGTGTGATAATTAATTGAATGTTTGGGTATTGTTATTTGATTAAAATTAAAAAATTGTTATAAATAAATATTTATTATTCATAATAGAATGAAAAAAAATTAATGTGGGACTTTTCAACCAATAAAATGTATAACTAAAACTAATGAATATAAAAATTTAAAAAATGACATAAATGGTTGTCATCTAAAAATGTGTAATTTTGTGTTCCTATATTTTATTATAAATAAATAAATTTTATAAGTAAAAATGTGATTGTTCACAATAGGAATAAATTTATAAATATTTTATTAAATAACATAATATAACTAAAATTAATAATATAAAGAAAATATTCACAGACAAAATGATGGAAAACATTTTCAATCAAAAAACGATAACTAAATGTAATTAATATAAAAAATGATAAAAAAATGGAATTAATTATCAAGATTTATATATTTAAATATAAAGATTAAAAATAATGTTTTTAATTGTGTCAGTTTCATAAGAAAAATAGATATATACCCAATTAATTAGTTTCGTAATGGAGTGTTTTCCCATGTCTATTCTGTAAAATCATTTTGTGTTTAATGAATAAAATCTACATCATAATTATTTTTATCCTTGTGTAATCATGTGATATATGAATAAACTTCACATAATTATTCAACATCATAAACATTATAATCACTCAAAGGAATTTTTTCCCTTGTTAAACAACTAATTCTAGTCATTTGATGGGTTAAAAATATAAAATATCTATTTTTCATGTGTCACCATGATAAATGATTCTTATTTATAGCTAAATATTTTCAAATTAACAAGCTTAAATCCATACTATTCATGTTCCACACCATTGTAACTGTGAAACCAGTTACACTTAAATACTGGTACTTAAAATTTAATATAATAAATATACCATATATCCTCAATAGCACCAAAATATATTTTTGATGAAAAATTGGGTTTCTATCTTTTTCACATGAAAAATTAAGTGCATTAGTGATGACCATTACTCCACAATTTTGAACATTAATTTTATCATCCTACTTTTTTTATAAAATTTGTAACCATTAATATACAAACTATAATATGTGATAATATTAACACTTGGTCCCCTTGAAAACCATTTCAATATTTCTGATGTGGAAACTTCTTCATCGACCATCTCCTTAAGACGCAAAACAAATGTTTTTTATATTCCATCATCAACCATTTTTCATTTTTTCTCATATATCGTACCTTCAATACAACAATATATGATGATATATATAGTTGATCCTCTATCATATTTTTCAAAATTTATATATTTACATGCATAAATTCATCACATGGAATTAAATTTATCTTTATGACACATATCCCATTAATTTCACTATCAACTGTCAAATGTTGAGATATAGGGAGACCAATATGCTCCACTTCAAAAAAATAATTTGTACCAAACTTTATCACCACATGTGACATATATTTTTGAAAAATATAGGGATTTGGTTGATGTGGATTGTTAAGATATCCCTTTAAAATTTTCATATATCTTTCAAAATTATACATATGATATAACTAAATAGTCCCTTATATTATTATATATTGAACTAAATAAATCAACATATAATCCATTATATCAAAAAAAGGATGGTTTAAAATATATTTCAAGTTAAAAAAGTATAAATACATCTTCATTTTCAAACACATGATAAATTTGGATCACTAAATTAGCTGTAAATGAAAATGAAAAGGTAATATAACATGATGACAGAATTTTTGGAATCTATCAATAATATGCTAAAAAATTCAACTATAAGTAGTTGTTTTATCAAAACATTATAGTCATGGTATTTTATACCTATTAACATTAAAACCTTCAATGACACCATGTTTTCACATATGAAGAAAATACACTAGGTGCTTTAATACCCTATAAAAATTTAAATAAATTTATATTCTCACTCCTTAATGTTTGAAAATCCCTAGAAAAAATATTTTTTCCCTTTTATAGTTGAATCTAACTCCAAAAATATTCCCATCGTAATTATATCCATTCTTGCATGCGATGCTTTTTTTCCTTTCCTATTATGTTTTAAAAAGTTAAAATAAAACTGTAACATGTGTTTTTTTCAACCTAAAAACATCAATGTTATGTTTTATATATAAATTTTTCCAATAAGGCAGATTGAATAAAATGGACCATTTCTTCCAGGTATTGTTTTGATGACCATAACATCATTTCTTTCCAAATATGACACTAATGTTTTTTACATTTTTATAATATTCATCCGCTAATAATGGTTGTGGGGAAACCATACTTCTATAAACTGTTAAATACCATTTTAAATATTCTATAAGGATGATCCATTCAAAAAAAATCTATGATGTATCATGTACACTTTTTTTATTCCATTCTACAATTGATGATATGGAATCCCCTCTTCACAAATTTTACAAGTTTTATGTCCCTTAACACTATATCCATTTAAGTTTCCATATAAAGGAAAGTTACTTATAGTGAAAATAATCATAGAATGAAAAATAAATTAATATTTCTAGTATGAATCAAATATTATAATACTTGTCTATAATAGATATTTCAAACCAACAATCTAAGTTAATATATAAACATAAATATCATTTCTAGCCTATTTTTATCTGCAAATAATCAAACACATTATTAAATATTTCACTTCATATATATTTATGGGGATAAGTTGTAAACTGCCAATGTAATAGTCCAAGATCTATATTGGCTACTGAGGTTCCGATATGGATTCATTCCATTTTCCACAGCCCCATTCATAGACTTTTAAATTCAATTCCAAAATAATAAACTTTGTGATCAAATATCTTCCATTTTTGTAAATTGTAAAGTTTATGTAGTTTTATATTAGATACACTCTCACAAAGATACAATATTAACCACTTATCATCATTTAAATTTTTAAATAGATACTTATAATGAGGAATTATTAGAGGATACCAGATTTCTTTAGTGGTAGGTTTGCTGTATGTTATGTAAGATGATTCACAAATTTATTTTTCATCTATTTTACATCATCATTTCAAGCATTTAATAAGTTCGGATAAACATTCATATTCCTTTCTATACAACAAAACTAATTGGGGAAATAATTTATCTTGTTATACCCCAGTCACATTAGGCATAATATTTGTTTCCTCATAATTTGAATATGGAAGCTCATTGCCTTCTAGAGATAGATCTTTTAAAAGATCAAGAAATTTATTGAAAATTTAATAAATCTAACCATTTCTTTCTTTTAAGTTAACTAGTTTCAATACTACTAATAATACTATAAATTTAGTGAAACCTAATAACAATGGTTTCTTAGCATCACTATAAAATCATTCAACACATGTTATTTTTTAAGTGGTTTCAACACATATATCATGAATTAATTCTTTAATTTAATCCTATGTCACATGTTAAATATATTCATCACCATTAGACCTTGACATTATAGTTATGTAACCATTCTATATCCCATATGTATAATTATTATTAAAACCATAGAAGATATTATGATCTATGATTTCTATAAAACCTAATTTTCTCAGATTTAAACACATTACACATGAATTGAAAATCATATCTTTATTCTCAATATTTCATTTAGAAGATTAAAATAAATTTCCAACCACTTTCTCATATTTAACATTATTTCTTCTAGAATTTATCCAATTATGTTCCATTAATTACCTGAAATAATATTTTAATATTTTAATATATTATAATATATAAAGATATAAAATATATATAAATATATAAATTTAAAACAAATAAGTATATAAATATATAAACACGCAAAAAGTTTTAACAACCATTTTATATATTGAAAAAAATTTATAACTGAAAAACAATTTTCCACCAAAAAATATTTTCTAAGAAAATAAATTATAACAACATAAGCAATTTATAACTGAAAAAAAATTAAAAAAACAACTTTAACTACAAAAATTATAACAACAAAAAATTGTAAATAAAAAAATTATAAATACAATCTCTTAAAACCAAAAATGTTATACCCATAATTTAACATCATAAACAATTTATAATCACAAAAAATTATAAACTTAAAATAATTATAAAAAAAAGAATAATTAATTTTTGGTAATGAAAAACATACAAAAAATTGATGGATGAAGTTAATTTATAACTAAAAATAATTAATTAATATTCTAAAAATAAAACATAAATTAAAAATTATGGTGGTCGGTGATGGAAAATAGATTGTGAATTTTATTGAATGAACTCACGGGCGGTGGAATCAAGTTGAATGATACAATATTGAGTAGAAACATTTTCAAAAACGATGTAGAAAATCAATGAAATAAAAAATTTAGAGTGAGGTCATGATTCGAGTGTATTATGGTTTCCATGGATCGAATAAAGATGAGGGCTAGGGAAGATAGAAAAATGATGGAATATTTAGGATAAACCAAGAAAAAAATAAATATTAAAATTGAAAAAATATAGAAAATAAAATGAGATTTGGGTGTGTTTGTGATCCAAGAATTTAAAGGTTTCAAAAATATATCATTGCAAGAATGAGGTGAAGTTCATGAGAATTAGATTATTTAAATCATTTAATATCAGTTTAAACTGAGGTTAAATTTTCTCCAAAATTTATTTTAATATAAATTATTTATAATTCAAACATTAAAAGGAATTTCAATTCAATTTTAAGATAGTTTTTTTTAATCAATGCTAAAAGTTTTCTTTCTCATTTTTAACATTAGTTTAAAAAGCCCAATGTTAAAACTCTTATAATAAATCACCTTTTTCTATTAGTGATTTATGATACATAATAGATGTCTGAATCGATGTGTTGGTAGATATATAATGGGCATGGGGTAACTAGTCCCACACTATTTTTTGGGAAGGATTCACAAGAAAATGTATTAAATCTATAAGAGAGTCATGGAATAGGAAATAATTTCACCTCAAAATATGTAGATGAGCCTGCTCTCCCATCTTCTTGACGAATGTGCCTTCTAAAGGGTCATCAGTAAGAACCCACAGTTTTTTTCTAACTTTGGAATGTTGGTATGAAATGAAATTAATTTTATAAAATCATGTATAAATAAGAGCATTTGTGTTTTTTTTTTAAAATAATGCTTCCATAAAATACTCTAATAAATAATAGAGAGGGAGAATCGAGAAATTTTCCATAGGAAAAACCTCTTGTCAACCTTAATTTCATTTATTTAACCATTTTAATTACTCAATATCAAGGTCAGGAAGGTGAAAAAGATCAATCTTGATTCTCGGGTCATGCTCAAGAGTTTACTAAGAAGAACTCACCTTATTTCAATGGTGACTGAGGGTCTTGAAAACCCAAGCAATTAATGGAGAAAATGATGTATATCATTGGTTTCCTTTAGACCCCCAAGACTTCCAAACTAAATTGTTCCACCCATATGTTAGAGGTACTGAGCCATAAAAAGTCGGTATCCATCATGTAGGACAAACTAAATGAGTAACCCACTTGATCCAAGTTTAGAGATATATTAAAACAATGGATTTATCAAATTACCTTAAAGATGGAAATGTATATGGAGTTTTTGACTCTATAAAGGGGAATAATTCTATGATAAAATATACCAATTGGTTTACTGAGTTAGCCTAATTTTCCCCTAACATTCTCTTGAATTATTACTTCAAGTATTGATGTTTTAAGAATATTTTGAATCCAAATGTTAGATCAATAATTTTTCTTCTCTTCCTGCAACCCTATACCAAGGTGGTAAATAAGGAAATGATGGATGGGATATATATGGTGGGAAAATACAATTTTAGTAGTGCCTCTACTAATGTAGGATGAATTCAAAGTCCATTATCTAGTCAAGATATGGATCATGAGTAATCTCGATGTGGTTGTAGTCTTCTTATACAACACTCCTACTTCCATTCACATGGTACCTTAGGGTCATAATCCATTAGTGTTATTATAATTTTGGAATCCAAGTCACACTAAATTAGATTTTTAGGAATATAAAAAAAAATATTCCATTTTATTAGGCTCTTAGATCACTAACAATTATTTTATAGGTGACCTCCTCATAGCAGTTAGATTGAGTATTCTCATACAAGAGTCTCTCAAGTGAATTCATATACATATAAGGGATTAGGGACTCATCCTCATAGATAGGAAGAGAACAATCAAATAAAGGGGTATTCTCACCCTAGAAGAAAGTATTTGGGTGGGTCCAAATGTAGGTGCTTATATATATCAGAGGATGTGCCTTCAGAATCTAAAGATGGGTCGGTGACCATTAGAGGTATGACATTTATTACTTATTCTATGGTCTTATCTTTATTTGAAATAGGTTCATCACGTTCATTTACCACATCTAAATTTATTAATTTATTAGGAAAAAGATTCAAGTTGATGTTATATATAATAGATCTTTGTACTCCTCTGGGAAAGAAGAGGGAGTAGGGCTTCTGGTTCCCTTTGAGTTATGTTGTGGTTTTCGATATTATGATTTTATAAGATTTTATATTTCTATATCTAGACATATTTGATCTTATATTTGGTATGAATTAGTTTATTAGTTCTAAAATCAAATCAATTTTAATCACTATAAGTTTATATTCTTTTCTTTTAATGGAAACACTCATGAATTCCAATGTGAGTACGTTCCAAAATCAGGTAGGTAATGGCCTATAATTCCATATAATAGATCAATATTATTTCAGATAACCAATATAATTTTTTTTTTTTTTTAAAAAAAATAAATGGTCAGCTTCATAAGTTGTTGGATAGGTATCATGGGTTTTTCCCTTATGATCTCTCTGGGTTTTCATCAGGGAAGGAGGCATAATTCTCTATTGACCTCCTCCTAAGGACAAACCTATTTTTGTTACCATATTTTATAGTATCTCTAGGTGAGATAAAGGAATATAAATTATAGTGGGATGATCTTGATAGTAATGATTTTATAGATCCTATAGTGTAACTATGGTAATCACTAGTCATATATATAAAGAATATGAATGGGAGTCTCTGACCTTGAACTGATTATAAGAAGATCAATTAGGTTATTGTCAAGAATAAGTACTTGTTTACTGATATCAATGACCTCTTTGACTAGCTCAGTGGATATAGATTGTTTTTTAAAATTGACTTATATTAGGATACCTCCGGTTGATATTAAAGGTCATAAACATCCCTAAGACCACTTTTAGGTGCTGGTACAAGAATTATGAGTATCTTGATATGACTTTAATCCTTACCAATATCCTGTAACTTTCATTCCATTGATGAACCAAACTTTATACTATTGTCTTGATATTTTTTTCATGGTGTTAAAGGATTATATCTTGGTTTGAGAACCATCAAGATGTTATTTTGGAAACATTGAAAGAGAATCTCTTGTATGGTAAGTTATCGAAGTGTCAATTCTGGATCCAAGAAGTGAAATTTTTGGGTCATGTGGAATCATATAAATCGATTTCTATGGATCCTAATATTATATAAATTGTTATAACTTGGTAAATACAAAGGAATTTATTTAATATTAGAAATATTCTAGGTCTTGCTGGATATTATAGGTGGTTTTTTTAGGAAATCTCTGGGTTAGAATCTTTCTCAATGACTCTAACTCAGAAGGGTTTAAAATGTGAATGGGATGATAAATTCTCAAAAGCTATTGAATTATTAAAATAAAGGTTTCAATAGGATCCAATTATAATTCTCTCTGATCAAATATATGGATATATAGTATATTATAGTTCCTCAAGTATAGGGTTGGGGTGTATTTTAATATAGTGTGACCTTGTACTAGAATATGATCATTTCTAGTTATGTTTTCATGAGAAAAACTCACCTACCCATGACCAATAGTTAGTAATGGTGATGTATGTATTAAACACAGGGCATAACTATCTATATGGGAAGAATATGATCATTTATATTGATCATAAAATTCTGAAGTTCATATTCTCCCCCGATGATTTCAATATTCAATATATATATTGGATTTAGTATCTATAGACATTTGATTTTGATTTTAATTAAACCTTGGGAATAGGGAATCTGGTGGATGATACCTTGAGTAGGAATTTACTAACTTAGGTGGTGAAAGAATCTAATGATGATTAAATTTTTACAAACAATTTACCAATATGATTCTTGATGTGCAAAGGAGAATGATTAGTAATTTTTGGTTAGGTTGTAATTCAAACTTTCATTAGATGATCAGATTTATTTAGATCAAGTATCAAATCCTAGTTTTCATCATATAAGTGAAATTCCAAATATAGGGGAGATATCAGGTGATAGTTTTCAATCTCTCGATGATTCTATTTGTTTCATAAAACGTTTTGGGTACCCTTTGACCTTATGGAATAAGGCTATGATGGATGGTAACCATTTTAAATGGGTCGTGAAACCCAATTCTACCAAGATTTACTATAACCTCACGAGTTGGTATTAGTGGCTCAGGATAAAGTGAGTGGTTTTAAACTTCATTATAAGTCTAGAGGGGACTCCAAGAAGTGATGGGCTCTCAGTTGAGGTTGGGTGTGACATATCACCCACTGGTAGATGTTCAGATCAAGTTGTCCATTTAGGTTATTAAAGATATGATCTAAGCATGTGGGATTGAATTCTGGGGTTCATGGGATAAAAATTTATCATTGGTGAAATATTATTATAATAATAGTTATCAATCATCCATAAATATGGTTCCCTTCAAATCTATTTATGGGAAACCATGATGGTCCACTATTTTTTGGAAAAAATTGGGTGATCATTCTTTATTGGGACTGAGAATTATTCAAGAGATGTCTCAAAAGGTTCAAATGATTTAAAAATGATTGGTTATGGATTAAAATTTTTAAAAAATATGAGTCAAATATCATCATAATATGTTAGATTTATCCATTGGTGGTCAGGTTTTTCTCAAAATATATCCTTATTTTGGACATAATTGGTTAGGTAAATATAGTAAGTTGATGCTCGGATATTGTATGTAATTTGAGATAATTGAGTGTCTCATGGGAGTAGTATACTAGCTAGCCTTACCATCCCAATTGAACTCTATTCAAGGTTTATTTAACATATCCTAGTTGGATATATATCACCCAAAGCCATCTCAAATGGTTAAATGGGATTATTTGGATTCAAAACCTGACACCATTATGGTAGAGTAACCTTTCCATATTATATATCCTAAAAGTAAATTTTTATGGGGTAAATATTTTCCATTGATCTATGTGAAATGATATAATGGTAATGATAGAAACATGGCATGAGATCATAAGTCTTTGATTAAAGGTCAATGTCCTCACTTAATCTCTAAACCATAATGCTAATAACTTTCTAGGGGTAGAATGTGTCATGGTGGGGAGAATTATGGCACCCCTTGGGTCACTGTTATGTGTTTTATTTTATTATTTTATTTGTTTATTTATTTATTCGTATTTTTTGGACATGAAGGTTTTAAAGTTCCAAAAATTGATAAGAAAACTAGTTGCACGGTTAGTGCATGGTTATTACTAACTATTCACCCAAGTCGTACAAAGAGGGGGAATTTTTCTAATGAAATATTCATGGTTAGTACTAGGTTACCTAAACCATGAAACCATGCATGTTTTGTAAGGTAAGTTAGCATAGTTATTACCTTTTTTTAATTAGGAGTAACCATGTGGTATACTCTTATTCATGGTGAGTTTCATCCCAAATGTTATCATATGGTTAGTGCATCATTTCCAAAATTGTGTGGACAAACCATGTGACTTGCTCAAAAATCCAAAATAAAAATTACTATTTCTCATTACTTGATTTATCTTTCCCTTGGATTCTCCAATCCCATTAAAATACCATATAAGCTCTCCTAATGTTTCCCCTCTATTTTTATAAATCTCACATTATGTTATTATCATGATTCAAGTGAATCTCTTCAAGGTAAATCCCTTTTTCTTTTCTTTTCTACATCTTTTTTTCTTTTTTCCCTTTATTATTCCATTTTCCTCTTATCTACTTTCTCTGATTGTCCATGGTGGAAAATCCTAAAACAATGATAATTTATAAAATCTAATTTATTAGATCTTAAATTTTATTAGGGTCACTTTTGTTCTAATTTCTTAGTACTTAAAAAGGCCCATAGGGTTTCAATGTATTTCAGTTATGTGTCTCAATATAATCACCTTTCTCTTGGAATACTCTTACCTATTGTGTTTATAATGGTTATTACAATCATATTGTGACTTTAATAAATTATTAATGATTTATTTATACTTTTTCTTCATGTTTCATGTTTTTTGTTCAATAAACTAATGGTTTTCCAAAAATTTCATATGATATTTACTCTAACACTAGTTTTATGCCTATAGATTTTTTGATAAAATGATTAAAATAGGATATTGATTTAAAATGGGTTTACAAATGATGTTTTGAAAGGTAGATACTATATAAAATATGTTTTAGTGATGTGTGATCATTTGTTTCATATAAAGTATTTTTTGGTTATGTATCCATTTATTGTGGATGTCTTATATTGTGTTGATCACATCCCTTTATGATTTTGATGCACATATTTATATTTTAATATATGATTTTGTCTATGTTTTGAGATTTTGTTTTAGTTTGGTTACACATGGAAAACCTTGTAAAGATGCATGGGTAATTGGATGAGTGATACACTAGTTCATATTTTGTTCCAGATAGTGCCCCTAGTGAAGTTCATTCCTTGAATAGGGGATTTTCACTTAGAGAGAAAAATAATGTAAGTTGGAGTTGGTTTTCTTTCAAGTTAATCATAGGTTGTTTGGAATTCTATGAGAGAGTTCCTAGGTTACCCTTCCTCTTATTTACATGACCCAAGGTTATAACCCTTGTGGTTCCATGTTTGAGACATGTTCTAACTTTTATAATTCATTTCTCAACTTTGATTTCATGTTGATTCTTATATTATAATTCACTTCGTTAGGTTTTCATTTTCAATATTAATACTCAGTTATAAAATTTTGTTTTTCTTTCTAAATCCAAATGAATATGTTTTATTTCCAAATTCTTGAGTTATAAAATTAAATGAATTTTTCCTAAAAAAAATTATTTTTAAACCAGTGTTGATGGTTTGAATACTGAAAGGTATTATGTAGAATCATAGTGGTATCCTATTTGGATTTTCCTTACACCATATATACATATTTTGGGAGTATATAGACTTGGTATTATCTATTATTGGTAAATATAAAGGAGCCTCATCCTTTTTTGATTCTTCAAGTTGTCTTTTTTCCTTGGTGGTGTGGTGATCTTTGGTGACAATGAGGCATAAGGTTTTGGATCATGTGGATAATCTTATATATACTCTTGTATTTTTTTAGTTTCTTATATATTGGTCACACTGGTCTTTACATTTTTTTTAGATTCATGTGTATATTAAACTTGGGAATCACTTTACTTTCAATTTATGAAGTGATGTTTGGATGTTTTTTTATTTTCTTTATTGTATTATCTTTTTGTATTGACTCATAATTTGGAAACTATTTACTCATATAAATTGTTATCCAATATATGGATATATCATATCATAATCCCACATGGGTTAATTATATGGTTTATGGTATTTTTAGGAAGAAGTTTTTTCTAAATATTGTACTTAAAACTCTTGTGGATTATTACTAACCCATGGAGATTGGGAATGTGTTGAACGTATTATGGTAGGTTGGTTTAGGTGATGTGGTAGGTTGACCTAGGATGGTTCATTACATTCATCCTCCTAGAGCATCCTCTATACAAGACACAACAAAGCCACATCTTCCTAGATCAATTCCACTAAGATTTAATTGAATTATTATCATATAACTAAGACCACACTACTATAGTAAAATGGAAAAAAAGAGCAGAAAAGAGATAGAATAAGAGTAAATAATTCATGAAATTCGACAAGAAATATCCTTCCAAACCAATCTGATTCACCCATGAAAAAGGAGGTAGATGAGTGAATAGTAGGTCCTCATATTGTCTATTCATCCACCCAATGTATGGAACACCCTGAGGGTTATAATAACAAGTTTTAAGAAATAAAAATTAATCTCCCTATTAACAAATACATAGTAATGCACTACCAGGTTCCCAATTAAATGAACTAGACACTTAGTAGCCCCATCTAATTTTCATATAACCCTAGCACCCCACTATGTACCCAATGCTACAAAACTGGATACCTGATAGCCCATGGTTTCCATCATCCATGTCACACACCAACCACCGATTTTATTTTATTTTATTATTTTCTAGGCTCTGGTTATTTTTTGTTGAGGTTAGGGTTGAGTTCCCAGTTTGAATTTTTGAGTTTTGGAGTTTTTAGGTGGCTCTTTTGCCTGGTCATGAATTTTTTTCACGGTTTGGGGGTTAATCAGGTAGCATGTCTAGGATGAGGGCGTTTCTATTTTTTTTTATTACAAGGTTTTCCTTACACAGTTTGAGAATGGTTTGGCTTCGTCCTTGAGAGTCCTAGGAGTAACCATTTGGCTTCTTTTTGGTATTAGAAACAAGGAACAATATTTACATAATGTTATTTAATACGTGCATCAATCATGTGAGATCATATTAAATTTTTTACAATGGTTATCAACACTGTTGGCATGTGGTTTCCCAAATCATGTGGCCAAACTATGTGAGTTTCATTATTCTTCATTAGGGTACAAACGGTTGGTGCACGGTTTGGAAAATTGTATGACCAAACCATGTGAGTTTCCCAAGTCAATAAAATATTTAAATTATTATTCTAACCCTCCCTTTCTTTTACACAGGTTTGGGATTTTACTCCCTTGGTTAGTCTAGGTGAACCATGGGTGATCCTAAAACCCCCTCTTCTTGGATCTCCATCGTCCATGGATTCTTTCTAGAGGTTCAAAGGTAAGTTCCTTTGAGTTTAGGTCAATTTATCCCACTCTTATCTCATTCTAAACCTAGTTTATTGGTTTCATTTTGTGGTTATATCTCCTATCTGAAACTTAGAATATAGGGTTGATATATTGGCTTGTTTTTCTTTGGTTATAGGGTGTGCAGATTGTCCCTTGGGGTTTTTTCTTCCTTCTTTAGGATTTTAATTGCATTTGTAAGTTATTGAGTTAGTTGTTTCCATTATTTTTTTCCAACATATTCCATTGATTGATGAACATTCCTAATTTCTTTCCAAATGTGAATTCCTTGCTTGTGATGTCTTTGTATAAATTGTTTTCGTATTTCTTAGGTGGTAATTTGGGTGGAAATGGTTTTCAATGGGATTTTTATGATTTTTCTTATATATGTATGTGTGTAAAGTGTTTGATAAAATTTAAACTATATTTTTAAATTTAAATTGTATGTGTTTTTATTTTATTTTTTACTTTAGTGGGTTTTGGTAATTTTTGGAATGTTGTAATGAGCATGTTGTGTGGGTTTTGGGCTTTGAAATGGTTTAATGTCTATGTGTAAATTGATTTCAAAACTCTTTCAAGTTCTTGGATTGTAACTCCATTCAAATTGGTGATGTTTTAATTGGTCCATTGGTTTTTGGCACATCCATATGTGTAGATAGTGCAAATATGGATGGGATCACAAATGATGATGGCCTCTTTTATAAATTCTCTCTCTATCTATCAAACATGGATTTTCCAATGCTCATGCCCTCTTACCTTTTATTCTCCCTTACCTTCCAAAAAGGTTCTTTAAAAAATATCTTGGTTCTTCCTAAATGGTTACTTTGTTTCAAAATGGTTCTAATTTGTGTTTTCAAATTTTCTTATGGAAAATTGGCCCATTTGGCATTTTTGAGATGTTGTTTGATAACTAAATGGAATAAAGGATTATTAGGAAATTCCTAAGAATAAGTGGTGTTTTCATCTTAGTTTTATAATAGTTTTGGAAATGAATTGAAATGTGAATATTAATGGCCTTGTTGTTACCTTGATGCATTTAAGAAATTAGTTTGAAACTCATGTGATGTGAAGGCCTGATTGGTACTTGTGTGTAACTCAATGTGTGACTGGAACCTCTATGGTAGACCCTATAAGGAGAGGGCCATCGCCTAGGTGGTGTCCTATTTTTGTCAAGGAAATCATAGTGGGTGTGGGTTATTGGGTTGATCCACTCATGTGAGGACCTCCCCATCCATAGTATACTATTATCATGGTATTCCTAGGCATCATCTATAAGGTTTACTGATGGTTTATTATTTACCCTGATTAGATAATTTGAGTTTTTTGATGGATTTCTTTTATATATGCTTAAGAAATTACCATTATTACAACCTGTAATTTATATTTTATTAGGTTTCACAAATTTTAACTGCACTGTTAGTTTTTGTCTATTTTTCTTATTTTCATAATCATCACTATATCCACATATGATCACTTTTTTGGGATTCTCTTTTGGTGTTGAGTTGGTAAACTATTTTTTTAATGGAAATCTATTTTGAAAAGAGGAAAGTGGCAGGTTTTGATTTAAAATTGGGAATCTATGTTTGGTTCTTTAAAATGATAAAACCCTATTTTATATATGTATTTCAAACTAGTGTTTGTTGACTATTTTGGGAAAGGAAATTTTTGGACTCTTTGGTGACTACCTACTGATCTGTTTATTCCCACACCCTACCTGTGCCAATCAACATTGGTAGAGCCAAGATGTTTTGTATGTTCATTTCCCTGATTTAGGTTACCTATAGAGAAGGTTGGTTTTTGGATGGTGGTAAACAAGAGGTCAGGTAGTGATCATTTTGGATTATGGTTTGGTTCTGGGTTTTTTTTAGTTTTGATTAGTAGTTGTATTCAGAGCTGGTAGAATTTATTATTTTCTATTCATTATGGTTTACAAATTTATGCATTGTTTTTTATATTTGATCATAGTGGTAATTGGTAATAAATCATTCCCACTTGTATTATCATTGAAGCATGGCACTAGTTTTCATCTCAGGAGTACCGATAATACCTCTTGGGCCTTATCACGGACCAGGTTGGGTGTAGGTTCAAATGGAATCCTGACTTGGTTTAAGAAAAAATGGTACCAGAGAAACCCTTTATTATATGGGGAATCAGGTAATTTAGATATTATGACTAACAGAATGTGGTAGGTAGGTTCCGGATAGACATCATGAACCCTTTATTATTCTGATACTCATGTTTCTATGGGTAGTTCAGGATTTTAACATTTATTTTTTTGCTGGTTTTTGTAGATAAGGGATGACAAGGGAAGTGATCCAGTGTGTTTCGGTGGTCTCAAATGGAGTAGTGGCCCATGTGGATCTCGATCGCACGAATCATGATATTACTAGTGATTAGTGATTTCCTGGGTTATGGTCCAATAACCACGACATCAGGTAATGGACATACACTAGTTCTCTATCCAAGGATTTTAGTTTGAGTTATGTTTTAGTTTTATTTTAGATGGTGTGGTTGGATTTTCAAAAGGAAAATGGTTTTCAAGAAAAATTTGTTTTTTTAAGAAGATTATTAGTTTCAAAGAGTGATTTAATTTTTAATGTGAGATTTGGTGACTGGATAGAATTTGAAAAGCGAGTTGGCCATTTGAAAAGTGGTAATTTTTGTATGAAATTGGAATTGAAATGTGTGTTTTTGTATTTTTAATGGTGGACATGTGTTCCAATGGTTTTGATTTTGGAACTTGGTGTGAAATAGTGGTTTTTGGAAGAGGATTTTTGTTTCATATGTACTGTTTGGATTGTGAGAATGGTATTTTGGTTGGATTCTGATTTTGGGTTTTGTGTTCTTTTATTTTTCATAAAAAATCATATATAAAGGTCCTCAGGGTTTCTAATTAGTCATTTCCAATTTTTGAACCTTCCCAAACTCCAATTGGGGTAGAATAGTTGATTTATTATCATTTTTTACAATCTTAAATTTTGTTCAAGGTTCATTAGAGGTTGCGGAGTGGCTTAAGAATTTTGGATGTATTTTCAGGTCGTTGGGAACTTCTAATGCTTTGAGGGTGTGTGTCATCTAGATTGAATTTGAAGGTCTGAGTTTGGATCATTGGATAGTGATTGTTCCATCTTCGTTGCATGTTTTTATGTACTGGGAAGTATTTAATACTTTTTTATCTGATCGGTCATATTTGAGGAGATAAAGGTGAAGAAAGTGGCAGAGTTCATGAGTATTTAGTATGTTCAATGAACAGTGAAGGATTATTTTGAGAATTTAAAGGAGTTGGTTTCTTTTTATTCATAGATAGACTCATAGGATTAGTTCAAAGCTTCAATTTTTTTCTGGGGTCTTCATCTGGAGATTAAATATTGAGTTATTTCATCCAAATATTTTTATTTTGGGAAGTTTTTGGATGAGTCATTTCTAGATGAGTTGCATTCTGAGGTTCAATCTATTGCATTTGAAATCCCAGTCTTCCTTGGTTCCTATGAAGGTTCCCCATATGGTGAGTATGTGCTAGGGGAGCCTATTTCTGAGAAGCCTCTTTTGTTGGTTTTAGCTTCTCATTCGTTGAACAATTCACTTGTGTGTTTCTAGTGTGGAACGTTCAAGAATTTAAAGGCAATATGTTGTAATCCTCTTAAGGATTTTCGATGGTGTGGCCCCTTATATTATTTAGAGAAGTTATGTTGTCAAATTTTATATAAGTGGAAGTCTCGATCAGAGGATGTTAGCTCCTAATAGTGGGGTAGTAGATGCTTCAAGACATCAAGGATCTATCCATAGGTCCTGAAGTAAATATCTTCACACATTCAAGATTTCTGATATATGGGGGAATTTGAGGCCTATAATTCATCTCCAATGATATAGTGTTGATATTTAAAGTTATTTGCAATATTTTTCATTACTATTTTAAGTTACTCTCTATTTGAATAATCTTGGTGGTTTCATTATTTTGAAATCCTGGTGGATATACTTTTTTGGAGAGTGAGTTTTTATTTGTTTTTCTTCCTTGTGTGTGCTTATCCATGTGGATTTGTTATGGTTCTAAGTTGTGTTTTTTTGTAGATTCATGAGTCTTGTGGAATTTATGAATCTTGGTTTGGTTTTTTGTTTGGTTTGAGTTTCTTTCGTGTGTTTCCCCATGTACTGGGGTTTTTTATTCATATTGGGAGTTCCTATGTTGGTCCACCCTATATGGGTGTAGTTGTTTTGGTGGGTTATAAAGGGTTCATTATGGTGGGGAGAACCCTCCCTTTACTTTATCTATTGTTTCTTATGTTATGTTTTCTTTATTGATGGTTAGGTGTTACTTGTGGAGTGAAAGGTCACACCATTGACCATTGTTTTGTTTGATCTCATCTTGTTTCGAGTGTCATCTTTGTTCCTCATGGGGTTTAGTGGCTTTCTAGGGGAATAAAGTTTTTTGGTGGGGATAATTTTCACACTCCAACAATATGTTTTCTTTTATTTTATTCTTTTATTGGGTTTAGTTCTTTTCATTGATGTTTCGGTTGAGTTCCCTATCTGAATTTTTCAGTTTTATGGTGTATTTTTGGCCTATGCACATTTTTTGTGCACTATTTGGGTGATACCCATGTGGCCTATCTAGGATGAGGGTGTTTCGAGTTTTTTTCTCCTTTAATGGTTTTCCTTGAACGGTCTGAGTATGATTTGGATTAAACTATGAGAGTCCTTGGTGTAACTGTGTGGATTCATTTTTTTGTTAGGGAATGGGAATACATCTTATGTATGGTTAAGGAAACCGTGAAACAAGAATGTAGGGACCTCATCAATTTTAGGTAGAGGTGATCAGCACGGCCTGTACACAATTTCCCAAAACATCCATCCAAACCGTGTGGGTGTCCTTCTTCTCCAATAGGGTAAAAACGGTTGGTGCATGGTTTTCCAAAACATGTGAGTTTCCAAAATCATTAAAAACATGAAATTCAAATTCTAGCCTCCCTTGTTTTACACTAATTTGGGATTTTTACCCCTTGTTCAGTAAAGGAACACTAGGAGGGCTCTTGAATTCCCCAATTCTTATCTCTCCCTCCTCCATGGTTGCTTCCTCAAGGTTCCAAGGTTAGTTCCTTTGAGTTTTGGTCAATCACCCCCCCCCCCTCTTCTCTTATTCTTACCCTTGGTTCTTGGTTTCTTTTGGTGGTATTATCTCTTTAACAAATCCTATATTCTAGGGTTGATATACTGGAAAGTGTTTCTTTGGTTCTAGGGTGTGAGGATTGTCCCTTGGAATGTTTTCTTCATTATTCAGGAGTTTATTCACCTCCACACATAATTGAGATAGGTGTTTCCGTTATTGTCATTTCTGGATCTTTCCATTGATTCTTGAACATTCCAATTTGTTTTCCATATGTTAATTGCTTTCTTGTGATGTGTTAGTATAAATTATTTTGGTATTTCTTTGGCATCAATTTGGATATAAGTTGTTTTCAAATGTATTTTTATGATTTTTCTTATATATTTTTGTGTTTAAAGTATTTGATAAAATTCCAATTGGATTTTAAATTTGAAATTGGATGTGTTTGGTTTGTGTTTGTCCTTTGGTGTGTTTGACAAATTGTGGAATGGTGGAATATTGGAATGATCTTGGTGTGTGGGTTTTGGGGTTTTAAATGGTTTGATGCCGATTTCTAAATTGATTTCAAATCCCTTTATCTTTATTGGATTGGAATTCCATTCCAATTAGTGATGTTTTAAGTGATCTAGAGTATGTGGGAACATCCATATGTGCACGGGGTTCATATATGGACAGGTTCACAAATTATGGTGGCCACTTGTATAAAATATATCTCTCTCTCTTTTTAACCTATATTTTCCAAAACTCATCCCATATTCCCTTTTATTCTCCCATCTTTTCCAAAAATGGTTTATTAAAAAACTTCTTGGTGATTCCTAAACGGTTCCTTGATTTCCAAATCATTCAAAATTTTGGTTTCAAATGGGTTTCAAAAATCCTGGCCCATTTGACATTTATGAGATGTAGTTTGGTAACTAAATGGAATAAAGGTCAGTTTAGCACTTCCTAAGAATAAGTGGTGATTTTGTGTTGGTTTTAAGGTAGTTTTTTAAATTCATTGAAATGTTAATATTAAAGGATCATTTTGTAAATTGAGGTATTTTATAAATTAGTTTGAAACTCATGTGATTTGAAGGCCTGATTGGAACTTATGTGTGACTCAATGTGTGATGGACACTTCTAAAGTGGGAACTTTAAGGAAAGTTTCATTGCACAGGTGGTGTTAGTGTTTGGTCTAGGCAAGCATGGTGGATTTGGTTTATTAGTTTGAGCCACATATGTGGGGACCTCCCCATTCACTATGTAATATTATCATGGGACTCATGGGAATCATCTAGAGGGTCGAGTTGTTTCTTATCAACCCCTTTTAGACAGGTCAGTACCCTCAAGATTTTCTAAGTGTCCAGGTGATATATGCCACTAGATTATATATTTTATAGCGGATAGTTGGTTATTGACTGTGTAGTTACACCATATTCTAGTAGGTGAGTCTGAACTGAGAACATTCAAGGATTACTTCTAGAGATGTTTATGAAATACCCATGATTACTAATTTTAAATTCTATTTTATTTTTTTGCACCTATTTTACATACACTGCTATTTTTTGTCTAATTGTCCTATTTTCCTTATCTTTTGTGTATCCCCTATTGATCACCTTGTTGGGTTTCTATTTTGGTTTTGAGTTGGTAAACTTTTTTTATTAAAATGGAAATCTATTTTGAAAAGAGAAAAGTGACATGTGTTGTTTTAAAAAAATAGAAGATATGTTTGGTCGTTTAAAATGATAACACCATATTTTCTATAGGTATTTCAAATAAATATATATAGATTGTTTTGGGAAAGTAATTTTATTGACTCTGTGGTGATTACATACTCAGTTGTTTATTCTCATACCCTACTTATGCCACTCAGTGTCAGTAGACCTAATCTATTTTGTAGGTCCAAGTCCCCACTTCAGGTTCCTATGGAGTGGAATGCCTTGTGGATGGTGGTGACCAAGAGTTCATGTGGACATATTATTGGGTTCTTGTTCAATTTTGGTTTTTTCAAATTTTTTATTCAATAGATGTATCTGGATCTGGTTGTATTTATTATTTTCTAGTTATTATGTCCTAATAATACATGCTCTATTTTAGCAATTTGATACTAGTTTTAATTAGGAATAAATCATTCCCATTTTTATTATCATTGATACCTGGAACTAGTCGCTAACATGGGAGGATCGGGAATACCTCTCAGGCCTTGTTAAGGACTAGGTTCAGTGTTAGGTTGGATGGAAGCCTGACCTAGTTCATGATAGGCCAACATCACTTGATCTTACAAACCCGCAAAATTTACTCCATTCCTCCCTCGATATGATCTACCATGTTGATAACATCCTATCAATTATATCAAATGCATCTAAAAATTACAATTTTCGACCCCTGATCTGAAGATTCAACTTAGCCTAGTTCCAAAATCATTAGAACAAGGCTTAATTGGAATCCACCAACACAAACCTAGGTGGTTAATTATAATAATATACTTCAAATATTAAATAAATGTTATCTTATTAACAAAAATTATTTGTTATATTAAGATAAATATGAAAATTCTTAAATAATGCTGACATAGTGCCTCCACAACATAGAAAAAGAAAAAAATGGTCACCTCATAATAATATTGGTAAGGTATAAGTCTATGATATAATTAAATATATAATTACAATGATAAATAATAGATATATTTAATTCCATAATTGATTGGAAATTATTAAACTCATATTACAAGGGTAACCCGGATAATTTCTTTAAATGGTATATAATATTTAAAGTTATTTTAAAATTGATAAAAAAATCATAAAACCTAATAATAACTTATATATAGTGATAAAAGATCATCCATATATTTTATTGTCAATTTTTTATCTATTTTACACTTAAAATATACATCTTTAATCCTTAAGGAATAAATATTTGAAAAATGATACCAAATCTTGTTTATAAATAGGAATTTTACACTCTCTTCTCAAAGTATTGTTATGATTCAATAATTTTTCTCATTACATATCTCTATATACTTCCAAATTTCTATTCTTTCATTTTCTAAACTCAGTTAATGTTATTTATCAATAAAACAATTGATCAAATTTTTTGTTTTAAAAATCAATGATGGTATGATTTACTATTATTTTCTAATTGAATACCTATTTTTATTTTTATATTTCCTTAAGGATAATTTATCTTATATCCATATTTTATTTATGAAAATAATTATTAATTATTATTATTTATTCCTTGAAAGATAAATCACGCAAAAAATAACTCTATAATACATACCTTTTAAATCTATTTAATTTTTTTCTATTTTCCTTCAATTTTATTCTATTTTATTCTATTTCTTTTTAATCCAATTTCAGATAAGATATGTCATTCATGGATGGGTTGTTCATGATAATTTACTTTTATGAATAATACATATAGTATTTTAATTAATACTTGTGATGGATATATACTTACATAACCATATATAATAGTGTGTAGATTAAGTCTCCACTTTGTAAATTTAATAATTTATTCAATTTCTTTCCTTTTACTTTTTAAATAACTCAATTACTATGGGTGAGAAATCACTCCCCATGGTGGATTATTTCATGTATATAAGTATATATTAATCATATATTAGTATCATCACCACAAATTATATATATAGTTAAATATATGTGTAACATTGGGAACATAAATTTCCAAAATTTCACATTTATAATTAGACAATATATTAGTGATGGAATTTAAATAATAGGTAAATAAAATCTTTAAAATGGATATTTTAACTCCATAAAAATAATTTTAGATGTATTTTTTATATCTTAACAAAATATGGCTCCATGTTTTATAAGGACATAATTTTAAACTACCACAATTATCAAACTTCAATAGTCAAAAATATCATAGACAGAGAACTTCAAATTTAAAATAAAAAATAAAATTAAATGAATTAAAAATATTATATATAACTAAATTATATAATTATCACAATTTTTTAATAATTTAAGGTGTGTTAACATTTATTTTTATATAGTAAAAGTCACACTATAATCTGTGCATCCTTTTATTTAATGATTTTAGGTATATCTATTAACTCTCTCTCTCTCTCTAATATTATCTATGAATCTGAGTTTTAATATTTTTAATAGACTATATTCATCTATATTTTATGATTATATTTCATTTTCTACTCATTATTTAATTATTTAACCTATTCTATTTAATCAATTATCTTTTATTGGGTTATCTTTGATTTTTATACTTACGTATTGAACTGAAAGATCATGTGTGTTTTATTCATGATATGATTCATGGAAATTATATATTATTATGTGGGTTTTATTAATTATATATCCCCCACATTAATTGGGTAAAGATTTATTCTCTGAATAATTTATGATTGAATTAACAAATTAAGTTATTCCAATATTTTTTATAATTAGTTATTACATATTATATGAGCAAGATGTACCCAAAAATTTCATGATTATTCTATTATATTTATACTTAAATATGATTCTTCTTATAATCCTATTTAAAATATTATATATAAAAATAAATTATTTGATTTCATTATTATATATAATTTTATTATCTTGTACGAGTTCAATGTTTCTCTCTATATTCTTCTTAATGAGTTTCTATATATTTCATGGTCTAGTGAGTTTTATTTTTACCCTAAATTGAGTTTTATATTCTCATTCCATATTTTCAAAAAAATAATTATAGGGATTAAGGAAGAGTGTAACACCACAATATTTTTCTAAAACATTTCTCTTTAAATAATTCCATTTCTTCAATAGCTTGTGTTATATGCAATAGTTAGGTTAGACGAACCACAAAAAATTATAATATATTAGGTGTTTGTTATCGCCTAGTCATCTGATTAGAGGGTATCAATAGTAATAACTAAATTATTAAAAATATGTGGTCAATAAATTTATAAAATGAATTCATTACTTAAAAATGATTATACTTAAAAACAAAAAATATTTTAAAATAAAAGTGACGTTCTTTCTAAAAATTTGTTTTCTGTGCTCAATAAAATTTTATCAATGAATTAAATTATTAAATATTGTTAAATGATTTATATAAATTTTATATATTATTTAAATTTTAAAATTTTTTAAAAATTCACCAAATATTTTTTTTCTAGGAATAGGATAATAACAGATCTAGTCTTATCTGGAAAATGTATTTTTTCTAAAAAATATTTTTTATCTCATTTTGTGCACTTACACTAAAATGAATTTCTTCCATTTATTGGTATTGAATTGAATAAAATTAGTTACATATTTATATTAAAATGGGTCAAATTTTTTCAATAGGACCATTTTATATTTTTGTCAATATGATTAGTATCCACAGTAAAATTTATCAGCTCAGTAAAGGGTAGATTGGGTTAATTTGGGTTGAAAATAAGTTATAAGGTCATAAATTCTCATCCTGATTCTTATTGTATGAAGGTAATCCTAACCTTATAACCTTATTATCGAAATTTATTAGTTAAATCGATAGTTTTACATGAAAATTATTTATAAATTATTTAAATCAAAGAAAGATACAAAATGTCAGTCTCTTAGTTTTAAATAACCTTTATGAGTTCGCATTGGGACAAAAACTAGTTAATAATGAATATTAATAGTGATTTGGTTTATAAAGATATTATATTCATGATGGTAATTTATTTATAATTTTTATGTATTATATAATTACCTTAAATTCTTTCACAACGCCAAAACAATATTTATCACATTAATGTAAAAATAAAAGAAATTATTTTTAAAATATTAAAAGTGATATAATTTTAGTTATTTATAGTGTTAAATTAATTTTATAGGTGAATATGACATATTAGTGTTGTGTGTAAAAATGATATTCTAATTAAATCTTTTTATTTATGTCTTTTAAGTCAAATTAATTGAATAGCGTCAAAATTGAAAATAATGATATTTTATCAAAGTAATATTTAATTAAATTATTTAAAAAACATAAGATTATTGAAATAAGGAAAGGTGGAAATTATATGCTCTACAATTTCATAACTTATCCATCTATCATCCAATCATCACCTTATAATTAAAAAATTACAACCATTTAATATTGAAAATGTGGTTATCATAGTTGAAATTAAAATTTGTTAACTAAGACAGCATTCTATACAAGATATGGACACTATTAGTTTATATTCATTCCATTTGATCTTACTAATTTTCCCATTATCTTCATGGAATTAATGAATATATTATTTAGATATTACCTTGACTACTTTTTGGTAGTCTTTACATGTGATATTCTTATTTATTCAAAGAGAAAGGGGGAGCCTAAAGATCATTTGAGAATTGTGATGAAGACCCTGAGGAAGGATAAGCATTATGAAAAAATTTCCAAGTGTCAATTTTGGATTCAAAAAGTTTCATTCTTAGGTCATATGATCTCAAGTGAGGGTCTATTAGTATAGCCTTCAATCATAGAAGTTATTGAACATTGTCCCAAACCAACCATTGTGACTCAGATCCATAATTTTCATTGATTTCCTAGATATTATCAATGATTTGTATAGAATTTTCCAAAATTATCATATTCAATCACCAAGATAACTCTAAAGGTATCCATGTTCCTTTAGAAATATGAATGTGAGGAATGTTTTAAGAAAATGTTTTCAAGTTTAGTCGGTGTACTTGTCCTTACACTACCCTAAAATGGAGAAGGATTCTTAATATATAGTGATGCATCAAAAAAAGGACTAGGATGAATCCTTATGTATAGATATATGCTTATATATTATAACTCATGATAATTTAAGGTCTATTAAAAAAATTATGCAACCCATGATTTGGTGTTAGCTGTGGTAATTTTTATTTTTTATATATGGAGGCATTATCAATATAGAGAATGGTGTGATATATATATTAATCACAAAATTTTAAAGAATACTTTTACTCAAAAAGATCTAAACATACACTAAATAAGTTGATTAATTAAGATTAAATATCATGACTTCTCAATATAATACCACCCTAGGAAAGAAAACTTGGTGGCATATGCTTTGAGTTAAAATAATAATTCTAGCTTATCTATGATGTGGATCACAAAATAACCAATATTTCTAGACGTAAAAAATTATGAATCATGAAATATTAAAGGAAGGGGAGAAAATTATCTTTATCCAAAGATCTTTCAACCTTCTATCTATGTAAAGATTAAAGAGGAATAAAATAAATTTTTATATCTAAAAAAGAAGGTGAGATATGTTCTTGAGTTCAAAATTTATTGTTATTGAATAATAAGGTTCAAGAACCATGTATTTGTCTCTTTGGTAGTTTTGAAGAAGATTTTTTAGAATGAAGCTCATAGTTATTCATTCTAAATTCATACTAGAATTATAAATATGTATATAGATTTTAAAGAGTATTTCTAGTCGGATGGAATGAATAGAGATATTATAGAGTATGTTTCTCATTTCATGGTATATCAATAAGTTAAGTCTGGGAGATATAACACTAAGGGGATCTTATAATAATTACCTATACCATAATAAAAATGGGAAAACATCACTATGGATTTTTTCATTGGAAACCCAAAAACATCTTATGGGAATAATGATATTTAGGTTTTAGTTGATCTTCATACAGATTGAGCACACTTCCTTAAAATTATAGAATATTTATCTCATGATAAACCTAATCGATTATACATTAAGTAAGTAGAAATATTTCATGGTGCACCGCTATCAATTGTAGTTGATCAAGATTTGAGGTTTGCCTCAATGTTTTGGATAAGTCTTTAATAGAATCTAAATAAAGAGTTAATTTTCAACACGGATTATAATCCTATGATAGGTGGCTAGTCTGATAGTACCATTCAAACTCTAGAATACATGTTTATATCTTTCTCTATGTATTCGAATGGTGGTTTAGATCAAAACCTTCATTTGGTGTAATTTTATTACAATAATATCTTTCACTCCATTATTTAAATGGATCCTTATGAAGACATCTATAGTAGGAATTTCATAACACCAACATTCTAGAATGAAGTTTGAGAAATAAAACTATTAGTACCTTATCTCTATTAAGAAATGGAGTAGAATATTGTATCCATTCAACAGTATATACAAGTAGGTCAGAGTAAAAAAAAGTTAGAATGAAAATCATCATAAAGATATTGATTTTGAAGTTGGTGACTAGGTATTACTTTGAATATATTCTTTTAATAGGGTGATGAGGTTTGAAAATAAGAAAAATATAATCCCTAGGTATATTGGTTCTTTTAAAATTCTTGATCATATCAGGATGGTGGAATATCAATTGGAACTTCCACCAAATCTCTCTCAAATTCATGATGTCTTCCATGTATATCTCCTAAGGAAGTAAATACTTGATCTTTTGAATATACTAAAATCAATTTTGGTATCACTAGAGAAATATATTTCTTAAAAAAAACATCTAGTAGATATTTTTTATTGTATAGAGAAAGTTTTATGAAACAAGACCACTCTCCTAGTCGATGTTTTGTGGCGAAACCACCAATTTGAGAAAGCTGTGTGGGAACTTGAGGATGTAAGGGGGAAGAAGTATCATTATCTGTTTATATTATAGAGATTAATTTCTAGGGTAAAATTCATTTGATGGTGAGTATAATGTAACACCCCTAAATTTTTATGAAATATTTATCCTTAAATAATTTTATTTCTTTGATAGCTTATGTTTCATGCAACAGTAAGTTTAGATGAGTAGTAAAACATTATTAAAATATTATGTGTCAATTATCTTCTAGACATTGGAATTGTGAATATTAATATTAATAAATAAATTATTAAAAATATATGGTCTATGGATTTATAAATTTAATTCAATAGTTATTAAATTATTATAATTAAAAATAAAAATTATTTGAAAATAAAAGTGATGTTTTTCTAAAAAAATTATTTTGATGGGTGCAATGTACTTTTATCGATAAATTAAATTAATATTTATTAGTGAATGATTTTAATGAAATTTATATCTTATTTACTTGAAAAAAAAATTAAATATTAAACAAATATGTTTTCTAGGCGTAGGATAGGAATAAATCTAGTTTTATACTCAGAAATGTATTTTTTTAAAGAAGTTTTTATCACATTTTTCACACTAATAATAAAATTAACTTTTTTAATTTATAAGAATTTAATTAGAAAAAATTAATTAAATATTTATAATTAGGAGATTAAAATTTATTAAATATACCCCTTTTATTTTTTTCAATATGAATAGTGATCGTGGAAAAATTTATCACCTCGATAAAGGGTAAATCATGTTAATCTAAGTAAAAAAATAAGTGATAAGGCCATAATATTTCATTATAATTATTATTGGATGAATTTATTTCTACCTTTATCAAATTAGTCTCTAAATTTATTATTTTAATGGAAACGTTTGCATGAAAATGATTTATATATTATTTAAATCAAATAACATTACAAAATGACACTCATGGTTTTAAATATCCATTATGTGTTAACATAGGGAAAGAACGTTATGGATGAATATTAATAGTAATATTTTTAAATATGAAATTATATTCACAATTATAATTTATTTATATTTTTTAGTTATTATATAATTACCTTAAATGCTTACAAAAATCCAAAACAATATTTATTCAATTAATTGAAAAATAAAATAAATGATTTTGAAAATATTTAAAGTGATATAATTTGAGTAATTTATAGTGATAAATGAATTTTATAGATTAACATGAAATATTATTGTTTTATTAAAATATTACATTCTAATTATAACTTCTTATTTTTGTCTTTTAAGTCAAACTAAATGAATAGTATCAAAATTGATAATAATGATAGTCTATCAAAACTAAATTTTATTAGATTATTTAAAAACCATAAAAAAATTTAAATAAGAAAAATTGGATATGATCAGGTCTAAAATTTAATTAATTTTCCATTTTTGGGACAATTTTCACCGTATAATAAATAATTACAACCCTTTAATTTTGAATTTTTTTACTATAGTTAAAATTAAAACAGGTTAACTAAGGGTTAATTGAAGAGATAAGGTTTAATATGACACAAAAAATTCTCTAAATTATATTATTTGATGGTATTACAACCCAATCCAACCTTATATTTGAACCCATGGTCATTTGGATTCATTTTATTTAATAAATAATTTATTATAATTTAATATTTTGAGACATTTCATAAGTGCCCCTCAGCTCAATTATAAAAGTGAACCTCCTCTCTCACTTCTTTACACCAATATGAGCCTTCTATCTCGACCAAACTCTACCAATTTTCCTTATAAACTTATATATCCACATTATATAGGTTATTGTTTTCCCAAAATTCCATCCTTATAGCCCTTTGGATGATATCTAATGGATTCACTTCAATGAAGTGGTAATCACATTAACTGACTGCTTTCTTTTCTACTCTTTTTTACCTCACTTAAATCTATGGTATTTTTTATTAAATAATAATTTAAATATCCTCAAAATTCCAAAATTTTATTATCATTATTAAAAAAATATTCACCATCATAACCTTATATTTTGGTTGATGGTATTACAACACAATTCAACCATATATTTTTGTCATTTTCTAAATGAGGTACTTTATGAATTTTCTGAAAAAAGTATTGAAGGAATATTTTTTTTACTCTTACTATATGAATAGATTTTCCTTTCATCATTAATAATTTTTTATTTGAATCTTACTTTACATGTTTACATATTTCTTATCAAATTTTTTTTTATAATTGTTGTTTTATTAATATGTGATTTCAAAATGAAAAGGATGTTTTCCTCAAGAAATTTTTAATGATCTTTTAATGGTATTTTTATTCATCAAATAAAAAAACCCTTGAAAGAACTTATGATTTACTATGGATATGATCTAATGATACCATCCTTACTCTTTCTACATATGGTTTATTTTCATGATGAAAATATTTTTATGAAATTTATTTTTTTCCATGTGTTATGCAATGATGAAATTTTTATGAAACTCATTTATTTACATGGGTTATGATATAATGAATGTTTTATGATCTTATGTCACACATATGTATGATTTTTATTATGTGATGGTTGTAACCTATATCTACCTCCAATTAATTTGGTAAATATTAATATCTCATGATATAAACAGTATTGTAATAGGGAGAGAACCCAGTTTAATAAGGGAATTTTTACGCTATGATAGTCTTGGGAGTAAACCTTGACTACTACGATAGTTTGGGGAGTGAACTCATTATACTGTGATTGTACTTGATAAGAGACTTGACCACTAAATAAATTATTATTTTATTATTATATGTATTCAACAATTTATGTCTTATGTCAAAGTTATTCTCTCATGTCTCATGTTCTTTTATTCTCTTATGATTCTTGTCTTATGAACTACTAAAATTTAATCCATAAATTTATGATCATTGATATGTATGGTATGGTTTTCAAACATTAATATCATTGTATTATAACCATATTATTATGTTAATGTTATATGATCATTTACACCTCCCATGCCTACCCTTACTAAGTATTTGATACCAACCTTTTCATATGTTTCCTTTCCCTAGGTTATTAACAAAGGTATTAAGTATGATATGTCTAACAAGGGTTTTAGTTATGAAGAAATATGTGGGAGAATATGTAGGTATCTTATGAACCAATTATTTATGTTTCCAAGTTTCTAAATATACTAGACCTTTGGAATGGATTAAAATATTATGTAAGGAATATTATTTTATTAATATGTAATATCTATGTATGAAATGTATGGGTTTCTATAATAAGGAAGATTGATAACAAAGTCAAATTGAATGTTACGAACATTTATCTTAAAAGAAGAAAATGGAAAGTTTATAGAACCAATTTTATAGTATAAATTTATTCTTTTAGTTTAACACCTTGAAACATTAGTTTAAAATAACACTATGTGCAGTAACTTTCTTAACACACAACACTGAGCTTTAAGAGAACTACAACATACAATTAAAATATTATTTATATGTGCCTACTATAACCAATCCATTAAATTGGTTCTATGAATAAGAATAAAAAAAATATGAAACATATGTATAAATTTTATATATAATACAAATTTATTGAATAATTCATAATAAATATGTACACAATTTCCAGTAAAGACATTTTATGATTCAAAAATATGTTTTCTTTAAAAATAATTTTATTACATTTTATGAGTGGACATTATACTAAATTTTTACCATTTTTATAATTTTTATTTTAAGTAATATATATTATTTTTTAAATCATCATGTAAAAAGTATATTATATTTAGTTTTTGGGTTTTTTTAAAAAATATTTATTTTTCAGTGAATAGTAAAAAATGCTGATTTTTGTAAATCTTCAATTTATTTCCATTAAATCAAGTAATTTAAAAGTCCCATTATTCATTGGATTTTATCATAAATTAACATAAGTATCATTTAGTTAGAAATTATATAATAAATTACATATGAATCGTTATGATATTTTATTTTGGTATAAGTTTATTTTTGGGCTTAAAAATGCATGTCTCTAAAAATATTTTTTATGTGTAAAATGTGTTTTTATCTTAATAAATTAAATAAATCGCTATTGATTGATAATTTTATTGAAATATATAGAATATTTATTCAATAAAATCTTTAAATATTCTTATAACTATTTTTAAAAGGAATGTAATGAAAGTAAATTCGTCATTTTTTACTCTTATTTTAATGTTAATTTTTTCCACAAATATAAGTTTAATAGTAAAAATAGTAAACTTTTGTTTCCATAGTTAAGGTTAGAACGGGATTATCAGAAGGTTAAACAAATATATAAGGGTAATAATTCCACATAAACTTGTGTAATTATTATTTTTTGAATATATTTTTATTTTATATTATCCTAAATTTCTAATTCATATCCATTTTTATCCTCTTTCATGTAAAAGTGACCTTATATTATTGAAATATTTTAAGTAATTCCATGTGGGTCCCTCCCCTCACTTCTAAAAGGGAACATCTTCTCCTCCCCCATTCAAAATATTTTAGTTCTATATTTAAAATATTTCATACCCAAATAACTTCTCAAAGTCCTTAATATAATTATTAATCTTCTCTTCTTCTCTAAATACCATCATATAAAGGCTTTAGGTGTAAGCCAAATGTGGTCTCTCAATGAAGAGGTAATCATCTTGAAAAACTATTTCAAAATTTATTTATTTTTCTATTCCTATAAATATATTTTAAACATTCTAAAATAAAGAATCCATTATCATAAATATACCAATATTTTAGTATGATTATGGGACCAAAAAATCACCACTTTCTGGTCATATGAAAAATAAAAAAATTGTTTGTGTAAGCGTACCACCTACCGTCTCTACATAAATGTGTAATTCACTTTTCATATGATATTTAATTGGATGGTAATAAGGATTAAAATAATTAATATATATTATATTTGTGAAATAACTATGATTCTTAAAATATAATATATCATTCACCTTTTTACCCTTCCACCCATTAAGAAATTATGATGTTGCTCATGCGTACATGTGGATTGCCACCTCCATGAAATGATGTGATTCATTTTTCATATCCTATTTTCATGAATGTTCATAAATATATGTATAATGAATATATATGAAATTTATATTAGGATTAACATTATTTAGATGATGTAACCATGATCAATATTCAAGGACCAAAACTACCAAACAGAAATATATTAGAAAAATGAAACAATTAACACTCAAAAACAATTATTTTAATAAGTAATTATTAATAAACATGTGTTGAAATGTTATAAGTGTATATTATATGATATTATAAGAATTTAATTAGTTCTTGTATTGAATTATAATAAATCTAAATTTATTATGTTGGAGTTTAAAATCACTTATGATGCAAGTCAGACCTAAGGTAAGTGTTTCTCGTCTCACTTTTATTTTTTGAGAATATGTCATATTCACCACTTATTTAATTTTAGTGGTATATATACTACCCTTTTATATATTATATTATTAATCTATTTATATTCATGGTATTTATATTTTCATTTTATGTTATGCCTTTTATGGGGGTTATGATTCAAAATTTAACAGTGGTAAGTGTTTATTTCATAATATCATCCTTATTTAGAATTTTTTATGTTTAAGTTTACATTAGAATAATTATATGATATTTATATTATAAACCAAAAATATTTTATTTTCCCCTAGTTATTTCTATAAATTATAAGTTTTCATTTTATTTTCCTATTTCTAATTACTCAAATGTTTAGAAGAATATTTTTAAGAAAAACTTACTATTTTTCTATTCAGTCAGGAATATTTTTTTTCTATATCCATATTTTATTTAAAATGTTTTCACGAATGTTTTTTAAAATGAGTTTTACCAATTTTTTTCATTCTATAAAATTTTTAAAATTAATCTTCATGATGTTTTCCGAACAAGGAAATTTTTACCAATGGTGTGAATGAAATTTTTTGAACAGTTGCCACATGAATAGATTTTTCTATTGTAATGACTATTATTTACCTAGAATATTATTTTACAAGTTTCCATAGTTATTTCAGAATAAATTTTTTTCTTAATATTAGGAAAAAATTTTGATTTTAATATAAGTGATTCCAAAATTAATAGGGTATTTTTATCAAGAAATATTACAGTTATCTTTTTACTATATTTTCATCTATGAAAATATCCATTGACAATTTTTATTATTTTCTAGGGATAAAATCTATTAATACAATAACCATTTTACTCTTGATGACTTATGATCATGTTGTTTTGTTTATTTAATTGGGGAAATATAAACATTTTTATGTTATTTTTTCAATATTAATGTTTATATTGATTATGTATTTAATTATTATTCATTTACTTCATATGATTAATTAATTAGACATAAAATATGATAGGTAGAATCCATTATATCCCATATATACATCATTAAGTCTCATGAGACAAACTATTTTGGATGTTTGGTGTGTTATTTACCTATTTACATATGATTTCTTAAAATAAGGCCTTAACTGTAAGATTTTAACATCTAACATTATGAATTCTATAATTATGAAACTAATTATAGTTATACATGTGATTTTTTATTTTACTTTTTCATCTATGGATTTATTCCCCTTCTTATGATATAATATATATGGACTATTTTATTATTTATTATATCTTCCATATTTTGCATTCTTGGTTTATCCTATGATTGTTTATATTCTATGCTTTCTCTCATTGAGCATTTGAGATCAACCTTTATTATTTTTTTCGTTTCCCTAGGATACTAATAAGGGATCTATCAATGATATAAATTATTTATTAGAAGAAATTATAAAGTTATCAATAGAATTTTTATGTTTTGTTTCATTTTTTAGATGTAATGTGAGAATAGTGTATGTATACAGTCTCCCAAGACTAAAAAACTATTTAATACTTTTGGATTTGATCCCTTATTTTTTTTTCTAGTGTAGTAAAATAACTACGGGGTTTGAGTTACTAGAGTTAGGGTGTTATAGTTGGTATTATAGGAAGTTTAGTATAAACCTTAAGAACAAGATTTAGAAAAACAAGGTTTTGAGAACATAACACTTTGATAGGCTCTGATGGTAAGTATAAGTATAGGATAATATCATAATGTTTTAGTAAAGTGGATATTGTGTGATTTTATAAGAAAATATATCCCAATCTGGATACTAGAAAGTGCATGTGGTTGTGGAACAATTGCACCTAGGGGTAACAACTCTTAAAGGAGAGGATTGGGTATTAACATAATTATCATTGGTGAAAGATGAGTGGGCCTAAGACTATACACATAGATAATAACTCCCATGGGATATTCATGGATCGATTCATAGACCCTTCAAAGAACATTATAAAATATTTAAAAATATTTTTATGATTTTATTATATTCCACAATATATAAAATTTATTATTTTAATATTATTTTGAATAAATATTAAATTTACATTAGTAATTACACTATATTTGAAATTATACACAGTGATTCATAATGTTATGAGATAATATAGTGTATTCAAATTTTTATAAATAGAACCTAATGGATAGAATATAAAACATGTCAATTCTTTTAATCAATATATGTATTTCCTTCCTGAAAATTCAACATGACTAGTGTTAGAGCTAAGTAGATTATAACTATATTAGGATAGTTGACTCAATTTATGACCAATAACCATTCTAATATAGAAATAATTATTACCTTATTGAAGGGAAAAGGAGTTTTCTTCAATTCTTGAGAGAATAACCATCAGGAATGTGAATGAAGGGAAATAAAGAAGCTACTAATATACAGCGTTTTAACTTTATGGATATAGGGCACTATAAAAACATATTCCCCAAGTGTTAAAGTAATTTACCTTAGAAAAGGATAATAGAGAAAGTCCAAGATTATTTAATTACTAAAATTAAAGTTTAAATCCCATAATTTTTATTAAAGGTACTTTAATCATATACTCACTATTTATTTGAATCTTGATTTGTGAACTCCTTTATATTTTTCATGTATATTAAGCCATACCTTGACACTCTAAGGAAAAAAATTCAATCAAGACACTTAGTGGGACTATGGTTGTAAAGAGAATATATCTAGGGTTTTTGTTAAGATGAATAGTTATTCCCTACTTTAATCCTAATTTTTATACCTATGTTCTAATTTTGAAAAATCATGAATTTTCATGTTTCATTAGTTTTGAGGATATTGGAATTAGTAAAGGAAGAATAAAATAATATATATTGGAATATTGGAATTTTAATTCAATGGTTAAAGTATTTTAGAATTTCTATGGGTGTAGTTATTAATGTTTTAGTAATTAATGTATTAATTCATTAAAAGTAGGTTTATTTATATTTAGTATAATCCAAATCGTTTTTATGTAGGTTAAATTAATTTTCCATATTTTATGGATCTTATGAAAAATTAAAGGTTGATTTTAGTGCTTCATACATAAAGAAATATTTTTCATTCATCATTGTAAAATGGGATGAGAAGTGGAATCAAATTGAAACACAAAAGAAAATGAAGAAATTTAATTTATAGATTTGAATAAATCAAGTAAGAATATTTTCTTATATTCCATGGTAAAATAATTCCTCAAATCTAGGAATATTATCTTGAAAATGAATTTTTTTCTTCTTCTAGTCAATTATAATGAATTAATAGTCTTTTCACCCCCTCACTGATATATGGTTTTGTGTTTATTAAATTTCCCATAAATATTTTCTATATAACTCTATATTATTCATTGAACATTATATTTATCCTCCATTACATATTTTCACTTGTAAATAATTTTCATCTTATCTGCGAACCCAATTATGTGTTATTTTAGGTGACTTTTCTATTTCCCCCATCCCTTTTTCAATGGAAGTTTTATTGCTTCGTTTGATGTGGGTTTTAAACAAGGGTATTTTCAAATATTGAATGTTTGACTATCAAGATCAAAATTTCAAGGTAAAAATTTATTTATGGGTGGATAATGTAACACCATGAAAAATTATTTTAAATTAATACTATACTCTATATTTTTCATAACACGTAACATCAAGGTTAAAGTGATCTATGATTTACTATAAAAAAATTAGTTAAATGTCACCATTATAACTAAGCTTTCAAATTGGTGGTACAAATATGAATAACCAAATTAAGAAAAAATATGTATAAATGTTTTATAAAATATAAATCTATTGATTAAGACATAATAAATATGTACTCAATTTTCAATATAAATTCTATACTTCAAAAATATGTTTTCTTCAAAAATGATTTTAGATAAATTTTGTGAATGGACATTATATTTAATTCATTCCATTTTTTTAAAATATATTTTAGTGAATTAATAAATTTTTTGAAATTATCATGTTAATATTATTTTAGGGTTAATTTTTGGGACTGTTCTAGAGATATTTATTTTTAAATGAATAGTTAAAAATATCAATTTTTGTAAAACTGTCATTTATTTTCATTGAATAAAGTAATTTAAAAGTACCAATATGCTTTAGATTTTATCCTAAAGTTAAATAATTATCCTTTAATTATAAACCATATAATTAATTATATAGGAATCAATATTATACTTTACTTTTGTATAAGTTAATTTTTATGTTAAAAACAAATTTTTCTAAAAACCGGTTTTATGTGTGTGCTGTGTTTTTATCTTTATAAGTTAAATAAATTACTATTAATTGATAATTTTAAGGAAATATATATAATATGTATTTAATAAAATATTTAATATTCAACTTATATTTTTCAAATGGAAAACAATGAAAGTAAATTCTATTTTAAGCTTAAAAATGAATTTTTCTAAAATGGTTTTTGTGGCATTTTGTGAACTAATTTTCAAGTGAATTTTTAACAATTATAGATGTTAAAAATTTTAAAATGGATTCCATATTTTTATCATTATAAATAATATAATTTAATATTTTCAACTTAATTTTTTTCATAATGAATTGTAAAAACAATAAAATTGCATTACTATGGTTAAGGTTAAAATGGGTTTATAGGGGGACAAACTAAGAGATAAGGATAAGAATAAAAAGTAAAATTGTATAATTATTATTATTTGAAGATATTTATTCCTTATATGATCCTACCTTCAAATTATTTTCCATTTGGATCCAATTTCATATGAAATTAATCTTATATTTCTGAAATCCCTAATTTCATGTGTATCCCTCTCCCACTTATAAAAGGGCACCTCTTCTCCTTCCTTATTCATAATATTTGAGCACTCTTTCTTGAACAGTTCATACCCAAAATCATTAATAGCTTAATTTACCTAATTTTTTATCTTTTTTTACTCTCTGAAGTCCATACTAATAAGGATTAAGGGGTAATCTAAAGGAGGTCTCTCAAAGAAGTGGTAATCCTCTTTATCGACTCTTTCAACGTCTATTTATTCTTATACTTTATATAAGACAATTTACCCATAATAAATAATTAATAAAAAATAATAAATATATTTATATTTTATTATGGTTATAGTACAACCATTTTCAAACTTATCCCATCCTACTGAAATGAAAACATCACTGGTATATATGTACGACCTACCATCTCCACATAGTGGTGTAATTAGTTTTTCAATGGAACATTATTTGGATGGTTATAAAGACATATATAATGAATATATATGATATTTATGGAAACATTATTATTATTTAATTTTAATATATCATTTACCTCCTTACCCTTCCACTCATAAAAAATGATAATGTCACTCATGTGTACGTGTGGACTACCACTTCCCCAAAGTGATGTGAATCATTTTTCATCTCCAACTTTCTTGAATGATTTTAAATATTTATATAATTATTATATATGATATTTATAAAATTATTATAATTATTTATATGATTTAACCATGATAAATATGTAAGGACTGAAACTACTAAATCGAAAATTATATGGAAAAAAAACAGTTAACACTCTGAAAGGATTATTTTAAAAAATAATTATTAATAAACCTGTGTTAAAATGTTATAATAGGATCATATATGATATTAAATGTATGTATGTGGTTCTATAATATAATTATAATAAATATAAATTTATTATACAAGAGGTTAAAAGCACTTATAAAGTAAGTCATACATATGGTACAGGTTTCTCATCTCACTTTTATTTATGTAATACATGTGTCATATTCACCACTTATTTCATTTTTTTGGTGTATATACATTATATTTGATTTTTTATATATTGAATATATTTATATTAATTGAATTTAAAGTTTCATTTAAATTTATTTCTTTCATGTGGGTTATGATTCAAAAGTTTCCAATGTGGTAAGGGATTATTTAACAAACCCATTCTTATATTTATATCTTAAGTCCCATCTATTTTACTATACTAATATTAATTTTATAAATAACATTTTTTCCTTCAATTCTCCTCTTTTTAAGTACTCAAATATATGGAATAACATTTTTAATAAAAATAGAATTTGTTTCTCTATTTGGTCAGGAATATTTTTCTTTCATATCCTTGTTTTCATTAAAGTGTTTTCAACAATATTATTACTATTATATAGTAATTGATTGAAGTGATTTTTTCCCATGATTGAATTTACATAAAAAAATTTAAAATGATTCTTCTTGTTGTTTTCTAGATGAGGCACTTTTTACTGAAGGAGTGAATGGAATATTTTTTTTAACTCTTACCATACAAACGACCTATCCTGTTGTCACAACTATTATTTGTCTCAAAGATTCATTTACAATTTTCCATGGTTCTTTTAAAATAAATTTTTTCCCTAATATTTTATAAATTTTTATATGTTAATGTAAGTGATTGAAAAATAAATAGGTTAATTTCCTCAAGAAATTTTCTAGTGATCTTTTTAAAGTATCTTCATATATATTGATATCCTTTAATGAATATTATGATTTACTAGTGATATAATTTATTGATACCATCAAACATATTACTCTAGATGTCTTATGATTATGTTGTTTTATCTGTTAAATAGGGAAAATATTAATAATTGTATGCAATTTTTTCAATATAAATGTTTATACTGACTATATAATGAAATTGTACTCATTTCATTCATATAATGACTGAATTGGGAATATTATATGATGTGTGGCCCATTATAATCCATTTATCCATTTGAAGGTCTTAAAAGGCAAACTATTTTGAGTATTTGGTGTACGCCTTACCTATTTAGGTATGATATCTTAGTATAAGACCTTGAAAATAAGATTATAAGGTCTATAATTATGAATTCTATCATTATGAAACTATCTATTGTTATCCATGTGATTATTACTAGTAGAAATAGTGGATTTAACATCAAAGATATGGTATATTTTTTTATAAACCGATGAAAATTTTATCTATATAAAAATTTTGGTGTTATTTTTAACATAAACCAATGCCAATTTTTTTTTTGGGTTTTTGGTGTCGGTTTTAAATAAAATCAATGCCAAAAACATCATTGAAGATGATATACAGTGTCGGTATTTTACATTAAATGATACCATAACAAATATGTTGTTAGTTTTTAGTAAAACCATTTCTATAAATCAAAAAAAAATTGTTGGTTTTACTAAAAACTGTTACAAAAAGTTATTAAAAAAATATAGGATCACAAAACCTTAATTTTTTGATAACTTTGAAACCTCTATCGAATCGTCACGAGCCCGAAAATGGAAACCCAGTGACCCCAATGGTGATTTATTTTTATTTTCTTTGATATTTGTCATAATTTCAGGATCTATGGTATTTATTATTAATCTATTGTCATTATTTCATCTTCTACATAATTATTTCTCTTCACAAACAATTTTCTGGTTGAATATCATCCTCAATTTGATTTCCATTCTTTATTCTTGTTTATTTTTCATTTATATAAAATATTTTGTTAAATCTGGTAGTGTTTGTTCTTCTAATGAATATAAGGGTGCTATCTCAAATTAAGGATCCATTTTCCTTGGTGAAATCCTAATTTTTATGTTTTTTTTAATTTTGAAGTTAAATTAGTTATCATTTAGTTATATTGTTGAGTCATTGTTTCAATTATTTGTATGCAGTTGATTCTTATTTATAAATTTTGTTCTTAAAGTTTGTTTATTTTTATAAATTTTTTATTTGATGAAATAATGAAATGGTCATGATGATATGTATTGATTAATGTTTTTGTGAAGAAATGGTGTGTAAAATTTATTTATTTCATATTTTTCTTTTGACATTGTGATGTGTGTTAAATATTTATTAATGTTTTGATGAAAATTTTCTGATAAAGTGGTTCAACTTGATCTATTATGATCGGATGCGAGGATATGTTATGGATAAATTTACTATTTAATTATATTATATAACCAAATATTAGTAGATGTTAGTCTGCAGATAATGATGCATGTAGATGAATTTATAATAGGAAAAAGAGATAAATTGTGGAAGTTGAATAAATTCACATAAATCGTGTGGTTTGAAGTAGAATTTTTATTTTCCTATATCTTCTTAATAATGATGATATGAATAGTTAGAATGAAATGATAAAATGATCTTGTGACTTGATAAATAATATTAGGATAAGTTGTGATGGTTGGTCTATGTTATTTTATATAATTATATGGTAAATTATTTTTTTGACAAGGTTATTCAATCATTGACAAGATATTGTGATATGGATATAATTTAATAATGTGATCTAATAAATATCACTACATTATATATTATTGATGTAATTATTATGTTCTATCACATTGATATTATATTTTGATATTTATGTGGTATGAAGGCATGTCGTATTCCTCGAGGGATGTTGTGTTCTCTCTTGATGATGTTCTGAGAACCAAGACTTTATAATTTGATTATCAATCATTTTTATTGAATGTGTTTTTTTTAATTTATCTGTTTATATATATATATATATATATGAATGTTTATTTTTTTCATATATTCACTGGCCATATTTTAATTTCAAGTATTGAATGGATCATAATTGGATAAATTTACGAAGAACCACTAGTGAATATGAAAAAGGAGTTGATGGATTATTGTAATTTTCTAAAATAAATCTCCAAACCATAGATTTGATTTTCTATCCATGTGTGAATTGTTTGAAAATGGTAAAGTTAAACTCCATAGAAATAAAGGATGATCTCATTTACTATGGTTTTACCCTGAATTATACATGTTGGTTTTAGCATTGCAAATGAACTAAAAATTCAATATCTAATTTTGATTAAAATATTCATAATGAGGCATATGATCGTATTAAAGAATTAATTCATGGTTTAAGGGTTGAAACCATCAAAAAAACAGAAACTATTGAATGATTTTATAGAGATTTTGATAAACCATTATTACCATGTTGCAGTAAATATATAGTGTTATCAACAGTTTTGAGAATAGTTAACTTGAAAGAAATAAATGGGTGAAGTGATAAAAGTTTCTCCAACTTACTAGATCTTTTATAAGAGTAACTTCCATAAGGTAACGAGCTTCCAGATTCCAATTATGAGGTGAAGAAAATATTATTCCCAATGTGATTGGGGTATAAGAATATGCATGCTTTCCCCAATGATGGTGTGTCATAAAGGAAAGAATATGAGTATTTTTTAAGATGTCCTACATGTGGGACATCACGCTATAATATGGATGAAAAAGTAAAATCATATTCATTCTAAAGTACTAACATTTAACCTCATGAAAAATAAATTTAGTTATTTCCAATGATATCATCCAATAATTCATTCATAAAATTATGATAATTCAAATGTGATTCATTCTTAGGTACCAGAATCAAAGATCCTGCTAAAGAAATTTGTTTCCTTCTAATAATTCCTCATTTGAAGCATAATTTTTAAAATTAAATTGACACAAAATGGTTAACATGGAATTCAGATGAGTGCATCTATGATGGTAACTTAAATTGCCTTAATAATTCACGACATTGGAAGAGATTTGATAAAAAATTTAATGATTTTGTAAGTGAAGTTAGAAATATTATAATGGGATTTTGTATTAATGGAATGAATCCATATCAGAGCCTAAGTAGCCAATATAGTTTATAACTTATTTTTTTGGTATTTTATAACTTTTCCCCACATATATGTATGAAGAAAAAATATGTTATGATGAGATTGACGATTTATGGACCAAAATAGTTGGGAAATGATATTGATGTTTATCTTTCACCATTTATTGATGATCTGAAACTACTATGAGAGATAGGTGTTAAAGTTTTTTATAGATACATGAAATTGTATTTTCTTTTGTGTGTTATGATATTGTTCACTACAAATGACTTTCTAACATATGAAAACTCATCTAGATACAGTGTTAAGGTGTATAAAGCATGTTCAATTTGTGAAGAAGATACTTCATATTATCAATTATAGAATGGAAGAAAGACAATGCACATGGTACATCGAATATTTTTACGAATAGGTCATCCTTATCGTAGATTGAAAAAATAATTTAACGGTTTATAGAAATATAATATTCCCCCATGACCATTTTTAGTTGAAGAACATTATGAAAGGGTGAAAATTTTGATTCAGCATTTGGAAAGAAAAGAATTTTTGGTCTTCCAAACAATATCTGGAAGAAACTGTCTATCTTTTTTGAACTACTTTATTGGAGATTTTTTGAGATAAAACATAACATCGATGTTAATCATGTTGAGAAAAACACATGTGATAGTTTTATTGAAACTTTTTCAGACATAAATGGAAATACAAAATATGTATTTCATGCTATATTAGACTTCATATAAATGGGAATACATTTTTATTTAGCTCCAACTATGAAAAGAAACATAACAAATTTACCTCTGTCTTGTCACACATTAAGAAAGATTGAGAGGATGAATTTTTGGTAGTGTCTTAATTGTACAAAATTACTTAGGTGTTATTCTTCCAATGTGAATAATTTTGTGTCATTGAAGCATCATAAATTAATAGGTATGAAATCTCATGATTGTCAGGTATTGATGCAACGACTTCTACCCTTCTCACTACATTGTAAATTTTTGACAACTGTCAGAAATAATATCATCAAGTTATATTATTTTTTCAAATATATTTGTAGTAAATTTGTTGACCCAAATTTGTTAGATGTGTTGGAGAATTAAGCTTCTCTTATTCTTTGTCAAATAGAAATGTTTTTCCCACCTATGTTTTTTGATATAATGGTTCATCTAGTGATTCATTTGGTGTGTGAGATAATAATATGTGGGCCTCTATATTTACGATGGATGTATCCTTTTGATATATATATGAAAATTTTTAAGGGATGTGTTAAAAATCTTTATCGACCATAGGCCTCTATTATTCAAAAATATATATCATAAGTGGTTATTGAGTTATGTACTAATTATTTATATGAACTGGAACATATTAGTCTCCTTATTTCTTGAAATGTGATATTTGATAGTGAAGGTAGAGGGATTAGAAGCTTAAATGTAAAGTTTATTCCACATGATGAAGTGATGCAGATATATTTATACATTTTGAACAACAAAAATGAGTTTTAGTCTTATATATCATCATGTATTTCATAATTAAAGTTATGATGTCCAAAATAAATGAAATTTGGCTAATTATTGAGTATAAAAAGACATTTGTTACATGGTTTAAAGAGAAAATAATCAAAGATATATCTATATCATAAACATTAAAATGGTTGGTAGGGGGACCATCTCTTAATGTGATCATATGGTCTAGTTTTGATATTAATGGGTACACATTTTACATAATGGATCTAGATGATAAGAGTACCATTCAAAATAGTGGTGTAATGGTCATCGCTGAAGTGATGAATTTTTTGAGTGAAAAAGGATAAAAACTCAATTTCTACAACAACGACATATTTTGGAGTTCTTTAAAACTTATGGGAAATTGATTGTATAAAATTTTGATTCAATTTGTTCTAATTTAATTGGGTTGAAAGTAATAGTGGTGTGAAAAATGATGAATATGGCTTTAAATTGGTTTATTTGAAAATATTTAGTTGTAATAAAGAACCATTTATCATGGCCACACATGAAAAGAAAATATTTTATGTCATTGGTCCATTGAATGACCAGTGGTCCATCATTTTTCGAGGGAAAATAATCTATTTGGCTAATGAGGATGATGATGATGTTATTGATTTATATGAGGCTTCTTCATCTATTACATTATTTTCAGATAACAATTATTATAACGCAGTCATAGTGCATGCAATAGCAAATTATAATGATGAAGGGGTATGGGAAAACACTAAATTACTCTCCTAATTAATCTTGTAATTATTTAAATTATATTTATTTTTTAAAATTTATATGTGTAAAAACATTATTATTTAATAACTATTGTATATTTAATTATATTTATTTGATTATTTATTTGATTTTGTGTGTGTTAAATTTTGATATTCCACTGATATGGTTAAACATTTTTTCATTTTAATACCAAACGTGCATTATTATATTTTGGTTTAATTTACACATATGAGAAAACATTTTCAAACTTTAATATTTAAATTTTTTAATTTTTATAAATGTATTGAAGTAATGTTTATATTTAATAGTTCACATTGTATATTTTTTTGGTTAATAATCATAACATAATAATTATTTTTTAAACTTACACATGCGTGCCACATTTTCTACTTGCATATTTTTGTTTTCCTATTTTCTAATTATGGACATGTTTAATTATATTCAGGTACACAAGAATTTTGTTACATTTTCCTATTATAGTTACTGATACAAAGACATAGATAAAAGAACATCTACTAAGGTATTCATATTTTTTGTATTTTTAAATATCTAGTAATATAATTATTTAATTAAAGTAAAATTTTAATTTACAAAAAAAATTGTAGGACTACTGATGAGACATTAGTAGGGAAGTATTCTGCTTTTAGTATTTAGAAATAGATTTCTTGAGTTGGTAAATATGGAATTACATATTTACCAAAACAATCACTTTCTCATGGAGATGAGCGATTACATATTAGTTTTTATTATGATTATAATGCAACTCGCCCAAATTCAATGCAGTTTATTAGCTATATTGGCATGCAAATCCATTATAGAATTATATTTTTATATCCTAATTGGAAATCTATCAACAAGGTGGAAATAGATCATCTTTGTGAGGTTGTAAAGTTAAAATATCTCAATTGATTAAATTTATCTCACTTTTTAAATATGATATATTTTAAATGACTAATATTTATGTTATTCAATTATAGATGACATTCAATTTTAAAGAAACAAAATCATTTAAGAAAATATTTATTACATTACCAGTAATTCAATGGAGGGATTTCAAAACAAATTTGACTAGAAACTAAGTGTTTAGAAGGAGACAAAATGAAATCCCATGACTCAAGTATCTGTTTTTAAATGAATATACATCAAAGAAATTGTTTTCCTCCCGACATGATGAAACATTTCAAGTATGATAATTATATTATATTATATTGTAAAATTTATTATATATATACCTAATTACTTATTATTTTACTTATTATATAATAGTCCGTGAGGAAATCCCATCAAGACATTCAATTTAAAAATGTATACCCTCGTATTTTATCACATAGAGGGTATCATTTATTAGAGAAAAAATGATTGAGTAAAAGTTTAAAACACTAAGATCTCATTCCACTACTGGTTCTGATGATGTCCAATTCGGTCCTCTATCTCCACCCACCCACCATGAGAAATGGAAACGAGAGAGAAGAAGAAAAAATAAAAAGTATCTTTTCAAGAAATCTAAGGAGGAAGCTGAAATAATTATAAGTAAATAATTATTATTTTTCAAGAATTTTTTAAATTTATAAATTAACAAAAATAATATACAATTTTAGTTTTTCATTTTAGGATAAACTTCATTAGAAATCGACACAGGGCACTTTTATGCCTAAGGGTAGGGTAGATATCCTATCCAGTTCGTTAAGAAATCTTGAACACCATGGCCCCATTAGAGGATATGAGGTGGGTGTTAGTATTTAGAAAGATTTTGTCATCAAATTAAATAATCAAGATACCTAGAAATCAAATCCTTAAAAGATCAGCTAAAATATATAAAACAGTCCATAGGAGATCAAATTCAAGCAACTGTGTAGCATGATAGGTCAGAACAATTGATGAGATAGTCATAGTCTGCATAGCCTGCCTAGCCTACAAAACCTTCCTAGCTTTCCTACTCAGATCCTCCACCTCCCTGCTCAGACCCAACCTTATACTGTGATTTGTATACAGGAGATCCTGATGTACATATTTTAGTGTTCAGAATCGTTCATTTTTTACGGGATTTTTTACATCACTAGCCTATTCAGATGGGTTAGGTTAGAGTATTGGTACATGATATTATTGATCCTACTTATCTTCTACCATTCCTTACCATTGAGGTTACCATTTTGGGGGATTGTATGAGTCATGTTTTACTTTTTTCATCTAGTCTTCTTCATATTTCATACGAGACATGTGTTTTTCTAAACATTAATTACAAAGGATTGAAAATTACTTGTAATGTTTTTTGATATTTAACTTATATAGGAGTATCTAAAATCCAAATAAATTTTATAAAGGAAACAAAAGGTTTGGAAACAAAAAAGTATAGATCCTTCATATATTTCTAATAGGATAGAAAGAAAACCTCAGGTTTCTTCTTCCTTGTCTAATATCTATGAGTTTCGGATGTTATTTAACATATGTGAAAGAGTCTATCAATTTATAATATTCTAAAATGATATCATGGATCTAATTAATTTGGAAGATCTCATCATTCCTTTATTGTAGTTATTTTCCATGTAAGTAAATTGACTTTTCAGTTTTCATTTTTTAAAATAAAGATGGTTTAAATTGACTAACTAGATTATTATTTTAATTAGGTATCTAGACACACTGTTTGTTAAGAATGACACCATAGGAATTTATATTTTTATAGATCCATAATTCATTTCAATGGTTATTCTATATGTGTCTAATTAAAATAGAGAGGCTTATATATGTGATAGGTTATTAATGAAAAATATTGGGTGTTGGTTTTTTTCATTTCTTGTTGGGTAATAATATAAAGATAATTTTGAACTAATTTTCAATAAAATGTTATTAAATGTGCAATTTTTTTATTGTATAGGGTAATTGGAAGTTAGGAGTATTCTTCCAAAGTGAAAAATACATTATATTGGTTTTACTCTTTATTAGGCTATGTTTGTAGAAATTTTCCACCAAATTAGAAAAATAAGTTTATTTGGTTTTTATAAGCTCATTATTTTTAATTCTCAATGTTTATACATTTATTATTATTTGATATATATATAAATGTAGGTCATGGAAAAAATTTAACAAATATCACTTTTCAATAGCAAAGAAAATTTAATCCAAAAAGTGAAATTAAAGGTAATTATTTTATATATTAGATATTATTTTGATTTTTTTGATATATATATATATATATATATATATATTAATTTAATTATCAAGTTAATGTTTTATTAACTATATTTTCATCATCAAAAATGATATATCGAATGTGGTTATTTTGTTCTACGATTCGTGTATGAGATAATCAAAACTGGGGTAATGACATATTTTGATCAGGTTAGTCATATTAATTATTTTATATTTTCTATAAAATTATTCTATTTTATAATCTTATATCATTAAATGTTATTGTAGATGTTCCATGATGTCTATTTTTACAGAAAAGATGAACGTGACTATCTTCAATCATTGTTTGTGAACTATTTGTTAAGTGTGATTACGATTTGAGGTATATATATTCTAATGTTTCTAATTAGTATTACATTTTCCTAATTAAAAGTGTTCAAAAAATAATTATTTTATTATAATAGGCGTTTGAACATAATTATATCAAATTAATTCTTCTACAATAATGGTTGGGTAAAAATATCTCAAGGAAACATTACAACATTTTTGGGTTGATTGTGTTTGTTAAAAAAGATTATTTTGAAGGTATGTTGTGGAATACAGAGTTATTGTTGACTATTAATGTTGACAAAGATCCAAGATGAAGGAATGGATTCCCTAGAAGCGGTATAATAAATTTCATACATATGGTGACGTCGTTTCCCAGTGTTTTCCAAATTTTTGGGGTCCAAAATTTTGAGTTTGTCAAAGCATCATGAAAAGTAGATTTTCTTGAATATATTATAAAAATATTGTAAAGGCTTGAATTTTGTGAATATGAGCTTCACGAGTTGTGTTTCATGAAGGATCAAAGAATTATGATGGTGATCTTTGTGATTACGAAATCATCACAAAAATTGGATTTCTGTGAAGTCCTAGTAAAAATATAAAAAATGCATGAATTTCACGAACACTCAATTTTTGCAAAGGGTGATTCTCGAAGGCACAAATTTTTTTGATGGTGATCTCCATGATTACAAAAATCATCACAAAAAGTGGATTTCCATGAAGGTTAAGTCAAAATATGAAAAAGGATTAAGTTTCATGAATAAAACCTTTTCTCGAGACATGAAGGTTTATGATAGTGGTCTCCATGGTTACGAATAGGATTCACAAATACCATGATGGTTTTTAATGGAACTTTTTATGGTTATGAAGAGCATCATGAATGGGAAATTTTCGTGGAGCTTCGTGAAATGCGGAGTGTCACGAAGTAAATTAGGGATATTCATGAAATAGTGATGACGTGGCTGGAAGGATTTGGAATCGGTGGAAATGACTATAAATAGGCATGTACCCCCTTCAGAAGAGTATCAATACTTAATAAAAATATTATGGCTCTAGATTCACGAAGGTGTTTTGAAAGGTGGTATGAAAATACATTCGCGATGGCTTTTAAAATCCAATCGAATGTTCTGAGCTTCACAAAATATGATTGATTTATTAAGGCTAAGTATGAATTGGGGAAAATATAGAGCTTTACAAAGGTTATAAAATCCAACTGAATGTTTTTAGATTCATGAAAGTAAATACGTTTTGTGAATATTGTTTGATCTTCATGAAGGGGCTTCGTGAAGAGAGAATTCCGTGAAGGAAGTGCGCATCGTGAATAATATTGGAATGGGGTTTCCCATTGAATATATGGTAAATTGATATTCATCAGTGGATGAATATTTGACTTCAATAGAGAATCTACATACAGTGGAGGATACATTCATTTGAGATAAAAAAGGGACATAAAATTCTATAAACTATGACTGGATCCCTTCCAGTGTAGTGAGCAAAAAAAGAAGAAGATGGTGATCATTTACATCGGTAGTGAACCAGATGAAGAGACATAGGGAGTGACCCTTGGGAATTCAGTGAGAAACCCCTAAATCTTATAATTTAATTGAGCCTAGGCATATAATTGATCTATCCTGAACCTTTTGATTGAGAGTGAGCTTTAGTAGATTTGGTACATTGGCACATTTTTTTTTATGCTCCTTAGATGTAGCCCAATTAGGGTAAAACAAGTAAAAATATTTGTGTCCATGTGATTTAATTCTTTCATTACATTCAAATAATAATCATAAGATAGAGAATAAAAGTAGATATCAGCATAAACACACATGGGAAAACAAATTTACCCTTATAATAAATAGGTCAAGATCTAGTGGGGCCTGAGGAATTTTGAAATAGAATATCCATACCCTGATTCACCCCCTCTCAAGGTATCTAGGCCCTTCTTGGACCTAACAATTAGTATCATATGGAAGGTTTATTTTATCATATTTTTTCTCTAACTTGGTTTAGTTGATTTTTGATGGTAAAGATTCAGTCTACTCTTATCATGGTGTGCCATTGAAAAGGGAAGAAATTCAAAAAAGAAGCAGAAGTCAAGTGGTACTCCACAGTGTGGAAGTGTCTATAGAAAAAGTGTGATTAAGTATAAAAAATCCAATAGATTACTAAAGAAAGGTTTTAATGAATCAGATATGTAAAATTTAGACTCGCTTAATGATGTTGTAGGAATGAGTGAAGAACTTGACATTCCAAGTGATGTTAAAACTACTGATAACGAAGAAACTTCAAGAAGGGAAAAAGTAGTAGTTTTCCATGAAACAAAGGAATTAGATCAGAAATTAATGAATAAATTAAATATAAAGATATCAGAATCCAAGCACTGGAAATTTAGGTCAACAAGCTAAGAGGCTTAAATCAAAGGCTTATTGATGTGGCTACTCATCCGAGGGAGAAGAATGATTCCCAAGATGAAGAACTACAAAAGATGTCTATAAGGATAGAAAAAACAAAATTTTATGAAAATGGAGGGAATCATAATTCATATGAAATTTAGAATCTTAAAGATAGAAACGATAATATTACTACCCAATTATCTTAACTAGTTTAGAAGAACGAAAGACTACCACAAGAGAATGCATGCTTTTCTGATTCTATTTCTCAAGAAAATTTTAAAATAAAGGAGTAAAGTGACATGGTGGATAATCTCACACATGAATTTGAATATAAGATGAGTAGTGGTAAGAATATCAAGACAGTACTAAATGCTCAACTTGAATCAAGAGATATGAAGATGCAACATATAGGGGAAGAACTACAATTAGTGAAGAAACAAGTGGATAAATCAAATGCCAAAGGAAATCCTAAAATGAAGGATGCCTTGCACTTATTATTATATTATCCTTCGACAGGTGATGATGAAATGATATGAAAATATACTATTTATAAAGATAAATAATAACATGTTTTCCCATCTCAAAGTCTATATAGTTTGTGAAAATATGGTATTGGGTATTAGGATCTCCCTCCCATGAATGATAAGAATAAAGTTGTGAAAAGTTTTAGAGATAATAAAAATCTTGTAGGTGCTATAGACAGGCCTAAAAATGCATTTATAAGAAGTACTGATAGCATGTTTTATTTTTGTGGAACACATAGTAAAACATCATGATTTTTCTAGACGCTCTGGAATATATTTCATGCTATGAAGATAGAAATATTTATAAACATATGAATAAGCATATGCTTCTTTAAAAATGTAAAAGAAAAGTATCATAGAAAAAAGAAGTTGTCAAATTCTATTACTGTGGAGGATAGGGGTATAACATGAGTATGTTTCAAGAATCCCAAGCACTCAACATCATAATAATGACTCTGGATGCATCAACATCTCATCTGAGAAATAATAAATAGAGGTATTCCTTTAGTGGAAGATGCTTTATATGTTCTAGTCATGGGAATTTAAAGAGTCATTGCAGTAAGAATAAATTAGAGAAATAAAAGGAACCCAAAAGGATATCCCTAGCACAAGAAGTGTAGAATGAAAAAATCCTATACTGGAACACAACATGGTAAGTTAAACACTAGGTTTATAACCTCAGGGTAATCACAAGGATCTCAATGAAAGGTGTACAAATCACCTCCTATGTTACACTCTTAACAAATCCCTTTGAATGAATGTGAAAAATCCTAGAAGAAAAATATAGGATATTCTTCAATTGTGATTATGAAGAATATAAATTCATTGGAAAACTCAACCCCAATATGAAAGGGTGGTGTGACTCAGAAAACTGATAAAAGAAAAACGAACAAATAATTTCTTGGAAAATTCACATGACATGCCACATGTAGAGAATTGAAGGAAATAGAAATATCTCTCCAATGGAAGAATAATAAAGAGTAGATGAATGGTGAAGATATTCCCATTTAGAGAAATAATCTTTAAAATGGACTTTTTGTGAATCATTAAAGAAGAAAATCTATACTTGTGGTTTTAAACCCCAAATTTTGAAAAAGGAAATCCTAAATAATATGCATTTTAGAAAAAGATTTAGCATGTGAGTAAAGAATACTTAGTCATATGGAAAAAATAGTTGAATTTGGATAGGCTGTTAGAACAAGCACAAAAAAAATACAATGATTTGCAAGAAAGTATTAAAGGGTTGATCAATCAGGATTGACCACAATCTTCCTCTTGAAGATTCCAAATACTCCCCTCTCCCTATGTGTTTAAATTATATTAACTAATGTTCATGTGTTCCAAGTGTTTAGGTAGATAAAATCGAAGGTGAAGTCACATCAAAAGATGCAAAGTAGTGAAGTGATGTGATCCAGAATGTCAAATAATTCAAATCAGTTATCAGAGTTGAAGAATAAAATAATTTATTGAGAAAAATGGATAGGGACAATGTTATTAACTTTATCTCTTGTTTCCTACATCAATTTAAAACTCATTAGGCATTTTGGTTTTGTTTATGGATCATTTCTAAGTTTCATATGTGAAAAATGATGATTTGGAAGAAGATACTAATGATGAGAAGGAGGAATTAAAATCTATATCAGTATGGAAGCTAAAGAACATAGCTAAAATAGAAATACAGAACATCCTTGGTGATCAGAAAGTTCCAGTGCAAACAAGGAGGATAAATACTAAAATAAGGATTGTTTTTAAGGGTAGAGCCTAAAAGTTTTGAGGAAGTATCTAGAAATGATGAATCTGATGGATACCCAAATTAAACTATCATGGGATGATGAAGGCAAATCAGTTAATGTCATAGAATATAGGCAGATCATTGCATGTTATTTGCACTTAATAGTGACATGATTGTATATTGTCTTTTCCACATGTCACGCAGTGAGATATCAAAGTAATCCCAAATAAAGTCACATTCTTGTAGTGAAAGTAATATATTTTATATCAATGGTACTGTGGATTTCAGTTTCTTGTATGATGAAAAATCTTAGCATGAGTTATTGGGATATACAGATACAAATTGGTTCGGTTTAAGAGATGATAGAAAATCAACGTCAGGAGGTGCTTTCTATCTTAGAGGATTGTGTATCTCTTGGATGATAAAGAAATGATATTGAACTTCATTGAGAACTGAAGAAGCAGAATATATTGTGTCCACTCATAAATGAACATGGTTATTGTGGATAAAGTCGTATCTTGAGGATATGAGAGCTGAAGTGAAATCTCTGATCAGCATCCATTGTGATAATTCAAGTGCTATAAATCTCAGAAAAAATCTCATATGTCACTTAAAAGACAAATCACATTGAGATAAAATATAATTTTATAAAGGGGAATGTAGAGAAAGGGCTTGTGAAGTTGGAGTATGTGCCTAAAAACCTACAGGTTGCAGACATTTTGACAAAGGCCTTACCCAAAGACGCATTTGAGAGACATAAACTGGCTCTTGGAGTTCAGTTGAATCCACACACTTGAAAAAGTTTGGATGCGGCAACACCCTCTCCAAAAGGTATGGTGTGTTTTTTCTAATGTAATGATATGTTTTCCTTACACTACTACAGAACACAAAATATTATTCTTTAGGTTCATTGAAAAAGGTGTACAAATTGTGAAAAGGGAGATAAAATGTGAAACGAGGAGAAAATTGTTTAGTCAAGACATTGGGAGAAGCTGACAGGTGGAGAAATGAGAAAGGGGGAGTAGTGAGATAGGGGGAGTATTAAATCAGATGATGTTAGAGGTGATTGATCAAAGATTATATATCATGATATTTTAGTTTTGTGATGAAAGAATAATATTGGTTTTGGAATGAAATGAAGTGTTTCATTGATGAACTTTGCATGCTACTCTTGTTTCTCACTCCAATATTTTCTCATGTGAGGTTAGAGTGTGTGTTGAGTAAGTCTTTGATCAAAATCTGAATCAAAATAATAGAATGGTGGTATAAGATGGAAGAGGCTTCAATGAGTAATCAAATTATAAAAGAGTTTTCAATAAACCCAAAGGGGGAGATTGTTGGGAAAAATCCATCAAGGTAACATTGCAGCATTTTAGGTTGATTGTGTTTGTTGACAAATAAAATTTTGAAGGTATGTTGTGTAGTCCAAATATTTTTTTGACAAGGAATGTTGAAAAAGATCCAAGATGAAGGAATGGATTCCCTCAAAGCAGTATAAAAAATTTCATAAACAAGGTGACATCGTTTCCAAGTGTTTGCCAAATTTTTGGGTTCCAAAATTTTGAGTTTGGACAAGCATCATGAAAAGTTTGTTTTATTGAATATCTCACAAAAAAATGGTAAAGGATTGAATTTATTGAAGATGGGATACACAATATGTGTTTTTTGAAGGATCAAATAATTATGATGGTGATCTTCTTGATTATAGAAATCATCACAAAAAGTGGATTTCCATGAAGTCCTAGTAAAAATATAGAAAAACCATGAATTTCATGAAGACTATATTTTCATGAATGGTGGTTTAGGAAGGTGTAAAAAAAATTTATAGTGTTCTCCAAGAATACAAAAATCATCGCAAAAAGTGGATTTCCATGAAGGCTAAGTAAAAATATGGAAAAGTGTTTTGAAAAGAATAGATTTTCACAAAGGATGGTTCATGAAGATTTGAAGGTTTTTAACACTGGTCTCCACAGTTTATAATAGGATTTAAAAACATCATTAATGTTTTTTACGGTACTCTCTATAGTTTTTATGAGCTTCTCAAATAAGGGAGCACCATGAAGGAAATTCAAGAGCTTTGAAAAATGGTTATGACATGGAAAAAAGGTTCGTGAATCCGTAAAAATTCCTATAAATAGGCCTCTACCACCTTCATAAGTGCAGCAAGACTTAAAAAAATCTTAAGGTTCCATATTCACGAAGGTGTTAGAGAATGTGGAATGTGAAGATATTAATGAAGTATTTAAAATCCAACCGAATTCTTTGAGATTCGTGAAATAGGATTGCTTCTCAAAGGCTAAGTGAGCTTTGGGGAAAATATAGAGCTCTGTGAAGGCTATAAAATCCAACTAAATGTTCTGAGTTTTGTGAAAGTAAATGAGTTTTATGAAGACTATTTGATCTTCATGAATGGGGATTCACAAAGAACTCTGTGAAGGGGCTTTGTGAAAGAGGTATTTTGGTGATGGTAGTGTGCATCATGAATAGTATTTGAAATGGTTTACCCAGTGAATCTATGGTAAAGTGATATTCAGTAGTGTATGAATATTTCACTTCAATAGAGAATCTACATATAGTGAATGATGCATTCATTTGAGATAATGAAGGGAACTATAAGTCCATAAACTGTGAGTGGATCCCTTCCATATCTATGAGTAAAAGAAGGGGAAGATGGTGATTCTTTCCATCGGTAGTGATCTATAGAAAGAAACATAGGGAGTGACCCTTGGTAATTCAGTGAGAAAACCCTAAATCTTGTAAAGGCAGTGATCCTGGGCATAAAAGTGATCTAGCTCTAACCTTGTGATTGAAAATGAGCTTTAGTGGATTTGGTACATTATTAAATCACTATTTTATGCTCCTTGGATATATCCTAGTGAGGGTGAACCAAGTAAAAATCTATGTGTCAGTGTGCTTGCATTCCTACATTAGTTTCCAAGTATCATCATAAGATAAATAAGAAAACAATAGATCAGTATAAACACACAAGTGTAAACAAAGTGACCCTTATAATAAAGAGGTCAAGATCTAGTGGAGTATGAATAATTTTGAAATAGAATATCCATACCTTGATCCCCCCCTGGGTTTCTAGGCCCCTTTTTACTTAATAATAACAAAAAACAATCATGTTGTAAATTTCATATATGTGTTTTTTCTAATTCTACTTTATAATACGAAGAAATTGATAATTTTTTGATTAACTTGCCAAAATTATGTATGTTTTTATAGATTCTTAGTCATTAATAAATGTTGTTAGATGGTTTTATACTATTTTTCTATTATAGGTGTTCTTCTTTTTTATGGGGTGTAATATTTATAATTTTCTAAAAAAATTATCTTTTGTTGTCAATTTTCATAAAAACCGATGTCGAATAATTTAAAAAAAATCGAACAATTTTCAACATCAGTTTTTAGAAAACTGACGACTAGAACCTTATTTTTAATTTCATCTTTATAGACATCGGTTAAAACCTGATGTTAAAATTGAAAAAAAACAACGCTAAATCGTTTTTTTCACTAGTGTATTAATGTTTCTTTTTCATCCATGTATTTTGTCCCCTTTTTAGGATATACGTTATATGTCCTATTTGATTATTGTTTATCTCTAACATATTATGCATGATTTATTTATCTTATGATAGATTCAATTGTATTATTTCCCTTACTAAGCATCCGATCTCACCCTTTATTGTATTTTCCTTTCCCTAGGAAAAAAAGGGATCTATCAATGATACCAAGGATTATCTAAAATAAAAAATAACATTATAATTCTAATTTTTATGTTTTATTTCATGTTTTTAGATTTCATGTGAGATTCATGTATGTATACAATCTCCCAATACTAAGAAACTATTTGATCCATCAAAATTTAATCCCTTGTATTTTTTGACAATGTAGTAAAATAACTACTGGATCCGAGTTACTAGAGTTAGGGTGTTATATTTAGGATGTAGAAGAGTGGTTTGTGTTATGTATTATTATAGGTAAACTTTCAAAATTCTCTAAAACTCTAAACATAAAAGGTAATGAGAATTTTATTTTTGTAATATATATTATGAAACATATAATTATGGGATGGCGATATCTAGGACTTTAAAATTTGGAATCATTTTTGAATTATGGATTAAAGTTAAATTATTATTTTATTTATCATAAAAAGTTAAACTGATTTCCTATTATATCTAACTTATTATAGTGAAAATATGGTTTTGAAAATTTCTAAATTCCTCTCAACTTGTATTTTCTTCTTAAAATATTTTATATATTTTTTATCATAAATATTTACTTTATTCATTTTCTTAAATTTCTCATAATATGTTTTTTATTATATATATTCACTCTCTAACTATAGTGTGTTATTTAATTACCCATTTAAATTTCATGTTTTAAATTTTGGATTAATTTTTGTAAAAAAAATTAAAAATATTAAATGTATTACCATTTTCCTTAAATCAAATAGAAAATTTGAAGCTGCATTAAGAGTTAAAAAATATTATATTTTTTCTTACAAATCCAATTACAATTTTTATTATAATTAATTTTTATACCATTCACATTAACATAGATGGAGATATTATCAATAATGGACTAATAAATTAATTATTTCATATATACCTTATCTTAAATTTCATTGGTATTTTCAAATAATTCTTATTCAATTTTATTTATTAGTGTTGTGAAACCAAAATACCAAGTGATTACATGTAAAAAATTATAATCAAGAATATTGTATAATGGATCTAACTACTATGTTTTTTTTTCTTATCTTCCTTTAAGAAAATTGGTTTTGGAAATAAATATTTTCTTTGTGTAATACTATTCCAATTTCTTAATATTTTACTAGAAAAAAGGGCTATCAAACCATGGATCTCGAAGAAGAGTTGGTGGGAATAATGTGTCAAGTGGTTGAGTTTGTGAAAAAAACTATTTTATGATGGATAATTATAAGTTACGATGTTTCCACTATTTAATCATTTTTTCATTAAATAATTAACATGGCATTTTTCCTTTAGTATAATTAAAAAATATATTTTTACTTTATTATAAAAACATTAGGTACAAAATCGAGATTGGAGATATCATGATAGTGCATGTTATCGAGGTAGAGTTGCATGACTAAATTTAATAAATAGTGAATTTATTAGATGTTCATGATGGATTGATATTTATTCATAATTTTTCAATCAATAATCATTGAACCTTTGAGATTTTTATTTTCTTCGATTGACTTGAGAGTTTAGAGCGACAATATTATACTAATTTGTCTTGTTAATTAATTAAAATATTAATATGTTGGTCTCTCAAAAGTGATAGAGGTTAGTGATTAATTTATCTAATACCTGGTTCAGTTGTTTCATAAATGAACTTGTTTAATGGTATTCAATTAAAATTTCACCTATATAATTTTAGTGTAAATATAATTTATAATAACTTGGATAATTTAAACATACCTTTATTATTATTATTTTTGAGATAGAGTTTGTCTAAATTAAAGATTCTTATTACCAAATAGGGGGATGAGGTACAAATTTTGATGGTGTTATTATAACACCCTTACTGTAGTAACAAAGATTTGATTCTTATTTTACTACACTAGAAAAAGATAAAAGGGATCACATCTTAAAGGATCTAATAGTTTATTAGTCCTGGGAAACTATATATATACATGATTCTGACATTATATTAAAAACATGACATATAACTTAATATTTTAGTGTGAAATTTACCATTTAGTATATTAAATCCCTAAAATAATTGAAAAATTCTTTCCTGGTAACCTAAGGAAAGGAAAACATAATAAATTTTGATATCAGATGATCAGTAAGGGAAAGTGTAGAAAAGAAGTTGTCATACGATAAATGAAGCATAAATAATATGGTAGAGACCAATAATAATCAAACATGTAATATAACTAACATTATAAAAAGGGGACTAAATATATGTATGATATAGAAACATAAATAATCACATGGATAATAAAAACTATTTTTATAATGATATAATTTATAATTTCGGACATCATAATCTTACCATAAAGGACTCATTTCATTAAATCATATATAAATAAGTAAAGAGTAATCCAAATACCCAAACTAGTCAGTATCATGAGACTTACCGATGCATGTAGGGGATATAAATGGTCCCTAACATAATATATTAAGTCTAATGAATTAATTATATGAAATAATTGAATAAATATTCAATACATAATCAACAAAAACATTTATATTGAAAAATTATCTTATGAAATGTTAATATTATACCCAGTTAATAAATAGAACAACATGATCATAATCCATCTAGAATAATCTGTTTGATGTTATCATTTGATTATATCCCCATTAAAACATAATATTCATCTAGGGATATTGATATATATGAAAATAATTTTAAAAGATCATAGGAACATTTCTTAAATAAAATGAACTTTTAATTTTGACATAACTTATTCAAAATATATAAACTTATGAAATATTAAGAAAATCATTTTATTTTAAAGTAACCATAGAAACATATAAAGTAATATTATAGGAAAATAATATTCTTGATGGTAGGAAAGGATATTCATGTAGAAGTATTAAAATGATGATTCAATTCACACCTTTTGTAAAAACATCCACATGTGGGAAATCACAAAAAGATTCCTTTTAAACCTATTTATAAAAAGTAAAACATGGGTAAAAATTAAAATAATAAATAATTAGAGAATCTTAAAAACATTATTGAAAAAAAATTAAAGGAAATTTGTACATGCAAGAAAATGATTCCCAAGCGAATAGAAAATCAAAGTCGGTTTTCATTAACATAAATTCCAAACTTTTTAGATCATAGATAGAGGAAAATAAAAGGAAAATTTTCTATTTATAGAAATAAAAATAGGAGAATAAAATATATATGATTTAAAATAGAAATATTATATAATTCCCCCAATGTAAAATTAAACATATATAATCCTGAATAAGGATGAAATTATGAAATAAACCCTTACCCTAGGTTTGACTTGCTTCATAAGTGATTTTAAACTCTGGTATAATAAATTTAAATAAATTATACTAATATAAAATAATCAAATTCATACTTATAATACCATACATGGTTTACTTAAAATATATTCTCACCTTTTCATTAACAATATTTCATTATTATCATTATTTTAGGTGTTAACTGCTTCGTTTTTCTTATATGTTTCGATTTGATGGTTATGGTCCTTACATATTGATCATTATTTAATCATATACATAATGTTAATAATGATATAAATATATTATATACCCATTATATACATATTTATAATCATCCAAAAAAATGAATAGGAAATATGAATATCATCTCTTTGTGGAGGTAGTAGTCCACACATTTGCACGAGGGACGTTATCATTTTTTTAACGGTTGGAAGGGTAAGAAGGTAAATGATGTATCCTATTTAAATAATAATATTTATGTCATAAATATAATATATATTCATTAATTTTATTTTTATATCCATCCATGTAAAGTGGTTTTGAAAAATGAATTACGTCGCTACATAGAGATGATTGGTCATACGTACGTATGAGTGATGTTTTCATTTCCCATATCACTACGGGAAAAATGAGCAATTGCGACGGGTTATTTGCGACGGGAATAGATCCCGTCGCAAATAGTCCTGTTAAAAACTTATTTGCGATGGGGGTATTTACCCGTCGCAAATAAGTAGGCTTTTGCGGCGGGATTTCTTTCCCCGTCGCAAAAGAACTGGCGCGCGTTGCGCGCCACTTCGCGGGAAAAGTATTTACGACGGGGGAATATTCCCGTCGCAAATAACCGGCGGCGGTAAAAGGTATTTGCGACGGGAATATTCCCCCGTCACAAATAGTATGTCGACAGGTGGTTATTTGCGACGGGACCCGTCGCAAATAACTATTTACCCATTGACCGTAATAAATGTCGGCTAAGGTATTTGCGACGGGATTCCCGTCGCAACTAATCTAACCTATAAATACCTCCATCCGTTTTTTTCAAAACATTCTCAAATTCCATCTTCTTCTTCTCTCAAAGTTATATTTCTAAAGTTCAGTTTTTCTTCAGTTTAATTTTTTTCTCCGGAGCTGATATTAAAGTTTTGAAGAACGATCAGAGCAGATCAATTTTCAAGGTATTTATGTTCAATTTAATTTAATATTATTTTTAATTTTTTATTAGTTTCAATTATTCTTAATTAGTTGTAATTTAATTATGTTTATATTGTTTTATTACTTAATAAAATTAAATTATTAGTATTGTTCATAGTTAATGGTAATTAGGAATAATTAGTAATAATTTTTAATAATTAAGAATAAATATTAATAATTAGTAATAAATACCAATAATTAGGGATAATAACATTATTACATTATTAGTCTATTTTATTATTAATATTAAAATAATATAATTTTTTATATATATACAGTTCTCTTTTCATCTGTGTGTTTGCTGTCTTCACATGTATTATTTGTATGTGGAGATAGAAAACGCACAGATGAAAGGAGAATTGTATATAAATTAGAAAATTATATTATTTTAATATTAATAATAAAATATACTAATAATGTTATTATTTGTAATTATTGGTAATTATTCCTAATTATTAGTAATTATTCATTTAATTACTAATAATTAGGAACAATTACCAATAATTATCAATAATTAGGAATAATTAGTAATAATTACCAATAATTAGTAATAATTACAAATAATTCGTAATAATTACCAATAATTAGTAATAATTACCAATAATTAGTAATAATTACCAATAAGTAGTAATAATTATCAATAATTACCAATAATTAGTAATAATTCGTATTAATTACCAATAATTAGTATTAATTACCAATAATTAGTATTAATTACCAATAATTAGTATTAATTACCAATAATTAGTATTAATTACCAATAATTAGTAATAATTACCAATAATTAGTAATAATTACCAATAATTGGTAATAATTACCAATAATTAGGAATAATTACCAATAATTACCAATAATTACCGGTAAATAGTAATAAATAGTAATAATTAGTAATAATTAGGAATAATTAACAATAATTAGTAATAATTTGTAATAATTACTAATAATTAGTAATAATTGGTAATAATTAGTAATAATTACCAATAATTAGTAATAATTAGTAATAATTGCCAATAATTAGTAATAATTGGTAATAATTAGTAATAATTACCAATAATTAGTAATAATTAGTAATAATTGCCAATAATTAGTAATAATTAGTAATAATTAGTAATAATTAGTAATAATTAGTAATAATTAGTAATAATTAGTAAAAATTAGGAATAATTACCAATAATTAGTAATAATTAGTAATAATTAGTATTAATTACCAATAATTAGTAATAATTACCAATAATTAGTAATAATTAACAATAATTACCAATAATTAGTAATAATTAGTAATAATTAGTAATAATTAGTATTAATTACCAATAATTAGTAATAATTACCAATAATTAGTAATAATTACCAATAATTAGTAATAATTACCAATAATTAGTAATAATTACCAATAATTAGTAATAATTAGTAATAATTAGCAATAATTACCAATAATTAGTAATAATTACCAATAATTAACAATAATTACCAATAATTACCAATAATTAGTATTAATTACCAATAATTAGTATTAATTACCAATAATTAGTATTAATTACCAATAATTAGTATTAATTACCAATAATTAGTAATAATTACCAATAATTAGTAATAATTACCAATAATTACCAATAATTAGTAATAATTACCAATAATTAGGAATAATTATCAATAATTAGGAATAATTACTAATAATTAGTAATAATTACCAATAATTAGTAATAATTACCAATAATTAGTAATAATTAGTAATAATTAGTAATAATTAGTAATAATTACCAATAATTCGTAATAATTACCAATAATTAGTAATAATTACCAATAATTAGTAATAATTAACAATAATTACCAATAATTAGTAATAATTAGTAACAATTAACAATAATTAGTAATAATTAGTATTAATTACCAACAATTAGTATTAATTACCAATAATTAGTAATAATTACCAATAATTAGTAATAATTACCAATAATTACCAATAATTAGTAATAATTACCAATAATTAACAATAATTACCAATAATTACCAATAATTAGTATTAATTACCAATAATTACCAATAATTAGTATTAATTACCAATAATTAGTATTAATTACCAATAATTAGTATTAATTAACAATAATTAGTATTTATTACCAATAATTAGTATTGATTACCAATAATTAGTAATAATTAGTATTAATTACCAATATTTAGTATTAATTACCAATAATTAGTAATAATTACCAATAATTAGTAATAATTACCAATAATTAGTAATAATTACCAATAAATAGTAATAATTACCAATAAATAGTAATAATTACCAATAATTAGTAATAATTACCAATAATTAGTATTAATTACCAATAATTAGTATTAATTACCAATAATTAGTATTAATTACCAATAATTAGTAATAATTACCAATAATTATTAATAATTACCAATAATTAGTAATAATTACCAATAATTAGTAATAATTACCAATAATTAGTAATAATTACCAATAATTAGTAATAATTACCAATAATTAGTAATAATTGGTAATAATTACCAATAATTAGTAATAATTAGTAATAATTACTAATAATTAGTAATAATTGGTAATAATTACCAATAATTAGTACATTATTTGTATATTTTATTATTAATATTAAAATAATATAATTCTTTATGTTATATACAATTCTCTTTTCATATGTGTGTTTTCTGTCTCCACATGTAATATTTGCATTCTTTTTCAAAATTATCAACCTACTCGCCAATGGAGAGGTGAAAGTGAATGCAAATATTACATGTGGAGACAGAATGTTAAACACACATATGAAAGGAGAATTGTATATAATATAAAAAATTATGTTATTTTAATATTAATAATAAAATATACTAATAATGTAATAATGTTATTATTATATAATTAATGTTTATGAAATAATTATATTAGTATTATTAAAATAATAAAAAATCAATATAATATTAAAATTATCAATATTTGTAACATGTTTTGCTTTATTTTCAATATATTCAATCTTTACTTGAGTGTTTTTTCTAACAAATTATTCAAAACCAGTAATGCTTTTATATTTTATAGAGAAATATGGAACAACGAGGTCGTCAACAATCATTATTAGGTGACCGCATATGGATAAATCAACGTAGAAATCCAAACGGTTCTGGTTTAAATCCAATATATGTTGAGGGTGTGGAGACTTTTTTATCATTTGCGGCATCAAATTCAGAATTTGTTTCAGAAGGCAAAATAAAATGCCCTTGCAGAAAATGTGTATTGAGAACGTTTGACACGTTTGACAAAGTGGGAGAACATCTCTTGCGTTTTGGTTTTCAACCAGATTATGTTTTTTGGTATCAACACGGTGAACGCAGTTCCAGAGCAGGTGATACCAACTTGATTCCGGATCCATCCCGGTTTCAAGATTTAGTACATGATGTTGCATGTTCATCTGTTCAACATACAGAAACTCCGGCTGATATAGCTTCAAATCCTGAGTTGGCACCGTCTGAATTTTATGAGTTGTTGAAATCTGCTGAGGATGCATTATATCCTGGCTGCAAGATGAGAAAATTAGAAGCAGTTGCAAAATTTATGGCTATAAAATCAGATAACGGAATGTCCAACACCTGTTTTGACCAGATATTTTCTTTGCTGAAAACACTGTTACCCGAAGGAAATGTTTTACCTGCAAATTACTATGAGAGTAAAAGGCTGGTTCGAAATTTGGGACTTACTTGTCAGAAGATTCATGCATGTTCAAATGACTGCATTTTATATTCTGGGGAAAATGAGTCGTTGGATAGTTGTACTACGTGTGGGCAACTGAGATATAAAGAAGGACAACACGGGAAGTCTGGTTTGATTCCTGTAAAACAGTTGAGATATTTTCCGCTTACATCCAGACTTTAGCGTTTATTCATGTCTAAGAATACAGCGACAATGATTTCATGGCATAAAGAGAATATTTCAACCGATAAAAGCTTGAATCATTCAGCCGATGGTGGTTCATGGAAACATTTTGATAGAGTGCATCCATCCTTTGCTTTAGAATCTAGAAATGTTCGACTAGGCCTTTCCACTGATGGTTTCTGTTCGTTTGGATCTTATGGTAGTCAATATTCATGTTGGCCTGTTTTTTTAACTCCGTACAATTTACCTCCATGGATTTTGATGAAGGATCCATATATCTTTTTGACTTTACTAATTCCAGGACATCTGAAGAAAAATATTGATGTTTATTTGAAGCCATTGATTGATGAATTAAATTTATTGTGGAGTACTGGTGTCAGTACATATGATGTTGCAACGAAACAGAATTTCATACTGAGAGCAGCATTGATGTGGACAATAAGTGACTTCCCGGCTTATGGGATGTTATCTGGCTGGAGTACACATGGTCAGAAATCATGTCCTTACTGTATGGGATAGAACAAAGCATTTATGCTCATTCATGGAAAGAAACCTTGTTATTTTGACTGTCAACGCAGATTTCTTCCAGCTGATCATCCTTTTCACAGAAACAGATCTCATTTCAGAAAAGGAACAGTTGAAAGGGATGGACCTCCAAAAATGCTATCAGGTTCGGAGTTAAAATCAGTTGTATTTTCATTACCCCCCATCACTTTTGGTCCCACAATAAACCAATAGAAAATTTCTGGTTTTGGGAAAGAACACAATTGGATTAAACGTAGCATATTTTGGGATTTGCCATATTGGTCTGATCTGTTGGTCCGACACATGTTAGATGTCATGCATATTGAGAAGAACTATTTTGATAATTTGTTTCATACAGTTTTGGATACGCCAGGAAAGAGCAAAGACAATGTAAATGCACGTTTAGATCTTGCCCAAATTTGCAGGCGTCCAGAATTGGAACTATTTGAGAATGTCAGAACAGAAAGGTTACTGAAACCAAAAGCAGCTTATACACTGTCTAAAGAAAACCGTTTATTATTTTGTTAGTGGATTGCAGATTTGAGACTTCCAGATGGATGTGCTTCTAATTTGGGTAGATGTGTAAAGAATGGTCATATTACTGGATTAAAAAGTCATGATTGTCATGTTATAATGGAGAGACTTCTACCCATTGCATTAAGAGGTCTGTTGAATTCTGTGATTTGGGATTCCATAACAGACATGTCTCATTTTTTTAGGGAAATTTGTGCGGCTACGGCAGATTATGATGCTCTAGGAAAACTTGAAAAAGAAGTTGTTGTAATTATATGTAAACTGGAAAAAATATTTCCGCCATCTTTCTTCGACTCAATGGAACATTTGATGTTACATTTTCCATATGAAGCCAAATGTGGAGGTCCGGTACAGTTTCGATGGATATACCCATTTGAAAGATGCATGCAAAAATTGAAAAGAAAAGTACGTAACAAAGCATCTGTTGAAGGATCTATTGCAGAAGCTTATTTGCAAGAGGAAATACCTTTTTTCTGCTCACATTATTTTGAATCTGAGTATCCTTCAAAACACAACCGAATGGGACGGAATGAGAGGAATATTGATGAAATCGACAATCAATTATCTATTTTCAACCAGTCAGAGCTTGGTTTCGGTGGAGTTTATGAACGCTGGCTTTCAGATGATGAACATCAGAGAGCTCATACGTATGTTCTGCTCAACTGTGAAGAGATGACATCAGTTGTACTGTAAGTGTTTATATCACTTATTCTATCATTTATGTTAAAGTAAATAACTTTGGTTTTTATAGGTTGTATGATAATCATATCAAGAAACAAATTCCACAAATTACAGCAGCTGCTCTCGAAGAACGTTGACTGAAAAATTTCTCTCAGTGGTTTCAAAAACTGGTAACATAAATTCTTTATCTTTTAGCAACTCATTCAATGTATAGTTTACTATATTGATAATTATTTCACAAATTTTCAGGTGTCTCAACATGCTAATAAAATTGACAAACGGCCGTGTGTATTGAGTAACCCACCTTTCAAACTTGTTAAAACTTATAATGCATATGTGGTGAATGGATTTCGATTCCACACACATGCATATGGGGAATCGAAAAAAACAATGAACAGTGGAGTTAGCTTGAGAGGATCTCATCATCGAGAAAATGAAGTTGACTTTTATGGCATACTTGATGAAATCATTGAACTCTGTTATCTTGGACAACATTACATAACCATGTTCAAATGTCGGTGGTTGGATACAGAGAGAGGCGTGCGTGTTCATCCAACTCATGGAATCATCGATATTAAATGTAAAAGTGTTCTCGCAGTAAATGAACCATTCTTATTGGCTCAACAGGCATATCAAGTTTATTACGCAAAGTACTGTGCAACATCAAGAGAATTGACTGATTGGTAGAGTGTAATAAAAATCAAAATTCGAGACAATCAGTTTAGTCAAAGTGAATGTGCTTTCACTGATGTGCAAAGAATTGAAGTTTTTCAAGAGAGTACTCAAAATCAATCTTTTTTACAAAGAGACATGAGTATCGATGAAGACACCCCACATTTAAGAGTCGGTGATGATGATGATGTTAATGATGTCACATATGAATTTGAAATGGTAAGAGATGAAGCAACTGTAACTCGAATGGATATCTATGATGTTGAGGAGGAATATAAAGATGACATTGACATATATGAAGATGATGATGAAGATGAACACTGATAGCATTTCATGGTATTTATATACAATCATAATATGTATATATGTATATATAATAGTAATTATCAATTATTTGCTAACATTAATATTTTCTTTTTCAGATGGACGACGCCACATTTCGTGAGTTGGCGGATGCTGACCTGACTTTCGATGCGGATGAGTTGCTGACAGATGACCCTCAGCCTGCAGGCGCTCCAGGGAGTACGCGGAGGGGGCGCGGTCTTGCACGATTGATGATTCCTGACCCCGTCCCCGAGCGACGTCCACGTCTTGGGTTTGATCCACGCACACGGAGGTGTGATAACCTGTGTGATAACCTGTGGAATTGACTAAGATTTCATTAATCTATTCACATAATAAATGTTTAATATTTTTTCAGTTTTCCGCATATAGCAGTCGGACAGGGAAGCGCTATTTTGCGCAACTATTTCTCTCAGCCGTGGACCACATGGGAGCAGATTCCCATTGATGTGCAGCAGGCCATGTTCGGCCATTGGTTGGTACGTACGTAAATAAATAATTTTTATTTTGAAAATTATTTCATTTATAACTTGATATTTTGATTTATTTGTAGGGTTTATGGTATCCGATCGAGGATACCATGCGTGACGCCATCCACGAGGCATGGGAGGTGGTCATGCGTGATCGCCTTCGTCAGTTTTTGCACAATTTAAGAAAAGCTGCGATGGAGAAAGCAGGAGTGTCAGATTTTGACGAGTCATGTAGAGCACACCGACCAGAGTATATTTCATCCCATGTATGGGATGGATTATGTGCGCACTGGTTGAGTGGTGCCTTTCAGAGGAGATCATCGGTGGGGAGGTAGAATCGGGGGAGACAGGAGGTGACTCATCGAGCTGGGAGTCATTCTTTCAGTACTCATAGACAGCATCTGGTACGTACATTATTTATAAATATTTTATATAACTATAAATATTAACAGTTTATTTTTTATTCTTATAGGTTGTCGAGCACCCCGATATTACAGAGTACGACGTATATCAGAGGATGTATAGTGATCCTGCTACTGGGGAGCTCAGAGGTGATCGTCAGCATCACATCGTGGTCAGTATTATTTTTTTTCAAGTTTAAAAATTAACTGCATATAATATATTCACAATTTTAATTTTAAATTGCAACTATAGGAGTCATATGAGGCCGCAGCGTCACAGGCCCGGCCTGAGAGTCAGGCCGAGTCATCAGATCAGACCATTTCCCGTTAGTTTGATGAAGCGGCATGGATGCAGGCCACCCAGTATGCCTTCGAGAAGGGCCGAGTAGTTGGTATTGGCTCTCGACTGACTCCCGGAGATTATTATGGCAGTGCTGCGATGTCGGCGTCCAGCTCGAGAGGAGCTCGTGCATCTTCTTCTACTATACAGTATGAGGATCAGTTGCGATCTCAGACTGCACAGATAGAGAGTCTCCGACAGGAGCAGGAGCAGATGTGTCAGCAACATGAGGAGGAGCGTCGACGCCAGCAGCAGCTGTACGAGGAGCAGGCGAGTCGGTGGCAGCAGCAGCATCAGGAGCAGATAGAGTATATGCGCCGACTCACTCATGCTTTAGGGATGGAGTTTCCTCCACCACCATCTGCAGATCCCCCACCTCCCCCCCCCCCTCCTTCAGATTAGAGATTGTACTTATGTTATAAAATTTGTGAAATCAAATTATTATTTTTTTTCTATTCGTAGTTTCTGTCTCATTATAAAATATTAATAATATTATATTTTTAAATAACAATATTAATATGAATAATAATATTATTTATATTTTATAATATTAAATTTTATATATATATTAAAATTTTATAATATTATAATTTAATTATATTTTTTGTAATACTTGAATTATTTTAATATTTGAATGTAAAATAATTCTATTATTTTTATATTAATTAAAATAAATTATTAATATTTTTTTTATTTATGAATTATAATTCTAATATTATTATATTAATTAAATCATTTATTAATATTCTATTATTTTTTATTTTTGAATTATAATTCTATTATTATTATAATAATTAAAATAATTTATTAATAATTTATTATTTTTATTTGTGAATTATAATTCTATTATTATATTAATGAAAATAATTTATTAATAATTTATTTTTTTTATTTTTTTTATAGTATTTGCGACGGGATACTATGCCTGTCACAAATACTAGTATTATTAATAGTTTTTTATTTTTTTTTAAAAACAGTTTTTGCGACGGGATATTATGCCCGTCGCAAATACTAGTATTATTAATAGTTTTTTATTTTTTTTAAATAGTTTTTGCGACGGTACCGTCGCAAAAACTATTTTAAAAGTTTTTTACAAAAATACGGAGTACTATTTGCGACGGGGAGAATGACCGTCGCAAAAAACGGCTTTAGCGACGGGCCCGTCGCAAATAAGTGTTGTTGCGACGCCGTTTTCAGCAAAGGGCTATTTGCGACGGGCCCCCGTCGCAAATGCCCCGTCGCAAATATCTCAATTGATTAAATTTATCTCACTTTTCAAATATGATATATTTTAAATGACTAATATTTATGTTATTCAATTATAGATGACATTCAATTTTAAAGAAACAAAATCATTTAAGAAAATATTTATTACATTACCAGTAATTCAATGGAGGGATTTCAAAACAAATTTGACTAGAAACTAAGTGTTTAGAAGGAGACAAAATGAAATCCCATGACTCAAGTATCTGTTTTTAAATGAATATACATCGAAGAAATTGTTTTCCTCCCGACATGATGAAACATTTCAAGTATGATAATTATATTATATTATATTGTAAAATTTATTATATATATACCTAATTACTTATTATTTTACTTATTATATAATAGTCTGCGAGGAAATCCCATCAAGACATTCAATTTAAAAATGTATACCCTCGTATTTTATCACATAGAGGGTATCATTTATTAGAGAAAAAATGATTGAGTAAAAGTTTAAAACACTAAGATCTCATTCCACTACTTGTTCTGATGATGTCCAATTCGGTCCTCTATCTCCACCCACCCACCATGAGAAATGGAAACGAGAGAGAAGAATAAAAAATAAAAAGTATCTTTTCAAGAAATCTAAGGAGGAAGCTGAAATAATTATAAGTAAATAATTATTATTTTTCAAGAATTTTTTAAATTTATAAATTAACAAAAATAATATACAATTTTAGTTTTTCATTTTAGGATAAACTTCATTAGAAATCGACACAGGGCACTTTTATGCCTAAGGGTAGGGTAGATATCCTATCCAGTTCGTTAAGAAATCTTGAACACCATGGCCCCATTAGAGGATATGAGGTGGGTGTTAGTATTTAGAAAGCTTTTGTCATCAAATTAAATAATCAAGATACCTAGAAATCAAATCCTTAAAAGATCAACTAAAATATATAAAACAGTCCATAGGAGATCAAATTCAAGCAACTGTGCAGCATGATAGGTCAGAAAAATTGATGATATAGTCATAGTCTGCATAGCCTGCCTAGCCTACAAAACCTTCCTAGCTTGCCTACTCAGATCCTCCACCTCCCTGCTCAGACCCAACCTTATACTGTGATTTGTATACAGGAGATCCTGATGTACATATTTTAGTTTTCAGAATCGTTCATTTTTTATGGGATTTTTTACATCACTAGCCTATTCAGATGGGTTAGGTTAGAGTATTGGTACATGATATTATTGATCCTACTTATCTTCTACCATTCCTTACCATTGAGGTTACCATTGTGGGGGATTGTATGAGTCATGTTTTACTTTTTTCATCTAGTCTTCTTCATATTTCATACGAGACATGTGTTTTTCTAAACATTAATTAAAAAGGATTGAAAATTACTTGTAATGTTTTTTGATATTTAACTTATATAGGAGTATCTAAAATCCAAATAAATTTTATAAAGGAAACAAAAGGTTTGGAAACAAAAAAGTATAGATCCTTCATATATTTCTAATAGGATAGAAAGAAAACCTCAGGTTTCTTCTTCCTTGTCTAATATCTATGAGTTTCGGATGTTATTTAACATATGTGAAAGAGTCTATCAATTTATAATATTCTAAAATGATATCATGGATCTAATTAATTTGGAAGATCTCATCATTCCTTTATTGTAGTTATTTTCCATGTAAGTAAATTGACTTTTCAGTTTTCATTTTTTAAAATAAAGATGGTTTAAATTGACTAACTAGATTATTATTTTAATTAGGTATCTAGACACACTGTTTGTTAAGAATGACAGCATAGGAATTTATAATTTTATAGATCCATAATTCATTTCAATGGTTATTCTATATGTGTCTAATGAAAATAGAGAGGCTTATATATGTGATAGGTTATTAATGAAAAATATTGGGTGTTGGTTTTTTTCATTTCTTGTTGGGTAATAATATAAAGATAATTTTGAACTAATTTTCAATAAAATGTTATTAAATGTGTAATTTTTGTATTGTATAGGGTAATTGGAAGTTAGGAGTATTCTGCCAAAGTGAAAAATACATTATATTGGTTTTACTCTTTATTAGGTTGTGTTTGTAGAAATTTTCCACCAAATTAGAAAAATAAGTTTATTTGGTTTTTATAAGCTCATTATTTTTAATTCTCAATGTTTATACATTTATTATTATTTGATATATATATAAATGTAGGTCATGGAAAAAATTTAACAAATATCACTTTTCAATAGCAAAGAAAATTTAATCAAAAAAGTGAAATTAAAGGTAATTATTTTATATATTAGATATTATTTTGATTTTTTTGATATATATATATATATATATAAACTTAATTATGAAGTTAATGTTTTATTAACTATATTTTCATCATCAACAAGGATATATAGAATGTGGTTATTTTGTTCTACGATTCGTGTATGAGATAATCAAAACAGGGGTAATGACATATTTTGATCAGGTTAGTCATATTAATTATTTTATATTTTCTATCAAATTATTCTATTTTATAATCTTATATCATTAAATGTTATTTTAGATGTTCCATGATGTCTATTTTTACAGAAAAGATGAATGTGACTATCTTCAATCATTGTTTGTGAACTATTTGTTAAGTGTGATTACGATTTGAGGTATATATATTCTAATGTTTCTAATTAGTATTACATTTTCCTAATTACAAGTGTTCAAAAAATAATTCTTTTATTATAATAGGTGTTTTAACATAATTATATCAAATTAATTCTTCTACAATAATGGTTGGGTAAAAATATCTCAAGGAAACATTACAGCATTTTTGGGTTGATTGTGTTTGTTAAAAAAGAATATTTTGAAGGTATGTTGTGTAATACAGAGTTATTGTTGACTATTAATGTTGACAAAGATCCAAGATGAAGGAATGGATTCCCTGGAAGCGGTATAATAAATTTCATACATAAGGTGACGCCGTTTCCCAGTGTTTTCCAAATTTTTGGGGTCCAAAATTTTGAGTTTGTCAAAGCATCATGAAAATTAGATTTTCTTGAATATATTATAAAAATATTGTAAATGCTTGAATTTTGTAAATATGAGCTTCACGAGTTTTGTTTCATGAAGGATCAAAGAATTATGATGGTGATCTTTTTGATTACGAAATCATCACAAAAATTGGATTTCTGTGAAGTCCTAGTAAAAATATAAAAAATGCATGAATTTCACGAAGACTCGATTTTTGCAAAGGGTGATTCTCGAAGGCACAAAATTTTTCGATGGTGATCTCCATGATTACAACAATCATCACAAAAAGTGGATTTCCATGAAGGCTAAGTCAAAATATGGAAAAGGATTAAGTTTCATGAATAAAACCTTTTCTCGAGACATGAAGGTTTATGACAGTAGTCTCCATGGTTACGAATAGGCTTCACAAATACCATGATGGTTTTTAATGGAAATTTTTATGGTTATGAAGAGAATCATGAATGGGAAATTTTCGTGGAGCTTCGTGAAATGGGGAGTGTCACGAAGTAAATTAGGGATATTCATGAAATAGTGATGACGTGGCTGGAAGGATTTGGAATCGGTGGAAATGACTATAAATAGGCCTATACCCCCTTCAGAAGAGTATCAATACTTAACAAAAATATTATGGCTCTAGATTCACGAAGGTGTTTTGAAAGGTGGTATGAAAATACATTCGCGATGGCTTTTAAAATCCAATCGAATGTTCTGAGCTTCACAAAATATGATTGATTAATTAAGGCTAAGTAAGAATTGGGGAAAATATAGAGCTTTACAAAGGTTATAAAATCCAACTGAATGTTTTTAGATTCATGAAAGTAAATACGTTTTGTGAATATTGTTTGATCTTCATGAAGGGGCTTCGTGAAGAGAGAATTTCGTGAAGGCAGTGCGCATCATGAATAATATTGGAATGGGGTTTCCCATTGAATATATGGTAAAGTGATATTCATCAGTGGATGAATATTGGACTTCAATAGAGAATATACATACAGTGGAGGATACATTCATTTGAGATAAAAAAGGGACATAAAATTCTATAAACTATGACTGGATCCCTTCCAGTGTAGTGAGCAAAAAAAGAAGAAGATGGTGATCATTTACATCAGTAGTGAACCAGATAAAGAGACATAGGGAGTGACCCTTGGGAATTCAGTGAGAAACCCCTAAATCTTATAATTTAATTGAGCCTAGGCATATAATTGATCTATCCTGAACCTTGTGATTGGGAGTGAGATTTAGTGGATTTGGTACATTGGCACATTTTTGTTGTATGCTCCTTAGATGTAGCCCAGTTAGGGTGAAACAAGTAAAAATATTTGTGTCCATGTGATTTAATTCATTCATTACATTCAAATAATAATCATAAGATAGAGAATAAAAGTAGATATCAGCATAAACACACATGGGAAAACAAATTGACCCTTATAATAAAGAGGTCAAGATCTAGTGGGGCCTGAGGAATTTTGAAATAGAATATCCATACCCTTATTCACCCCCTCTCAAGGTATCTAGTCCCTTCTTGGACCTAACAATTACTATCATATGGAAGGTTTATTTTATCATATTTTTTCTCTAACTTGGTTTAGTTGATTTTTGATGGTAAAGATTCAATCTACTCTTATCTTGGTGTGCCATTGAAAAGGGAAGAAATTCAAAAAAGAAGCAGAAGTCAAGTGGTACTCCACAGTGTGGAAGTGTCTATAGAAAAAGTGTGATTAAGTATAAAAAATCCAATAGATTACTAAAGAAAGGTTTGAATGAATCAGATAGGTAAAATTTAGACTCGCTTAATGATTTTGTAGGAATGAGTGAAGAACTTGACATTCCAAGTGATGTTGAAACTACTGATAACGAAGAAACTTCAAGAAGGAAAAAAGTAGTAGTTTTCCATGAAATAAAGGAATTGGATCAGAAATTAATGAAAAAATTAAATATAAAGATATCAGAATCCAAGCACTGGAAATTTAGGTCAACAAGCTAAGAGGCTTAAATCAAAGGCTTATTGATGTGGCTACTCATCCGAGGGAGAAGAATGATTCCCAAGATGAAGAACTACAAAAGATTTCTATAAGGATAGAAAAAACAAAAGTTTATGAAAATGGAGGGAATCATAATTCATATGAAATTTATAATCTTAAAGATAGAAACGATGATATTACTACCCAACTATCTTAACTAGTTTAGAATAACGAAAGACTACCACAAGAGAATGCATGCTTTTCTGATTCTATTTCTCAAGAAAATTTTAAAATAAAGGAGTAAAGTGACATGGTGTATAATCTCACACATGAATTTGAATATAAGATGAGTAGTGGTAAGAATATCAAGACATTACTAAATGCTCAACTTGAATCAAGAGATATGAAGATTCAACAAATAGGGGAAGAACTAGATTTAGTGAAGAAACAAGTGGATAAATCAAATGCCAAAGGAAATCCTAAAATGAAGGATGCCTTGCACTTATTATTATATTATCCTTCGACAGGTGATGATGAAATGATATGAAAATATACTATTTATAAAGATAAATAAGAACATGTTTTCCCATCTCAAAGTCTATATAGTTTGTGAAAATATGGTATTGGGTATTAGGATCTCCCTCCCATGAATGATAAGAATAAAGTTGTGAAAAGTTTTAGAGATAATAAAAATCTTCTAGGTGCTATAGACAGGCCTAAAATGCATTTATAAGAAGTACTTATAGCATGTTTTATTTTTGTGGAACACATAGTAAAACATCATGATTTTTCTAGACGCTCTGGAATATATTTCATGCTATGAAGATAGAAATATTTATAAACATATGAATAAGCATATGCTTATTTAAAAATGTAAAAGAAAAGTCTCATAGAAAAAAGAAGTTGTCAAATTCTATTACTGTGGAGGATAGGGGTACAACATGAGTATGTTTCAAGAATCCCAAGCACTCAACATCATAATAATGACTCTAGATGCATCAACATCTCATCTGAGAAATAATAAAAAGAGGTATTCATTTAGTGGAAGATGATTTATATGTTCTAGTCATGGGAATTTAAAGAGTCGTTGCAGTAAGAATAAATTAGAGAAGTAAAAGGAACCCAAAAGGATATCCCTAGCACAAGAAGTGTAGAATGAAAAAATCCTATACTGGAACACAACATGGTAAGTTAAACACTAGGTTTATAACCTCAGGGGAATCACAAGGATATCAATGAAAGGTGTACAAATCACCTCCTATGTTACACTCTTAACAAATCCCTTTGAATGAATGTGAAAAATCCTAGAAGAAAAATATAGGATATTCTTCAATTGTGATTATGAAGAATGTAAATTCATTGGAAAACTCAACCCCAATATGAAAGGGTGGTGTGACTCAGACAACTGATAAAAGAAAAACGAACAAATAATTTCTTGGAAAATTCACATGTCATGCCACATGTAGAGAATTGAAGGAAATAGAAATATATCTCCAATGGAAGAATAATAAAGAGTAGATGAATGGTGAAGATATTCCCATTCAGAGAAATAATCTTTAAAATGGCCTTTTTGTGAATCATTAAAGAAGAAAATCTATACTTGTGGTTTTAAACCCCAAATTTTGAAAAAGGAAATCCTAAATAATATGCATTTCAGAAAAAGATTTAGCATGTGAGTAAAGAATACTTAGTCATATGGAAAAAATAGTTGAATTTGGATAGGCTGTTAGAACAAGCACAAAAACAATACAATGATTTGCAAGAAAGTATTAAAGGGTTGATCAATCAGGATTGACTACAATCTTCCTCTTGAAGATTCCAAATACTCCCCTCTCCCTATGTGTTTAAATTATATTAACTAATGTTCATGTGTTTCAAGTGTTTAGGTAGATAAAATCGAAGGGGAAGTCACATCAAAAGATGCAAAGTAGTGAAGTGATGTGATCCAGAATGTCAAATAATTCAAATCAGTTATCAGAGTTGAAGAATAAAATAATTTATTGAGAAAAATGGATAGGGACAATGTTATTAACTTTATCTCTTGTTTCCTACATCAATTTAAAACTCATTAGGCAATTTGGTTTTGTTTATGGATCATTTATAAGTTTCATATGTGAAAAAGGATGATTTGGAAGAAGATACTAATGATGATAAGGAGGAATTAAAATCTATATCAGTATGGAAGCTAAAGAACATAGCTAAAATAGAAATACAGAACATCCTTGGTGATCAGAAAGTTCCAGTGCAAACAAGGAGGATAAATACTAAAATAAGGATTGTTTTTAAGGGTAGAGCCTAAAAGTTTTGAGGAAGTATCTAGAAATGATGAATCTGATGGATACCCAAATTAAACTATCATGGGATGATGAAGGAAAATCAGTTAATGTCATAGAATATAGGCAGATCATTGCATGTTATTTGCACTTAACAGTGACATGATTGTATATTGTCTTTTCCACATGTCACGCAGTGAGATATCAAAGTAATCCCAAATAAAGTCACATGCTTGTAGTGAAAGTAATATATTTTATATCAATGGTACTGTGGATTTCAGTTTCTTGTATGATGAAAAATCTTAGCATGAGTTATTGGGATATACAGATACAAATTGGTTCGGTTTAAGAGATGATAGAAAATCAACGTCAGGAGGTGCTTTCTATCTTAGAGGATTGTGTATCTCTTGGATGATAAAGAAATGATATTGAACTTCATTGAGAACTGAAGAAGCAGAATATATTGTGTCCACTCATAAATGAACATGGTTATTGTGGATAAAGTCGTATCTTGAGGATATGAGAGCTGAAGTGAAATCTCCGATCAGCATCCATTGTGATAATTCAAGTGCTATAAATCTCAGAAAAAATCTCATCTGTCACTTAAAAGACAAATCACATTGAGATAAAATATAATTTTATAAAGGACAATGTAGAGAAAGGGCTTGTGAAGTTGGAGTATGTTCCTAAAAACCGACAGGTTGCAGACATTTTGACAAAGGCCTTACCCAAAGACGCATTTGAGAGACATAAACTGGCTCTTGGAGTTCAGTTGAATCCACACACTTGAAAAAGTTTGGATGCGGCAACACCCTCTCCAAAAGGTATGGTGTGTTTTTTCTAATGTAATGATATGTTTTCCTTACACTACTACAGAACACAAAATATTATTCTTTAGGTTCATTGAAAAAGGTGTACAAATTGTGAAAAGGGAGATAAAATGTGAAACGAGGAGAAAATTGTTTAGTCAAGACATTGGGAGAAGCTGACAGGTGGAGAAATGAGAAAGGGGGAGTAGTGAGATAGGGGGAGTATTAAATCAGATGATGTTAGAGGTGATTGATCAAAGATTATATATCATGATATTTTAGTTTTGTGATGAAAGAATAATATTGGTTTTGGAATGAAATGAAGTGTTTCATTGATGAACTTTGCATGCTACTCTTGTTTCTCACTCCAATATTTTCTCATGTGAGGTTAGAGGGTGTGTTGAGTAAGTCTTTGATCAAAATCTGAATCAATATAATAGAATGGTGGTATAAGATAGAAGAGGCTTCAATGAGTAATCAAATTATAAAAGAGTTTTCAATAAACCCAAAGGGGGAGATTGTTGGGAAAAATCCATCAAGGTAACATTGCAGCATTTTAGGTTGATTGTGTTTGTTGACAAATAAAATTTTGAAGGTATGTTGTGTAGTCCAAAGATTTTTTTGACAAGGAATGTTGAAAAAGATCCAAGATGAAGGAATGGATTCCCTCAAAGAAGTATAAAAAATTTCATAAACAAGGTGACATCGTTTCCAAGTGTTTGCCAAATTTTTGGGTTCCAAAATTTTGAGTTTGGACAAGCATCATGAAAAGTTTGTTTTATTGATGATCTCACAAAAAAATGGTGAAGGATTGAATTTATTGAAGATGGGATACACAAGTTGTGTTTTTTGAAGGATCAAATAATTATGATGGTGATCTTCTTGATTATAGAAATCATCACAAAAAGTGGATTTCCATGAAGTCCTAGTAAAAATATAGAAAAACCATGAATTTCATGAAGACTATATTTTCATGAATGGTGGTTTAGGAAGGTGTAAATTTTTTTATAGTGTTCTCCAAGAATACAACAATCATCGCAAAAAGTGGATTTCCATGAAGGCTAAGTAAAAATATGGAAAAGTGTTTTGCAAAGAATAGATTTTCACAAAGGATGGTTCATGAAGATTTGAAGGTTTTTAACACTGGTCTCCACAATTTAGAATAAGATTTAAAAACATCATTAATGTTTTTTACGGTAATCTCTATGGTTTTTATGAGCTTCTCAAATAAGGGAGCACCATGAAGGAAATTCGAGATCTTTGAGAAATGGTTATGACATGGAAAAAAGGTTCGTGAATCCGTCAAAATTCCTATAAATAGGCCTCTACCACCTTCATAAGTGCAGCGAGACTTAAAAAAAATCTTACGGTTCCATATTCACGAAGGTGTTAGAGAATTTGGAATGTGAAGATATTAATGAAGGATTTAAAATCCAACCGAATTCTTTGAGATTCATGAAATAGGATTGCTTCTCAAAGGCTAAGTGAGCTTTGGGGAAAATATAGAGCTCTGTGAAGGCTATAAAATCCAACTAAATGTTCTGAGTTTTGTGAAAGTAAATGAGTTTTATGAAGACTATTTGATCTTCATGAATGGGGATTCACAAAGAACTCTGTGAAGGGGATTTGCGAAAGAGGTATTTTGGTGATGGTAGTGTGCATCATGAATAGTATTTGAAATGGTTTACCCAGTGAATCTATGGTAAATTGATATTCAGTAGTGTATGAATATTTCACTTCAATAGAGAATCTACATATAGTGAATGATGCATTCATTTGAGATAATGAAGGGAACTATAAGTCCATAAACTGTGAGTGGATCCCTTCCATATCTATGTGTAAAAGAAGGGGAAGATGGCGATTCTTTCCATCGGTAGTGATCTATAGAAAGAAACATAGGGAGTGACCCTTGGTAATTCAGTGAGAAAACCCTAAATCTTGTAAAGGCAGTGATCCTGGGCATAAAAGTGATCTATCTCTAACCTTGTGATTGAAAATGATCTTTAGTGGATTTGGTACATTATTAAATCACTGTTTTATGCTCCTTGGATATATCCTAGTGAGGGTGAACCAAGTAAAAATCTATGTGTCAGGGTGCTTGCATTCCTACATTAGTTTCCAAGTATCATCATAAGATAAATAAGAAAACAATAGATCAGTATAAACACACAAGTGTAAACAAAGTGACCCTTATAATAAAGAGGTCAAGATCTAGTGGAGTATGAATAATTTTGAAATAGAATATCCATACCTTGATCCCCCCTGGGTTTCTATGCCCCTTTTTACTTAATAATAACCAAAAACAATCATGTTGTAAATTTCATATATGTGTTTTTTTTAATTTTACTTTATAATACGAAGAAATTGATAATTTTTTGATTAACTTGCCAAAATTATGTATGTTTTTATAGATTCTTAGTCATTAATAAATGTTGTTTGATGGTTTTATACTATTTTTCTATTATAAGTGTTCTTCTTTTTTATGGGGTGTAATATTTATAATTTTCTAAAAAAATTATCTTTTGTTGTCAATTTTCATAAAAACCGATGTCGAATAATTTAAAAAAAATCGAACAATTTTCAACATCAGTTTTTAGACAACTGACGACTAGAACCTTATTTTTAATGTCACCTTTATAGACATCGGTTAAAACCTGATGTTAAAATTGAAAAAAAAAACAACGCTAAATCATTTTTTTCACTAGTGTATTAATGTTTCTTTTTCATCCATGTATTTTGTCCCCTTTTTAGGATATACGTTATATGTCCTATTTGGTTATTGTTTATCTCTAACATATTATGCATGATTTATTTATCTTATGATAGATTCAATTGTATTATTTCCCTTACTAAGCATCCGATCTCACCCTTTATTGTATTTTCCTTTCCCTAGGAAAAAAAAGGGATCTATCAATGATACCAAGGATTATCTAAAATAAAAAATAACATTATAATTCTAATTTTTATGTTTTATTTCATGTTTTTAGATTTCATGTGAGATTCATGTATGTATACAATCTCCCAATACTAAGAAACTATTTGATCCATCAAAATTTAATCCCTTGTATTTTTTGACAATGTAGTAAAATAACTACTGGATCCGAGTTACTAGAGTTAGGGTGTTATATTTAGGATGTAGAAGAGTGGTTTGTGTTATGTATTATTATAGGTAAACTTTCAAAATTCTCTAAAACTCTAAACATAAAAGGTAATGAGAATTTTATTTTTGTAATATATATTATGAAACATATAATTATGGGATGGCGATATCTAGGACTTTAAAATTTAGAATCATTTTTGAATTATGGATTAAAGTTAAATTATTATTTTATTTATCATAAAAAGTTAAACTGATTTCCTATTATATCTAACTTATTATAGTGAAAATATGGTTTTGAAAATTTCTAAATTCCTCTCAACTTGTATTTTCTTCTTAAAATATTTTATATATTTTTTATCATAAATATTTACTTTATTCATTTTCTTAAATTTCTCATAATATGTTTTTTATTATATATATTCACTCTCTAACTATAGTGTGATATTTAATTACCCATTTAAATTTCATGTTTTAGATTTTGGATTAATTTTTGTAAAAAAAATTTAAAAATATTAAAAGTATTACCGCTTTCCTTAAATCAAATAGAAAATTTGAAGCTGCATTAAGAGTTAAAAAACATTAAATTTTTTCTTACAAATCCAATTACAATTTTTATTATAATTTATTTTTATACCATTCACATTAACATCGATGGAGATATTATCAATCATGGACTCATAAATTAATTATTTCATATATACCTTATCTTAAATTTCATTGGTATTTTCAAATAATTCTTATTCAATTTTATTTATTAGTGTTGTGAAACCAAAATACCAAGTGATTACATGTAAAAAATTATAATCAAGAATATTGTATAATGGATCTAACTACTATGTTTTTTTTTTCTTATCTTCCTTTAAGAAAATTGGTTTTGGAACTAAATATTTTCTTTGTGTAATACTATTCCAATTTCTTAATATTTTACTAGAAAAAAGGGCTATCAAACCATGGATCTCGAAGAAGAGTTGGTGGGAATAATGTGTCAAGTGGTTGAGTTTGTGAAAAAAAACTATTTTATGATGGATAATTATAAGTTACAATGTTTCCACTATTTAATCATTTTTTCATTAAATAATTAACATGGCATTTTTCCTTTAGTATAATTAAAAAATATATTTTTACTTTATTATAAAAACATTAGGTACAAAATCGAGATTGGAGATATCATGATAGTGCATGTTATCGAGGTAGAGTTGCATGACTAAATTTAATAAATAGTGAATTTATTAGATGTTCATGATGGATTGATATTTATTCATAATTTTTCAATCAATAATCATTGAACCTTTGAGATTTTTATTTTCTTCGATTGACTTGATAGTTTAGAGCGACAATATTATACTAATTTGTCTTGTTAATTAATTAAAATATTAATATGTTGGTCTCTCAAAAGTGATAGAGGTTAGTGATTAATTTATCTAATACCTCGTTCAGTTGTTTCATAAATGAACTTGTTTAATGGTATTCAATTAAAATTTCACCTATATAATTTTAGTGTAAATATAATTTATAATAACTTGGATAATTTAAACATACCTTTATTATTATTATTTTTGAGATAGAGTTTGTCTAAATTAAATATTCTTATTTCCAAATAGGGGGATGAGGTACAAATTTTGATGGTGTTATTATAACACCCTTACTATAGTAACAAATATTTGATTCTTATTTTACTACACTAGAAAAAGATAAAAGGGGTCACATCTTAAAGGATCTAATAGTTTATTAGTCCTGGGAAACTATATACATACATGATTCTCACATTATATTAAAAACATGACATATAACTTAATATTTTAGTGTGAAATTTACCATTTAGTATATTAAATCCCTAAAATAATTGAAAAATTCTTTCCTGGTAACCTAAGGAAAGGAAAACATAATAAATTTTGATGTCAGATGATCAGTAAGGGAAAGTGTAGAACAGAAGTTGTCATACGATAAATGAAGCATAAATAATATGGTAGAGACCAATAATAATCAAACATGTAATATAACTAACATTATAAAAAGGGGACTAAATATATGTATGATATAGCAACATAAATAATCACATGGATAATAAAAACTATTTTTATAATGATATAATTCATAATTTCGGAAATCATAATATTACCATAAAGGACTCATTTCATTAAATCATATATAAATAAGTAAATAGTAATCCAAATACCCAAAATAGTCAATATCATGAGACTTACCGATGCATGTAGGGGATATAAATGGTCCCTAACATAATATATTAAGTCTAATGAATTAATTATATGAAATAATTCAATAAATATTCAATACATAATCAACAAAAACATTTATATTGAAAAATTATCTTATGAAATGTTAATATTATACCTAGTTAATAAATAGAACAACATGATCATAATCCATATAGAATAATCTGTTTGATGTTATCATTTGATTATATCCCCATTAAAACATAATATTCATCTAGGGATATTGATATATATGAAAATAATTTTAAAAGATCATAGGAACATTTCTTAAATAAAATGAACTTTTAATTTTGACATAACTTATTCAAAATATATAAACTTATGAAATATTAAGAAAATCATTTTATTTTAAAGTAACCATAGAAACATATAAAGTAATATTATAGGAAAATAATATTCTTGGTGGTAGGAAAGGATATTCATGTAGAAGTATTAAAATGATGATTCAATTCACACCTTTTGTAAAAACATCCACATGTGGGAAATCACAAAAAGATTCCTTTTAAACCTATTTATAAAAAGTAAAACATGGGTAAAAATTAAAATAATAAATAATTAGAGAATCTTAAAAACATTATTGAAAAAAAAATTAAAGGAAATTTTTACATGTAAGAAAATGATTCCCAAGCGAATAGAAAATCAAAGTCGGTTTTCATTAACATAAATTCCAAACTTTTTAGATCATAGATAGAGGAAAATAAAAGGAAAATTTTCTATTTATATAAATAAAAATAGGAGAATAAAATATATATGATTTAAAATAGAAATATTATATAATTCCCCCAATGTAAAATTAAACATATATAATCCTGAATAAGGATGAAATTATGAAATAAACCCTTACCCTAGGTTTTACTTGCTTCATAAGTGATTTTAAACTCTGGTATAATAAATTTAAATTTATTATACTAATATAAAATAATCAAATTCATACTTATAATACCATACATGGTTTACTTAAAATATATTCTCACCTTTTCATTAACAATATTTCATTATTATCATTATTTTAGGTGTTAACTGCTTCGTTTTTCTTATATGTTTCGATTTGATGGTTATGGTCCTTACATATTGATCATTATTTAATCATATAAATAATGTTAATAATGATATAAATATATTATATACCCATTATATACATATTTATAATCATCCAAAAAAATGAATAGGAAATATGAATATCATCTCTTTGTGGAGGTAGTAGTCCACACATTTGCACGAGGGACGTTATCATTTTTTTAACGGTTGGAAGGGTAAGAAGGTAAATGATGTATCCTATTTAAATAATAATATTTATGTCATAAATATAATATATATTCATTAATTTTATTTTTATATCCATCCATGTAAAGTGGTTATGAAAGATGAATTACGTCGCTACATAGAGATGATTGGTCATACGTACGTATGAGTGATGTTTTCATTTCCCATATGATATAAAGAAGGAGTAAAGTAATCTAGGAAGGTTTTTGGATAGTTATTGGATATTCAATAGTTTTAAAATTTTGTGAATATAGGAGAAGAATAGGTTTCCATTTATAAGTGAGGGGAGAGACACACGTGGAATTACATAAAACATTTAAATAATATAATGTCATTTTCTTCTGAAATTGGAAAAAATTGAAAATAATTATAATTTAAGTTAATATAAGGTCTAATTATATTCAACCAATAATATTTGGATAGTTTTATGTTTAATTTTTACCCTTATCTCATAGTTTAACCCCGTTGTTAACCCAAACAATGGAAATAAATTTTTACTCCTTTCATTATTCATTATGACCAAATGTTAAGATGGAATTATTAAATAATATTAATTATTCTAATTAAAAATAAGTAATATTTTTTTAAAAATATTTTTTTAGAAGTGACGTTAATTAATTTTAATATAAGTGCGCAAAACGTAACGAAACCCATTTTTAGAAAAATGTTTCTTTTGAGCATAAAAATGATTTCATAGAAAAATAAAGTTTAATGTTGATTAAAATGGAATTAATTGGATTATTTTAAATATAATTAGACATATTTTTCTAAAACCAAACCAAAACATAAATTTACCTTATAAATACTTGATCAAAATAGAATAACTAAAGATAATATTTATCTTAACAAAAAGATTACTTAGATTTAAAAAATGTTAATTAGGTATTTATAATTTAAAAATTATATTTTTATATGTATTATATTACTTAATTAATATATATTTGTTCTATAAAAATTTTAATAAACTTTAAATTTATTTTTATATCATTACTATGTCATAAAATTGATTGTTTTTTGTAAAATCGGTATTTTCACTATTCACCAAAAAATCAACTATTTTAAAAAATATTAAAAATTAACCCTAAGATAATTAGAACATGAATTATTCAAAATTAAATTAAATTAATCCAATTCAATTTAAAAAAATTGGGAATTTGGGTATTAATCACATTCTTGAATAAAGAAATGTGCATTATACTATTGTTTATTTATAAAGAAAAGCTTGCTTACTATAATTGAATCTCAAGTGTTACATTGTTACACCCTTACAAAATATAATACTTGAAATTTACAAAATATAAACTCATGAAAATATATGGGTAGTTATTTATCATAACTTCTTCAGTTTACCACATTTCCTCTTTTATATTATTATTTTTCTAAATTGTCTTTTCCAATCAAGACATCTGATTCTGCAACACTTTTTCTCTAGTGTCAAGAATATATATATACTCTTCACAGAAAGATAAATTAGGTTCCAATTAAATTTACTTATAATTGAGCACAATAATTTGGTTTGTAATGTACTTTCTCAAATAATAATATATAAAACACATCATGAACTTTAGAGAGGCTAGAAAGTGTATCCCAACGGTAAGTCAAAGATCCTGTTATTTCAAGAATTTCAAAAGGCCTTATGTACCTAGGACATAGTTTCCCTTTATTATTGATTATTATTGAACCTTTATATAGATATACCTTAAAAAACATGATGACCCTCTTGAAATTATAAATCCTTCATTCAATTATCTACATAAATTTTTTATCATCATTGATCTGCCTTAATATGATTCTAAATAGTCTTCACTTCCACCTATTTCCCCTCAATAAGATTTGGTCCAAAAATATTCCTTTCACAAACTTCATAATAAAAATTTAGAGTATAAAACCTCTTATCGTACAATGCTTCATGTGGTATCATTTAAATGCTTTAATGGAAATTATTATTGTATTTTAATTCCACCATAGTTAAATACTGATACAACATAACTTGAAAGTCAAGTGAGTGCGACCAAAACATATCTTATAATGTATGATTAGTCCTTTCAGATTTCCCATCAGTTTTAGAATTATAGTTGATACTATATCAATGTTAAGATCCTTATGAATAATCTTTTATAATTTCAATATAAATCATGGATCAAAATCAGATACGATCAAAATTGGTCCACCATAAAGTCTCAAAACATCAATAATATTGAGTCACATAAGGGGATCAAGAGGTAGATCATCCCTTATAGTAAGGAAATGAATGGACTTTGTAAGGTGATCAAAAATAAACCATACGAAATCATTATTTTTAGGATTATTTGGAAATATAATGAGAAAGTCTATAGTAATATCATCTCATTTTCACATAGGAATAGGTAGAGGTCGCATGACTCCATTAGGATGTTTTCTTTTATCCAATACCTATTGAAAAACCAAGAATCGTGATACTTATTCTTCAATTTTTCCATTCATATTATCCTTCCAAAAATGTTCCTTCAAATCCTAATAAATTATAGAGAAATTTAATCTTTGAGATTCATCTAATAATTATATTTTCATCTCAGGCATGGATGGAACACATATCCCATTTCAAAATTTTAATATTCACGCTTCATAGATGAATTATAGAAACTTAACTTTATTCATGGATTCAATTTTATTTTAAATATACTTATCAACAAGATGGTAACTTTTTTTATATAATAATAATGGTTTAGAAATAATTTTGAATAGATGTGAAGTTTCCCCTTACTTAATGATTCCCATATCCAACTTTACCAATTCTATGAATATATGATCTTTGTAAAATCTCATTTTAGTCAAAACTACATGATATTTTTTATTTAATGCATCATTCACCTTATTTTACTTCTCATGGTGGTAGTGTATTGATCTATCATAATCCTTGAGTAGTTTTAACCATCACTTTTTCCTCATGTTGAGAACTTTTTCTAAGAATATATATTTCAAAATTTATGATCTGTATATATTTCATATATTACGACATAATAGAAATTCCACCAGATCATGAATGAAAATATTATTTATACTAACTCAAGATCATGGTTTTTATACTTCTATTCATAAATATTTAACCACATTTATTCATAGGAAACAACTCTATAATGTTTCATAAGGAAACACCCAAGTCCTTTATTTAATGCATCATTATAAATCAAAAATCTATCACATTCCATTAGTAAATTCAATATAAGTGAATTGACCAATATCCTATTTAATTATTCAAAAGGTTCCTTACATTTTTTTGACCATATGAAATTAAACCCTTTACTTTCAAATTTGGTTAACAAGTTATAAAGTCAAGTAACATTTTGAACAAATCATCGATAGTAAGCTAATAATACACAGAAGCAGTATACCTCAGTTATATTAATTGGCGTTGGAAATTCTATCACTTAATTTTTAATTTAAGAATCTACTAATATTTTATACTTAGAGAAAATATGGACAATAAAATAGAATTTTTGAAGCCATAAGATTCATTTGTAAATTTTATATATAACTTCTTTTCTATAAGAGTTTTAATATTTTCAAATGACTCTCATACTCATAATATATTTTATAATATATCATGATATCATCAAAAAATACCACAATTAAATTATCAAGATAATCCTTGAATATAATGTTCATCTAATCCATAAAAACATAGAGTGAATTATTCAATACAAAGGTAGTTACAATAAATTTGTATTGTCCATGCCTTGTACAAAATTTCATCTTCAGAATATATTCATTAATTACATGAAATTGGTGATTCCTATAGAAAATATAAATCATTGAAAAATATTAAGATCCATTAATTTGATCAAACAATTTATCAATGTGTGGGATAGGATACTTGTTCTTTATAGAAATAGAACTTATTTTCCTTTAATTAATGTACAACATCATAGATCTATCTTTATTCCTAACAAATGGAAGAGGAGAACCACATGGTGAAAAAATATAACATTTAAATCCCTTATCACATAAATCATATAGTTTTTTTTTGTTCCAATAATTATATTATAACCACCTTGTAGGGATTCTTTGATATTGGTTTTTCATCAGGGATGAGATCAATGGAAAACTCAACTTCACAGCTAGGTAGGTATCCATGAAGTTATTGATAAAATATATCAACATATTCCTATATGATAGGTACATAAATTATTCTAGTGATACATTTCCCATTAATAGGTTGTGTCTGGTCTTTTTCTTTAAGAATTTCATTAAGAAGTGTTACTGGATGTGGATTCAGATATGATTCAGATGATGTGGTCTCCCCTATGCTGATAAGGGATTCCCTAAATCCATCAAAAATCATAATCTCCTTATCTTAGAAATAAATTTCCTCATTATAATTTGAATTCCAATCCATGCTAAGGATTATATCAAATTGAACCATATATATAATAATCATGTTTTCAAGTTGGTTAATTTTATGTGTCATAATGGGGACTTACTGACATGTCCTTATTGTATTAAGAATTATACTAACATTATTGATTGAAAACTCCCTTCTTATAGTGATAGGGAAATATCTAATTTTATTGGAAAATATGGAAGATATAAAAGAGTGTGAAGATCCAGAATCAAATAAGGCATTATCTAAATTTTAAGCTATAATAAATGTAACATCCAATATATCTTTAGGAACTTCAACATCAGCTATAGTAATCTTAGAAACTTGGTTATTCTCCCTTAGATGTTTTTGAGGAAAATTTCATTGAAACTTGTTTAATTCATTAAAATAGTGCCCATATCCTTATATTTTAAGCATTAGACATTTGGGACTTCTTTATTTCCCTTACCATCATAATCTTGATCGTCTTTCTCTTCACACATGAAGAAAACTCCCATTACTATCAAGATTGTTCAATAGTGTTTCTTTCAATAATTATTAAAAGTTTAAAGTACCACCCTTACCTTCTTCTCTATCACCATGTTTCATTTTATAGAGTTCTTAGATACTCACTTCTTTTTTTTCTATTAAAATCATAATACTTGTGGAATTATTTCTCTATCATGATTGAACATGGTACTATATCCTCATATATTGAAAATTTAGGAAATACTAATTCCCTTAAATGTCTAGAATTTACCCATCAAATAAATGATCAATATTTCTCCTTAGATTGTGTGCATAATTAGTATCATGAGTTTTTAAACTTGTAAAGTTATCTCTATATTCATAAACATTTTTTCCTACCCTTTTCCTTAGATTAAATAATTGTCTCCCAATCTCACCTTAGTGCTCATGAGGAAAGTGTTTTTTGAATAACATCTTCATGAATGAATTCCAAACCATACTATTTATTTCCTCTAAATTTTTCATGTTCTAGATTAATTACCAATATTGATAAGAATCTCCGTTAAGGTGATAAACAACCATAATAGATTTATTTCTTTAACTACTTCCTAAAGTGAGATATATATTCTCCAAGGAATTGACCTAATACCTAGCTACTAATGGATAAGTTGTACCACTAAATGATGATGTTTTTTTTCACATGAATTGATCTAGCGTCATTGAATCATATTAGGGATTAGAACGATGCTTCATATGGGAAAGTTTATTTGTCATAACCTGATTCATATGCCAAATATAGTGGTATTTTTTTTAAATTTATCTCTAATTTCAGGTCCAACTTCATTGCCTTTACCAAGAGGGAAATCCCTACATATATTATGTGAATTAATATAGTTTACATTCCATCTTCTATGTGCCTTTTCTAAATATTGTAATATACTAAATTAGCTTATAACATTATGAATTTTAAATTATAGTATTTAATTATAAATCTAGTGCAACACTTAACATAAATTGAAAATTTATGCATAAATAATATCATAATTATAAACATAGTATCTTTGAAATCATAAAAATATTTTCAAAACATTCATAATGATTCATAAATAGTTCCTTAATCAACCAAATAATATCCCCTAGGAGTTTCTTGACATGTGTCTGGTCATAATCCCACTCATCATTCACTAGTGACGATTAAGTTAATACCCAATCAATCCATTTTAGAGTTTTTACCCCTAGGTTCATTTGTACCATAGTTGTAATCACATTCTAGTATCCATATAGGGATTTAATTTCTAGTAAAACCATATAATATCTACATTAACAAGCTATATAATATAATATTATACTCAGACTTATCCTTAGATATTTTTATAGGTTTATGATCATAGATCTATGTTTTTCAAATCTAGTTCCCAATTATTATACTAAACTTCCTTCAATGTTGATTATAACACCCTGGTTGTAGTTACCTAGATCTGGTGGTTTTTTTCTCTACAATTGAACAAGATACAAGATATCACATACTGAAGGATTTAATAATTTATTATTCTTGGGATACATGAAACATACATTATTCCCACATTACACTTGAAACATGAAATAAAACTTAATATTCTAGTGATAAATTTCTCATTTATTCTAATATATCTCTAAAATCAATCATGAATCCCTTTTTGGTAACCTGTGGAAAGGAAAACATAATAAAGAGTGATCTTAGGTGATCATTAAGAGAATGTGTGAAACACAAGTTATTATAGGATAAATAAAGTATTAATAATATGGGATAGATAAATAATAATCAAATATGCTATGAAAATAATATCATAAAATGGGAACTAAATCCATGGATGTAATAGGAACATAAATTATCAAATTGATAACAAAAACTAGTTTCATTATGAAAAAATTAATATTTTCAGACATCATTATCTTACTATCTAGGCATCATTCCATGACATCATACATAAATAGGTGAGTTGTATACCAAATACCCAAACTATGTTGTCACATGAGGCCTACTGATGTGTATAGGTGCTATAACAGGCTCTTTTAATCACATACTATATCCAATTAATTCATAATATGAAAGAAATGAATAACAATTCAATACATGATCAACATAAACATTTTAATTGAAAAACTAGAATATAAAATGTTTACATTTTCCCCAATTAATAAATATAACAAAATAAGCATAATCCATCTATAGTAGTTTGGTGGATAGTGTTAGTAGATTATATCCCCAATAAGTCATAAGATTTATCAAATTATATTGAAATATATGAAAATAGTTTTAAAATATCACTCAAACATTTCTTGAGGAAAATAGACTTTTCATTTTAAATTACTTATTTAAAATCCCAAAAAATCTAGAATACAAGGAAAACATTTTCTTTGAAAGGAACCATGGAAAATTTTAAAGGTGGATTCAAGGAAAATAAGATTCCTAAAAAATAAAAATTCATTTATGCAGTAATCATTAAAAAAATATTTTACTCACACCTTCGATAAAAAGTGACTCATTCAGAAAAAGACAAGAATATTCCTTTTAAACCTTTTCATAGAAAGAAAAATATGGGTAAAAATGACTTTAATCAATCATTGGTGAATAGTAAAATCATTTTTGAAAACATTTTAAAGAAAATGTCAGCATAGAATGAAAATATTTCCAATTGAATAGTAAGACAAAGTGAGTTTTTTGAAAAAAAAACTTCTATAATTTTGAGCTCTCAAAGAGAGGAAAATTAAATGAAAACTTGTAATTTATTGAAATAACTAGAGGATAAGAAAATATATGGGATTTAAAATAGAATGATTGTATAAATTCCCCAGTATAAACATAAACATAAATAATCTCGAATAAGGATGAGATTATGAAATAAACCCTCACCTCACAATTGAATTTCTTCATAAGTTATTTTAACCTCATATATAATAAATTAAAATTTATTATACTTATATAATAAAATAATATTAATACTTATAATACCATACATGTTTTACTTATAACATTTTATGACCATTTTATTAACAATCTCTCATTTTCATCATCATTTGGGGTGTTAACTACTTCATTTTTCATGTATGTTTTAATTCAGAGGTTATGGACCTTAAGTATTGATCATGGTTCCATAATCTCTAGAATATTTGATAATGGTTTGGTTAGATAAAATTTCTTTCTAATATATATAGGAAAACACCATATGGTTTGGTAGTGGAACATTAAATAACCAACACTACATGGTACATTCAATTACTATCGCCCTATAGAAATATGTATCCAATAAACCACCATCGCTTGGTCTATTTAAGTAGAGTTTGATTCCAAGATATAAGGGAAATAACCATATTGGTTGTTACTAGAAATTTAAGAAATTGAACTTGATAAATAGAGACCCACTAAAGGTCTCCACTAAGGAACAATATACCTCACTGGCCCACTAGGGTCACTCTATGTCCCATACACTAAGGGACTATATCATCTTCATTCTCATTGAGAATATCACCATAGATCCATGTGAACATCCATTAAAAGGGAATATATATATATAGTTCATACTGGCTAATTATAATTTCCCCAAGTACATAAATTGAAAAATGTTGTATGAGATTTTTTTGACACCATAAACAACTGAGCCTCTCACCAGTGATAAAATAACACATGCATTACCCTACATTTCATGTAAATCCTACTAACCAACAATGAGGCATGAGACGTGTCTTTACACTATGGTCCAAGAGTCAAACCCATTACTGGATTCTTACCAATATTCTAAGATGCAAAAACACAATATAGATCATAAATTTATCATGCATCTATGTGACCCACTCAAGGGGGAAATCATATATATCTATAATAGTGAAAACCAAGAACAAAAATCCTAAAGCCTTGGTAACCTGGAATTCCTACTAGTGAAGGTGCTCATGGAACACTAGAAATTTATCCATCATAGGCTCTGACACATTCCTAAAACAGTTGGATACCATGTACCAAAATATTAAGATAAAAAATAGCTTTGATAACACTTTTTAGGGTCCCAACATGGCTCATATAAATAGGAACAAGACCAGTTCTCCTTGTGACCTCGGGAACTTCTCCCCATATGCTAGAGGCTACCTTCTAGTAGTGGGGGTCTAAGGTGGTACTACTGGATGGACAGACCTCCTATATCATAGTGTGAAATAAAAGAATATTTAACAAATAATCATACACATTAGAGTATGAAAAGTGAATAGATAAACTGAACATGATATAATAAAAGGAAATATAGAAAAGTCTCGAATAGCCATGTCATACATACAACATCTGATCACCCATAGGGTTGGTCTCATATATAGAAACAAATAAAAGTCAAAAAATTAAAGGATTCCTCTACCAACATAGATCCATAACACATATCTGGTCTACAAAACTATTTCAAGAAACACCAAGCTAAACCTAATACTCTACACACGTGGCTCATCTTAATCATACAATCTTGGGCATTCACCTTATCCATCATGCATTTGTGATGAACCTAAAAGAAGATATGAGGTCTTCACACACTGAGGTGCATATATATGGGGGTGGGAAATAACTCCCAGTAGTTCACCCCCATTGCTGAACCTATGACCTACTTCCATAAGTAGATACTCATGAAATATGCCTATCCTAGTGATAAATTACTGTAAAAAATAAATAAACAAAATCACCTTCAATCCTCATGTTTGTGAGACCGATCATCTCAAACCTACTTCATAAATTTCTCATGTGTCTCTAAGCACATTTCATGATTGTTCCAACCAAAAATTTAGAACCACCCATCTGAGTGTGTTCTATAAGAGTATCATATACCACCCATATGGTTTTTTAATTATCTGAGGCATAATCCCTTTAAGTATCTCTACCCACCCCTATGGGATAATTTTTGTGTAATTGTAAGACCTAAGCATCCCATACCTAACTTATGGGTGTATTATCATTTGTTTATTATCTCATAAGAATCTCATCCATCCCCTGTGGGATTATTATCATATGGCCATAATCTCATAAGTATCACAGACCTGGGTAATTCTACTTGAAATCTCCATCCCAGTAAAATAGATCAACCCTTGCTCCAAATTCATGAACCCAGAACCAGTCTTACCACTATATACTAGAATAGTCTTGCCTCAAAAAATAGTAGGCCTATGAAAAATCATAATCCACAAGAGCCCAATGAAATATCCCTATTGGGATAGCATGTGATAACCAACTCTAATCCTCAATCAACAACATGCTTGAAAGGGAATCTAAAATAACTAATTTGACTTCAATGTCATTCGTAATAGTACTCATAACTACATAAAAAGAAGTAAAATCATACAAGTCGATCCTCGTCACAAGAGAAACCTCAGGGTAATACAATTACAATAAATACTTAGTCATCCTTCCCTAAATAAAACCCAATCCTTAGGTATTACCTCACCCAAAAATGGAATCTATAGTAACACCATGTCGCATGGGAATTCTCAACAGCCGACAATGGAATCCACTAATCACTTGATCAATAACCATCACGTAATGGAATACTCATGAGTAAACTCATCTCAAAATCAACTCAATAGCACCATTATCCCACAACATCAACCCATCTCAAAAATATTAAATGATTTTACCCTCAAACAATGGTTCTAAAACCTTAAGCAAGTGGTCTCGAACCTTGAGCAACCATGATAAAAATTCTCATTCCAGGAAATCCATGATTATCATCTTTAGTATCTATCAAAAGGAACTCAAAACATAGTAACTTGACATAATAAATCAAGGAATATCACCAAGCTCGTGGACTTAAATTGGGCTTCACATCTTACAACCCAGCCTGCTAGAGGATTCTGAATTCGAACCTCAAAAAATACTCCTAAAAATAATTTCCTAAATAAAAGAATCATGTAGACGGCATATAAATAAAAAAGGATTTAAATATTATAATATATATGAAAAAATTATCAAAATGGGATACTAATAACTCCAATTCTATCTTCAGGGAGAAAAACTGGCAAAACACACCACGAAAGGAAAGACACATGGTGTGCACCTCATTTATATGATGTGTTCCCCCAAGGGTCCTCCGGCTCATGTGCCACATCCCACATGGTGTGAACTTCTCTTAAGTACATGTCATATATACCTATTACATGAAATGTACCCCACATGGGGTGTCCATCCAAGTACCCCCCCCCCCCCCCCACACACACACACATAGGGTTTAGCCAACTAAAGTACATGAACAATGGGCATGTACCTTGCACGAGCTCTAGCCATGTTGCCTAAATGACCAAATTCTCCAACATAAGGTGTCTGGTCATTCCCCCAACCACACCTCGAGTCACCCTACATGATATTTCTATAATGGTATTTATCTTCAACCATTATCCCAAAAATAGAAACATAAAGTGTGTGACTCAAGAACACATGTCATGTGATCAGGTTTTCCTGAACAAAAAACCACTAAAATCACCCAAAACCTATGATTACTCCAAATAAATGCATAGATATACCCCCATTGGGTCCCTATAAACCCATATAACTATTCAAATTTTTAAAACTACAAATCTATGAGGATTATATAAAAAAGATTAAAACATCCAAACTTTGGGTGAAATCATTGAGGCTTCACTCTTGGATATGGAAGACACATCCACTGATGCTAGATCAGCAACTGAAAGAGATCCCATCACATGATCCCCTCTCTCTCTCCATATTTATATCATTATAAAAACCCCCAAATAGGGAATCCCCTTGATTATATTTATAAATTCACAGTGAGTATAAGAAAATAAAAGAGGGAAAAGGGAAAAGGGAAAAATGAAAAAGGAAAGGAAAATAATGGAAAGAAAAGAAAAGGGGGGTTCACCCCTGACCATGGTGCCCAAATCAAGATTATGCCTCACCTAAGAAAAACATCATATTTTGGACACAACAATAGAGTTAAAAACAAAATAAAACACTTTGTTTAAATATTATCATCCTTCATACATGCATGAATAAATTGATATTTAATTTATTAAATAAAAAATATTCTTCCAAAATTCTTACAGATCAGATTTCCACCAAACATCAATTCTAGTGTAAACACCCTACTATGGATCTAATGGAGGGGTAAAAAATATTTCCAACATCATATGGTTGGGTAAAATTACCACTATACCCCTCATGAGTATCTGAAACATAAGATTCAAAATTTTTCTCATTTTCAAAACCCATGAAAACATAGTGTTTTATAATCTCTCCACTATAACACTTATCATTCTTAAGAATTTGTGTTGGTAAACTAAAATTCATGATCTGACTCCAAGAATGGGTGAACATGATGCCATTTCAATTGTCCAATGACTGGTATTAGTACATTTAAAACTCTCCCAACATGAGAGACAATCAACTATGACTGATCTGATTCCACCCACCATAAGAGTATCCTTATTGTCACCTCATAACTGAACTCTATGTTCCACATCCAACACTACATCCATCACTGAATGCAATGTCTATACATGTCCAAACCGCTCACACTAGAGAGTTATCATGAAAACATCAACCCCACATTCCTATCTCACAACAAATGGAAACCTCTAATCTCATCATGACAATTAAAATAAGGATCACATCTTCCAACATCCTATGATCTGATCCTTACCATAATTATTTCCTTACACCATCCCTTGGGCGTTAGACTCAATATGTCCAATATGGTTACACTGCTCAAGGTTCCCCAAGACCTAAAAAACACAATAGTCCCACACATGGTCCAAATTGAACAATGAATAACCCCCACAAACATCCCCTCATGGAATAAGGATTTTCTCAAAAAGATTTACCAACCATAACCCTCCTCATGGTAGAGTGATTCCTCAAGAACCTGTCATGGAATCTCATGATCACAACATCCATAAAATAAGAACCTAGGATAACAGGCCTAACACATTGACCATGCTTCTCAAGTGGGCCAGTTCTAAAAAACTAGATCACCCACATCACTCCTCATCAAAATCGGGCACCTCACTTATGCAAAACTTAACCACACACTTAGCCACCATCTGATGTCATCCCAAATCATGAGCATCCACCCACACTCTCACCATGATCAGAAGCACCTCCAAAGTCAACATGGTTAGGCCCCCAACTAGTCCTACACTCAAAATCTCATCTTGATTCCAAGGAACTCTAAGTGTCACAAACTTCCAAGAACTATAAATCAAGGTGCCTCTCATTCAAAAAAATATCAAGGAATCAACACCCCTTCATCATCCCTCAATTGCACCTATCATTAAACAATATCAAAAGATATCATGTACCTATGATTCCTACCATAAAGGCACCAATAAACCCAAGAATACGCCTATGATGGGATTCCCTCAGTAATTATAAAATACCTGAATCACTAACATTGATCCACATCTCAAGGTATATAGGCCCCCCAGTTAGCCAAAAGGTTAGGTCTCAAGACAAAGGTCATAGCTCATGGGACAATCCTCATTACACCCATCTCAAAATATCATGGTAGCATATGTGCCAAACCACCCAATCTTAGGTATCATATACACACAACCAACATCTCATGCCAATTCAATAGCATATCTAGGAACTGAATGTCATTAAGCATCTACCTACAAGACTTCTCCCTCAAGAATCCAAACTCATCCAGGTTCATAAGTTTATAACGGTGTCATATGGGATGATCCATACTAAAGAAGCATTAACATGAGGAATTTTAGATAGAATTTCATTCTAATATATACATTAAAACATCATATAGGTTGTTAATAGAACTTTAAATAACCAAACCTATAGGGAACATTCAATAATATTCTCTCTATAGTGATTCATATCATGAGAACCACCATCGCTTGGTTTGGTTATGTAGAGTTCCATTCCAAGATATATGATAAAACACCATATAGGTTGTTGCTATAACTTTAGTAACTAAACCAAATAAATAGAAACCCACAAGGGGTTAACACTAAGGTACTATTTATCTCAATGATGCACTAGGTTCAATCCACATCACGTACACCAAGGGATTATATCATCTTCATTCTCATCAAGACTCTCACTATATATCCACATGACCTACCATCAAAAGGTAATGTATATATAGGTCATCCAAACTTAGTAGAATGTCACAAATTAATTATAGAAGAAAAAATTGTATGAGAAGTTACTGAAACTTTAAACAACTAAGAATCTCATCAATGATATAATAACACTAGAAAGACTCTACATGTTAGGTAAATTATCCATGATAAAAATGATGCATGCGATGCCTCTTGCCTCTATGGTCCAAGATTCAAACCCACAAATGGATTCTTACAAATAGGAAAAGAGAAAATAATAAAATATAAATCATAAAATTAGCACACATCCATGTGACATGCTCAATGTATAAATCACATATAATAATAATAATTCAAACTAAGAAAAACATTCCTGAATCCTTGGTAGCAAGGAATTCTTACTTGCAAAGGTGTTCATGATATGCCATTCTGGCATCCATCACAGGCTCTGACACATTCCTAAAATTCATGGATACCATGTACCCAAATAGTAAGACAAAAAATAGGTTTGATGTCACTTTGTAATGTCCTAACCTGGATCACTCTAAACAGTAGTCAGGCTAGTTCTCCACATGACCTCAAGTGTGCCTCCCCATATACCAGAGGTTGTCGACTAGTAGTGGGGGTCTAAGGTGATACTGTTGAGAAACTATTCCACCTATATCAGAGTGTTCTCTAATAGTATAATTAATCAAGAATCATAAAAATCAGAGTATACATAAAGAATAAATAAATTGAACATGATATAATAAAATGAAATGGAGAAAATTCTCAAACAACCATGTCATACATAAAACATATGATTTCTCATTATGTCAATATCATATATAGAAATAAATAGAAGTAATAAAAGTACATGTATCTTTTAAATAACTGATACATACTGTATACTCTTTCACTAGTACTATATTGAGCTGTACTAGACCAATCCCAATACTTTTCATGAGTGGATCATTTTAATCATGTAATCCTGGGCCTCTGACCTATTCTTTGTGTATCCATGCTCAACCAGAAAGAAAACATGAGGTTTAAAAAAACTAAGTTTTGCGTACTAGGGATGAGAACTAAATATCAGTTGGCCACCCCAATGGTGAACGTATAACCTATTGACATAAGTTTATCCTCGTGAAATATGCCCATACAAGATGAGAAATTACTAAAATAAAATTAATAAAAAATAAAACCATCATCGATCCTTGGTTTTGTGACCCTGATTGACCCTAACCAACTTCATCCATCATTGGAGTATCTCTGAGAACATCACATGATTGTGCCAACCATAACATTAGAACCACCCATCAGAGTGTGTTTCATAAGGGTATCACAGACCAACCACATTGGTCTTTCCTCATCTAGGGAATAATTCTTATAAGCATTTATTGCCTCCCTTATGGGTGTATTCTCATCTAGGAAAATCCCAAAGTATCTCAGACCTCCCCTATGAGAGTTTTCTCATCTGGTCATAAGCCCATAAGCATATCATCCCTCCCCTATGAGATTATTATCTTCCAGGAATAACACCATAAGTATCATATACCTAGGGAATTATCCTAGAAAGATCCATCCTAATATACAAGATCAACCTAGTCTCTAAATCTATGGCAGCCCCTCTAATAGTATCATAGAAATCTACTATGGGAGTATACAACAGTCAGCACATACCATCACTATGGGGGTATAAAATATTAATCACAAACCACCACTATGGGAGTATACAATAGTCATCATATACGTCCACTATGGGATTATACAATAATCATCATGAACCTAGAGTAATATTCACCCCAGTATACCAGACCATCCACACCTCAAAAGATATCAGGCCCGTGAGAGATTGCATGCCATGATCTCCCACCGAACGACCCCCATAGAGATAGTACATCATGTCCCACTCTGATCCTCAATCAACAATGTTCCCAAAAGGACCCCAAAATCACTGGCATTCCTATAAATGAATTCATAACATTTCTTATGACCACCTAAAAAGAAGAAAAACCCAATAACGGCCTCTTAAGAACAAGTAAAACACCAGGTAATATCCTATTTCAAGAAATCCTTAGTCATCCTTCTTAGAATAAAGCCCAATCCTTGAGTATTACCACACCTAAAAGGGAATCTAGAGAAAATCCATTCCATAAGAAAATTCTTAATAGTTAATAATGGCATCCACAGATCACTTGATCAATAACTAGCCCCTAAGGGAATCCTTGTGAGTACGTCAGTCTCATATCAACATCAAATCAATGGGACCTAGATGTAACCTCTATCCCATTATGCCAACCTATCTCAATGGATCAACTAAACTAATCCACAAAATGGGATTTAATACTTCAAGAGAGTGGTCCAGAACCTCAACAACAAAATTCTAAATTAATAGGTATAAAAAGCCTCAATACAAGAAATTTTGTATTCCCCTATTTGGGAACTATACAAAGGACCTAAAAATAAACCACCTAGTCATACTCAATCCAGGTCGTCACTAAGATCACAACCCCCACTCGGGCCTCATAACTCATATCCCATATTTTTGGAGAATTCATAATCCAAACCTCAAGAAATCATATTGAAAATGATTTTCTGAAGAAAAAAATCATCCAGATAGCTACTAAATGATTAAAGTATATCATTATCATGATATACATGGAAAATTATAAAAACAAGCTACTCAAAAGTCCAATTCTCACTCCAAGGTGAAAAATAAGTAAAATGAATCAATGAAAAAAATTACATGGTGTGCACCTCATGTACACATCGTATACCCCAAATAGTCTTCCTGGTCATGTTCTATAGTCCACTTGGTGTGTACTTAACCTAAGTACACAATGCTCCCGAATCTTATATGGAATATACCCCACAAAAGGGTATCCATCCATGTTCCTAGACATATACCCCCCCACACACATGGGGTTTGGACAACTACAGAATATGTCTACTAGTCATGTACATCACATGGGGTCAGTTTATGTACCCTATATGGAAATGTTACCTAGCATGAGGTGTATGGACAAGCCCCAGCTACACCCCAAGTCACCTAAATGGTGTTTACAAAACACACATATCATTTGGTTTTCATATTCAACAATTTTACAAAAAAGAGGAACACACGATGTGTGACTCAATAACACACATCATGTGATTAGGTTTTCTCAAACAAAAAACCCCTAGAATCACCCGAAACCCAAAATTCCTCCCAAAACACCCATAGATTGACCACAACGAGGTCCCTAGAAACACATATAAGGCTTAAATTTTTAAAAATTTTGAATCAATAGGTATTTACGGAAAAAATATTAAAATGGACTACCTTTGGGAGAAACATTTCAAAGCTTCACTCCCAGATCTATGACATGTATCTATTGACACCCGATCTACCTCCAAATGAGATCATCTGCTTGTGATCCACTCTCTCACTCCGTCTTTCTATCATAATCGAAGACTCTAAATGGGGGAATAATCTCTGGTGTATGAATCAAGCCATAAAATTTTTAAAAAAGAAATGATTAAAAGGAAAAAAGAAAAATAAAAGAAAGAAAAGAAAAGAAAAAGGGCGGTCGGGCCCAGGCTCACTACCTGACTAAAGATTTTTCCTCGCCTATATAAATCCATTGATTTCAAAATCATCCATAGAGTTATAATTTTAATCTAATGCTCTGTTAAAAAGTTATATCCATTCAAACATGCATAAAGAAATTAATATTTATTTAATTAAATATTAAATATTCCATTAAAATTCGAATGGCTCAAATTTCCACCAAACTCTTGTCCTAGGGTAGACACCCTGTTCCAGGACAAAAGGATTGGCCATAAAATATTTCCAAGATAATCCGATAGGGTGGAATTACTATTTTACCCCTCACAAGAATCCAAAATAAAAATTTCAAATTTACACTCATTTTCAAAATCCATAAAAACACAGGGTATTACATAATATTCCAAATTATATTCATTTTGAAATATAATTAAATAAAAATAAAATTTCTCCCATGTAATTTATTTATAAATAACTATTATATTATACCCAAAGTTTCAATTAAAAATTTTATTTACCTATTTTTTTATTAATATTTCCCTTTAATTTTATTTTCTTGGTAAGTTGATAACTGGTATACATGATCCTTCTTTCATTATTTTAGTAAAATAACAATCATCAAACATAATTATTTTCTTGAAATATTTTTTTCATTACTTTTTTATTTTATTATTTTTTAGATCCATGGAAATATCGTATTATTTTTTTTCACATATTTATACATTATAAATATTCTTATATTTTTTATTTCCCATATTCCCCATACACATGTCACCTGCTTGAAGGTATTTTCCCAATTCTTTATCTAATAACATTTCCACTAAACTATGTTTACCCCTCTAATTCTTACAATATCAACCTCTTTATGCACTATTGCAACTAGGTAGGTAATTATTGTTTATTAATCAATATTTGTTTTTTATATAATTTAGAAGACCTTTTCTCTTTCCCATAATTGTGAAATTTATTTTTACCACATGAATCTAGTTGTTGGTAGAGGATTAATATTGAGGATATCATGGTAGATCTTGTTATCGAGGTAGGGTAGCTGTATGAATTCAATCAATAGTTAATTTTTTAGATGTTAATAAAGAATTAATATTTACTATTTATTTTTAATTTAGTTTTCACTGAACTATTGAAATTTTAATATACTTTAACTTGACAGAATTGAGTGATAATATTCTCATACTTTATTCTTTTAAACTATTTGATAATATTAATTTGTTAGTTACTCTAAAAATAATGATTCTAGATATCAATTTTAGGAAAAATATAGTTTTGATACTCCCTTTAATGAACACTATTGATTATATTAAGGTAAAGTATCTTTAAATTTGGTATGATTATACTTTGAAACTATTTTAGTGATTTAAAAATAAATATTTTATTATTATTTGTAACATTATGGAAAATTTATATTTTTTCTATGATTATATTGTACAATGGATTAGATGATTTTAATATACTTGTTTTTTTATTATTGTTATTTGTGTTTGTTGTGGCTTGTTTAAATTGGAAATTCTTACTAATATAAATAGCAGTGGATATAAATTTCATGAACAAACCTAGGCCACCCATGGACCAGGAACCCGTGTCAATCTATGGCATACTCGAGGCATGTTCCCCATCACCTCAGGTTAGCAATTAGTGCCATGGTCTTAGAGAATAAAAATTTGGGAATTATTTCACCCTCTATATATATAAATAACCCACTGAAAAAATAAACTTACTATACAATATAAAATAATAAATAATATCATCAAATAAATAATAATACTAAACATATCAGATAATATATATAGAAAAAATAAAGATAAGACAACTATTTCTATATAAGAATATCCCAAAATAAAAAAAATGAACTAAGAACCCTCCATATCTATGTGACCCTTATGCTCCATATCTCATACCATCCTCCCAAAAGCCTGAAAGAGACAAAAGACAAGGCCACTTACGATATATCATAATATTTGAATATATTGAATGGTGTATTCATTGTTTGATAAAAATAAAATACAATTGGATTTCACTAAAGAGTTTTTTTAATTCATTTAAATGTAAATTCCATCTATGATAGTTTGAAATGAATTTATAAAATAGATTTTTATAAGTGAGAACATGAAAATCAAATATTACATCGAAACCTTTGTAAAATATTTCCAATTATTTTTTTATAAATAAAAACAATCACTTTGAAATTTCACATTTTAAATCCAATTTCAAACCCACTTTAGAGATACACTTTTCATACGACATTTTAAACCATCTTATAAACACAAATGCACAATAATAATAAATAAAAATATCAAGGGACCATGACACCAATGATATTCGATAAGTAACATCAATATGTCATAGTTTTGGAGAATCCAATAGTTATAGGGAACATAAGAAGTTATTTCCCCTGTAGAGTACCAACTAGGATCATGTAAACACACAAGGAATCAATGGATAACACCCAAAGTCACTATGGTTAGGGACACCTAGTTACTAATTCACAATCCAACTAGTGGAAAGGATATATAACTACTTCATTGGGTAATGGAATGTGTATTTCATTACTTAATTGGTTAGAGAAACAACATAACTACGAGGAAGGACCTCATTATAATCTAGGTTAACCTACCCAAGTACCTAGGGTTTACCATGAAATAATGAAAAGGATGTGAGAAAAAATTTTAATCACACAAATCAAAACTAAATATAAATCTCATCATTCCATTAACACCCTCACAAGAAACATCCCCTTTACACATTATATTTTCATAATCAATATCATATCATGTAAAAGAAATCAAATGGGATAAGGAGGGTTTAACACACTCACATAACATGAAAACTATTTATAAGTTCTAAATATTCCTTTTTGAAAATAAACTAGAGATTACAAGTCACTTATAGCTATTTGAAATATATTTATAAAATATTTTATAAAACAATTCACTCATTTAATTTTTGGAAATTAATCAAAGAATTAACTCACTTTTCTATTTAAAATATTTAAAGGTCCAAAACAACTCATTTCAATTTATTTCACAACCCAAATGAGGAAAAATCACCGTAATAATAAATATGTTACTGAAAAAATTCATTAATAAATTTCTAAGACACTCATAAATCAAAAAATTCATTAAAAAGATATAAAACCCATCAAATACTCTATTTCATATGATAAATTACTTTGAAGAATTTGTAAAATACATTGGAGTTATCATATATAATTTTAATTTGATAAAAAGGAACTGCAAAGAATCAAGTGTAAAAAGACATGTCCAATAAAGAAAGTATAAAAAACACCTACCTAAAATCAATTATAAATATATCATAATGGATTGTGATAATTCACATTCAGTGGTGAATGTTAAACCAGGTGACGAGGTTACCATTTCAATCCCTAGACATCAATACCCCCAAATTAAAACCATACCATAACATAAATTTAAACCCTCATAATTTTTATTGTTTTGGGGATAAGATGAAATCAAGAAGAGGGAGGGAGGGGAGAGGGGAATAAATGAAGAAAAACTAATAATATTGATGGATTTACTTTGATAAATTACTTGGAATCAACATAATAGAATAATAAAAAAATAATGGAGGGGTAAAACCTATTTAATGAACCATGAATTAGTTGAATAATAGGGGATAAATATTTTCTGAAACAAAATATATTCAAGGGTGGAAGGTTCATTTCACCCTTTTAAAAAAACTGGGCAAATAGGGGTTGATGCATGATCCTGACCACCATGACGATGTACTAATCAAGCAGTACCATCTGCATCATGATCCAAGGAACATGGAATATCTATCCTAAAAGAGAATGGGATCCTCTAACACTCTCCCTAAGATACTATTACTTATATCTCTATGTTACAGTGTGTGATCCCCTATTAAACACACTCTATCGAATAACCTCCATTCTATGTTATGAAGCACACCAATAAGGCCAAGTGAGGGACAACGATGCTAGCTGCTACAGTGCGCCCTAAATGGTATATGGAATATATAGAGGTGTTACACTAACATAGAACAATCACTTGTTCAAGGATATCATTGATCACCCTCTTGTAGTAGTGCCCCATGGTGTAGACCATGACCCAATAGTGTGGCCTTATTTCATGACCCTTACACAGCACCAAAAAACATACCCTGATGAAACACCCTCCACAATGGTAGCTTAACCCCTACTGTGAAACCCCTATATTTTACTATATATTGTTTATTAATAATATACTATGTTTAATATCTTCCTCTCTATACAACATCAACTAAAACAAATCACAATACATTTTTTTAAAATAAAATTATATGTATTAAATGTGATGGTTATAATGTAGTTGTTGAATTTTTAGGTATAAATAGAAGTAACTACATTATGAAATTTAATTATAAAAAATAAAGTTTGTTTTTAATAGTTATTAAATGATAAAATTCAACTAGAATTGTTAAATAACTAATAAGATATTTTATGATTAAAAATGAAGTTCCCTAAAATTTACCTTTTTATGTGCTATGAATTTTTATTTTAAGAAAATAAATATATTATGGTTAAAATGATAAAATATAATATTCATATGGATAATATATTAATTCTACTTTAATTAGTAATTCATAATTAAATAATAATAAAAATAGCTAATATTTGAAAAATTCGTTTTTATATAAAAATAAATTTTCACTATAATGTATCTTTCCATGTAAAATATAAATTTAAAAAAATTGTAATTTAATATATAAAAATGAACTTAATTTTTGGATTAAGTATGTCAATATTGTCTTAAGATTAATTTTTAGGATTTTTCTAAAAAGATTGATTTTTCGGGGAATAGTGAAGAACGCAATTTTTAAAACATTCTAAATTTTATAACATCTTTAGGACATGATCATAGATTAAAATTTATAAAACCATTTTATTGAACCAATATATATTTTATAAGTAAAATTATACATTTAAAAATATTTTTTTTAAATTTACAATCCAATATTTGACATTTTAAAATTTAAGTTATGTTTTTTAAAAAATTATTTTTATGCACTAGATATTTATTATTTTAAAATAAAATTTTATAACTTCTATAAATTTAATATTATTGATTTGTTTTAAAATTTTTAATCATAATATTCAGATTATCTAATAATGGTAATTTTATTTTTTATTATAAAAAGAAGTTACCAAGATTAAAAAAGAGTTATCGGGGTAAAAGTTAAAACTAGGATAAAAAGCCTAAAATTCCTAAAACCTTATCTTCAAATGTGTTTTTAATGTTTTTATTCACCAAAACTCTCACCCTATACATTATTTCCTAGTTTTTTAGCCACTTTCATTGTATAGTGCACCTATTATTACCAATTTGTCACTCCCCTCACTTATGAATGGTGACTTCAACCACCCCTTTACATATAATCTAAAAATTATAATTACTATTGAATCTATATCATTTTTAATTTCCCTAGATCCCTATACCATATTTTTAAAACCCTTATTCTAATAATAATCACTAAGTCCTCCATTTCCCAAGAATCTTTCAAGATAAGATTCAAACTCTCCAGGTGAGTACTAATCACTCCCTAACCCTTTTTCTTCTCTATATTTCTCTTAAAACCCTATCTTATACATTAATATATAATGGAATTAGTATTATTAATAGACCAAATTTTTTATGATAATTTAATAATCATTCTCTACCTTTCCCCTTAGAAAAATCAGAATGTAATTTGTGTTACATGAGGACTACCACCACAATGAATGACATGTTTTATTTTTCAAAATCTATTTACATGGATAGTTAAAGAGGGATATTTATTGAATAATTATTATATTAATAAAATTATTAATATTTTGAAAAGTTAATTTTATTTCTACCTTCTTTCCTTTCTAAGGAAAATGAAAACATCGCTCGTGTGTATGTGCAAACTACCACCTCCATAAAGCGATGTGATTCATTTTCAACAAGTGAAAATTGAGACTCATAAATAATTGAAACACAATAATTTAAAAAAAATTATAATATATTAATTATGTAATTAGTGTCAATAAATCGGGTTTGACATATTCATTATGAAATATGTGAAAAAAAAATCAAATTACAAACATTGATAATGAAGATAAACACTATCTAACTAATATATGGATAATGAATTATTATAATTAAGGAATATGAAAGATAATAAATATGAATAGGTTTCTAAAATAAGTGCTTAATATTTTCATTTTTTATTATACAGGAGTTTAATGTAATTATGTGTAAGTTGAGATTAAAGGTAATGGTTTTTCATCACGATTTTTATCCATTGATACATGTTTCGTATTATTCCCTTATTTTTGTTTATATAATTTATATACTACCTATATGTAATATTTTATCATTTTCAAATATAATTAATGGTAAATAAAGTTATATTATAATTTTTATCCATCAAATAGGTGTGATTCAAAAGTTACCAATGTCATAAGGGATTCATCATCTCAATTTCACTTTAATGAGAAATGTTTCATATTCACTATTTACTTTATTTTGGGGTGTATATACTAAAAAGGGATGTATTTTTGATATAATTATCATTAAACTAAATGTATTTACAACTAATTATTAATTTATCTCTTTTATGATGTTTTGACTAAAAGTTTTCAAAATCTATAAATGTTTCTTTCTAATATCATTTTCAAATCGAGATTATTATGAATGAATTTTCATCTGGGAAAAATTATGTAAACATTATATCTAAAACCTATATCATTTTATTCTCCTTTAGTTTTTATTTGTGTTTCATATGTCCTATATATATTTTATTTTCCTTAGTTAATAATTTACCCAATGTGATGTTTTTGAAAAAAACTGACCCTGCCATTTCTTTTTTATTAGAAATTTTCCTCCTCTATGTGTATATTCAATGGATGATTTTATAGATGTACCTATCTCTACTTCAACAATTTATTAAAGTTTTTATACTATTTTTATATTATTTTAAAAAATTATGAAAGAAATATTTTAACATTTTCCACATGGGTTTTTTTCAAAAGTGTGAAAAGAAACACTTTTTAATGTTTTCTATGTGAACACATTCTTTTATGACTGTTATTATTTACAAAGATTCATTTTTATTTTTTAAAATGGTTTTCCAAATTATTTTTAATTATTAATGATTATAAAAAGAAAATGTAATATTTTTATATTTTTCAAAAATAAAATTTTGATTTTAAAAATAAATTCTTGAATTTAAAATAGATTTTAATGGATTGTGCTTTTAAGAAAAAAGTCTTCGGTATTTTTCAAAAAAATGTTATTGAAATAATATTTATTTTATAAAAAAATTTCTAAAAACCCTTTTTTGTTTTAAATGGTAATTTTTAAAATTATTTATCAAGATCAAAGTATCTCATTTTAAATAAAAGACTTTTAAGGATATTTACAGCATTTTGAAAAATGATATTTCTTCTTTTTTTCAAATTGATTTATCCTGTAATCTTAAAAGTGTGTTTTTTATCAATTTTAACATCATTTTATGTTCTTAATGTTACATTGGTATACTTTCTTATGATACAATCCACCTTTTTTCTTTGGATGGCTTATGATGATAATAATTTAAGGTTGTTTTCAGGAAAATAATTTATTTCCCACAAATGAATTAAGATGTGATGAAATGCTGAATTTTTTTCAACTTATGGAATTCATGGGAATGATTTATTATTATGTGATATGATGGTTCTATTAAATACCTCTAATTCATTGTTAAATTTTGTATCTCATGATATTAAAAGGGTATATCAAAATTTATCATAATCACAAGGGTACATGAGAAGTAACACCCAGACTAAGAGGGTACACAGGTGGTTTTTCCAAGCCTAAGAGGGTACATGAGTAGTTTTCTCAGGCCTAAGAGGGTGAACAGGTAGTTATCCCAAGTATAATAAGGTACACAGGTGTTTAGACTAATACTACTATGTGATGAATTTCTTGGTTGTCATTATTTACATATGATTTTTATGATTATGTTTATTCCATACTCTTATGTCATATTCTTATACCTATGTTATGCTCTCATGGATCAAGATTGTTTGACGTAACACATGTTTATGAATCATGTCTTATTTTATGCCAATAATTTAATCCATGACTCATGACATGATGACACATGAATTATATTATTCTCAGATACTTATTACTTTATTTATTATTGATGATCCATGATTATTTGGGTAATATTTTCTAATGTTATGTTAATAGAACATGACTATTCTCTCATACCGACATGTTTATGTTATTCTCACTTATGATCATCAATTTTTATCTCTTATGTTTACCCTTACTGGGAATCTAATATCACCTCTTTCTTGTGCTTCAATTCCCTCGGCTATAAATATTAGAATAGATTATGAGAAGTATAGAAGGGGTATAAAGGGGTAAAACTATTGAGGAATGTTCATAATCATTGTAAAATAAGTTGTTTCTCTATAGGGTCTCTAAATCCACTAAACATAAATTTTCTTAAGTTTTTTTGGGACGTAACATTGCTATCAAATATATGAAATATTGTCTTGGTTTATCTCACTTAATATCAAACCAGTATGTAAAGTATGTGTTTTTAGCACTCAAACCATGAGTGTGGGTCATAAGAATCTCATTTGGTATCAAGGTAGGGTATAGTTATTTTTGTTGATTAGTTTAGTTTTTTTGGATTACTATAACATATTTCATTGTAATGGTCTTGAAATCCTCAAGAAAATTTAAATTTTTAATTTAGTGATGAATTCATTTTGAGAACCTAGCCCTGGACATGGTTTTTAAGAATTTTATTGTCCTTAAAATGTGTTTTTAGATGGGGTCTAAGGATCTGGGGGTGTCCTGGGGGTTTGGAGGATGTCAAGGTGGAGATGGGTGGTCAGGATATTATAAATTAGTAGTTTAGGACTATTCAAAGTGTGAATGTTTCATTCACACCATGAACAACATTCATGTGGTGAATACGGGCTATGAAAGGGGTGTTCATGTGAAGGGGGTTGGTTTCTTGAAAGTCAATGGTGTTAAATATGGTTAACATTGTGAAACATGTGGGCAGGGTTTTTTAAAAAGGGTTGAGGGGTATTGAAAAAATATAAACCACTCAAGGATTTTCCCTCAGACATTTGGATGAAAAAGGGGAGGATGACCCCATCCCCTTCTCTCTTGATCTAGATGGGTACTTTGGGGGTTGTTTCACTTAATTAAGGTACAATTTTATACTTATTTATTTTTTATCATCTGTTGTTATCTTTAGATTTTAGTTCATATTTCATGGTTTTAAGAGTAACAATTTCATTGGAGCATTGAGAAATCATTTCACTTGATCGGGATTTCATGTTCACCTCAAAGATGAAATCCTATGAGGGTGCATTCAATTCATTATTCATAGTTTTATTCTAGGAGTGTTTCAACATTAATTTAATTACGTATTTTGGTGATTTTGGGTGAAATTAATCATTCATTTGAGTTTATAATTTATGGATTTTGTGTTTTTTATGTTCGAGTGTGTGTTGGGAGTGAATCATCCCAGTTTCTCATGATTCTTATATCTTTGGATTTTCTGGTGAGTTTGGATCTAGACATTCCATTTATATTTTTTGGTTTAAATTGATTAATTAGTTAATTTAATGGCATTTATGGATGAGATAGGTTCTCATAGATAGGATAGAATCTAGTATAGTGTTGCATGGTTTATTATAATTTTATTTGAGGTGGGGGAACTTGAAATTACTTGATACACTTGGATTATTCATGATTTTATATTTATGTGCCTCATTAGTATATATTCCTATATGATACCTGATTTTTTTGAGTTTCCATCAGGTTGGGATGATCATTCTTTGTCCAAATAGTAAACATAGATGTATATATTTATAATGTTCTAATGGTGTAACACTAGTTGAATAGGTATCATCAATCGTATTTATGGTTTTCCTTGGTGGAATGTGTTGGATTTCATAAAGAAAATGGTTTCTTTTTAAAATTTAATTTTAAAAGGGGTTTAATTTAGATGGAACTTTCAAAGTAAAATTTTTTATTTTAAAAATGAGTTTTTAAATGGTATTTCAAAATGAACATGGGGTTTTTCAATGAGTTTTTATGGGTTTTAGGCTATGATATGTTCATGATTAAAGTATAAAATGATTCCTTTTTAAATGGTTCTAAAAAGTGAATTTGAATTTGTTTAAAAGGAAATCTAAAAGTTTTTTTATTGGATTTTTTGGTATGTTCACTTTATAAGGGTGATTCCCTATTTTCCAAATCTTATGTTCTAGTTATAATTTATATTTTTGAGTGATTATAGATTTTGTATGTTGATGTATATGTTTTTTGGGTTTCCATGTGAGATATTTTTTTCTAAATGATTCATGGGTCATGTGGGTAAACTTTTGAGAACATTTCGTATGACAGAAAAGTGGTGGTTGATCCTGATGGATGTGGTAGATCCCTTGGAGGGTTGAAATGAGTTTTGAATGTGTTTGATATGTGGGATTTGGTTCTGAAGGACCAGTTCACTAATGATGAGTTGAATAGATGTGATAATGGCTATGTTACTACTTTTTTTTACCTATGTATGCAATATTGTGACCACTCAAGAGTCTACGAGGATGAGATGATGTAATTTATGGGCCTCTGTAGAGTTTTCAAGGATGTATTAGTGTCATGATCATGCCCTGTTTATTTTTTTATTGGGTTTAGGACCTTTTCATGATTGTATTTGGTCAGTTTTCATGAATTGGATTTTTCATTAGTAATATTAGGTCAAGGAATGCCCTAGGATCTAGGTTTTGGTGTGACATGAAACACTAAAGATGGACCTACCATGAGTGATGAGGGATGGGTCAAGGATTATAGACATATGATCATTCCCTTTCCCTTTGATTATTACACTGAGGTTTGGATGAAACCCCACACAAAGTCTTTGGTTGTCGGCTATAAACTATTTCAGTTAGCACCCTACCCTTAATCTTTAGGTATGGGTCGTGTTACGATAAGAGGTGAATTATTCCTCCAGAATGGTGTATTGATGGCTACCCTGAAGGTTGGTTCATGGTGTGACAGACACATATATGATGGACCTCTCTTGAGTGAGAAGGAATGTCTCAAGGCTTATAGACATATGATCATGCCCTATCACTTCAAGTAGTGAACCGATGTTTGGACAACGCCGCATCCTGAGTCTTTATCTATGGGTTGGAAATCATTTTGGTGCAAACACTACCCTATATCTTTGTGTATGGGTCATTTTATGGTATAATTTCGATTATTCTTCTATCATGGTGTTAAAGAAGGTAGTTTCTGGTGTTGTGGTAGCTTGGCTAGAACACGATGACTTGACATGTGTGATTAGGTGTGCATTATTTGTTATGTATCTAGGTGGGTGTGTTTCACAGACAAAACTAAACCTATTTATATATATTGCATGAACATATACTTGATCACATAAACACTCAATATCATTAAGGCATTGGGGATTCCTACTAGTATGTTGGACCCACCCTCTACCCACAAACACAGCATGGGTTTCGATGTATATGGGTAGACTCTCTTGTTTTCTCTTAGAATATATGTACTACTTGGATATGGATATCCAATATAGGTATAGAGGGTTTTGGAGGTCATGGACGTGGTATTATAGTATATGATTTTGTCTGAATTCCATGTATTTATTTTTCAATTATGTTTCATAATGTACTATCCATTTTGCCTTTTATTTATATATGATTCATGTTATTACATGCTTACTTATTTTCACTGCTCTATTATGGTTAATTAATCATATAGGTAGATTTATATCTTTTTATTTTGGACTACAGGGGATTGTGGGGCTACAAGTTTTATGTCTATAGGGTTCTGGAAAGTCCAATATATGGATGTGTCATGCTGAATTTTCAATAGAAGTTTGGCCTAACCACTTGGGTTTATTTTGAGGGAATAGTCTCCATGTGACTGTGTTAGCCCATCACCGCTAGTTGGTAGCTAGTGGTGTATGATTAGTCATACATGGGGAGTTTTGGTGACCCTTAATGGGTCCCATTTGGTAATAATGGGTTGATGAATTACAAAATGGTATCATAGAGGCCATTTATGAATGGTAGTGTAGTTAAAAGTGGAGTTAGCATGTCATGACTTGGGAGGTAAATTGGGAAAATTCTTGGATAACAAGACATCAATCAAGAATTGAGTTTTTAGGAGATATCAATTTTTAGGATTAGGAACTCTAGGATGAGTGTGGTATTAGTTTGAACCAATAATTACAATGTGATATGTATGAGACATGATATGAGTCATTGGATGCGGTTGGGAGCCAGTGGAATGTTCATACATTATAACAGTGGCATGTTAGGGACATGATACAAGTGACTATAGATGGTGTTGTTTGACATGAAACCTTATCGGAATCCTTATTAATTAAAGTTTATTAATATATAAATGAAGTTTTCTCACATGTATTATAAGTGTTTATTATATTAATATGGATATAAGGGGCTTGTTTGGTTGGTTGTCATGTAATTTCTTAAACTCCATAGGGAAATGGTTTTTAGGTAGGTTATTTTGTGAGAAAACCCTAAATTTGAAAAAAAACATTTTTTTGGTCATGTGAGGTGTGTGGAAAATGGTGTTGAAAGTTAGTTTTTTTACTGGATCATGGATAGACTGATTTTTAAATTAATTTTATTTTTGGTTTTTGTAAAAAAAAATAAGGAAAATGGATTTTAAAATTGGATTTCAAAAAGGTTTTGTAAAATTAGAGAAGTTTTTATAAATTTAATATGATAAACTGAGGATTTTGTGTGATTTCAGTTTTGGAAGAAACCCTAGTATTCTAAGGGAGGTTTTGAAAAACTTGGTCAACTTTTTGGCATGTGAAAAGAAAATTCTGAATGAATTTTTAAAAATAAGTAATTGGTACCTGTGTAAGTTATTATTCTTGTATTTTGGTGTTATGGACAAGAGTGAACCAGATGTATAAATTGTGTGTTCATCTTGTATTATGTTTTTGTTTAGAAAACAACATCTGTGATTTGTGAGAGTGTAACTGATGTGGTTGGTTGATGAAAAAATAAATCATCATATGTGTAGACTAAGATTTCATGGTTTTCTATGATATACCTAGATGATCCTTGGTGCTTTATTGCATATTAGATGAGCACACAAAGGTTTTTGAGGGAGAAATTTTTTATGGGATCAATATGGATACCTTATATTAGCCACCTCCAGTGGGATCATGGATAGATGTTTGACATTGGGATCAAGTAACAGTAGTTATTTTAGCGAGTTTAGGGATTGGATCACTTGATGTGTGTTTTGATATTTTCTATGATGGTTTATCAGGTTATACCACTGGATATATGATTTATATAGGTGGTTACTATGGTGGGTGCAGTAGTAGGTGGAATCAGTCATTGGTAGTAGATTATTATGTTTAGGAGCATCGCAATATCAGGATGAATCAATTTTCAACACTTTGATTTTTTAAGACCAACGAGTGTGGTCATAAAATTTCATAGTGATTGGTGATTATTGTTTCATGTAGGAACTCAGATAAGAGTTAAAGGTCACATATTATATAAGGCCCCAGCCTTAAACCTTACTTAATCTTGAGTTATTTCAAGAATACACCTTGAGGATCTTTTCAGGTTTAGAGTTTTAGAGGATTAGATCATAAAACTTGCATTACATTCCATATTTAAACAAAGTGGTTACATAAAAGATAGTATTAATTTTTCCCATCAACAGAAACATATTTAAAATAAAACGTGGATTCTTTATTGACACTTTCTTGACACTATCATCATATCATGTACCCTTCCCTTGACCTGTGAAAAACATTTCAAAAACTTGGGATGAGCATAAAAATCTCAGTAAGGGATATAAAAATATAGAAAGGAAACATGAGTACATGTATACACAAGAATCAATAAAATCATACTCTACTCACAAAACATAATCACATTAACATACCTCATCAAATCATGAATAAATCATAGAAATCATAAGACATAAAGGTAAATTGAGGCATTCATAACATTCTTACGTAGGGAGTAACCCTCTTGGTTACGTTTGGAATACCCATCACAGTATATTCCCTAAATCTCTTCAGAGAAACCTTAATGTTTAACTCCTTCGCATTACCCAATGCATTGGAGTGCTATATCGGGCTCACCCACCCTTAGTTTATCACGGAACCACTCGTCTTCATAACAATACCCAAGAACCATAACATAATCGTATCACATAAAACATGCATAAACGAAGCATAACATTTCCACATTTCAATCACAAGATATCAATACAAAACATTGATATAAAAACATTATGAAAACCATTTTCAATACCAAAATAAAAGAAAAGTAAAACATGGTATTTATTTTTCATTTAAAAAAATGTATGGCTTGTAAAGGAAGCCGAAACTCAAATAATGGTCATGGCGGCGAAGAAGTCATTGTCACCGCATACTTACGACAAACACATTCCCTTTTGTCGTTTAGTAAAATGCTTCGTATAAAAAAATTCCTTTTGGATAAACGTAAAAGTCAAAGGGGTTTATACACCGTATAAAAGAAAGTTGTGTATAAAACATAATATTCCTCAATGAAAGGAGATTGAGACGAAGTCCCGTACCTCGGGTCCAACTTGACTCGATCGTTCTTTAATGTCCTGAATAATAAACTTGAGTTAATTTATACTTTCTTAAGAACCTTTTTGAAGTTCATTATTCCTTTTATATCACTTATTACCATGTCATGAACACTATGTAATTATTTAAGTTAATAACGGTCGTTTTAACGATCATTGGTACTTGAGTCAAAAATATGCTCTTTATAATTACAAGTTGTTCATGTATCCATTATATCTAGAGTTATAATCATGATGTATATATCATATATATAATATAAATCCATTATATACATGCATTTACAATATTACATAACATTTAGAGGTAAGAAATGAAATGCATCGTTCATGGAGACGGTAAGCCGTACGTACGCATGAACGCTACTTCCATTTATATTTCATATGTAATGGAATTAAAACATAATGATACATAATAGTATTATAATTCCAGTATTTTATCATATATAATATCATTCATTCTATCCTCTATACTTACCACGTATGGTATTAACGAATCAAATCACTTTGAGGGGGCGGTAGTCTGCACTTCCTAAAATGAAGATACCGCGTTTACCCATAATGGAAACCATAAAGGTATGCCATAAATGAAAAATACATAAGCTTAAGTAAAACATAAACATATTATATATCATATATAAATATATTTACATCTTAATGTCCACATTTTAAGGTGTTATATGATTGTTGAACAATCATCGTTTCGTGAGGCAGAAATTCATCATCCACAGAAACAGTATGTTCATTAACCATTACATGTAGATGTATGTAAGTGTAGCTAGAAATATTCTTATCACAACATCCTAGTATATTTTAGATAATATAGTTGTTACAAAATAAATGACTAAAAAGAGTTTAGAGGGTTGGAAAATCCAAATAAAACATAAGAACACAAGAGAAAACACTACCTTTAAAATGGGTAACTCTTTTTTATTTGAGCTCAAAGGCTTCCTTGGGAAGACTTCTTCCCAAAGTGAGGGTTCAAGGAGTAATAGAGGGATTTGGAGAGAAAAAATGGGCAGGGTTTGTCCGATAAAAAGGCTTTGGAAGTGTGGTTAAGGTGGTAGAGGTGGGGGCCTTTTATAAGAGGAGAGGAGGGGCACTCTTGGAAAGTTATAAAAGGTTACTTTATTTTCAAATTAGTTTCGGATTTTAAAGGTCCCACATTGATTTATTTCGAGGATAAGGTGATAAGGGTTCGAAATAAACTCATCCAATAGCTCTTTAACATGTTTAAGTCTTATATTTTACGTTATCGTTTCATTTTATTTAAATCATTTATTAATGAGGTAATCGCTGCATCATCATGATGTCATAAATAATTTAATTTATTTAAATTCTAAAAATTATAAAAAAAATAATATGATGTAGGAAATTGTTTTAGATTTACAATGAATATTTATAGTCCAAAATATAATTTATTTAGACAAAATTAAAAAAACATTACTCAGGTGATACATACTTTGTTATATTTAACTTCCTTTAAAAAATAAAAAGTTAAAAAGTTACTTTCACACAAAAGTGATTCCATGGGATCCCCAAGTTTGGCACAAGTCATACCATGGTTGGCCATGACACAACCAGTATCATTAGGACACATTTATGTGTCATTTTTAATTATTATGACATTATTTTATTATCCTCAACTACCAGATTACCAATTAATCAAGATAATTAAAGATAATTACCGTCGTTACTATTCATAATGTCTAAAAACAAAAGAGTCTTAATTAGATAATTTGGACCTTCTGATTCCAAATATTCAATCCATTTTACCAAATTACAAACATATAAATTTCAATAATTAATTTAAAAATAATTCTCGTGGTCAAAACAAATACCAGGTTTTTTTGAAACACTATCTATGAAAAGTTTGGAACTTGTTTATGCCCAATTCCAAAGTGAAATTAGTCCCAATGACCACCATTGGATTAAATGGTAAAAATATATTCTATTTACACTTTATAAACAATTAAAAATATAATCTAACCATATAATTAAATTAGATGAAAAGCAGTTTTGATGTAAAATGCAGTATTTTTCACTATTCATTAAAAAATGAACATTGTCAGAAAAATACCAAAACACTATCCAATGTAAATTTAAATGTCCCAATCATAAATAATAATTTTATTTTTACAAATAGATCTTATAAAATTGTCAAAATATTGATTTTAAAAAAAATGGTTTTCCATCAAAAGGCAGTAAAACAATCTTTTAAAAATATTAGTGTATTCCATGCTTAAGATTGGGTTTATTCTCATTTCAAGCCTCCAAAACACTATCTAATTCATAAATAGACATAGATAAGAATATATATTATTCATTACTTACTTGGGATGTTACATATTATCATTATTAAAGGAAATGGATGAGATATATACCATGGGGATTGGGTGTTTGGTTTAATGGAGTGATGATTAGGATACTTCAATGGTGGGGAGTATCAATTGGTTATGGGTGTGAGGCCCTTGTGTCAAGTTGTGGGTATAGTGAAACTAATAATTGGATGGTTTATAGTGACTAAATACTTTAACATAAATTATTAATTGATTCCTAAAAATAAATATCCATTAACACAACACAAGGATGGTAAAGGACTTGTGTATTTGTAATACTATAGTAATAATACATAAAAAGAAACTAAAACATGTCATAATTATTTTATTCTTCATAGTGAGCTTATAAAATCCATTTGAGATCATAAATATACATAGGATAACATAGGGAATACATGAAATAAATGGGTGAGCTAAAAGGACAAGTAGGGAAATAAACATGATAAGGTATAACATGTGAGTCAAAGGTATAACATGATTTCATAAAAAAGAGAAGGCACATTAATAATCAGATAGAAAAATAATATAAAGAACATGGTATCATAAGATAATGAAAAAATTGGAAATGTGGGAAAAAAATATAAAACATAACATAAATATAATTCAAGCCTAATTATTGAGAAAAAATCACTTGGTAGATAAAGTATCATAATGGATTAAGTTCGCTCCTTGATCCTATAAAATATATCTCATTAGACTAAAACATTACCCAATGCATTGTAGAGATATATAATTCCTACTATAGCTATAAAATTAATCTCATGTACATGTATATTCATTCCATATAAGTATTTCAATCATAAGGAATAAACATAATAATTACTCGTGGAAAGAAATGGGTTGAAAAATATTCTCTCATAACATAATAAAAAGAAAATCCTTAAATAAGGAATTTGATTGATGGTTATAAGGAATGTAGTGTGCCATAAAATGAAGGTATAATTATGTATTTATATATGTAAGAGATATATATACATAATTTATAATCATTACATAACATTAAATTTTATTGTTTTTGATGAATAGAAATACCTTTAAAAATATTAAAAACATTCTTGTGGAAAATAAACTTCCAACTTTTAAAATAAATTTTAAAAATTTAAAATTTAAAAAATATAATGGGAATTATTTTTCTTTAAAAATATACTTTTAATTTATAAATATTCTTCAAGAAAAATAATGACCATAATGGTGGGAAATATCTTTCATACTATACATGTTAAAATAATGATTCATTCCATATTTTTTTGTAAAATTTAAAATATGCCTCATTCGGAAAATGATACGAATATTCATTTTAGATAATTTTTTTAAAAGTAAAAAAATTAATAATTTTTTTAATAATCATAGTAGAATATTAAAAACATTTCTCAAAACATTTTTATAAAATATAAATATGAAAGAAAATTTTTTTCAACTAAAGAGATAAATAAGTCGATTTTTTTTAAAAACAATCTCAATCATTTTAAGTAAAAAAAGAGAGGGAAATGGTAATATTAATTGAAAATTTCATTAATAGCATAGGATAATTAAATTTAAGGCTTTCATTATGCAATGATTAAATAATTTCTAACAATGTAAATTCAAGTATAAACAATCCCAATTAAAATGAGATTGAAACAAAAACCCTTATCACTTTGGTAACTTTTGAATCATAACTTCCCATGAATGAAGTAGATAAATTTAAATTTAAAATATAAGTAAGAATGATTAGTGATATATTATGTATAGGTATAGTATATATTCCATTTAAAGTAAATTTGGCGTATTAAAGAATATGTCTCTTGGAAAAGGAATTTTTTAGACGAAACTCTTACCTCAAGCCCGAATCTCCACGTACATTATTTATCATCATAAATATTAAAATTATGTTAATTATTTAATATCTTAATAACCATTTTAGTTTTTATTATTATTTTTATTTTTTACCTTGTTATATTAAATTACATAACCAATTAATTTCACATAATATGTTTTAAAAATAAACGGATCATATGTCCAAAATAACTTTGGTGAGTTGACTAAGGTCAAATAGATTGTTATTTAATAATATTTAGAATAGTAATAATAACATAGTTATAATTTATTAAATAAATTATAATTTAAAAACTATCCATGAAATATGATTATGAAAAATGAACTATGTTACAATCATGGAGATGGTAAAACGTACGTTCTCATAGGTAATGTTTCCATTTTCTAATGAACATGAGGGAAATAAGGTAGGTGTTATTTATATTTACATAATTATAATTATATAATAAATATAATATTATTTATTTAAATACTCTTACACATACCATCCACGTGATGTTGTAATAAAAATGAATCACATCGCTTCGTGAGGCTGTAGTCCATCGTACACACGAACGATGTTATCATTTATTAAATAGATGGTAAAGTAATAAATTATATGATATATTAATTTTATAGAATAATTAATATGTCATTAAAAACATATATAAACATAAAATTAATGATTAATTTTTTCTATGAAAATCATAAGTGAAAATTAATCGTATCGCATTTCGAGGTGGTAGTCCATCATACACACGAGCGACGTTATCGTATTCCCAACGAAATGGAAAGTAAGAAGGAATATGTGATATTATAATTAAAAATATAATAATTTAATAAATATAATATATAATAATTATATACATTATTTTATAAAGTCTTGAAAAGCGGTGATGGAAAACAAATTATGTTGGTTCGCGAGGTGGTAGACCGCTATACACACAAGCAACTGTTTTTTTCATTTGAGGGAGGAGTAGATAGTTGTAGTTCATGAAATTATCATAAAAACTATATGTATAAAATATATTGATGTTATTATATAATCATTATTTAATAATATTTTAAGGTGATGGAATAAGAAATGAAGTAAAATTTCGGGTTAATGACGTTACATGTTCTTTAGACAACTTCTTTAGGTTTTCACCGAAACACTTTATAGGTTGTATTTATGATCAATAAAAGGATTATAGGATGAGGTGAGGGAAATAAATAAATAATATATTTAGTTATTGTCTGGTCCAATGAGTTTTGGAAGTGTGGAGGAGAAGGGGTGGCCTTTTATAAGTGGGGAAGAGGACATATTTAGAATTTTTGAAAAGGAAGAATTTCAATTACATTTTTCTCATTCCAAAGGGCTACAAAATGGATAATTTTATAACATTATAATTTTTAATGTCAAAATATTACCATACAATAGTAATTTTAACCCTTATTATTTTATTTTAACCCCTATTAAACTCATTTTTACCTTAATCATGGTAAATATTTTTTACCATTTTCACAATTAATTTTGGTGAAAAAATAATTTTAAACTTTATATAATAAAAATTATTTTTATTAGAAATATGGAATATATTTTTCTAAATTCAACTCATGGAAGTGTAATAATTTAATTCAAAATTAAACACACAAACATGTTGAAAAATTATTTTCCAAAAGAAAACAAATTAAAAATTTAACAGGTTTTTATATCAAAATTCAATATGAAATTTATTCCAATAAACTAATTAGGATTAAAAAATATATAATTTAACTAATTTTAAATATAAAACCACATTAAAATAAAATTGGGATTGTAAATTGTAACATCCTAGACCTAGATGCCACTGTACGTTGCCCCAAGCCCAGTGGGTCACATGGCCTAAAACGAATCTCCCCAAACGCCAGAGGCTACTAACTAGTAGTGAAATCCTATATAATTTTCTGGGAATAAAGTGACCTCATAACAAGATTATAGCATAGAGTATTATCAATAACATATGTAAGTATTATAAGTAGTAAACCACACAAAAGATACAAGTAGCAGAAGACTGATGGTATAAACCAAGCCAGAAATCATATCATATAAAAAATGATGTTTTATGTCACATGTTTCTAATAAAACATCCAAAATAGGTACACAAAAGACAAAAAAATACATGAACTAAAAATACAAAAAATCAAAAAGAAACGTATCAGTATATCATGTCTAAGCTTAGTCTCATGATCTCCTTCTCCAGAGAATCATATCAAGTATCTATATTAGGGTGATTTCCCTTTTTGACACTGACAATCATATAATATTTTTTTGTCAAAAAACATGATTCAAATAGTTTTTGAGACTAAATCACTTTACGAAACCACCCAAGCTCTAATACAATTAGATAGTGACTATATATATAAGGCAGTGTGCAATAAGAAAAGCAGTAAACAAGGAACAACTCAAAATAAACAAAATACAAGCACTATTTTTAATTTAAATTCATTCAACATTTCAATTACATTGAAATTTATAAGTTTTGAGATCTGACTCATGCCTAGAATCCTCTGTAAATTTGGTACCACCACAAATGCCACAGAAATTCATCTGAACAATCAAAGTCAAGATCAACTCCAAATTTGTGCTTTGTCTTAGAGGCATGTCATAAGTCGTTTCATTTCAATCATTTATTCATTTAGAACCAGAGTCTGTCCTTGACATCTCTAAGTTGGAACTTAAGTATCACTCTAGTTGTATTCCACCAACACCCTATGAGATCTTCCATGGGGAACCTCTCATGAACCCATGTATCGCTCAAGATGTGGTATAAAGTCCATGTCATTCAAGTCTATCCTATTTTCTAAGGAATCCCCAAGTATAACTCATGACATATAATCAATTACCTTTGAGTCAATCCATGGAAATCCATTTGGATTCCAAGTATCACTTGACATACAAGTCCAGTATCAATGATTCTATCCATGTAATCACTCATTTGGATCCATGTATCACTAATGACAATATCACATTAACCATTGAGTCCATCCATTGAATGCAAAGGTGAATCCATATATCACTGAAGGTATAAAGTTCAATAGTCGTATGAGTATGTCCATGGAATTATAATTTGAATCCATGTATCACCAAAGGTTATTTTTCATTAACCAGTTCATTTAACATGTCAAGGTCAAAACCAAAGGCATTAAATATAACTAACCTCAAAAGGGTGACTCAATCAAGGAAAAACCTCAAGGGATTGGCCTTTCATTCACTCATGTGGGTGTAATTCATATAACAATAATCTCATGTATAACAAACTAATACATGAATTAAACATCATTTAACTAATGTGGAAATATAAATATGATGATATTTCCATGATTAATAAATTCATTACATAGCTTGGTCTCAACATAGCTCACATGGGCTAGTAACTAAAGGGTCATTAAAATACTCACATGGCCATTTTTAATATTACAAGCCTAACAAGCCTATCAAGATATCACAGAGCTTAATTATAATATAACTCACATGGGTAAAGCATTAATTATAGAAATTCAATCCAATTTCATCAATTCATGTCATAGCCTCTACTTTAATCACATGGGTAAGGAAATGAAATACTAACATACTTAAATAATAAATGGCATCCATGGGTCAAGGGGAAAGTCAACCATCCCATACCCTTTAACAGATTTAATTACAATTTAACAACATTACAATTACATCTATAACAAATTCCATTTTTAAAAAACCATGAAAGGGACAAGACACACCTCAAAGGGGTGTCCAAGGAATTGATCCATAAAAGTCTATTCAAGGAGACTCGCCCATGGGGGTTCTTATTCAATGTATACAACCTATAACATGCATAACAAGCCTATTCAATTAACTAGCCCATGATATGTAACAATAGGGTTCAATTTTAGTTAAGGAGATGCCCAAAAATGGGTATGTGACACCCCGACATTTATAAACATCTTGAGATTCAGAAAAATGCGTGAGACAACCAACCTTAAGATCGTTCTAGATAGCTCGTCCAGTATCAGACTCTCATTTTTCCTGGTTTTGTAGAAATCTGACAAACAAATGAAGAATGATAAATTAGGCCATATGAGCCTAAAATCAAAAAGCACAGCTAATAGCCAGAAGAATTAGGAACAAATAAAAGGAACTAAGGCCTTACTATTAGAGATACAAGGAGACGAACCACATTCGAATTGGATCCTGGACAGATAATAGATCTAAAATCTAGGTTTGGGATCAAAGGAGAGCCTTTGAAAGAGGGGTGTGAGGCTATTATGTTATGGGTGAAAATAACCTTTCCTTAGGTTTATAAATAATTTTAATTTTACTAAAATTTATTAAAATTCTTAAAATTACAGGACTTCATGGTTTACCTGTATAGTTTCCTATAGGCTAAGGGGAACCCGTATGGTTACCCTGCATGGTTTACTAACCGTGAAGTAACCGTGTGAAAATAATTTTTCCAAGTGTACTAAAAATGTAGACCTAGCCACATAGCCATGTGTCTCAACCCACATGGTTTACCAAACTATGTGGCCTCCTCTTTTCACAAAAAAAACACGGTTTCCAGGCTCCAAAACAGCCCCAAACACCCCAGAGACCTCCATGACCTCAACAGAAACTCAAATTATGCCATATTTAAGCATTTAAATTGATAATAGATGAAAAAAAAAGATATTTTTACCTCAAATAATAACTGGGTTCTTAAAAACATCCCCCCTTAAATCAATTCATCCTCAAATTTCCCTTCTAAGGGTGGTGAAGCGTGATCTATGAACAACTCTGGCCACTATGATCATATATCATCCTCCCTCTCTCCGGACTCATCTGGAAGTCGGTCATTCTTCCATATCACCCATACTAAATGAAAGGTCCATCCCTGTAGAACCACCATGTTATCATCCACGATTTCTATAGGATGCTCCTCAAAGGATGTATCTGCCTATAACTCAACCACCTTGGGCTGAAAAGCATGAGACGGGTCTAAATAGTAGATTTTCATCTGAGAAACATGTAATATGTTGTGCATATCTCAGTACCTCTGAGGTAACTACAATCGATATGAAACCATACTGGCTTTATCTAGAATCTTGAATGGTCTGACGTATCGCAATGAAATATCACCATGTCTCCTGATCCTCTTGTGTCCCAGCCTCATTGAAACATGTAGAAAAACTTGATCCTCAACCTAAAAATCTAGAGTTCGCCTGTGGAAATCAGTGTATAATTTCTGATGATATTACATAGTATATATCTTCTTTTGAATCATCTGAACCAATTTTGTAGTCTCCTAGACAAGATGAGGTCCCATCATAGTTACCTCTCTTGCCTCCAACCAACACAAGGGTGATCAGCATGGCCTGTTGTAGAAATCCTCATATGGAGCGATATTAATAGTAGCATGAAATATATTATTTTAAGAGAACTCAAATAGGGGTATATGCTCCTCCCAAGATCCTCTGAAATCCAAGATGCATGCCCACAATATGTCCTCAAGCACCTGTATTGTGAACTCTGACTGACCATCTATCTGGGGGTGGTATGCCATGCTCAGAAGCACATGTGTACACAACGCCCTTTGTAGCCCTTTCTAGAATCGATATGTAAACTGGATGTCCCTATCTAAAACGATAGAATGTTGGAACCCATGCATTAGTATAATCTCACATATTTACAACCACCCAATATCATCAACCCTAATGGTTTCATTGATTGGAAGAAAAATGAGTGGCCTTCATGATCCTATCATCAACAACCCATACAACATCATTACCTTGAGGCGACCTCAGAAAACCTGCCATGAAATCCATCACAATTTTATTCCATTTCCACTTGGGAATGGGTAGCTACTATAAAAGTCTATCTGGTTACTCCTGTTCCACCTTCACCTACTGATAGGTGGAACCCCTCGTAACAAAACCAGCTACATCACTCTTCGTGTCTAGAAATCAATACTAATGATGTATGTCCTGATACATATTGGTAATACCCAGGTGCACTACCCAAGATTAAGTAACAAATTACCATATTATCTCCTCATTCATGTATGAATAGACCCATAAGCGACTATGTACTCGCAGAAACTCATCCTCACCAACGGTCCAACTAGGAGGAGGGTCCTCACCTTCCACACACTCTCCTAGAACTAGGCCTTCAGAATTTGATAACTTCCTTATTCTCACTCTATACAGTAATGAATAGGTTATAGGTAATTATGAAAGGAATTTATTACCCTGACTATCATGAACCTCCAAGTTTATCTCAAAAAAAAATCCATAAGCTTCCACTTGTTACTGGCCTGCTACACTGCCTATATCTGAATCCTCCTTCTCAGTGCATTAGCCACTACATTGCCTTTACCAAGAGTATAGGCAAGATCGAAGTAAAAATACTATAGGTACTCAACCCACCTTCACTACCTAAAGTTCATATCATGATACTCAAATATGTACTTGAGACTTTTGGGGTCTGTGTAAACCAAAAAATACTCTCCCAATAAGTAATTTCTCCAACAACACAATGTGTGAAAAACTGTAGCTAACTCGAGATCGTGTGTTAGGTAATTCCTCTTGTGGGGCCTCAACTACTGAGACACATATACAATGACTAGATCCCCCTGAATAATAAATTTTCTCAACCCAATACTTGATTTTTCATATAAAACAATGTAACTTCTTCCTGGATCTGGAAGAATTAGTATCGTTGCTGAAGTCAATCTCCCTTTCAAATCCTGAAAGGCCATCTCACAAAAATCTGACCATACATACTTCACACCCTTCCTAGTCAAGACCATCAATGGTGTTGATAATCATGAGAAGTCATGTATGAAATGCCTTTAGTAACCATCTAGTCCTAAGAAACTATGCACCTCAAATACATTCTTGGGATACTCCTAGGTAACTACCACTCTCACCTTCTCTGGTTCCACTAATACTCTTATCTCTAAGATGATATAACCCAAGAAGTGAATTTGATCTATCTGGAAGTTCCAATTTGTGATTTTATCATATAATTGATGCTTGCTCAGTTTATTCAAAATTATCTCAAGATGTTTGGCATGGTCATGTGGATTGTGAGAATACACCAAGATATCATACACAAAAAATCAAAACAAATAAATTGAGGTAAGGATTGAACACTCATTTCATCAGTTACATAAAGACTGATGAAACATTCAGGAGACCAAACGACATAATCAAATACTCATATATACCGTACATTCTTCTGAAGCCTGTGCAAGGTATGTCTGATTGTCTAACATTAACCTAATGGGAACCAGATCTTGAATCAATATTTGAGAAGACTTTAGCTCCTCGGATCTAGTCGATGAGGTCATCTATCCACAGTAGAGGATACCGGTTCTTAACCATCAACTGGTTCAATTTCTAGTAATCTAAATATAGCTTAAGGGTATTGTCTACTTTCTTTGAAAAAAGGATCAGTGAACCCCATAGAGAAGTATTGGATCAGATGAAACCCATTGCCTCTAAATCCTCTAGCTACCTCTTGAGCTCTTAAAACTCCATCGTAGCCATCCTATTAGGAATAATGGATACTGGTGAAGCTCATAATACTAGCTCGATAGAGAACTCTACATCTCTTCCCATAGGTAATCCTGAGAATTATTCTGGGAATAAATCCTTGAAATGATCAACCACTAGAGGGAAATCATCCTGACGTGTCCCTTGATCATCCAGATATAAAATTACAATCTAGGTTGTCATCCTTCCTAGCCCACAATGCTCAGGTCTAGCTCGGCATGCTTGGACATCCCATTCACCATTTTGAGGAACTCTCTACCCTCTGGTGAGGTAAATATCACCCTGTGGTGATACAAATAAATGAAAGAATGAAAAGAAACCAACCGGTCCATCCTGAGAATGAATTCAAAGCCTTTCATCTTTAGGATATAAAGGTCCCACACAAAGTGGCACCCACAAACCTCAAGGGGGAACTCCATGAACTAACTCACACCTTACATCTTGATACCTAAAGAAGTGTCTAGCATCATAACGCCATCAGAAGTATAAAAACATATCCCAAGGCTCTTCACAATAGGAATAAATATAAATTTATCTAAAGAACTTGTATCAAAGAGTGTTAAATCTAAACCGGATGCTAATAAAATATTACCAATGACATTTAAAGGTCTAGGATCTAGATTCTGATGGGTATGTTGCACTACATATACTTGGCCTAAACCGCATCCCGGTGATACTGTCTGGATACCCTAAGTAGGTCCACCCTATTAACACTATGAACCTGGGGTCTGTCCACCATGACCACAACCACCACCATATCCTAATGTACCCAAAATCCATATCTGGTGAGAATTTTTTGACCATGATCTTGAACATGGAGTTAGTGTAGACCCTCTCTCACTGGCTGCTAGTGGAATCTTCAAATATAATCACTATAGATATCCCATCTTTCTACAAGAATAACACTCAACTAGGTCCCTCATACATTGTGGCCTCGTATTTTCCAGCCTACCACACTATTATCACCTCATCTAGCTACCTGAAGAGATATTATGAATACTAGTATCACCACTTGGAATCTCCAAATGACACTTCCTACTACCAATCAATGCAGTTCCAGATCTCGGTGTTGATCCACCCTAGCTCACACCTCAAAATTTCCTCAAGTTATGATCTTTGATCAGCACCTGATTCACTATCCCAGATACAGTAGTTATCTGGAATACATTCACCTATGATCGGATGTTATATATAAGTCCATCCTCAAATATTCTAGCTTTTTATAACTCATCACCAATCAAAATAGGTGTGAAGCACATGAGCTAATTAAAACGAAACAAATAGTTCATGACTAATAGTGCACCCTACTTCAGATGTAAGAATTCCAAGTCTCTATCAGTCCTCAGCATATCGGGATAGAAATATTCATAGAAGGCCATACGAAACTCCATCCAGGTCACGTCCCGATGATGATCATTCAGAATTAAAACATCCCACCATCTCTTGGTGGAGTCACATATAATACACACCGTGATATTTACCCTCCTCTCAGGAGGCATCTCTAAGTGCTCGAAGATTGAAAGCATGGCCACTATCTATGAATATATAGCCTATGGACCTCAATCCCCTAAAAACATGGGTGGATGATACTATTGAAACTCATGTATCAACACTTCCATAGTTAGGTCCAGTCACGGTGCTCCCAGAATAATCTGCTTGAATCACATCAAGTTTTCATTGAATTGTACCTTAGCACCAACGTCTAGTATAGAAACTGGTGCCTCAGCTGGTGTGACTAGAGGATACACTAGTATCCCATGGCCCACCACCTCTAGAGTGTGATCACCACAACCCTACTAGCATAAAACTAGAGGTATTCTTGGTAGCATGACACTACAATTTCAAACACACACCTCGGTTCATGATCATTAAAGAGTTCGCAACTCAAAAGCGCAGAAACAAAGTTAGGATAGGTATAAGCCTTCCTGTAAGATTAAAACCCTATTCTGGCCCCATGGGTTAGGTTTATATTTTAAATATATTATGTAAAAGCGATATAAACTACTTAAATCCCATTACCAAGGTCATTTCTGGTCATGTTCTCTGTTATAAGCCATTTCAATTTCACTTTCTTTCATATTTATCTCATTTCAAACTGAGTTTACATTCACATTCATTGAATTGATACTCATTTCCTGTTTATCACATCCCTTTTAGAAAGGTAAACCAATGGTGCACTAAATTATGATCCATGGGGGCCCATACTCCCCAGGGATCAAATCTTGGCATCCACCTACGGCACATCACAACACTTTTCACTTTAAGGTTAAACCATGATCTGAAAAATTCTAATCCAAGAGGGCCCATACACCTCAGGGGCCAAAGCTTTGCATCCTTCTATTTTACTCCATAAAATATCTCAATATACATAACACAACAGTAGGAATATGTATCACAGCACCTATCATAACATCATACAATCAGTAAGGCATCCTAAATGGAATGGAATAATGCATGGCATGTGAAATCTAACAGGTGACTATATGATGCATGATATGGAATACCCTCATCTCATCAGGTTCAATGAAATAGAACCTAAAATCATATCAACAATAATAGTATAAAACAAGTTCATCATCTAATGATGGAATCAATTCAACTATAAATTCAAAAAGTCAAGAAAATAGCATTTCAATTCGAGGCAATTTGTATTTTTCATGTACACAGGTTAACTACACCTAGGAACATCTCAATACCAAATGCTTATCCATTCTTATCCCTTTATATTGCCTCTAAATAGTAATTCAACTAGAAAAAAACCTCTAATAACACTTTGTAATATCCTAGACCTGTATGCCACTGTATGGTGCCTAAGCCCAGTGGATTACATGGTCTTAAGTGCATCTCTCCAAATATCAGAGGCTACCGACTAGTATTAAGGGCCTAGGTAAGTCTGTGGGGAGACTATTTCTCATCAACAGAGTGTATCAAAGAGGATTATCAATAACAGATACAAGTAGAAAAAGTAGTAAACCATATAATATATACAAATAGTTAAAACTAATAATATAAATGAAGCCATAAGTCATATCATATACAAAATGTTGATATATTTCACATGTTTCTAATAAAACAACTAAAATAGGTACACAACAAAACATAAAAAATGTGTGTCCCAAAAGTACACAAAATTCAAAGGAAACGTCGTAGCATTCCAAGCCTCATCTTGGTCCCATGCTCTCTTAATCTAGAGCAGCATATCAAGTATCTGTATTAGGGTGCTTTCCCTTTTCGACACCTGAAGTCATATAATCTTTTTGGGTCTAAAAACATTATCCAAACAGGGTGTGAGATCACATACGAATAGGAAACCACCCAAGGTTCATTCCAATTAGTCAGTGATTATAAATAGTAGGTAGTGTGCAATAAAAAATCATCAATAAAAGAATAACTCAAAATAAACAACCTACAAGAACTGTTTTTCATTTACATTCTTTCATCATTTTATTTACATTGAAATTTATAAGTCTTGATATTAGGCTCAATCCTAGTATCCCATGTATAGCTAGTAGCACCACAGATGCCTCAGAAAGTCATTTGAACAATAAAAGTCAAAACTGACTCCAATCTTGTGCTCTAGCTTAGAGGCACTTCATAAGTCATTTCATTTCAATAATTTATTCGTTTAGAACCTGATTCCATACTTTACATCCCAAAGTTGGAATGGAAGTATCACTCTAGGTGTATTCAACCAACACCCTATGATCCCATCCATGGGGAACCTATAATAAACCCATGTATCACTCTAGATGTGGTATAAATTCTATGTTATATAAGTCTATATATGGAGGTCTTCTAAGGAATCCCCAAGTATCACTCATGGCATATAATCAATTCCCTTTGATTCTATCATTGGAAATACATTTGGATTCCAAGTATCAATCAGCATATAAGTCCAGTATCAATGAGTCTTTCCATGTAATCACTCATTTGAATCCATGTATCACTCATGAAAATATCACATTAACCATTGAGTCCTTCCATGGAATTCTAAGGGTAATACATGTATCACTCGTGGTATAAAGTTCAATAGTCACATGAGTCTATCCATGTCCTTTTAATTTGAATTCATGTATCACCCAAGTCTATTTATAATATAACCAATTCATTTAACATTCCAAGTTCAAAACCAAAGTCATACAATATAACTGACCTCAAAAGGGTAACTCAATAATTGACCAACCTTGAGGGCTTGGCCTTTAATTTACTCATGTGGGCATAATTCATATTATAATCATCTCATGCATAAAAAACTAATACATGGATTAAAAATCATTTAACAAATGTGTTCATATCAATATAATGATATTTCCATGCTTAATCAACTCATCAAAAAGCATGCTCTCAACATAGTTCACATGGGCTAGTAACTCAAGGTCTATTCAAATACTCACATAGACATTTTTAATATAACAAGATTAAAAATCCTATCAATATATCACATGGATAAATTATAATATAACTCACATGGTCAAAGAATTAATTAGAGAAATTAAATCCAATTACATCAATTCAATTCATAGCCTCTACTTTACTCACATGGGAAAGGTAATTCAAGACCAGTATGATTAAACAAGAAATGGAATCCATGGGTCAAAGGTAAGGTCAACCATCTCATACCCTTTGACCAATTCAATTAAAATCTAACAACACTATAATTCCATCTATAACAAATTCCTTTTTTAACAACCCATGAAAGGGATAAGGCACACCTCAAAGGGGTGTATAATTAATTAATCCATAAAAGTTCATTCAAGGCAACTCACCAATGGGGTGGTCCTTATTCAAGGTATACAACCTATAACATGCATAAAAATTCCTATTCAATTACCAAAACCATTATTGGAAATAATAGGGTTTTATTTAAATTAAGGCAATGCTCGAAAATTGGGTGCACGAAACCCCAGCATATATAAACATCTTGACATTTAGTGAAAGTCATGAAACCACTTACCCTAGGCTCGTGCTATATAGATCGTCCAGTATCAAGCTCAAAATCATTTCAGTTTGGAAGAAATATATAGAATAGATGAAGAATTCGAAATTAGGGCATATGATCCTAAAATAAAATAGCACATTGGACATCCATAAGAATAAATAATGGGTAAAAAGAAACTATGACCTTATCATTATAGATCTAAGGAGATGATATGTGTTTGAATTGGAGTTCGGATGGACAGTAGATCTAAAATCCATGTTTTGGCTCAAAGGAGTGCCTTTCCAAGAGGGGCATGAGTATTCTGTGCAAGGGGTGAAAATAACCTATCCTTATGTTTAAAAATAATTTTAATTTAATTAAAAATTCTTAAAATTCTTAAAATTATAGATTCCCATGGTTTATTCGCACGGTTTGTCAAACCACATGGAAACCGTGCATGGTTTTCTATAGGATAAGGGGCACCCACATAGTTGTATCAAATGGTTTACTAACCATGTGGTAACCATATGAAAATCCCCTTTCCAAGTCTTGTAAAAATGAATACCTGGATTCACGGTTTACCAAACCGTGTGGCCACCTCTTTTAACATAAAACTTGGGTTCCAGGATTCGGAACAGCCCCAAACGCCCCAGAGACCTCCATGACCTCAACAGGAACTCAAATTAGGAAAAATTTAAGCATTTAAACTATGAATAGATGGAATGATATATCCTTACCTCAAATAAAAACTAGGTTCCTACATAAATTATTTAAATGAAAGGTCATTTTTTAATAAAAATCAATATTTTTCACCATTCATCAAAACTCTTAAGAAAAATACAAAAAATTCACCCTAAGATAATTTTGATATCATTATTTTAAAAATTAATTTAATTATTTAAAATAAATTTTATATAATTGATAGAGATTAATTTTAAAATATGTGTGTGAAGCACGTTGAAACCGCTTTTTAGAAAAATACAACTTTTTAGAAAACATTTCTTTTCCTTTCAAATTATTATTATTTTATTTCCAATAAATATATAATCATTGAATTAATTATATTCATTTTTATGACATATAATGTTCATAATTTAGTTTTCCATATCCTTACCCACCAATTTAATAGCTAGGTTATAGAGGTATACTATATTATGATTCGTTTAGATTCGGAGTTCTGTGTTCCACAATATATCGAAGAGATTGAATTTAAAAAAAATATTGTAAAGTATTTAGGTGTTAAATTCTCTTATAATCTTATTCTTGTGTGTCATGTATTATTTAAAAATATTATTTTCCTATTTTAAAATATTACGATGTTACATTCTACCCCTTAAGTAAATTGTGTCCTCATAATTTAATCTTGATCATGGAAATCAAGGGTTTAACATTTAAAAATTTCTTTGTGAAAAAACCCACATCATAAAAATGGTTAATAAAAATTTCTATTAAAATAGTTAAAGATAATTTTAATTTCATCTATAAATAAGAATAAATAGGGTTCCAAGTTGGAGAACATTGGTGGGAATAAAAAAATGGACATGAAAGAAAAACGTAAATAATTATGAAGACTGATGGAGATCATTGATCACAAGAAAATGAATGGTAAATAGAAAGTTAAAAACCACAAAACCATAAATATGTGATGATTTAAAATACTATTGAATCATCATATATGAATTTAATAAGATAATATTTTGTTTCAAGAACATTTCTGTAGAGTTGAGGGATTTTTTATCAAGATAGAGAACACCAAAAAATGTACTTAAATGATATCCTTTTATTTCATAAACACAATTTCAAAATTTCATTAGGATTTAATCAATTTACACTTAACCTATAACTTCAATAAATAAATATCCAATATTAATTTTTATACATGAAGTAATAAAATTAAATTTTAATATGTCACGGTATTTATAAAATAGTAACAAGTTATTCCACCTATCTTTATTAAAACCAAAAATGGTTAGCATAAGGTAAGATAATAACCAAAATGAATATAAATATATTAATATCCAAAATTAAACTATAAAACCAAATTTTTAACATAGTTCATTCCATAAATAAGTAACCATGTATCCCAAATAACCTCAATAACCTAAAAATGAAATAAAGTTTTAACCTCAATGGTTATCTCATACCCTTCAATTTACATCTCCAATAACATAATATCATTAATAAAAAATAATCCTTTACATTAAACCTAAAGGTTATATATCTCAACCTAATAAAATGTTTCCCCAAATATCGTTAATCGCCTTAAAATCCTAAAAATTGAAAAATATTTAATCATTTAATATGCTTCCCAAAATAAACATAATATTTATCCACCAAAAAATTATGAAAAAACAATATCACACTTTTTAGTACATAACATTATCCAGTGGTAGGTACTTCACCCTTATCACCCTTCATTTTTGGGTTCAATCCCCATATCTTTTCTAGATACATTAGGTTCTCACCCGACATTCAAGTTGTCATTTTCATAAAACTATAGAAAAACTTATGCGATAATCATATTCATAATTAGAAATGGTCCTATAATGTTCTCAAGAATATGAAGAACATCTTTAAAAATACATTTGTCATCAAATAACTTTTTCTAAATACTAATGTTTTCTATACATCTCATTATTTTCCACAAAATCAACTAATTACCTCAACATCAAGAACATATCCAATATTATCTTTTCTTCAATTATAGAGTATCATTTACTTTTAAATAAAATTTCTAGGTAATTAGTACCATTAAAAATATTATTGAAAATACTTAGTGAAAATTTTCTATAGAAAAATCCTTATATATATATATATTGATTCACATTATTCTTAAATTCTAGTACATAAACAATTCAATCATTTCACTTTATTCTTAGACCATTAAATAGGCTTTATCATCTTATTACTTAAAGAATCTTTACTTTCATATGTCATTTGTAGTTTCTTCATAAATAATAGAAAACCCTTGAGACGTAAAACATTTTTGATCTTCCTGTAGATATTTCCCCCAAGAAAATTGATTTTAATAATTCCCACACATTTTATATTTAAAACATTCAACCATTGATGATTCCTTAGGGAAAATATTATTATTATCATTTTCATTAATTGAACTTTTTATTTTCCCTCAATAATTACTTACTATAATTCCTTGTTAACTTTCTCTTAGGTATGATTTAACTTTTTATTTTGGTTTCATTTTTCATTGGGTGATTAAATCCAACAAAGAAATTTGTATGACACCTATAATGGTGAAGTCAGGTATTTTTTAGATTTTTTCAGCTTAAACCTAAAATTTTTGTTGTTCATTGGATGATTACACACCGTGTAATGGGATTACATGTTGTGTAATGGATTTCGGGAAAAATTCATGTATGGGATACATAAAATAATAGGTTTATATATCATGTAAAGGATTCACATCATGTAATGTAAAATATTGGTGTCTTAATAAAAAGGTGATAGGTTTTTCAGCGTATGTGAGATTTGTGATTTACATGACGTGTAATTGGGTCACACATTGTGAAATAGTCATGAGTTGGTATTTTTGAGTGTTTTATTGGTGTTTTCTTATTTCATTCATTAAAATATTCCATTTCCTTCACCTAGAGGCTCTCCCTAGGTGATTTTGGGTGATTCCCTCTCTTCTAGGTCACTTCAGTTAGCGATTTATCACCTTTTTGGTTGGATTGCTTCTCTCTGAGTATGTAATCCTTTTATTTATTATGTGTCTTTAGTTATGGTTGTGGTTTTGGAAACATATGTTATTGGATAGTGTTTTCTATCTATCATTTTTAGTTTATTGGCATGAAATGTCTTTCAAAGGTTTTTCTCTTGGTTTCTAGTCATTGTTGTCGAAGGAGGCTAGGTTTCTACCTTATTGAGGTAGTTATTTCTATACAATGGGTTAATTTGATGAATTAAATTTATTTATTGTAGAATTAATTTGTTTTTTTTTCATTGATTATAAGTGATGTGTGGTTTCAAATGATTTATTGGAAAAGAAAATTTTTTTAAAACGGTTTTTTTCTTTGAAAACAGATTTTATTAATTTAGAAATGGGTTTTCAAACTTTTAAGAGGATTGGATAGGATTTAAAAATGTTTTACAAATATTTTATCACAGTTTTGAAATGAATTTTGAAAATTTCACATTGGTAACCATGGGTGCGTCGGTAAAGAGACACGGGTATCCTTAGTGTGTTTTTCACCACTTTGAGGTAACATTTTTTGATATCAACTGGCAAGACTCGAAATTTTTTGGATCCAATGTTATTCCTATTTAGTCTCTTGAGTTACTAGTACACATTATCCCTTATGATAAGGCCCAATATGAGGTTCTTTTTTATTTACGGTTATTTATCACATGATTTTTTTTATCATGGATTTTTGCTCAAAGTTTTTTATATGAGGTTGTATCACTTAGCTTTGCATGATAATTTATTTCATGGATATGTGTAGCTCCAGATGCATGGATATGCTTTTCTATTTTATCACTTTTACTTTTCATATTTATATTTTTTAACATTAAACTATTTTATGAAAACCAAATGATAAAATGGGAAAATTATTGAAAAATGGTTTGGTTTTAGGAAAATGCATTGTAAAAATATTTTTTCAAGATATAATTATTTCATTATTAATATTATATTGTATAGAAATAGTGGAGGTATCTTAATGGGATTTGTATCACGCCCAAATTGTGCCTTTGGGAATCTGTAGATGTTGTATTTTAGGATTTAGTTAAAAGTAAGAGTATCTTTTAGCATGTTGGCTTCTCTTATTGTTGCTACTTTTGGTTCAGGTTGGTCTAAAGGTTACTTTTGGTCACATGGGGATTTGATGTACTCTCTAGTTTATCTAGTTTTGTTTTGGATTGTATGAATTTGAGGTATCTTATCTATTTTATCTTTATACTATAGTTTTATGTATTGTTTTACTTCTATTCAATACTAGTTTCTAATATCCTATTTTACCTATTTTATGTGATGGTCCAATTCAGGTGACTTATCAAGTTGACCCAGGTTGGTTGGTTAAAATTTTTTATCAAAGCGATTATTAGCCTAAAGTGTGTTAACAAATCCTAATTTTGGTATTGTGTCTTGGGTAGAAAGGATTTAATACCATCAGAATTCGGATAGTAAGTGCATAACAGGGGCCTGTCCAACTCACTTCTATTATTAAAACAGACTTACCATGTCTCATTAGGGACTTTTTAATAGGGTTGAGACTTGGAGTTTGAGGTCATTTGAATTAACTATGAGAATTTTATTTAAATTGATCTATTAATTTTTAATTATGTTCTTTCATGGTTTATTTAAACTATTAATGTTTTAAAGCTTCATTATCAATATATGAAGTCGGTCCTATGATTTTAAAATTTTCTCATGACTGATTGGTTCTTTATATTTTGTTAGAAAATGCCTCTGAGAAGAGTTCTTCCAAATATGAGAGAGTAATCGATGCGACAAGTTCAGTAGGTGAACCCTCTAGTGGACTCCACCTTGGTATAAGTTGTTATCTACACTATTCAGACTTTGGGTTAAGTGGTTATTGGGAACCCATGATGTGTGGTGGATCATGGATCTAAATTTACTAAAAGACATCCACCCATATATCATGGTGAAAAAGGAACAAAGGAATATAATGATTGTCTTGAGTGGATAGAGAGTACTTTCAACTTCTTGGAGACTCTTAAAGACTCTAAGGTGGGTTTTCTAGGTATATGCTCAAGTGACTTGGAAAAAGATGGTGGGACTCTATTGTACAAGATATGTTTCTTGAGGATCTTACCCTGGATTCCTAAAAAAATATTTAACCAGAAGTTTTACCCTAATACATTTCATGTGGTGAGGACCCAAGAGTTTCTGACCTTCGAGCAGGGGGAGCATACCATCGTGGAGTATTCTACCCATTTTTCTAATTCAGTGCATCTGGAACCAGAACTTGTCACTAATGAGTACCTGAAGGCTTGTAGGTTTGAGTTGGGATTGAGGCATGATATTTATTTAATGTTGATACTCATGTTCCTTCCAAACTTCGTGGATTTAGTTTAAAATTATTCTTTTTATGAGGCATACATATTTGGAAATATAGGTTTGGGTGGAGCTTCAGTTGGTTTAGTGGTTATCCAGGGTGTATCTTCTGGCCAGAAGAGGAAGCATAACATTAGTCAGTTTTCCTCAAGACCATTTTTAGGGGCTTCAGTAGAGAAGTAGTAGGTTTTATACAACTAGTATGGAAGGTGAGCTTATACTGAGCCCAACTATATAGAGGCTCCCATGACTTCCCATATTTTTGGATTATTTTTTCATCTATAGTGTTTTTTTTAATATGTCTCAAGGATGTAGGAAAATATACAATCTCACTAATGGTTTTAACGTTCATGTAGATGATTCTAAGGGTGGTTGGGTATATCCTCTGAATAATGGATATTTTCTTATTGTTATGATATAATTGCTTTATGCAGTGGATTATGCACAAGGGGAAACTGAAGTAGTTCCAGCAACTATTAGAGGTATGGTATTTATCTCGTTCTCTATGGTGCTAGATTTGTTTAATATAGGTAAAAATAATTATTTTATATCATCAAAGTTAGTTGATGTGTTGGGTTTGTGTTAAAAACTTATACCATTCTTGTTGGATCTTTTTATGCCTTTGGGAAAGAGGTTTGAACAAGTTTTCAGATGTCCCAAGTGTCGGCTGATGATATCTAACTTTGAGGTGCAGTACAGCTTTTTAGTTCATGGTATTAACATCTTTGACTTGATTATCGACATTAATTGGATGATTATGTTTAAATACTATATATAATTTTATCACCATTGGATCATTTCTTATCTACTTATGGGTTCACTCATGTTTTCTAGGAAGATTAGGACTCTAGATCAGGAAGGGTCATTCCTATTTTCCTTATGCTAGGGTAATCTCATGCAAGTTTTCAGAGATGTTTCTTGATGTATTTGACCCCTATTTGAGTGGTCGACTTCCTTCAATTGTGTGTTAATACCAAGAGTTATTCCCTGATTATTTTTTTGGTTTACCACTACTGAGATAGGTCAAGTTTACTATAGATCTTATCCCTAGTACAATGCCCATTTATATTCTATTTTATCAAATTCCACCTACTGAGTTGGTGGAACTTAAGGTCTAGATTGAGGGACTACAGGATAAAGGATTTATTCATCCTATATTTTCACTATGGGATTTTCCTATCTTATTTTCTAATAATTAATATAGGATCCTCATACTTTGTATCGATTATAGAAAGTTGAATCAGGTCACTATTAAGAACAAATACCCTTTACCAAGGATTGATGATATCTTTGATTGTATTAGAGGGTCTCATTGGTTTTCTAAGATTAACCTTTGATTAGGGTACAACAATTTTAGAGTCTGAGAAGAGGATACACCTAAGATAAAATTTAGGAGTCGATATGGTAATTTCAAGTTTTTTGTTATTCCATTCGGTCTCACTAAGTCTCATGTAGTGTTTATGGATTTTATGAACTAGATCTTTCATTTATTCTTTGAATCATTTATTTTTTTATTCTTGGTTGATATATTGGTGCATACCAAGTCATGGGATAAGCATATGGACCATTTGAAAATCATTATTTGAACCTTAAAATAATATCATATGCATGGTAAGATTTCCAAATGTAGGTTTTGGATCTAGAAAGTTATTTTTTTAGGGAATGTGATATCTGAGAGGGGAATCTTGATATATCCTGAAAATGTTCAAGAAGTTATTTCCTAGGAGTATCCTAGAAATGTGTTTGAGACTTGGAGTTTCTTGGGTTTGGATAGTTATTATAGATGATATTTTCAAGACTTCCCTAATCTCACATCTTTGATGACTTCTTTAACCAATAAGGGTGTAAAGTTTGAATATAATGATAAGTGTTAGATATCTTTTGTGGATATGAACTTGAGGGTGACTTAGCACCAATTTTTGATTCTTCTAGAACCAGGATTAGGTTATGGTGTTTTTTGTGATGATTCAGGTATGGGTTTGGGGTGTGTCTTGATACAGGGGAAATAGGTGGTGTCCTATGGCTCTAGCCATTAATTCCCTCTTGAGAATAACTACTCTATCCCTAGTATTTATATATCATTAGTTATAAATTCACTCAAAACGTTGTGTCAGTATCTCTTTGGGGAGTGGTTTATGGTATATTCTGATCATAAGAGCCTGAAATATATTTTTACTGAAAGGGATCTAAATTTTCGGTAAAGGTACTAAGTTGAGTGTATTAAGACTTATAATTTTTATATTTCTTATACATGTAGGAAATCTAATGTGGTTGCCAATGTTTTTATCAAAAAATTACAGACACAACTCGTGAAAGAATCAATAAAGGAATGGTCTCTAGTGAGTTCATTTACTGAGATGAGCTTGGAAGTGAAAGAGGTTGGTGGAAAGTTATTTATGGATTCGATAAGGGATTAATAATTATTTTAGGAGTTTGTTCGGTTTGATAATATGTATGAAACGGATTTCCAAAGTTTTAGTGAAATCATTTATCGTGGGGAAATATGATGTGAGTGTTCATGGTCTTCCAGTGGAGCTATATGCTTCTATATCAGGTTGGTTGTCTATTTTCCCGAATGCAGGAGTTGTTGGACAGTGGGAAAAAGTCACATTGGTCCATAAAACCTGGAGCGGCCAATATTTATCATGATTTGAGACATCGATATTGGTGAATGATAATGATCCATTCTATTTCATATTTTGTTTTGTAGTGTCTCGCTTATTAGATAATTAAGGTGGAACACCAGAGACACGTAGGTTTGTAACAACCCTTACACATTATGGTATTGAAGTGGGATGAGATTTCAATAGATTTCATCATTGGTTTTCTATTGAAATGTATTGGTGAGGATTCAATTTTAGTGATAATTAATCAAATCATGAAATCAACACATTTCCTACCTATCTGGGAGATGAAAAAAGTGGAACAACTTGGGGACTTGTACATATAAGAGATTGTGAGACTTTATTGGGTTCCCTTTGTAGTTGATTCTAATAGGGAACTGAAGTTCACATTCATGTTCTAGAAATTTTGAAGAAGGTAACGGGTTCACATATTAAAATTGAGAACAAATTTTCATCTCGAGATAGATGGAGAGACATAGAGTATTATCCAGGTTCTATAGGATATATTCCAAGATTTTGTGCTTGATTCCATAGGATATTGGGAAAACCATTTTCCTTTGGTTTAATTTTCCTATAAAAATAGTTATCAATATTCAATAAATATGGTTCCCTTTGAGGATTTGTATGGGAAGCCACGTAGATCTCCATTTTTTTGGGAAGAGTAGGGAGAGTGGTCCTTGGTTGGGTTGAGTGTTGTTCTAGAGATGATGGAGATGGTTCAGTTGATCAAGAGGTGATTGATCACAACACAGAGTCATCAGAAATCTTTTTTGGAACATCTTTATTGGAATTTGGAGTTTTAGTTTGGTGATTGGGTATTTCTCAAAGTTTCACCTCTATTGGAACATTGTCAGTTGGGTGGGTAGGGGAAGTTAGCATTGAGGTCTGTGGGGCCATTTGAGATCTTGGATGACTAGGGAGGGTATCCTATTGGTTGGAATTTCCATCTAGATTGACATCTATCCATAACATGTTTCATGTTTCCCAGTTAAGGAGATATATACTAGATCATTCCCTTGTGATTAGATTGGACGAAATTTATCTTGAGTCTGATAACATTTTTGTTTAGAAACCATTTCATATTATGTATTGCCAGGATAGGGTATTTCACAATAAAATGATCCACTTGGTCCAGGTACTATGGTAGTTCAGATAGGATAGCCATGATATATAGGATTAGGAGTCATTGATGGGGCAGCAGTGGCCTTCTCTTTTTGCGAATCTTGGATTTTGAGGTATTTTTGGGGGAAGAAATAATTTATGGTGTGTAGATTGTAATTCCTTATTACCTTTAAGTTAGGTATACATTAAAATTTATTTTGGTTTCCTTTTTTATTTGGATGGGTAATGTTGAAAAATAAATTGGGAGGATACCGATAATGGTGAAGTCAGGGGTTTGTTGGAGTTTTTCATCTTAAACTTTTTTTCTATTTGTTGGGATATTACACACTATTTAAGAGATGTTGGATAGAAACCAAGAACTAGATACCCAATATGGTAGTTTTACATGTTGTGTAAAGGGTTCACATCAGGTAATGGAAAATATAGGGTTTTTAATAAAAATTCAGTGGGTTTTCTAGGTACGTGAGCTTCATGGATTATGTTAAACATAATTGGGTTACATGTTGTGTAATATTCATGAGTTGGACATATAGGGTGCTTCACATGTGTTTTCTTATTTCATTCATTATAAGAATCCTTTATCTTGACCTAGAGGCTCTCCCTATGTGATTTTGGGTGATTCCATCCCTTTCAGGTCACTTCGTTCTGTAATTGATCACCTTTACAATTTGGTTACTTCTCTCTAATTATGTAATACTTTTGGTTCTTCTATTTCTTTAGTTATGATTTTGGTTTTGGATATGGATGAAATCGGATAATATTTTCTATTTATCCTTTTCATTTTATCAGTGTGGGTTGTCATTGGAATTTCGTTCTCTTGGTTTTCGATCATCATTGTCGAAGGTAGCTAGGTTTCCACCATGTTGAGGTAAGCGTTTCTATACAATGGGTTAATTTTAGGAATTTCATGTTGTTATTGATAAATTCATTTTTTTGTCATTGATTATAAATGATATGTGGTTTCAGATGATTTCTTGGAAAAGAAAATGTTTTAAAAATGGGTTATTCATTGAAAATAGATTTTCTTGATTTAGAAATGGGTTTTCAAACTCTGAAGTATATTGGTTTGGATTTGAAAACATTTTATAAAATTGTGACCATGGTTTTGAAATGAATTTTTAAAATTGCATATTAGGAACCTTGGGTTTGTTGGGAAAGATACACAGGTATCCTTAGTGTGTGTTACACCATATTGAGGAAAACTTATTTTATATCAACTAGTAGGACTAGATATCAGTTGGATCCAATGTTATGCATGTTAGGATCTTGAGTTTCTATTAAGCAATGTCACATAGGATAAGGGCCAATATGAGTTTCTTTTTCATTTATGGTTATTTATCACATGATTGTTTTTATCATGGATTTTTCTCATGGGTTTTTATATGAGGTTATATCACATAGCTTCTCTTAATAGGTTATTTCATGGATATGTGTACCTATCGATGTATGGATATGCTTTCATATTTTATCACTTCTACTTTTATATTTATATTTTTTGAATATGAATGTATTTTTTTAAAATGAAGGATAAAATGGAATAATTATTGATAAATGGTTTGGTTTTATAAAAAAAATTATAAAACTATTTTGTTTTAAAAGATACAATTGTTAAATTCTTTATATTAGATATTGTATAGAAACCGTGATGGTATCCTTCTATGATTTTGATCACGTGCTACTTGCGCATTTTTTAATTTTTATATTTTGTATTGTTGGATTTAGGAAAAGGGAAGTGTTTCTTTTATCATGTTGGCTTCTCTTATTGCAGCTTCTTTTGGTTAGGGTTGGATTGGAGGTGACTATTGGCCACAAGGGGGTTTAACATACTCTCTAGTTTATCTTTTTTTGTATTGTATGTCTTTGTTGTATCTTTTACTTTTCCTCTTTGAATTTATTGTTTTTCTTATATTCAGGACTAGTTTCTAATATCTTGTTCTACCAACATTACATGATGGGTTGGTTCGGGTGACTTGTCTAATTAACCTGGGATAGTTTGTTACTCTTAATTAGTTCCATTTTTCTCTATAAATAAACTATCTTCTTATTCTATTTTGAAATTACATTGAGTTATTCTTCCCATTTTCTTGATATATAGGAAATTAAATTTTCTTTCCCTTACGGTCTCCACCACCTAAACTCAAAGAAAACTCAATCCTTCTTTCTTTGGGAAGTCTGAGAGTTGGTTAAGGTGCAAGTTATTAATCTTATATCATGATAAATGATTAGTAATAATCACAATATCATTCACTCCAATAATTATCCCATTTGGTTTATCATTAAAACAATTTCTATCATATTCAACGTTAACCCAATTCCTTGTGGTTTCCATCATTGACTAAAAATATTAAAAGAAACAAGATGATAATGAGTTAACATACCAAGGGAAACTTATAAACCTATGAGGAATAACTTATAAATGAAAATTATATCCTAACTTATGGGCCTCTAGGTTTTAATCTATGTTATTCATGTTAATGTTTCATATTAGGTTTTATAACCTAACAATTCATTAAAGTCCTTTATAATGGATCGTAAAAAGTTTGTGATTTTGAAAAAGAATATACATTGGGAGTACCAGATGGGGCGCATAGTAAGGCCCATTGTCGTGTACTATGTAATGATCTAGTGAATCCTCATGTACATTTTTTGGATTTATTACCCCTATGTACATCAATTCAAAAACCACATACACTTATTGTATCCATACATGGATTTAATTAAGTGAAAACCACTTGCACTATATTTTACCAAGATTCCAAGATATTATATTTAGTCTTACCCTTATAATTATCCCTAGGGTTCCCAATAAAGTTTTCTTATTTTGGTTCCAAAGTTTAACTAAACCTTGGAATAAAATACTAACTATAGAAACCCAATGCCTTAACAAATATTATTATATGATTCTTAAACATGAATATCCATTAATACAACACAAGTTACATAAAGTCCTAATTTCTTTCGAAGACAAGGATAATAATGCATAAAATGAAACTAAAACAATTCATCCTTGTTTTACTCTCTATAGTAAGCTCATAAAATCCATTTGACCTTCTAAATATACATAAGAGAACATGGGGAATACATGAAATAAAGGGTGGTCTAAAAATATGAGTAATGAAATAAAAATGATAAGGAAGCGTAATATGTGAGTCAAAGGTATAACTTGATATCATAATAAGGAAGGCACATGAGTAATATCATGGAAACATAACATAAAAACATGGTATCATAAGATCATGGCATCATAGTAAATTTGTAAGTAACATAAAAATACTTCAAGGATAATTATTAATACAATATCACATAGTGGATAGAGTCCCATAATGAATTAGGTTCACTCTTTAATCCTAAAGATGATGCCTTATGAGACTAAAACATTACCCAATACATTAGATAGATATATAATTTCAGGAAAAACTATCACATTCATTTCATTTTCATTTATATGCACTCTATATAATGATATCAATCATAATTCATAAATATAATAATTACCCATTGTATAAAATTTGTTGTATAATTTTTTTCTCATAACATAATCAAAAGATATTCCTTAAAAAATTAATTTAAGATATGGTCATAATGAATGAATTTAGAATAAATAATGATATAGGTATATATGTAAGATACATATATATAATTTAGAATCATTCTATAACATTAAATTTTGTTGTCATTGATAAATAGATTTATCTTTAAAATGATTAAAAACATTCTTCAAAAAAATAGCCTTTACACTTTGAAAATCACTTTTGAGCAACTAAAATTTAGTAAATATTGTGGAAATCAATTTATTTGAAAATATACTTGGAAATATATAAATTAATATTCAAGTAAAATAATGGTTATGATGGAGGAAATTATTTTTCTTGTTGTACATGTTAAAATAATGATTCCTTCCACATTTTCGGTAAAAGATAAAAAGTTCATTGTTCCTAAAATGATAGGAATATACCTTTAAACCATTTATTTAAATTAAAAAATCGATAAAAATGACATATAAAAATATAATTATAATACAAAAAATATTTTTGAAAACATTTTTATAAGACATGGATATATAAAAAAGGGTTTTAGACCGAAGAGAGAAGTGAAGTCTGTTTTTCTTTAAACATTTTCTAAATCATTTAAATTACCACAGATAGGGAAATGGTTCTATAAATTTAAAATTTAATGAATAAATATATTGTATTAAATTTTAAATTATAATTATCAAATAATTTCCAACAATGGAAATTTAAGCATAAAAATCCCGAATAAAATGAGATTGAAACATAAACCCTTATCGCTTTGGTAACATTTTAATCATAACATACTCTAAAATAAGTAGATAAATTATAGAATTAAATATAATTAATTAATAATTATTATGAAAAATTATGTAAATGTACATTATATACACCATTTAAAATAAATTTGGTGCATAAAAAACATTTATCTCAAATAAGGAAGTTTTGAGATGAAACCCTCACCTCAAGTCTGAATCATCACATGTGTTCCTTATCTTCCTAAATAATAAACTCAAGTTAATTATTTACTTCTTTAATATCATTTTTAAAGTTTATTATTCCTTCTATTTTATTTTTTACAATTTCATATTCAATTACTTAACCAATTAATTTCACATCAGACGTTTTAATGATAAATGGATCAAATGTCCAAAATCACTATATTAATTTGACTAAGCTCAAATATATTTTTATTTAATAATATATTTATTGTTAAAATTTAAATTATTATAATTTTCATACGTAAATTATAATTTTAAAATCTACCATGAAATATGGTTATGAAAAATGAACTATGTTACAATCATGGAGAAGATAAGTCGTACGTATGTATAAGTAACATTTCCATTTTTTAATGATCATGATGTAAAGAAGGTAACTATTATTTTATATTTATAGATTTATAATTATATAATAAATATCATATTATTTTTTAAATATCATTATATATACCATCCATGTGATTCAATAACAAAAACGAATCACATCGCTCTGTGACGTGGAAGTCCTCTATACACACGAACGAAGTTATCATTTATTCAATGGATGGTAAGGTAAGAAATTATATGATATATTTATTTAAAAGAATGATTAATATTTCCTGAATATAATATATAAACATAAAATTAATTCATATTACCTTCCATGTAAATCAGAAGTGAAAAATTAATTGCATCACTTTGTGAGGCGGTGGTCCACCGTACTCACGAGCAACGTTATTATATTCCATACGGAATGGAAAGTAAGAGGTTATATGTGATTTTATGATTAAATAAATATAATTATATCATAAATATAATATATAATAATATATGAATACTCATATACATCCCTGATAGGTGTTAATGGGAAAAATTACATCATTTCGTGAGGTGGTAGTCTACCGTACACAAGATCAACGGTTTCATTTACAAGTTGAGGGAGGGGGAGATGGTTAAAGGTAGTGCACCTAAAATAAAAAATATATATTATTAAATTTAAGATAACAAAGTTATTTTATAATTATATTTTAATAATATTTTATGTTTTTTTAATAATAAATAAAATGAAATGCCCGCTTAAGGATGTTACCTCTTCTTTGGACAACTTCTTTAGGTTTGAAAAAAAATCCTTTATAGGTTGGATTTATGATTATGAAAAGTATTATAGGATGATTTTATGGAATTAAGGAATTTATTTTTGTAGCTATTTTCTAAACAAATGGGTTTTAGAAGTGTAAAAATGAGAGGACAATGGGTGGCCTTATAATGTGGGGAAGATGACACATTTGGAATTTTTTAAAAGAATTCAACCCACATTTTTCTCAAGCCACAAGGATCCAAAATGAACCGTTTTTTGAATATTATAAATTATAAGGTATAAAAATTAACATAAAATAGTAATAATACATGTTTTGGGTCATTTTTTACCCTTATCCGTTTAGTTTAACCCCCTGGTAAACCAGTTTTCACCTTAACTGTGGTAAATAATTTTATTTATTTTTTCTATACATTATTCTAAAAAATTAATTTGTCCTTATTAGATAATATGAATTATTATGATTCCAAATATGGAATCCATTTTTAAAAATTTAACTCACATAAGAGGAAGATGTTTTTTTAAAAATTGAACTTGGAGACATGTCAAAAAATGGTTTTCCAAAAAACATTCAAGAGTTTAAAATGTTTTTTCATTAAAATACAGTATGAAACTGATTATAAAGACATGATTTATATTAATAAATATTTAATTGAACTAATTTTACATTTAAAACCACACTAAAATAAAATGGGACTTCTAAATTATTTAAATGAAAATATAGTTTTTAATAAAAAGCAGTATTTTTCACTATTCATCGAAAAATGATACTTTTCAGAAAAATCCTAAAAATTAACCCTAAGATAATTTTTAAATGATGATTTAAAAAATTAAGTTAATTTTTTAAAAAAAAAATCTAAAATTGTTCAATATTAATTTTAAAATATGCACACAAAGTGAGACAAAACTGCTCTTCAGAAAAATATAGCTTTCAGAAAACATTTATTTTTATTTCAAATGATTCTTATTTTATTTAAATAAATATATTGGATTTATTTTATACATATGTAAAGAATATTATTTTTATAATTTAATTATTCCTATTCATACATACAAATTTAACAGCTATACAATAAGGGTATACTATATTATGATTCATTTTGATTCAAGTTTTCATGTTCCTTAAGCTATTAAAGAGAATGACTTTTAAAAAAATAAATATATATTAAAGTTTTAAGGTGTTACATTTTATTATAATATTTTTTTTATTGTATCATATGTGAAATATAACATTGTTTTTCTGTTTTAAAATCTCAGTGTGTTACATGGTTGAAATGGTAGGGGGTGTTGGTGAGCAGACAAGCTCGGTTTGGGGATTCAGGTGTGGTGTCAGTTAGACTCTGTGTGTTGGAAATAGGATCAAAATGGAGGAAACATGATATAAAGTAGAGTTGTATTGGAGAAATTTTCATGAGTAAACATTGTAGTTAGATGGGTTTATTGGGAAATCGATCGAGTAATTACCCCAAGAGTTGGGGTTTGGATTTATTATGGATGTTTTGATGGTGTGATGATTCCTCTAGAGTCAAGGAATCATGTTTGGTTGATTCATGGGATGAATCTAGTTTCATAAAACTGTTTTTTGGGTGAATAAGGATTTTTATCTTGATTTAAGGGGTGAACCATGATTTAGTATATGATTCATGGGGTGAATCATATAACAAATCTTAATAAATGTGTTGGTTTGGGGCATCAAAGCTTGAGGAAGTAAAAGAAGATGGTTTTTTGGAATGGGACATGAGTGAGACCTCTGTATGGGTGTTTTTTATGATTCAATGATTCCTTCAATTTTTAAGGCATCATGAGTAGGTGGTTGGGTGATTTGGTGATGCATTGGTGGTTGAGGCCGATTGATTTCAGAAACAAAACACCATATAGAGAAGGACTTAATGGAGTTATTGTATAGAAATGGATGAAATTAGTCTATAACTACATTGAGAATGAAATTTAGGACATGTTTGATGAGTTTCAAGCTTTTAACTGGATGTTTTGTATAAAAGCTAATATATTTATACTTGTATCATTAGCACTGATTTGATGATTGAGGTAGATTGGGGTTAATGGTTAGAGGAATATCATGAATTATAAATAATAAGAAGTTTTATAGTGGGGATTTTTTAATTAACCACTTTTTTATAGTTTGGAAATACTCATAGGAATTTTAAATTTTCTTATAGTGATGAACTCAATTTATAAATCGAGGCCCAGGTAGGGTTTTTAAGGATTTATAAAACATTAAAAAAATGGGTTTTAAGAATTGTGTGGTGTACTAGGGGTTCTAGGTGATTTTTGGGAAGAGTCGGGTGATTGGGATACTAGAAAGTAGTATCTACAGGCCATTCATAGTGTGAATAAATCATTAATTTCATGAGTGGAATTTATAGGGTGAATACAGGCCATGAAAGGGGTGGTCGAGTGAGGTGGACTACTACCCTAAATGTTTACACTATAAAATATGTTTCATTCCATGAACTAGGTGGATTTGGTTTTTAAAAAGGGTTCAAGGGGATTCAAAAATTAGAAACCCCTCAGTAGTTTTTAATCAGATAGTTTCATGACAAAGGGAAGGTCCCCCCCACCTTCCTTCCCCATCAAGCCAAATGAGTTCTAGGTGGTTTATCCCACCGAATCAAGGTAATATATCCTCCATAATTTTTATTTCTACTCCCTTGTTCTCCACTTATTTATGTTTTAATATTAGGGTTTTAGGATTTACTATTTCACTGGATCATGGATAAATCATTGTTCTTCATGGGTCTTTCATTTCAACTCATAGAGTACATCCCATGTGTGTGCATTCAAGTCATAGTTCATAATTTTATGAAAGCTATGTTTCACTTCTAATTTAATTAAATATTTTGGTGATTTTGAGTGAAAGTATTCATTGATTTGAGTTTATAATTTATATATTTTTTATTTCTTATGTTTTGGGGTTTGTTGGGAGTGAATCACCCTTGGTTTCTCATGATTCTAGCTTCATTGATTGCAAGGTGAGTTTTTCATCAGTTATGCCATTTGGGGTTTCTAGTTTAAATTTACTAATCAATTAATTTGATTTCATTTATAGATGAGAGAGGTTCCCATGGATTCAATATAAACTAGTAAAAACTCTTATGGTTTATCGAAATATTGGTTGAGGTAGGGGCCTTAACCTTACTTAAGACTCTTGGTCTTTTGAATATTTTTTATTCATGTTCCCCATTATTATATCCACTTGAATACTATATTTTTTTTGTGAGTTTCCATAAGGTTGGTATGGGATCCCATCGTCTTAATATTTAATATTGACATATAGCTTAATAAACGGTCTGATGGTGGTTCCCTAGTCAAATGAGTGATGGAGACCCTCTCTATGGTTTTTATTAGTGGCATGCATTAGATTTCAAAAAAAAATGATTTCATTTTAAAATTTAATTTTAAAAATGTATCTGATTGAGATATAGATTTTAAATGAAAATTTTGATTTTTGAAATGAGTTTTTATATGGTATTCCAAAATGGTCATGGGGATTTTCAGTGATTTTTGATGTGTTTTAAACTATAATTCTTGCATGAGTAAGGCATCACAAGAAAAAAAATTAAATTGTTTTAAAATATTATTTTACATGGTTTTAAATTGAATCTAAAAGGTCTTATCATGACTTATTTTTATCTTTTTACCTCATTAGGTAGATTCCCTATTTTACAGAGTTTTGTGGTTATAGTTTGTTTCACTTTTAATTTCTTATATATTATGTATGTCGATGAATGTGTAATGTGGGTATCCCTATGAGAATGTTTTTTCATGTTGATGCATGTTCCATGTGGGTAGCCATGTGAGAACATTACTTATGGTATTAAAGTTATGGTTGGCCCTGATGGATGTACATACCCTTTGGAGGGTTGAGATAGATTTTGAATGTTTTTGAGATATAGGACTAGGTCTTGAGGGATTAGTTCCCTAATGGTGAGTTAGTGATCTATGATAGGGTTGGTGTTATATGTCTATTGTTACTTATGTTTGCTTGATTTTAACCTTCCTAAATTCTATGGGGATGGTTTCGTGTGATTTATGGACCTCCCTAGAGTCGGTGAGGATGGTTTGGTGTGATGATTGCTCCATGTTTCTTTGGGTATTGGGTAAAGGACCTTTTCATGAGTGTCTTGGGTCATTGTGAATGAATTTGACCTTCCCTTAGTAGGCTTGTGTTGATAACCTCCCTGGTGAATGTTTCAGGGTATCACATGACCCAAAGATGATGGGCCTCCCTTGAGTGATGAGTTGGGGGTTAATTATTATGCAAGAATGATTGTTCCATGTCCCTTCAGTTAGTGGGTATAGGTTTGTATGACACCCCACCCTGAGTATTTAGGTGTTGGATTGAAAACATTTTGATTGGTACCCTACTGAGAATCTTAGGGTATGGGCCAAGTTACAATACGAGGGGGGTTCTTCTTATATCATGGTGCTTTTTATACCCACCAAGAGGCTAGGTCATAATGTGACATAGAGCATAAAATATAGACCTAACTTGATTGAGGAGGGATGGGTTGAGGCTTATAGATGTATGATCATTCCCTATCCCTTTAGGAAGCGGGTCTAGGTTTGGATGAAGCCCCACCCTGAGTATTCATGTGTGGTTTGGACATCATTTTTATTGGAACTCTACCCTTCATTTTTTTGTATGGGTTAGGTTATAGTACAATATGGCTTCTTCTTCCAGCATGGGGCTGAAGCGGGTACGGTTAGGTGTCACGGTTAATTTGTTATCACACAATATCCTAACTTGTATGATTGAATGGGAATGGTTTCACCTATTTATATATATTTCATGTGTGTCCACTTAAACACAATAACATTGAATGTCATTAATCCATTGGTGGTTCCTACTAGGTTTATAGACTCACCTGTACCCATGTACATGGAATGGGTTTCAATGTAAATGGGTAGACTCTATTTTTTCTCTATGTACATAGGTACTTCTTATATATGGACATGAAGTATATGTATAGAATGTTTTGGAGACCATGGATGTAGTATAATGGTATGTGAGTTAGGTTGGAGGTCTTGTATATAATTTTTTGTTACAGTTCATCATGTACTACCCAATGTGCATTTTATTTATATGTAATGCTTTTCATGACAATATTTTTATTTTTACTGCTCTATTATATTTAATGCATCATATAGTTATATTTGATTCTTTTTATTCTAAAATGTGGGGGCTCATGGGGATCCCTATTTTATATCTATAAGTTTTTGATAATTCTGATATATGGATGGTTTATACTAATTTGTTTATAATTTGGGCATGACCCCTTGGGTTTATTTTGAGTTCATAGTATCCTCACAACTATGTTAGTCCCCTTATACTAGTTAAAATCCTATATAATATAAAGAGGTTTCGCTGAGCTATTTTAGCGACCTGAGTGTCCCAAGATGAGGAATTACAATTACAAGTGGAGAACATTAGTGAGAACTTAAGGGATAAGTCTAAATATAATAAATCATTATAAAGTTTTTTTTTAATTTTAGAATCTGTAGTTTTCTAGAAATTAAATCCCTATCTAAATAAAATCAAATGGATACAGGCTCTTTCATAGATGCACCTAGGGGTAATAACCCTTAAAAGGTTTGGTTGATTATTTACACAATCTTCACTCGATGCATGAAAAGTGGTCCAAACTACACACATGGTTTGATGATCCTGGGGGTATTATTGGGTTGATTTATAGGCTCTTTAAAAACCATTGTGAAATATTTAAATGGAATTTTTAGATATAATTTACAACTATTTAGGTTATATAATTTAATAGGAATGTGACCACAGATAAACTAGATTGAAACTTAGAGATTCATAAGTTAGGATAGGCACGTACTTTATGAATTACTTATTCTAAGTATATAGTTGTATTTTAAGCAGTTATTAATTTTATTATACCTCATCATTCCTTTATATAATGTAATGAATGAATCTTGAAGGAACTGAGTTAAAAATGGATATGATGGACAATGGGGTGAACATGCTAATTAATAATAAAATGATATATGTACTGAAGTGAGAAATATTATGGTTATGATTAACCAACTATATAGAGTTGTGATTAACCATTTTAACCTAGTTGAATTCCAAAATTCATCACATAATATAATACATTAGTTTCATGGATGTTCATCTAATATGGACTATAGAGGAAAAATAGATTCAAATTCTTATATGTTAAAAATGTGGAAAGAAGAACCCAAGGGAATGTATCAAAGGAAAAAATAAAATGATTCAAGTATATAAGGATTGGTTATTGATATCATGATTTTAAAAAATAGATAAATGATTTATCTAATAAAAAAGGAATGTATAAAGGTCCCAACTAATATATCACTTACACTTCTATGTGTCAAATACAAGGAGTTTGGGAATTATGAAAATCAATGCCCTAATCCAAGGGAAAAGGGGGATAATGGGTATGAGAAACTTCCAAGGGAAAAAAGAAGAACATATTAAATGACTATTATTGAAGTAGATAATGATAATTAAAGTACACTTATCCTCTACTTCAGATTTTTTGGATGTCTTATTGAATTCTGATTCTAGCCACTCAACTATATCTAGAAATTTTTCTAAGAGCATCAAATCATCACCCTAATAAAACAACTAGTTTTATGATTATTTCATCCCAATGTGCTTCATGAAAATTTTATTATTCTTAATTTATAGGAATTTTATGTGATTTTGGACATTTATTATCTCTCTCTACATAGATCTCATATCAATATTCAGAATATGGAAGTCACATTTCATATCCTAAACCAACTTATGATCATATATCAGTATAATGCTAACTATGAACTCCTTATCAAGATTAATTATATTATATAGGTCATAATACTCAATAATGATATGGGTTTCCTAGTATTACCCAAGTTAGTGGGGTTTATATTTAATTAGAAATTATGTCTTGAGTCATGACTATACTAAAAATATTTTCATCTATTATCATCAGGGAGAGAAATTAAAATTGTGAGGTTGAAATTTATTTAAGAGGGTAGAATGTAACACCATAATATTTTATTATATTTTTATCACTAATAAAATTATATATTTAAAATATTCCTCTAAATGCAACACCAAACTTAAATGAACCACAATATATTTTGTTAAAATAAAATTATAAGTATTAAATGTGGCCATTATAATATAGTCATTGAATTGAAAGGTATAAATAGAAGTAACATCATTATAAAATATATGTAAAAGAAAAATAAATATCACTTTAAATAATAATGATTTAATATAATTCAATTTTTATAGCTAAATAAATAAAAATATATTTTTATAATTAAAATAAATTTCTCTAAAAATTGAATTTTCATACACTATGTATTATTATTCTAAAAAACTAAATAAATTGAGGTTATATGATGATAAAATATATTATTGATATATATAATATATTAACACTAATTAAATTACTAATTTATAAGGAAATAAGAATAAGAACAATTAATATTTGAAAAGTCGTGTTAGTAATAAAAAAAATCATTATATTTTATATTTACGTGTAAATGTTAAATTCATAAATTTCAGAATTTTAATATTAAAAAATGAATTTAATAATTTGATTCATCATGCTAATATAATCTTAAGATTAATATTTTGGCATTTTTTTGAAAATATTTATTTTTTAGGTGAATTGTGCATAATATAGTTTTTATAAATTCTGTGAATTTTATGAAATTATTAGGATATAAACATAAAATAAAATTTATGAATCCATTTTCTTAACCACATATATATTCAAATAAGTAAAATTATAAATTTAAAAAAAATATTTTTAAAACCTATATCTGACATTTTAAAACTTAAGTTGTATTTTTTTCTAAAACAGTTTTTATACATTATACATTTATTATTTTAAAATTAATATTTATCACTTTAAGAAATTTAATATTATGAACAAAAAAATTCATATTTATAATTATAATATCCAAATTTTATAATAATGGTAATTTTATTTTTTGTTACCAAATAAGTTACCAAGGTCAAAAAAGAGTTATTATGGTAAAAGTAAATTATGGTAATATTTAAAACTAAATAAAATTCTTCAAAACTTATCTTTTAATGTAATGACTTGACCCTAGTTACCAAGATTCGGTGAATTATTACATAACATTGGCATGATCACAAGGAAATAATATCTCGAAAGACTGATCAGTTTAGTATTATTGGAAACAAGATTCATACATTAGTTCAACTTTACAGCTTGAAGAGAAATACAACACAAATATATTTCATTAGAAACATCCAAGCCTCCTAGATTATGCCTGCAGGTCCCTCATAAATAACTTTTTAATATCCTAGAAAAATGAAACATAAGAAAGGGGTGAGCTCAAACGCTCAGTAAGGGTAAGTAATACTGCAAAAAATGAAATAAATATTAATCATGGTGAATAATTGAAACCACATGCCTTTTACCAATAATAAACATGAATACTTTTATGGCAAGAATATGAGCTGAGTAAATAACGCCATAATAAAACATAATCATGGGTATTATACTAGTCGAATGACCATATGAACCATCAATATTATTTCCATAATGATGGAATGTATAATGCCGGACATTATGAAACATTTTGTCAAGGCCTCGGCCAAGACGTCTAAAAATGATTAAGGCCTCGGCCAAAACCATATATCAAATTAGGAAAGGGACTCAGCCAATTCCACATCTATTTGTCTCATGAGACCTACCGATTCATTGAGGAGCTAAGCGGGCTCCACTCGTCACTTACTAAGTCCAATACATTCCTCATATGAAAAGGTTTAAACATATCATAAACATTCATATTAAAACTAGCATATGAAATGTCAATACTTTAACCATAAACCATTAATGGCATAAAAATAGCACATACATAGTCAAACATATCACAAAACCTTCAATACAATATGGAAGTTTTGTATCATAATAAATCAACTTCAAATAAACTTAAAATCCATCAAAGGATGTTGACATAGATGAAATCAAAATCCTTTTTAGAGAAATATCACTTTCTATTTTGAAATTATTTAAGCATCACATAATTATAAAGAAAAAATTTATTTTTAAAATATTCTTATAAGCTTTTAATTGAATCTTTGATGATGTTATAAAGACGGAAAATAGCCACACCCACCGTATAAGTTAAAAAAAGACATTCTTACCTTAATTCTATAGAAAAGGTTAAAAGGGACCTTGTTTGGAAAATGACGGAAAGATTCCTTTCAAAACACATAAGGTTATAAATGAATTTAACCCATTGTCTAGTAAATAGTAAAAATGTTTTGAAATATATTTTTAAGAAGCATGGATGTGGATGATAAAGAGGTCCCAGTAGATAATTACGTATAAACAACCATGGATAATGAATAGATTGTATAATTAACCATTACCTTGTACTTTTCCTTGGTCGAGGGTAGGTTAAACTACTGTATAATGGTGAAATAATTTTTATTAAATTATACAAGAATCATATACATTAATATGATATCATATATGATCTTTTAATATTTCTTTGTTAATAATATCTTTGTATTACTGTCGTTTCGGGTGTTAACTTACTCGTTTTATTTTATATGTTTTGTTACATAAGTCATGTTTGTTATGGATGGGTTGTATCTTATTCTTATCCATAATGATATCAAGTCCTTAAAAATTATTTTTAATCATTAAATGATAATTAGTCTTTAATGGATACGATGGGGAATGAATCTCATCGCGTTCGTGGAGACGGTAGTCCGTACATACGCACGAGAGAAAATATAATTCTTTTGATATTAAAATAATATATAATTGGATGTTATATCATATATAAAGAATCATTATCATGTTATATTTATTATTTAAATCAATTACACATAATTATTATACCCATCCAAAAAATGATGTATTGAATAACAATTACACCACGACGTGGAGACGGTAATCCATACGTACACACGTATAGTAACATGTCATTCAAAGGATGGATAGAATATCAAATATGGTTGTACCATATTTATAATAACATTATAGTATATATAAGATACATTATTTATTAGTTTATAATGTAAATAACAAATAAAGAATAAGTTGAAGAAGAAAAGAACTTGAAAGAGGGTGGTGAAATATTTACCTCTTCTTCGGATTCTTTATTTTGATTTAATCAAAAGGGATCCTTAATTTAGATTTATGACTAAAGTAAGGCCTCTAGGATTAATTGAGGGAATTTTAGAGGATATTTGGGCCTGTTTTGGCCAAACCAAAAGGCTTTTAAGGTATGAATTTGATAGAATGGGGAGTGTCCTTTTATAAGAGGGGTGAGGGGCACCTTAGGAAAAACTAGAAATATTATTTTATAATAAATTAATATTCGGTATCTAATGGATCCAAAGTGAATTATTTAAAGTTTAAGGTGGGGATAGGTCAAAAACCACTCAACCAATAGGTTTTATACAGGTTTTATTTACTATATTAACTTTATATTTTTTATTTAACTCTTAGTTAAATAGTTTGACCTTAACCATGTCTCTTTGTATTTTTATATTATATAGTTAATAAACATACTATATACTTCTAAGAGACCCCCAAGTGGTCCATTAATGATACACCTATCATTATATAAGTCCTTTGGTCGAACCTTATATTTTTAGGAATAGAATATCAATTAATAATATAATATTTTTTTTAAAAACTCATTTATGTCAATTTTGACACTATTTAATAATTTATTTTTGTTAAAGTCTTAAAAACTTTATTAATTCTAACCAAATTCATTTAAGAAATCATAACATGTCATATTAACCTATAAAATTCTTGTATGGCATCAAAACTTTCAAATTATATTTATTTTATCATTTATAATCCCAATTATTTGATTCTTTCATTAATAAGGAAAATACTGCATCATTATTGTGTCATAAATAAATTTAATTATTCAATGTCTAAAAATTATAAATAAAATACCATTATGTAGGAAATCATTTTATCGTTCTAATTAATATTTATAGTCGAAACTATAACATATATAAACCTATTTAAAAATTGTTTTTCTAGAAGATATATGCTTTTGTCATTTTTGTATTTACTTTAACTTAATTAATATAAAGTGTCATTATCTCTTACAATTGGCTCCATGCGGTCCCAAAACCGACCCAAAGATGCCCATGGTCAGACATTTATCAGGAAATAAAGTTATGACACGTTTTAGGGTAATTTAATATTATTATAATATTATTTTTTACCCTTATTTACCGAATTTACCCTTTAACCATGGTAAATAAAATATTTACCGAAGTAATTATTCAAAATGACTAAAAATAAAAGTTACCTATTTACACAATTTAGACATCATAATTCCAAATATGGAATCCATTTTTCCAAATTAAAATCACATAAGTGGAAAAAATTAATTTAAAATTAATTCCCGTTGTCAAAACAAAAAGCGTGTTCTTAAGAAATAATAACTATCAAAAGATTGACACTTGTTTATGTCCGGTTTAAATGTGAAATTATGTCCAATGAACAAAATTGTATTAAATGGTAAAAATATATTATAAATATACTTTAAAACCACTCAAATTTATAATTTATCACAATTAATTATTTCGATTAAAAAAGTTGTTTTAATTAAAATTTAGTAATTTTCACTATTCATCAAAATATGAAAGTTATCAGAAAAGTGCCAAAAATTCACCCTAATATTATTTAGATATTCATAATCCAAAAATTAAGTCCATTTTGAAAGATAAAATGTATAAAATTTCAAAAAAGTGTGTATTAATATTTATAATGGCCAGTTTGATTGGTTGTGGTGTGTGTTAGAACTCGAAGTTGCATACAATACATGCTACTGTATTATTCAAAGAGAAGCATACCGTGGAAGCTTGGGGTCTTAAATTATCCCCTAATTCAAATAATTTCACCCTCGAAATTTCTAGAATACTACCACATGAAAAGACTCAGGTGGTTCTTCATCATAAGTTCCTCAGGTTCCCACGTTGCCTCTTCCATCTTATGGTTTCTTCATAGAACTTTTACCAGACGAGTCGTTCAGTTTCTCAGCACTTGTTCTCTCGTATCAATAATCTTGACAGGCTCTTCGCAATAATAAATATCAGAATCCAATTCTAATTCCTCATAGGTGAGTAAATGGGTTGGGTCAGGCATGTATTTTCTCAACAGTGATATGTGGAACACATCGTGAACTTTGGAGAGACTTGGCGGCATTGCCAATCGGTAAGCTACATCCCCAATTATTTCTAGAATTTCAAATGGTCCAATGTACCTGGGACTCAATTTTTCCTTCTTACCAAAACATATAACACCCTTCCATGGAGATACCTTCAAGAAAAAATGATCTCCTACCTAAAATTCCAAATCCTTCCATCGGTTATTGGCATAGCTCTTCTGCCTACTTTTAGTTTCTTTGATGTGGGTTTGGATTACCTTTAACTTTTCCATCATTTCCTCAAAAATTTCTGGGCCTACAAGTTTTCTTTCACCAACATCATCCCAACAGGTTGGTGTGAGACATCTCTTTCCGTATAACTCTTCATATGGTGCCATCTGAATACTTGAATGGAAGCTATTGTTATAGGAAAATTCTACCAAAGGTAAATATTGATCCCACATACCTTCAAATTCAATTGATCGTGATCTTAACATGTCTTCTAAGGTTTGAATAGTCTGTTCTGATTTTCCATCAGTTTGGGGGTGGTAATCAGTGCTCAAACGAAGCTCAGTATCTAGGGATTTCTGAAGACTTTTCTAGAATCTTGAAGTAAAACGGGGATCATGATCTGAAACAATCAATAGGGGTACTCCATGAAGTCTTAAAACTTTATTAATATATAGTCTTTCTAGATGTTCAAGTGGTAGATCTTATCTTATAGCAAGAAAATGTGTTGACTTGGTAAGATGATCAATAATGACCCATATTTCATCGTTCCTTCTAGGAGTCTTTGGTAGTCCCATGACAAAGTCCATCATAATATTATCTCATTTCCACTTCAGTATGGGAATAGGATGCATGATTCCTACAAGTTGTTTCCTTCTAGCTTTCACTTGTTGACAAACCATACATCTTGACACAAAATCAGCAATCTCCCTCTTCATGTTGTCCCACAAAAAATGTTCTTTCAAATCTCTATACATTTTGGTGCTCCTAGGGTGTATAGAGAAATTAGAACTATGAGCATCATCCAACAATTCCCTTTTTAGATCAGGTATTTCGGGAACACAAAGTCTCTTCCCAAACATTAGAATTTCATCTTCATATACAAAGTCACTCAATATCCCATCATTCACAACTTTAATATTATTTTGAAACTCTTCATCACCGGTCTAAGAACTTTTTATCCTTTCTTATAAAGATGGTTTGGAAACCATTTGAAAAAGTATTGATGTTTCACCTTACATGGTTATTCCCATATCCATCTTTACTAGATCCATATATATAGGATCCTTTTCAACTCTCATCAATTTAAAAAATCCATGATCCTTTATACTCAAAGCATCTGAAACCTTATTTTCCTTCCTCAGGTGGTAGTGTATAGTGAAATCATAATCCTTGAGTAGTTCAATCCATCACCTTTGACTCATGTTGAGTTCTTTTTGTGAGAAAATATACATCAAACTCTTGTGATCAGTATAAATCTCACATTTTTCACCATAGAGGTAGTGTCTCCAAATATTCAAAGAAAATATTATAGCTGCTAACTCAAGATCATGAGTAGGATTGTTTTTCTCATGAATTTTCAGTTATCGTGATGCATAGGCAATAACCCTATCATTCTGCATAAGGACACAACCAAGTCCTTTCTTCGATGCATCACTATAAATAACAAACCCATCATTCCCCGATGGTAGATTCAATATAGGAGCCTTTACCAATCTTCTCTTTAGTTATTCAAAACATTCTTCACACTCTTTTGTCCAAAAAAAAATTAACCCCTTTACGTGTGAGATTCGTTAATGGGTTAGCCAACCGGGCAAAATTCTGGACGAAATGTCGATAATAACCTGCTAAACCAATAAAACTACATACCTCAGTTATACTCATTGGTGCTGGCCATTCTTGGATTGCCTTGGTCTTTGATGGATCAAGGTAAATTCCATCCTTAGAGACAATATGGACAAGAAAAGAAATCTCCTGAAGCCAGAATTCACACTTGCTAAACTTCCCATATAATTCATGTCTTCTATGAGTCTTCAGGATAATGCGCAAGTGATTTTCATGATCTTTGTAGATTTTGGAGTATACCAAGATATCATCAATAAATACCACTACAAAATCATCGAGATATTCCTTGAAAACTCTGTTCATTAGATCCATGAAGACATAGGGTGCATTAGTCAATCCAAAAGGCATTACTGTAAACTTGTAATGCTCGTACCTGGTTCGAAATACTATCTTCAGAATGTCTTCCTTCTTCACACACAACTGATGGTATCCAAATCGAAGGTCAATCTTTTAAAATTATTTATCTCCATGTAGTTGGTCAAATGAATCATCAATGTGAGGTAGGGGATACTTGTTCTTTATTGTTATAGCATTGATTTCCCTATAGTCGATACATAACCTCATAGATCCATCTTTCTTCTTAACAAAAAGGACAGGGGATTCCCATGGGGAAACACTAGGGTGAATAAATCCCTTATTACTCAATTAATCTAGTTGTTTCTTTAGTTCAACTAATTCCATAGTGGCCATTCTATAAGGGGTCTTCGATATGGGCCTTGAACCAGGAATTAAATCAATGGAAAACTCAATTTCTCGTTCTGGAGGATGTCTAGGTAAATCTTCCAGAAACACATCTACATGTTCTTTCACAATAGGTACATCCTCTATTTGAACATTACTTTCCTCACTCACAGTTATTTCATTCTCTTCCTCCCCGATAATTGAATTTAGTTGAGCTACTAGGGGTGGATCTAGATAAGAATTAGGTGGTGACGATTCTGCTCTAAATATAAGGTGTTCTTTATCATCATCATCAAAAATTGTAACCTCCTTCTTCTTAAAATAAATCTTCACATCATGGTCCAAAATCCAATCCATACCGAGGATTATATCAAATTCAATCATGGGTATGATGAAAATATCATCAGATAAAGAACATTTATATGCTCTAATGGGAACCGATTCACAGAACTTTGTAGCAATGATACTTCCCTTAGGATTTTTTACTAACAACTCCCTTGTTAAATCAAATTGGAAATATCTAATTTTCTTAGAAAATGGGAAGATATGAAACAATGAAATGATCCAGAATCAAATAAAGCATTTTCTAAACTTGAGGAAACCATTAAATTACCTTCCACCATCTCTTTTAGGGATTCAACCTCAGTAGTAGTGATTTCATAAGCTTGGCCTTGGTCTATAGGACTTTTTTGAGGTAAGTTTCCTTGAATCTTAGTAAATTAATTTTCATAATGTCCCATATCCCTGAAATTTTAGAATTGAACATTGGTAGAATCTTTCTTTCCTTTACAATCACCAGCTAGATGGCCTTTCTGTCCACATTTTTAGCATACTCATTTTCCTTTTAGACAGGCACCAGGGTGCTTCTTTCCGCAAATATCACAGGGTAGAAATTAAATTCTTCCCTTCTTCCATGTTTCCTTATTTCCTTTCCCAGAGTGTTCAGTAGATCTGTTATTCTCTTGCTTTGATTTAAAGTCATAAGACTTAGAGAATTCCTTTTCTGTCTTGATAGCACACGAGACAATATCTTTGTATGATGAGAAGGATTGTGATACTAATGATCTACAGAGAAATGTTTTTAACCCATCAAATAAATGATCAATCTTACTTCTTGGGTTACGTATATAATTTGCAGCATTCCTCGCTAACCTTGTAAAGTTAGCCTCATACTTTGCAACATTCGCATCCTCCTTTTGCCTCAGAATCATAAATTGTCTTTCCATATCTACTCGATGGTCACAAGGAAAGTATTTTTCTAAGAAAATATCTTTGAACTCCCTCCATTCCATATTTTATACTTCATCATCTTCCTTTGTGTTTTGAATTAATGACCACAAATGATCAACATCTTCAGTGAGGCGGTAAACTGTCATGATAACTTTTTCCCTTTCACTACTCCCCAAGGCATGGAAAATTTTCTCTAAGGAATTTATCCATTGCTCAGCCACTATTTGTACTCCCATTGAATGTCGGTGGTTTTTTCCTCATGCAGTGATCTAACATTGATCCTCCACATTGTGGATCTGGGTGCTCCATATGGGTAAGGTTATTATTCATAACCTGAGTGAGTTATCCCAGTATGGTGATAAGCTGATCAGAACTGATTGTATCAACATCTCCACTATAATTATCTTGATCAGGAGGCCAATCCCTACATGGAGTATGTGCATTGATGTGGTTTCCATTCCTTCCACTAGGAATCATTTCTAAATAATGGTATAAACTAGATTAGTTTATGAATCGAAATATATAATTCCAAACTTCTAAAACACTTAACATAAATTGAACAGTTTATGGATATAATCCATAATCATAAAAATGTTTTCTTTGAGGAAGTATATACTCATAAATCCATCATAATGGTTTGTAAAGAAAATGAGAATTATCCTTAGCATATCCCCCGAGAGTGTCGTAACCAAGAGTGCAGCAAGGCCCGTTGTCGTGCATCAGTTCCCATTCGAGTCTAGATCAAACTGGTGTTTTTAGGTTTTACCCCTAGGTACATTTGTGCCAGAACCGCCTCTACCTGCTCGTATCCAGCCAAGGATGTATTTCTTGGAAAACTCACAAAATCTCTACAATACCAAAATTCTAGGAAGTTCTTTTATACTAATCCTCAAAGTTTATCTTAGGGCTATGTGCTCTAATCAGAGTTTTTCTAAATCTAGTTTCCAAGGTTTTTACTAAACTTCCTCTAATACCAACTGTAACTCCCCGACCCTAGTTATCCAAATTCAGTGCATTATTACATAACATTGGAATGATCATAAGGAAATCATGTCTTGAAAGACCGATCATTTTAGTATTATTGGAAACAAGATTCATACATAAGTTTAACTTTACTGCTTGAAGGGAAATACAACACAAATATATTTCATTAGAAACATCCAAGCCTCCTAGATTATTCCTTTAGGTCACTCATAATTAACTTCTTCATATCCTAGGAAAATAAAACATAAGAAAGAGGTGATCTCAAATTCTCAATAAGGGTAAGTAATATAGTGAAAAATGATATAAATATTAATCATGGTGAATAATTGAAACCACATTCCTTTACCAATAATAAACATTAATACTTTTATGACAAGAATATGAGCTAAGTAAATAATGCCATAATAAAACAAAATCATGGGTATTCTACTAGTCGAATGACCACATGAACCATCAATATTATTTCCATAATGAGGGAATGTATAATGCTGTATATTCTGAAACATTTTTTCAAGGCCTCATCCAAGACGTCTAAAAATGATTAATAGGCCAAAACCATATATCAAATTGGGAAAGGGAATCAACCAATTCCACGTCTAATTGTCTATTTAGACCTACCGATGCATCGAGGAGCTATAGCGGGCTCCACCCGTCACTTACTAAGTCCAATACATTCCTCATATGAAAAGGTTTAAACATATCATAAACATTCGTATTAAAACTAGCATACGAAATGTCAATACTTTAACCATAAACCATGAATAGCATAAAAATAGAACATACACAGTCAAACATATCACAAAACCTTCAATCCAATATGGAAGTTTTTTATCATAATAAATCAACTTCAAATAAACTTAAAATCCATCAAAGTATGTTGACATAGATGAAATCAAAATCCTTTTTAAGGAAATATCGCTTTCTATTTTGAAATTATTTAAGAGTCACATAATTGTAAAGAAAAACATTTATTTTGAAAATATTCTTATAAGCTTGTAAGGGAAGCTTTGATGATGTTATAACAGCGGAAAATAGCCACACCCTCCGTATAAGTTAAAAAAATACATTCTTACCTTAATTCTGTAGAAAAGGTTAAAAAGGACCTTGTTTGGAAAATGATGGAAAGATTAATTTAAAAACATATAAGGGTATAAATGACTTTAACCCATTGTCTAGTAAATAGTAGAAATGTTTTGAAATACATTTTTAAGAAACATGGATGTGGATTATAAAGAGTTCCAAGTAGATAATTACGTATAAACAACCTCAGATAATGAAGAGATTTTAGAATTAACCCTTACCTTGTACTTTTCCTTGGTCGAGGGTAGGTTAAACTCTTGTATAATGGTGAAATAATTTTTATTAAATTATAAAATAATCATATACATTAATATGATATCATATATCATCTTTTAATATTGCTTTGTTAATAATATCTTTGTATTATCGTCGTTTCGGGTGTTAACTTGCTCATTTTATTTTATATGGTTTGTTACATAAGCCGTATTTTTTATGGATGGGTTGTATCTTATTCATATCCTGAATGATATCAAGTCCTTAAACATTATTTTTAATCGTCAAATTAGAATTATTCTTGAATGGATACAATGGGGAATGAATCTCATCGCTTTCGTGGAGACGGTAGTCCATACGTACGCACGAGCGAAAATATCATTATATTGATATTAAAATAATATATAATTGGATGGTATATCATATATACATAATCGGTATCATGTTATATTTATTATTTACATCAATTAAACATCATTATTATACCCATCCAAATAATGATGTATTGAATAACAATTACACCACGACGTGGAGACGGTAATCCGTACGTATGCACGTATGGTGACATGTCATTCAAAGGATGGATAGAATATCGAATATGGATATACCATATTTATAATAACATCATAGTATATAGAAAATACATTATTTATTGTTTTAGAATGGAAATAACAAATAAATAAGAAGTGGAAGAAGAAAAGAACTTGAAAGAGGGTGGTGAAATATTTACCTCTTCTTCGGGTTCTTCCTTTTGATTTGATCAAAAGGGATCCTTAAGTTGGATTTATGAAAAAATTAATGCCTCTAAGATGAATTGAGGGACGTTTAGAGGATATTTGGTCAAGGTTTTGCCGAACCAAAAGGCTTTGAAGGTATGAATTTGAGAGAAGGGGAAGTGCCCTTTTATAAGAGGGGTGAGGGGCACCTTAGGAAAAACTAGAAATATTATTTTATAATAAATTCATATTCGGTTTCTAATAGCTCCAAAGTGTATTATTTAAAGTTTAAGGTAGTTATAGGTCTAAAAACACTCAACCAATAGGTTTTAGACAGGTTTGGGTCACTATATTAACTTTATATTTTTTATTTGACTCTTAGTTAAATAGTTTGACATTTACCATGTCTCTTTTTATTTTTATATTATATAGTGAATAAACATACTATATACTTCCAAGAGACCTCTAAGTGGTCCATTAATAATACACCTATCATTATATAAGTCTTTTTTCTGAACCTTATATTTTTAGTAATAGAATATCAATTAATAATATAATATTTGTTTTAGAAACTCATTTATGTCAATTTTGACACTATTTAATAATTGATTTTTGTTAAAGTCTTAAAAACTTTATTAATTCGAAACAAATTCATTTAAGCAATCAGAACATGTCATATTAGCCTATAAAAGTCGTTTATGGCATCAAAATTTTCCAATTATATTTATTTTATCATTTATAATACCAATTATTTGATTCATTCATTAATAAGGAAAATACTGCATCATTATTGTGTCATTAATAAATTTAATTATTCAATGTCTAAAAATTCTAAATAAAATACCATTATGTATGAAATAATTTTATATTTCTAATTAATATGTATAGTTGGAAATATAACACATATAACCTTATTTAAAAATTGTTTTTCTAGAAGATATATGCTTATTCCATTTTTGTATTTACTTTAACTTAATTAATATAAAGTGTCATTATCACTTAAAAGTGGCTCCATGGGGTCCCAAAATCGACCTGAAGATGACCATGTTCGGACATGTATCAAAAAATAGGGTTAGGAAACATTTTAGGGTAATTTAATATTATTATAATATTATTTGTTGACCCTTATTTACCGAATTTACACTTTAACCATGGTAAATAAAATATTTACCGAAGTAATTATTCAAAATGTCTAAAAATAAAAAGTTAACTATTTAAACAATTTAGAAATCCTGATTCCAAATATGGAATACATTTTTCCAAATTCAAAACATAGAAGTGGCAGAAATTAATTTAAAATTAATTTCGGTTGTCAAGACAAAAAGCCTGTTTTTAAGAAATAATAACTATCAAAAGATTGACACTTGTTTATGTCCGGTTTAAATGTTAAATTATGTCTAATGACCAACATTATATTAAATGGTAAAAATATATTCTAAATATACTTTAAAACTACTCAAATTCATAATTTATCACTATAAATTATTTCGATTAAAAAAGTTGTTTTTAATTAAAATTTAGTAATTTTCACTATTCACCAAAATATGAAAGTTAACAGAAAAGTACCAAAAATTCACCCTACTCTTATTTCGATATTCCGAATACAAAAATGAAGTCGATTTTGAAAGATAAAATGTATAAAATTTCAAAAATTGGGTATTACTATTTATAACGGTTAGTTTGATTGGTTGTGGTGTGTGTTAGAACTCGAAGTTGCGTACAATACACGCTACTGTATTATTCAAAGAGAAGTGTATCGTAGAAGCTTGGGGTGTTAAATTTAATGTGATTTTAAGGGATTTATAAACCAAAAAATATCCTCAATCCATTATTTCCCACTTTTGGAGCCACTTTCCTTCAATATTTCACCTCTTATTACAAAAATTGTACTCCCCTCACTTATAAAAGAAGACTTCTAGACCTTCTTTACATACAATCTTAAAATTCAAATTCCTCTTCAACCTATGAAATTTTTTAATAACCCTAAATACCTCTATCATGTTTTTATCCCATTTTTTCATGAATAATACCTTATGTAATCCATTTCCAAAGTATTTTTTAAGATAAGATTCAAACCTTCAATGTGAGTAATAATCACTCCATAACCCTTTTTTTTATCTATCTTTATTTTAAAAGACTGTATTTTCCATTCTAACAAAATGTCATAAGTTTTATTAATTTTATTAAATGTTTTAATGAAAATTGAATAATCATTCACTACCTCCCCTACCCCTCCCTTTTTTAGAAAAATGAGAATTTCGTTCATGTTACATGCGGACTACCGCCTCCATGAATGATTTGTTTTATTTTTCATAATCACCTTACATGAATGGTTAAATAGAGTTATTTAATGAATAAATATAATATTTAAAAAATTATTAATATTATAAAAATAAATATCAATTTATACCTTCATTCCATTCTAGGTAAAATGAAAACATCATTTGTGTGTACGTGTAGACTACCGCCTCCATGGAGCAACATGCTCTATTTTTTATAACCACCCAACATGGATGGATTTAAAATATATTTAATGAATATATATGATATTAAGGATTAATATATGTCATTAATATGATTATAAAATGATGACTTAAAAAATTAATGATCATTCTAAAGTAATTTATTAGTATCGGTAAATTACCCGAAGCAAGTTCATCATGTATCTAGTTCTCACGAATCATGCACATAGTTTCTATAAATTTAACATAAGGATGAATAAATCATTGAAAAAATGATTTAATATATTTTATAATATTTTAATGATGAAATTAGTATCAAATAATGGGTTTTGATATCTCTATTTTCAAACATGTTTGAAGCAATCGAAATTACTAACATTTGATGATGAAAATAAACACTATCTAACTAATATATGTATAGTGAATGATTATAATTGGCGAATAAAAAGGTAATATATATGAATAATTGTATTAAATAATTCATTATAACATTTATTTTTATTATATAGGATTCCAAATCACTTTTGTGTATATCAAGATTAAAGGTAGGGGTTTTCTATCTCAATTTTTATCTATTGTGACATGTTTTATACTATGAACCTATTTTTTTATATGTTGTATGTAATTTCTATGTGGAATATTTTATCATTATTAACAATAATTATTGGAAATTAAAGTTATATTTCAATTACTGTCTTTAAAATGGTTGTGATTTAATAGTTACCAATGTCATATGGGTTTCCTCATCTCAATTTCATTTATGCTTCATATTCACCAATTATTTTATTTTTTTGTGTATATACTACCCATAGATGTCTTTTTTATATAATTATAAAGAAACTAAATGTATTTAAAAATATATCTTAAGTTATCTCTTTTAATAGTGTTTAAATCAAAGGTTACCAAAGCCATAAGTGTTTATTTCTAATCTCATTTTCAATCGATATTGTTATCAATGAATTTATGTTTATGGAAAAATTGTGTGTAATTTATCTCTAAAACCAAAATCATTTTGTTCTATTATATTTATTATTGGGTTTTTATATTTCCTCTCTCAATTTCATTTCCCTTGTTAAATAATTTTGTTGATGTGACATTTGTGAGAGAAATTGACTCCATCAATTCTTTTTGGTCAGGAATTTTCCTCCTCTATTTCCATATTCAATGGATTATTTCATAGATGTCCTTATATATTCTTCAATAAATGGTTTTGGTATTTTTTTACTATAATTTTTTTTAACCATATTTATGTTATAATTTATTTTATGAAAACCCTTTTCATGGGTAATTTTTAAAATGATTTACCAATCTCAAAGTATTTTGTTTTAAAAAAACACTTTTAAGGGGATTTAAATGAATTAAAAGGGAATATTTCTTCTTGTTTTTAAAATTGATTTATCCAATAATCTTAAAAATGTGTTTTTCATATATTTCATTATTCTTTTATTATATTTATGTTACCTTTGGGATATGTTTTTATAATACCATCCAATTTTTTTCTCTGGATGGATTATGATTATAATATTTTAAGGAAGTTTTCATGGAACACTTTTCTTTCCCATTAGTTAATTAAGGTATGTTGAAACGATAAATTTTTTTATGTTCTTATGGAATACATATGAATGGTTTATTATTATGTGATGTGTTGGGTCTTTTAAATCCATCCAATGAGTTAGTAAAGTTTGTATCTCATGAACTTAATAGGGTATATGGGAATTATCCCAAACCTAAGTGGGTATATGAGTGGTTTTCCTAAGGCCCAATATGGTATACAGTTGTATCTCTCAAGCCTAAAAGGGTACGTAATTAGTTATCCCAAACCAAATAAGGTACATGGGTAGTTAGACCAATATTTATATGTTATGAATGTCTTTGTGAGTAGCCTTGACATATGATTTCTATACTTATATTGATTCCACTCTCTTTTGAAATATTATTATTTCAACAATATTCTCTCATGGCTCAAGATTTTTTAATGTTTCACACTCTTATGAATCATGTATTATGTTATGAAGTTACTTTATGCCATCAATCATGATCAAATATTTATATTTTTGGGTATTATTGTCTTTTTATTCAACCTTAATGAAGGAAATTATTTGTGATGTTTATATTTTTGTCATAATATTATGTTTTTAAATGTTCCCATGATATGATGAATTATGTATTATATTATGATTATAACATTATTCCTTTATTTATTATTTATTATCCATGTTTATTTGGCTATGATTTTTTAATATTATATGCATGGACCTTCCCTACTCCCTCATACTCACATTCTTATCATATGCTCTCTTATGATCATCGATTGTTATATATAATGTTTACCCTTACTGAGAATCTGAGCTAAATACTTTATTATGTTTCCCTACCTTATGTTATGAAGATGATAATAACTTATGAGAAGTCTAAAAGAGGGTATAGAGGGGTATAGTTATGTAGGAATGTTCACAACCATTGTAAAATAATTTTTTTTATATCTAGTCTACAAATATACTAAACCTAAAGGTTATTGGGATTGGGTGAGATGTAATATTAATGTGAAATATTTTCATGTTAATCATGGTTCATCTCACTTGGTATAGAAGCTATTATGTTAAGTATGTGTTTTTATCACCGGACCCAGAAGTGTGGGTATGGGGTGTCTCACCTATAGTGTAGCCATCCCCAATTACCCTTACACAATACCTCTACAAATCTCCCTCCACATTGTATCCCCCATTCCATGGCACAACTTCCCCTTTTCCATGAAAAATATCAAATGCGAGGAGGTAGGTGAGGGCATGGTCTCCTACCTATTGAAAATCCATCCTAAAACATTCCAAAACCACCAGAAACACACCAAAAAACAAGTAACAACCCAAAAATAACAAAATAACACAAATTTAAATAATTAACAAAAATAGTAACATGGGGTGTTACAATTCTCCCCATTAAACTAATTTATTTCCCCATAATATCCTTTATAAAAGTAAAATTAATGAGAAAGGAACCCACAAAAACTTCTCATCTTGAGATGTGGGTGTGTGGGGAAAAACTAGAGGATCCCTAAGAAAGTAAGACACTAAGAAAAAACACTCCTCTTAGCTAAAAAAAACTTCCATAAATTTTTAAAATTTCTCTAAGAAAAAACATAACCATAGTCTCTACACATGAGATCCAAAAAGAGGAAGAGACCTAAATAATTATCATCGATATTTTTAATTCATCTAAAATGGTGAGACAGGAGAGAGATAAAGAGACACCCCATAGAAAAACATCACCAGAAGATATACAATAGAACAAAATTCTCAAAGGAATAATATACCTCCACTAACTACCATTGTTCATAAAAAAATCGCATTCTAATTCCCCAAGTAAAATTCATCCATAAAAACATTTGAACAACTATAGTACATAATCCATCATCACTTCCAACCCCAAAATGGAAGAGAAAAAACACCAAAATACCACAAAAGGTGTACATGGGAACTAACCTCAAGTCATAACATGAGAGGGTAACCTAGGAACACAAGTTCAGGACACCATTTCATGGTTAAATCATAAAAATCCAAACCATAACTACCAATCACTCAGCTTCCTAAAAGAAAATCATATTGTAGTTACCCAAGTACTAACCCAAAGATTTATCATGTTAAAATAATTAATAATCCAACCTAAAAAAATATATAACACAATATACATCCCCTAGAAAAAATAATTCAAACAATGAGACACGCACAACACCATAATTCATCACTATCCAAAACGAACATACTCAAAAAACCTCGATACATGCCAGATTAAAATTCCAATACGATGATCAGTCAAATCCTGAATAAACCTAAAAATTACCAATGGATGGAATATCCTCACATTAAATAACCTAGATACCCTAACTAACCTCCACTGTCATGGTTATAGAAACTATTCCCTCTTAGAGGATTATAGATCAACTCTCATCGTAGAAACTCCAAAATTTGAGTGAAATCCCTTTCTAAGGAATCAAGCCTTCAAAGTGTCATTGCTAACTAACTCAATAAAGTTTCATACTAATGAATATATATATGAAATATTATATGGGGAACAGGAATAAATAAGATATTGGTTATACCACTCAGTCCTGGGTCTGGGTAAAGTCAAAAAGAAAGGGATGTCATTTCATAAATGAATATTATAAATGGTTTGTAAGTATGGGATGGAAAACTATAAATAGTTCCTTAAATCATTAAAAAATTTCTATTATAGTTTTGGATGAAAAAATATATATGTGGTATGATTGTTTTTAAATAGTTCTTTGGTTGTGATGTGAAAATGATATAAAGATAAATGTTTTATTTTGATAAATGGTATGAATTGTGATGGGATGGTAAGAGGAACCTTTTTATAAAATTTTAAGTATTTAAAATGTGAACAACATGTGGGAATCATGGGTACTTATTTGGGATGACTAGGACATGTATGTTATGAAAAGGTCCACCCTACCTAGCCTTTGAACAACACTACAACACTAACTAAACACCATTTTACTATTTGAATATGATTACCTCTAGAACTTTGGATTAGGTCCTCCCTAGTGGTTCATGCATGGGAACCATTTTTCATGGTTTGATCACCAAGACTGTGAGGATCCCGTCACTACCCTCGACCTTAGTCCCCCTAGGGATTCCCATGCTGCTTGGTTTGTCTTTCCTACTCTTGAATCTTTATTCATTCATTTAAATTTTTAAAAGAATGCTTCCTTTAAATATGTTTAATATATAATGGTAAAGTATGTTTTTTTCTTACATATTTAAAAGATAATGGCATTGGAAAAATGGATGTTTCTAAAATGGTTCAGAAAATGGTTTAAAAAATTAGGATTTTCAATCGCAGTGTCATACGCTGAAGAAATTTTTTCTAAGTGATCATTTCCATTTAAAAGGAAAAAAGAAAAATAATTTTATAACTATTATGTGTGTCACAACCAAACCCACTGGGGCCCACCTATACAATGGTAATCCAAGAATAAAACCCCAATCCAAACTCAAATAGGCTGTGTTGGTGACTAGTACTAATTAGGCATGTCACACACATGAGAGGTCTTATCCTAAAGTACATGTACACACTCACACATCTCCATAAACCAGTGTAATGGAAAAAAGATTAAAAATGATACTATAGATGCATTCATAACAACTATCCCATACTAGAGTAAAAAAAATAGTATAGGAAAAGAAAAAAGGGTAAAGTACAAGCCCACAAAAACTGTAAAAGAACCCAACTTGGTGACAATATAAGGGTAGCTACCTAAACACAACTCTTGGATATATTTGAGGTCCATATTTCCCAACAAATCTAAACCTACTCTTGGTCCTCCTAGGACTCCAATGAAATGGCTATAATATATATAAGATAATAAATGTATGGGAAGATCCCATATAGGGTTGATTATATACATACCCAATAAGACACCTCGAAATCACCAAACACAAAGCATCAAAGAGAGAAGATTCAGCTCATCACTATAAAGGAATGTCAATAAGAATATGAGAAAATAACCATAATAATAACAATAATAACCTAGATATTCTCAAAGGTATAAACCCATTCTCAAGATGAAGTTATGTTCTCACTACTATCATAGGATGATATTATAGGCTCAAAAGAGTAATGATCATCTAGGAGAACTCACTCTACAAGAATTGCAAACACCGATGGTGCTCTTCCAAGAGGTCATGCATATTGTGCCTTTACATATGTGTGGAACTCATCTACAAGGACATACTCATCAGGTATTTCCATAAAGAATCACCAAGGAAAACTAGGAGGGATCATCTAAGATACTCACTCAATTAGACTACAACTCACTAGAAAACAAAAAAATAACAATACAAGGATATTTTATCACACCCAGTGCCTATGGGGTATACCTAACCCTAGCTAGAATAACCTGCTAGATTGGGGATAACACATACATATTTTGGTCATGTGATTTTTGAAAACCAACCTAGGGAGGAAGGTGATGGGAATAATGATACAACCCATGGGCCTCATAGAGGTATTCCTACTCTAGTCTATTAAGGGGATCTTGTCCAATGCTCTGAATGCGATGTCGCACTAAAACCTCATATAGGTGGACAGAGAAAACTCACTCTAAAACAATAGAATGAGGGAATGCACCCAGACATATACAAATTGAGGGAACACACCTGATCTCACACCAGAGTTCAATTGAGTAAAATAATGGCACCAAATTTCCATTAATAAGTATATGGAATGTGCCTATGGGTACACAACATGTCTGACTAGTCCTAGAAATAATCATGTCTCACAGTCTCACATGATATTTTTTCTATAAATACATGGCATGTCTACTAGGGTTACATGGTTTTTAAGGGTTAGTATGGCACTCAATGTGCCTTCTGGTCTATCAAATGCACTATGGAACATGCACATGTACTCAGGTTGTTCCGGTGTACATTTTTTATATCCAAAATAATTTCTTAAGTATATGTGGTGTACTCCACATCACACAGCATGTAGGGGTTGGGTTGGCACTCAGTGTGGGTTGTATTCCAAGGCCTATATACTTTCCAAAGTAGTGTTCCCCATTACACATGGTGTGTTGGGTCATCTAGCCTCTTGGGAATGTACTCTCTATACAAGTTGATCCATTCAACAGAGGATACACTTTGTGTAAGTACACTAAATATCATGATCTTCTGCATGGATTCCTAGGAATGTACTCCCTATACAGGTTGACCCATCTAGCTAAGGGACACTATGTGTGAGTAAATAACATAGCATGTGATATTTAACTCAATGTGAAACCTTATTCTCCATGCATAGGGGAATATAAGGCATTGTTTCTTTATGGTACATGTCGTGTATGTGGTGAATTTCAATAAACTCAAGTTCATTCAATGAATCTCATCTGTACCACCAACACCACTGATTCTACCATGAATAGCACTAAGTAACATGGATCTAGGGATAACCATGCCTGATTCATTGTTAGTGGACACATTTCAACCATTATTCCACTCAATAATCACCTAATATCAAATCATGCTACTTCTGAAATTTCCAATCATGTAAGAATAACACTTATCTAATTCTGATCTATCTCTAATCATCTGTAGTCACCATCGCTCCTTGATAATTCCATCAATCCTAAATCCAAACCTGCAATAATGATCCATTGTTACACAGAATGACTATGAAATGATTTTCCACAAGTATTTATCAAACCTTATGTCAAAAGAAAAACTAATGATTAACATGTGAGGAATTATGGGAGAAATAAACAAAACACAAACGTGAGGAATGAACCTCATCCATTTTTTAGGTTGTCCTCAACCCTTTTTTGTGAGAATGTTGAAAAAAGAGAAATAAATTATGATCTATAAACCATAAACATGGTGAAAAAATTCATCAACCATAAATCGACATTCGACCTGTGAATCAATTGTTAGAAAGTTGTATTTTTTTCAATATATAATAAACAAATGTGGTATTAAATCAATCAAATAAAATTCCCTAACTTGAGTTTAGATCGATCACTGGTAAAATATTTTTCTTCATCATTATCATTGGTGAGATCCAAGAGCTCATTAGTTGATGAAGATCCTCATTGTACTCGATCCTCGGTCTTGTTATCATCTACTAATGCACTCTCCACTCGATCTCTCTACTCGATCTCTTCATTCTCTCATTCCCTCTAAGTTTGTGTGGTTAACCCGAGGGAATTTTATTTAATGTGGTTTATATAGATTTTTTATTAGGGTTTCTCAATAAAATAGAAATTAAATTAATTTATTATTTTAATTCATTTAATTTCTCCCTCAAAAAATCTTTATCCATGAACCTGATACCGACAAGAATTATGTCACACCTAGGGTAAAACTCATATTATGGATTAAATAGAGGTCTCGGATTCTCCATCCAATACTTCATTTGGGATTTATTCCATTATTTCTAAAAAACTATTCATGCATGATATATTATATTTAATATTTTTAATATATCTGCACCAAGGCTCTCTGAGTCTTGAAGTTTTGTTTTGAACCCATTTATTAATATGAAAAAATTCCTTGAAATATTTCAAAGTGTAAAATATAAATTTCAGATTCATTATAATGTGGTACTAGATTTTGTTATAAATTTTAAAAACCTATTTACAATTTGAATTTTCAATCTAACATGAAAATAGATCTTTAACTAAATAGTAAGGTATGGAAAGGTGAGTGTTGGATCTTTCCAACAATTCCTTATTTTATTGATCATAAATCATGTTACCTTTATTGTTATACTTATATTGAATGGTAAAAGATTCAAAATTATACCATTTTAAGGACCCTACGTAAGGGTAATCTCAAGTTTTTATGAGATCCATAAAGGTATATCTAATATTCTATGAGTTGTGTAAGGGAAAGTGAGTTTTTAATGCACTATGTAAGGGTAGTACACTTTATACATAAGGGTAATATCCTATTATAATAGTTTTTTAAGGGTAAGTCCCTAAATTTTAAGGATCCATAATGGTATCCTAGGGTATTAAATAAAGACGTATTCAACCATTAGTAGACTTATGATAACACTTGAAGGATCTTACTACTACTAGTTGACATCTACTACAATCAAAAAACGTGTTTTACCATCAAGAAAACTCTTCTACCGTTAGTTCAATCTTATCACTGCTAGTTCGGATCTAGACCTAGTAATTTTTTCTGCTACTTATTGAAGTTTTCTACAGTCAATACTAGTTTTCAACCACCAGGATTAGTATAATTATATTATTTGAAGTATGCTATTAATACTGTTATCTTAAATCTAATACTGCTAATTGTTTTCTACTACCACAAGTATAGACATGCTACCACCAGATAGAACCACTACTACCAGTTGAAGATCAGATACCATAGTTATTTAGAATTAAATTCAAATTAATTATTCCAATATATAGTTTACGGAATTTAATGCAGGTCAGAGATATGATGATTTAAGAATTATTATTCTTAAAATGACTACTCTATGCATAGAAGAAAAAGTCAGAGTTTCTAGAATTTATACTCAGTATGTTGATTTACATTATTTAATTATTTTCCTATAATAGATAATTAAATATTATGAAATGTTATGAATCAAAATAACTCCTCATGAATAAAGGATTATTTATTACTTTTCTACTACTGACTGACTACCTGGATTTGTTTAAGTGTTCTCACTGAAAATAAAGAGGATTCCCCAGTGCTGCATGTGACACTCTATTTTTCATGAAAAAATTGAAACCTTTTGAAAAACATTTGGAGTAACATTAAGGATTGATTTAATGACAATATAAAAGAATAAAAATATCATTCATTATCATCTATATCTTGATCAGAGAAAGAAAAACAATATAAACACTTTCTTATTCCTTCTCTCTTTGTATCTGTTTTATCTAAAATCACGTTTTGTTTGATGTACTTTAATATTTATTGATCACAATATCCTTCACTAAACTAGAGATTACTCTAATACTCTATTAAAATTTATTTTATAACTTCTATCCCAATAATTTCTAGGAAAAAGGTTGTGTGTATCCTAGATTTCCTATGTGTAGTTTTATGCTAAACTTGATCAAAGTTGTGGATCAAGTTGATTATTTAATAAACATTATTGGTAATGGGTAACTATTATATGGATAAAATTATGTATAGGCTTGATACTGAACCTATTTTATTAATTTATTCTATGTATTCTTTGTTTATTTCTACTTTTTTTTAAGTACAAACTAGTTTCTACTTTTCAAAAATTCTTTAAAAAACAATAATTCTATAGTTAGATTCAATCAGTGTTTTATAAATAGTGTTTGATATTATTAAATTTGTTTCCAAATTTAAAGTGTCTTTAAAAAAATTAACTATATTTTTATTGATCCTTTGATAAATATTTTGAAAATATCATATTATATTTCCACTATTTTAGTTAACAGTGATATTTTAAAAATTGGGTGAATTTGTTTTAAATTTTTTTAAACATATAAATTGTTATTGGATGCTCCATTCACCCTATTCTTGATAATCCTTCTTGAACCAACATTTGGTATAAAATGGATTGTTTTTATTTATTTTTTATCTAGATTTTAACTTTGATAAAGTTGTTTTTTACTCAAAGATAAAATTTTATATTTGTTCTAAATTTTTGTATTTATGGATAATAATAGACTTTATGGGACTACTACTAACATAACTATTTATTTTAATGCTACCAGTTATTCTCAATGGAATATTAAAATTAAAATATTGAGATCATGAGTTTTGAAATCATGATAGTAATAGAAGATAAAAATGAAAAACTTAAAACTGTGAGGACTAATTAGAATGATAACACTAAAGATTATTATGATTTAAATTATAAATCTATGAATACATTATATAATTATTTGATTGAATATTAGTTTAATATAATATATTCATGTTTCATTGCTTTTGAAATTTTGGATACACTTTTTGTGCCTCATAAAGGCGCATAAAATGTTAAGTAAATACACTTAAATAATTATTCTATTAAATATGATACATTTAAAATGAATCATGATGAATCTATTTATAAAATTTATCTTAGGTAAAATTAAATCATCAATATAATGAAAGTGCTTTGAAAGAAAATATAGGTCAAAGATCTAGTGATGAGAATCCTAAGGTGTTTACCTAATCGATGGAGAGGAATGTTTGTTTCTATTAGAGAGTTATATGACATTAGAAAACTACTAGTGATGTATCAAATTGAAAAGTTAATGATGTAAGAGAAAGAGTTGAAATTGAACACATGTGATGAAGAAAAAATAGAAATATAGGTTCTTTTAAAACTTATGAGTAAAATATGAAAGAGGAAATCAAAGAGGATAGCTCAAGTGAAGATAAGTCACCTTCTAATAGTGATTAACAGATGGATCATATAACCAATATATTTTAGAAATTCTACAAGAATAAGAAATTCTTCAAGAAATCAAACTATGGAGGAAGGTGTGACAAAATAGGAAGTTAGAAGAAGGAAAACCAACCAGGAGAAGTAACTTGTTATGAGTGTTATAGGAAAGGGAATATCGAAGCTAAATTCCCAAAATTAAAGTATAAGAAAAAGTATAAGGAAAGAGTAAAAAGTACCAAGAATGATATAAATGAAACATGGATTGCCTATGAGGAAATTTCCATGGAATCTGATTCAAGAAAGGAAGAAAATAATTATGGGGATAATATGTGCTTTATGGAAAACACACATGTGGTAACAAATGTTATTCATACCAATTCTTCGTATATTTGTGATATCTATGGAAATGAAAATAATAATGAAAATGATATTTCCAATGAAGATATATTTTAATATTTAAATATATTTTAAGATAAATTTAGTTAACTTAAAGATAAATATAAGAATTTAAGAAAAATCATGCTTTATCTACTTGTATTCAATCTGATCATACTGTTGAAAAAGGAAATAATGCTTCTTTGTTAAATGAAAATAATTGACTTAAAATTTAAAATGAGAAAATTAAAAAGTATATTGAATTACTTACAAATAGAAGAGAAACATTGAATAGAGTTCTTGGTAAATAAACCAAACCAAAGTATACAATTGGGATTGGGTACAAGCCTGGTCAAAGGAAATTTTATAAAAATAAGTATATTCCTAACTCAAGCTCTTATAGTTCTATAAAAAGTTCATATTTTTATGGAACTAATAAGGTTTTTATGTTTAATAACATTAATTCATCTTATGGTAAATCTATTAAATAGCTTTGGATTCCAAAATCCCTTGTTTATAACTTCTTTGGACCCAAGAAATTATGGGTACCATAATCATTTCTTGTTTAAAACATCTTATAGGAAACATTCTTTAAGAGTAGATCTAAGAATTTATGGTAACTGGATAGTGGATTCTCCAAACATATGATTGGAGACCACTCAATCTTTAATATACTTATAAATATGGATAACAGACATGTCACATTTTCTAACAATGCCAAAGGAAAAATAATTGGACATGGTCAAATCAGTCATTCTAATTATATTTTAATTTATAAAGTCTTTTTTATTGATATTTTAAAATATAATTTTTTTATCATCTCACAATAATTTAATGATCTTTATCATGTAAATTTCATAAATAATTATTGTAAAATTTATGATTATAAAAATGATTTTGTTTTTACTATTTTATGCAATGATAATATTTATATAGATGGTTTAGATTCAATATTTTCTCAAAACATTTATTGTTTAAGGGACTTTCATAAAGAATATTAGATATGGAATAAGAGATTGGGATAATAAAACCTCCACTCTCTTAGATAGATAACTGGGAAAAGATTTCTTAAGGATATTCATAAAATATGTTTCCCAAGAGACCAAGTATATAACCCCTATCAAAAAGAGAAATAATATAATATTTCTTTAAAACTAATGAAAGAAGTTTAAACATTTCAACCACTAGGGTTGGATCACATATATTTTTTTTACCTTGTAGATTTTCTAGCCTAAGTGGGGATTATTATTCCTAAATTCTTATAGATTTACTTAGGTGTACTTTTTTTCTCACAAAAGTAAAAGTTGTTTCCATTTTTTAAAATATAAAGAATCTATTGAAAATATTTGTATACCTACTAAATACCTTAAGGATTGATCATGACCATGAGTTTGAAAATCAAGAATTTGTGACTTTATTATCATAACATGGATATAGCCACAACTTCTCTTCTCTTAGTACTATGTAGAAAAATGGTGTAGTTTAAATAAATAATAGGACTCTTCAAGATATTTCATAGACCATGCATAATAAATAAGATTTACCTATATATTTTTTGGTTCAAGATATTAATACAAAATTATATATTATAAATAGGGTTCTTATAAAACCACTTTTAAAGAAGACTTTATATGATTTATGGAATAGAAGAAAACCAAAGTTTAATTAATTTAGATTTTTTGGTTGCAAAGCCTTTATTCTCAACATAGAAGAGAGTTTAGATAATTTTTCATAAAAAGGTGATGAATTAATTTTTATTGGTTATTCAAACTATAGTAAATCATATAGAGTGTTTAATAAAAGAAGCAAATTTTTGTAAGAATATGTACATGTAGAATTTTATGAAACAGATCAACGTGAGCCTAAAACTAATTTATAAAATCTTATAGATGATTTTTATAACATGAATATCAATACCTCAACCAAGACTATTAATCTCCTTATAAAACATACTATAGAAAAATAAACCAATGATGAGTAAGTGTTTTAACATAACCCTAAATAAGAAAATTACATTCCAATTACTTTTATTCCTAGAGCTAGTATAACCCATAAAGACCATACTATAGATTATTTTGTTTGAGATATTTATAGAGGTACTTAGACTAGAGATTTACTTAGAAAACAGGTTGAAAATAAGCCTTCTGATTATAGCTTGAACCTAAGAACATCACTTAAGCTATGAACGATGAATTTTTTGTAAATACTATGTCAAAATTTTTAAATAAATTTGAATGAAATAAATTTTGGGAACTGGGGGAAATACCTAATGGCTACCTAACTATTAGAACTAAATGGGTGTTTAGGAACAAGGTTAATGAGTCTCACACCATAGTAAGAAATAAATCTAGACTATTCGCATAAGTATATAGTCCATAAGAAGATATTGACATTTAGGAAACCTTTTCTATAATATCTAGACTTGTTGCTATTATAATACAACATGCTTATTCAACACATTTCAATTTCTAACTATATAAAATTGATGTTAATATTACTTTTATTAATTGTAATATTATTGAGGATGTCTTTTTTGAACAACCCCATAAATTTTAAATTCCTCATTTTCCAAATCATGTTTTCGAACTAACTATAAAAATTTATGGTTTAAAACAAGCTCCTAGATATTGGTATGATAGTCTCGGCTCTTTCATGATTTCTAAATACTTTTTAAAAGGGATAGTTGATCCAATCATATTTATAAAAAGGGTTTTCAAATATATTTTGGTAATCTAAATTTATATCAGTGATATTATTCATGTATCATATAAAAATTCTTGGGTATATAATTTTTCAAACACGATGCAAAATGAATTTAAAATGATTTTAATGTCATGCCCAGGCCCCGGACTGCCCCGGAGCCGGTGCGGATTTGACATAAAACATGGTGGGTAAAAAAAATTTGTATTAGGAATTATGAAAACATACACATTCTCTACTAGAGGGTATATTTTTGGTTTAGGTCCCGGATAATCAAAAACAATTATTACATTTCTTTAAAAACTGGAAAAGAAAGAAACTCTACAAATCTTCCACCGAACAAAGTAACTCAGATCTACTACACCTTTAAAATTTAAGTTAAAATGTAGTGTGAGCATATGAATTCCCAATAAGGGGTTTTAAAAATAAAATAATTCTGAAATTGAAACCTCTTGAAAACATTCCTTTAAAATTATTTATAAAAAAATTTCATAAGGAAATCATAAAATAACATTTGATCACAAAATATAAGTGAACATTTCAAGGAATATTAACCGGGTTATAATGAAACATAATCCAAACAAAAACATGCTCATATGAATTATAGGGTGTGAAGCACATAAAGTAAGAGCCATTATAAATTTAATAAGTTTGATATGAAAAAGTGTAAATACTAAATTTACAACTGAGAGTATTACATGATCAGACTTGCGCATAAAATAATAACTTCAATTTATTTCATTACTAACTGTAAGACATAACTGGAAAATAAATTATCTAAGTGCTAAATAAATAGCATACCATAATCATTTACTTCTTCTGATTCTCATAAGTACAATCCATTTAACCATGAATATTCTACTAGTCAAATATTCTCTTGGTTAATTTAATTTCATAGTCGTAATGAGGAAAGTGCATATGTTGGACTGTGTTAGGGCCTCGTTCAAAGACCATAAACTTTGTGTCAAGGCCTCATGCCAAGACCATAAACTCTAATTTGGGAAAGGCCTCAGCCAATTCCATGTCTAGTTTGTCTCATGAGACCTACTGATGCATTGAGGGGCTACAGTGGGTCCCACCCATTGCATAATATGTCCAATGCATTCCTCATTTCTTTAAATCAAAGTGCTAATACCACTTTGCTTTAATAAATTACTTAACATTCCAAGTGTCACATATTAGTTTGTTTCTCATTTAATATTATTCAAAGTGTCTCATACCACTTTGAATAATTTAATTTCTCATTTCATATTATTCAAAGTGTACCATACCACTTTTAATCATTTAACTTCTTAATACATATTATTCAAAGTGTCCCATATCACTTTGAATAATTTAGTTCTCAATTCCATAAAAGGCTATTTAAGTTTGATTACATTCTTTATCATTAAAATATACAAAGTGAGTCATGAATATAAGTGTGTATAGAAATACTAACAAATGCAGGTCTATAGAAAAAATGACAAGTATGATAATCATATTATACCACATGTGACATTAACTAAAGCACACAAAATACTGGTTTGTCACATAAAATGATAACCCATAAATTCTAAAATCTTATTTCAAAAATAATAAAAATAGATAATGGAAATTTGTCATGGATTGGTTACAAAATTAATTAAGATGTAAAAAAGATATTTCATGTGGGGTATTAAACACATAGTTGTCTAAACATTCATTACTTTTGTTCCTATGTATAATATATCACAAGGGTATTCTCAATTATTTACACCAAATATTAAGAATTGAAAGGCATGAAAATAAACCATAACTAATACCATTTAATATTTATGAAAATAAGTGATTCGTACATATGTGTATAAGAGTATAAAACCCCAATAATTATACTCATAAATTCTCCATAATGCATAAAAAGTATAATATTTGGAAAATACAAAATTATCTAGGGTTTAGTGTTGGGTAAATCCATTTATACACAAGGTTGTATATAAAGAATTATATTTTTAAATAAAAACCTTTAATATCTCAAAAACAACATGTGTTATTCATCCTTATAAATCCTTGGAAAATTATAAATAAGATTGAGGATCAAATTTTATATGTATACACATATATTCACATAACTAAATATACCTTGTGTATTAAAGGGTTTACACTAAAAATCCAATGACACATTTATTACCTGAAATATTTTAGGAACAAAAGTTCCTTAATTTCAAAAGTTCTTTAATATATTACTGGGAATATAATAGGAACAAAAGTTCTTTAATTTCAATTCATAATATAAAACTTGAAAGGTTTATTTATATTTATGTGTATAACCGATTATACATAGTGTATATATGTGGGTCCTACACCAAGATTAATTGACACTTACCTATTTTTCAGACAAAATCAATTAAAAATTTAAATTCAATTGTTAAAAGACTAAAAACCAATTTGATAGGTGAGTTACATAGACCATAAGACTATATATATATGACCATATATACAATTATATATATAAGATTTTTTTACAAAATATAATTCCTTACATTTTAAAACACTACTTAATATTTGAAACTCAATGTTTAGAAGTCTTAAAATTGGACATAATAAAGGTTTATCTAAAACTATTTGGTTATATAAATACATATACAACCGAATATACAAAGTATATAATTCAGTTTCGCACAAGGAAGACAAGGTTTATTAAAACCTTACCAGGTTTGAAGGAGGAGGAGAGTTCTGGGGGAGCTTGATGATGGCGCTGGAGAGGAAAAACACCCTAGGGTTTAGGTGAAAAGAGAGTTTTATATATATATAATATATGTTTAATGCAACTGAAAGGAAAAATGGGACATCCTTGGTTTAAAATATGACCGAGGGTGCCGGTCTTGTGGAAAATGGGTGAAAGTAGGGGCCAACCGGAGTCATGGACGTGGAAAAATGAAAAAGGAGGAGTAGTATGGCTACTGTTTCAATGCATGTGGGAGGAAGAAGACGACGCAGGGAAAGAGAACTAGAAATAAAATGGACGGTTAGGATTAAATCTCGCCCTGGTCCAATGGTTGAGGCCCAATCGTAGTTTTAAAAGGAATGATCGGTCGAGATTAAATCTTGACTTGATCGAATGGCTACAAAACATCTAGGCGATTTAAAAATATTTTAATGGTTACGATTAGATTGCATTTGATCTGATGGATGTGAGTGATGTGGTGATTTAAAAAGAGTTGAACGGTCATGATTAGATCGTGATTGATCAGACAGCGGGTAAAAACATAGAGGACAATCCGCGACTGCTAAGGATCGAGGACCAAACCAAAACTGATGGCCCAGACCATGCACAGCATGATCTAATGGTACAGATAATGTTTCTCCTTAAAAGCCTCATCCCATATTGAAACGAGGAGGCTTCTTCAGCTCCTTTATAAGCCCGAAGCTCCGGGAATTCATCCAGAATACTCTTTCCCCCTCCCAATACCGCCATGTACTGAGTTTTTCAGGCGCTCTCCTGTTCCCACCCACACCACTATTCCACCCCACATGGGAGTGCATTCTGGTTCCCTTGCATGCATGCATGCCCATGTATGACAACCCTGCTTTTTATTACAACTTAAACATGATTCAATACATAAAACTTCACTTGATACAACAAATAAGATTGAGAGGTTTAGTGTATTTGGGGCTTAGGATCATTACATAAAAACTTAAAATATGAAATACAACATCTTTATTGAAAACTTCTTTTACATGACCACTACATTCCCTCGTACTTAGCATTGCATGGGATAACTTGAGGACATGCATAAGAAAAGGGTGAGCTATAAATCCCAGTAAGGGAGTACACATGGAATAACATGAGGAGTACAATACATGTTAGAAAATAGGCATATCAATAGATCATAAAAGAAACATGAACATAAAGGAATGATAAAGCATGATAATCATAACATGGAAATGTGGCAACAACACTTAACATTGAATTAGCATGAGCCAAGGCTCATTGCACATGGAGCATGAGTAAACCCTCATTGCACATGAAGCATGAGTAAACCCTCATTGCACTTGAATTAGCATGAGTCAACACTCATTTCACATGACGTATCATGATACTATACTTTACCCAATGCATTGGAGCACTATAAGGGAGCACCCTTCTTAAACATTTCATTTCATGCATAAGTGTGCCATATGGATCATAAAACATGGATTCATAAAACATAATCATTTATTCCACGATAAAGGAATGTGGAATTCATACATGAAACTTTGTAATCAATAAGTAAATGTGCATAAAGGTGAATACCCTTGATGGAGAAATGGGCATGGTATTCACTACACAATGACATTGTCTTAGAAAATCGGTGTGATTTCGGCAGCGTAACGGCGTGACATAAGAATTCATAAAAAAGGTTGATGAGAGAGAAAGGGGTTACTCATCATATTTACATGTAATGAACAGTAAGTAGGTCATATAGATTCATGTCCCAACAATTTAAATAGAATTTAGATTCATGATACAAAAGTATTGCTTGAATGTAAAAGAAGAGAGAGAAGTTCCTTTCGGAATTTCGGCATAGTAACGGGTGTACATGGGAGGAATTTAATGAGAGAGAAAGGGGTCTCCCATAATTCAAACAATAAGAAGGAAGTATGGGGGAGGTTTGAAACCATACCCCAACATTCATAACTGAAATTAAAAGGGCAATACAACTTAAAGAAAATTGACAAAAAAGAGAAAGGAAGAAAAAACCCTTACTTGGAAGTGTGCTTCCAAAGGCTAGAGAGAGGCTTGTGAGAGGCTTCTTGAGATCTTGGGGAACCTTGGGAGGATTTTAGAGAGAGTAGGGCGGAGGTTGGACGAACTCCAAAGGATTTTAGTGAGGAGGAAGTGGGAGCTTGGGTGGGTTTATATAGGAAAGGTGAGAGAATTATTTATTATTTAGGTTTGGGACCCCTTATATTAAACTAATCCAAACCACAAACCAACCAATGGTTTTTGCCCATGGTTTCTGGAAAAGGAAAGAGGAAAAAAATATTTTACTAGGCCAAGGTCCGAACGTATTAAAATAATAAGGTTTCTTATGTGGAGGTGAGTCACACTCCCATGGAAAATAATTTAAAAGGGCAAAGTGTTGAATAAGTCATGAGGGGTTCATTAATGCTTTGAAAAGTAAGTCAAACAAACCCAAAACCTCATTATTTTAATGATAAAACATATATTGTCCGAACATTAGGATTATGGTATTTTATTACATCACCATTGGGTCATTATGATGTCATAAAACAAATTATATATTTAAATGGTATTTTATTTTTACCCAAAAATTTTACTGTCTCAGAAAATTATGAAAAATTCACCGTTGGATAATTTCGACGTCCTGATTCTAGGAATGACATTTATTTTATCTAAAAAAGTTTCTAAATATGTTAATTTTCACTTTTAAAATAAAAACCAACATTTATCGAAAATTCACGAGTTTTGACAGAAATGGCCTTCAAACCTTAATAAAAATTTTAATTGCATTAATAAAATTACAAGATCATTTATATTTAATAAAAATTAATTTAATATTAATAATAATATTTTATTAAAATATTATTTAATTAAAAAATCCCTTAATTTAATAAAATATATTTCTTAATTAAATAATAACTAAAAACACCATTTGTACTTTAAAAACTATTTACAATGTATGAAAAATGACTAGAAATTATATTCATTATTATATAAAAAAATAATGTACATGAAAATAGTACTACTTATTTGTTACATAACCCCTTAAAACAGCTGCATAAGACCTAAGGGTAAGGTGTGCGATGGTGACAGACTCTTGGGGTGGCTCGGATAGCATCGCTTGAGTGGTAATTTCAATCAACTTCCACTTTTCCCGTAGACTGTCACGTTCGAGCTTGACATAATGAAGCTCGGCTTGGGCTTGGTCATGGTATAAGCCCAAGGATGCCACCTCTTTTCTGAGCTCCGACAAATGGGCTTCATATGGGGAAATTCTACTGGATGAGGCCATCGTTTCCTTTGTCTGAGTAAAATTGGGTTCGTTAAAGCCTTATATTTATACTAATCATGTGATCACTGTTCAACGGCTATATTAACAACGGTCACAATTCTTAACATAAAACCAAAGAAGTTGACATCTTATAAAAACATTTTTTTATAAAGAGACATTTAACTGGATCAAGAGGGATTTTCCATTAATGAAACTTTGGGTCGTTACAATATTTCCCCCTTAAGAAATTTCGCCCTCGAAATTTTCCTTTTCCCACACTAAAACAAATGTGGGTAAATTAGCTTCATCATATCCTCCTACTCCCAAGTTGCTTCTTCAAACTTGTGGTTTCTCCACAACACCTTGACGAGGGGCATTGTCTTATTTCGTAGAACTTTTTCTCTATGATCTAAGATCGTCACTGGTTGCTCCTCATAAGAAAGATCATCTTCCAATTGTACCACCTCGGAAGAGAGTACATGTGAAGGGTCTGGTATGTACTTCCTTAATATGGATACATTAAAGACATTATGCACCTTGGACATAGTAGGTGGAAGTGCTAGTCGATAGGCCATAGCACCAACACGATCAAGAATCTCGAAGGGGCCGATGTACCTTGGACTTAACTTCCCTTTCTTTCCAAACCTCATAACCTTCTTCCATGGAGATATGAGTAAAAACACCATGTCTCCAACTTTAAATTCATGGTCTTGTCGACGATTATCTGCATAACTCTTCTGTCGACTTTGGGCTGCCTTGATATGCTGCTGAATGGTTTTCACCTTCTCTACAATTTCTTCAACCATTTCTGGTCCAAGAAGCTTACATTCACCGACCTCATCCCAACATGTCGGTGTTCTGAACCTTTTCCCATACAGGGCTTTATATGGTGCCATTCGGACGCTCGAGTGGAAATTTTTATTATAAGAGAACTCAACCAGAGGAAGATATTGATCCCATCCTCTTTTAAATTCCATTAAGCACGCTCTCAACATATCCTCAAGTGTTTGGATAGTCCGCTCGGATTGGCCATCAGTTTGAGGATGATAGGCCGTACTGAAGTTCAGTTTAGTATTCAGAGCATGTTGAAGACTCTTCCAAAACATAGAGGTGAATCTTGGATCTCGGTCGGACACAATAAATAGTGGTACTCTATGCAACCTTACCAATTCCCTGATATATATCTATGCTAGTTGATCCAAAGAGAAATCCTCTCGAATATCAATGAAGTGTGCAGTCTTTGTAAGATGATCCACAACAACCCAGATTGCATTGTTGCCTTTGGATTTCCTTGGAAGTCCGGTGACAAAGTCCATGGTGATGTTTTCCCATTTCCATTCTGGTATGGGCAATGGTTGCATCATCCCCTTAGACTTCTGCCTCTCTGCCTTCACTTGCTGACACACCAGGCACTTTGATGTATATTCAGCGATCTCCTTCTTCATATTATCCCACCAAAAGTTTTCTCGGAGATCTCTATACATCTTTGTGCTCCCTGGGTGAATAGAGAAATTTGAACTATGTGAATCATCCAAAAGTTCATTCTTCAGCTTCGGACTTGATGGAACACATAGTCTTTTCCCAAACCGCACAATTCCTTCTTCATTAAGATTAAACTCTGAGGATTTCCCCTTTTTGATAGCTTCCACTTTTCCTTGAATTCCCACATCATCCTTTTGAGCATCCTTTAACCTTTCCAAAAGAGATGGTTGAGCAATCATTTGTGAAAGGATTGATGATGTTCCATTCTTTATGATTCCCACATCCATCTTCATCAAGTCTAATAAGATTAGATCCTTCTCAATTCTCATCATTGATAGAATCGCTGGATCCTTTCTACTTAGGGCATCCACCACCTTGTTCGCTTTTCCAGGGTGGTAATGTATTGAACAGTCATAATCCTTGATGAGCTCTATCCATCTTCTCCGGCGCATATTAAGCTCTTTCTGTGTGAATATATATTTAAGACTCTTTTGGTCAGTATATATCTCACATTTCTCTCCATAGAGATAATGTCGCCAGATTTTCAAGGCAAATATCACAGCCGCCAACTCTAGATCATGTGTTGGATAGTTTTGCTCATGGATTTTCAACTACCTTGAGGCATAGGATATCACTTTATCATTATGCATTAGCACACAGGCTAATCCCTTCTTTGAGGCATCACTGAATACCACAATAAGTTCCCCACTTGTGGGTAAAGTGAGCACGGGCGCAGTGATAAGCCTCCTTTTCAACTCCTTGAATCTTTCTTTTCATTCATCACTCCAGGAAAACTTTACTCCCTGTTGAGTTAGCTTGGTAAGAGGGTTGGACAATCGTGAGAAATTTCTCACAAATCGTCGATAATATCCAGCTAACCCTGAGAAGCTACGGATATCCGTTACCAATGTTGGCCTCGGCCATCCCTCAATTGCATCTGTTTTGGAGGGATCCACATATATCCTATTTCTTGTGATGATATGGCCCAATAATGAGACTTCCTTCAACCAGAACTCACACTTTCTGTACTTTTCATAGAGCTTCTCCTTGCGCAGAGTCTCTAGTACAGTTCTTAAATGCTCCTCATGGTCCTCCTTGGTTTTGGAGTATATTAGAATATCATCTATAAAGACTACCACAAATTTGTCAAGGTAATCTCTAAAGACTCTATTCATCAATTTCATGAATATTTCTGGAGCATTGATGAGTCCGAAAGGCATTACTATGAATTCATAGTGCCCATATCTTGTACGAAAAGCAGTCTTGGGGATATCTTCCTTCTTCACCCTTGATAATATCCTCACTGCAAGTCCACCTTGGAGAAGTATTGTGCTCCACGCAGCTGATCAAACAATTCATCGATTCTTGGGAGTGTATACTTGTTCTTTATCATGATTTTGTTAAGTTCACGATAATCGATGAAAAGCCGCATTGACCCATCCTTATTCTTGACGAAGAGGACTGGTCCACCCCATGGTGAAGCACTTGGGCGTATAAACCCTTTATCCAGATTCTCCTGTAGTTGTTTCTTTAGCTCTTCAAGCTCAACAATATCCATTCTCTATGGAGTCTTGGATATTGGTAGCGCCCCAGGTATAAGTTCAATTGATAACTCAACATCTCTTCTTGGAGGAAGACCAGGCAGTTCCTCGGGAAACACTTCAGTGAATTCCCTCACAATAGGAATTTCTTCAAGGATGGTTTCTTCTTTGGACTCAATCATCTGATCCAGATACACGTTCTCATAGGGCAGTAATATCCATGCTTGAGATGATGGAGCTAAAGGAGATTCATCTTCCTCCTGACACTTGTAAAGAATCGAGGGTTGATTATCCATATGGAGGGTGATTTCCCTCTCCTGACAATTTATGTTGGCTCTATATAAGGAAAGCCAATCCATGCCAAGAATTGCATCAAATTCCACCAAAGGGAGTATGACGAGGTTCACCGGAAAATTCAATCAACAGATTATAACAGGGGAGGACTATTCATGGGATGCAATGATTGCCCCATTTTCCGTACTCACCGACATCTTTACTTCCATGATTTGTGGTGGTGCTGGGATTGTTCTACTAAAATTTCGAGATATAAAAGAATGCGTAGAACCTGAATCAAAAAGTACGTTCACTATTCTTGAATGAATAACTAGTGTACCTATCACCACTTCATTGTCGGGGTTCACTTCGGTAGAAGTGATGGAAAAATCTCTTCCTTGCTGTCTTGGAGGTTTTTGGTTGCCTCCGATAACCCTTGGATTAGGTCACTAATTTGAAAAATGACCCGGTTCTTTGCATTTATAGCATTGAACAACACGTTGAGGTTTGAACGGAGCGTTCCTCTCCTCTGTCGTAGTAGTGGGTCCTTTTTTCTGACAGTTAATAGCTAGGTGCCCTTCTCTTCCACACCTGAAGCATTTTCTCATCCCCTTAAGGCAATTTCCAGGGTTCTTCTTTCCTCACTTTTGGCAAGTGGGGTGCTGTAACTTCTTAGTGCTGTTGGATTTATCCATTGGACCACCAGCATTGAAGTCCACCTTACGCTTCTTGTCCCCATGATACCCATGTGATTCCCCGATCTCTATTTCGACCTTGAGGGCACATCGGACAATTTCCTCATAGCTGTCGAAGTCACGGATCGCTAATGATTTCCACAAGCTAGGCTTCAGCCCACCAAAGAAGCGGTCAACCTTGCATTCGGGGGTCACAACGAATCCGGAAGCGTATCGTGCAAGCCTTGTGAAGTTTTACTCATATGCTCCCACATATTCTTTATCTTTTTTCTTGAGGGAAAGGAAGTCCCTTTCCATCTTAAGACGGAGGGTGCGTGGAAAATATTTATCGAAAAACATCTTCCGAAATTCCTTCCATTCCAAACCCTCGATATCCTCCTCAGGCTTTGTATTTTTGATAAATGTCCACCATTGATAAGCTTCACCCTCCATACGATAAGCAGCCAGGAGAACCTTCTCTTGTTCAGAACATTGAAGGATGGAGAAGATATTTTCAATGTAGTTGATCCATTGTTCAGCGATCGTGGGATCGGATAATCCACTAAAAGTAAGAGGCCTTTGCCTCATGAAGCTCTCGACAGCGACTTGTTCCTTCTTAGGGGGTTTTGGACGTTCCTCTTGACCTGTGTTTCTATTCAAAACTTGAGTTAGCTGAGAGAGAAGTGTGACAAAGTTCGCGATTCCCGCTCCCATTGGATTGGGCATCTCATTAGTACAGTCATCACACTGATCTTCACAACGGTTGTTAGCCCGAGTCCTCATATTACCGGTCATTAGTTGGAATAAAAGGAAAGTTAGGGGTAACACATAAACGGTAATCCAAAGACAAAATTTGATGACTTATAAAGAAACTTTCATTCCTTAACTCATGAGTCTATAGCCTTCAATATAGGCTTTTCATGATCTACTTTCTAATATATATTCTTAGGGGCATTTTTTCCTTAATAAGGGTTCATACTAAGATTGTGAATTTTTCAAAACATATCCCCCAGGAGTTTCATTACCAAGAGTGCAGCAAGGCCCGTTGTCATGCACCAGTTCCCATTCGAGTCTAGCACAAAGCGGTGTTTTTGGGTTTTACCCCTAGGATATATCTGTGTCAGAGCCGCCTCTACCTGCTCGTATCTAAAAAGGGATGAATTTGTTTGATAAACCAATTACTTAGTATTTACCAAAACTTAGGGATGTTTTTATTATACTTAGTCTTGTATCTAAGGCTTTACTAGGGTTTCCAAATCCCAAAAATAACTAAACTTATCCTCTGATACCAAATATGACAACCCTGCTTTTTATTACAACATAAACATGATTCAATACATAAAACTTCACTTGATACAACAAAGAAGATCGAGAGGTTCAGTGTCTTTGGGGCTTAGGATCATTACATAAAAACTTAAAACATGAAATACAACATCTTTATTGAAAACTCCCTTTACATGACCACTACATTCCCTCGTACTTAGTATTGCATGGGATAACCTCAGGACATGCATAAGAAAAGGGTGAGCTATAAAGCCCAGTAAGGGAGTACACATGGAATAAAATGAGGAGTAAAATACATGTTAGACAATAGGCATATCAATAGATCATAAAAGAAACATGAACATAAAGGCATGATAAAGCATGATAATCATAACATGGAAATGTGGCAACAACACTTAACATTGAATTAGCATGAGCCAAGGCTCATTGCACATGGAGCATGAGTAAACCCTCATTGCACATGAAGCATGAGTAAACCATTGTTGCACTTGAATTAGCATGACTAAACACTCATTGAACATGACGTATCATGATACTATACTTTACCCAATTCATTGGAGCGCTATAAGGGCGCACCCTTCTTAAACATTTCATTTCATGCATAAGTGTGCCACATGGATCATAAAACATGGATTCATAAAACATAATCATTTATTCCATGATAAAGGAATGTGGAATTCATACATGAAACTTTGTAATCAATAAGTAAATGTGCATAAAGTTGAATACCCTTGATGGAGAAATGGGTATGGTATTCACTACACAATGACATTGTCTTAGAAAATCGGTGCTATTTCGGCAGCGTAACGGCGTGACATAAGAATTCATAAAAAAGGTTGATGAGAGAGAAAGTAGTTCCTCATCATATTTACATGTAATGGACAGTAAGGAGGTCATATAGATACATTTCCCAATAATTGAAATGTAATTTAGATTCATGATATGAAAGTATTGCTTGAATGTAAAAGAAGATAGAGAAGTTCCTTTCGGAATTTCGGCATAGTAACGGGTTTACATGGGAGGCATTTAATGAGAGAGAAAGGGGTCTCCCATCATTCAAACAATAATAAGGAAGTATGGGGGAGGTGATAAACCATACCCCAACATTCATAATAGAAATTAAAAGGTCAATACAACTTAAAGAAAATTGACAAAAAGGAGAAAGGAAGAAAAAACCCTTACTTGGAGGTGTGCTTCCAAAGGCTAAAGAGAGGCTTGTGAGAGGCTTCTTGTGAGCTTGGGGCACCATGGGAGGATTCTAGAGAGAGTAGGGAAGATTTTGGACGAACTAAAAAGGATTTTAGTGAGAAGGAAGTGGGAGCTTGGGTGGGTTTATATAGGAAAGGTGAGATAATTCTTTATTATTTAGGTTTGGGACCCCTTATATTAAACTAATCCAAACCACAAACCATCCCATGGTTTTTGCCCATGGTTTCTAGAAAAGGAAATAGGAAAAAAATATTTTACTAGTCCAAGGTCCGAACTTATTAAAATAATAAGGTTGCTTATGTGGAGGTGAGTCACACTCCCATGGAAATTAATTTAAAAGGGCAAAGTGTTGAATAAGTCTTGAGGGGTTCATTAATGCTTTGAAAAGTAAGTCAAACAGACCCAAAACCACGTTATTTTAATGATAATACATATATTGGCCGAAAATTAGGATTATGGTATTTTATTACATCACCATTGGGTCATTATGATGTCATAAAACACATTATATATTTAAATGGTATTTAATTTCTACCCAAAAATTTGACTGTCTCAGAAAATTATGAAAAATTCACCGTTGGATAATTTCGACATCCTGATTCTAGGAATGAAATTTATTTTATCTAAAAAAATTTCTAAATATGTTAATTTTCACTTTTAAAATAAAAACCAACATTTATCGAAAATTCACGGGTTTTGACAGAAATGGCCTTCAAACCTTAATAAAAATTTTAATTGCATTAATAAAATTATAAGATCATTTATATTTAATAAAAATTAATTTAATATTAATAATAATATTTTATTAAAATATTATTTAATTCAAAAATCCCTTAATTTAATAAAATAGATTTCTTAATTAAATAATAACTAAAAACACCATTTGTACTTTAAAAACTATTTACAATGTATCAAAAATGACTAGAAATTATATTCATTATTATATAAAAAAAATAATGTACATGAAAATAGTACTACTTATTTGTTACATAACCCCTTAAAACAGCCTCATAAGACCTCTGGGTAAGGTGTGCGATGGTGACAGACTCTTGGGGTGGCTCGGATAGCATCGCTCGAGTGGTAATTTCAATCAACTTCCACTTTTCCCATAGACGGTCACGTTCGATCTTGACATAATGAAGCTTGGATTGGGCTTGGTCAAGGGCGAAGCCCAAGGATGCCACCTCTTTTCTGAGCTCTGACAAATGGGCTTCGTATGGGGCAATTCTACTGGATGAGGCCATCGCTTCCTTTGTCTGAGTAAAATTGGGTTCGTTAAAGCCTTATATTTATACTTATCATGTGATCACTGTTCAATGGATATATTAACAATGGTCACAATTCTTAACATAAAACCAAAGAAGTTTACATCTTATAAAAACATTTTTTTATAAAGATACATTTAACTGGATCAAGAGGGATTTTCCATTAATAAAACTTTGGGTCATTACACCATGTGTGCTTGGGGATTACTATGAACCCCTATGTGTGCATGACAAGGCACACACTCATTCTCACAGACTTAGGCCATTTCTAGGGGATGATTGAGATGCCCATCAGTTCCTTGAGTGTCTTCCTAAAAGGTTCGCCTCGTCTAGGTGGGGTACTCACCTATATTTTAGAAAAGTAAAAATTAATTTTTTGTTAAATATAAAAATAGGTTTTCATGTACATATATAGGTGTCTTCAATGCAAATATAAATTTTCTATTATAACTAAAAAAATCCCTAAAACCAATATTTTCCTTAGTTTTATTAACACTAAAGTTTTAAATCACAAAATAATACATTAAAATTTAATACATCACAATGAAAACCTAATACTAGTATTATAAAAATCAAAGACATAGTTTTAGTTAAAACCTTGTTTTTATACATCTAGGGATGAAAACATTTATAAAATTTTTTCAAAACATTTGAAATATACTTAATTCACTAAGTATAGCTAAAATATTAAATAAAACAACGGTTATTATTTTCATTTATCCAAAGAACAATTTCAAATTCAAAATATGTTTCTTTGTACCAAAACCGAGCACATACTTCTCTTGGTATTTAAGACACAAGTGTTATGATTAAACCCATATTAAACTTTAAGTCATTATCCTACTAGTATTTCTACAAAAAGAGTTTATTAAAACATTTTTATAGTTTTAACATTAATGCACACTAGAAAAATCATTAAACTAGTATATTTTAAATTAAACCACCAAAATACCCAACAGTTATAAGATCTTATAGCTGTTGGAGACTCAACGGTCACCTAAATGAGGCAACGATCGAGTTGTTTCCAAGGCCTTATAAAAGCATGAATTAGGGTGTTCCATATTTAAAATGTCTTGGTGAAGATGGTGCACATCACTGCACTAATGTTCAGTGTGGTTGTAGTGGCTTTGGCCATATTGATGTTCATTATGACGGATCTGAAGGAACCTTACTATCTTCTTGGGGTTTTTGTTGTATTGGGTGGCCTTATTGTGATTTTAATAGGTCTATTAATAGGTATTTTTGGTTAGTATGGTTTCTTTTGATCTTGTAATATTATAAACACTTTGGTGTTTAATTAAATAAAATTCTTTGTGTTTAGTTTGAAAGTTTTGTTTGGATAACATGTAAATTAAACAGAATAAAACCATAATATTATTATTACATGAGAAATAAGTTTTTGGGTGTCACATTTAATAAGTGAGTTATGTTCTTACATAGTTTTTAGTTTTTTAAAAATAAAGAAGGAATCATTTTAAAACAAATAAAATAAAAAATGGATATTTTAAAACATTTTGGCATGGATAGCTCAAAAGTAAGTAGTACTCCATTGAGTACCACCTATAAACTTGATCTTGATGAAATTAAGAAACTAGTTGACCAAACTATTTATAGAGGTATGATAGGTATTTTTATTTACTTGAAATTAAGTTGGACTAATATTATGTTTAGTGTGTTTGTGTGTGCTTTTTTTCAAGAAAATTCTAGATAATCACATTTGAATGTTGTCAAAAGGATTTTTAAAAACCTTAAGAATACAATTAATTATGGATTTTTTTACTCTATAGAAAAAACCTTTGAATTAGTTAGTTATTCAGATGAAATATTTGATGGTTTTAATTTATAAAAAAAAGTACATTTTTAAAATGTCCCTTTTGGGAAAGTATCTAGTATAATGGTTTCATAAAAAGAAGAATTTTCCTTCATTATCTACTACTGAAGTTGAGTGCATAGTAGTAGGTAGTTTTTATGCATAGATTATGTGGATGAAACACACATTACTATACTATGGATATCATTTTAGAAATTTCCCTATAAACTATGACAGTACAGGTGCTATTATAATTTCTAATAATCATGTGTCTCGTTATAGAACAAAGCACATTAATATAAGACATCGATTTTTGGGAGAGCATTTTCAAAAAGGTGATATAACTCCAGAATTAATTGGCACTAAACATCAGTATACTAACATTTTTATAAAGCCCTAAATATTGATAGAATAAGCCAAATTATACCTGATGTTGGAATTATTAATTCATCTTAGTCTTTTTTCCTTATTTATTTTGTTTTTGGTAGAGTAAAGTCACAAGTCACATGATTCTGGTGGGTGTTACCGTTAGCATGATAACATCAGTTGATATCACCCAGTTGTTACTGTTGTATAATATCATGAGGTACTACCATTGTATGCTACCAGTTTGGTGAAACCATCTGGAACTACCATTGGATTACTACTGTTATGTGAAACCATTGGTTTCTACTGTTAGATACTACTGTTGGATGATATTGCTACCATATACATACTTTTGTAATTCTTTTCTACCATTTATAATTTTTTAATTTAAGTCTTAAATTCTATATTCTACTCAAATTAATATATTTTTATATTTAAAATTATTTTAATGACCTAAATGATAAAAATCCATATTAAGAGTCTGAATTAAAATGTCTCTCATGCATGTTCCTTCAAACCTCTTCTTCCTTTCTCTCTTAAACCCCAACCTTTGACCTTCATCAGTCAATCTCCACATTTGTGATAAAATGGTGAGAATTAAGCATACTTCTAGTTCTCTATATGATTTGAAACATCAAAATAAATAAATAATGTGAGTTAATTAGACATGTAGATCCATGAAATCATCTTATTTAATAATGAGTAGAAATTTATAAGAAGGAAATAGAACTTCTTGGTTGACTTCAAATAAGGTACTGGTTTGGAAATTTATCTAATATTAAGTTTGGGAAGCATTTTTTCAATAAATAAGCAATAATTCTATTTGAGATTGGTTCATGATGTTTATCTTCATGTGGAGTTCAATTTTGGGGATGAAAAAGATTTCATTATGGCATTGGAAGATATAAATGAACTTTTTTTCTCTTTGAATCAATGGGCTATGATCTTAGGAGCTACCCGCAAAAGAATATTTGAGGGATATAAAGATCCATACCCAATTTACCATGTGAATTTTTTCTTTGAGGAAGTCCCTTAGGATCTTACTAAGGGTGTTACTGTAATATGTTCAGTTGTAGTAGATATTTATGGGGAATTCCAGCTTCTCTAAAAATTTATCCAACATATGATGTTTTCTTTGAAGGGGGATATCAATATGATGAGGTATCAAGATGTATTATTTTTTTATCTTATGAAAAGGGGTTACAAGATAAACCTATATAGATATCGTATGGGGCATATGATAGAGTTAATAAAGCATAATTCTAAGTCCAATTCTATTATTTATCCCAATATGGTTTCTGCCATAATAGAGATAAGAAGACTTTTCCCTAATAAAGAAGAAAAATTCACTTAGTGTAGTGGTTTTTATAAAATCCAAGACACTAGTAAAAGGATATCCTTGGTTGATAAAGTAGGAAGTGTTCATTGATAGATTATATATGACTTTAAATCTAATAAATAACCCATCTAGACTCAAGGATTTGGTTTATCCAGGAAAAGAGTTAGATGATATGGCGGTTTATTTTTCTAATGATGAAGTGCATGAGGATGGTGCTAAAGTAGAGGAAGAATTTTTATAATTTTTAGACGAAGAATAATAATTTTATTCCTTTTTATTAAATTATGATGTTTTCTAGATACTTTTAGGAGCCTAAATGTCTCATATGGAACCCTTGACTCTCATGTTTCCCTTTAATCTCAATAAAGTCTGTTATAGGATAATGAAATTTCTAATACTTAGATTTTAAATGGTTCTAATTTTGAGGGTTCTGATTCAAAAATTCCAATGTATATCATTTTATTATCTAATGAATCATTTTATGATGTAGATGGTGAAGAATAAGATGAAGAAACTAATCCCTTTATGGCCATTTTTGTGTCTTCTAAGACTGTCAATGGAGATTGGGATTGCAACTACCATATTTTTTTAGTTATTCAAGTTATTAGAAGCCCAATTGAGATAGATGAAGTTAATATAGATGAGGAGGATGAACCACCTAAGGGGGATAATTTCCTAGGTTCATTTGTTCTTGGCCTAAAATATTTTGATTCAGATGATGGTTATGATGATAGAGACATTCCACTGGATCATACTAGACCTTTTATTAATATTCTTCATAGAGATCCTAGGGATATTTAGTGGAAATTATAGACCATGCAGAGCTTATTAAAACATTTCCTTTTAAGGTTCCTGATAAATATATTAGAGTTTTGTTTTCACCTCCAATGCTGAATGGGGAAGATTTTCAGGAGCATTTTCCTTCACCTATATAAGATAGGTCTTCTCCTCCTCCTCCTCCTCCTTAGACTAGTTTCTTTACTAGATAAAATTTAGATTCATTTAAGGTAGATAATTTCAATAATGTTGGTGCTTTTATCCGGTCATATTCTTTTTATGATAAGTCACTCAAAGAAGATTACATATCCTTGATTTTATCCTTGGTTGTGTCACACCTCTAACCTAAACTATTACTGAGAACAAGAAATTTGGAAGTGGAGAGAAATAAGTTGGTTGATCAGACTAGTGTTATCCATTATACTATAGAAGATACAAGGGAAAACCTCACATAGAGAGATCTATCAGTTCTTAGAAGGTTTTAATCTCTTTATAATTCTAGATACTATTCTCTCAAAGCTCCTCCTCCTTCTATGACTTCTAATGTTGATCTGATCAGAAGAATTTTTTTGGGAAGATTTGTTGAGTGTGTTGGATGATTCTTCTACTTCTCACTAAGATGAGCTTTGATTGATCAAATATCATGGTTATCATATCTATAAACTTGTTATAAAATTTCTGAATGAATCTAGAGGTGTCACGAAAATAATAGCCAAATCCATAAAGTTTTACCTTTTAAATATTTATACCAACGATTATCTCATTTTTTATTTCTAGTTTTTTGGATGAGAAAATAATGTTACCTCTTTTTACCAGGGTCTTAAAGGAACAAGTGAGTAAATTGAAGGATTTATCCCTATTTTTAGAGATGTTTATAAAATAGAAGACTCACATCACTCAGATGATGGATCATGGTGAAAAAATCATCTTTTAGTTTGTAGATCTTATGGAGAATTTTCTATACACTTACAGGAGTATAGTGAATACTACTCCTCTCATTCCTATAATAAGCTCAGTATCTTCACAAATTTAAGTATCTATTTAGGAAATATTCATTTTAGTTATTCCTTTTGGACTTACTCCCATTGAGGTTGTGTGATATCTTAGGCCAGTTACATCCAGTATTGTGTTCAGTCTTCCTAAAGCCCATTCTTACCTCACTCCTAAAATTAATAGGTTTATAAAAGGTAAAGACCCATTTTATCCTACCTCTATTCATGATAAGGATACATCATAATCTAACTAGTATTTTATAGTTCCCTTTTTTATATTTTAATATAGTTATTTGAATTTAATATTAATCCAAAATCATTACTCTTTATCTATAACTCTTTATTCTTCTATATATTATCTTTTTTATACATTTTTTATAATCCTGTAAGGGGAGAAAAGGTATAATATGGAGAATATATTATTATTTTGTTATATGTATATATTTCTCATTTATTAACTCTCTCTATATATTTTTTCTTTTATTAACTTTATAGAATTTTATTAATCATTTTTATTATTCTCTATTCTACTTTTCAAGTTATAATATTTCTTTAAATCATCATACTTTCCTTGAAACCCACTATTTTGAATTTCATTTTGTGATCATCAAAAAGGGTGAGACTATTATCTTATTCTAGTAATTCATTATTTTCATACTCAGAAATCATGTTTCTTTAATTACTGACTATCTGTGTATTTAATGATTGAATCTTGACAATTATGGTATTTTAAGGTCCCTATGTTAGTGTAATCTAAAGATTTCATAAACTGTATAAATATAACTTTGAACTTCTATGAGTTATTTAAGGTCATGTGAGTTGTTCATGCGCTATATAAGGGTATCACTCTACATGCGTAAGGGTCATAATTTTTATTAGTGTTATATAAGGGTATGTATTTGACTTCAAAGGTTGCATAAAGGTATCATAGGTATTGTGTAAAGACTTCGACAATTACCGGTGGACTTTTTCTACCATTTTAATAATCTTGCTACCATAATTTGACATTTACTATCATTATAACAAGTATTCAACCATTGGGAAAAATATACTAATTCTAGTAGAATCTTGTTATTGCTAGTCCAGATCTTCCATTAGATCATCGGTACAAATATTCAACCATTAGTCTTAGCCTACTTCTTTTATTTGAAGCATGTTACTACTACATACAGTTCAGATCCACTACCATCGGTGCTTTTCAACTACTGTTGGTCAAGATATACTACCACCAGATAGAGATTCTACCACCATTTCAAGATCAATTTCAATTAATCTCTTGAATCAAATTAAAATTAATTATTACAATAACTATTTTAAGGAATTTAATGTAATTCAATGATACAAGGATTTAATAATGATTATTAATAAAATGTCCACTTGATGCAATGAAGACAAAGTCATAATTTTCAGAGTTTTTTCATGGTATGAGCATTTAACTTATTTTATTCTTATCCTAAAAAAGATAATTGGATATTATGAAAATATATAAATAAGAATAACCCTCATGAAAAAAGTCTATTCGATTAATTTTCTGCTACTGACTAGCTACCTGGTTGTGCTTAAGTGTTCTTACTGAAAAGAAAGATGATTTTCCAGTGCTTTATATGACATTCTATTTTTTCATGAAAAAATACAAACATTGTGAGAAATGTTTGAAGTAATATCAAGGATATATTTAAGTATAATTAAAAATAAGAAGAATATCATTCTAATAATCTCTAGATTGATCAGAGAAATAATAACTACACAAACATTTTCTTATTCTTTCTCTATTATTATTTTATTATTTACATTCAATTTGTGCTTATTGTTATTGTATATTTCATGAGCATAATATCTTGTCCTAAACTAGATATTAATCCAGTAATATATTCAAATTTCTTTTATAACTTCTATCCCACAAATAACTATAGAAAAGGTTGTGTGTGTCTTGGACTTCCTATGTGTAGTTTTATGTAAAAACTGTTTCAGGTTTCATATCAAGATTATTGTTTAATAAATGTGCATGGAAGTGGGTGACTATCAAGTGGATAGGATTATATCTCATCTTGACACGGAACCTCTTATATTCATTTATGTTGTGTAATATTTTTTTTGTGTGCTTTATTTTAAGTAAAAACTATTTTTTAGTTTTCAAATATTCTTTATTAAAACAATACTTTTATATTTATATTCAATTAGTGTTTTATATATTATGTTGAATATAATTAAATTTGTTTCAAAAGTTATGGTGGTTTTAAAAAATTGTTTTAACTAGGTTGTGATAGAGTCTTTGAAAAAAAATTGAAAATATAAAAGTATATATTTCAACTAGTTTAGTTAACTAGGTTATTTTTAAATTGGGGGAATTTCTTTTAAATTGTTTTCAAAAAAAAATTATTAGAAACTCGATTCAACCTTCTATTATGTACTCTACTCCTACCTAAAGTTTCCTACTATGAAATATTATAATCACTATATATTTATATCTTGGTTTCAGGTTTTGTTTTAATTCTATTGATTTCTCATAGATAAATTTTGGTTTGAGGATTATATGGTGACTCTTGAAGTCACATAGAGGCATGTCAATTTTTTTATATTTATTTTACTTTATCACAATAGTAAAATATTCATTTTCGTGCTTTCATTTATTGTTATTCATGAATTCATTATATCTATGGAGTTTTAGTGGAAATGTGTTTGTTTATATAGTGGACATTGGAGGGTGTGCTAAGAGATTTATTTGTTTAAATTGTTAAAAAAATATATTATATCACTTTTTCCTACTAAAACATTGAACTAGGACATATGGAGTGATAATACCAATTTTTTCTATTTTTTAAATTTATTTTGTTGGATAAATAATTCCCACAAGCCCTTATTTAATTCCCTTAGTGATTTTCACCACATTGGGGTGATCAAGAATTTGCCTCAAGGATGTCATGGGGAAACTTTAGCATCCGATAGATGGATAGCTCAGGTTGATTCATGAAAAAATGGTATCATAGGGTAGGTTATTAAGTGAGCCTAGGTTTTTTAATTAACTTCTGTTATTTATTCAATAATGGAAGATTGTAGTTAGGATTATCGAGCTCAGGAGGTAGGCTATAGGAATGTACCTAATCACCACCTCTCATGACAAGACTTGAGTTACCCTAGGTTTTCATACTTTGAATTTGGTTTTATAGTTTTCTTTATTTATTTATATTGTTTTATATTGTTAAAGAATTTACAAGTTTTGGGTGATGATAATGGGAGTTGTACCAGTGTCACATGGTGAGCTCGTAGGCCCTAGAAAACCATGTGGAACCTGAGCCCCAGTTTGTAATGACTTCTAGTGGAAGTTTCATCATTGAAACATGGTTTTCTAAACCTTGTGGTTAAGTCATGAATAACCACTAGTCCCTCTTAAGGAATTTTTTGGTGTTATGTGATCATATTTATTGAATTTCTTATATGTTTAATAATAAAAAGGTTAATTTTAAAAAAATGATTTGGATTTGAAATTGATGAAGGGAATTTTTTAGGAGATGTTAGTTTTAAAATGTAAACCTCGTGATTTGGGAAGGAGATTTATAAAATTAATTAAAATTGGTTTTATTTTTAAAATTTGTTGAATTATTATAAAATGGTTTTCAAGTGAATTTTCAATATTCTAAAATGAAAATATTCTTTTTAAAAATTATTTTAAAAGATGAAGGTTAGTTTTAAATATATTTTATATTTTTTTAATAAGAAAATTTTTTGTGAGTGGATTTTTTTGATCTTTTATTTTTGAAAGACTTAGTTTGAGAATAAAATATATTGGTTTTAAAACTACTAAAGAGGATTTCTAAATAAATTAAAATGAAACTAGTGTTTGGAAAATAATAAATTTTTTCAATATAAATCATGTAGGATTTAAAATAGTGTTTCAAGTAAAGATTTATGATTTTGAAATTTGATTTTGTTGTTTTGAAATGGTTAAAAAATATATTTTTTTAATTATTTGATGTTTTTATTTTCTTGAATGCTAATTTTGATTCATTATATTTAGTTTTTTCTCAAGATTTCGGATGAATTTTTTTTCTTTGAATGTTATTTATCGAGTCCTTTACTTTACATTATCTAAGGTATTCCTCCCAAAAAGGTCTCGAGAATGTTAGATTGAGGAATTCGTCTCATGGGGGTTTTAAGTTGTCTAAGTATTTGTGTGGTTCAAGTTGGGTGCACTTTATTAGGACCCTTCCTAGTAACTCTTGTTGATTGTAGTGTTTTGAGGTTTCACTTGTGATTTGTTGATGTGAATGGGTATTCTAAGGGTTTTGATTGGTATTGGTTTTGGTAATTTTTTTCTTGATTCATTGGGAATATAAGAAATGACGACTGTGTTTATTGAGTGTCTAGGATAGATTTTGGATTAATATAATTTTCACACTGATTGGGGTAGATTTTATTTGGTGGGGTAACAAAAAATTTTTTCCTCGGTATTTTGTCCTAGGATACCCTTATTCTTTGACTTCATTTTTGAGCCCATGTGGTTTGATGCGGTATGCTCAGGTTTGATACCTCCTCTATTTTTGTTTCAGGTTATTAGGGTGTTGATGAGTGGCTTGTTAGTTCTTGTATTGGTATTTTTCTTTAGATTACTTTTAAGGTTGTGTTTTATCTTGGGAAACTTGATACCATATGTTCATTTGATGAGAAAATGGTTGTTTTAAGATAATTTGGGTGCGTTTTTTAATAAATATTTTTTTCCAGGATCTTTGGTTGAAGGTTCAAATTTTTCTCTAGTGACTCTTTAGAGTTTATTTGTCTTTTTAAACCTACAAGTTAGTGAATTTATAAAATGGTGGGGAGACCCACTATGGATCTCATTTCCTTGATCTTTTTATAGAATAGTTCGGGTGTGATTTGTGAATTGGGAGATGTAGTGGAATGTTTTGGTGATTGTGTCATGGGTCTCATCTTAGTGGTGATCAGGGTGTTCCTGGGTTTTGGATAATAGAGTGGTGTTTGAGTGGGTTGAGTCTTGCTCTTTCCTTTGGCTAACTGAATCTATTAAGAATTTACGGGGTAAAAATAATTATGGTAGGGATTTATATCACACCTTGACCCTAGTTTTTCCTATTTTGTGTTCTTATTTAATTTTTGTAATGCTCTGAGCCCAGAATCCCAGAGTCGGTGCATTAATTATTACATTGGAATGATTAAAAGGAATAAAATCCTAAAGGAACGATCAGTTTAGTAGTCTTGAAGAAACTATATACATACATGTAACTCATATTACCTTGGTAAAGGTAACAAAATACAAAACATAACAAAAACTAATAAACTACATCCATGAGAACTCAATAAATAGTATCCTCTTCATAACTTGTTAAAGGTAAACAAATGAAAGGGGTGAGATAAAATGATCTATCCAGGTTACAAATAGTGGACTCATGAATCAATAATAATTGAATAATAATCATATTGGCATAATCAATATGGTATGATGAATAAATGAAAAACACACGCCATTAATAAACTGAGAATGAAACTGCATCCATTGATTTTGTCATAGTGAAAACCTAATGGATAGTAATAACTAAAAATTAATAAAGAGAATTATTATTAATTAGACGTCATTTATCGAGCACATGATACCACTATACTATTGAAATGGATTAAGTTTGTGGGTAGATACCCGTCTGATTCTATTTTGGAAACAAACTTGAAGGGTTTGTCGTTAATAGATTTGTCTCATGAGACCTATAGATGCATAGAGGGGCTATATAAGGCTATTACAATAACTATAAATCTAAATCATTATTTATAAATAGATTTAATACAAATAAAATATGCCTTCTCAATATCCATATAGATTAGAGGATACAGATTCATCAATATTTCCATAATTAAAACAACATTCTAAATAAACACCGTATGTAAAAGGGTATATGGCTTAAGACAATAATAAAATCCATGAAACTAGAATATGGATATATGATATATTTACAATTTTAAATGAAAAATGATCCTAAATGGGAAGTAGGTACACCACATTATAATGATTAGGTGCACAATACCAAGTAAATCACAATGAAATTGAAACCGAAACATAGTCCCTTACAACATTGTAATCAATCGAGTTAATAATCATCAAGTGAATCACTAAATACTGTGAATATAAAAAGAATAATTATATTATATATCAAATTTCATTAAACATACACCACATAAAAGAAATAAGTGTTGAACTATGGAAATCTCATGAAAATAAAAGTGAGATGAGAAACCCCTTACCTTATATCTGAATGTGTTCATTGATTGATCTTAATAACCTGAATAATAAAATTTAGATTCATTAATTACAAAGTAAATAACCTAATATAAACTTAATTGATTTATTATAAACTTATTAGGTTCATTCATGGACTTTTTTATGGGTTTAATAGGTTCAATTTTATTGTTTTGGAAGCATTTTCTTCCTTGGTTTTCCTGATCAGCTTACTTGTATTTATGAATGGAAGTTCATTTGAAATAAAGTTAAACAACCAGAATTGTTAATATATATTATTAGTGACATTAAAGAGATATTAATTATCATATAATTATTTTTTTTATATAACATGAGGATGACTCATTAGATAAAAGTTAATGATAAACGCTTGGATTAACTTTGCGGTTTTGTGCATAATGAACTTGTTTTGTATTATTATTTTATATTATGAGTGTGTAAGGTTTATAGAACTTTAAATAAGATTAAATACATGTATTCTGATCTTTTTCAACCATAAAAATTTTTTCATGACCAGAATATAATATAGTAATAGAAATTGAAAACCCATCATCCTTTAATGTGATAAATTAACACACCTCGGACGGTGTTTTCATTTTTAGTATAAGAGGAGGAGGAAAGAGAGATGATGATAAAATATCACATTAGAAAAATAAAACTCCAATTCATGTAAGGTAATAGAATTATCATATCATTTGGATGAGGTCATATGAGGAGAGAGCGACAAAATAATGGAACTTGTAAAAAAAGTTGAAAGAAAAAGGAAGAGAGGTTCACCTCTTGAGTACTCCTCCTTGAGAATCTCCTTAAGGCATTTTTTCTTGCCTTTTTGTGAGCCCAAAAGGACTTTGATGTGGGGGAATGGCTTGGGAAGTGTATTTTTTATAAATTAGGTAAGGCACAAATCTTGAGTGGTGTGGGAGGAAGAGGGGTGAGGGTGGTTTATATAGTGGAGGGGAGGAGGGTTTTCTTAATATTTTAATAATTAGTTTATAATTTTTCCCTAAGACAATAAATAATGATTATTAGATTAAAAAAATAGTAATAAGTGCATGTGAGTTCTAACCAATGTCCATTTAAATCTTCCATGACTCAAGCATGATGCAAAAATTCATTTATTTAGCATATTTCATAAATTAGCAAACTTTACTATTCACCAAAAATTCAAGTATTTCAGAAAAATCCCAAAAAATAACCCTAAACATTTTTCGATGTGTAAAATACAAAAATAAACTCCATTTTTTAAAATAATTTTATAAATTTGAGAAATTTAATTTTAAATTAAAATTTTCATTTAATTGAAAAATACCAACACTTAAAATATTTACCTTTATTTTTAAGGTGCTTAATTTTATTTATACCTTCATGGGTAAGGTTAGCATTTTTAAGGGTCATATTACTATTCATAAGGGTAGGTCATTATTCATAAGGGTAATTTACTATTCATAAGGGTAAGTTATTATTTTTCGAAAATTGTGTTTATTCTATCAGACTCCAAATATCACCCTGATCGCAACCTTGTATGTCCATTTTTTGAAATTCAAAACACAAAAGGGGACAATTTAAGTTTAATTGATAGGTTATGACTTTATCCTAAATATCCAAGTGTTTTTTCAAATAGACTCAGTGTTTTATGCACTATAGGATACCTAATGAATTTAAAGTATTTAAGAGAAACATACCATAAAATGTTTGGGGTGTTATATTTTTCCAACCTTCGGAAATTTCTTCCTCGAAATTTTTCATGTAAAAATCCCTTTAAAAATATGTGGGTGGTTATTATTTATATCATCATTAGGTTACCACATTACTTCATCCATTTTATGCTTTCTCTAAAGAACCTTTACTAGCTGAGTTGTCTGATTTCTTAATACCTGCTCCCTTGTGTCAAGAATCCCGATAGGCTCTTCACAGTATGACAAATAAGGTTCTAGTTGTATTTATTCATAGGTGAGAAGAAAAATTGGTTTTATTATTTATTTATTTAACAATGACATGTGGAACACGTTATGAACTTTGGAGAGACTTTGTGGCATTGCTAAATGGTAATCTACAACTCTAATTCTTTCTAGAATTTTGAACGGTCTGATGTACATGGGGATTAGTTTCCCTTTCTTACCAAACCTTATGATAGCCTTCCATGGATATACTTTTATAAATACATGATCTCCTTATTGAAATTCCAAATCCTTTCTCCAGTTGTCAGTATTACTCTTTTTCCTACTTTGGGTTGCTTTAATATGGGCCTAAATTTTCTTTACTTTTATAGTTTTCTCTTTGATAAGTTTTGGGCCTATAAGTTTCCTATCGCCAGCTTCATCCTAACAAGTTGGAGTTAGAAACCTCTTACCATATTATGCTTTATATGGTGCCATTTTAATTCTATAATGGAAACTATTATTGTAGGAAAATTTCACAAAATGCAAGTATTGATCCACATACCTTGAAAGTCAATAGAGCATGATCTCAACATGTCTTCCAGTGTTTGAATAGTCCTTTCAGACTGTCTATCGGTTTGGGGGCGATAAGCAGTACTCATATAAAGCTTAGTATTCAAAGCCTTCTAGAGACTTTTCTAGAATTTTTATGTAAACCAGGGATCTAGATCAGACACAATCAATAAAGTTGCACCATTAAGTCTTATAATGACATTAATATAAATTCTTGTCAGGAACTCAAGTGGTAAATCCTCTCTCATATCATGTAAATGTGCTGATTTTGTGAGATGATTGACAATTACCCATATTTAATCATTCCTTCTAGGTGTCCTCGGTAGTCCTATGAAAAAATACATCATAATTTCATCCCTATTTAACATAAGAATAGGTAGAGGTTTCATGACCCCTCTAGGATGTTGTCTCTCGGCTGACACTTGTTGACAAACTAGACACCTTAACACATAGTATGTAATTTCATGCTTCATATTATCCCACCAAAAATGTTCCTTCAGATCTATATATATCTTAGTGATACTAGGGTGTATAGAGAAATTTGATCTATGATCATCATCTAATAGTTACCTTTTTAGCTCAGGTACTGATGGAACGCATAACCCCTTCCAAAATTTTAGAACTCCATCCTCATACATGATGCCTGCCAATCTCCTATCCTTAACAGCTTTAATTTTCTTTTGTATATTTTCATCAACAAATTGATATTTTTTTTATCATCTCTAGTAATGATGGTTTAGAAATCATTTTAAAGAGTAAAGATGTTTCCCCTTCCATAATAATTCCCATATCCATCTTTAGTAGATCTATGAATATAGTATCTATCTCAATCCTCATTTGGGTCAAAAGTCCCTGATATTTCATGCTTAATGCATCTTCCACCTTATTTTCCTTTCCTAAGTGGTAGTGTATTGAACAATCATAATCTTTGAGAAACTCGAACCATCTACTTTGCCTCATGTTGAGTTCTTTCTGTGTAAAAATGTATTTCAAATTATTGTGATCCAAATATATCTCACATCTTTAATAGTAGAGAAAATGTCTCCATATTTTTAGAGAAAAGGTTACATCTGCTAACTTGAGATCATGAGTTGGGTAATTTTGATCATGAGTCTTCAACTTCCTTGGTGTAGAAGCAATAACTTTATAATTTTGCATAAGGACGCAACCCAGTCAATTATTTGATACATCACTGTATATCACAAATCCATCATTTCCATATAGAAGATTCAAAATTGGATCATTGACCAATCTTATTTTCAATTCTTAAAATCATTTTTTACATTCTTTATTCTATACAAACTTAACCCCTTTATGTGTGAGCTTGGTTAGTGGGTTAGCTATTTGGGTGAAATTATGAATGAAACACCGATAGTAACCTACTAGCCAATAAAACTATGTACCTTGGTTATGTTTGTTGGTGTGTGACATTCTTGTATTTCATTTGTCTTCACAGGAAAAACTAAGATTCCATCCTTAGAGACAATATTCCCAAGAATAGAAAGTGACTGAATCCAAAAATCACACTTGTTAAACCTCTCATATAATTCATTTCTTATAAGAGTTTTCAGAATAATCCTCAAGTGATTCTCATGGTCTTTATAGATTTTGGAGTACATAAGGATATCATATATTAATACCACAAAAAAATCATCAATATATTCCTTGAAACCCCTATTCATTAGATCCATGAAAACTGAGGGTGCATTAGTCGGTCCAAAATGCATTACTGTAAACTCATAATTCCCATACCTGGTTCGAAATTCTATCTTTGGAATATCGTCCTTCCTCACACACAGCTGATGATATCCATATCTAAGGTCAACCTTTGAAAAGTATTGGGATCTATGAATTTTATCAAATAAATCATCAATGCATGGCAGACGATAGTTTTTCTTTATTGTAATAGCATTTATTCCCCTATAACCAATGCATAGCCTCATGGATCCATCTTTCTTCTTAATAAATAGGACAGGGGTTCTCCATGGAGAAACACTAGGTCTAATAAATCCTTTTTCACTCAATTCCTATAGATTTTTCTTTAGCTCCACTAATTACATGGTGTTAATTATATAGGGATTATTTGATATAGGTCTTGCACTAGGAATTAAATCAATAGAGAACTCAACTTCCCACTCTTGAGGATGTCTAGGTAAATCCTCAAGAAATACATCAATGTATTCTTTCAAAATAGGTACATATTCAATTTGAATATTTCTTTCCTCACCCATAGATATTGTTTTCTCTTCCTCCCAAATAACTCCATTCAGTAGAGCTACTAGGGGTGGATCTAGATAAGAATAGATGATGAGGTTTCTTCTCTAAAGATAAGGGATTTTACACCATTCTCAAAAAAATTTACTTCCTTCTTCATAAAATATATCTTCACATGATAATTTGATAGCCAATTAATACTGATAATTATATCAAATTTGATCATGGGTATGATGATAATGTTATCAACTAAAGAAAATTTATGTGTCATGAGGGGGACTGATCGACACATCTTTGTTGTAATGATACATCCCCTATCAGTTTTGACTGAAAACTCCTTTATTAAATAAAATTGGACATGTCTAATTTTCTTGGGAAAATGGGAAGATATAAATGAATGTGATGATCCAAAATCAAATAAATAATTGGCTAAGTTTGAGGAAACAGTTAAAGTACCTACCACCACATCATTTTGAACTTCAACTTTTTTCTTTGTAATTGCATAAGCCTTCCCTTTCTCCCATGGCCTTTTCTGCGGATATTTTTCTTAGTGCTTAGGACACTCATTTGAAAAGTGTCCCATCTCTCAACAATTGTATCATTGAACATCATTTACTTGTCTCTTACCCTCGCATTCACTAGATAGATAACCCTTTTCTCCACACTTATAGCAAACTTCCAGGCCTTTCAAGTATTTCCCTGGATGATTATTTCCACAGTTCTCACATAATGGAAATTGCTTCATTACCTTCTTCTTAATTGGTGCTTCATATTTTCCATGTTTATTAGAATGCCTCTTCTTATCTTGATTTCCCTTGAAAAACTTTGATCTATAAAATTCATTCTCTGTTTTTATGGCATATAATACAATTTCATAGTATGAGGAAAATATTTGAGAATCCAAAGCCCTTAGAAGACTTGGCTTAATACCTTCATAGAAATTATCAATCTTGTCTTCTAAATTATGTACATAATTTATAGAATACCTGGATAATCTTGTAAAGTTAGAATCATACTCCACAACACTATCTTCTTCCCTTTGCTTTAGGCTATGGAATTTCATCTTCATTTCATTTCATTGTTCATGATGGAAATATTTGTCGAAAAGTATTTCCTTAAAAGTTATCCATTACATATCTTAAATTTTTTATTCCTCCGTGGTATTATGGATCAAGGACCACCATTGACCAGCATCACCCTTGAGGCAATATAATTCAAGTACTAACTTTTTATTTTCATTGCATCTTAATGCCAGAAATATATTTTCAAGGGACTTGATCCACTGCTCAGCTACCACCCGATTAGTAGTCCCGGTAAAAGATGGGGGATTCTTCCGCATGAAACAATCCAATACAGTTGTAGCGTGGTTATTTGAAACATCCTAATTTTTTCCAATATGGTCATGATCTAATCTGCTCCAACACGGCCTGTGTTGACTTTCTCTGTGGGGAAATCCCTACATTATCCACGGGTATTGATTCCACTTCTTCCATTAGGTTTCATCACTAAACAATGGAATATACTAAATTAGGTCATAGTTCATAATTTCTAACTAGCGAACACTTTCATATAATCTGAAAATTTATACACAAAAAATATCATAATTATAAACATTTTTTATATTTTCTTTTAGATCCTTCATAATGGTTTGGAAAAAAAAATTGAATTATCCTAAGCATATACCCTGGGAGTGTCAAACCAGGTGTGTAGTAAGTCCCATTTTCATGTACCATGATACCTCGGGTCAAGCCTGAAACTTATTGTCATAGTTGTTACTCCTAGGTACATATGTTCCAAAACCACATCCACTTGTTGTATCCAAATAGGGATGTATTTGCTAGAAAGACCCATATAATCCATACTTTACCAAAATTTCAGGATGTTATTATATGATTATCTTCCAATTATAACTTATGGTTATGTCCTCTAAACCATGTTTCCTAAATCTAGTTTCCAATGTTTCTATTAAACTTCCTTTGATACCAACTATAATGCCCCGACCCCAGAAGCCCAGAGCCGGTGCATTACTTATTACATTGGCATTATTATAAGGAATGAAATCCCAAAGGAAAAATCATTTTAATAGTCTTGAAGAAACTAGATACATACATGTAACTCATATTACATTGGGAAAGGTAAAAAATAAAAAACATAACAAAAACTAATAAATTGTATCCACGAGAACTCAATAAATGGACTTCTCTTCATAACCTGTTAAAGTTAAAAAAATGAAAGGGGTGATCTTGAATGATCTGTAAGGGTTAAAAATAGTGTAATCATGAATCAAAAATAATTGAATTATAATCAAATTGTCATAGTTAATATTCCATGGTGAATAAATGAAAAAACACACCATTAATAAACAGAGAATGAAATTGCATCCATAGATTTTGTCATAGTGAAAACCTCATGGATAGTAATAACAGAAAATGAATAAAGAGAATTCTTATTAATTGGATGTCATGTATCTGAAAAATTATACCACTATACCATTGAAAAGGTTTAATTCTGGGGGTAGATACCTGTCTAATTCTGTTTTGGAAACAAACTCAAAGGGTTTGTCACCAACTAATTTGTCTCATGGGACCTGTCGATGCATCAAGGGGCTATAGCAGGCCCCACCCATCACTCCATGTCCAAATAATTATTTATACATATATTTAATACAAGTACAATATTCCTTCTCAATAACCTTATAGCATAGAGGATATGGAGTCATCAATATTTCTATAGTTAAAACAACATTCCAAATAAACACCATATATAAAAGGATATACAACTTAATAAAATAATCATATCCATGAAACCATTATATGGATATATAATATATTTACAATTTCAAATGAAAAATTATCCCAAAGGGGCAGTAGGTACACCACATTAGAATGATTAGGTGCGCAATACCAAGTAAATCACAATGAAATGGAAACCTAAACAAAGTCCCTTACAACATTGTAATCAATCTAGTTAATAATCATAAATTGGATCAATGAATACCATGAATATAATTAGAATCATGAAATTATATATCAAATTTTAGTAAACATACACCACATACAAGAAATAAGTGGTGAACAATGGAAATCTCATGGAAATAAAAGTGATATGAGAAACCCCTTACCTTATGTCTAAATGTGTTCTTTTAAATATCTTAATAACCTGAATAATAAAATTTAGATTTATTAATTAATAATTATATAACATCCTCTAAATTTAATTTATTTATTATAACTTTATTAGGTTTATTCATGGCATTTTTTATGGTTTTAAGAGGTTCAATTTTATTGTTTTGATTGCATTTTCTTCCTTGGTTTTCATGATCGGTTTACTTGTATTTATGAATGGAAGTTAATTTGAAATGTGATTAAACATCCAGAATTGCTAATATATATTATTAGTGACATTACAAATATATAAATGATCTTATAATGATTTTGGTTATATAATATGAGGATGACTCATTAGATAAAAGTTAATGATAAACGCTTGTATTAACTAGGCAGTTTTGTGCATAATGAACTTGTTTTATATTATTATTTTATATTATGAGTGTGTAAGGATTACAGAAAATTAAATAAGATGAAATACATATATTCTGATATAGTTCAACCAAAATTGGTTTCATGACAAGAATTTAAGATGGTAATAGAAATTGAAAACCCATTGTCCTTGAATGTGATAAATTAACACATCTCAGATGGTGTTTTCATTTTTAGTATAGGAGAAGGTGGAAAAGAGAGATGATGATAAAATATTACATTAGCATAATAAAATTATAGTTAATTTAAGTTAATGGAATTATCATATAATTTATATGAGGGGATATGAGGAGAGAGTAACAAAATAATGGAACTTGAAAAAGAAGTTGAAAGAAAAAGGAAGAGAGGTTCACCTCTTGAATACTCCTCCTTGATAATCTCATTAAGGAATTTGTTTTTTGCCTTTTGGTGTGACCGAAAGGTCTTGGAAATGGGGAGGATTGGGAAGTGTATTTGGAAAAAAATTTAGGTAATTCTCAAAGCTTGAGTGGTGTAGGAGGAAGAGGGGGTGAGGGGTGGTTTATATGGTGGGGGGGAGGCGGGTTTTCTTAATATTTTAATCATTGGTTTATTATTTTTCCCTAAGACAAGAAATAGTGATGATTACATGAACAAAAATAGTAATAAGTTAATTTTAGTTCGAACTAATATCCATTTACATAATCAATGACTCAAGCATGATGCATAAATCCAGTTATTTATCATATTTCATAAATTAGCAAATTTTACTATTCACCAAAAAATCAAGTATTTCAGAAAAATCTCAAAAATTCACCCTAACCATTTTTTGATGTGTAGAATCCAAAAATAAACTCCATTTTTCAAAAATAATTTTATAAATATGAGAAATTTAATTTTTAAATAAAATCATCATTTAATTGAAAAATACCAACACTTAAAATATTCACCTTCATTTTTAAGGTGCCTAAATTTTATTTATACCTTCATGGGTAAAGTTATCATTTTTAAGGGTCATATTACTATTCATAAAGGTTGGTTACTATTCATAAGGGTATGTTACTATTTATAAGGGTAAGTTACTATTCATATAAATTAATTTGATTCTATCAGACTCCAAATATCACCCTAATCACAACCATGTATGTCTGTTTTTTGAAATTTAAAATACAGAAGTGGAAAATTTAAGTTTAATGGCTAGGTTATGACATTCACCTAAATATCCAAGTGTTAATTCAAAGAAACTCAGTATTTTATGCAATATAGTATATATAATGAATTGAAAGTATTTAAGATAAACATACCATAAAATGTTTTGGGTGTTATAATTATTTTTATATTTTCCATGAATTTTGAGCCAAACCAGTTTAATTTTTTGAAAATTTATAATTTCATCATCGATGAATAGTTTGTGCATGATTGTTAGAAACCATTCAAAAACCATGTAAATAAGTCTATTATTTGAAAAATGAAAAAAAACATGATTGGAACATAGTTTGGTTAACCCAATGACATATCTATATGGGTTCTCAAGAACCACTAGTGTGGGGTGCATGGTAGACGCATGGTTTGGTCAACCATGAAGAAAATCTGTGTGCGGTGTCTATGTTCTAAAAAATGCGATTTTCACTCTTTCCCTTAATGGATTAAAATTTTATTTGGGTTCATCCCCTGTAATAAACCACACTTTTATAAATTAAATTTCATTCTAAATGAATATATTCATTATTAATTAATTAATTTATATAAAACTCATGAAATATATTTTATTATTATTTTGGACCATTTTAAAATAAATCCATAATATGACCATTGTACATAAAGACTGTTAAGAATCACTACCATTGGTAATATATTCATTATATAGTGACCATTAATATTAGTGTATATTAATAGTTATGATAAAATATAATTTATGCATAATGAAGAAGTGGTGTCCTGAACTAGTAGGAATGTATCTTAAGAGGCTCATTTATTAGATATTCTTAGGGAGATGGAATCACTAGCCTTCACCCCTGACCAAGCCCAAGCTAATATTCAGAAACTAAAACTCTAACGAAACCATGTATGAGATAATTTCAAGATTATAGAGATCACCTCCCAAAATATGTTCATCTAACCACACCAAGAAAGTACTATCATCACACATCTTACCCTTATGGCGTACTCAGGAGTAATAAGGGGTTATGTATCTTGACCCTAGTAGTATAAATAGGTAAATTTTATTTCTATAAATAATATGATGGTTATATTGATTCATTTCCCATCATTATTTTATATACACCTGAGTATAGAATAAATTTGATCAAAAATATATTTTGATACAAAGAAACCAATATTTTATTTTATTTTTTGAAAATATATATTTTCAATTAAAAGAATCTTTTGCATTGAATTCTATAATATAAAATAAAATTTATTTTCATGAAATATTCTTATAAAATAATATTTATTTAAATATGGATGATAATATTATGTAATGATGTCCCGCGTAATATTTATAAGGGTTGGAATGTTATCGGTGACATAAAAACTAGTATTTTTCAATAAAGAAATGATTTTTATTTCAATGAGGAAATTCTCATAATTAAAAATTTATTTTTATAGTGTAAATTTCATTTTTTAAATCACCATGTATAAATTTTCCAATTGTGTATTTTTTATAAATTTTTATGATATTTGAATTTTTTGGTAAAAATTAAATACGTTATAAATATATGGTAGGTATTATGGCATCATAATAGCCCAAAAAGTGATGTAACAAATACCATAGATGAATTTTTAACTAAAATTAGATTTTTTCATTAAAATAATTTGTTTTTAAGGTAATCAAATTAATTTTACAAACTAGTAATGAATCTTACAAAACCTATAACATATTTTAATATTTTTGAAACAATTCTTTATGAATATGACTCACCTCCACATCATGAATGGTATTATTTTAATGAGTTAGGTTCTTAAACTAATAAAATATTAAAGACTACTCCTCTTAGTAAAATACCAAGGGAAGGAAAATAGTTTTTTATTTTTTTGATTAACTAGGTTTCAAAGGCCTATATTTGGAAATTAATAGAAAATTCCCTCTCTTTTTCTATAAATACCCACCCATTATTCCATTACTCTTCACTCCAAATCCTTAATCATGTGTTTCCTCGCAATTTCAATCTTTATATCCCTCCCATGTAATTTCTAAGGATATAAGGATCTCCTCCCATAATTTATGAAGTAACCTCTCAAGGTAATGGATTATCTCCCTTCTCTTTTCTATTCAAGCACTTACTTTATAATAAAACTTTTGATTCTCAATTGTTTATGTTGTCTTATGTTTATAAAAATTACTTAATTGTCCATATGTTTCCTGAATAATGAGTGAATACCCTCATCCCTCATTTTTCACTTTCATTAACTTTCATGTACACCAGTTATGTTGTTGAAATTATCCATTTATTTTCTATGTTGTACCTTTGTTTTATGAATACCCAATACTATTTTCATTCAAGGGTATTAACCTAGATATAATTATAATTAATTTATTGGTTAATTCCATATATTAAATAGATATTCCTTAATTAAGGTATTTAATGATTAAATATTTTCTTTTGTTATATAAACGATGTGGAATATATAAAGTTAGACATATGAAGGGTGTTCCAAGATAATGCTCCAATTCATTGGGTAATGTTTTTATCTCATGAGATAACATGTATGATTTATGGATGGTTAAACTAAGAACACTATGTTATTATGTATTATTGGTTATCCATGAATTATTCTTCTGATGTCATGTTTTATATTTTCACTGCATTCCTATAATACCATGATTTTATGATTTCATTTTCCCATGTCATGCTTCCATGTGAGTATGTATGATTAGATCCAATTTATGTTAACATGATATACCTCTTTACTCAAATGTATTATTTAATATCATTATATTCTTTTATTATTCCCTCATTGGGATTTATATCTCACCCATTATTTTATATGTCCCCAGGTTACCTTGTCCAGTATTAAGAGTTCCGAGGAAATTAGGAGTACATTATGAAGTTTTAAATAATGATTTTGTATTTTATTTTAAGTTAATGGTTTGTGTATCTAATTTCCCATAGACATTAGGCCTATCGGTTTTTGGGATTTTTTTATATGGATATTTATGTTAAAAATCATGAAATGTAATTTTTTAGAAATATGGGTTTTTATAGTTGGTATTAGAGAAAGTTATAGTTATTTTTTGGGATTAAGATTGAGAAAATATTAGCGAAAACCCTAGGGGTAAGTATAAGTATAGAAAAACATCCTAAAATTTTGATAAAGTGCAGAGATATTGGTTTCCTAAGAATGAAATACCTATCTAGATACTATAAGTGGATATGGATCTAGAATATATGTTCTTGTGGGTAATAACCTTAAAAGATCTTGTTTTGTATTAACTCAACATATACCCAGTTCATAAAAAGATTCCTTACTACACACCTAGTCTGATACTCTTATGGGATATTCTTTAGTAAAATCACAAGATCTTTTTGAACCATTATGAATGACTTGAATATATTATTATGTTATAAAATATAATAGGAATAAACCCTAGAAAACCTAGATTAAATCTTGAAAAATTCAATATATGGGGTGAATATGTCATTTATGAGTTATCCCTACTATGTTCATAGTGTAATTTTATATGATTAATAGTTTTAAAATTCGCATCCCTAATTTTCCTTTATTTTATTAAATATAATGAAATGAGAGGAACTATGTCAAAGACCAATGTGATGGAAAATGTGATGTTTTCCCAAATGAGATACTTAACCTAATGGGATTGATATTAGATAATTGTTTTATATTTATTGATCAACTAAATCATGTTTTTAGTAATAACCTAAATTACTTGGAATGCCCACATCCCCTTAATAAAGAGAAAGTTGTGATTGAGAACTTTATATGATAAAGGCCTCTAAATTTTAGAGGATATTTTAAACCCTTAGTCATATAATAATTGATTAAATATATTGAGAATATATTTTATGTCCTTTAATATTCCAAATAAGATAAGTTCATACTAGCCATTTTTTCACTTAGAGGGAGAAGTTGGTCAGTGGTGGACACTGATATAGAATACAAATATCATGTAAGAAATTGAGGCTATGGATTGGTATGAATTCAAGAAAACATTTTCAATAAATATTTTCCTCGCACTCTCTATCTTAAAATGGAGAGAGAATTACAAAAACTTAATAAAAAGAAGGATGAACCCATCAGGACATATGAGATAAACATCATAAGGATTTCACAATATGCCTTTAGATTTTTTATCAACCCTGAAATTAAAGTTGACTGCTTCTTTAGTTGGTTAAAGTTGAGTCTATGAAAATATTTGGCGACTAAAGACTTTGACAGCTATGAGTAAATTGTCTAATATTCCATTATATTTGAAATGAATATTTTTGAATCTCAAGAATCTCATGGGACTAGAGATAAGAAGTTAATAATAAAGTTTAATTCTATTTGGTGGATTAATATGTCAAGATAGGGGAGAATTATCTTTTAAAAAATGAAAATAAAAGGATGAGATGCAAATATGCAATAGAGAAATAAATAAAAATAATAAAAGTAACCATAATAGTATTGAAAAGTGTATTTAAAAATTCAAAAAAATATATTTAAAATAATAAGTTTATTAAGTGAGTTATTTATTAACTAAAAGAATGAGATTAAAAGGTAATATATATGAAAGTAAATAAAGTACACAAATTGTTAATGAAGTTAAAAAATAGATCAATTATGATCCCCTACATCTCCCACCCCAATGAATTGAGGATTTATTAATATATAGGCTTTGAATTTATTATCATCCAATAAACCTAAAAATAACACAAACCCTTGACTTTAGTAGTAGACAAGAAACCCAGAAAAAAATCTTGGTTCTAGCAATTTTCTTAGAACTCTAAGAGAAAGATCTTGGTTTTGGCGGTTCTCTAAAAAACAGAAAAGAGATAGAAAATTGAGATTTTTATTAGTCACAAATCCTTTAAATAAAGGCTATAAATTCTCAAGAAAGATATGAAATATTTAATTGAGATAAATATAGAGATAAATAAAGGAGATCAAAGTGTTATAGAAAGAAATACAAAGTAATCTCAAGAGGAATCAATTTTGAAGATAATGTGGTTGTTGTTTTCTATGGATCAAAGATATTAAAAATTAATAAATATTGTTTCTTTATAATCCTCCCATAGGTTGTATTTATATCCTTTGGGTATCCAAGGGTTGAATTATAAAAGTAATTAGGTCAACAAAACTAATGAAGACTAGCATAAATGTATACCTTGACTTATTAACTCGTCACAACCAACAAGTTTCCTGATGCCACTAATTAGTGGACGGGATTATTATAGTATTCCTAGCTACTTAAGATGGAAATGGATAGCTGATAATATCCACAGAGTATCCTATGATATTTTTGTATCTCTATAATTCTTTCCAGTGGCACCGTATGGCTGGTGACACTCCAACAGGTAGCCAGTGGTAATAGACTATATGGGATCATATCTTGGTCTACTACATTCAATTTGAAGCCTTTGTTTATTATATTGATAGCCTATCTCCATGATCAAACATAAATACTAAAATCTCATGAAATTTAATGGTTATATCAATAATAGATCATTTTTTTCAATAAAAAAATCTCAGAAAGTGAGGTACAACGATCTCCCCTTATTTGATGAATACAAATACTTTGAATACACCAAATAAATTTTAAAAAAGAATCAAAATATTTCATAATGAAATTAAAATGATATTATAAAATAATTTTAAATAAAAAATTTATTAAAATAATTGTATTTTGAAAAGATTAACCATAATGAAAGTTAAAAAACTCTATTTAAAATAGATTTAAAATATTCTTTTAAAAGCATTACAAAGAACACATAAACAAAGTAAAAAAATTTATCATAAATTTCTCCTCTAATTTAAATAGATTAAAATAATTACAATTATAAATATAAAAATGATACCATAATTTTCTCCATGAATTTAAAATATATTAAAATAATTAATTTCACCCCCATTGTGATTATCAAAAAATAACATATAAATAGGGTTAGATAAATAAAAAATAAAAAAAATATGTTACTCATCATTCATGATAATTAAAGAGAGAAAACAAAAATAAAATTTATGATTTCTGAAAAACTAATAAGTCTTTTAATTTTCAAAAAAGAGAAAAATTTAGAAAACAAACAATTTTGAAATTTATAAAAAATTTCAAAGATTTATTTTAAATGTATAAAATGATTTTTCTCAATATTAAAATAAAACTTTAAATTATAAAAAAATTAAAATAAGAACAAGATTTAAATAAATCATTGATGAATAAAACAAAATCAATAAACTCGATTTTATTATCAAAAAGGGTATATCCCCTATGAACATTTTAGAATTTACAAGATAATAACCCCCTTAATTAATGCATTAAAAAAATAGGGAGCCATAAATTAATGGTATTCAAGAGATAAATATAAATGCATAAAATAATTAAAATCAATGAAATATTTTGTGAAAAAAACACTTTAAAACATGAAAATATATGAGAAATAAAGAATTTAAAAGACAATTTCAAATTAATTATTTAATTTAAAATTTCTAATACATTATTAAGTCTAATAAAGTTTATATGAATGATTCATAGAATATTACTTAGGGGTACCAAACCATGAATGTTGTAAAGACCCACTAATCATTCATAGGGTCAAGATCGGATTAAAAAACTAAGTAGTTATTTTTGAGGTTATAACCACTAACTGCATCTGTGTCAAAACCACATCCACTTATTTATATCCAGAAATAAATTTATTTTCTAGGAATATTAAAATCACATTACTTTTAAAAAAAATAATTATTAGAAAGTTTGAAAAAATACCATTTTTAAAAATAATTTTTTTAAGATATTAAAATATTTAAAACATTTGAAAATAACTCATACTTTCTAAAGTTAACAAATAACTTTCACAAGAAAACCATAACTAAATCACACTTAATAAAGTAAAAATGATATAAAAAAGGGTTTGTAGATATATCTCTCAATTAAATACTAGTTCTAATAAACTCAAGCAATATATCACCTTTTTGGAAGTGATATCTCAAAAAGTGGTGTTGAAGGTCAATGTTCTCAGTGAGAGAGTGTATAATTGGATTTCTTGAAATATTAATGCAACTAGTTTTTGTCAAAATTAATATTAACTTGATTTTAATTTAGCCCATAATTTAAGAGAGGGTGTTTCATCTAAATAATGTGGTTGCAACAACTCCATGAGGCTATATATTATTCTTAATCTATATAAATAGAAATATAATTTTACTTCTTAAAACTCCAAGAGATAGTGGTTTTTCCATGTAGCTAAAAAGTCCCACTTGTAATTTTCCTATCTAACTAACATCCACCGAAATTGGAATCATAAAAACTTATAAGTTCAAAATAGGTGTATTCTAGATAAAATAACATAAGATTTCTAGAACCTCTTAAATAGGTAAAAAATATTTTAGAGCTTTCAAATTTGATTCATTTAGATTAGATTTCAAAAAATAACATGGTAAAACACTAACATGATGTCCGGCTAGGTTTTGGTGGGGTAAATAACCCTCCCAATTATGCCTCTATAAATATTGTTAATAACTGGCATATTGACTTCATATAATGTTAGCTTACAATATATACTCATAGGTTTACTTATTTCCTTTACTTGATCCATTAAAAAATGCTTTAAAATTTCATTGGTGTATTTTTCTAACATATAAAAATTATATCTTTATTTTCATAAATTTTAAAACCAAGAGAAAACTTAGTTTCTCCCATAAAATTCATTTCAAATTATTTTATCATTAAATCATAAAAAACATTACAATGTGATTCTCTAATAGAATTGAAAATAACACCATTGGTATAATTGAAATTATTATTAAATAATTTGAATTAGATTTTAAAAATAAATTTGAATTAAAATTTCCCATTTCAAATCATTTTTTAAAAGAAATGTATTCAATCATTTATATCAAGTCCGAGAGGCTTGTTTTAAACCATAAATATATTTTTTTTAACATAAAGACATAATTTTTAAATTTTGAATCTTCAAAACTGAGTGGTTGTTTAAAAAACATTTTTGGAAATAAATACATTCAAAAAAATGTAATATCCATTTTAAAAGGATTAAAATTTAAATGAGAAATGAATACCAATAAGATTCTAATGGATTCAATCCCATCAATAGGTGAAAAGGTCTTATCATAATCAATGCCTTCTTCTTGATAATAGTTTTTGGTTACACGTCAAGATTTTTTTTAGTGATCTTACCTTTATCATATAATTTATTTATAAAAACCTATTTAGTATTGAAAATGGGATGATAATTAGATCTTTAAACTAGATTACAAACATCATTCCATTGAAATTTTTTTAACTCCTATATTGCAAGTAAAAAAATTCATCATTAATGGAATCATTAATATTTAGGGGTTCAATGTGTGAAACCAAAGAATGATGTTAAAACTCATTTAAAATCATCCTTAGAGTATGAGTATAAACTTGAAAATCACCAATAACATTTTCTAAGTAATGGCATTTATATTTCACCCATGCCTTGTGTAAAGAGTTAGAGGTGGTTCTTCCACAACTTCAATTTCTTTAAAAGTGGGTGGATTATTTAAGGTCAAAATTTCTAATTTAACTTCAATATCATCAATTTGTGGATGAGGTTTAACCAAATTTCCATCAAATTTTATATGAATTGATCTTTCTAAGGTCTTGGTCTTTTTATTAAAGACTTTTTATACTTTAATTAACCTATATTAAATAAGAAAAATACCATCACCATATTTGGGGTCCAAATTTCCTATATTTTATTTGGTTTTAAGAATATATAATCTACATACAAACACTTTTAAAAACTAAAACATTATAAATTTTAAATTTACAAAGTTTATAGGGGTATTTTTAAGGAAGAGTATTATGAAAGCACGGTTCAAGGTATAACAATAATTATTAAATGCCTCATCCCCAAAATATTATGGGAGATTAAATTTATTTAAGAGAGGTCTAGAAAATTCTTAAAGACTTTTATTTCATATTTAAACAACCTCATTTTATTTTGGAGTCCTTGGAATAGAAAAAGAATTAGAATATCCTTGTGATGTTAGAAGTTTATCAAAATATACCCCATGATCAATTTGAATGGATATGATTTTATAACCATTTTCGTTTTTGACCTCATAATATTTAATAAAAACTTTACAAGACTCGTTTTTATGAGACAATAAATAAACTGATATAAATATTTTATAATCATTAATAATTATAAAATTTTAATATTTTCCTTTTATACTTGAAACATTGGTTGGTGTAAAAGGATCAAGATGAATAATCTGAAGAGATTTAGAGGGGGATACTTCCCTTTTATATTTAAAAGAATTTTTTGTTTCTTACTAAGTTTTAAATGTTTACAAATAGTGTTATTTTTGAATTTTTATTTGGGTAAATCTCACACTAGATGATTATGGTTGAGTATAATAAGTGTATTTGTGCTATAATGACCAAGGATTCTATGCCAAATCCATGATTATTTATCTTGTGCACTTAAACATTTAACATTTTAACTTGAAAGAAATTTTAAATCAATGATATAAACATTTTTAAAATTATAAGTTTAAAATAAAATTTTCTTTGGAATCAAAGTCTTTACCGAATAATTTTTAAAAGAAACTTTAAACCCATTATTAAATAATTAACTAATAATTATAAAATTATGTTTTAAACCTTTAATATATAAAACATATTTAATAATATAAAATTTTAAAAAACTAATAGTACATGTATTGATGATCTTAATGCATAAGTTATCATTAAAAGTGGTGTGTCCTCCATCAATCTTCTCAAGATGATTAAACTTGGAGTAGTTATTACACATGTTTCTCGAGCATACATTTTCCAAGTACCATGTAGCTCCTTGGTATTTTCTCTTGAGACATTTTTCCTTAAAAAATCAAGAAAATAAAGACTTTAGTACCCAACATTTGGGTCCACTCATGTTTTTCAAAAGATATTTTTGAATCCATACTTATTTAGTATATGGTTTTCTATAATAATTAAAAAACAAGGTATTAGAAGATATATGAATTGACATACCATAATGATAATTTTTAAAATCACATTCATAAAAAATTTGACCATTTTTTCTATAATAATTACAAAATTTATTTTGAGAGGATCATTTTAAAAAATTAGTAGTATTTGTTGAACTGTTATCTTTATTTTTAAAACCAAAACTAAAATGATTTTTTACAATTCATTAAGAACCAAAACTTTTATTGAAATTTTTATTACCTTAGGTGAATTTACCAACAGAATTTGGTAGATCCTTAATAGTTGATTAAATTTTCTCTACATTAGGTTTCCCTTTTAAGATCAAATATAACTCTGTATTTTCTTTATAAAATTTATTCATTTCAAAAACAAAATGATTATATTTATTTTTTTAGTTATTTCAATGTTTTGGTAATTTCAAAAAAATTAATTCATTAATTATTCATAATCTAATTGTATATAAGAATAATAATACATAGAATAATTAGAAGGGTATGATGTATAAGAATTATCTTCCTCACATACCCCAATTTCATCCATAAGACATTTTTTAATTCCATCACTTGAGTTTGAAGAGGACTTACACTACAAGTAGATGCTTTGAGAGCTTTATTTCCATTATTCTTTTCATTTTTGATTAAGGGGAAATCTAGATTGATGTGTAATTTTTTGTTGTAATGATAACAAGTTAACTCATATTCTTTCTGTTTATTCTCATTTTTAGCATGGTAGAAATATCCCTTTTTCTTCATGAAATTTTTTAATTTCTGGTCTAAATGTTCCATCTCAATTTCACTTCTGAAAGTGTCATCATAGATTGATTTAAAATAAATTTTATTTTTTTCATCAATTATTTTTCTTCATTTTCAACTTGTCACTTCATGGGGATTCCATAGGTCATGAGTTAACTAATGAGTTCTACAACCTCCATGTTATTGATATCTTTCGATTATTGTATTTTCATTACATTTAATTCCTATATACTTGGAAATATCCAAAGTATTTTTGTCATAATTATTTTATAGTAATAGTATCTCTAAGAGACATTATTCAATTTCTTATGTCAGTAAAATGAGTAAAAAATTCCATAATTGATTTATTTGGATATATAAAAAAACTTTCAAAAAAAATTGTACATATTTCAAGTCTTGAATCTTTCACTTTATTAGTGCCTTCCTCAGTAACATTAAGTAATTTCCAAATTTGATAAATAGTTTTACATGTGGAATTATGATTAAATTCATTATAAGCTAAACCATAATGGATATTATTCATGGATTTTCCATCATATTAAAAAGAAGAAATGTAATCGAGATTCTATTTTCCTTATGATTATTTAGTAGGTATATAACCATGCATTACAATTTTCCAAATGGGTATATCCAATGATTCTAATAAAAGTTTACATGCGATTTTTCTAATAACTATAGCTGGTTCCATACAAGAAAGGGGAATGACCCATTAAGTGTCCTTTGGGAGAACCTTGGGTGTTAGAAGAAAAATCCATCTTTTCAATAATTTTTCTTGAAATTGATTAATATTTTTAAAGAAAATTTTGAAAATAAGATCTCCCTGTGATACCAATTATTTTTTAGATTAAGATATAAAGAGGGGGTTAATTTTATTTTAAAATTTAAAAATAAAAAAAGAAATGCAATTATTTAATAAAGTAATAAATTAAAATAATAAAATTAAGTGAAATAGTTTTGAAAAGAATATTTGAAATTAAAAAATGGTAACATAACAGAAATAATAAGTTAATTATGTGAGATATTGATTAATTTAATGAATGATATTTAAAGAAAAAATATACAAAATGTAAATAAGGCATACAATTTATTAAGGAAGATTAGAAATTTCTCAATTATGATCCTATGTGTCTCCCACACTAATGGATTGAGAATTTATAAATATAGAGAACTTGAATTTATAGGTAAAAAAATGAAAAGAACACAAACCCTTGACTTTAGTTCTAGTCAATAAACCCAGGAAAAATCTTGGTTTTAACTATTTTCCAAGAACCCAAAGAGAAAGATCTTGGTTTTATAGGTTTTATAAGAACCAAAAAAGAGAGAGAAAAATGAAAATTTCAAAATTGAAAACCTGTAAAGTGTTAATAAATTCTCTATAAATATATAGAAGTTGTAATTGGGAGAATTAGAGATAGAAATATGGGAGATAAAAAGTGTTCATAAAAATAAATACAAAGGGATATCATGAGGAGTTAATTTTATAGTTGATGCTCATTATTGTTTTCTATAGATCAAATATGTTCACAATTATTTGAGATTTTTTCTTAACAACCATCCCAAGGGTTGTATTTATAGCCTCTATGGGTCCAATGGTTGATTTGGGGGTATAATGGGATCAAAAACTTCAATGAATACAGCTATAAATGCATACCTTAAATTGCTAACTCAACACCACTAGCTATTCACCTGATGGAACAAGCTATCCTATGGGATTTCTATAGGATTTCTAGTTACTTCAGACATCATCAAGTATCCAGTGAACTCCACTAGGTATCCGGTGAACTTCTAATAGCTCTGTGATTCTTTCCATTTCCACCAATCATAACTCACTATATGGGATCCTCTCTCGGTCTTCTTCAATCAATTTAAAGCCTTTGTTTGTTACATTGGAAACATATCTTCATTCTCAAATATAAATAATAAAATCTTATAAAATGGAATGGTTAGATTAATAATATATGTTTGTGATCATTAAAATATATCTTAAAGATTCATGTACCAAAAATTATTGGGGATAAATTGAGAAATCCCATATTGGTAATAAAGTACAACTACCCATGTGTCAAAGTTGTGAGAAGAAACATCCCATAAATTGCCTAAATTGGATAAGTAAATGATTCATGTATAGAAATAATAGGTATCATGATAATGAATTCTGAATTGAGAAGAAGAATCCCACTAAAGTGATGGAAGAAAATATGGTTCTAGTTAATCCCTAGCCCATGGTTCAATGTTTGAACCGAAAAGAACATGAACACCATGTAAACCAGTTCCCTAACCTAAGGGTTTTCAAATATAACCACCAATAGCAACCTCTAAATCCTAAATAATAAGAATGAGCATATTATATTATAGTTACTGAGGTGGATCCTGGTAATTAAGTATTAATGGTAATGCTAGTTATTTATTCAAGAATAGAAAATGCACTATTTGATTATAGTTCTATTCATTTATTCATATCATGAAAGATTAGTACAACTATTCAAACACCACCTTAAAACATGGAAGTTGAGTTATTTTTGAAAAGGGTAAATGGAGAAATTATTGAATCCCAAGCATATAACTACTCCTTAGTAAATTTTTGTGGGATTAATTCCCCAATGAACCTTGTGATAATCCCTTTAGTGTAATTTTATATTAATCTCGGCATGGATTGGTTATCCTTGTATAGAGCCAACATAAATTTTCAAGATAAGAAAATCACTTTATTTATCCCAAATCAACCTATAATAATATACAAGTGTAAGAATGAGGATGATTCTCCTTTGAAATCCCCATCTCAATCATGGATACTATTTCATTATGAGTATGTGTATTAAGATTAAATGATAGAGACCAAGGAAAAGATCATCCTTGGTAACATGACCATAGTAAGATAGTATTTTGATGTGTTCCATAAAAAATTTCATGGTCTTCCTCTTAAATGATAGGTTGAGTTCCTAAAATAACTTATTCCCAAAGCCCCACCAATATCCAAGACTCCATATATAATATCTAATATTGATATTGAATAGTTGAAGAAACAATTATAGGATAATCAAGGTAAATTGTTTGTATGCCCAATTATTTCACCATGGGGCACATTGATCTTATTCATTAAGAAAAATTATGGGTCAATGCATATATGCATCAACTATTATTAACTCAAAAAGATCATGATAAATAATAAGTATCCCCAACCATGAATTGATTATTTGTTTGATCAGCTATATGGAATCAATAATTCATTAAGGTGGATCTTCAAGCAGGATATTATCAAGTAAAGGTGGAGAAGGTGGATATTCCCAAGACCAATTTTTATACAAGATACATACACTATGATTATATAGTAATGTCATTTAGACTTGCAAATTATCTGAAAATATTCATGAATTTGATTAATATATTCTTCAAAGATTACCTCGACAAATATTTGGTAGTCTTTATATAAGAGATTCTCATATACTCCAAAACCAAGAACTATGAGGAGAATTTTGAATATTATTTCTAAGACTTTGAGAAAGGATAATTTATATGATAAGTATAGTAAATATTAGTTTTGGTTAGAGAAATTAACATTCTTTGGACATGTTATCACCAAAAAAGGGATATTTATGGATCCTTCAAAGAAAAAGGTGGTTAAAGAATAGCCCAAACCAAAATCTATAACTAAGATCCATAGTTTCCTTGGATTAGTAGGGTACTCTAATTTATTTTTGATAAACCTCTCACAAGTTTCAAACTCACTAAATAAGATAACTTATAAGGGAATAGAGTTTGTATGGACTGATTAATGTGAGGAGAGATTCAAATAGTTAAATAAGAGGCAAATCCCTACACTTGTACTCACACTAGCCACAAGTAGGTAAGGATTTATAATCTATAATGATGCATCCATAACATTTTTGGGTGTTTTACTAATACAAAATGATAAAGTGATGGCGCATTCTTCTCTCTAATTAAATATCCATGAGAAGAACTAACCAATGCATGTTATAAAGTTTTCTGTAATAATATTAACATTAAAGATTTGTAGATATCAACTCTATGAGGATAAGTGTGACATATATATAGATTATAAGATACTTGAGTATAAATTCATATAAAATGTGATTAATATTCTCTAAAAAATGTGGTTAGATCTAATCAAGGATTATGGTTCTTCAATCCATTACCATTCTGTGAAGGTGAGAAAAGTGGCATATGCTCTGAATAGAAAAGATCTTATAACCCTATCAGTGATGAGGATTTAGAGGGATCTAATATTCTTATAAATATAAAGGATGGACATGGGAATCATAGAATAAATATAATCCTACCTTGATTCAATAAATTCTCAACCATATATTCTCAAAATGATCAAGGAGGCCCAAAAAGATGATGTAGAGCTATAGAGAAAGTAACAAATATTATGGAGTTTAACTCTAATAAAGATGAAGTTAAGGCTTGGAACCCAGATATGTGTACCATAAAAATCATAACTTAATAGGGAAATTTTGGATGATGCACATAGAGAATCCTTCTCTATTAATACAAGGATCTCTAAGATGTATAGAGATTTTAAGTAAAACTTTTGGTGGGATAACATGAAGTGAGAGATTATGGAATTTGTATCTCAATTCTTGGTGTTACAAAAGTCGAGGTTGGATGATAGAAGTATAAGGGTATGATGAAACAATTGTACAAACTTGTATAGAAGTGGGAAAACATAACCATGTATTTTTTAGTAGGACTCACTGAGACATCTAAAGGTCATAACCTTATTTGGGTGGTGATTGGTCACCTTAATAATTCAACACATTTCATTACTATCAAAGAATATTTATCTCTTGAAAAAATCACCAAAATATACATAAGATAAGTGATAAGACTACATAGAGTACCACTCTCTATATTATCTGATCGATATCTAAGGTTTAGCTCATGATTCTAGAGAATCCTTTAGCAAGTGTTAGATATAGAGATGAGTTTCATAAAAACTTGTCACCATCTAATGGATGGTTAGTCTAAGATAACTATTAAACTATATAGGATATGTTGAGACTATTTTTAATAGATGTCCAAGTATGTTGGGATCAAAACCTTCCAATATACTTGAACCTGCACTCCCAGATCTGGTGCTAAAATCATAAAATTTACATTTCTATCTTTGATACTGATAAATGTGACCCAATTTTGGTCATCCAAACCTTACAACATCAAAAGAAAAAATTGGATAACTTACATACCCAAAGTCATTTTAGGTTTATTATTTTAGATAATTATGATAAACTCTTATATAAACAACAATTATAACTTCAATAGAGTATTTTACCACTAGGCTTAGTTATCATATCCCATATTAAGTCATCATCATAATCTATATGAAACCATTATATACATATTTCATTTAACATCATTCTTAATAACTTGGGTAAAAGGAAATATAAGAAGGGTGAGCTCAAATACTTAGTAGGGGTAAACATAAGCATCGAAAATTGAATGTCATCAGTGAGAATAAAAAGTGCATAAAGGTATGATTACATAATCAAACTATATGAGCATAACATAAGATAAATCATACCCATAAAACTTGTATCAATAAACATATGGAATTAAATAAAGCTTCAAAAAATGAAAGATTCATGAGAATCAATAATCATAATCCATGTGATGTCAATCATGGTCAAAGGAAACATTTAAAACCCATAGCTAGTATAAATAAACCATTTTGGTACCTTGGGAAATCATCATCATAAAACCCTTACAAAACCCTTAAAATTATAATAATCATACATCCAAATTTTAATATAATTATTCAGAGAACATAATAATTATCTAATGCAATATAGAGCTATAATGGGGCTCAATCCTTTGTACAAGCTATATCCATGCGCTATAATGGGGGTCAACCCTTCATATAATCTATATTGGGCTCACCCATGAGATATAATGGGGATCTTCATATACGATATTTTGGGCTCACCTGTGATCTATAATGGGGCTCAAGCCTTCATATATTGAGCTATAATGTGGTTCAAGCCATCATATAACTTTTATTAGGCTCACTTAGGATCTATAATTGGCTCAAACCTTCATAAAAAATGTCCAAGAAACATAAAATAAATAAAACTCTTTTAAAAAATATTATTCCTTTCATAACTTCATTGGACTATGGAAAAGAAATGGGTTCCATGAAAATATCTTGAAACAATCATTATTCATCTAGAAAAAGAATAAGGATGGTATCATTTCAACAAATACAAGTGGATTGTAAGTAACATCAAGGGTTGTAGACATTAATAAATGTAAATAACTTTAAAATATAAATAAAATCATTATTAAGAAAAATATCCTTTTAACTTTGAGTAGCATAAATAGAATTCATCTTATATGAAGAATGATTTTGAAAGATCACTTGGAATATTTCTTGAGTAAAATATCATTTCCATTTTGAAAACACTTATTTAAAATATAAAAAAAATAAAACATTAAATAAATAATTTTCATAGAATATAACCTTTGAAACATAAAAAGAGAGATTTAAAAAATTTAGTGATCATGATGGTGAGAAATTTCATTCATTCTGAGTACATTAAAAAAATATTCCTTTTATATTTTTGGTAAAAGTCAAAAGGTTCCTCATTCGGAAAATGATATGAATATTCATTTTAACAAAATTTATAAAAAAAATTATGGGTAAAAATAACTTTAAACAATCATAGTAAAAAAATTGAATTTTTTTTAGAAAACATGTATTTGGAAGAAAAAATATTTTTGATTGAAGAGAGAAATAAATTCAGATTTTCTTAACATTTTGTTATATAATTTTATGTACCAAAGAGAGGAGAATAGTATTATTACTTAAAAAATCATGATTAAACATAGGAGAATAAAATTAAATGGGTTTATTATAAAATGAAAAAATAATTTCATTCAGTGGAAATTCAAGAAGAAATAATCCCGACAAAAAGGAGATTGTAACATAAAGCCTTTTCCACTTTGGTAACTCTTCAATAATAAGCCCCATGAAATAATAACATCAAATGAAACTTTAAATATCATGAACATAATGATATACATGGTATTATATAAAAAATGGGGAAAATATACATCATATAAAATAAATTATGTGCACGTTATTACAATATGCTTCAATGAATGGAAATTGAGACGATGTTCCTTACCTTGTGCCCAAACTTTCCATGTACACCCTTTAACTCTTTTCCTAGAACAACACCCATTGGATCACTAATTAAGGATCCTAAGGTTGGTCTTTTGGGATAAAATTTAGATCTAGAACATAGATAATGGTGTTGTGGAAGCATTTTTATAGGGGTTTGTTAAGCCAAATGGTTTAGGATGTGTGAAAAATGAGGGGGAGGTGTCCTTTTATAATAGGGGAGGAGTGGAATTTTTATAAATACCCAAAACTATTCAATAATGGGATGTAAATCTCTCCCAAAGTGCATAGAAAATTATAATTAAATGAGTTTAGGGATTAAATGGTTAATCCATACATCCAATATAAAAAAACTCTTGTTTTAAACAATTTTTTCCATAACTTCTATGTTTCCTTACTATTACCATTTTATTTTTCAATACGGTAACTAGATTTTATCTAGTTAATGTATCATTTTAGACTATAAATAAAATTATCCTTATAAGATAATTTATATCCACTAGTTCTAAATATGAAATCCAATTTATAAAATAAAAATATTACATGTGTGGAAAATAAATTTAAGAAAAGTGCATGAAACATGAAAAACCATGTTTTACCCTTTACCGTGATAATAATGTTTTTTACTATTTAGGGTTCAATATAATTATTATAAAAGGGATATTAGTGAATTAATGGACCATTACTGATATTTTTATATATATACCAATTAATTGGGAAAGGATAGGATTTTTAGTAATTTTAAATAATTTAATAAAATATTATTTATTATAAAACAACATTAAAGTCAATTTTAACACTATTCATTTTAATTTGACGTGAACAAACATCAAGACAAATGTGGAATTAAAATATATTTTTTCAAAATTGTATATCGTGGTATATTTATCTAAAAATTTCATTTAATACAAAAACCCTTTCAATTTATAACACTCCCAATATTTTTAGTATTATTTATTTTATTATTATATTAATTAAATAATTATTACTTTGGTGTTGCTTAAGCATTTAAAGTAATTATATAATTACTAAAAATTAAAAATAAATTACCTTAATTAAATTAATTAAATTATTCTCAAAAATAATATAAATATTCAGTTGCGTCTTTCTTTTTCCCCTATGCTAACACATAATTGAAATTTAAAAGTAAAAGGGTGGCATTTTTTCATTACTTAAATTATTATATTGGTCACTTCCATGAAAATGTTTCCCAAAAAGTAAATAAAATATATCCTAAGGTAATAAGGGTATAAATATTCCCATTAAATAATAATTGGACAAGTTTTTAGTCCATTTTAACCCTTATATGTTTAGTTTAACACCCCCCCCCCCCAACAAACTTGTTTTAACCCATAACCGTGGTAAAATATTTTTATTTTTTCTATTATTCATTATGTACAAAAATTAAGTTGACTATAATATATAATATAAATTATGATTATTATAAATATAAAATACATTTTACTAAATTAAATTCACAAAAGTTTTATAATTTTATTTAAAATAAAACCTGCATATGTGATGAAAAAAATGGTTTTTCAAGAAGTGTATTTTTCAAGAAAAATATGATTTAACTCTATGACTAGTACTAATAATTATATGAATTTAAATTAATATTTATAGATATATAATATATAAATATCATTTAAATATTTTATAAATATGTATTATTTTAATTAATTAAGATGGAGAAACATTATACACTTTAAAATAGTTTTCATAAAAATCCTATTTTTAAAACCAAAAATAAACTTATACTAAAATAGAATATAAGGATGATTAAAGTGTAATTAAGTGGATAAAATAGAACTAAAAAATAATTATTTTACTTTAAATTATATTTAAAACCTAATTTTGCTTTAAAATTACTTAATTTATTGAAAATAAAAACAAATTTACAAAAATTGGTATTTTTCACTATTCACTGAAAAATCAATATTTTCTGAAAAATCCAAAATTTTCACCCTAAGTTAAATTTAAAATTTTTATTTAAAAAATTAAGTTAATTTTATTAAATAAATTTTCTAAAATCTTTATAAATTAATTAAAATATTTCTTCATAAAATCAATAAAAATCATTTTTGAAGAAAACATATTTTTAAAGAATGAAATTACTTTAATAAAAATTGATTGATTATTTACAGAATAATTATTAATAAATTTATATTGAGTAGGAAATTTATATATATATATATATTATAAATTATTTAATATTATCCATACCCTCAAATTTAAAGGCTATAATATAATGGTCATATATCTCACGAGTCATTTAAGCTGGGTTTTGTGTGTCATATATGTTATCGAATAAAATGTTCCTCGTCTAAAATATCAGAGTGTTACATAATCCCCGGTTTAATAAATTTCATCCTTATAATTTTAAATTTATATCATTAATCAAAGGTTTTATATTTGAAAATACCTTTCTTGAAATCCCACATCATAAAAAGGGTTAATAAAACATCCTCTAGATAAGAGAGAAAGGAAAGTATGAAAGTCATCTATAATAACACACAACTAAGTTTCCAAAAAGGATAACATTAGTGGGAAGTGAATATTTGGACATGGAAGAAAATTTTAATTCCCAAATAATGATGTATAATGATATAGATCATTGATCATAATAAATTTAATGATCAGTATAAAGTTATCATCTACAAAACCATAAACCAAAGAGGTGTGAAAAAGACCTCAATTTCATCAGAAATGATGGTAATGGAAAATATTTTATTTCAAGATCCTTTTTCTAGATTTGATTAATTTTCTGCCATCTACTCAAATAACATAAATAAAATATTCTCACTTAACAAGTTTAATTTTATCCTTTAATCAATTTCCACCACAATATCATCTTTTACTTCAAATGAAGCGTATTAAAGATGATTTTTTTATTACTAAAATACTGAAATCAACTTATAATGGATCACATAATCCCTAAAAAGATAATAATATATTCCTACTATATTTAAACATTAATCACAACCAAAAAATTTATCATATGGTATGATTTTTTCCAAAATGAATAAACAGTCATATGATGAAATAATACATTAATATCCCAAATTCAATAGTAATACCCAAAGTTCAAAACTAAATAATTCTATAAATGGATAAACCTATATCCCAAATAACCTCAGTAACCTCAAAATTAAAGAGTTTTTTAACCTTAAATTTTATAACATACCTTTCATCTTACAAGACCAAAACTTTATTGATATTCTTCTGAAATAACAACAATCACCAATTCTCTTTTTGATCCAATGGTTATATATACAATAAAACATATGTTTTGAAAATAAACTTAATCATTATATTTAAAACCATTCAAGTAAAAAAATTATTTCATACTAAATAGAACATCACATAGGCTAGTGGTAGTTATTGGTCCCTTGTTTCCCTTTAGATGTGGGTTCAAGACTCATGGCCTTTCCATATGTGATGGGTTGTATCATGGCCTTCAAGTTGTCCTTTTTCTTAAATTATATCCTTGTAATGTTCCCATAAATATGATGAACATCCTTAAAAAAACTTAATCATCAAATATTATATAAAACCTAAATTTTATCAATTCCTTTAAACTTTCAAAAATAGAATTCCTCCTCAAATAATTTTTCATATACCCCAACACAATAAAACACCTCCCAAAATTTCATTAATCACCTAAAAATTTTATTACTTAAAACCCAAAAAAGGGTGTATAAGACTTTGAACTTATGATTAACCTTAAACTTGTAAACACATGATGGAATCCATAACTCTTATGATAACCTCACATGAAAACATCCTAATATAAAAAGTAATCTAAACTCTCCTCTGATACCAACTATAGGATCCCTAAACTCGCACTCTCATATTCAGTGCTAAAATCATAAACTTTACATTTCTGGATTTGATATAAATAAATGTGACCCAATTTTGTTATATAAACCTTATAACATAAAAATTAAATATTTGATAACTTATATACTCAAAGACATTTTAGGTATATAGTTTTATATAATTAGGGGAAACTCTTATATAAATAACACTCATAACTTCAATGGATTATTTTTTCCACTATACCCAGATATTCATATTCCATTTCAAGTCATCATCATAATCCATATGAAACCCTTCTATAAATAATTCATTTAACATCATTCTTGATAACCTGGGGAAAATAAAATATAATAAGGTTGAGATAAAATTATTATTAAGGTTAAACATAAGAATTAATAATTTAATTTCATAATAAATCATAAGAAGAGGATAGGGGTATAATGACATAATACAATTACATAAGCATGACATAAGAGAACTCATACCCATCAAACCTATATCAATAAACATATGGCATGGAATAAAGCCTTAAAAAGGAAATATTCATGAGAATCAATAGTAATAAGCCACGTGATTATAATCATGATCAAAGGAAACATTTAAAACTCATAGCTAGCATAAAGAAAACATATTGGTACTTTGAGACATCATCATAATAAAACCCTTACAAAACCCTTATAATTGGAATAATCATACATCCAAATTCCAATATTATTATTCATAGAACATAACCATTACCTAATGCAATGGAGATCTATAATGAGGATCAATCCTTTGTATAAGCCATATCGGGCTCACCTATGAGCTATAATGGGCCATACCCCTTAATATAAGTTATATCAAGCTCACTTATGAGCGATAATGGGGATAAAGCTATGTATCTTGAGCTATAATTGTGCTAGACCCATCATATAAGTTGTATCGAGCACACCTATGAGCTATAATGGGGCTCAACCCTTCATAAATAAAAAAAGAACAATAACATAAATAAAACTATTAGAAACAATAATTATTCCTTTCATAACTTCACTGAACGATGGAAAAGAAATGGGTTATATGAAAATATCTTTAAAAAATCATTAACCATACATAGAAATAATAAGTATTCATTTATTTCCACATATCTCAGTTTAGAATAAGTAATATCAAGGGTTATTTATTTTGATGAATGGAAATACCATTAAAAGATAATTAATAACATTATTTGGTAAAATAACCTTTTCAATTTGAGTAATGTAAAATGATTTAATCTTCAATGTAAAATTATTTTGAAAGATCACTTGTAACATTTCTTGAGGAAAATATCCTTTCCATTTAGAAAAACACTTATTTAAAATCTAAAACTTTCTCAAAAATTAATGAATTCATTTTATTTGAAAATAAATTTTAAATATTACAAAGGAATATTTAAAATATTGAGTGCTCGATATGGAATAAAATTTTATTCATATTGAGTATGTTAAAAACAAATATTCATTTCTCATTTTTGTTAAAAGTAAAAAAATTCCTCATTTGGAAAAAACATGAAGATTCCTTTAAAAACATTTTGTAAAAAATAAATTATGGGTAAAAATAACTTTAAAAAATCATAGTAATACATTTTTTAAAAAAAATTATAAAACATAGATTTGGAAGAAAAATGATTTTTTACTGAAGAGAGAAATGAAGTTAAGTTTTCTTAAAAACATTTTCTTAAATAATTTTATATACTAAAGAGAGGTAAATGGAACTATTACTTGAAAACTTCATGAATAACCAAAGGGGAATAAAATTAAAGGGATTTATTATAAATTTATAAAATAATTTCCTTCAATGTAAATTCAATCATAAAAAATTCTAACAAAAAAGGATATTGCAAGATAAAGCCTTTGTCACATTGGTAACTTTTCAATCGTAAACCCCATGAAAGAATAACATAAAATGAAACATTAAATATCAAGAACATAAGTATATTCATGATATTAAAAAAATGGGTAGAATATAAACCATATAAAATAAATTAGGTTTATAACATTGTAATATGACTCAATGAATGGAAATTGATATGAAGTCCCTTGCCTCAAGTCCAGACTTTCCATGTACATCCTTTAACTCCTTCGCTTAAAACATCACCCTTTGTATATCTTATTAAGGACCATAGGGTTGGAATTTTTGGATGATCAGTATTTTTATAACATGGTTAAGGATATTGGGGAGGGATTTTTTAGGGTTTGGTAGATTCAAATTTATTATTATTTGTGAAGAAGTGAGGGGAGGAGATGGCCTTTTATAATGGAGGACTGGCATTTTTTGTAAATATGAAAAACTATTCAATAATGGAAATTAACTCTTATTCCAAGTGACTAAAAATTGAAAATTAAAGGATTGGAGAGATTATATGATTTTTTCACACCTCCACTAAAAAAATAATTGCTTTAAACATGTTTTTACTTAACTTATTTGTTTCTATACTTTTACCATTTTAGTTATCACTACAGTAACTAGCATTTTTATCTAGGAAATTTATCATTTAAGAATAGAAATAAGTTTATCCTCAATATATAATCTGTTACCATTGGTTCTAAATATGAAATCCAATTTACAAAATTAAAAAATGATGTGTGTGGAAATTTAATTTTAACACAAGCACATGAAACGTGCAAAACTCTGTTTTACCCTTTAACATGGTAACAAAGTTTTTTTACTATTTAGCGGTCAATATAATTATTATTAAATGACTATTAGTCCATGAATGGTCCATTATTGATATTTTTAAACATATACCAATAAATATTCAGAGTATATACTTTTTATGAATTTTAAATCATTTAATAAAATATTATTTATTATAAAATAACATTAATATCAATTTTTCCATTATTCATTTAATTTGACTTTAAAAGGCACCAAGACAAAGGTGGAATTAAAATATATTATTTTAAAACCTTTATATCATGTTATATTTATCTAAAAATTAATTTAATACAACAATTCATTCAATTTATATTAATCTTAATATTTTTAGCATCATTTATTTTATTTTTCTATTAATTAAATAATTATTGTGTTGGCATTGCATAAGCATTTAAAGTAATTATATAATTACTAAAAATTTAAAAAATAACCACATGAAATTAATTTCACTATTTTAAAAAATACCATCAATATTCATTCGCATCTTTCTTTTTACCTACGTAAACACATAATTGAAATTTCAAAGTAAGAGGATGACATTTTATCTTTTTCTGTACTTAAATTATTATATTGGTAACTTTAATGGAAAAGTATACCAAAATAACATAACAATAAAGCTTAAGGTAATAATAGTAAAAATATGTTCATCCAAAAGGAATTGTACAAGTTCTTAGGCCAATTTATCCCTTATATTTTTATTTTAATCTCCCATTAAAGCTGTTTTAACCCTTAACCATAGTAAAATATTCTTACTGTTTTCACTTTTCATTATGAAAAAAAATTAAGTTGAACTTATAATATAATATAAAATATTATTATTTAAAAATATTTAATCCATTTTACCAAATTAAATTCACATAATTTTTCGAATTCAATTTAAAATAAAACCCACAGATGAAATGAAAGAAGTAGTTTTCTAATAAGTGTATTTTTCAAGAAAAAGATGATTTTATATTAACTATATCAATAGTGATAATCATTATATTAATTTAAATTTAAATTTATATATATATAATATATAAATTTAATTTAAATAATTCTTAATTAGGTATTATTTTATTTAATTAAAATAGATAAACATTAGGCACTTTAAAGCAGTTTTTAGAAAAAATCATGTTTTTAAACCCAAAAATAAACTTATACTAAAATCAAATATAAAGACGATTAAATTTTAATTAATTAGATTAAATATAACTAAATAATAATTTTTTTACTTGAAATCATATTCATAACATAATGTGAATTTTAAATTACTTAATTTATTGAAAAGAAAAGATATATTTACAAAAATTAGTATTTTTCACAATGCACTGAAAAAACAATATTTTATAAAAAAATCCCAAATTTTCACCCTCAGTTAATTTTGATATTTTGATTTCAAAAATGAAGTTAATTTTCTCAAATATATTTTTTAAAATCTCTATAAATTAATTATAATAATTTCATACAAAAATCAATAAAAATATTTTTGAAGAAAACTTATTTTTGTAGAATAAAATTTCTTCACTAAAAATTGATTGATTATTTACTAAGAATTTATTAATAAATTTACATTGAGAAAAAAAATTATTTATATATATATATATATTATAAATTATTTAATAATTTTCATACCCCCCCCCCTCAATTTAATGACTTAGTTATAATGGTTATATAACTCGCGGATCATTTAAGCTAGGTGTTGTCTGTCATATACGCTATCAAATATAATGTTCTTATTTTAAAATATCAGGGTGTTTCCCTTTACCTAATAGAGTTATCATATAAACATAGTTTCTAATCTATAATTCAAATGTAACATTTTGAAAATCTATATGGGAAGAGGTTTTAAACTCCAACATGCTAGGATGAAGTTGGAGAGAGGAAGCTAATATGACCTGATCATGTCCAAGATATGATAGAAAAGGTTCAAACCATTCAACTCTATATGAAATCCATAAAAATTCTGCAGTAAATCTATGTGGAAAATCATCGATGAGACCTAGAGTTTGAGATCGAAGATAATGGTGTTCCTTTATATATCGCCATGGAATAAATTCATGAGGTTTGGGATAAAGGGAAAGATTAGTCCTAGATACATCAACCCATTTGATATTATTGATTGCATCTAACCTCTACCATATCGACTTTCACTCCCACATAACCTATCTCAAGAACATGACGTGTTCCACATGTATCTATTAAGGAAGTACAAACCATACCCCTCATGTGTACTAAATCCATAGGTGGTACCATTAGAGAATGATATTTCTTATGAGTAGTAGTCGATAAAGATCTTAGATCATAAAGACAAAGTTCTATGAAACAATACAACTCATCTGGTAAAAGTACTATGGTATAACCACAAGTTTAGGGAGGAAAATTCGAACAAGAAGAATTGATGTGATAGAAGTTTCCACATATATTTTAGGGTATGAAATGAAATTTTGAGGGTGAAATTTTTGAAGTGGGGAGAATGTAACAACTAATAAATTTATAAATGAAATTTACTTATGAATAAATATATCCCTTATTAAGTATTGTAATTATATAAAACTTAGGCAGTATATTTTATTATTATTTTGTAACATTATAAAATATATCTATAATATGACTTTTTTGGCCTAAATATTGTTAAGAAACGTGACCATATGTAATATAGTCATTATACAGTGGTTATTAATATTAGTATATATTAAGGGATATCATAAAATCTAATTGATGTTGAAGGAAGAAGTGATGGACTTAGCCAGTAGGATTGTACCTTATGATGCTCATTTATCAGAACTTTCATGGGAGATCAAATCACTGGGCTTCACCCTTGGCCAATTCAAATCTGTGATTCAATAACTAAAAATCGAGCGGAATCATTTATGGGAGAAGTTCAAGGTTGTAGAGATCGCCACCCAAACTATGTTCTTCGAACCACCATAAGAAAGTACTATCATTGTACACCTTACCCTTAGGGCATAGAGTGGAGTAATATAGGGATGTGTGTCTAGATCCTAGTAATATAAATATAAAAAAATAGAAATAATATATTGGTTATATTGATCCATTTCTTATTATTATTATATAAACACTTGATTATATAATGAATTTTATAAAAATTAGATTTTGATACAAGGAAACCAAAATTGTATTTTTTGAAAATTATATATAATTTAAATTAAAAAACTCATTTTTGATAAATTTAATAACATTAAATCAAATTTATATTCATTAAATAGTTTTATAAAACATTATTTATTTAAATATGAATGGTAATATAATTTAATGAATTCCCATGTAATTTTTATAAGGGGTGGAATGTTGTTAGTGATGTAAAAACTAATATTTTTTCAATAAATAAGTGTTTTTATTTAAAATAGGATATTATAAAATTTATAAAATTAATTTTATAAAATAAATGAAATTTTTGAAATCGTTATATCAAAATTATCCAATGGTGAACTTTTCATAATTCTCTACAATATTATAATTTTTGGAAAAAAAATTAAATACAGTATAAATATATGTTAGGTATTATGACATCATAATAGCCTAAAAGGTGATGTAATAAATATCATAGATTAATTATCAAATAAAAATGGGTTTTAAAATAATATAGTGTGTTTATAAATTGATAATATTACTTTTACAAACCTATCATGAATCTTTTAAAACCTATAATATATTTTAAGATTTTAAAAAAACACTTTATGAACATGAATCACCTCTACATCATGAATGGTGTTATTTTAATGATTTTAATTATTAAAATAATAAAATATTAAAAAATCCTCCTAGGAAAATATCATGGGAAAACCCATTGGAATACCAATGGTTTTGTATTTTTTTATTAACTAGGTTTCCATAGCCTAAGTTTGGAAATTAATAAACAATTCCATATCTTTTTTTATAAATACCTACACATTCTCACATTACTATTCACTCCAAAACCTTAAATTGTGAATTTCATCTCATTTTATCTCTCAAGATCCCCCACAAAGATTTTCTATGGTTCCAAGGAGCTCCTATAAATCTTTAAGAAACAGCATCTCAAGGTAAGGGTTCTCTCTCTCTCTCTTCTTTTCCATTGAAGAAATTCCTTTATTATAAGCCTTTAGATTCTCAATTTATTATGTTTTATTTTATTTATGAAAATTCCTTTACTATACATATATTTTCTAAATAATGATATATTACCTTTCTCTCTCATTTTTCCCTTCCATGAACTTTCATGTAAACTCATTATGTTGCTGAGATTATCCCATGATTTTCTATGTTGTGCCTTGGTGTTGTGAATACAAAACCCTATTTTCATTCAAGGTTATTCACCTAGAAATAACTATAATTAATTTATTGGTTACTTCTATGCATGAAATCCACATTCCTTAATCGTGGTATTGAAATGATTAAATATGTTCTTATGTTATATGATCGATATGGCACACATAAAGTTAGACATGTGAAGGGTGTGCCTTGATAACACTCCAATGCATTGCTTAATGTTTTCATATCATGAGATATAATGTATGATACATTTATAGTTAACCTTAGTGTATTATTATATTATTTCTTGGAAGTTATCCTTTACTTACGCTTATAATGTCATGTTTTATGTTGTTTCCACATTCTTATGATACTGTGATTATATGATGTCATTTTATCATACCATGCTTCCATGTGAGTATGTATAATTCTTAATTATTTATGTTATAATGATATGCCACTTTAATTCCTGATGTCAAGTACTGCATCTTTGAAAGGTCTCCAACTGGTTTTGATCATGAATCCATATATGCCTAATGCATCTCATATCCATAAAGACTCATGGACATACTTTCTAAAGGTAGGTGTTCACTGGTAACTTGGCTAATGACACTTAATAACTCACATTGTTCAAGAGGATGAGAAGTCAGACTCATCACACCCTTTTGGGGGGAACTATTTCCTATTCTAGGACTCTCTTATAGATTTGAGATATGTTCATGAATCCTTTTTTAATTACCAATTATGTATACCCAAATCACCCTGAATTAATGATCTATTATGGATAAACATGGGTTTAGAATCATTTTTATGAATCTGAGGTTCTCCATTGATAGGGATATTTGTATGTATTAGGTTTTTTCCATAAACAATACCCTTTTAGGGATGGATTTGAGATTCTTTGGTCTTTCATTAGAATGATTCTAGTTTTAATCCATGTGGTGAGGTGCTCTAAAGGTTTCTTTCATCCAAGGAGATGGAAGTTGTTTTTATGTCGGTATTGAACTCATTATATTGTATTCCAATGTATCCTTATGATTGGAATTAGAATCCATGTATTTAAGTTCCACTTAACTGGACACATCACCTTTAAACATGTGATGAGGACCGAAGAATAAAGCTTAATGTCATGTGGAAAGGACATATAGGTTAAAGGTTCCTAGTCAAATTTTGGTGTGGGACTTACGTCGAGGTGGCTCAAGGGTCCCGGAAAAGATGTGGTCTCCCCGGATGATAGGTCCCTACAAGGAATGTGCCTTGGAGAACATTAGGGTGGATTCGGGTGCTGGGTTTTGACCTCAGTGAGACTTACTATATATCCCAATTAGGTGGGAATAAAATCCAATGTAGTTTAGTAATTTTGGGGCTTACACCTAAGGAGGAGGCCCATGTGAAGGGATATTATTAGATTGGGGATTACCCTCAGAGGGATTCCCATGATTTGATGCTTCATTAGGAATATATCCCTTTTAATATTGAGGTATGAGTCTGAAGATTATAACTTATAGGAGGCCCAATTTAGTAGATATGGTTGGGGCTTACACATAAGGTATTCCCATGTGGTTGGGGTTTATGCATGGAATCTATTAATTTAAATAGAGGTTGGGGATTACATCTATGGAGAAGGCCCATAGAGCATGTGATTGGGGCTTACACATGGAAGCGGACCATTTTAAGGTTTTGGGATCATGTGTATTTCGTGATCTCCACTATCCTCTAATCCTACGTGAGTCATCCTCAATGTGATAAACAAGTTGAATCAGTGGATCTAAAGATCACATGATCCACTCTGTCTGCTGGTGGATGAGGTTTTGAAGCCTAAAGGGAGAGAGATATGGCCTTGAGTGTTCCCATATCCTATTTTATTTTCATATCTAGGATATTCACATCTGGTGATCCATCCAACTACGACCCCAAATGAGGTGAAGAGGAGTAATAGTGGTGCCTCCCGTAAGAAAGACTAGGAGATTACTCCAGGAGGGATTCACTAAAATTGGTTCTAGGGGGGAGGATCTCATTCATTATTGTATGGAAAGGAAAGTGTGATCCTCAATCTACCCACCTGTAACTATGAGGTTAACATGAGAAACTTCAAGGTTATAACCCTCGTTACCACGAGAATGTAAACCCAAAGACAATATGAGGGTCCACCTTATTGTGGAGGTTACACACCTGACTCATCTTAACATAAGTATATAGACTCGAGAGGACACGTTGATGTGTCTAATGGTATTATAATACATTTTAGGAAGATTTGGAAGATTACTTGGTATGATACAATTTTTCTACTTCATAGAGGGACAATATGGGGGCTAATGATACAATGGAAGGGAGTGATGGGATCTGGAGCACAGAATATCCTAAAAGGCCCCACTCTGTATAGCACGTTCTTATATGGGATGGGGTTACCTCTGTGTATCATGTTGTTACGAGGTTGTGGGTATCTTCCACATTTCATTGTCCTACATGGATCTGGGTACCATCTTCGTAGCATTGTTCAATGCATACCTAGGTTCGGACCACATAGCATTTTGCTATGCGGGACCATATTCCTCCTGCATCACACTTTTCCCCACAGGGTAGGGTTTCACCCATATAGTATTTTTCTATTCAGGGTACCAGTTCCCAAAGGGGTCATCATTTTATTCCCCATGAGATAGTTCCCGCAAAGGGTTTAATTGTTTGGTTGTCTGGATGTTTTTTATTTCAACCCTAACACAATGTGGGGGGGTGGGGGTTTAGTAGTCGGGAATAAACAACTCTGTGCTTTGGATCTTGTTTGGGATTTCCTCCTATGATCATTGCTTCTTTGTTCCTTTGGGTCCTCCTCCATTGGAATCCTATGAGGATGCCCCAGCCTGAAAACAAATTCATTCATGGGGGAAATTGTTCATAGGGGTGGAAATCACCACCTGGACCCACAAAATACTTTGATTCATCTGCAGGTATCAGTGGAACCACCTCATTCCTTGAATGATTTCTTTCACAAGGATGGTCATTTATGGGGGGGTGGGGATCACCTCTCAGCCCCACAAATTAATTTATTTAATCTATGGGTGTCGGTGATACCACTTTGTCCTACAAACTATATTTTTCATGGGGTTCTTCATGAAGCGGTGTAATGCCATGTGAAGCGATGGTCCACGAAGAAATTTTTACTTCACATGATCAATCCATCCTTCACATTTTTGTCCCTTTTGAAAAAAATTATTCAATATTCTTATGGGTTTATTTCTACCATTTTCAATGTTTTATGGATTTCTCTTCTTCCTGTATATGGAATTTTTAAGACCCGTGAGAATGGGTTCTAATTGGGATGAAGAGGAGGTTGATCCAATGTAGGAAACAACCCTATTTTGAACTAGTCTGTGGTATGAAAGTGGGCCTGTGATAGGGTTCATAACTATAAATAGGGGACTGGATCATTTTTCCTTTATCGATCTCTTGGGGAATGAAGCACTCCACAGACACTCTAATTACCTCTGCTCTCGCATAGCATTTCCTTTATAGACACCCTTTCTTCAAACTTATCTTTATCACTCGTTAATGATAATGTTTAATCTCTCACATATAGACTATATGCTTCACAGATGTAATTTCTCATGGGAAAATTCCTCACAGGCTGAGCACCTTGCAGTTCGATGCTTTGATGGCTAATTCTTCATTAACCAATGCTTTGTAAGATAACACCTTGTGAACGGGTGCTTCTTGAACTGTTGGTTTGCAGTCTTGTTCTTTATGAACTGATAGTTTATGGTGATTTATACTTTGATAATTTTAGGAAAAATAATTCCTTTACTTCTATATTTTTTATGCATACAATAGGATGGACCCTTCACTAGATGCTTCTACTGCTTTTGTTACTGCTCCTGCTACTACGGCTCCGGTTTCTACTCTCTCGAATGTTGATGAAAAGAGGAATGTTATGATCAATTTTTTCAAAAATAATCCTAAAATAATCATTAAATAATATCTTCAACTCCTGGTAGGAATTCTTAGCATCGGTGAAAGAAGTTATCTAGTCTTGGACAGGCTGCCCCTTTATGTATTTGGGCTACAGTCCAATGTTATTATTTTGGCACTGTGCACAACAAATCATCATGTGGCCTGGATAATTAAAAATAGAAATATTCCATGATCCGACATCTCAATGAGGGGGTAATTCATTTGAGAAATCCATGTTTTTAGCTCTCTTTTGAACTATACTCCTCAGTCAATGGAGGAACTCGTGTGGGTGCCTGATGAGAAAATCAAATGCTATCACAACATCACACGGAAAGCCAAAAAAGGCAAGTGACTAGGGTGATCATAGAAATGGGACCTTCACCCTGAGGGCTCATTCATATTGGACTTGGGTGGCCTTTTGGGTTCACTAAACTTGTGAGTAATTTAAGATAGATCTGAAAGACATGGGTATTTATGAGGTGGTCTGGGTATCATAGACATACTCCCAAGAAAACCAAAAACTTATCTCGAAACTACATAGAAGGTAGAACCTGAATACCAACACTTTCCACTTGGTTCGTGGGGAGATTGGGATCAGTCTTTGTGATTTCCATTTTATTTTGGTGGTGTCCATAATGTGTGACATGTATGATGATTTTCTGCTACCCCCTTCAGCTTAGGATGACATGGAGAGGACCCCCCCCCCTCTTTCTAAGACATTAATTGACAAGGAAAAGAACCTTTTGAAGAGTGACCCTCATCTGAAGTAGGATGTCCCATTTTTGGATTGGATCAATGTATTTTCCATGTTAAATATACATGACCCTTGCACAATAAGGCCAAGAACTTTCCCAACCCTTGAGACTCAAAGGCGCATGGGTGCCTATTGTCCCACACTTGAGGATGGTAAGTTTCACGAGTGGGGATATAAAATAATACCTAGCATTGACTGGTTGTTTCATCTAGTGGCCTTTATTTCCATGATTCTCAGTGTCTAGTTACCACCAATTCATGATTCTAGTACCAGGGTCAAAGTCATGACCTTTATAATGTCAGCCCAATTGGCCACTAGAAAGTGTATCAACCTTATTATCCCAGTGCTGGTGAAGATTTTTCATTTTTTGGTATGGATTAGTGATGGTATGACACCGTGACAATTGACGGGCCCCTCCAAATTATCAATGGCTGGGTAGGAGCCCATATGGGTGGATACAGATATATCAACCCTCAACAGATATCAGAATCTATCATCTAACCACATCTTCAAAGCATAAGCAGGGTAGACCCATCTAACAGTAGTGAAAAGGAAGTGATGGATGGGATCAATTATTAGGATAGTTTCACCTATCCTCTGTACTCTTCTACTACTAATAATTTGGTAAATGATTCCTCTAGGGATCATTCCAAATGGGGGTATCTTATCTCTTTGAGGTAAAGCACCTTGGTTTCTATGATTAATGGGGAACTTATATGTGAAGGGTGCACACCCTAAATATTTTCACTTCATTTCAAATGTGTCCAAATGAGATTCCCTCCAACCATCAATAGTGCACACTAGGTGAAACACTTAATGATATCTCGGCAACTCTGGATGATGTTCACTCAAAAGGACACCCAATTTTGGATTGGGCTTCTCCCTTCCATGGGTTTCAAGCCTGCACTTACTAGATCCTAATTTGAATTCTAGAACTGATCATAACCTGAATATCAAATAGAAAAACAAGTTCCTATTGTTGAATCCCAAAAAGTGCCTAAGTTCTAAGGGAAACAAAAAAAAATAGATGGGAATTTTAGGCCCAAGAAGCATCAAATAAAGTCTTTGGTTTTTAATCCCCCGCAAAAGATGTCAAAGTCCTAGGGTTAAACCTCACATGCGGTTGGTGTTGCTTCTCAAGGTAAAGTATCCATCCCTCCCAATGTCACTTTCCTATCAACCTAAAGACAATGGGATTCTTTGAGGAGTGCCAATTTGTCTTTCACTCTGTGGAACTTTCTACAAGAGAAGAAAGTTTCATTGACTGGGTATGTCTATGTGTCGGTACCCACCACTATCTCTTATGATGACAACCCTGAGAGTTTGGACACATATCTTTGAGAGCATGATGACCCAGTCTATTCCCAGTAGAACCGACATAGATATTATTGGAGGGTGCTTTACATGGTGAGGTCTGAGGTTAATGAGGATAACAAGGATGATAGTCATGCATTAGGGAGTGCCAATAAATTCTACCCCTACTGTAACTAGGATTGAAGAAACTCTTCATTCTCATCCAAGTTATCGCAATTGCTCTACTCCAGAGGGTTTCAGGGTGGTTGAGGCACCCATAAAGAAAGTTTAGTGGTGGGAGCCTACCCCACTTCCCAGGACAAATATCCCAGCATTATCAATTCCTATTACTATGGACTTCCTATAGTCTTGGAGGGCATGGTATACCTTAAGAGAAAGAACATATTATGAAGATATCTATGAGTTGCTTCAAGACGAACCCCTTTATATTGCGGTATTTGGATTGATCATTGATCCCACATGGATAACTGCCTAAGAATATCCTCATGAGATGGAAATATATCTAGAAGAAATGGATACCTGCATCCACTCCTACAAGGGAATACCCTACTAGTTCGACTGAGTAGAAAACATGGTGGTGATCATAATGAGTAAAGATGATACTAATGAAGAGGTAATTTGTACCAACTCCTTTTCATATAATCATCATGAACTTAAACCCCTACTCTTGGTACTTATAGAATCTTGGGGAGATTCGGGAAACTTTTTCTTCCCTAGAGTACACCCCAAGGGGAACCGTAGCTGGGGATAATATCCCTTCAGATGTGGGAGTCACCGAAGAGGGATCCATTGGGGTAATAGAATATATAGAGGTAGTTTTTTCAGATCCTAATAGATTATTTCCACCCCTATACCCATATACTATCCTTTTTAGGGGACCTTTCTCATGGCATACAACAAGGCGTTGGCAGGCATCACAACTGATGATACACCTAAAGTTGGGGATAACATGTGACTATTGAATTTCATTATTTTTTGGAATATTACGTGTCTTCATTCACTAAATAATCTTCTTGCACATGAATTGTTGTAGGTCCTATGAGTAATTAGTTAGCAATCTACCAAGGGCCTATATCCCCTATTTCTTTGAAGATAAATGCAATAAATCTAGCAGTGGTAGCTGAATAGGATAGGGGAACTAGGCTAATTGAGGCCATTAGGGGGATCCTAAGCCCTATGGGGCATCTCTTCATGATCAAACAACTTACTTCCTAGTAGTGGGAGAGCCTTAAAAGGTCAAATTTTCAGTTGAGTGTATTCATCCTACCCCACTGGGGAGTACAGCCATAGAAGAGGGAGAAATTCAGGATTGAGGAGAATCAAAATCAACTATCACCCATAATTACATGATGGTTATTCCTATAAGCATAATTTTAGTGATAGACCTTATAGAGATCACTATCCTAGCTGAGAAAGATCCTACACCACAGGTGTTTCTAGATGAACCTAAATCCAACTTGCAAACTGAGGATGAAACACCCATTCTATCGGGTGATGATGAAACAATGGTGGAAATGGATATCGATGTCCCAGTAAGTAGAAGTGAGTTATACACCCTTCCAAACATTCAATTTTCTTTCAAGGTTTAGTTTTTAACTATTTCAATATTCTGATTCCAAAATTACAGCCACAAGTTTATGTGGTTGTGGATGATGTTCTGATCTTTTCACCAACTAATACTGCAATGGAAGCAGTTATTGCAGGATCAATCCATGTCGAGGTTGCTGAATCAAGACCATATATGGTAGCATTTATCCCTAAATATATTATTTCATCCAAGAGTGATTATAAGGTGGACCAGGTGTCTCTAGATGACATTCATGTTTCCCATCAAAAATATGGAAGGATATTTGGAAGCCGATTTCTCAGACCCCCATTACAAACATACTAGAAAAATTGCCCAAATTATGTAACCTATTTTCATTTATCAGGTATGAGGGTGTTTACTATAATGTCATCCATGACATATTGAAATAGGTGATTGCTTCCTAGAGAAAAATAGCACGCTCCACTCTCATCTTTCAACTACAGAGTCTATGTCCCACCTTTCTGCAGCCAAGAAGATCCTTCTTAATGAAGTTGTTGAGCATGTCGGGATTTCCACAAGGTAATGGGGAAAGGTTGCAGAGTAGAGGACCTCAGCAAAGTGATTTTCCCAAGAGGTGGAGTAGCTTAGTCAGGAACTGGAATAGCTCAAGTGAGAATTGGATCACATCGAAACATCTATTGAAAAAGGGAAATGGTTGGTGGAGGAGGAGGAAAAGGAATGATTGGATGCAGATAAAAGGGTAGAGATACTGCACGTTGATACTAATGTTGAGACCATAACCTTGTTAGAGATCCTCCAATCCATAGAGTACTTGGACTAGTAACTACTTCAACTTTTTAAATCTACTGATCAAGCCCTGTAATCCCAATTTTCTACTCATATAGGGAGGCTTTAATCTGTTGATGTTCCCCCGTTGTCTCCATTTAATACAAAAATGAAAATTTTCTCCCTCTTCAACGTCAATACTTTATCTTTTCCTGAAATTCCAATCAATCATAACTAGTTATGTCTTTAAAGATAACCCCTATTGGATATTAATTGCAATCAAAAACTAGGATAAATAAATTGATATGATCATGTAATGTTCTAGTTTTTTCCTATGATGAGGGAATCATCTAGAGCATTTTTGACTATTTCTAGGGTTACATGGAAAACCCTATGAACTTTGTTTCCTTTTTTTGTTACATCCCTAATTTTTACCTAAGACAACTATGGTGAAGGCTTATCAAGCACGACTTGACTTTTTCTTAGGCCACTCTTTGTAGGCTTTCAACCTAACAAGTTTTGTGATTATTTTTTTTATTACTCTATTGTTTCCTAAACCATGAATAGCATGGGTCTAGAGAGCTAGTACTTCACTTTTACCCAGAGTTACCTATACAGTTTTTCCACCTTGCGAGTTATGTGTCACTTTTCATAGGCAGTTTAGAGTCTTTAAAACAAGAATAATGAAACTAATGTTTTAGGTTTAATAGCTTTGACCATGAATTATGGTGTGAGGACACCATAAGGGATTACTGGCTGAGAAATCCCCAATATTTTTCATACATGAATGTGGGGTTTTTCATGACCATGATTTTTTTATTTTTGAATCCAATAAATGATATGGGATAAAAATGTTGTCAGGTAATATGGGCATAGGAAAATACTCTCCTAGGGATGAATTTTCCTTCAGTTGATAGACCTTTTTTGTGGGAAAATTATGCAAAGACAATGGGGGCATATTGTGCATGGTCAAACAAAGGTATCCCCAAGACACTGACCCACCACTTCTGATGGCTAAGAAATTTTTGAAAATTAGGATTCTTTAAGACCACAGTGGGTGGATTTTCAAGGTAATGATGTCTAAAAAATGACAAGGGTGTCTGTATCTACATTATCCATGAATGAGAAATCACACCTACATGAATTTTTGTGGTGTAAAGGAGGGATGGAGCATAGTGAAATTCAATATTTTGCAACTAGAACTCGACCATATAGTTTAACATTTTACAATAAGGATATTCAAGGGATACAGTTTAAGGTTGTTTATATTTGATTAAGGGGTAAAGGATTCTCCATTGTCATGATAATTTGTTCATGAATGTTCCATCATCCTCATGCATGAAGTGGAATGGGTGTAAGCTCTAATTTAGGGGTTTCTGAATCCTAGAGGTGATATGAGATGACAATGTTATCGGGGCATACAAAGATTGGAAAATACTCTTATGGGGATGAATGTTCCTTTGGTTGATAGGCCTTTTGTGGGATACTTGTGTAGAATCAACCGAGGCATATTTTTCATAGTCAAACAAAGGTGTCCTCTGGACACTGACCCTCTATTTTCAATGGTCAGGGAGGTTTATGGGGATTCAGACCTTTTCATACATAGAGTTTTTTTGTAAAAGGAGAGTTCTTGGACATGAAATGGGTATTTCATATTGAAATTCCCTAGGAATGGGTAGGAATGTTTTCCTTATGCAGGTATGACCTATATATTGGAAGGATTTTTTCCCTTTTTTTATATAGCTGGGTTCAAGACGTGTGGTTCAAACATCACTACATATCCCGTTAGAATGATAATAAAGTTATAAGTAGTTATGGGAAGGTTTATCCATGTAGGTATGAACCATACATAAAAACATGGGAGACATTTTTATGTCATTTTTAGGCCTATCATTGAGGTATTGGGTGTCACTATATATCCCGTTATAAGAGGAATAAATCCAGATGTAGTTCTTATCAATCATGCAGTTTAGTGTCATGAAACTAGGACATAATCCATGTAGTTTAATTTCATGAAGTGAGGATGTGGGTAACTTGAAAATAAAAATGGGATATGATATCTTAAATCCAATCTAGATATTCAGGTGTCATGATGTTTCTTATAACTATGTGAATAGAGAAAAAAGAAGTCCCTAAATTCTAACACTGAATAAGAGGGATGTTAACCATGTAGTTTAGTGCCATGTGGTAAGGATAACATGGGGTCATTCAATTTTAATTCATTTGGATAATACTATATTTCATATAAATGATGGGAAATAGGAGGCTCATTAGGGTGGGATATTCCGACATGCCTCAGATGTGAGGGGGAAAGAAAGTGTAAATCATGATTCTTGTGATTCTCAGATCAGAAGAAATGATATGGGTCAAAAATTCCATTGGGGATTACTTAGATGTAAGAGGCATATCCTAGGGATGAATTTTTCTTTCGTTAATAGGCCTTTTTTGTGACTTATGCATATTCAAATGGGTTATATTGTGCATAATCAAACAAAGGTGTCCTCAAGACACTGACTCACCATTTATGATGGCCAGAGAAAGATTGTGAAGATTTGAAATTTCTCGAGGAAAAAATTATAATGAATGAAATGAATTTGTTCGGACATGTAAGAATCATTCAAACTATGATTATCTTAGAGTTTGAAACTCCCTACATAGATCTAACTCATATATAGGGGGTCATTTTTGTTTCCTTGATAGATCCATTTATAAGGAACCTAAACTTGAGATCTCCTACATATATATTTGTTTGTACATAGGATATGGGTATAGTTTTATTTTTATTTACCCCATTTCTAGGACTAGGACATAGGTATGAGGTGTCATTATGTATCTTTTAGAAATTAGAATCAAGCCACACATAGTTCTTCAGGTACCATGTAGTTTAATGTTGTGAGGTAAGGACTTTCTCAATGCAGTTTAACGTCATGAGGTAAGGACATTATCCATTTAGTTTAACATCTTGTGGTAATTATGTAGTTCTACCAATGTGAATGAAGATAGATGTAATGGATACATGCAGTTTTACGTCATGCGGTAAGAAATTTTTCCTTACAATTTAACATCATGTGGTAAAGACAATTTGTGTGCCTTTAAATATCATGCTTCCAGGACCATGGAAACCCTGATATGGATTTACATGACTTAATAACATGGGGTAATCCCCTTAAAAAACTCCTAAGTCCAAGTGGAGTATTCTTGGTGTGAGAAAAAAGGGGTGGAAAAGGTCTATTCTTCCACACATAGGTGATAAAATGAAGGATATGGGTATTTTGAATTTTTGGTGGCTAGACCAGGGTGTAGAATTCGGGTGTCACTATGTATCTCATTATGGTTAGAATCAAGATACATGTAGTTTTAGGGACCCTATTTAGTTTAATTTCAAGTGGTAAGGACGAAGGTGAATTGACGTGAAAGAGGGGGGATTTTTCAGTTGGACTTGGAATCAAATATCTGAACGTCGCAATATATCCTATGTGGGTAGGAATCAATCCACAAATAGTTCTAAATGTTAACTCTCTGTATAGGTCTGACCCATAAATAGGGAGGATTTTTTCTATATTTTTCAGCTGTTCCTAGGACATAGGGTCCGAACATCACTATATATCCCATAGAATGGGAATCAAGCCACACAAATTTCTTGATTTTCTTCCTACAAAGATCTAACTCATGCATAGAGAGAGGGAACTCTACTTGACATGGTCCTATAGATATTACCTCCTTTATATTCCCCTACATTGATTTAGTTTGTATACATAGAAGGGTAGATTTCATGTATTTCGTAGCTTGGACCAAGATGTAAGGCCTAGGTGTCACTATGTATCCTATAGAATGAGAATCAAGCCATGTTTTGTTCTTGAAGAACCATGAAGTTTTAAAGTATTGTGGTAAGAATGGGGGTCACTTAATGTGAAAGAATTATCATCCCAGTTAGGCCCATTAATAGATATTTTGGAAACACTATGTATCTCATTATGGTGATAATTAAGTTGTATGTAGTTCTTAATGGAAATATCCCTGTGTTGGTCTGGACCATAGGGAGGGAGAGGAATTTTTTGGAGGGGGTGGCTAGACCATGATGTAAAATCCAAGCATCACTACATATGTCATTATAATGAGAATCAATCCATATATATTTCTTTAATATGGTATGTTAGATGACCAATATAAGGGGAAATGTCATCTCGAGTGAGAACATTATAGTGTTATGTTGTTTAACATCATCCAGTTAGGATGATCGTGTCTTGTAGTTATGGGAAAGTTGATTTTGTAGACCAGTGAGTAACATAATCCTGATGTGAAAATAGGCCTTGAGGAAAAAGGCTGGTAATAAAATCATCTTATAAGTAGAGGTAAATTTTCAGTTAGGCCTGACGTGAGAGGTCTAGGCATCACTACATATTCTATGATGGCAGAGATAAATCCACACATATTTCTTTATATAGAGACTTCCTACATAGATCTAACTCTCACACAAGGGTAGGGGTATTTCATCTATCCCCTGTATAGGTTTATCTCATGTATGGTGAATCGTTTATTGAAATGATGATTCCAATGTATTTTAATGTCATGCGATTATGATGATGTAAAAAACCCTTCTAGATGAGCCTGAAGACAAAATGTATGGGTGTCACTGTGTATCTCATAAGGATGGTAATCAATCCACACATAGTTATATGACATAAAATGGTTAAATACCAACACTAGTGGCAGTAATTCTCTCTTGTTAGAGAACTAAGGCATCCCACGATCATTAGAAGGCATCCCATGTTCAGAGCATGGGGTAGGAATCATCTCTTATATGTTTAAGAGGCATCCTAGGCTTATTCAGTATAGGATTGAAATGCACTGAGGATATTAATTCCTAGTTTAAGGTCATAGAGTTTGGACTAATGGGTGATATCTCCAAAAAGGGATATTCATAATGTGGTGGAATAGAAAACCTAATGTGAATGAGGACCAAGGAGGCAGACACACCACATACGCAATCCTAAGGAGTCTTGAATATAGTTTTAGGTCATGTTAGTTGGACATGGGTTTCTAATTTAAGGTCATGTAGTTTAAACCAAGTACATAGTTTTAATGTTATATTCCTAGGACATGGAATCATAGTTTAACATCGTACGGTGGAGAGTATGATGGGTGTGAATTTTAACATCATGTTACTAGGATGATAGAAATTTCACAATTTAACATCATCCAACTAGGATGATATACCATGAAATTTAACATCATGGAATCAGGATGATGTACCATGTGGTTATATTAAATACTTCTTTAGTGACCCTTTATTTTTGGGAGTCGTGGTAAGATGTCAATCCATCAAAATCAGAGAATAATATCTATTGGAATAGGTGTTATGAATGGTTTAAGTCCCTCCCATTTCGTTTCTATCTTCAGAGGTTTTTTTCTGGTATCAACGAAGTCTTGAGGACCAACACCATCTCTACTTCAAGGAAATATTATAGGTGAACCTTTTTGTTAAAGTCTCACACAATCCAGTTTTGGTGGACCTCCATATGATTCAAGGTATGTAATCTTTTCTCATCCAATCACTCCAATTCGCCCATCTATTTCCGATATTTCTTATCTATGGATAACTTATCATATATGGAAATATGGAGCAAGGGAAATTAAACCTCAATGGGAAGGACAGCCTCTATCCCATATATTAATGAGTATGGGGTCTCCTTTGTGGTAGTATGAGTTATAGTCTAGTAATCCCACAAGGAATGTAGGATCTTTTCCATCCATGACTTTTTATCCTTATCTACCATTTTCTAGAGTATATTTTATAGGGTATTGTTGAAGGCCTCTATTTGGTCTATTAGCCACTGTATGGTACCGAGATGATCAGTTAGAATTGATTTCATACTCCTAATACAAATTCAGCAGAAGATAAATTGATTCCATTATCCATTAGTATTGTATTAAGGACACTAAATCTGGTGATGATGTTTTCTTTCATGAATCTAGAAATTTTCCTTGCCTCAACTTCTTTTAGGGTTATAGCTTCATCCCACTTAGAGAATAATTCAGTTATAGTAAGAATATAATTTAACTTCTTACCCGTAGTGGGAGGAAATGGTCCCATGATGCCCATTACCTATATGGAAAATGGCCAAGAGTACTTGGGTATGTGCAGAAACTCTAGGGTTTTGTAGAGACCCGTATCTTAACGTACATGGACATTACATTACATTTTCGGAATACTTAGTACATAACAAAAACACACACACAAGGACCTTAATAGTTTAGTGTCTTTGGAAACTCGGAATATAATCTTCTAATCGTGGTGAAAGATCTTCAAAATCTCCCATAAAGATCTTCCTCTTTTTTTTACCTAAAACCTTTATTTATATCCTGGGGAAAAGAAAACATAAAAGGGTGAGCTCAAATGCTCAGTAAGGGTAAACAAAATAAATATCAATCACATCATATTCATAAGAACATAACATTTTGGAAATCATAACCTGCAAAAGAGAGCATAATTTCATAATCATGGGATAAATCATGGCAGTGAAAAAGTAATCCCAATAATCATAACTTAAAACATGAAACTTTGTGGCATACACACATAATCATAGATAATCATTTCTTGTTAGTCAAGACTAATCGCCAAGACTATCTTAGTGGACAAAGTCCCTTTCTGAATCGAGTAACCCTCGTTTCAGTCCTGTTTCACTGAACCGGTATAACCTACCATTCCAGCCCTGTCTATCTCATGAGATATAAAATCCTTACCCAATGCATTGGAGGGAGATATAGGTCCCACCCATCTTATAATGAATCCTTTCTTATGTGTGCCACATAATCATACATCATCGCATAACACATGTAACAAAAATGGGATTCTTGAAACATCATGACATCATAAATCAATTCATATAAGATAAAGGAATTCATAAACATAATTCCATCACAACATAGTCAAATCAATGTAAAAATATGGATAGAAACAGAACCCTTTATTATCTTAGATGGAAAATAATTTTGATAAAACACTTGAATTGAATTCTTGAGGAAAATATCCTTTCTTCTTCAAAATCAATTTCTTTTCACAAAACATCATGCAATTTTAAAAGAAAGAGATTTTATTGAAAATAGTCATGAAATCTTTTAGAGGAAGCTTCATGAAAATAAGGCTTTATAAAACCGTAAAAATCCGTTCATGCCGTATAAGTTAAAAAAAACATTCTTCGTACTTTTGTCGGAAAAGTCAAAAAGTACCTCGTACGACAAGAGATTCCTTTCATAGATATTACCTAAAAACTCACGGAAGGGTAAAAATGGATTTAAACAATTGTAGGTGGATGGAAATAATATTAAATATTGATGAAACATGGATGTGGATGATAAAATACACCCCAGTAAATACTTACGAATAAACAATCTCGGATAAAAATGAGATTGTGATATTTCCCTTACCTTAGGTCTGATTTGCTTTGTACGTGTCCGAAGCTCCTCTTCTTTGAAGCGCCTCTTTGAGACCTCCTCTTAGGGCACTAAAATTGGTCTTTGAGGAAGACCAGAACCTCTAGGATGTTTCTAGGGAAGTGGAGAAGAGATTTTGTCAGGGGTTGGCCGAGCTTGAGTGCTCAAATTGGTGTGAGGAGGAGGGGGAGGAGGTGTCCTTTTATAAGGGAGGAGAGGGGCACCTTAGGAATATCTCAAAATATTATTTTATATTAAAATCAAAATCGGTTTATAATGGTTCCAAAGGGTCTTATTTCGAAGATAAAGTGGGGATGGGTCGAAATCCTATCAACCAATAGGATTTAGACAAGTTTAGGGTATTATTTTAACCTTATCAATTAGATTTAACTCTAAGTTAAATAATTTAACTTTTACCGTGTCTTTTTGTTTTCTTTCACTATATGGTTAATACACTTACTATAACATGCCAAACGAACCCCAAATTGTATATTATTAATAAATATATCCTTATCTAAGTCATTTGGCCTAACCTTAGATTTTTAGGAATAAAATAACAATTAATAATATAATATTTGATTTAAAAACTATTTTGTGTCAATTTTGACACTATTTGATATATGATTTTTTTGAAAGTCATAACAGAATTATATGTTCGAACCAAGTTGATTAAATCAACACTAATATATCATGGTAACCTAGAAAATTAGTTTAAGTCATAAAAAGTCTCAAATTACATTCATTTGAGCATTTATAACATCAATTATGTTAATATTTCCTTAAAAGGGTAATTACTGCATCATCGTTGTGTCATAAATAAATTAATTTATTTAAAGTCTAAAAATTATAAATAAAATATCATTATGTAGGAAATCTTTTTAGCTTTCTAATGAATATTTATAGTCGAATTTATCTTATGTATAACCCCATATTAAAAATGTTTTAGTTATTAAACTTTGATTTTAACTATTTTATCTATTCATTAAATAATATAATATTAAATGTCATAATCTAATCCAAGTGGACCTAAATAGTCATATTATATTCATAAGGTTGTTTTTGGTCGAATTACACTTATCCAATAGAATTAGTACATGTGTTAGGGTAATAGTAATATCATATTTACCCTTAGTTACCCTATTTACTATTAACCGTGGTAAAAAAAAGTAAAAAGTTACTATTCACCAAAAATTATTTTCATCTCATTGAACCACATTTTACTTACTGACATCAACCGTGTCTCTTGGATTTTTGAAATTCCATTCACAGAAGCGGTAAAATTAAGATTTATGAAGAAATTAATTTTTTTAACTACCACTTAGTAGTTTCACTATTCATCAAAAATTGATGTTTTTCAGAACAATGCCAAAATTTCATCCTAAGCTATATTTCATATTCCGAATTCAAAAATGAAGTCTATTTTACCAAATTCATATCATAGAATTTTCATTAATTAATTTTATAATTAAATCCCGCTGTTAAAACAAATAGCGTGTTTTTAAGAAACAATATCTATCAAAAGATTGACACTTGATTATGTCTGGTTTAAATGTGAAATTACATCCAATGACCAACATTGTATTAAATTGTAAAAATATATTACAAATATACTTTAAAACCACTCAAATTAATAATTTATCACTATTAATTATTTCGATTAAAAAAGTTGTTTTTAATTATAATTTAGTAATTTTCACTATTCATCAGAATATGAAAGTTATCCGAAAAGTACCAAAATTTCACCTTAGGCTAAATTCGATACTCTAAATCCAAAAATGAAGTTCATTTTGAAAAATAATATTTACAGAGTTTTAAAAAGTGGTTATTACTATTCATAACGGCTAGTTTTAATAATATTTTAATAGCATATCGTTGTTTAGTGAAACTCGGTATTGCGTATTACACACGTTATCGAGGAAGGTCGTGATTGCGTGTAATGCAAGGCAAGTCAAGGATGCGTGTTGTGCAAGATCCTTTTGGTGTAGCGTACAACACAAGACTTTAATAAAATTAAAAAGAATATTTTTTTATAAAATCTTGGGCTGTTACATTCTACCCCCCTTAAAATGAATTTCACCCTCGAAATTCATCGGGGTTATAAATGGTTTACTATTCGAAAGTTTCTTTAATAGAAACCCACATCATAAAAAGGAATATCAAAACCAATCTTTAAAAACAAAAGTATGAAATGTAACGGTTACCCAAATAAACTAATCATTGGGTTTCCACATAGGTGAAAATATGGATATGGAAGAGAAATCTAACCATCATGTTCTGATGGAGAGTGGTAGAGAACATGGCTATGGAAAAGCCAGTAATAACAAATCCATAGATTTGTGATGATATAAGGTACCATCTGATTCATCAGGTATAAGATCACTAGGACAACATTTTTGGTTTTCAAGATCATTTCCCTAAAGTTGAAAATTTGAATTAGAATAAATACTTACTTTATTTTGGTACAATCTCACTGTTGTTCGTGCCTTGAACAATTTCCACTTCATCTCTTAAATAAATGAAGTTGAATTTGTTATTAATGAAGTGTTAGCAGATCATGTGATAGAATGACGGGTCATTCCATCTGTCTCAAACAAAAGGTTAGCAAAAATTATATGCATAAGTCGATCTATAGTGAGATTAATCATATATGGTTCCTAAAATGGACTTATACTTCATATATCATACTTCTTAATATAATAAAACTAGTTTCTACTAAACAGGGACTTCCTGTAGGCCAGTGGTAGGCGATAAAGGCCAGTCGCACTTCGGTTGTGGGTTCGATTCCCACAGCCTTGTCCGAAGCGATGGGCTGTCGCCCGTCCTGCAGGTTGTCCTTTTTCCAAAACTATATAACATCCCATAAATAATATCGAAAAAACAAACAATACTAACTTATGTCCAACATAATCCATTCCAATCTTTTAGGCTTATCCATAATACTGCAGTCGACTCTCATAATATAGTGAAAATGATTACCAGAGATTTAACACCATCATCGATCCCCATATATCATAAGATATGTTTTGTTGGTCACATTCCAAACATTCAAAGTCCTTAATCGTGTATTCTCTTGAATACCTTAGTGAAAACATGAATTCAGTTAAAAGTTAACACTTTTCACATACCAAAATCCTCAAAATTCTATATACTCAAACTTAGTCCTTATATCAATCATGAGCTCATGAATATTGTTAAACATTTCATTTTCTCGTTTTCCCTTCATTATGCGCATAATATCTCAATCACATTGAATACCACATTAGACCAATACATAAATATTCCAATATTCCAAGATACAACATTATTTTGGAATCCCATTACATAAACACTTAATCATTCCACCACATCGTTGTCATATTCAACATTGCCAATAGTGATCGCATGTGACTTTCCTTTGTCCTTTTCCTTAAGCGGTTGCTCATGTCGATCATCACTAACCCTTGGATTAGGGCATTTATTAGCATAATGCCCCATTTCCTTGCACTTGAAGCATTGAAGTGTTGGTTGTACGTTCTCTGCAGTGTTTTCTTTATTCACTTCATTAGAATCTCATTTTCCATTACTTCGACACTCAGCTGCTCGATGACCTTCTTTTCCACAATTAAAAAATTTTCTAGTCCCTTTAAGACAATCTCCACCATGCTTCTTTCCACACTTTGTGCATAAGGAAACATTCATCTTCTTTTCACCATTATTCTGAGTTTTCTCCTTGAACTCCATCTTTCGTTTCTTGTCAAACCCATGAGATGGATATGTAACACCAACTTCCATTTCTACCTTGATAGCACAACGCACAATTTCTTCATAGCTACTGAAGTCTCTTATAGCTAATGCCCTTCGAAGACTTGGTTTTAAGCCACTGAAAAATCGATCAACTTTACTTTCAGGTTGGATGATAATACCAGAAGCATACCTTGCAAGTCTTGTAAAATTCGCTTCGTATATACCAACAGATTCATCATCCTTTTGCTTTAGTTCAAAAAACTCCTTCTCCATCTTTGTTCGAAGAATACGAGGGAAGTACTTACTGAAAAACAAGTTCTTGAACTCGTCCCATTCCATGGAATCAATTTCATCTCTTTGCCTCGTATTCTTGATAAGATTCCACCATTGATCAGCTTCACCTTCCAAACGATATACTGCTAAGATGACTTTATCATGTTCAGAACATTGAAGAACTAAAAATATCTTTTCAGTAGTACTAATCCATTGTTCAGCAACTAATGGATCAGTAGACCCACTGAAAGAAGGCGGACGCTGCCTCATGAAGGATTCAACAGAATGTTGCTCCTTCCTTTGCTCGTTTGGAAGTCCTGCATGATTCATAGCTTGAGAAAGTTGTGTGAGAATGGCTACAAGATTTTTCATTCCAGCTCCCATATCGTTTGGTTGTTCAGGGGGACAATCATTGCATTGTCCATTGCATTGATCAACATGGTTCCTTCGGGTTCCAGCCATCGTCTAAAACCCCAAAAGAATAGTGTGAGAGGCAAAAATTATGCTAGGGAAAACAACATAATAAAGGGGTAGTACCCTCAATATCTAACATCTTAGGTTAAATTCTAATATCGTTAGAGCAATTCTAGGACTATAACCTATACGTATACTTAACCTTAGAGACATCCCTAGACATACCTTAGAAATATCTCTAGGGATCTCACTAACGTTTTCGCATCCAAGTTTCCAAAGGTTGACTAAACCTTTCCTCTGATACCAACTGTAGAGACCCGTATCTTGACGTACATGGACATTACATTACATTTGCGGAATACTTAGTACATAACAAAAACACACACACAAGTACCGTAATAGTTTAGTGTCTTTGGAAACTCGGAATATAATCTTCTAATCGTGGTGAAAGAACTTCAAAATCTCCCATAAAGATCTTCCTCTTTTTTTTTACCTAAAACCTTTCTTTATATCCTGGGGAAAAGAAAACATAAAAGGGTGAGCTCAAATGCTCAGTAAGGGTAAAAAAAATAAATATCAATCACATCATATTCATAAGAACATAACATTTTCGAAATCATAACCTGCAAAAGAGAGCATAATTTCATAATCATGGGATAAATCATGGCAGTGAAAAAGTAATCCCAATAATCATAACTTAAAACATGAAACTTTGTGGCATACACACATAATCATAGATAATCATTTCTTGTTAGTCAAGACTAATTTCCAAGACTATCTTAGTGGACAAAGTCCCTTTCTGAATCGAGTAACCCTCGTTTCAGTCCTGTTTCACTGAACCGGTATAACCTACCGTTCCAGCCCTGTCTATCTCATGAGATATAAAATCCTTACCCAATGCATTGGAGGGAGATATAGGTCCCACCCATCTTATAATGAATCCTTTCTTATGTGTGCCACATAATCATACATCATCGCATAACACATATAACAAAAATGGGATTCTTGAAACATCATGACATCATAAATCAATTCATATAAGATAAAGGAATTCATAAACATAATTCCATCACAACATAGTCAAATCAATGTAAAAATATGGATAGAAACAGAACCCTTTATTATCTTAGATGGAAAATAATTTTGATAAAACACTTGAATTGAATTCTTGAGGAAAATATCCTTTCTTCTTCAAAATCAATTTCTTTTCACAAAACATCATGCAATTTTAAAAGAAAGAGATTTTATTGAAAATAGTCATGAAATCTTTTAGAGGAAGCTTCATGAAAATAAGGCTTTATAAAACCGTAAAAATCCGTTCGTGCCGTATAAGTTAAAAAAAACATTCTTCGTACTTTTGTCGGAAAAGTCAAAAAGTACCTCGTACGACAAGAGATTCCTTTCATAGATATTACCTAAAAACTCACGGAAGGGTAAAAATGGATTTAAACAATTGTAGGTGGATGGAAATAATATTACATATTGATGAAACATGGATGTGGATGATAAAATACACCCCAGTAAATACTTACGAATAAACAATCTCGGATAAAAATGAGATTGTGATATTTCCCTTACCTTAGGTCCGATTTGCTTTGTACGTGTCCGAAGCTCCTCTTCTTTGAAGCGCCTCTTTGAGACCTCCTCTTACGGCACTAAAATTGGTCTTTGAGGAAGACCAGAACCTCTAGGATGTTTCTAGGGAAGTGTAGAAGATATTTTGTCAGGGGTTGGCCGAGCTTGAGTGCTCAAATTGGTGTGAGGAGGAGGGGGGGAGGTGTCCTTTTATAAGGGAGGAGAGGGGCACCTTAGGAATATCTCAAAATATTATTTTATATTAAAATCAAAATCGGTTTATAATGGTTCCAAAGGGTCTTATTTCGAAGATAAAGTGGGGATGGGTCGAAATCCTATCAACCAATAGGATTTAGACAAGTTTAGGGTATTATTTTAACCTTATCAATTAGATTTAACTCTAAGTTAAATAATTTAACTTTTACCGTGTCTTTTTGTTTTCTTTCACTATATGGTTAATACACTTACTATAACATGCCAAACGAACCCCAAATTGTATATTATTAATAAATATATCCTTATCTAAGTCATTTGGACGAACCTTAGATTTTTAGGAATAAAATAACAATTAATAATATAATATTTGATTTAAAAACTATTTTGTGTCAATTTTGACACTATTTGATATATGATTTTTGTGAAAGTCATAAAAGAATTATATGTTCGAAACAAGTTGATTAAATCAACACTAATATATCATGGTAACCTAGAAAATTATTTTAAGTCATAAAAAGTCTCAAATTACATTCATTTGAGCATTTATAACATCAATTATGTTAATATTTCCTTAAAAGGGTAATTACTGCATCATCGTTGTGTCATAAATAAATTAATTTATTTAAAGTCTAAAAATTATAAATAAAATATCATTATGTAGGAAATCTTTTTAGCTTTCTAATGAATATTTATAGTCGAATTTATCTTATGTATAACCCCATATTAAAAATGTTTTAGTTATTAAACTTTGATTTTAACTATTTTATCTATTCATTAAATAATATAATATTAAATGTCATAATCTAATCCAAGTGGACCTAAATGGTCATATTATATTCATAAGGTAGTTTTTGGTCGAATTACACTTATCCAATAGAATTATTACATGTGTTAGGGTAATAGTAATATCATATTTACCCTTAGTTACCCTATTTACTATTAACCGTGGTAAAAAAAAGTAAAAAGTTACTATTCACCAAAAATTATTTTCATCTCATTGAACCACATTTTACTTACTGACATCAACCGTGTCCCTTGGATTTTTGAAATTCCATTCACATAAGCGGTAAAATTAAGATTTATGAAGAAATTAATTTTTTTAACTACCACTTAGTAGTTTCACTATTCATCAAAAATTGATGTTTTTCAGAACAATGCCAAAATTTCATCCTAAGCTATATTTCATATTCCGAATTCAAAAATGAAGTCTATTTTACCAAATTCATATCATAGAATTTGCATTAATTAATTTTATAATTAAACCCCGCTGTTAAAACAAATAGCGTGTTTTTAAGAAACAATATCTATCAAAAGATTGACACTTGATTATGTCTGGTTTAAATGTGAAATTACATCCAATGACCAACATTGTATTAAATTGTAAAAATATATTCTAAATATACTTTAAAACCACTCAAATTAATAATTTATCACTATTAATTATTTCGATTAAAAAAGTTGTTTTTAATTATAATTTAGTAATTTTCACTATTCATCAGAATATGAAAGTTATCCGAAAAGTACCAAAATTTCACCTTAGGCTAAATTCGATACTCCGAATCCAAAAATGAAGTTCATTTTGAAAAATAATATTTACAGAGTTTTAAAAAGTGGTTATTACTATTCATAACGGCTAGTTTTAATAATATTTTAATAGCATATCGTTGTTTAGTGAAACTCGGTATTGCGTATTACACACGCTATCGAGGAAGGTCGTGATTGTGTGTAATGCAAGGCAAGTCAAGGATGCGTGTTGTGCAAGCTCCTTTTGGTGTAGCGTACAACACAAGACTTTAATAAAATTAAAAAGAATATTTTTTTATAAAATCTTGGGCTGTTACAGGTTTGGTGAATGAAGTTGGTGTGAACCTGACAAGAATGGAATTTTTGGTGAATTTAGTGTAGTCCTGCATTAGAGTAGGCTAGTAGTACCCAAGACTTTTGATTTTGTAGGAAATCTTGAGTCCTGACTAGTGAGCTCCACAAGCTCCAGTGTGTACTTCCTTTATGAAAGTGGTGGTCTCTTCTCCATAAATAAGAATTAGAAGGACCTCATCAAGGCTACACTTATAGATGACCTTTTTATGATCTATTATATCATATATAATAAATTTAATTTCTTGTATTTGGAATTTATCTCTCCTGAATCTATGTGATGATATTTCTCTATTTTTAAGGTAGTCCACAATGGGTTTCATCCAGCTAATAATAGGACCATATGGTTTAGGGACAGGGCTAACCTCGTCAATCTCTTTCATGTTGTCTTTAATGAAAGGTGAGACCATCAAGAAATGCACAATTCTGATGAATATTTTATCCCTCTCTATATCGTATCGTCTTGGGAATTTTGTGACCATGCGACGTGATTCAATGTCGGCTCCAAATGGAATTCCTCCATTATCCCCCATACGTAGTTGGGTAGGGGTTTAGCTATTCTTTTTTGATAGCATAATCACTATTAACCTTCTTAATAACTAGTTTTGAATAACCTTTTATCTTTAATTGATTTACTTATACCTAAAGTTCCATCTCTAGACCTATAATGAGAGCTTAATATTCTTGTGCATTGTTCGTGCACCCATCCGACAGCAGGAAGGGGTAAGGTAGGATTTCCATTGCTAGAGAGATGATCATGACTCCCAGCCCCAATTTGTTGAGCCTAGGGTATTACATCCTATTTCCTGTAATATTTATAAATAAACCATAAAAATACATCTCCCATAACTAGGGGGCCTCTTGAATAGAGAAAAACTCTTCATCGGGTAGTTCAGTGTCCAATGAAGTTGTTTCTCTCAAGGGTTGCTCTGCCAAAAAAAATACTAACACCTATAATTTGACCACTATCTAAAGAAGGAACTGAATTTCAAAATAATATAGGTTGATCTACCACCATGATATATGTCTGGTCAACATTAAACATCTGAGAATGTATTTGAACAGGTTACTATAAGAGACTAAACAAGCCTCATAATTATGCAGGTAGTGCCTCAGCTTCTGTAATACAAATATTAGTGCCATACATCTCTTCTCATTATTGTAATAATGAGTCTCGACATCAATCATGATTTTTTTGAGGTAATAGAGGCATATTTTGCAGGTGGGGTCATTGTTTTGTGCAAGGAAGGCACCCAGTGATCACTCTAAGGTTGTCATGGACAAAATGAGCAGCCTTCCTTCGACGGGTGGTATCATCACTAGTGGGATCAAGAGATATTTCATGATTTTGATGAATGCTTCTTGAAAATTATCATTCCATTGATATGTAAACCCCTTTTTCATCAACTTGGTGAAGGGAAAACATTTTCCTACAGGGTTGGCTATAAAGTGTTGAATGTAGGTCAATTTTCCTAGAATTCCTCTCAAGTATGTGTGGTTGTGAGGAGGTCACATGCCAAGGATAGCCATTAAATTATAGGGGTTGAATTTGATGACATGATGGTGTACAAAAAATATGATAAATTTCCCTTAGGTAATGCTGAAATCAAATTTTTTGGGGCTCATTTTACAGCTGTGTTGTCATAGTTTATTGAAAACAGTATTAGGACTAGCCAGGTGGTCAGAGCATTGTCAAGATTTAACCACCATGCCATCAACAAATCATTCTAAAAACTTTCTCAGGAATGGTTTGAAGATGTTATGCATGAAACATTGGTATGTAGCAATGACATTATTCAATACAAGGTCCATTAATGGATCGAAAATAATCCTTGGGGGCCCTAAAGGTAGTGTATTCTTCATATTCTTAGGCCATTTATATTTGATTATATCTTGAATATTTATCCATAAATGAGGGAGCCTAATATCCGGATGTTTCATAGATTAGTATCTCTATAAACAGGACTGGGAAATCATCCTTCAAGCAGTGTCAGTTGAGATCCCTTAAATCAATGAAGTCTCTGATTTTCTCATTCTTCTTCTTGATGGGGATGATATTGGCCAGCCATTTGGGAAATTGAACCTCTTAAATGAAGTGGGATCTAATGATCTTGTCAACTTCATCCAAAATTTTGGTTTCATGTATCAGGTGTTCCTTTTTGGATTTTTTTTTATATCCCCAGTGGTCCACTGAAAGGCCCAAGTGGTGAGTGGATACTTCAGGATTGAGGCTCAGCATTTCTATGTATTTCTTGGAAAACACAACCTGATGTTTCTTCAGAAATGAGGTATATACCTCTTTATCCCCAGAAGGCATGGTCTCACTGATCAAGGTGGGTTGTGGGTCTTCTTCTATACCTAGATTTATTTCTCTAAGCTCATCTGTGGTGGTAGAGACTCCTTTTTAAAATTCTAAAGGGGAATCCATAAGGTCATTCTCCTCCTCTTCCTCCTCCTCTTCATATTATTCCTCTTCTTCCATTGGGGAAAAATGTATTTATATAAGTTCCCCAAAGTTAAGAAATGATACAATATCTTGATATTTGAAAGATGGATTGAATTCCTCTAACCTAGCTTCTAGCATGGGATTTCCTTGAAGCTTTAGAGAGGATGGAGCGAGGGATGGAGAATGAGTGTATTTGTCCTTTTTGAGTGATGATACAACCTATTCTAACTCAACTAGTGATGAAGATATTTCATGGATCTCTGGGGATAGAATGAATGCATTTTCATACAAGTTTTCACCACTTTATGGGGAGTCAACAAACTTTTCAACACTGTTGGACTCAATGGTCACGGCTAAAATCCTCAATATTGTTGAATATGTGCTTATATTTGGGATCATATACTCAACCTGATTGGTGGGTAACACATATTCTTTTCCAATCTGTTTAAAGGGGTTATATGGGATGATTTCAAGAATGTTCGGGGTAGTGACCCAAGCAACACCATTGACCATGGGTTTTTTCCCCTTCCCTAATATAATTCTACATCGATATAGAGTACATCTTAGGATTCGAACGATGATTTATTGATGTAAAACGTCTCAATTTGTAAATAATTGAAGTATTTGATGCATTGATGGTACAAGGATAGGATTATTATGTGTTGATGCAACCAGGGACTACCTAGAAAGACATTGAAGGTGGTGTTCTACCAAACCACCATAAATTTTGAGTTAGCTACGAGGTCTCTGAAATAATCCTTGAGCTTGATTTGGCCCAATAACTTCTTCTCATATTTTTTATAGCCCTATAGTGTTATAGTGGAATGTTCTAGGTTATCCTCATTGTAGCCCAGATGGTGAAGTGTTCATACTGAAATAAGTTTAACCCCGAAGCCATTTTCAATGAAAACTTTTCGGACATTGACACAAATTACTCGACGGGACACATATAAGGGTCTAATGTTTCCCTGTATAATAGAATATTCATCTTGATCTATGAATGAGATAACTATATGGAATTATATATGATTATTATCTTTCTGATAGACCACAATAATGGAAAACTCAACTTCGAACTCTTGGGGTCTTAGAAAAGCCTTTATTAGTGCTTCCCTGAGGTATTTCGACAAGCTTAGAGCATCCATGATTGATAGCTTGGTCGGTACCAAGTCTAATTGTTTTAGGATATCATAATTTTGGACTAAAGGTTTGTGATTACCTATAATTTGATTCTCTTTCATGGGTGCTTTAGGTTATTGAGTATTTGATGTAGATAGATCGGTCCTTGGAACAGGAGTTGGAAGTGCTCTTGCCCTTGGTGGGTTAGGTTGGGCAGGTCTGTCTGCCCGACAAGGGTGATCTGACACACATTCCTCTTCTGATTTATATTCCAAAGTGATATGGTTAGGGTGGATTTTGGCCTATGTAGGAGGATTTTACTATTCTTGAATAATTAACTAAAGGGATCTTCTATGAGTTTCTGTAACATTGACAGACCAATCATGTGTGCGGATAGAAGTCTGGATTCTGTTACAGCTATGCCTTCCTCAGTAACCTTATTTCCTACGGCCTCTTCCTATGGTTCCCCAATAGGGTTATGGGAACTCAGGTTCATATCCATACTCATCATTGGAGAATGTATCCATTAATTTAATCTGATTAATTTAACCAAATATCAACTCCTCTTCTAATGAGGACTTTTCTTAGCTAACCGTTTATTGTGGTGTTATTTAGTGGGGAGGTGATCATTATTTCAGATCCAAGGTCATAAAATATGAGAGTATCAAAGCTAAATTTGGCCTTTATATAGCTTCATTTTCCTACATTTTGTCCCTACCTTTCTTTTCAAACCATTTTTTTCTGATTTTTAGAGGTTTGTGGGGCCGATGATGTCGGTTGTGTTGCGGTGGAAGAGACCGGGGGTATAGTTAGTTGATTCAACTATGCTTGTAGGATAACATGATTTAAGTTGATTTTATTCTAATTAATACAACTATAAAACTTCTATTCCATCCCGCTAACAACTTCTTACCACTCACCTCTCTCCTTGGGGGGCAGTGGATGAAACATACGCCACTTGTGCTGGTGGCCTTCCCAACTTTACTTGTCTGGAATATACCATTTTCTGTATGAGGTCTTTAAAGATAAATCACTCCTAAATGGTGTGTACTAGTATTCGATTAAAGGGTAAATAATATTGTTAGTATTAAAGATCTACTAGGTCAAGACCCTTCGGCTCTGGAAGGAAGATAAAATCATTATCCATGAAAGCTATAAAATAGCCACAAACTTGATCATCTTAGAACGAGTAAACTTTGTTCCTTAACTCCTCAAATTGATTCTTCCTAGGTCCCCTTCACTCATCCTATAAATATGGAGGTTTCTATTGACACCCATGGGTGTTTCACGATATAGTGTAGGTTTCAGAGTTGGAGAAGGCATGGAGGCTGGCTTAAGTGTGACGGATGTTGCCACCAACTTTCTTGTTCTTTTCCTTGGGATTGGTGAAGCTATTCAGGAATTAAGTTTGGTATGTTGTATGGAGTATTCCATTATTTGGGAAAAGACATATAAATCCCAAAACCCACATTTATATTTCACCAGGATGAGTGGTTTTCAAAGCTTATTATGAAGGTTATAAATGTAAAGAGTGAGCATATCCTCCAGGGGATGTGGCTGGTTCAGGGAGTAGGTCATCCCTTTTCATATAGAAATGAAATCTAAGACTCTCTCTTTTTCTCACTATTTATAGTTTTAGAGGTCACTAATTTTTATATTTTGTAGTATTGAGCTGAACTAGAAGAGAAAATTCTAATGGAGGTCTTCCCATCCTGTGATTGATCAAGATAAAAAACCAGTGTATGATATGAAGGCTTGCCCTTATAGGGTTCGTACGAAGCATCTGAGTTTCACTACTTCTTGTTGCTCAGGAGTTCCCATTATGGGATCATAATAGGATTCATAGTGCATCAGATGTCATTTTAGGTCTCCCGATCCATTGAATGTCAAAAATGTAGGACTCCCAAAGTTTTTTGGTGGTGGGATTTCACTCACTAAGTCTGGGTAAGGTTTCCATTTTAATTTCACTAGTGCATGCCACTCCTCTACAGCTTCCAATCAATTAGATAATGACTAGATGGTGCTGATAAACCCCTGATGAGTTTTTGGTTGAACAGGATCTCATACAAGTGTGGAAATGGTTAGGATTTGACATGTCAATTCTACTACTATTTGAGGTGGATATCCAGTCGGGCACATCTTTTGATGATTTTCCTGAACCCACTCTGGTTGTCTCCTTAACAGAGAGAAATATTAATATCCATCCATGATTGATTCCAGGTACCCTGATATTCCAGGTGTTGAGTTGGGAAGATTTTTTGGCCCTGCTTCTATTTTTAGGATAAATCCTTATGTCTTAGGTACACCTACTACAAGTATACATTGAGGTTTTTTTAGGGGGAATATTCGATAAGAATACTACATCAGAGAAAATCGGCATTGAGTCTCTCTAACTATTTCATTTATTCCTTCTACCAATCAAATATTTATTCAAGCATATAGAGATTTTCCTCATTGAGAGGATGAGGTAGATTGTATGCAGCCTTGCCTTTATTCTTGTTATGGATTTGCTAAGGAGGCAATAGAGGATCGATTGAGGGAGAACCCAAATTCAGGGTGATTCTCAGGTTCCGAGTATACACACATTCATTCTCAATATGGACCACATTTCGGGTGGGACCATCCTATCCATGATCTTTTGTATTTGCAAATATTTTTGGCATTGTCTTCAGGATTTACATCCATGACATTTAATGATGCATAATGCAGAGTTGGCATCGTACTGGTTGTTGAGTGATATGAAAGCTATTTGTGTTCTTTTCTGGACCCCTCCCTTCCTTTTAGGGATCATCTTTGGGATTCTTGGTAAATAATAACTTAGAGGGAACCTCTATGAATCTTGTTCATATGCCTCCCATCTAGGGGAAATGGGTTGCGAGTTGGGAAATACTGGGAGACCTTACTGATTTTTGTCCTCCCGAAATGGGAAAAGAATGATTTCTATTGAGAGGGTGGCTGAGGTAAAATCACCCCCAACCCTAAAAGTTGGGGTTTCTATCATTCTCTTATTGTCGTTCCCCAATAAAAAAATTTCGGTCTTATGGGGGAATTTTTTGGTAAAAAATTCCCAGCCCTACAGGTTGGGGATGATCCCGTATTGCGGCTTCTATTTCTATTTCCATTGTTTTCTTTATCTTGCACATCCTTATTTGAGCATGATTCAAGTACAATACTGAGTCTTCATATAGATTACCTACTTCTAAGGACATTAATAGTGATTGATGATTGGATTCACTTAAGATAGAAGTCTATTGAATGTTCTCGATTGCCTGGTTTAAGATTTTTTCAATGGATTTCTCTCGTCAGGCATAATGATTTTGAGACTTATTCAAAGTTGATTATTATTGAGTGCTTTGTCTTTCCTAATTGGGGGTTTTTCTTAATAGCCATCTTGGAATAATGACATTGCAGGATGTCATTTCTAGTGGGTTTTCTGAATGGTACATGAGTTAAAGTTCAAAGATTCATGTTTCCCCCATCTCTGGATATGAACATCAGTGGGGCATCAACAATTAGACAACACAAATTATGCAATTCATCGATGAATACCAATTGAATATTATTCTATCACCTCTCTGATCATGGTCGTCGTGTAAAAAGAAGGGATTACAAATTGATTTGATGATGAAGATCTCTCAATATTTTGACATGGTCTTCATACCCATCATAAGGAAAGAATTTTTATTTTAAGTGACAAAGATTTTTATAGATATTCAGATGGATGTTATCTATACATTCTTCTTACAATACCTCTGGAAAGTCGAATTGAGAAGTTGTTGAGGGAAAAACATCCCTGGAAAATTATCTTCTCATGAAAAATGTATCCTTTTATTATTTTATGAGATACTCTTCTACTTTATAATCCTAACATGGGTGTTTCTTGACAGTTTTTTTGCCAGTATCACAGCTAGCAGAGGTCTCATTGGTATGGGAATAAACTGTGGGTGGTTTGGAGGATGAGTGTTCCCTGGTCCATATTCTAGTTAATAAAGGATATTTCTTGTTATTGATAGGTTATCTAGCATGTATGGACCCATCTTTCTAAGTGATTAATAATATGAGGGTCTTATTGTATTTAACTCAGCAAGGGGAGGGACTTCTTGCTGAAATGAGATGTCATTGTGGGGAGGACCTTTGTAGTAGATAGTTTCATGGTGAGGAATACCATCATAGATTGATATTTAACTTTATGAAGAATTTCTATAGTGTATATCGTTGGGAGGACCTTCAGGGAGGACTGAAGCAAGGGGGAGGTCCCTCTTGTTGAAATGAAATGTCATTGTGGGGAGGACAATCATATCGAATGATATCATGGTGAGGACTACCAGCATAGATCAATTTATGACTACATGGAGAATATTTTTAGCGTATACCCTAGGGAGGACCTTCAGGGAGGATGGTAGTAAGGAGAGGACCTTCTTTCAAAAACAAGGTGTCAATATAGGGAGGACCTTCACAATGAATGCTATCTTGGTGAGGAATACCATCATAGGTCGATGTCTAATTGCATGGAGAATTTCTACAATGTATACCTTGGGGAGGAACTTTAGAGTGGATGATGGTAAGTGGAGTGCCTTTTTTTGTTTGATCTTTTGGACATGAGGATGGTTATCATGACGCTCATTAGGAGATAATCTCTCATGATTGATTGACTTGTTCCCATGAAGGAAGCCTTTGTGGTATGTGCTCTAGGGAGGATCTCCAGAGTTTCTGGTAACAATGTTGTGGGGGGGACCTTTGCAACTACTACTACCACTTACATAATTTGGTAATGGATCAGTAGGATCCTTAGCCACCATTGATAGATGTTTGATGGCCTCAAGAACTCAAACTTCTAGTAGAGTAGAGTTATGAGTCTACACTTCATTTTCCAGTTTTCTTTGGTATGATTTATTTTTAGGTGCTCTATTGTAGGAGACTGGGGCCAATTTCTATAAGGACGGACTTCATATCCAGGTGCCTCTTCAAGTGGTTATCATGGTGCTACTGGGATATGTTGGTAAGATTCCAGAATTTTTTCAAGAATATATGTCTACCCTGGAGAATCCATCAAATTGGACTGGTATCCCCTGATTGTAATAGGTATTTTTTCTTGATTCTATCCATTTGTAATGTAATATTTCCAAAGAAAATTTTGTATGGGATAAGGGATGCATGTCTTCTTCTAATTGACCACCTCGTTGTGTGTATGAGTCACCACACTTGAGGAGGTAGGGTTGTGGGACTGACTCCATACTATTTCCATGGACAAGATTATATATTTTCAAGTTTGTAGGATATGTTCATGAATTGACACCTAATCCTAAATCGTTTCTAAGATGTGTTGAGATACTTCCTTGGTGGGTATGGGAATATATACCCATTACCATGTTGGGGTAGGAACGTAAGTCTGCCCCCAATTTTTAGTCGATATATGTCAATTGTGTTCTCCCATTATCATCATATTTTATTAAAGAGATTTATATAAATCCATAGTAATTTTCAACTTCTTATATTTGGTTTTCATTGTATTTACTTGGTAGGCTTGATGTGAACGAGTAGTAATTTTCATCTGACATAGTTTACCACCATATTTTCATAGAGGGATTGACATATATGAGAAATAATTTTCACCTGCTCATAGTTTTTCATCATATTTTATTGGTGGTATTTATATTTGTGGGAAATAATTTATATATGCTCATTTGAAAATGTATTTAACCTGCGGTCTGGATGTTCATTAGAAGGGTCATGCACCTACCTGTAATTTTATGTTATATTTTTATAGAGGGCTTCATGTCAGTGAGAATGAATTTTTATCTACTTTTTTGCCACCATATTTGACTAAAGGGAATTATATTTTCAAGTAGTTATTTGAATCTACTCATTTTCCACCATATTTGAATGAAGGGCTTTATAAGAGTGAGCAAGAATATATATCTTCTTGTTGTTGGATACCATCGTATTTGTATGATGGCCTTCATGTGCATTAGCAGAAATAGGTTTCTTCCTGTAATTGGCCACCCTATTTTCATGGTGGGATTTATGTTAATGAGAAGGAATTTTCATTTTCTCATGGTTTTCCATCATATTTGACCAACAAGATTCGTGAGAGTGAGCAGGAATATACGTTTGATCATCATTGGTTTCCTCTATATTTGACTAATGGGCTTCATGTTTATTATTAGGAATATGAATCTGCCTGTAATTAGTCACCCTATTTACATAGTGGATTTGATGTGAATGATCATTAATTTAAATTCACTCATGGTTTGTCATCATATTTGACTAACGTTATTCATGAAAGTGAGTAGGAATATACATCTACTCATCATTGGTTTATTCCATATTTAATTGATGGGATTCATGTGCATTACCAATAATATTCATCTACCTATAATTGGCCACCCTATTTTCATGGAGGGATTTATTTTAACGAGTAGTAATTTTCATCTGCTCATGGTTTTTCATCATATTTGACTGACAGTATTCATGAGAGTGAGTAGGAATATACATCTTCTAATTATTGGTTTCCATTGTATTTAACTGACAGGCTTCATGTGCATTAGTAGGAATATTCATTTTCCTATAATTGGCTACCCTATTTTCATGAAGATCTTGATGTGAATGAGTAGAAATTTTAATCTTCTCATGGTTTTCCATTTTATTTGACTAATGGTCTTTATGAGAATGAATAGTAATATATGTTTTCCCATTATTGGTTGTCGACGTATTTGACTGGAGAGCTTCATATGCATTAGCAGGAATTTGTATTTACTCATTTTCCACTACATTTGACTAATGGGATTCATGATAGTGAGTAGGAATATGCTTATACTTGTAGTTGGTTGCCGTCATATTTGACTGACAGGCTTGATATTTATGAGTAGGAATTTGAATCTGCCCATAGGTTATCACTGTATTTACTTAGTGGGATTATTTAGTAGGAATAAGGATGATGGAATGTTATTTATTGTATTATGTTCACCCTCCATGAGCCAACCTGAAGACCTAGGTCTGTTTGGCATCAGCTGGGGATCATGAGGCAGTATCCTCTGAATTATGAGGATACCGAGCAGCACGCCATTGATGATGATGATTACTGGAAGGGGCCCTTGAGCGGGATCCCTATGCTTCTGGGATGAAGTTTTTGGTGACGACTTTACTATCCTACCTAAGGTAAGGGAGGAATTCATTGTCTTGTTCTAGGGATAGGATCGATAAACATTTTTAGGTGTCTATTGGGGTTTTCTGGTTATATATTGTCGATCATTGCTTGGCGAACGGCTGGTAGAGATTCTTGGACTAAAGGTCCTATCGAACTACCTCCAAGGTTTAGAGAATACCATTATGGTGATACTCTCATACCAATTAATTTGAAACCCACCACTAAAGATTCTAGGTGGGTTATTATTTCCTAGGTTTGGTTGAGTACCCATCCTATGTAGTGGCTAATTCACGTATCCATGAAAGTTATTGAGAAGCTGTTAGATTTAAGAGAGTTCTAGTGAGGAGTGAATTCAATATATGTGAAAATATAGACAACAAAATATCTTCAAAGTAATATCTCATGAACACATGTGTAATTGATGGTCTCATTTGGACCTCTTCCATTTTGGATGTGAGAGGGTCATGCTGAGGGGAAATACTTCCACCTTAGTTAAGGATTCACATCAGGTTCACCATTTTGTTTCCAAAAAAATCTATTTTCACCCAATGATTGATTACAAGGGATTTAATTTTGTGAAATCAATGATGTTAGGTACAATATCTCCGAACAGTATCCAACGAGTTTGGGCCATGGAGTCGAAAATTCTCAACAGATATCATATCCATGAAGAGTCATGGAACTACTTTCCAAAGTTAGTCATTCGATGGGTAACTTAGACAATGATGCTTAAGAACTCACATTAGTCAATCGGATGGGAAATCGGGTTCATCACACCCTTTTTGGGGGAACCATTGCCTATTCCATGACTCTCTTATAGATTTAAGATATATTTGTGAATCTTTTATTCATTCCCAAGTATGTATACATGGATCACCCTGAATTAATGATCCATTATGAATAATCATGGGTCCAAAATCATCTATATGTTTCTAAGGTCCTCCATTGATAGGGATAATTGTATGTATCTGAGGTTTTCCATCAATGGTACCCTTTTAGGGATGGATTAGAGATTATATGGTCATTTATTAGGATAATGCGGGTTTTAATCATGTGGTGAGGTGCTATGGAGTTTTTTTCATCTAGAGAGATGGAAGTTGTTTTGATTTTGGGATTAAATCTATAATATGGACTTCCTGTGTATCTTAGTGAGAAGAATCAGAACCCATGTAGTTTGATTCCACTTAATAGGACATGTCACCTTTCAAGGTAGTGTAATGAGGACCAAACCATGATGTTTAATGTCATGCAGAAAGGATTTCTAGGCATAAGGTTCCTATTAAATGTTTTGTGTGGAACTTACGTCGAGGTGGCCTGAGGGGCCCATAATAGATGTGGTCCCTGAGGTGGATAAGACCATATTGGGAATCTGGATCAAAGAACATTAGGTTGAATTTGGGTGCTGGGTTTGGACCCCAGTGATTCTTTCTACGTATCATAGTTATTTGGGAATCAAATCCTACATAGTTTGGTAAGTTTGGATCTTTCACCTATGGAGGAGTCCTATGTGAGGGGACATGATTGCATTGAGGCTTAGACTCAGAGGGATGATCGTGAGGTGATACTTCATTGAGAATATATACCTTTGAAGATTAAGGCATGGGTTTGGTGCTTATACCTTATAGGAGGCCCAATTGAGTAGATATGGTTGGGAATTACACTCATGGGATGCCAATGTGTTTGGGGCTTATGCATGGAAGATTCCCATTTGAATAGAGGTCGGGGCTTACATCTATGTAGAAGGCATGTAGAGCATGTGATTGGGTCTTATACATGAAAGTAGACCATTTTGAAGGTTTGGGATCATGTGGATGTCATGATCACTACTATCATCTAAGACCATGTGATTCATGATCAGTGTGAGAAATAAGAGGAAGTATTGGATTTGAAGATCACATGATCTACTCTGTCCGTTATTGGATGTGGTGTTGAAGCCCAAAGGTAGAGGGAGAGGTCCTTGAGTGTGACCATATCCTCTTTTATTTTCATATCCAAGATAGTCACATCTAGTGATCCATATAGATATGTCCTAGGATGAGGAAAAGAGAAGTAAGAGTGTCAACTACCATAAGAAAGACTAGGGGCATACTAAAGGAGGGATGTCATAAAATTAGTTTTGGGGGGAAGATATCATTCCATTTCATTGGGAAAGTCAAGCATGATCCACACCCTACCCACATAGAATTGTAAGGTTCACATGAGAACCATCAAGTTTGGAACCCTTATTACCATGGGAATGTAGACCCAAACACATTTCGAGGGTCCACCTTATTGTGGAGGTCACACACGTGACTCCGCTTACCATGGGTATGTAGACTTGAGAGGACATGATGGTGTGTCTGATAGTCTGATCATACATGTCAGGTGACTTTGGAAGAGGTCTTTGTCTGATACCATTTTAATGTCTTATGGAGGGTCCAATATGGGTCCTGATGAGACAATGGAAGGGAGTGATGGGAGCTGGAGTGTAGAACACGCTAAGAGGACCCACTCCATGTAGAATGTTCTTATGTGGTATGGGGTTCCCTCAGAATATCTTATTTCTACATGGGTGAGGGTACCATCCATGAATAATTTTTATACATGGACCTAAGTACCATCCATATAGAATTATGCTACATTGGCCTAGGTTTTCCCCATGTAGCATTTTTCTATGTGGGACCATGTTCCTCTCATGTCCCACTTTTCCATGCGAGACTGGGTTCCACCCGCATGACATTTTTCTATGTGTGGTGGTGGTCTATAAAGGATTCATCTGTTAATACCCCGATGGATGGTTCCTAAAAAGGGTTTAAGTTTGTGATCAGTCAGATGTTTTTTTATTTCAACCCTAATTCTATGTGGTGGGTTTTTACCTATAGGGAATAGATAGATCTATGCTTTGGATCTCATTCGGGCTTTCCTCTTGTGATCTCCACTTATCCATTCCTTTGGGTCCTCCTCCATTAGTTTCTCTTGGGGTTTTTTATAGAGGAATGGAGATATCGAGTATCAGGATGGTCCTTCATCAGTGGTGAGCTATGGGCCTTTTTTTCAAAAGATCAAGAGGATGCCTCATCCCATGAACAATTTCATTTGTGGGGCAGTCGTTCGTGTGGTTAGAAATAACTACTCAAACCTTCAAATGACTTTTCTTCATCTTGGGTGTCAGTGATACTGCCTCATCCTATGAACAATTTCATTCACAGGGATGGTATTTTTGGGGGGTATAAATTACTGCCCATCCCCACAAATGACTTTGGTTCTTCTTTGGGGGCCAGTAGTACCGCCTTATCCCGTGAACTATTTTTTCGCTGGGTACTTTGTGAAGTGGAGGAATTCCATGTGAAGCAACGGTCTATGAAGTGATTTTTACTTTGTGAGATCAATACAACCTTCATGGTTTTGTCCCATTTGAACTTTTTTCTTAAATCTTCTTCTAGGTTTATTTCTACCCTTTTCTGGCTTTGATGGAATTCTCTTCATCTTTTATGCAGAATTTTCTGGACCCAATAATGTTGTATTTTATTTTTTATTAATGATTTATGTTTCTAATTTATCAAATGCACTAGGAATATTTGTTTATAGTATTTTATTATATGGATCTTTATGTTAAAAATAATGAAATTAAATTTATTAGAAATATGGGTTATTATATCCCACCCCACCACCTAGTTGGTTGAGACCCTCGACCTAGACTGGAGGATATCCCCATGCATGACTCCCCTTATCTCTAGACTTTTTCTTGTGATATCAAGGAAGATTCATCTAGGTAAGAGTATATTTTTCTCCTCCTTCCCCTTTCTCTTCTTTTTTACCTTCTCATTTTCTCCCCTCCCCTTTACTGTGTACACCACTAGGTCAAATTCTAGGCGGGTTCAAATTTTTATTCCATGTGATCTTGATCTGTAGGTCATGTGGCTTCCTCATGGGGTCCTCTTATCTTAATTTTTAGATGATTCTATTAATCCACACAAGTTCCAAGTAGGTTTTCCACATTATTGAAATTTTAATTTTGGAACTATTGATTTTTTGGTCTTTTAATTCATGTTTTTTGACTTCTAATAATAGTAATAATTATGCTAGTGGAATACCTAGGATGAAAGAAAGGTTTTCACTCAGTTTTCAATGAATGAGAAGAGTTTCTCTATTAAAACGTATAGTTTTGAATTTTTTTTCAATTTCCTTGTGTGCCATGTGTCTGTTAAATTTCTTAAATGGATCATATGAATGAATTATGTGGTTTTAAAAAGTGTGTTGGTCTTATAAGTGAATTTGTAAATGGATCTTATGTTGTACTTAACATTTCAAGTATTACTTAAAATACCAAGTATTAATAGTGTTTCAAGATTTGTTTTGAATAGAAATGTAAGGTTTGAAAATGTGTGTTTGGTGGTTATAAACATATACATGGGTATATATACATACACACACACACACATACACATGTACATACATAAATATATATATACATACATACATATCTATTTGTGTGTGTGTGTGTGTGTGAAAATTCACATGAGAATAAGTGAAATTGTGTAATAAGTAACACATATATGGGTGTAAATGTCATGACCCATCCCTCGGGTCCCATGCCGTGACTACCCCAAGCCCGTCTTCCATACGCCAGGGGCTGGTGACTAGCACCAGAAAGGCATATCCCAAAAAGGGAACGCATTGCCTTTAAACCTGTATACACAAACCTCTAACCAAATCCCAATACACTTACAAGGGGAAACAAGTATACCACTAAAACAAGGCTGAGTGTAAGTACAAGTGAAAGTATGCGGACCAAAATACAAACCCAACAAGAACTGAAAATAGTAAAGTACAAAAGAAAACTCCAATGGCCATCCATAGAAATCCCCACATGATCATGAGATTAGTGAAGCTACTAGAAGCCGAAGCAGTATTCCCTACATGTTCGGTCCTACTTGGGCCCACCTAGTCCTAGGCCACCAAGTCCACCATCGTAGCATTTGTCTGTCCCGTCCGCCTGAGCACCTCTATCGAAACGTCAAACGTATGCACCAAACACAACATGTGTGGGTAAAACCCATGTAGTGGTGAGTATAAAAATACTCAAAAGTGACCCCGAGACCCCGAAGATATCCTAGAATTCCTCAAAGGAAAGATCACAAAGCATGATCTCAATCACAAAGCACAAAGTAAAAGACATCTCACACTAGATATACAACTTAAGAAACATAAATAAATATGATTAGTCAAAAAGATAGATCATATTATTCTATCGAGAGGTTTTTTCTGCTAGACTACACAAGATTGCTAGGTGCTGGCCCACATAGGATCGCTAGGTGCTGACCCACAGAGGATCGCTACATGCTGACCCATAGAGGATCACTAAGTGTGGACCCATGGAGGGTCTCTAGGTGCTGACCCACAGAGGATCGCTAACTGTTGACCCACATAGGATCGCTACGTGTTGACCCATAGAGTATCACTAACTACTAACCCACAAAGGATCATTAGGTGCTTCATTACATCATTTCCAGCCATTGGATTCTCGCACTTAGCATGCTTGATTCTGGGAGGATCCTCTCCTCAAGCCATTAGTTATACCTCAACTGCCAATAATTCCCACAAATAAGTAACCTGAAGAACCTCCATGTCATAATGGTTCCAACACAATAGACGGTGCGTCAATCGGACGCCCGGTATGTAAGTTATAAGCATTTTAATACTGAGAGCCCGGTTGGATTCGAGTCTAATACAACCCAGTCGTACTCTAACTTTCTTCAAAAACCAAGCAAAGTATCTAAAAAGGACCACCTTTTCCTAAGGATCCCAACGCCACAGACGTTTCATCAAATGGACATATGGTTTAGAAGATACTCAAGTTTTAGTGAAACGGGGTCGGTCGGGTCCGGTAGGGGTCCAACCCGTCTGGCCTGTTGGGACCTTGGGTCTGGCCCAGATCACAGGTCTAGTTTGGGTTGAAAGTCTAGCCCTGCCGATGGGTCCGGCCCATCTCGTGGGTTCGGCCCACCTGGAAACCCGACCGGCTGGCCAGGTGCAGCTCGCGCTCCCCCAAACGGACTTTGTCTGTTCGGTTCCTCCAACAGTGGTGCCAGCCTGGCGTCGTTTCTCTTAATCGGTCTACGTGGACTGATTGATTGTAGGAACCATAGATGTGAGTCATCCTACCATCACAGTCGGAGCCGTGACACCTCCTCCTCAGCGTCGCGCCATCCGACCGGCATGTAGCCGGCACCGCCGGCCCGACTGGATGTTTTCTGAACCACCGAATACACTTCGTTGGTCTGTTCTTCATCTTATCTGCACTTACAGGCCTCTTGGCATGCTACCTTCCCTGTGTGGCCCTCAAAAACACCTTTCTTCCATGTTCATGGGCCCTCCTTGAAGAACGCATCAATAGAAAGTTCGGCGGAGGGTCTGAACCTTGTTCGGTTCAGCTCGTACCCTCCTTGTTATACTTATAACATGGGGGTGAAATTATAATCATTATAAGATTAAATAAAAACCCCACAAGAAATCCCACAACAACCTCCCTCATAAATGAATGAATTGTGGATCAACTCATTAGTCGGTTGATCCGCGTTCATCGTATTATTCAAGAACAGGGAAGATGAAACCATTAAAAATGCATAAACAAATAAACCCCCTACCTCGAACACGTTGGATTCTGCTAATGATGAAGGAATAGAATCCGTTGTTCGAAGATGTTCTTTGGTGTTCGCCGTCACCCGTTGATGTTTGTTTCAAATCCTCAATGGCGTCGTCGAATCTCTATTCTTCATTGGAGGAAGACGTCGTCAGCGTTTCTTCAGAGCTTCCCCTCATAGCTCTCCCAAAACTCATTCCAAAGGTTTGATTAAAAAATAGAAAAGGAACCACCTAAGTTACATTCATTAATTTTTTTCATTAATGAACCGCAAATAATGGTTTATTAATCCTACGAGCGTCACAGTTACTCACCCAAAGATCGTGTCAATAAATTTTATTTATTTAAGCCAGAAGATACACTACAGTCCACCATCCACCGCTCAACAGTTGCAGAAAGAATAAAATAACACACTTAGTTATTTTATTATTATTTTTGAAAAGTCCAAAAATTAACTTTTTCATTCGACCCTTTTCGGTCGAATTTAAGCTTTGCCTAAGCGAATCTTGTCAATGGAAATTCTACGGTACCCTCAGATTTTTAATCCGAGCACCGATTCAAAAGATAGAAATCCACGCTTTCACGTTTATTGAACGTACCTTAAAAAATTAAAAAATTATTAATAGTCTCCCTCGACCCACGCCGGTCGAGGTTAGACTCCGCCTAAGGGGAACACACCCTCACAATCTCAATGGTACACTCAGATTTCCAATCTGAGTTACCATTTAGGAGTTATAAGAATTTGACAATTAAATAATTGTTACTTAATTATTTTATTTACGGCCAAAAACTAACTTCCACTGTTGGCCTACACCAGCCAATGTTAGGATCTGCCTAAGGAAATAATACCCTCACAAGTTCAGCATTGGTCTTGGATTTTTAATCTGATTCACCATTCATGAATTATAATAATTTAAAAAATAAAATAATTTTATTTACTGTTATTCCATTTTCAGGTTTTCTCATTGGTGGTCTACACTGACTAAACTTAAGTCGCGTCTAGGGTAAACCCATCATATTGAATTCAACGGTGCCCTCATATTTCTGATCTAGGAACCTTTTTAATATTTATTCTACTTTTTTAGGAAAACTACTCACACGCGCTATTTAAATCTTAACATTTTTCAACGGATCATTCTGGGAACTCAGAGCCTCAGAATCACATGCTATCAATTTTTACAGTCTTGTAATAATTCCATATAATTAAAAAAATATTGAATTTCAGGGTATTTTCATTCTCCCAACCTTAGGGATTTATGTCCCTGAAATCCCAAACAAAAAAAATCAAACAAGTGGGGTACTGAGCATAAATCTGAGCCTCCCACTCCCATGTTCTCTCCTAGAGGTTCTCGTGCTGACACTAAACTCACACTAGAGGAATCTACCATCCACATAGGACCCACTCCTATCGATCCTCAATATCTACTTGGAACTCCACAAAAGTTTCAGCATTGTAAATTTCTAACTCTCCCCAGTTGATGACGTGCAATGGGTCATGCACGTATCTCCTCAACTGTGACACATAGAAAACATTATGCACCTAGTGCATGTATGGGGGAAGAGTTAGGTGGAACGCCACCTTTCCAACTCTACTGAGAATCTAGAAAGGTCCTATGAACCTCATAGATAGTTTTTCGCCCCATCCAAATCTCTAAAATCCTTGTCGGGGTGAGACCCATAGGAAGACATGACCTCCCCCTCGAGATCCAAGAGTCTATGTCTCCTGTCGGCATAAGACTTATTCTTACTCTATAAATTCTTCATCCACTCCTAGATGATCTGCACCTTCTCAGTGGTAGCCCATACCAACTCTGGATCCATGATTACTGACTCCCCTGAGTCTATCCAGCATAGAGGTAATCTGCATGGACACACGTACATGGCCTTAAATGGTGCCATGACAATGGTGAAGTGATAGATATTACTATACGCAAACTCTACCACTGGTAGGTGGTCCTTCCAACTATGACCAAAATCCAGGACACAAAAACAAAGCATGCCCTCCAAGGTCTTTATGGTCCGCTCCATCTGATCATATGTCTGGGGGTAAAATCTATGCTCAAGTGTGCTAGAACCTGATGCTCATCTCTCACTTGCTGACAAGTGAGGCATCATGAAATGAACTCTGCCACCGCTTTCTTCATCCCTGGAAACCATTATTGATGTTGGAGGTCCCAATACATCTTCACCACACTAGGATGTACCACCAAAGGGGATGTATGAAATTCCCTCAACATCACCTCTCGTAATGTCACTGGTACCAAGGTGTGTCCTCTGAAAAGGGTGACATGCTCCCCACCTATCGAAAATTCATCAGGAGCATGTCCTAAAGATATCTAAGCACATCGGTTCTCATAGTCAAAATATAGAAGTTGTTCCTCCCTAAATCACTGAAGGAGTGGGGGTGATAGTTATAGACTAGAGGTAAGATGCTCCATCAACGTCCATGAAGGATATCGGCATCGCGATTAGCTGCTCTATCGCCTCACTCAGTAGGTGTAGACCCAACCTCCTGTTGAGTGTGTCTACTACTACATTTACCTTCCTAGAAGTGTAGACTATCTCAAATTCATAGTCCTGGAGGGACTTCATCCATCGCTATTGTCTCGGGTTCAGGTCCTTCTGTGAGAAGATATACCTGAGACTCTTGTGATCAGAGTAGACAGTAAACTGTTCTCCCAACTATACTCTCAGATCTTGGAGATCCATGTGAGCCATCTGATATGTAGTTGTAGATATTGGTTCCATCCTTGGGTACAATCCAATGCAGAAGTCCCTCTCCCTATAGGAATGTAATCCTGGAAACATCTTTTGAAAGGATTTTTCTACACTCTGCCACTACTGTTGAGAACTGAAAACTCAAAACACCTACTGCCACGAGCATAAGGTTGGCTGACTCAAGATTGATCAACTGAACCCTCCTATGAATGAGTTTATCCCTTGCTGCATAGGTTTCCTTTTTCTCCGACCAAAGAAATCCTCATTCCAATGCTGTAGATATACCACATCCTTTTGCCTAAAACTCTCAATCTAAGCATGATTTTTGGATGACCAGTCCATACCCAAACTAATGTCGTAAGGCCTCGACGCTACCACCAAGAGGTTCCAACCGAAACTCTTGCCTCAAGGGGAATGTCACACCATCGTAATAAGTGTGACTATCAAGTATCCTCCCATAGGTATCTCCAGACATAAGGGTCAAGTCAATGGTTTAACCAAAAACTCTAGTTCTTGAACAAGATTTGTGATAAGAAGGAATGATTAGTACCTATGTCTATTAATACGGTAGATAGTAGTAGACACAGACGGTACCTCAAATCATTACTAGAGACCTTGGGCCACACTCCTTGACTGCATGCAACTACTCCCTTCCCCTGTCCTCCAGCTTCTTGAGCCTAGTGAGGACCACATTGGGGTGGTGGTTGTAACATGTCAAAATGTATACCACCTCATGTTGCTCTCCTAGCTCCTCTTCCACATCTGCTACCCTACAGATTCATCTTTCCCTATTACTTCATCTTCTCGAAACATTTTACAAATCCAAGTCTCTGAGACTAATTTCGGTTTCCTACTTTCCCACTGCTGACATTCACCGGTTGTATCTGCTCATCCAAAAAAAATTCAACCACAAAGGTTCTCTCTAGCACCCTAACATATGTAGGAATGCACAGAGGAATAGTGATATCTTGGATGTCCCTAAACACATATCTCTAGGAGGTCTTATACCTAAAGCATTGGTCATATCATATTCATCTAGTACTTAGAATGGTCAGTACGCCTCTATGAATACTCAGAAACCAACATGTCGTCCTGACAAAGCTGTAGAAGCTCTTGGGAACACATACCCCTTAGATTTTTATGGAAAAAGACCTCTACTCTAGGAAAGGTTCTCAAGATATTTCCATGGAAAATTCACCTCATCATAAGATATGGGTAATCTAAACCCTTCCATCACCCTACTGAGCCATGTAGAATGCTAACTACTTGGACCACCATCTGGTCTAATGGTTCCCTGGAAACATGGAAACTCGGTTACCACCTCAGGCTAGTCCTTAGCCGCCTATGAGTCAGGCTCACCTCAAAACCTGAGTGGTATCTGTCACTGAAACTCATGTAAGGCACTGATACTACATGTTTCCTCTACCAGTAGAGCCATTAGTAAATTCTAACCAACGGGTAGTGGTATCATTGGGATACCCCTTGAAGGTACCATCTTGGGAAACAGTCCTTGTACAGAAGCCTTATCACTCTGTGGACTATCCTCATGGTCACGCATTGGAATCCTAACTAGCTGTTTGTGTAGAGGCATCTTGAAATAGTATCAAGATGAAACATGGTCATTAAGTTATACCAAGTGAGTTGACTCAAAAGTGATCAACAGAAAAATATTTTAAAAACACATGAAACTAGTGTTTTCATGTACTGAGTCAGAAAACATAATTCAGGGTCCTGGTGTATGGATACGTCGATTGCCGCACCAATACTGGACTCCCTGGATTGAAATCCAAACTCAAGACACTTAACATTATTGCCCCCATTGAAAACATGGACTCTTAGTTCTTCTAGTAGAACTAACCCCTTTTATACCACTTTGTCATGACCCATCCCCCAGGGCCCGTGCCATGACTACCCCAAGCTCGCCTTCCATAGGCCAGCGGCTAGTGACTAGCATGGGAAACGCATATCCCAAAAAGGTAAGGTATTTCCTTTAAACCTGTATACACAAACCTCCAACCACATCCCAACACACTGAAAGGGGGAAGCAAGTATACCACTAAAACAAGGCTGAGTTAAAGTAAAAGTGAAAGTATGTGGGCCAGAATACAAACCCAACAAGAACTGAAAATAGTAAATTACAAAAATAAACTCTGATGGCCATCTATAGAAATCCCCACCCGATCATGAGAGTAGTGAAGATACTAGAATCCAAAGTAGTATTTCATACCCACTCGTTCCTACTGGTTCCCACCTAGTCCTAGGCCACCAAGTCCACCATCGTAGCATTTTTTTCCCGTCCCCCTAAGCACCTCTATCTAAATGTCGAATGTCTGCACTGGAAAAAACACATGTGGGAAAAGCCCGTGCAGTGGTGAGTATAACAATACTCAATAGGAACCTCGAGGCCCTGAAGGTCTCCCAGAATTCCTCAAAGGAAAAACCACAAAGCATGATCTCAATCACAAAGAACAAAGTAAAAGACAGATCACAATAGGTATAAAACTTAAAGAACATGAATAAAGATGATTATTCATAAATCTAGATCATCTTATTCTATCAAGGGTATTTTTTTTCTAGACCGCATAAGGTCGCTAGATGCTGACCGACAGAGGATCTCTAGGTGCTGACCCACAGATGATCATTAGGTGTTGACCCACGGAGGATCGATAAGTGCTGACCCAAGGAGGGTCACTAGGTGCTGACCCACGGATGATCGCTAACTGTTAACCCACAGATGATTACTAAGTGTTGACCTATAGAGGATTGCTAACTGCTAACCCATAGAGGGTCACTAGGTGCTTCATCATGTCACATCAAGCCACTGGATTCTCATACTTAGCATGCTTGATTTTGGGAGGATCCACTCCTCAAGACATAAGTCATACCTCAACCACCACGAAGTCCAATGAAAAAGTAACCCAAAGAACTGCCATGTCATAAGGGTTCCAACGCAATAGATGGCGCGTTAATCAGATGCCCAGTTTATAAGTTATAAGAATTTTAGTACCAAGGGCCTCATTGGATTTGAGTCTCATCCAACCCGGTCGTAATCCAAATTTCTCCAAAACCTGAACAGAGTATCTCAAAAGGACCGCCTCATCCTAAAGGTCCCAACTCCATAGACGATTCGTCAAACAGATGTCCAGTTTATAAGATACTCAACTTTTAGTGAAATGGGGTCAATCTGGTCTGGTAAGGGTCCAGCCCAGCCCACGGGTCCATCCCGGTTCGCGGGTCTGGCCCAGATGGCGGGTTTGGCCCGACTCGCAGGTCTAGCCCACCTGGAAACCCGACCAGTTGGCTGGGTGCAGCCCGCACTCCCCTGAACGTACTTCGTCTGTTCAGTTCCTCCGACAGCGGCACCAGCCTGGCGCTACTTCTCCTGACCGATACATGTGGACCAATCGATTGTAATACCTGTAGGCGCGGGTCCACCTACTACCACAGATGGAACCACGGTGCCTCCTCTATGACAACTCTATGGTTACTTCCATCTCCTCCGCAGAGCACCACTGTCCGACTAGCACACGACTGGTGCCACCACGTGCTACCACTATCAGCGCCGGTGGCCCGGCAGGATGTTTACTAGACCACCGGACGTGCTCCAGTGGTCTGTTCTTCATTCTGTCTACAACTACGGGCCTCCTAGGACACTACCTTCACTGTGTGTCCCTCTAAAACACCTTGTCGCCATATTCATTGGTCTGCCTTGAATATCGCACCAAGAGAAATTTCGGAGGAGGGTCAGGGCCTTGTTCAGTTTGCCTCATGCCCTCTGTGTTAGACTTATAACATGGGGTGAAATTTTAATCATTATAAGATTAAATAGAAACCTCACAAGATATCATGCAACAACCTCCTGCAAAAATTAATGAATCGTGGATCAACCCATTGGTCGGTTGATTCGTGTTCTTCATATTATTCAAGAACAGGGAAGATGAAATCATTTAAAATACATAAACAAATAAATCCCCTACATTGAACACGTTGGATTTCAATAAAGATGAAGGAGGAGAATCTGTTGTTCGAAGATGTTCGTCGGCGTTCGTCATCGCCCATCGATGTCTGGTTCAAATCCTTAACAGCATCGTCGAATCTCTATTCTTTGTTAGAGGAAGACGTTGATAGCATTTTTTTAGAGCAACCTCTTATAGCTCTCCCAAAACCCATGCCAAAAGTTTGATTAAAAAAGATAAAAGGAACCACCTATGTTGCATTCATTAATGTGGTTCATTAATGAACCGCAATTAATGTTCCATTAATCCTACAAGAATCATGGTTACACAACTAAAGGATCGTGTCAATAAATTTTATTCATTTAAATCCTAATATTATACTATAGTCATGCCATACGCCGCTCAACATTTGCAGAAAGAATAAAATAACTCACTTAGTTATTTTATTATTATTTTTGAAAAGTCCAAAAATTAACTTTTTTGTTTAACCCTTGCTGGTCAAAGTTCAGCTTAGCCTAAGAGAATCACAGCGTTGTGAATTCAACGGTTCCCTCATATTTTTAATCCAAGAACTGGTTCAAAAGATAGAAATCCCCACTCACACGTTTACTAAACGTACCTTAAAAAAGTTAAAAAATTATTAACAATCACCCTAGATTCGCGTCGGTAAAGGTTAGGCTCTGCCTAAGGGAGAAACGCCCTCATGAGAACAATGGTACTCTCAGATTTCCAATCAGAGTTACCGTTTAGGAGTTGTATGAATTTGACAATAAAATAATTGTTACTTAATTATTTTATTTATGGCCAAAAACTAACTTCTATTGTTGGCCCGCGCCAGCCAATGTCAGGATCTGCCTAAGGAAATCACACCCTCACGAGTTCATCTGTGGTCTTAGATTTTTAATCTAAGTCACCATTCGTAAGTTATAATCATTTGAAAAATGAAATAATTTTATTTAATTATTTTATTTATGGTTATGCGTTTTTCAGGTTTCCTCACTAGACTCCTACGCCGACTAAACTTTAGTCATGCCTAGGGTAAACCTGCCATCTTGAATGCAACAGTGCCCCCAGATTTCTGATCCAGACACCTGTTTAAGAGTTATTCCACATTTTCATGAAAAATGATCACATTCTCTATTTAAAGCTTAACATTTTTCGATGGATCATTCTGGGTACTCCAGGCCTCGAAATCACGTGATGTCAATTTTTGTAGTCTCGTAAGAATTTCATATAATTAAAAAGATTATACTGAATTTTTGGGTCTTTACAGTAAATGTATATGGTCATAATGAAAATGAAAACTTGGGAATTTAAATTTGATACTCAAACTCAATTTCTGAAAAAAAATTAAATGAATTTTAAATTAAATTATAAAGACCTAGTTGGCATGATTTACATTTATTATGGTGTTTTAAATGATTTCCTTGATTTATTAAAGTTTTTCTATTATATTTTTGAATGGAAAAGTGTATATATTTTATGGTTTTTCTTTAATGGTTCTTTTTTTTTGTTGTGAAAATGCTATAAAGAGGCATGTGTGATTTTGATAAATAGAATGGATTGTGATGGGATGATGAGAGGCCCATTTTTTTAAAAATGTGAAGTGTTTTAAATGGGAACATCACATAGGAACCTCAGGTACTTTGGTGGGATGACTAGTACAAGTATCCTAAAAAACTTTTCTCTGTCCCTATCCTTTGAACAGTGCTACAACACTAACTAAACATTATGTAACTATTTGAATTTAGTTACCACTAAGACTATGAATGAGGCCCTCCCTAGTGGCTCATTCATGGGAATGGTTTGCATGGTTCATTCAGTGAGTGTATGGGGATCCTAGGACTATCCCAGACCTCAGTCACTTTAGGGTTTCCCATGGTGCTTGGATTGGATTGCTTTCTCTAAATATTTATTTATTTATTTAAATTGTTAAAATAATGTGTCCTTTAAATTTTTTTAAACTAGAAAGATAATGTATGATGTTTTTCCCTTACTTATTTAAAATTTGAAGTCTTTGAAAAAGGAATGTTTCAAAAATGATTAATAAAATGGTTAAAAAATGGGTTTTTTCAATCCCAATGGTGTGGGATAATGAAACTTTTCCTAAGTGATTGTTTCCATTTAAAATAAAAATAGAAAATTAATTTTATAAATGTTATCTGATATTGTATTTTTTTATAAAATTTAAAAACCAATTTACTATTTGTATCTTCAAACTAGCATGAAAATTTATCTTTAACTAAAGGTTAAGTGTGTGACAAGGCGAGTGGGGTCATATTAGGAATTTTTATGCTCACATATATATTTATATCAATGTTCCAGGTTCTAGTTTAACTCTCTTGATTTCTAATAGAACAAGTTTGGTTTGAGGATTGGATGGTGACTCTTTGAGTCACATGGAGGTATGTTGATTGTTTTATTTTTATTTTTTTACTTTATATCATTGACCAAATAGTTCTTTTACTGATTTATGGTTATTAGTGGATGAAGTTTTTTGATGGAGTTGAAGAAACTCTTGGGAGAATTACCATAAATGTTATTGTTAGATTCAATGAATCATTTTCCAATTTTTTAAGATGTAAACGTCATGACCAATGAAAGTTTTTCATCAAATATTGAATTAGGAATCCTATAACTTAGAGATTATATTTTGAATGATAAAATTATAATTAATTTATATTATATATAAATAAATATTACCTAATCTTAGGATATTTCTTTGATGAAGATTTTTATCACCTAAAACCCTTTTTTAATTACCTTGTTTGCATAGGAAGGACCCAAAGTATATCCCCTCTAGAAGTGATCCACACATGGTCCTTTGATCTCTGAAAAACCATGATCGAATTCTAGGTGCTAGCACAGTGGATCAATCATCTTGTTTCATTTCTCTTGATTGCTTTAAGTTCCTTTAGGCATTAATTAGTTCTTCTTGTTCTTGAGAAGATGAGAGAATGAGAAATCTATAGAGAAGTCTGTTGTGTGCAACGATTCTCAATTCTAGATTAACCCTATACAATAGACATAGAAATCTATTTATAGATTTAGGGTTAAGGTTAAAATATTCCTTAATTTCACAGTATCCCTTACATAATATAATAAACCTTTTCTCACCCCAATCCATAAAATAATATTATTATTATTATTTAATGGTTTTTTCTAGCTGGAACAACAATAAATATTATTTTACCGACTTGTAAATTAATATTTATCACCATACATGAAATTAGTTCTCTCATCCTTATATACTTTTATTGAATACTGGAATAAATATTTATTAAATATTTATTCATAAATAATCAATTTATTCATGGATTATTTAATAAATATTTATTAAATATTCAATAAATAAAATAAATATTTTTTTCAAAATCTGGTGAAAAAAATATTTATTTAGTATATGTTATCAATAAAATTTGAATAAAATTATTCATGAGTCTTGAGAATAATATTTATTACAATAATTAAATTAAAATAAATTTTAATTGAGATCAATAGAAACACTTAGTGTGTGGCCATCTAGGATTATTTTTCATTGGCATTATATGGGTTTTCCTAAATTCTATGTTTACTATCTAGCAACAGGTCAAGGCACCCAAGAAAAATAATTTAATGTCATAAAGTCAAAAAACCACACATGAAATCTTACTGTGTAATATAATCCATTTATCACAATATCCCATTAAGTAGGTCTCACATCTATGTAATCAACCTATATGTTTGATACGTCTTTATTTAACTATATGAAATAAACTCTTCGTTACACCATGGCCATGGAATTTAATGTGTTGGTTTTATTTCAATAAAAGGTATGAGACATCACCTTCCATAAATATGGAAGTTAAAAATCCTTGATCAACTTATTAATTAATAACACATCACTCGTGACGTACCCAACATATCCAACTTCACCATGAACTGTATCATCAAGTTTTAAAAAATTCATCTAAGTGCATGAGTCATAACATGCATTAATAATAATATTAAATTCTAAGTAAAATTACACATGCTTGTAGATAGGAATATCTGATGACACATAAACATATGAAATTCCTATAGGTGATTATATTCTAATAAACTCTCATCTTTGATATTACCAAATGTGAACTTAATGAGAAGAAGTCTCATCTTCTTACAAGTACTTTTACATAACTATCAATATTCTATGTGTCCCATAATAGTATGTTATCCGAATGTATAATTTTATTTAATAATATCATCATGGAATTTCAAGGTTCTCATTATAATAGGGAACTTCTATGACCTTATCAATGCAACAGATACTCTTGGACATTATTATATTATAGTCTTGTTGAAAAATGAAAAATATGTAATAAGATGTTTTATTAATATTCAAATATTTTAATAAACATGTAATCTAAAGTACAAATAGTTGGTCCTAGAATAACAACTCTAATAGACTCTCACTTGGACTAGAGTCAACTGCCTATTACTTTTAGTCACTGGACCTCACATGATGATCATGTTTCTGTTGAGTTAAGGTTGTATTCAATGTGTCTTCTGCATTGTATTTTTTGGATATTCTACTCACTGTGACTTCACAACATTGAGAAACATCCCTCAAGAGATGATACTTTCAAATTATGTGCTTCATTTTCTAATGTAACCTTGGATACTTTGAAAGATCCTCCATTTTAGTATTATCACAATATATTGTGATAGGATCTTTAATATTATGTGCCACATAAAGATCTTGGATGAAGTTTTTTTATCTAAAACGCTTCTTTATCTACCTCAAAAGCCATAATATACTCAAACTATACTATAAAATCTATAACCTAGGGTTGTTTTGAGATCTTCTAGCTCACAGAACCTCCATTTAGAGTGAAGATGTATCCTATCTATGATTTCAAATCATCTTGATCTATTTGGAAACTTTCATCTTTATTTCCTCTGATTTCTAGTTCCTCATATCCTCTATATACCATGAATATATCCTTAGTATTCCTCAGATAATTAAGGATGGTCCTGAATGCCATCCAATGGAAATCACCTAGGTCAGCTTGATATATTTCTACTGCACTCAAGGAATAGGCAACATGTAGCATAGTATATAGCATAAAATACATGGTTGGCCCAATCACTAACATGTATGGAATACTTAACATTATCTTTCTTTCCTCATGTATCTGAGGACACATTTTCCTATAAAGATGAATGTCATGTGACATTGGAAATAATACCCTCTTGGATTGTTCCATACTTAATCACTTTAGTATCTTTTCAATATATATACCTTAACTTATATCTAGAAGCCTCTTGAATCTATCATGATGGATCTTGATCCCAATAATATATGTTGTTTCACCTAAGTCCTTTATGTAGAATCATTTATTCAACCAGACTAATAGACTTTAAAACTAGTATTTCATTTCCAATAAGTATTATTTCATAAGTATATATTACTAAGAAAATGATTTCACTCCTACTAAACATATTATATACATAGGTATCATGTTTGTTCTTTATGAAACCAAATTTTGTTATGGATTTATCAAATAAAATGTTATAGGACATGGATGATTTCTTTAATACATAAATGGATCTTTTCAATTTTCATAACTTTTTGGAATCCTTTTGAGTCAAAAACCCTTCAGTTTTTTTTATATAGGTATCTTCTTTAAGGTTCCTATTAAGGAAGGTTATTTTGACATTAATTTTCCAAATACCCTAGTCATGGTAATACATAATAGAAATTATAATTTTGACAGATTGTAGCATAGAAACTAGTGAATAGGTTTCATCACAGTCTATTCCTTGATATTTTTTAACCATTTGGAAATCATTCATTCCTTGTAAGTAATGACTTGTCAATCCGTGTACATTTTATTCTTGAATACCCATTTTCAAATAATGGGTTTTACATCCAATCAAGGATCTACCAAAATCCAGACTTCTTATTGTTTTGAAGAATCCATTTAAAGATTTATAACTTCTTTCCACTTGGAAACATTTGATCCACTTATTTCTTCCTTGTAGATTATAGAATCATTATTATCTACTAATAATGAGTCACCATCCTTGATGACTAGAAAATTGTACCGTTCTGGTTCTCTAAACTATCTTATACTCCTATACAGTAATTATGTCACTGGAACTTCTTCTTCCATGGGTATTTATAGAATTTTTTTCATGTTCCAGATCTTTTTTATTTGAAGCCTGTAATTAATCAAAGTATATCTCACTCCCACTAACTCCTTCAGATATATGATATTTCTTAATGAATTTAGGACATCTTTCAACCACGAACTTTTTTATTTAAAGGATTTTATAGGTATTATCTCCTCCTTTCATTAGGATATCCTATAAATACACATTATGCCTCGAGGTGAAATTTTGTTACCTAAATATCCCTTCAAAAATGATTCACATCCCCACACATAAAATTATGAAAAAACAAGTTTCTTTCCACTCCACAATTGGTATGGAACACCATCTGCTATTTTTTCACTCATTTTAGTATGTATGCTACTTTTTTAACATGTACCTCAAAAGTATAATGGAATAATTTCATAACTCATCATTGATCTCATTATGTCCAATGGGGTGTGGTTCTTCCTTCCACTTACACCATTCTAATAAGGTGAATAAAGAGGAGTGAGTTGAGAAAAAATCCCAAACTCTTATAAATAATTAATGAAGTCTTTATTAAAATATTATCCATCATGGTATTATTAGAGTTTTTTAATCTTATTAGCAATCTAGTTCTCATATTAAATCTTGTATTCCTTGAATATATTAAAGAAATTTGACTTATCTCATAGTAAGTATACATATCCATATCTACTGAAATATTTAGTAAAATTTATGAAGTATGAGTACCCACACCTTACTTCAACTAGAAATGGTCTACACACATCGATATGAAATAATTAAAGAAGTTCTTGGGCCCTTTTACCTTTTACACTAAATGGGGATTTGGTTATTTTTACTTGTAAACATATGGGACATACTCCAAGTTTTTTTAGTTAAAAATAATATAAATATCCATCTTAGTGTAATTTAGTCAAATACTTTTCATTTACATGACCTAGCTAATGATACCATAGTTGTGTGTGGTATGATTCATGTGAACCGGTTTCATTATTGATTATCATTAATTGTCTTATGTAATCTAACACATAAATATTTTTATTTAAATGTGTCTTACCATAATAAATATTATCCCTATAAAAAAAAGAAAAAATTATTCCTAAATTTTAAAATAAATTCATCTATATCAATTATGGATAAAAAATAATGTTTTTATTAATATATGGAACATAATAAAAATATTTTAAAACCAAGATCATTCTTTTTAGTAATGTAAGGTGGAAGTATCCAATATCCACAGTAGTAAGTCTGGTTATGTTGGCTACTCATAGATCTACCTCCCCTCATGAAATATTCATAAATATACTTGATTCCTATATTTAAATACATATGTTTTCACTACATGTTGCATCTAATACCCAATTCTTAGAAACAAATAAATTTAATAGGATAAAAAATCACCAAAATATTCCCCTTTATTTTTTTCCTGGGTGTAGTTTTTCTTCCAGTGCCCCTTATTTCCACATGTGAAATGGATATCATGTCACTCCCTTAATTTACCATTGATCTTTATCTTCTTATAAGGTAATTTTGAAGAAGATTTGGTCTTAGATATCTTCATTTTGACTTTCCTTCTATGCACCACAATGACAGAAGGATTTTTATGCTACATATCCTTATCAACATGGAAAAGAAGTGTGAGAATATCTAGAAGATACTTCCCTATGTATTTCATATTGAATTGACAATAAAGTTAAAGAATATATAATATATTGTTGTAATAATGATATCAGTGTGTAGTTATTCAATAAATTTAAACCTTATAACCTCTAGATTCTCAATTAATCCATTGAGTTTAACTATCTGATACCTAATTGGTAAAACTTCACATATATTATAATTAAAGAGTTACTTGGATATCTTAAATAGTTCTTATCTAGCTCTCTCCTGATATAGATCATGGAGATGATGGTGCATTCTATGAGAATCCGTGTCTTTATGAGACTTCATAAGTTTACTAGACATGGATGAAATAATTAAACACTAAACATTGACCATGTATCTCAAGTGTTTATCATAGATAGTAAACACTTCATCACTCCCCACCTTTGTAGGTGAATTGGGTAGTGATAATTCTATCACATAAGATTTCTATTCAAAGTGCAACAAAACCCATAGGTTTCTGAACCATTTTGGGAAGTTATTTATAGTATAGATATTGACTTTATCCAATATTGATCACAAGGATAATGTGGATGAAAATTTTTCCATTACTCTACAATTATAAAAAAGTAGATTATTATTACTTCACTTGATTACAATTTATGTGAGACATAATGAATTTAATTTTATTGAGTCTAACACTATTTTATCAAGTCACAATGTACCTCACCATTGAACTCAGAATGTCTCATTACTCAATACATTATAGTGTCAAGGATCCATATTTTCTTTCTTATAATCCAAATGTAGGGAATTAAAATTACAAGAAAGTATTTAGATATGCTGTCTTATGAACTACAAACTAGTTTCTCCTTGATCCATTGAGTGGACTCCCCAATCTAGAAATCTTAACTGGGATTTCCTCAACACTTTCCTACAAATTTGTATTGTATAGACATAGTCCATTAAATCCAATACATATTTGTTTAAGTCAACCAACTATCTTAGTTAATACTTCTCAATAATTAAAATTTCCCCTGATGTAGGTTGAACTAAAACTTTTACTATTGGTTCATATTAATTTATATGATGGTAGGATTAATGAATTAATATTATCTTGAGGGATTTTGTTTTATTATGCACAAACATTTCTTGTTTTATCTTTACATTTCTTGTTAATATTAAGTGGATTTTACATAATTTATTAACCATGTTTTGATAAAAAATTTACACATAATCCATTTATTTAAATTCCATCTTTGTATATTAGTCCATTTATTTTTGTAATCATGGTCTTTCATCCGTAATATAAAAAATGAATAAGTCTAAAATAAATAAATAAATAACCCAATCATGAGATTATGCAATGGTTGATTTATTGAGAAGACAATAAATCAACCTATAACCTAGGGGAAAACTCATAATGTTAGTCTTGGCATGAGTTGTAGCATTCCACCTGTTCGCTTATGTATCACCTGGGTTGGAATCACCTCAGTTTTATCTTGAACAACCACCACATACCTTGAGATACTCTTTTTATTACATGTATTTATAACTCGCATGTAGGAAAGGGGGACTAAATGATTGGTTAAGGGGGATTACATAAATCACCATGTACACATAGGTCCTACATAATAAAAGAGGGAGGGATGAATCACATAACATCATATTTAATTTAATATTAAATAATTTAAAGACTATGAAATAAATTAAATTAAATTAAACTAACACATACACGGGTCTTGATCAAGCTCGTTATTGATCATACACATGCAAGGAATATGAAAATGTACATTGGATAATATTCACTTCTATTTTTTCTTTATTATTAAGATAAAAATTCTTGTACTAATTAATTAATTAATTATATTTCATCATAATGACCATATGAATTATCTTAGAGATACACATCAAAAATGAATTCATGAAAAATAAAACTACATGAATAATAAATACATATAATTAAAATAAATTAATTGATCATTTTTAATTCTTTAAAACCTTTATTACATAGTCAAACACATCTAATTCCAATGGTGTAATTAGGTTTAAATTCTTAAATTAATTATTTTTTAATGTAATTTAGTTTTTTCCTTTATTGGGAGACTACACAGCATGTAATTATGAGCTATTCATTGTGTTCCTTTATTATTAGGTATCTAGGATAAACATTTTGGGCTTTAGTATGTATCTCAGCTAGAATACATGGCATAACTAACCAATTACACGCCATGCGTTCTACTAATTTTGTGTTCATGTAACATGCCAAAGGTCTTATCATGTTCTTTGGATATAGGACCACATAACATGTACTCTGTCTATATGTTGTGTGTTCCACAAGTCGTGTGTCTTCATAACCCACCGAATGACTCATCATGTTCTTCAGACGTAAGAAATAATGAGTTATACACAATGTATTCTGGTTACATGCCATGTATCTCATTAGTTTCCTAGGATTTCAGTCTTATAAAATTTTAAACCATGTATTTAACCATGAAGATCGTTAAAATTTCACTGTTATGCCATGTAGACTACATGAAATTTACACTGGAAACATATCATGTAATTTGACAAGTCGTATGCCAAACTAGTATAGTTAACATGTGGTATACAATAAATGCATCATGTGTTATTAATACTTGGTGCATTGTGTATCCCGTGACATTTCCAGGTGTAGTGCGCTTGGGTATACAGCATGTACTCTAGCTACATCCCATGTAACCCAGTCTAGTGACCAAAATTCCTGTAACTTTATGATGAATTTTCAAAATATTCTCCATCTATTCCTAGACATTAAGAAATTATAAATATTGAATGATGAAAATTAAAATGTTGAAATCATGTTAATTAAACATCATATTAATTAATGAATAATATGTACTGAAATATCTAACCACTATTTCACATAATCAATAAACAATCGAATAAATAATTATAAATTTAAAACATGACTGCTTTAATACCACTATAAGTTTCTAGATAAAGTGGAAGCACCTTTTGGGTGAATAACCATAAAATTTATTATCATATTATATGGATCATTCTCTAATTGTGCAAGATGTAAATTTCAATACTAATAAAATTTTTCTAATGAATACTGACTTAGGAAACCCAGAATCTAGTGAGGGTATTTTTCATGTTAAATTATAATTAATTTTGATTAGATTTGAACAAATATTACCATATCTCAAGATCATTATTTAATGAATATATTGATCATCCAAACATTTTTTGGATTAACTTTGTTGTTTAGGGAGGACCCAAAGTAGAACCCATATAGTAGTGATCCACACGTGGTCCTTTGATCTATAAACAACACTGATGTAATTCTAAGTGATATCATGGTGGATCGATCATATTTTTTCATTCATCTTGATTGTTTCAAGTTTATTTATGATTGAAGGAGTTCTTCTAAATCTTGAGAATATGAGAGGAGGAATCTAGATAGAATTATTTTGTTCACAAAGATTCTCAATTCTCAATTAACCCTATACAATAGACATAACAATATATTTATAGAGTTATGGTTTAGGTTAAAATATTATTTAATTTCACAATATCCTATAAATAATATAATAAAATTTATCCTACCCCATGTCATATAATAATAATATTATTATTATTTTATAGATTACACTAACTGGTATAATAATTAATATTATTTTATCATCTTGTAAATTAATATTGATCACTAGACACGATCTTGGTCCAATCATCCTTTTATGAATTTATCGAATACCCAAATAAATATAAACTGAATATTTATTTATAAATAAATATTCTATTCACAATATGGAAAATAAATATTTATTAAATATTCAATAGATAAAATAAATATTTTATCCACAATTTGGTGAATAAATATTTATTTTGTATATGTGATCAATAAAACCTGAAGTAAATTATTCTTCGGTCTTGAGACTAATATTTATTCCAATAATTAAATTAAAATATAATTTAATTGAGACCAATAAAAACACTTAATGTTTGACCCTCTAGGATTCTTTCACATTGTCATTATGTAGGATTCCCTAATGTATAATATTACTATCTAGAAATGGGTCCAGGAACCCAAGAGAAATAATTTAATGTCACAACATCAACAACCACCCAATAATGCTTACTATCTAATATAATCCCTTTGTCATAATATATCATCAAGGAGGTTGAACATCCATTTCATTACCCTATTTTCTTGATATGACTTTCTTTGACTATATGAAATAAACTCATCATCACACCATGGCCATGGAATTTAATGCGATGGTTCTACTTCAATCAAAGGGTTGATACATCATCTTCCATAAATATAGAAGGGAAAATCCTTCCTCAACTTATTAATTAATAACACATCACTCATGATGTGCCTAGCGTATCCAAATTCTCCATGAAATGTATCATCAAGGTTTATGAAATACATCTATGTGTGCAAGTTATAACACGAATTAATAATAATCTTAAATTATAAGGACCATTACACATGCTCGCATATAGGAATATATAATGACACATAATCATGAGTAATTACTATAGGTGGATCTGTTATTATAATATCCTATCTTAGAGATTACCAAGTGTGGACTTCATAAGAATAAGTACCATCAACTTATGAGTACTCGCACCTGAAATTCAACATTCTATGTGTCCCATAATAGTATGTTATCCAACCGTAGAAATATATTTATGAATATCATTATGGAATTTCAAGTTTCTCATCATAGTGGGGAACTGTTATGACATTATCAATGTGATAGATACTCTAGATAATTATTACATTAAATTAATGCATAAAAATGAACAATATGTAATAATATGTTTTATTAATATTCAAATATTTAAATAAACATATAATCCAAAGTACAAACAACATTAGGGAACCATGTCACCAGTGAGATAAAACAAGCAACATCAATAGGTAATGATGCTAGAGAGGCCAATAGAACCACAAAACATAAGAAGGGAAGTCCCTTGTGGAGTACTAACTAGAATCATGGAAACACACCATCAATCATGTGAGAATACCCTAAGACACTAAGATTATGGACACCAAGTAAATAATTTATTATCCAACTAGAAGAAAGGATATATAAATACTTCACTGGCTAATGTAATGTGCATTACATAACTTCACTAGTTAGGGAAACACTATAACTAGTGCGAAGGAACCCATCTGAATCTAGGTTTACCTACCCAAGTACCCGGGATTTACCATGAAGCAATAAATAGGAGGTGAGAAAACAATTAAATTGCACAAATCAAAATTAATAAATAATAAATATAAATCAAATCTCACCAAAAATACTCATATAAAAAACAACTCATTTTCACTGATCTCTACCATGATCAATATCATATCTTGTAAAAGAAAATAAAGGGACTCATGATGGTTTAACACACTCACCCAACGTGAAAACTATTTATAAGTGAAAAAATGTAATTTTTAAAAAATAAACATGATATTATAAGTCCCTTATAACCATTTTAAATCCATTTCTAAAATATTTTCTAAAAAATAACTAAAAAAATTTTTTAGAGATTAATTAAATAATCAACTCAATTTTCCATTTAAAACCACTTAAGGTATCAAATATCTATTTTAAATTTATTTCATAACCCAAATGGGTTCAAAGAACTTTAATAATAAATATGTTATTTAAAAAATCATTAAAACATTTCCAATACACTTAGAAATCAAAAAATTCCTTAAAAATCTAGAAAACCCATCAAATATTATTTATGACAAGTGAAAAAATAATTTAGAACATTTATAAAATCCATTGGTGTTATCAAATATAATTATAATTTGATAAAAGTGAACTTTAAATCATTAAACACAAAAATACATGACCAATAAAGAATTTTTATAAAAACACCTACCTCAAATCAAGCATTAATTCATCACAATGGGTTACAATAAGTCTCCTTTGGCAGAGAATTCTAAACTAGGAAAGGAAGATACCATTCTAATCCCTAGAGATTAAAACCCCAAAATTAAAACCATCCCTATCCCTAAATATCAACCCCATGGATTTCATGATTTTAGGATGAAGAGGAAACCAAGAGAAGATAGAGGGGGTATTGGGGTGAGAAACCAAGGCGAAAAAAGGATTTACCATTAGAAATCACATGGAATAAATAGAATAGAACCATAAAAATCTATAAGGGAGGGGGAGAACCTATCATGTGTGAGCCTTGGATTTTTCAAACAATAGGGAAGAAAGGTAGGCTGACATAAAAGGGGTTCAAGGGGGGAAAGGTTCATTTCATACTTTAAAAAAAATAGGCAGATGGGGGTTTTGGCATAATCCTAACCACCACGGTGTAATGATACATGTGGAATCACTATTATAGTGTGGTTTTGGGACCATGGTGTAAGTGTCCTGAAAAAAGTAAAGGGACCTCAACCCATCACCTCGTGCCCTTATATCTTGGCCTACCATACTATGACATGGATTCCTCCAGCAGACACCCTTAATGACGTAGCCTCCAGCCTACTCCATGGTTCACCCCAATCATGTAGAGATAGGGAATCCAAGGATAGAAGCTATGATGTGACCTCCCTGGGATGTGACATAGCTGGAGGTGTTACCCTTACATGTCATAGTAACTTGTGTAAGGGTAGCATTAGTTACCCACATGCAACGAGTCCCCACAACACAACCCATGGCCTTATAGCATGGTCTTCTTCCTTGACCTTTTGTTAGGTCCACTAGGTTAGATACCCTGAGACGGGGGTGAATTAGGGTATGACAGATTAAAACATATGCCCCTTTTTTATCTTGTTTTTCTATTAGACAAAACCCTCTTATCTCTCCTTCCCGATGCAGAGTATGAATAAACCTTAAAGCATGCACAGGACACAGCGATTTTTACTTATTTCACCTTCATTGGGCTATGTACAAGGAGCATACACTGGTAGTGTGCCATTGTACCAATTCCACTATAAGCGCACTACTATTTACAAGTTCAAATTAGACTCACAATCCCTCCTGGTTTACAACCACTAACAATTTGAGAACTCACTTCTCTCTCAACTGAAGTGAGCTCACTGCTTCTTTAGAAGAACCACTCATAGTTTATAGACTTGTAGTTATCTTCATTATCTCTAATGAATTCTGCATCCTTAACTGTTGATAGATTCTCTGTTGATGCTCAAATTTCACCCACAGATGAATCTCACTTTGCTTCGGGTGTACCGAAAAACCCCAATTTTTACGCGCAGACCTTACTGCACCTTGCGCGTAATTCATTTTCCATGCACGAAATACAATTTCCGTGCAACACCTCTTTTACGCGCAATATCCAAATTTTACGTGCAGCCTCTACAATGCCTTGCGCGTAATTTTCTTGCCTTGCACAAAATACACTTTGCGCACAACACCTCTTTTACACGCAACTGACTTCTTTTACACACAACCACTGGTTTTACACACAGCCTTAGCTTTTCATACAACACCAGACTTTACATGCAAACTTAATTTTTACGCGCAACTCCCTTGCGAACTTCAATTTTGTGCACCACTGCTCAGGTATTCTCTAAGTCTTGAACTCTTTTGAATGAGGGGGGTCACTTCATATTTATAGGCAAAATAATCCCCGCACAAAAAACCCTTCTTCCGCACATAATCCGCATTGAGCACGAAAAACACATCTTCCGTGCAACATAGTTTTTTTACACTGCTCCAATATTTCACGCACCTCATGATTTTGCCAATTTTTGAGCTTATGATCGAGAAAAACCTCTTGCATGAAAAACACTAATCCTTTATTTCGTGCACCTGCTAATATTTCATGAACAATTTTATTTTTCGCACACTGCGAAACTATTTCGTGCACCACTTTTCTTTTACACACACCATGCTGATATTTCACACAACAGATTATTTTTCATGCACCACTTTCCTTTTTCGCACACCATATTGATATTTCACGAAACACATTATTTTTCGCACACCACTTTCATTTTTTGCGCACCACCCTTTTCCAAAAAATCAACTCTCAATTTTCCAATTTTCAGGCCCAAAAATTTGGCAAACACTAGAAAACGGTGCCACCTTGTATTTAATCTTTTTGTACCACCTCCAGAACATCCATTGCATTTTTGAAGTTCTTAAATAAAACATGAATAGCCAACACCATCTCTTGAACTCGACAAATCACCATGTAAACCCCTTTGTCAACAAATTGTACATCGTGGTCTGCTTTGTGAACAAACGCAACATGGAGGCCTGCTTTGTCAACAAACACAATCACCTCAAAAATGCTTCAATGATGCCTTAAGGGATTTTTTCCCAACAATATCCCCCTTTGGGTTTGTTGACAACTCTTCTCATAAAAAATTATCTGCACTTTGATACCGAATTAATGCTTCTTCCAATTTCTACCACCATTCGCCTCTTGCGATTTTGATAGCGATCAAGGATTCAATCAACACATACTCTAAGCCCACATGAGCAATGCTCAGTGTGAGAAACAAGAGTAAATGAAAAGTTCATCAATGAATCACTTCATTTCTGACACCAACCATTGACACCCAACTGATACCAATTTTCAAACTGATACCAATTGATGATACCATTCTGAAAACCAATTGGTGATAGCTAGAAACCTTCTGACACCATTACAACACCACTCTTCTACTTTTATCATGATCTTCAGCTGCCGTGATATCTATTCTTTGATCGATCACTTCTAGCATCATTAGATTTAAAACTCTCACTCCCCCTATCTCATTGCTCCCCTTATCTCATTGTTCTAGTTGTCAGCTTCTCCCTATATCAACCCTGATTTATCAAATAGTCACATTGTCTCCCCCTTGAACAACCACTGTTTTCTCCCCCTTTGTCAATGAACCCAATGGTCACTCCTTTGTGGTCTGTAACAGGGTAAAAACAAATGTCAGTACATTAGGGAAAAACATAACATACCTAGGGGAGTGGGGGTCCCACATCCACACTTTTTCAGGAGTGGGGAGTTGACTGGACTCCCAGAGCCAGTCTATGCCTCTCAAAAGCTTCCTTAGGTAAGGTCTTCATCATAATGTCTGCAACCTACAGTTATGCAGGTATACACTCCAACTTAATGATTCCCTTCTCAACCTTCTCCTTAATAAAATGATACTTTATCTCAATGTGCTTTTTCCTTGATTGATGGATTGTATTTTTGCTGAGATTTATATCACTTAAGTTATCGCGCTGGATTCTGATCGGAGACATCACTTCAACTCCCATGTCATCAAGATACTGCTTCATCCACAATAACCGTGTGCATGCTTGAGTAGACGCAATATACTCAGCTTTTGCGGTGATTAATGAAATGAAATCTTGCTTCTTGCTTATACAAGCAATACATAGTCCAACAAGATAGAATTCACCTCCCGACATTGATTTCCTGTCATCCACCGAACTGGCCCAATCTGTATCAGTGTATCCCAATAACTCTGTCTAAGATTTTCCATTATATATCAAGCTGAATTTCATCATACCCTTGATATATCAAAGTATCCTATTCACTGTAAGCATGTGGATTTCCTTGGGATTTCTTTGATATCATGCTTCTTGGTAGGTCGAGAAAACAATATCAGGTCTCGTCGCTATTAGGTATAGTAAACTCCCAATAATCTGCCTATATTCTATGATATTAACTGCCTTTCCATTATCATCTTTTGATAATTTCATCTGGGTAGCAACCGGAGTCTTCATCTCCTTGGAATTTTCCATTACAAATCTTTTCAAAACTTCCTTGGCATATTTGGATTGAGAAATGAATGTTCCATTCCTTCTTTGTGTCACCTGTAGACCAAGGAAAAATGTTATCCCTCCAATCATTGACATTTCAAACTCACTTTTCATGAATTCAAAAAACTGCATGCACTGAGCTTCATCTGATCCGCCAAATATTATGTCATCGACATAAACCAGAACCATCATCCTTTGATTGCTGTTGTTGTTGAAATATAGATTATAATCAACTCCCCCACACTGAAAACCAAGCTTCTTCAAGTATTGATCAAGCCTTGAGTACCATGATCTTGGTGTTTTTTTCAGTCCATACAACGCCTTCTTCAGTTTGAAAACCTTGTTCTCATCCTCATGAATGAGAAATCCATCTGGATGCTTAATATACACTTCTTCCTCCAGAACCCCATTAAAAAATGAAGATTTGACATCCATCTGAAAAGCTTTGAACTTTTGTTGCACTGCAATGGATAGAAATAATATGATTGTCTCTAGTCTCACAACCAGTGAAAATGTCTCATCAACATCTATTCCCTCTATCTGGGAGTATCCTTTGCACACCAATCGTGATTTTTTTATGAATCACTGTGTCATCTTCATTCGTCTTATTGCAATAGACACATTTAGTCCCAATGACATTCTTATATGTGGTCCTCGAAACAATCTCCCATGTCTGATTCTTCTCAATCTGATCAAGCTCTCCATTCATTGCCTGAACTTAGTTTTCATCTTCAGCTGCATCAACGAAGCATTTTGGCTCAACATAAGATAGGAAAGATGTTTGATGTAGTGATTTCATTCTTATTGTCTGAACTAGAGCTGATTGGTCACCAATGATATTCTTCCTGTCAATTTCAACTCGACTCCTTGGCTTTTGTTCAGATATAGATTTGACTTCCTCATGCTCATCATCAGTATCTTCTTCTGAATCAACATCATCCACTTCTACTTCCCCTGCATTGCTTTCTTCCTCATCAATCTCATCAAGAAATTGTTCACTGTGTTGTTGAATGATCTCCACATTCTCCACTACAGTGACATCATTTCTCTCAACTACTTTTCCTAGACTTTTGTCAAAGCATTTATATGTCTTACTTTTTCCTAAGTATCCAAGGAATATCCCTTCATATCCTCATGATGCATATTTCCTATATTTTTCCTTGTTGAGGATAAATCACTTACTTACAAATATTAGAAAGTATTTCACCGTTGTCTTATTTCCATACCACATCTCGTACAGAGTCTTTCCTTCCTTCGGACACAATAGAGCCCTGTTAGAAATGTAGAACCATATCAAAACTGCTTCCTTCCAAAATTTCTCTGGTAGATCTTTTTCAATGAGCATTGTTTTGGCCATGTTGTTGATGATCTGATTTATCCTTTCAACCACTCCATTCTATTGGAGAGTTCTTACTGAGGAAATTTGATGCCTTATCCCATGTTTCTCGAGATAGCCTTCCACCTGACTGTTTGTGAATTTTGTACCATTTTCAGTATGAAGCTTCAAAATTTTCTATCCAAGCATCATTTCACACTCCGTTCGGTATTGTTTTAAGCATATAAACACATATGACTTATGGGAAATAACAAATAACCATTCCATTCTACTATATTCATCAATGAAAATAACATAGTACCTCTTTCTGTCAATTTCTCTTGGTGTGATAGGACCACAAACATCATCATGCACCAATTCGAGCACTCTTGTTGACTTCTTTTCCTTTAACTTATACATATTTCTGATGAGCTTCCCTTGTTGTCATGCATCGCACGTGTGAGTATAATCACGTGATAGCTTAGGGAGGTCTCATGCTGCATCACACTTTACCAGATCTTCCGGGGATGGTTGGCAAAGATGACCAATTCATTTATTCCATAGCTTGTTTTCTTCCTCTCTGGACAGAAAACACATATCTTCTTCTCCACTTACCAGGTAGAGATTTCCCTTTTTTCTTTCTCCTTGTAGAAACACTACCCCATCACTTCCTTTTATGACACACATATTCTTAGTAAACCTTATAGAATGTCCTGAGTCACATAGTTGACTAACGCTGAGCAAATTGTGACTGAGGCCTTCTACTACTAATACATCAGCACATCTCATCTCTTTGCCCCCAAACTTGGCCTTTCCTGAGACAATAATCTTCAGTCCTTCATCATTTCCAAACTTTAAAACTCCTTCTTTGTCATATTTTACACCTATAACAAGATCCTTATTACCTATCATGTGAGATGTGAAACCACTATCAAGGATCCACACACTAGAAAAATCTGATGCCTTAAGGGCAATTTCTGCCACCACAGCCTTCTCATCCTTATTCTTCTTGGTCCATATTTTTTCCTTCACACTCAGCATGGATTGAGACTTCTATTCTTTCTTAGAGAATGATGTAACAGCTTCATCTTGCAAAGGTGAAAATCTATTTTGCGTTTTCAACTCACTTGTTGGTTCATTGATTTGCTGCTTGCGAACATTTTGGTTCTGCTTTGGCACATTCCTCTGTATGGTTGAAGTGTAGTACCTATCCATGTGCTCAAATAATCTACACCAAAAATAGTGTCCTTTGAAATATGTTCTAGAGAACCATTATCTATTTGGATTCCACCTTTGTTCTTATGCCCTTTGATATCTCTTGGCTATGGAACACACATACTGTGAATGTCCTATCTTCCCACAACAATAACACCTGATGTAAGGTGTATTCCTTCATGTCACTTATGCACTATGAGTTTCACCTTGGGATCTTTGAATATTATGATTCTACTTTGTCCCCAAATCAACCTTCAATCTCATAATGGGTTCTTGCGGTCTGACTTCAATTTTCACAAATTTTTGTTTTCAATCAAGCCCCCCTCATCCTTAGAATCTGAACATAATTGATGCTTCCTTTCAATTGAACCACTATTCTCTACTTTTAGCTTCTCATTTTTCTGGGTGATCTACTTTCCTAATGTCCCAACAGGAGTCAAGAGTTTTTTCTTGATCCTTAAACTTTTTCCGCAAACCAAAAACTTCTCCTTCAAGTTATTCAATACGCTTGATTTGATCTTTTCTTGTGTTATTCAATCCATCGATCTCCCTTTTCTATTCATCAATATTTATTTTATACTTATTAACTAATTCTGATTCCTCTGGTGTTGATAACTTGAGTTTCTCAATTTCTTCCATCAACTAATTTTTCTCTTCTTCCTGTTGCTGCATATAGAGTTTGGCATCACGAACTACTTTGTTGTGTTTCATTGTTTTGGCTCTCCAAACATATATCACCTTAAGAAAAACCTCTAACTCAACTTGCATATCTATTATTCCTTCAACTTCTTCTTCTTCATCAATTTCGGTTTCTTCCTTTTTTTTGAGTACTGCTGATAACTGCCACCATAGAATTTTCTCCATGGTCTTTTCAGTTCTCTATATCTTCAACCTCCTCAGCCTCAGACTCATCCAAACTATCACGTTCATTTGAAAGGAGATTTTTCTTCTTATAGAAATTTCTCTTGAACTGTTTCGTGCCTTTCCCATAGACTGACGACTTATTCTTGGGAATTTCATCTTCATCGACATCACCATCTTCTTTGAACTTTTTGGGACACCTTGCTGCAAGATGACCAACCTTTCCACATCAAAAATAGGCTAGTGGAAGTTTCCCTTTAAACTTTCCTTTTCCTATTTGAAGGTTTGAGGAGAGGAATGAAATCACCACATCTATCTCTTCTTCTTCCTAAGAATCTTCAATGGTGAGCTTCTTCATGGCCTTGAATGTCACTTCTTTATATTTCCTCTTTTACAGAGCCTCGTTATCATCGTTTCTTATTTCATATGAAACCAATGTACTGTGAAAATTGTCCAGTCTTAGCTCCTTTGGATCTTTATCTTACAGTACTGAAACATTTGGATTGAACCAAGGTGGAAGTTTCCTCAAGATGTGATTTACAATCCTTATGTCTTTAATGACTTCTCCCAGACCCCGCATATCTTCCCCAACAACATTTACCCTGTCAAAGAATCCATCAACAGACTCATTCAGGTTCATTATTATATCTTTATACTTGTTCCATAACACTTGTAGCTTCGCTTATCTGACCTTTGTGTCTCTTTCATATATGTTCAGCAACTTTTCCCACATAGCATGGGATGTTTTGCATGACTTCACCTTGGTATATATAGCATTAGACAGGGCTCCTCCTAAAGCATTAATTCCCTTTGCATCAGCATCTAATTCTCTTAACTCAGCTTCTGATAAAGCACCACTATTAATATTAGTCATGATACCATGCATTGCTGCTGTAAACACATCCATTCCCAAAGATTGGAAGTAGTGTTTCATCCAATTCTTCCATAGCTAAAAATTGTTCCCGTCAAATATTGGAATCCCTTTATGATTAGTGACCTCCATTTGAGATAGAAACACTGATATCAACCTTCCCCTCTGATACCAATTGTTAGGTCCACTAGGCTAGATACCCTGAGAAGGGGGGTGAATCAGGGTATGACAGATTAAAACAACTGCCCCTTTTTTATCTTCTTTTGTTGTTAGACAAAACCCTATTCTCTCTCCTTCTCGATAAAAAGTATGAATAAACCTTAAAGCATGTACAGGACACATAGATTTTTACTTGGTTCACCCTCACTAGGATACGTTCAAGGAGCATACATCGGCAGTGTGTCGTTGTACCAATTCCACTATAAGGGCATTGTTGTTTACAAGTTCGAAGCAGACTCACTGTCCCTCCTGGTTTACAACCACTCACAATTTGAGAACTCACTACTCTCTCAACTGAAGTGAGCTCACTGCTTCTTTAGAAGAACCACTCACAGTTTATAGACTTGTAGGTATCTTCATTATCTCTAATGAATTGTGCATCCTTAACTGTTGATAGATTCTCTATTGATGCTCAACTTTAACCCACGGATGAATCTCACTTTGCACCGGGTGTACTGGGAAACCCCAATTTTTACACGCAGCCCTTACTGCACCTTGCGTGTAATTCCTTTTCCTTGCACGAAATACAATTTTCACGCAACACCTCTTTTACGTGCAACCTCCAAATTTTACGTGCAGCCTCTACACTGCCTTGCGCATAATTTTCCTGCCTTGCATGAAATCCACTTTGCGCGCAACACCTCTTTTACATGCAACTGACTTCTTTTACGTGCAACCACTGGTTTTATGTGCAGCCTTAGCTTTTTGCACAACACCATATTTTACACACAAACTTAGTGTTTACGCGCAACTCCCCTGCGAACTTAAATTTCGTGCACCATTTCTTGGGTATTCTCTAAGTCTTTAAATCTTCTAAATAAGGGGGGTTACGTCATATTTTTAGGTAAAATATTCCCCACGCAAAAAAACCCTTCTTCTGCATGTAATCCTCATTGAGCGCAAAAAACACATCTTCCACGCAACATAGTTTTTCACGCACTGCTCCAATATTTTGCGCACCTCATACCTTTTCTGATTTTCGAGCTTCTGATCGTGAAACACCCCTTGCGTGAAAAACACCAATCCTTTGTTTCGCACACCCACTAATATTTCACGCACAATTTTCTTTTTCATGCACCGTGAAACTATTTCGTGCACCACTTTCCTTTTATGCGCACCATGCTGATATTTCGAGCAACACATTATTTTTCGTGCACCACTTTCCTTTTTTGCACACCATGCTGATATTTCACACAACACATTATTTTCCGCACACCACTTTATTTTTTCACACACCACCCTTTTCCAAAAATGTATCTCTCAATTTTCTGATTTTTAGGCCCAAAAATTTGTCAAACACTGGAAAATGGTGCCACCTTGTATCTAATCTTTTTGTACCACCTCCAGATCGCCCATTCCATTGTCAAGGTTCTTCAATAAAACATGAATAGCCAACACCATATCTTGAACCCGAAAAATCACCATGTAAACCCCTTTGTCAACAAATTGTATATCATGGTCTTCTTTGTGAACAAATGCAACAGGGAGGCCCGCTTTGTCAACAAACACAATCACCTCAAAAATGTTTCAATGATGCCTTGAGGGATGTTTCCCCAACACCTTTATGCAAAACCCAAAACATAACCCTACACAACACCCACCATGGATGATTCACTAGGGTTCATGGGATGGTTTTACATTAAATTCCACTTGAAAAGGTTATTTTTGTATGCACATCAATGTATTTAGGTCCTTAATATGTTTTGATAGGGAAAATGGTCATACAATAGAGAAATGAATGAAGTTGGAATGAACTAAAGGTTTTGGAGGAAAACTAGAATAATTTAGGATCATTTTATATTGAGAAATTTTTGCACTGAAATACACAAACCATGAACCTCAACCCAACAAACCGTGCGAGAATAAATTCCAAGAGATAGTATGCATCATATGGTCTCTACAAGGTTTTCCAAACTGTCCGAAACTTCCCTAAAACTATGAGGACTATAATTTGAGGATATATAACCATGTGCATGGTTTTTACATGGTTTCCTAAATTGTGCACCTCTATCCAAGAACCATGTTTTAACGTCCCAACTTGGGTGCCACACACCGGTGACCCGAGCTGATCGGTCACATGATCTCAAGCATGACTCCCTATATGCTAGAGGCTGCTGACTAGCAGTGAGGGTCTAATATCGATCATGTGGAGACTATACCCTCTTTATAAGAGTAATACCACAGCAAAAATAAATAAATGAGAAAAACCAAATAATATAACCATAAATATAATAAGACCAATATCACATAATGACTAAAATAAGAATACAATATCCAAACCAAAACTGTAAATATGTCATGCCAAGTATGTGCCAAGTGTCAAATGAAAACCCAAAATATATACACATTGAAACTCTTAAGTGGGTCTCGAATCATGTCTAGTTCCCTTATCCATGCTCTATACCAACTCATCTGTCTAACATAGGTCCTTTTCCCTTATCATGTCCTACAAAAATAAATTATATTCGGGTACTAATCAGGAAACCCGGGTAGGGTGTGAGTACAACTTAGTAGGTTGCCACCAACGGATTCTGAAACAATATACATTCAATATCAGTGTATGAAGTTGTATAAAGAATAAAATACAATCAATAAAGTAAATATTTTACATTTATTCACTCTATTTAACCATATAGCTCATGGGTTCCCAAGAACACCCAAACTCTCAATACCTACTTCGGCTTATACCAGAGGCTAAACCATATAAAATATTCAATTCACAATTCATTATAACACATGGAATTTAATTATCCATTATTTTCAATTTATTATTATGGGCAATTAGAACCAAATTCTAACGCCGACATTTTGGGCCTAGATCACTATGCCTAGGACCCTGTGGGTATTTGAAGTAGTAGTCCATGACCCAGAAATCATTTATAAATCAATCACACAAGTGGTATTTTAAAGCATCAATCTATGTATCACACTCATTTATCAATCAATCACACAAGTTGGATTTTGAATCATCAGTATGTGTCCCACACTCATTTATCACTATGGGATTTTGAAGCAGCAGTTCATGTCCCACACACATTTATCAATTTATCACTATGGGATTTTGAAGCAACAGTCTATGTCCCACACATATTTATTAATAATCACATGTATCACAATGACACAAGTGTCATAATATCACAAGTATCACAATACTACACATATATCATAATATCAAATACATATCATAATTTCCTAAATATCAAGGTTAAATATCATTAACCATATTTTCACACATTCTCATTAAAGTGTACCTTTTAAATTTATTAAAAAAACAAGGTTAAACACTTTAATTCACATAGAATAATATGAAAACCACTATTAAACCTTTTATCTCCCTTTAATCATTTAACCCATAAAACCCATTAATGGTCAAGTCAAACATCTAATAATTCTCATTGTCAATTAATTCATAATCACATTAATTGGACAAAAACACCATCCCAATATCCCATTAATTAATTTATCAATTAATTAATTCAATTACATAATCCCAATTTCTACAATTTAATCCAAATCATTACCACATGACAATTAAATTAAATCAATTCAATTATCATTGCAATTTCTCAATCATGGAAATTGAAAATTCAAAATTACATACACTTAATTAAATCAAGACTATGGGATTGTAATTTAGACCACCTACCTCAAGATCTTTGAAAATGATCTCTAATGGAAATCCCCAATTGAAGTGGAAGAACAAAAATCATGACAAAGAACAAGATCTTTCTCCAAAACCTAAATCAAAGATAAAAAAATCAAGATCCAACAACCCTAGATCAAGATCCAAAAAAACAGAGGAAAACACCCATTTAAAGGAAAAAAAGAAAGACATGAAAAGTATGGGAAACCAATCAGGATGAGATTATCTTACTGGGAGAGGGGAGGATATTCAATCTGGGATTTGAATCATCAAGAACAAAGGTCAAAAGCCCTAGGAATTCGTCCAAGAGACTCCAAAAATGTGATTAATCGATTTGGGTTGAGTTAGGGGGTTTGGGGATATAATATGGGGTTAGGTGATTTTTAAAACCAATTTTTGGATTAATTAAACCCACATTAATATTTTCCTAGAAAGGGGAATACGGTTTTCCAAACCATGCGCCTCTTTTAATGGGGTGCATGGTTACTCTGAAGATAGAACACAGTTTGACAAATCATGTGTTAACCATGAGAATCCCCTCTGTTTGGTTTTTATGGTTTATTGGGTTGGGTGCATGGTTTGGGAAAAATCTATGCTAGCTGTGCACTACCTCTCCTCTTTCTAATTTTCACCCAAACGCACCCAAGATACAACCCAAACAAAAATCACTCAAAACAATTCAAAAGAGTAGCAATAAACGAGCTCAATACATCTCTAGAAAAGGTCAGGATCTTACAATCTCCCCACCCTATAATAGATCATCATTGATCTATACTCCAAACCATATCTAAGATTCTAAACCAAAAATATTAGGCCACTAAATTCACATATCTTCTTTTATTTCCCATATTTCCTCCTATACATGACCATGTTGCCACAATACACAAACTATCGGCATGGTCTTTCCCTGAAACACTTTCTCACTATGATCCAATACACATATCAAATGATCCTTAAAGGATACATCTATCTCAAGCTCAAAATCATCCACATAAATTACATGAGAAGTTTTGGTGTGATACCATTGAAGTTGTGATGCATGAAAAATGTTCTGCATAGCATTGTACCTCTTTGGAAGTGCCAATAGGTATGACACTGGACCGATTCTCTCTACCAACTCAAATGGTCCAACAAACCTAGGCACCAACTTTCCCAATATCCATATACTAAAGTGACCCAATCTTGGTGACAACCAAAGTAATACATGTTCACCCTCTGTAAATTCTAGGGGTGGTCATCATCTATCATCATATGACTTATGTCTACTCTGAGTCGCATCTATACACTTTCGAATTAGTTGAACCAGCTCCAATTTCTCCTACATGAGACTCATTCCTAATAACTCCGACCCACCTAACTCCATCCAACATAAAGGTGATATACATGGCCTACCATAAAGTGATTCATATGGTTCTATATATATAGTTTCTTTATAACATTTTTTATCAGAAAACTCCACAAGCACTGAGTTATTCTCCCAAGACCCACTGAAGTCTAGGACACATGCCCAAATCATATCCTCAAGCACTTCTATAGTATATTCTGACTACCCATATGTTTGTGTGTGGAAATCCATACTCATAAAAACTTGTATCCCAAGCACCTTCTACAAGCCCTACTAGAAGCGTGAAGTAAAATGAAAGTCATTGTTTGAAACTATACTCTATGGCACTCTATGTAGATGGACTACCTCTCGTATATAAAGATCTCCCAAAGTATCCACTGAAAAATTCTCCCTCACTATTAAGATATGTGCTACCTTTTTCCAATGGTCTGCAATCACCCAAATAGAATCATTATTCTGAGTTTTACTCAGGATACCCACCACAAAGTCCATAGTAACGTCTTTCCACTTCCATTATGGAATGTACAACAATTGTAGTAAACCACCAGGTTGTTGATGCTCATCCTTCACTTGAAAACAGTTATAGCATCATGTCATGAAATCTACTATTTCTTTTTTCATGCCTGACCAAAAAGAATTCATCATAGGTCATGGTACATTTTTGTTACACCTGGATGCACCACCCACTTCGAGGCATGAAATTCCTGCATCAGCTCCTCCCGCATATTCATAGGAATAATAACATGATTCCTAACATATATTATCTCATCCTCTATGCTTTAATCTAAATGTGACACCTAACCTTTAAGGATTTCCCTTAAGGCCAAACATTATGGATATTTATACAGTCTATCTATAATCTAGCCCAAAAAGTGTAAACTCCACTGAAACTGATATGATAGTCTTCTTCTCTCGGCTCTCCTAAATCATAACATGTATCTCATCCAATAAAGTCATCACCTTCCACTCAACACTAGACTCTTAAACTTACTAAGTCTTATTTTTCCTTCTTAGTGTTTCAGAAACACTATTTCACTTCTTGGGTATATATGCTAGCTCAAAATCAAATGAATTCATATACTCAACCCACCTCCAATACTGGAGATTCAAATATATTTATGAAAATATATACTTTAAGCTCTTATGATCAGTATACAAAGTAAACTTTTCACCCAACAGATAATGCCTCCAAAACCTCAAATCATTAACCAATGCTTCCAACTCAAGGTCATGTGTAGGGTAGTTCGGTTCATGCAGCCTCAACTATTGAGAGCCGTATGCCACAACTCGATCTCTCTATACTAACACTACTCCAAACCGGATCCTAGAAGTTCCAAAAAACATTGTATACTCCTCCTCTAGCTTAGGTAAGATCAATATTGGTGTCGTTGTCAATAACTTATTCAACTCCTATAAGGCATTATCACATGCTCCAGACCATTCAAATTTTACTCCCTCTTATTCAATCCAAAAAGTGGTGCTTCCAAGTAGAAAAATTCCTAGATGAGCCTCCGATAATATCCTAATAAACCTAGAAAGCTATAAATATCAAAAAAAAATCTTAGGTTTATATCAAGAAACCACTACCCACACCTTCTTTGGGTCCACTAACACACCTTACTAAGTTATGATGTGACCCAAGAAGTGTACCTGATCAATCCAAAACTGAAACTTAGATAGATTGGCGTATATTTGATGTTATATCAGTGTACTCGTGATGATTCCAAGATGTTTGGAATGATCATCATGATTCTTGGAGTAAACCTTGATTCCATCAAAAAAACACCACCAAAAACTAATCCAAGTATAGGTGGAAGATTCTGTTCATCAAGGCCATAAACATTACAGGAGAATTCATTGACCCAAAAGGAATCAAGATGAACTCATAAAGTATATACCTAATTCAGAAAGGATTATGAGGTATATCATAAGGTGTAACTATCAACTAATGATACCTTGATATCAAGTAAATCTTATAGAAAACACAGACTCTCCTCAATTGATCAAACAGATCATTAATACATAGAAGAGGATATCGATTCTTCAAAGTCATCTGATTCAACTTCCAATAATCAACACATAAGCATAGAGTTCCATCATCCTTTTTAACAAACAAAATTGGAGAACCACAAGGTGGAATACTTGGATGGATAAACCCCTTATCCATCAACTCTTCCATTTGAGTGTTGAGATCTTGAAGCTTTGTTGGTTCCATTATGTTTGGTGGAATAGAAACTGGCTCAGCCCCCAACGTGAGTTCAATTTTGAATTTCACATCTCTCTCAGGTGGAAACCCTGGTAAGTATTTTTGAAACGTGTCCAAAAACTAGTCCACTATGGGTGGAAAGATATCATTATTTACCCCACCATCATCTAGTAACATACTAGAACATGTACAATGATCTCCCCTAGTTTCTAATGAAATATCCCTGAATGTCCCTCTTGGATATCCCACTCTACACAGTAAATATAATCATCACCTTAGGAGATATAAAAGTCACTCTTCTATAGTAACAATCTATATAGGCTTGGTATGCTACTAAACAGTCTATTCCCAAAATTAGGTAAAATCCTAACATGTAAAGCATGTATAGATCCCAAAGAAAACGACACTCCCCAACCTTGAGAGAACATCCCTTACACAAGCATATATATCTCCATTGTACTCCCAAATGTGTATCTATTTTCATAACCCCACTCAAAAACTCCATCATCAGTTTCAACCCATTCAAAACTTGTGCAGATAAAAAGGAATGAGAGGCACCAGTATCAAAAAAGGATCTAGCTAGTGTAGAAGCTACAAGAATAGTACTTATAAGTATCGAAAGTCTAGCCTTTCTATCCACTAGTGTAGGATGAATGGAATATAATTGTACTACCCCTCTTCCCTATGATGCATTTTTTTCCCATTAGTTTCACCACTCTACTGATACGAGTGCTCTTGACTATAAGTACCACGTCCACTGTCTTGACTTCCACAACTAGTATATTTGTAACCAGTAGACCGATACTGTGTAAAAAAATCGCTTCCCACAATCTAATTATGCCTAGATACTCCATTATTACCCATATGTCATGGGTTCCTATAGAACCTCTATAGATGAATCATCCTTCTATAGTCTTGGAACTCTACCGATGGTTGGGGGCACTATCTACTGAAGTGTCCTGACAAACCACACTGGTGAAAAATCACTCAGGCAAGGTCCTATGTAACGGATCCTTCCCTCTGGCCACTCAATTTTCCACTACTCTAGATAATATTCTTATAATAATGCTTCTTACTCTTATAATTCATACCTCCTTACCATCTAGTAGAAACCACATATCCTCCACTGAAAGCCTCCTTCAGGTTCCCCTTAGAAATGATAGCTTGTTTCACCACTTATGAAAACTTCTTCAACCTGAATATAGTCACCTGGGACTTAACACTACTAGAATTCATGGTATTTGTGACAGGTTATTTGTGACGGGATCCCATCGCAGATAAGCTTTAGCGACAGGGCCCCATCGCAAATAGCTCATTGTAGAAAACGCCATCACAAAAAATATTATTTACGATGATCCCGTCGCAAATAATTTTTTTTGCGATGGGAAACTTCACCGTCGCAAATAATTCTCCGATTATATACTTTATATATATATAAGCTCTTTTGTAATGGGCCCGTCGCAAATACTTTTTTGCGATGGGCCCGTAATCCCGTCGTAAATGCTTTTTGAAAATATTTTTTTAGACTATTTACGATGGGCCCGTAATCCCATCGCAAATACCTTTTTTAAGAAAAAATTATTTAGACTATTTGCGACGGGATCCCGTCGCAACGGATCCCATCGAAAATAATAAATAAATTTAATAAAGTTATGATTATTGATAAATTAATTTTAATATTATTAAAATAATAAAAAATAATAAAATTCTCAATATTCACAAAAAAATATAAAAAAATCATAAAACATTATTATGATTATTGAAAAATTAATTTTAATATTATTAAAAAAAATATTAAAATTCTCAATATTCACAAAAAAATATAAAAAAACATAAAATATTATTATTATTATTATTAATAAAATAATAAAATATTAAAAAATATAATACTGAAAAAATATATTTAATAAAATTATGATTAATGAAAAAATAATATTAATATTATTAAAATAAAAAAAATAAAAAAAATTAAAATTCTAAATATTCACAAAAACAAATCATAAAATATTAAAAATTAAATTATGTAATAATCACACCGATATAAAAGATAGAAACTGTAAATAATTCATATTACAACAAATTTAAATTTAAATGTTTTTGACATAAAAAAATCACTGGGGGGTTGTCTTCTGGAGGAGGTGGAGGAGTTGAAGGAACTGGTGGAGGAAACTCCATCCCTAAACTATGATTCAGACAGCGCATGTACTCTATCTGCCCGTGATGCTTCTGTTGCTATCGATGCATCTCCTCCTCATGTTGCTGCTACTGCTGCCCTCGACGCATCTCCTCCTCATGTTGTTGTTGCTGCTACTGCTGCTGCTGACGCATCTCTTCTTGCTGCTTCTGCAAACTCTCTATAAGATCATTCTGAGCTTGGAACTGCTCCTGATACTATGAGTCAGAAGATGATTCCTCTCCACGAGCTTCTCTCGAGATAGAAGCTGACAACGCAACAGTACCATAATAAGTATCAGGAGTCACATGAGAGACGATACCAACTACTCGGCCCTTCTCAAAGCCATACTGAGTCACCTGCATCCATGTCTCCTCATCGAAATGTTTCCATGAATCACCATTATATGGATGATTCAAGCTTTTACCAGTTGAAATATTGGTTTTGTGCCATGAAATCATTGACGCTATGTTATGAGACATAAATAAACGTTACAGCCTGGGTGTAAGGGGGAAATATCTCAACCGTTTTATAGGAATCGATCTAGACTTCCCTGGTTGAGCTTCTTTATACCTCGATTGCCCACATGTTGGACAACTATCCAACGACTCATTTTCACCAAAATATAAGATGCAATCATTTTCACATGCATGAATCTTCTGATAACTAAGGCCTAGATTACGAACCAACCTCTTTCTCTCATAGTAATTTGCAGGCAACACATTTCCTTTAGGTAACATTGTTTTAACCAAAGAAAATATCTAATCAAAACAGTTGTTTGACATTGCATTATCTGATTTAATAGCCATAAATTTTGCAACCGCTTCTAATTTGCTTATCTTGAAACACAGATATAATGCATCCTCAACAGACCTCAACAACTCATAAAATTCGGATGGTGCCAACTCAGGGGTTAAATCAATATCATCGTGAGTTTCAGTTTGTTTAACATATGGACCTGCAACATCATGTACAAAATTTTGGAACTTTGATGGATCCGGAATCAAGTTATTAGTATATTCTCTAGAACTGCGTTCACCATGTTGATACCAAAAAACATAATCTGGTTGAAAACTAAACCGTAAGAGATGTCCCCCAAACTTGTCAAATGTGTCAAACATTCTCAGAGAACATTTTTTACAAGGACACTTAATTGTGCCTTCTGAAATATATTATGGTTTTGATGATTCAAATGTTAATAAAGCTTCAACACCCTCAATATATATAGGATTTAAACCAGAACCATTTGGATTTCTGCGCTGATTTATCCAAGCACGGTCATCTAATAATGACTGATGTTGACTTCCTTTTTCCATATTTTTCTACAAAATATAAAATCATCACTGTTTTTGAATAATTTGAAATTATAAAAATACTATCTGAAAAAAGAAGATAAATAATTATTACTACTTCTTAATAATTACCATTAATTAAAGGCGACACAATTTCCAGTGGATTGATGGCTACTCTTTTGTCCGACGGCTCATTTACTTGCATCTTTCTCACACTGAAATCACAATGAAGAATCTGGTCGGAGGTACGCATATTCATTCTCGTATGCATGAGAATGAATATATGTATCTCCGACCAGATTCTTCATTGTGATTTCAGTGTGAGAAAGATGCAAGTAAATGAGTCGTCGGACAAAAGAGCCCCCTTTTCGTCGATGAATCGTCTTCTTCCAACTGTCACCGCCTAAAAACATTATAAAAAATATTATCATAAGAATGGATATCCAATCTCATGTATATGAGATTGAATATGCCTATGTAGCAGCACATTTTTCATATTATTTTGAGTCGGTGAGAGTTGAAAGGAGAAAATTCATCGAGTAAAAGGAGTGTCGTCAATCCACTGGAAATTGTGCCAGGTTCTTAGAATTTATTAAAATTTATTAAAAAAATTCTAACTATTCCTAACTAATTATTACTATTTATTACTAATTATTACTATTTATTACTATTTATTGCTAATTATTCCTATTTATTACTAATTATTCTTATTTATTACTAATTATTCTTATTTATAACTAATTATTCATATTTATTACTAACTATTACTATTTATTACTAAGTATTACTATTTATTAATATTTATTACTATTTATTACTATTTATTACTATTTATTACTATTTATTACTATTTATTACTAATTATTACTAATTATTACAATTTTTTACTAATTATTACAATTTATTTTTATTTATTACTAATTATTCCTAATTATTGCTAATTATTCTTAATTATTGCTAATTATTCCTAATTATTTATAATTATTTCAAATTATTTCAAATTATTGCTAATTAGTTCTAATTATTCCTAATTATTGCTAATTATTACAATTTATTCTTATTTATTTATAATTATTGCTAATTATTTCTAATTATTGCTAATTATTCCTAATTATTGCTAATTATTTTTAATTATTCCTAATTATTAGTATTTATTCGTAATTATTACTAATTATTAGTATTTATTAGTAATTATTTCTAATTATAGCTAATTATTACTAATGATTGTTAATTATTCCTAATTATTACTAATTATTCCTAATTATTGCCAATTATTACTAATTATTGCTAAATATTACTAATTATTAGTATTTATTCCTAAATATTAGTAAATATTACTAATTATTAGTATTTATTCCTAATTATTACTAATTATTCCTAATTATTACTAATTATTCCTAATTATTATTGATTATTCCTAATTATTACTAATTATTCCTAATTATTACTAATTATTCTTATTTATTAATATTTATTGTTATTTATTACCAATTATTTCTATTTATTACTAATTATTGCTAATTATTGCTAATTATTGCTAATTATTCCTAATTGTTGCTAATTATTGCTAATTATTTCTATTTATTTCTAATTATTGCTAATTATTGCTAATTATTGCTAATTCTTGCTAATTCTTGCTAATTATTGCTATTTATTACTAATTATTGCTAATTATTACTATTTATTTCTAATTATTTCTAATTATTTCTAATTATTCCTAATTATTCCTAATTGTTGCTATTTATTGATAATTATTAGTATGTATTTCTAATTATTAGTATTTATTAGTAGTTATTACTAATTATTAGTATTTATTAATAATTATTACAATTTATTACTAATTATTACAATTTATTACTAATTATTACAATTTATTACTAATTATTACAATTTATTACTAATTATTACAATTTATTACTAATTATTATTAATTATTACTAATTATTGCTAATTATTACTAATTATTGCTAATTATTACTAATTATTGCTAATTATTACTAATTATTGCTAATTATTCCTAATTATTGCTAATTATTACTAATTATTAGTAAGTATTACTAATTATAAGTATTTATTCCTAATTATTCGTAATTATTCCTAATTATTACTAATTATTCCTATTTATTAACATTTATTTCTATTTATTACTAATTATTGTTATTTGTTACTAATTATTGTTAATTATTGCTAATTATTACTAATTATTCCTAATTATTCCTAATTATTGCTAATTATTGCTATTTATTTCTATTTATTGCTAATTATTTCTAATTATTCCTAATTATTGCTAATTATTGCTAATTATTAGTATTTATTAGTAATTATTAGTAATTATTAGTATTTATTACTAATTATTACAATTTATTACTAATTATTACAATTTATTACTAATTATTAAAATTTATTACTAACTATTACAATTTATTACTAATTATTATTAATTATTACTAATTATTATTAATTATTCCTAATTATTACTAATTATTCCTATTTATTACTAATTATTCCTATTTTTACTATTTATTTCTATTTATTTCTAATTATTGCTATTTATTGCTAATTATTGCTAATTATTGCTAATTATTCCTAATTATTGCTAATTATTGCTAATTAATGCTAATTATTGCAAATTGTTGCTAATTATTACTAATTATTGCTATTTATTGCTATTTATTGCTATTTATTTCTAATTATTGCTAATTATTTCTAATTATTGTTAATTATTCCTAATTATTAGTATTTAATGCTAATTATTAGTATTTAATAGTAATTATTAGTATTTATTAGTATTTATTACTAATTATTAGTATTTATTACTAATTATTACAATTTATTACTAATTATTACAATTTATTACTAATTATTACAATTTATTACTAATTATTATTAATTATTGCTATTTATTGCTATTTATTACTAATTATTGCTAATTATTACTAATTATTGCAAATTATTCCTAATTATTCCTAATTATTACTAATTATTACTAATTATTAATATTTATTCCTAATTATTCCTAATTATTACTAATTATTCCTATTTATTACTATTTATTGATATTTAGTACCAATTATTATTAATTACTACAAATTAATTATATACATTACTAATTATTGTTAATAATTAATAATTACTACTAATTATTAAAAATTAATACTAAAAATTTCAATTTATTAGTACAAATAAATACTAATGACAAAACAATTTAAATTTAATTTAATTGCAACTAATCAACAATAAAAATAATTAACATAAAAAAATGAAATAAATAATAAATTAAAAAAACATAAATACCTTTAAGACTGATTTTCTATTGATGCAGACGGCTTCACAACTTCTTCGTGAACAAAAAAATTAACTTAGAAAAATTCTCTCTCTAAAATTTGAGTTTAGAGAGAAAGAGGATCTAAAATTTGAGAGGAATGAGAGGAAAAACGGATGGGGGTATATATAGGTTAGATTGTTTGTGACGGGATCCGTCGCAAATAGTCCCTGCCGACACACCTTTTGCGACGGGACAACATCCCGTCGCAAAAATCTATAAACCGCCGCTGGTTATTTGCGACGGGGCTCATCGCAAATACTTAACTATTTGTGACGGTGGGATCCCACCGTCACAAATAACCTTCACGCGGTTTGACGCGCTATCCGCATCAAACTATTTGCGACGGGAGACGAAATCTCGTCGCAAATAGTTGGTTATTTGCGACGGGTCGTTACCCCCGTCGCAAATAACCTCTTGGACAAACCTTTTGCGACGGGATTTATTCCCGTCGCAAAAAGACCTTTTTCCCGTAGTGTAATTTCACATTTATGCCCATCCTGAAATCACTTCACCAAAGTAGCCTCATTCCCCACCAGCATTGGAACTGAGTTATTCAAATTTGTAAAGCATCCAATATAGTCCATCATGGACATACTCCCTTGATTCAGCCTCATAAACTAAACTCCTCTCTCCTTCCTGAGCATCTCAAGTTAAAGGTTCTCCAAGAACTTATCCTAAAATTATTTCCACTCCATAGCCTACTGTTGTCCATCCTAAGTCAGGATGTCCCACTATCGCTTCTCTGGACCACAAAACATGTGAGAATCCAATTTTACTCTCTTCGGTGGTATTCTCCAAGTGGTCAAGTATCGTCTGGATAGACTCGATCTAGAACTCAGTTACCTCAGGTCCACCCTCTTTGGTGAAAGTAGGAGGGTGTTGTAAATCGAACTACCATGTCATATCAAACATGATTTTCACAACCTGCCCTAGGTCTCTTTCCAACAATTGCATTAAGTAGGAAAAAATATCTCTGAACTTCTCTCTGACTCCCTCACTCGGCACTATCGGTGCCTCAGGTTTCACTATTGGTGGATCATTTCCATCCATAGCCTTTGGTCATCCTGTTAAAAAGCATCATCATGGATTCATATATCTATAATTACAAACACAAATCTAAGAACATATAACACAAAATTAACAAATTTAACAAGAATGATTCACAAAAACCATCACAATTCATTCCCCTTTTTTCCTCACCACACGGTCAAAACCGAGGCGTTATCACTACCCTCAACCATCCTATATCTAATTCATGGTTAACGAGGGTATACACATTCTCATTATCAACTTTCACATAAGAAACCCATTTTTCCACATTTTTCATCATTTTAATATTTTCAATTTCATATTAGTCACCTATTTCATTTAAAACACACAAGCAAAGAAAAGTAGTTTCATTTAACCAACTTACCCAAAAAAAACTGTTTTTCATGTTCTTGCCTAACATGATTCATGTTACATAATAATCCTAAGTGCCTAGGATGATGCATGTATACTCAACCCTCATGTCATACCAGACCATGAGTCAAATCTTACAAAAACTCAGAAACAATAATCACATCACACAACAAGTGCCTCACACAAGGTGAAATAACAACCAACTATAACAAAACACATCAATAACAGCAATCCCACCTTGAGTACTTAGATTTTACCCTCATACATGGGTTAGCTACTCCCATACATGAGCTCTTAACCATGGATCAACTCATCCTATTCTCCCATCTACCTTTTTCTAATTAGTAAGAAAAAAGAAAGAAAATAAAAACTCCTTTGATACCACTTTGTAACATCCTGACCTAGGTGCCACACACTGGTGCCCTGTGTTGGCCAGTCATGTGACCTCAGGCGCAACTCCCTATATACCAGAGGCTACCAACTTGCAGCGAGGGTCTAATATTGATCACGGTGAGACTATACCCCCTTTATGAGAGTAATTCCATTGTGAAAATAAAAAAACAAGAATAACTAAATAATATAACAATAAATAGAAGAAGACCAATATCACATTATGAATAAAATATGAATGCAACATTCAAACCAAAATTGTGAATATCTCATGCCAAGTATGTGTCAAGTGTAAAATTAAAACCCAAAATAAATACACACTGACACTCCAAAGTGGGTCCCGAATCACATCTGGTTCCCTCATCCATGCTTCATCCCAACTCATCCATCTAACACAGGGAATTTTCCCTTATCCTGTTCTACAGACATGAAGTCTATTTGTGTACCGATTAGGAAGTCTAAGTAGGGTGTGAGTAGGACTCAGTAGCCCACCACCAACAGTTTCTAAAACAATATATAGTCAATAATAGTGTATGAATTTTTATAAAGAATAAAATACAATCAATAAATTAAATAGTTTAAATTTATTCAATTTCTATTTATTTAACCACATAACTTCCTGGTTCTCGAGGATACTCAAACTCTCAATACCTACTTTAGCCTATGCTAGAGTCTGAACCATATCACATATTCAATTTAAAATTCATTATAGTACATAGTATTTCATTATCCATTCATTTCAATTTATTGTTATAGACAATTGAAACTATACTCCAATGCCAACATTTTGGGCTTAGATTGCCATGCCTAGGACCTCATGGTTATTTGAAGTAGTAATCAGTGACCCAAAAATCATTTTTCAGTCAATCACACAAGTGTTCTTTTGAAGCAGCAGTCTGTGTCCCACACTCATTTATCAATCAATCACAGAAGTGGGATTCTGAAGTTGCAGTCTATATACCACACTCATCTATCACTATGGTATTTTGAAGCAGTAGTCCATGTCCCACACACATTTATCAATTTATCACTATGGGATTTTGAAGTAGCAGTCCTTGTCCCACACATGTTTATCAATAATCACATGTATCATAATATCATAAGTATCATAATAGTACACATATATCATAATATCACATGTATATCACAATTTCATAAACATCAAGGTTAATACCTTCTTTTCACACATTCTCATTAAAGTGTACATTTTCAATATGTTAAACAAACAAGGCTCAACACCTTAATTCACATAGAGTAATACGAAAACCACCATTAAACTATTTATCACCCTTTAATCATTTAAACCATTAACCCATTAATGGTCAAGTCAAACATCTAATAATCCACATTGTAAATTAATTCATAATCACATTTATTGACAAAATTCACAATCCCAATATCCCATTAATTAATTCACTAATTAATTAATTCAATTCCACAATCCCAATTTCCCTAATTTAATCCAAATCATTATCACATGGCAATTAAATCAAATCAATTCAATTATAAATGAAATTTCCCAATCATGGAAATTGAAAATTCATAATTACATACATGTAATTAAATCAATACTATGGGATTTTAATTTATACCACCTACCTCAGGATGACAATTCTTGCCAATGGAAATCCCTAATTGAAGCGGAACAACCATAATCATGATGAACAATAAGATCTAGATTAGAAACATAAATCCAAGATAAAATTATTCAATATCCAACAATACTATATTTATATCCAAAAAAATAGAGTAAATTTTCCCTTTAAAGGATGATAGAAAGATGAGAGAAGGATGGGAAAATAATCGGGATGAGATTCTCTTATTGGGATAGGTGTGGATCTTCAATTTGGGCTTTGAGTCATCAAGAATAGAGGTTGAAAGCCCTATGAATTCATCTGGGAGCCTAAAAATATGAGATGAATCGATTAGGGTTGAGTTTGGGGTGTATAGATATAATATGGAGGTTTGAAATTTTTTAAAACCAATTTTTGTATTAATTAAACCCACGCGTATGGTTTCCTGGGCAGGGGCATATGGTTTTCCAAACTATGCGCCTAAACTATGAACCAATTCTAAGTGGGTGAAAAGTTACTCCTAAGTGGGTGCACAGTTTGAAAAACCATGTGCTATCCATGTGAATCCCCTCTATTTGGGTTCACACTATTTTCTAGTCTGGGCACACGGTTTGGGAAAACTATGTGCCAACTGTGCACTGCCTCTCCTCTTTCCAATATTCTCTAATTTTTACCCAAACGCACCCAAGATACAACCCAAACAAAAATTACTCAAAATAAGGTAAAATAGTACGTATAAACAAGATTGATACATCTCAAAAAAAATGTCAGTATCTTACACGTGATATATGAAACTGGATACACAAAACGATGTGCTTGATTAGTGAATTTTTTATCTAATTGTACACCATAACCGTGCGCCATGGGTCAGCTTTCCAACCACCCACCATCCACCACTATAACCACTATTTAACCCAATATTTTGGCCCCTAACCAAATAGATACATTTTTCCACATAATTAATGTTCTTTGATAATTTTTGGGGGAGATAAATCATCTGGGAAATCCATCTGAGATAAAGGAAAATCTTGAAACTCGTATAGAGGGAGTTTGGGCATTTTTTGGGGGAGGTCGCTCATATTTTCTTATTCTTCTCATTATTGTAAGGGATATAAATGGTAAGTGAATTTTTCTTATCATAATTTTCATCATGTACAACTAATTACCTATTTTCATTAGGGTTGTGGATGGAAATGAATAATCGTTTGGGTAATTGAATTGTTATTGTGTTCTTATGTCATTCTTATATTTTCTTCACAATTTCTTCAATTATTCTTTATTTAACTAATTATATATATCTTATAAGACTAATAATGACATATATAGGGATATATAAAGTAATTATGATGAATATTATCATGACTATTAGGTTTATTCATCATCACATTGGGTTTTCTTTTATAAAATTTTCTGGAAATTAATTATCAGATCAAGAAGTTTATTTTTGAGATTTTATTAAAACTCTACCAAAACAAGGAGGTTTTGACATAATTAAATTTCAGTTTTGGAAATTTATTTTGAACAAAATAATTCACAAGATAACTCATTTCCATCGATCTCTATTGAATGCCATAACTTTGACGCATCATCATCATTAATTAAAAAACCCAATTTTTTTATTTCTATTTTGGGTGACATAAACCCTTAAGAGCTTCAATTTAGATTCAGTTGAAGCATAAATGGTACTTGAAATAATTTATTAATTCTTAAAATAATTTACTAAATAATTTAAATTGAAAAATACCTAATATTTCCCTGATTATTGACCATATACTTCCACTACACTCATTTTAGAATTGGGAAACATTCAATTTGGGCCACCCAGAAGTAACTAGTTAGGTGGAGTGACACCAAATTTTGTTGTAATTTCCAAGGAAAAATTTAAATTTATGTTTTTTAAATTGATTATAGGTTTATTAATGTGAAAAAAAAACAAAAAATCAGAATAAAAATTATTCTTAAATCATTTTTCTTTTTGTTTAATTGTGATTTTTCCCTTCTATGCTTGGTGAGTTGTTTATGTTTGTGAAAGATTGTGGGAACATGAACCACAACCTCACTAATTCCAATATTTTTGAATCATTAAATAGAGATATAATTAATCAATAAATAAAATATAAATTTTCAAGGAGATGATGAGAACTCATGGGGGGAACACATACAAAACCCTCTCATTCCAAATGTAGAAGTGTAAGACCCAAATATTGTCCATGGAGTTGGAAAATAGTTTACACCTAAAGGATGGACAAATAAACAATTTTTACATGATATGAGACAAAACTAACAACCAAATTTTTTCATTATAGATTATATTCCACCAAATTAGTAACCACCGGTTCAATTTGTGTCAGGATATGCTCAACAAGAACAGTAACTATATATGTTACAAGATCCTCAAGTCCATCTTTCACCTCACTAAACTCTCATTGAGTAAAATGTTTCCTCAATTCATGAGGATAAATCAATAATTGTTTGAATACTATCTCAATCCAATAATTTTGAAATCAAATTAGTTATAATGCAACTCGTTCATAATACAGTACAAATTGGGGGCTTACCAAGTGCGTACCCAAATGCTCACCTTGCCAATGTTTTAGAGATTTTTGACATGTATAATTATAATGAAGTGTATGAGGATGAAATTAATATTCATCTATTCTCATTATTATTAAATTTTAAATCTAAATACTAGATTAAAGGATTGTATCAGTGCTCTATTCTCACATGGGAATCCTTTTCCCAAGTATTCTTTGAAAAGTACTTTCCTCCATATAAGACTGTAATACTGAGAAATGATATCCAAAATTTCCAATAGAATGAAAGTTAATATATCATAAAACAACCTATATGACACACCAATATTGGTTTTGAACTGATTTTCAATAAAACCCAAATGGTTTTACCAGTCCCCATGAACTAGTGATAAGAACCTAGGCATCAAAAACAACCTTTTCGAATGATTTTTCCCAACTAGATAGAATAAGAAGTATGGAATATATAAAGAGATAATGAACATAATAATATTCCATAAAAATGATAAATAGTAATAGATATACATAGAAGTAAAAACAATCCAAAATCAAAGTACATGATCCAAGAATAACTAAAGTGAAAAAGATAACGACCACTATCTTCATGTATCAAGTGGAAAGCATCCCACTATCTCACCACCAAATACCCAAGCCCAGTTAACCAAGAAACCATCCACCTCATTACAATGCCTTTCCCATTCCTATATAAAATAAAAAAGGTCTACACACAACCGAGGATATGTGTAGGGCATGGTCTCAATAAGACCAATGGGATCCCACTAATTTTTCTATAAGAAGTATTTTTTTAAACAATATAAATATGGTCATTTTAAAATAAAACTAATCATGATAAAAAATTTCAAAATTTAACAAAAATCATGGGAATTCAACTTTTTCAATAGTTTATAAACAATTTCATATAAACCAGTTTTCAAAAGCACTTAAAAATTCCATTTATCATTTTTAAAGCATGCATCATAAATCCATTTAAAAAAAGCACAATTAAAAGTACCCATAGGATAAAATAGGTCCATGCTAACTAGGTTTCTCATAAAATGATCAATAATGACTATTAAACACTAAAATTGTCCTCAACATGACCATCAAAGGAGTATAGGAATACCCCTATGTGTAATTTCCCCCAATAATGTCAAGTAAACTATCCCACGACATGATGACCAAAGGAGAAGAGTAATAACTGAATGTGTGAGTCCCCCTACAAAACATGGAAACAAGTCCTTACATTACACACACCTAAGTTCCCCAAGTTCCCATGTGTTGAACATTTCAAATAATTTTGAAAGGGAATATCACATTTCAATAATCAATCCAAAAACATTTTTTTACATCAAAACCATGCTTTAAAATCCACTTTTCTAAAATAATTTAATAGTTATTTAAAATCAATATATCTTTATCAAATACAATGGGGAAAGAAATTTTATATAAAAAAATAACATATACACACTCCAATAAATCATAATTCATTCCATTATCAATTTATAAATCAAGTATAGAAATAATCAAGCATGAGCAGTTCATAAGAGAAATACTTTAGATGAAACCACCAACCTCAACACTTGGTATTCCAACAATTCCATAGGATCCATGCACCAAAGGAATATTAGGGCTCTAGAAATCAATAGAGAACCCTAAACCATGAATTCTTAATTAATAATCTCAAATTAATCAATTTCTAGGAAAAAGGAAATGATATAAAACACTTACCATAATGATTTATGAAGAACATGGTATGATAATCAAATATCTAGAAAATAATTCCCAATTCCATGATGAATTTATAAGAAACCTAATTAGATCGAGTCACAACCCTTATATCTATCCTAAAAAACCTGATTTAAAGTTTTTTTCAAATAGAAAGGAGAGGATCTAGAAGAAAAGAGAATAATAAAGAAGAATGAAGACATGCCTTTGAAAAACTAGATCCAACACCCAAGGATCCATCGAAAATGATCACTAGAAGGCAATTAATCTCCAAAATCTTGAATAGAAGTCTCCTAGGTAAAGATACTAGTCCACAAAAAGAAGAATAAGGAAAATAATAGTTTTATTGGGTCTAAAAATTAAAATTCAGAATAATTAATTCACATTGCATGTTTTGACCATAAGGTTTGGAAAACTGTGCAACAACCATGCACCCATTTCAGGGAAACTAGAGAAAACACATGGTTTTGTAACAAAGTTTGACAAACATTGCACCAACCATGTGAAATTTCTATGTCCCATGTTGCAATGTTTGAGGAGAAGGCCTGCATGGTTTGGAATAATTGTGAACTTAACCATCCTCCCTCCTTTGGAACTCCAAAATAGGTTGCATGGTTTCTTGGGAATACCCACATATCTAACCCTAACTGTGATCCTAACCATTCATATGCCCATAAAATTCCAAAAATGCTAAAATTTCACCTAAAAATGAAGAAAATTTTGAAACAAGATATGGTAAAAACAAAAGGATATCCATACCTGAAACTGGTTTTAGGATATGACAAAATCCCTTTACATTTCATGTGTGTGATTTAAGGAGATTCTGAAAAGGCTTCTATGCCATGGAATCTTATTATGGATGAAAGTCCAAAAATTCTATGGAGGACTCACTACAAGCACAAAATCTGTATTGGATGCAGTGGTTGGAGTAATAGTATGATAAAAGCTCTCAATGAATTATTAAACTTATTAAAAGATGTGTAGGTTAATAGCTTCTAATGGTACAGTGAATGGTGCATGTAGAAAAGAGGCATGTATAATATTGATTAAAATACCATGTTATCCACCCAACTAGATGCTATTTCAAAAAAAAATCGATTCTCTCCATATAAATTCAAATGTGCAATTCAAAGTTGTACAACATCCAATATAAAAAAAATGTGATGATAATCATACCATGGGAGAGTGTCAAACTAGAATTGTTGAAAAATATACTAGGGAAGTGAGTTATGTCTCACAAAATCAAGGGATGAATATGATTCTATGATACCAAAATCTGGTATGGAAAGATAATTTCAATTCTGTTTGGGGTAGACAACCACAACAAAGTCACCAGTCAAGGCCTCAAAGACCTCTTGGGTACACCTAATCATAATACCAGAATCCATAACTAAGGAACTAATAAGAAAATAAATACCAATAGGTATAATAAAACAATAATAAGGGTATCAAAACCCTTATCCAGTGTATCCCCTTTCATATAAACAACACTCAATAGTAACCACAATAACAACCAAAGTCAAATCTATAAGTGATGATGTTAAAATTTATCACCACTACTAAAACTAGATTTTAGTATCATGATGTCACTATCTAAATCCTATATAAATAGATTAGTCATCTTTCTAATTAGATCTCAATGATATAACATGATGCACTACCAGGTAACACTAAAAATAATCCTCATGAGGAATCCAAGGTGGTGACCTTAAGAAGCAATAAAGAGCTTTCACAACTTAACCCAACACAATAAAAGACAGTGAATGGTGATAAGTAAGATGGATCACCACAACCTGTGGAAATATTAGTTAAAACTGATATTATACCATTGGAAAAAGTAAACTTAAATTGAAAATAAGTAGTTCAAGAGAAAATGAGGGATTTGATTAATTCGTATGTACCAAATTTTCCTTTTTTGGAGAGGATGATGCAAATAAAGTTGGATTAATAGTTTAGGAAATTTATGGAGGTGTTCTGAAAAATTCACATCAACATTCCTTTTACTGAGGAATTATTTCAAATTCCTACTTATTCTAAATTTATGAATGAAATTATTTTGAAAAAAAAAATATATGGAGTACTTGGGCAGCATAAATCTCAATAATGAATGCTCAGTAGTGGTCCAACATTAAATCCCACCCAATCTTCAACATCCTAGAATTTTTTCTAATCCATGTACAATTGGATCATATGATTTTGGAAAAAAAAATTATGCAAATTAGGATCTATCATTAATTGGATTCCATTTATAGTATTCATGAATTTAGGAATTGATGAATTGAAACCCACTAGTTTGGTGCTTCAATTGGTTGATCATTTAATCAAGTGTCCCAAGGGACTCTTGGAGGATGTAGTAGTGAAGGTTGGAAATTTTATTTTTTTAAAATTGACTTCATCATCCTTGATAATTTTAAAGATATCAAAGTCTCTAATTTTTTGTGGCCATTTATCTCTACAATAAAGGTGTTTAACTATGTTCATTAATGTGGTCTTATATTTCATGTAGGTAATGATAAGGTATCATACAATGTGATCAAATCTGTCAAATGAGCCTCACTTGTGGAACATTAGGATTTTCGAACTATATCTACCCTATAAAATTATTTATAATCTACATAATTTTACATGAGATATGACTAATAAACTGAATACTGGGGCAATGAATAATTTTAGCCTGGTCATGGGCACAAAGTGGTGTGGTATGTTTCTGGCTAGGGCTATAATGACTTTGCCTTAATAAATTTTTAAATTGAATCAATATAAGATAATTAAATTTATTTTATTTTTAGGAACTTTTCAGGTTTATATTTTTATAAAATTATTCTATCACTGTTACATAAAAACTTATTACATCACAAAGTGGACACTTCCACTTATTATCTATTTTTTCCATAAAACAAAACTTTTATGATATAAAAACTTTTCTTTTCATGAAATATACTCACAATTTTTATATTGACCTCATCCTTGTCATAAATCATCCTTAAAACCATGTTAAAACATTTTAAAATATGGGATGAGTGCAAAAATATTAGTAAGGGACATAAAAAGAAAGAAAGAAAACCTTTAGTTCATGAATAAAAAAAATCTTTTTTCAAAATTAAAATTTGGGATAAAAATAAACATTTTATTACTCAAGAAATCAAATGTTTTCACAAATATTTTCGTAAAACATTTCATAATAAATCTTTAATGAAAAAATAAAACTCATAAAGAAAATGTGGCAGTAACAGAAAACATGACCTAACCATAACTCAAGGATAAATGTCAAGACATCATCACATGGTGGATTGAGTCACATCATGGATTAAGTTTACTTTCTAATCCCATACATAATTTCTCATGAGAAATAATCATTACCCCATGCATTGGTGGTTTATAATGGACCCACTCATCCTTGGTTTATAACGTAACCACTCGTCCTTGGTTTATAATGGAACCACTCATCCTTGGTTTATAAAAAAAACTGCCATTACTTAGTTTATAATGGAACCACTCGTCATTATAAAAAATTCCCAAGAACCATAACATATTCATAACACATGAAATATTTTATACTTATAAAAATATTCCTTATATCCATAATAAAAATATTTGTAGATATTGAAATATCCATTCATTTTAAATCCCTTTTTGAAAATACCTAGAAAATTGGAAAGGAAGGTTTTATTTGAAGAAATAATGTAATATTATAAAGGAATATAAATATAAAATAATGTTTTCATTGGTAGGATAATCTATTAACACTGTATATGTTAAAATAGAACATTATTGTTTTCTTTTGTAAAGAAAGTCAAAATGTTCCGTATAAAATACATACAAAGATTACTTTTGAAAAACATTAAAATAAAGTAAAAAATACACATAAAATTTCCTTTATAAATCATTATTTCCATATATATACATATATAAAATAATTTTTAAAAATATTAACTTGGAAGAAAAATATTTATAAAATAAACCTTTAAAATATTTAAAATGTGGTTTTTAAAGTAAAGTTTCCCTTCCCTCGAGTCCGACTCATCATGTATGTTCCTTTTCATCCTAAATAATAAAATTATTTTAACTATTTAATTTCTTAAGAATATTTTTCGAGTTTATTATTCCATTTATTTCATTTATTTAAATGTTATATACGATTACTTAATCAATTAAGTTCACATTGGATGTTTTGACGATATTCGGTTCATATCTCCAAAATGATATCAGTGGTTTGGATATGTAAAAAGAGGTTATAAATACATCATATACAAAATAATAATCATGAAATAATTATAATTTTTATATATAAATTATAATTTTAAAATAAATCATTAAATATTATTATGAAAAATAAACTATGTTACAATCATGAAGACAGTAGGCCATATGTATGCATGAGTAACATTTCCATTTTTCAATGATCATGATATAAAGAAGGTAATAATTATTTTAAATTTCTATAATTATAATAAATATCATATTATTTATTTTAATAAACTTATATATATTATCCATGTGATGTGGTGATGGAAAATGAATCACATATCTTTATTAAAGTGGTAGTCCACACGTACGCATGAATGGCGTTATAATTTTTAAATCAATGTAAAGGTAATAAATCATACGATATATTATATTTTTAGAATGATTAATATTTCATTAATATCAAATATAAATTTTAAATTCATCATTATAACCATCCATGATAGGTGGTGATGGAAAACGAATTACATCAGTTCATGAGGCGGTAGTCTGTCGTACACACAAACGATGGTTTCATTTCCCATTTGATAAAGAGGATATGGATATAGGGTATGAAATTAACATAATAATATCTAATTATATTTAATATATTATTGTTATTATTTAATCATGGTTTAAGAATATATAAATCAGTTAGAATAAGAAATAAAATTAAAATACATGGTTAAGAACTATACCTCTTTTTCGGAAAACATCTTTTGCTTTACACCTTAAGCCCCATAAAGTTAGTGTTCTTCCCAAACTAATACCTATAGAATGAATGTAGGGATTTTATGAATGAATTTTTGATAGGGTTTTTTTGAACTAAATGTCTTTTTATGTATGAATAAAATATGATAGGAGGTTCTTTTTTATAAGTGAGGGGAGGAGTAATCTTGGAATTACTTAATATATTAAATTAATAGAGATTACTTTTCATAGGAAAAAGGATAAAAAATAATATAATTCAAATCTAAGATGATTATGGGTCAAAATAATATCATAAAACAAAATTTTGAAAAGTTTATGTTAGGTTTTTACCCTTACCTGTTTATTTTAACCCGTGTTAACCCTTTTTTCCAATTACAGTAATAACAAAGTTTTTACTTATTAGGGGTCAATATAGTTACTATAAAAAAACAAATTGGTCCATAAATGGAAAATAGTTGATATTTTTAAATATATAACAATATATTTTAAGAATATAGGATTTTTATTAATTTTAAATCATTTAGTAAAATATTATTTATTATAAAATAACATTAATATCATTTTTTGAACCATTCATTTAATTTGACTTTAAAACAACATGAAGATAATGTAATTAGAATAGAATAATTTATCATGTCTCTAAAATGTTATATTTATACACAAAATTTATGTAACATGATAATTCATTCAAATTATATTGCTTTTAATATTTTTAAAATCATTTATTTTATTTTTATATTAATTGAATAAATACTATGTCGGTGTTTCATAAGCATTTAAGGTAATTATTTCATCACTAAAAATTATAAATAAATTAAAATTATAAATAAATATTTTTCAAATGACCATTTTATAAAATAACATATCCCTTTTTATCCCTATGTCAAAATTAGAGATAATAAAACAAAGAGAATGACATTTTTTTACTTTTCTTTACATAAAATAAAATATAGGTTAAATCAAATAAATATGTCACCAAGTTGCCATATTTTTAAAATTTGATGGAAATGGATTAATTAAATGCATAAAATGTGATACATTCAATTTTTAGGGTCATTTTTTGTCCTTATCATATTATTTTTAACCTTAATTGCCTGATTTTCCCTTACCTTAGTGATAATTATTTACTATGGTTACTACTCATAATGACTAAAAATAAAATGTATCTATTTAAAAAATTTGGACCTCATAATTCCAACTATGGAATAAATTTTTAAAGATTAAATTTTTATAATTTTTAAAAATTAATTTAAGATTAAAATGCAAAACACAGTGAAAACAGTTTTTCAAAAAAATGACTTTTAAGTATAAAAATGTTTTTATGCAAAATTAAATTATAAAATTCATTCCAAAGACTATAATTAGATTATTTTTAATAAAAATTTACTGATTAAATTTTAAAACTAATCCAAAATATATTTTTACTTTTTAAATACTTTAAAATAAAAAAAGAGTTTTCAATAAAAAGCGGTACTTTTCACTATTCATTGAAAAATAAAAATTTTCAAAGAAATATAAAATTTTCCCAAAAAAAAATTTTGTTATACTAATTTCAAATATGATATAATTTTTATTAAATAAAATTTATAAATTCTACAAAAATTAATTATAATATTTTCTCATAAAAACCAATAAAAATCATTTTTGAAGAAAACATATTTTTGATGAATAAAATGACTTTACTAAAAATTGAGTGATTATTTACTAAGAATTTATCTATGAATTTATATTAAGTAGGACCTTTATATATATTTCATAAGTAGTTAATCCTATTCATACCCTCCAATTTAATGACTAGGTTATAACAGTGATATTTAAATAATAATATTTCATGGTTTGTTTAGACTTGGTGTTATGTGTCATATACATTATTGAACATAGTTTTATTTTTAAAATATCAAGGTGTTAAAAGGGTATCCATTACTAGAATTGGAAAGTAGCCCTAGATATATTTAAAATAGATAAGATTTATCCCTTGGTGCCTTTATTTTTAAAGGCCCCATGACTGAAATTGAATCCTCTCCCATCATCTTTGAAGTATAATAATTTGGGGGAGAAGGACACGTCGTCTGTTATTCTCAAATCCTCTCTCATGAATGATCAATAAGATGAAATTTTTAAAGTGCTAAAAAGGTAGAACAAATCCATTTTATGGATATTATCTAATCTTGATGCGATCATCCCTAGAATTTACACTTGGAAGGTGTTGTTGGAAGAAAGGACCAAGCCAACTCAACAACCACCATGAAGGTTAAACCCTCCCATGAAGGTGGAAGTTAAAAAGGGAGTAATTAAACTCTTAGATACTATAATTATTTTTCCAATATCAGATAGACTTTGGGTGATCTATTTATAATTTTTACTAAATAAAGGCAATATTATATTGATTTTGAATGAGAAAAAAAATCATTCCCATGAGGAAAATTATAGGTTGGAGAGTGTGTGTAGATTATCAAAATTTGAATGAAACCACCCAAAAACACAACTTTACACTCCTATTCATGGATCAAATTCTAAAGAGACTAAAAATAATTGAATTTTATTATTTCTTATACGGTTATTTGGGGTATATCTAGATCTATATTACCCTTGAAGACCAAAAGAAGAGAACCTTCACATGCCCATATGGAACATTCACTTGTCATTGAATGTCATTTAACATATGCAAAGATTTGGCTACCTTCCAATGATACATGTTGATAATTTTCCATGGCATTGGTGGAAAAAAATTTAGAGGTCTTCATGGATGATTTTTCTATATATGGGAAGTCATTTGAATCTTTCTTAAAGAACCTAGAGTTAGTTTTAGAAAGGTGAGAGCCAACTAATCTAGTTATTAATTAGAAGGAATTCCATTTTATAGTACAATAGGGGATATTTTTTTGACATTGACTATTTGGGAAATTTATTGAGTTTGATCCAATAAAGATTGAATTTGTATCTAATATTACTATTCTGAATTCTGTTTAGGAAATTCAAAGTTTTCTAGGACATGTGGGCATTTATCGATGGTTCATAAGGGACTTATCTAAGATTTCTTAACCAGTACCAAAATTTCTCATAAAGGATGACATATTTGTGTTTGTTGATCCATGTATCAAAGTATTTTAGCAGTTAAATAAAGGTTTTATATAATCCCTATAATGTTTTCTCTGAATTGAAATGAGTCATTCAAGCTCATGTGTGATGCTAGTGATTATATTGTGGGAAAAATCATCAGATAGCAGGTTAAGAATATATTTTTTTCAATATATTATAAAATCCATACCATTAATAAATCCCAAGTTAATTATAAAACTATGGAGAAGAATATATTGGTGGTGGTCATCACATTTGATATATTTCTCTCCTATTTGGTGTTATCCAAGGTAATTGTATATACATATCATGCAACCCTCAAATAACTCCTGAATAAGAAATATGCCAATACATGACTGATTTGATGGGTGATCTTACTCAAATAATTTGAATTATATATTTTTTACCAAAATGGGGATCAAGACCCTTATTATTGATCACTTTTCCCACTTAGAGTTACCCTATATTGAGGTGGAAGATGATAGAAATAGAATCAGGAGGATTTCCTAAATGAACATGTCTTTTTTATGATGGAAGCCCCTCAAACATGGTTTGAAAACATTTCCAATTATTTGGACACCATAATTATCCACCCTAATCTCTTCTATCAATAAAGAAAATGATTTTTATCAGAGGTAAAGCACTATTTTTGGGAGGATTCACTGTTGTCCTAATCATGTGGATATGAAATAATTCACCATTATGTTCCAGTAATGGAAGTGCATGGGATACTAGAATTATATCATTCTTCTCCATCGAGGGTACATCATGACCCATACCATATGATTTATAAGATCCTCTAATCTAGTTTATTTTGGACCACTATGCATAAGTATTCCTAGAGATTCATAGAATGATGTGGTAAATGTCAATGCATGGGTAACATTGGGTGCAGAGTAGAAATGACATAACATCTTATTCTATAAGTGGAAGTGTTTAACATTTGGGGAATCTATGGGTCCATTCCTACCATCATATAGTAACACTTACATTCTTGTTTATATCAACTACATATCCAAATGGGTGGAAATCACAACTAGAGTACAGATTTCCACTAAGGTTTTCATTTCCTTTCTCAAGAAGAATATTTTCAGTTGGTTTGGAGACCCTAGGGTGCTCATCAGTTATAGGGGAACTCATTTTGATAAATACATGTTAATTGATGTCTTGATGAAGTTTGGGGTGAATTATTTTCATGACACCATCCCTCCAAATGTACCCCTCCTAATCCAAAAATTAAGAAAGAGAGATATGACACTCAAATCCCACCAATAATAGGTCATGAGTTGACAACTAGCACTGAGGGTATAAAATCACACACATGGGAGGAATTACCCTCATAAATATTTGATAAGTAAGAGATAATATGAGAACAACCATGAAAAAAATCATACTCATAATAAATAAATAAATAAATAAGCAACCCTAATACTCGTTGTGATGTCATACATAACTGGATACAACTGAAAATACAAAACCAAAAGATATAAATTCTCAATAAGGACCATGAAGCTCCAAAAGCTCCTGAAAAACTTCTTGAAATAGTAATGTTTAGATTGATCACCAACAAGCCCCTAATGATTATAAAAATAGTTTATATGTATATAGGGTGATCATTACATGTATACTCAGTAGTATCCTTTCTAAAACCTCTTGTGTGAAATGTAAAATAAGCATACTAAATCCTAGTGAGTAAATAGATGAAACTCACTCATCACCTAAATAGATATAATATTCTTGTCTCATCCTCACCATGGATCACTCACCAAATAGCACACAGAATTGTGACCACAATATTGAGAAAAAATATTATATATATATATATGTATATGTATATATATATACTGGTACCCCCACAACCACTTCCCCATTGGTTTCCCTATCACACCCCAATGTCACTCGTCCTGAGATCACATACCTTCTATAATAACCAAACCCAAAAACACTTGGGAAACTGTAAAATATCCCACCCAAAAAAACTTGGGAAACTATACCATATCATTCACCCCATACAACACATCATTACATATACATCCTCCATATAGTAACTGGGTTTATTTTTAGAAGCCACCATATCCTATGTATTATGTAATACACCTCAAGTAATCATATCCTGTACATAACACACCTATAATAATCATTAAGATACTGCATCCAAAATATATTCATGTGAAATAACCTCAAGCCATCACATCTCGTAGAATATATGTATAAAAAATCACCTCCATGTATATCATCATGTAAAACTAAAGCCAAATAGAGAGTGTGGGAGATGGGGCAATCAATCATTTGTATCCTCTCCAACCTGGATGTTGAGGATGAAAACCCCCAGAACCTATTTTTTCAGTTTCCATTATGATGTAGGTGGGGTGTGTATGAAATAAAATATATATATATATATATATATAATAGATATATCATGAAACTACACTAAGGGAAACTATTTATCATTAGACTCATCTTCCACTATCATCTCACAAGACATTTGACTGTCACCGCTAAGGTCTAGATATCAAAGGAGCATACAATTATTAAATTAAATATTTATTAATTCATTTTCCATTAATTAATATTATTTAATTTTAATTTAAAAGATTAATATTTTAATATTTTTTATTCTTAATTGTGTCATTATCATAAGTAATAATCAAGAACCATCCACGTTCTTTCACTAATCCATTTTTTAATTCATAAATATCTAAATGATCTAGAACTTAGCCTAAGGTACCACTTAAAATATGCACTTATAGTGCATAGAATTAAACTATGCCCTATAGTTGGAAATTGGTCATATAAATAACATCCATCCATGAGTCATCATGTAACTATCAATCTTAAAAGAAACATTAATGAGAAATCCCTGATCTAAACTCATCTTTACCACCCAATGTCATCCCTAACACCATTGTACATCATATAAAATCTAGCATCCCATACATCCATCATCATCATAATTAACATTCCCATTCCACCATCATCATCATAACCAACACCACATGCCACTACAATCATCAAACCAACCATATAATTCAGCATTATCACCCATTACTCATCATCAAAACAATCATATTAGGTTACCAATCATTCAGATGGGCCTGTAAGGGGCGATGCTCCGCGAGAATTCTCTCCCATCGCCGCCTCCTGGCTTCGCCCTGGTCTGGCCTCCCGTCGCTGCCTCCCTTTGTCTGTTGTTTGTGGCAGAGACTCCCTTGGCTCGGTCGGCTCAGAGATGCGCTTGATTCAGCCTTTCACAGTGGCGTAGTCGTCCTGAGAACGAGTCCCAGTTTACGCGGGTTGAGGGAGTCGTTCGTGCTCGACTGCAAGCAATAGGTGGTATGGTGTGGCCTCTGCGGGTTGCCTGGTTGGTGGCGATGGGTTTCGGATCTGGATCTAGTCTTCGGCTGGGTTCGTTTCCAGTTTTGCGCTTTTGTTTCTCTTATTTCTTCTTTCTTGCTCTGGGTTTGTTTTGGTGGCTTTGGGATGATGTCTTGTGGATGTTTTGGGTGGTTTTGATCCAACGATGATGCTATGGTGGAGGCAGGGACGCTCTCCTTTTTTCCATTTCAAGTTGATTTTTTGCATAGGGTTTCGCGGAATCGGCCTGTTCTTGGCCTTGGAGGGTTGGATTTGTGGTTATTCGTCGGTGGTATCATGCTCCGACTGAAGCGGTTATATCGTTTATCTTGATTGTTCGAGGCAGACCGTGGATCGTGCATCACGGTTTGTTTCTCCGGTGGCCGGGTTGAAGATGGTGGTTTGTCAGTGCTTCGGTGTCGGCGATGGCTGCCGGTTCTGCCGGCTTCCTGCAATGAATGGTGGCGCGTGGTGTTGTCGGATCGAGGCACGTCACGTTGGCAGGTTGACAACGGTGCACGGCTCGAGGGTGGTTCGGTGGCAGGCGCGCGAATCGCGGGCATATCTTGATGATTAGGGTTTTCGAGATTTGGAATCTTTGAAATTTGAAAGTTTCAAATGGAAAAAAATGATTGGCCAAAGGTTACCAATCATTCACATAAATCCTCTACATTCTAGATCATATATACATATCAAATTTATAATCCCACACATAATTTTAAAGGAAATTATGGCCATATAATCAAGGAATTCAAGCCTATCACAATCAATATTGGTCTCGTTCATCCCTAATCAATTCATATTTAACAAAAAAACCCATTTTAATTCCATATTGAATTAACCAATTTATTATACATATATTTTCCATGTTAATAAACCTATATGAGTAGATAGAATTAGCTACAATCAACATAATATAATTCAAGACTTAATTCTATGTTTAAATAATTCTAAGATGAGCAATAATTATTATTCTTGTCCCTTTTAAATTTAATTAATAATAACATTCAACTTTACATTGTTTATCCATTTAAAGAATTCAACCATTCTAAAAAACAACAATAAAATAGAGCCAAGTAGATATCACGCTATCTAGTAAATATCAAGAGGAAACAATAAAAACATTCAATCAAAAATTCTAAACCAATAATTTATTCTTTGCATCATGAAATATTAAATTATATAAACATGGGATAATTCTCATTTCAATTATCTAATTTCAAAAATTATAAAATAATTATCATTATAATTTATTAATCAGATTAATACTGCAGCATGATATTATTTAATATTAACAAATAATTATTATACAATGGTATGTGATTATCAATTTCTCTCTCTTGGATAATTTCTAGAATAATTATCATTATTATACAACATGCAATTATTTATTTTCCCTTTCTTTAGATAATCATACTTATTATCAAGTATTATTTTCTTTTCTATGTGATAAAACACTAAATTCCATTATTGAAATTAATATCCACAATATTAAATATATATATATTTCAACATGTGATTTCCATATTCTAACATAATAATAATTATCCACAGAATACAATAAACTTCAACTTAATTTCTTGAAATAGTAATTACACTTTATTGATATTATATAATATACATTAGTTATTCTATTTAAATTATTTTATTCCAACTTATGAAATAATAATAACAACACATTAATCATATTTTACTGCATGTAAATTTTGATTCTTAAAGATAATAGTATTTATCTATGACATGTCATCAACACATACCTTTAAATTTATAATTCATAGAAACAATATTTCAATATATGGTCATTATTTCTCTTTCTATGTAATTTTTTGTTTTTATCCAATAAAAAATATTTTTATGTGATTCTATATTCTTTATCTTCCAATAATTTCTAAAACATTGAACATAATATTTACAGTTTTAAAAATATGATAATATTACTTAATTTCAATTCATTAATTCTTATAATAAATTAATTAACAAGAATTAAGCATGAAATTATCTTGTGAACAATATCAACCAATATCATGTAATTTACAGATTATTATTAGAATCAATAATCTACTATATAAGTTTAACTTATATTTTAATTCTTGAAATAATAATATTTTATTAACAATAAATCATTGTATTCATTTCATCTTCTTCTTTTACAATTCCATATTATCATATATATTTTCTTCATGTGATTATTTTCCATATTATTATCTAATTATGGTCAATAAAATCCATATAAATAAAGGAGTGTAAATAATGTTAAAATCATACTTTCATAGTATAAAAGAGAGGTTAAAAAAACCCCTACATTGAGAGGAATAATCATTGATGATGCTCCCAAAACAAAGGAGATAGAGAGGTTATGTGTACATGATAGAGTTTATAGAAAAATACTTGAATGAGTAATAAAGGATTCACAAGACTATGATAAAAGGCTCTACGATCACCCATACTTGAGAAAAATAAACAGATTTGAATGGGAGAGAATTCCCTATTATTAAGAAGAAGTGGATGGGTTTTACGGTTATTCCTTAAAACTCTCCAAAATTTCCATTTATTTATAATTTAATTAAATCTTAACTCAAATATTGATTGTGATAAAATTAAAGCCTATGAAAATTTTGGATACAATTTTAAATGTTCAAGAGGCATTTAAATCCTTGATTTTTCAGCATTTAAAACTTTTAAAATCATAAAAAAACATCACAGATAAAAAACAAGAGGAAAATCCAAATTTTCTTGATTTTAAATGATACCCTTATGTATGAATTATGTGTTGAATAAGAGTAAAATGGTTTTATCCTTATGTAGTCAGTTACCCTTATGTGGGTACTGGAAAACCATAAGGACCTTTATGCAAGAGACAGAATACCCATATGTATGATTTAGAAATCTGAGACTTCCTATACATAGTTCTTGAACCACCCTTATGTGAGGAGAAGGATTCATTGGTTACCATTTCATGAGGAAAAACCTACCATAACATGGGTTTGGGGTTTTTAATCCTACCATTACATAACAGAAATAACCGCAAACTAACCCTTTCACAAACTTTAGTTTCAACCAGTTACCCTTATGTGAGAAACACATTACCCTGATATAACACCACACTCATGCATAGACCTTTACACACCCTTAGGAAAATATCATTTACCCTTATGAAATTCAGAACTTAACCTTTTGCAGCAATTAAAAAATATCTTTACTTTTGTTGGGCAAAAATCCCTCAAGGTAACTTTGCAGTATTTTTGGGTTGATTGTGTTTGTTGACAAAGCAGGTTTTCATGGATATTTGTCGAGTTCCCAAGAAGTTGTTGACAATCCTTGTTGACAAAGAATGATGACAAAGGAAAGGACGATCTGGAGGTAGTACAAAATAGCAGTATGAGGTGGCGCCGTTTCCCAGTGTTTGCCAAATTTTTGGGGTCCAAAATTTGGAGTTTGGTGAGCATTGCGAAAATAGGATTTCCATGAAGAGAATAATTTAATATGGAAAAGGCATGAATTTCGTGAAGATAGGATGTATGGATTGGATTTCGTGAAGACCAGAAGAATGGAAGCGGTGATTCTTCGCGATTACGTCAAGCTTCGTGAATGGTAGAGGCTGAAGCGCATCGCGGCGGTGAAGGACTTTGCGAGGGAGCTTCGCGGCAAAGGCGCGAAGGAATGTTGACGGTGATGCTTCGCGACTACGTCAAGCTTTGAGAACGGCAGAGTTGAAGTGCATAGCGGCGGTGAAGGGCTTTGCGAGGGAGCTTCGCGGCGAAGGCGCGAAGGAATGTTGAAGGTAATGCTTCGCGACTACGTCAAGCTCCGTGAATAGAAACTTGCCGTGGTGCTTCGCGATTTGGACAAAATTCTGGCTGAAACTTTGGACCTTCGCGATTTGAGATGACGTGGAGTTGACTTCGCGCGGAAGGGATGAGGGTCGGTGGAATCTCCTATAAATAGAGGTCGACCCCCTCGAGAGAAGTAGAGAGATTTTTTAGAGAAGATCATCTGCTCTCGATTTGCGAAGGTGGTTCGCGGAGCCAGTGTGCTTCGCGAAAGAGGAGCTTCACGGAGGCTATTGTAGCTCCGCGAAACCTGCGAGCTCTGCATTGGATTATTAAGCTTCGCGAGGGACATTGCTTTGCGACGGCTTGAGATTTGCGGTAGTGCTTCACGAAAGTGCTTCGCGAAAAGGTAGGAGCTTCGCGAAGGCTTGTTTGAGCTTTGCGAAATTGGGAGTTTCGCGAAGTAGGGTGCTTTGCGAAGGTGTTTCCAAAGGTAGTTGCCCAGTGTTCAGAGGAAAAGAGGTATTCATCAGTGGATGAAAGTTGGACTTCAACAGAGCATCTATCAACAGTTGAAGATGCATTATTTCATGCAAATGAAGAGACCTACAGGTCTATAAACTGTGAATGGATTTCCATCCAGAGCAGTGAGCTTAGGAAGAGAAAGAAGGTGATCCTCTCCACCGGCAGTGAGCCAGAGAGAGAGAAATAGGGAGTGACCCTTGGGAAAGCAGTGAGCTGACCCTAAACATTGTAAAGGCAGTGAGCCTGGGAATAGAAGTGCTCTATCCCGAATTTTGTATCCACATATTATGAAGATTAGTGGGATTTGGTACGCACAACAACATGTCGGCGTATGCTCCTTGGATGTAGCCCAGTGAGGTTGAACCAAGTAAAAATCGATGTGTCTGCCTGGTTGCTTCCCTCCATTGCATTTTAAGCATACAAATCAGGTAAAGATAAAAAGAAGTGATCAACACAATCACATCAGAGCAAACAAATTGACCCTTATAATAGAGAGGTCAAGATCCAGTGGGGCAGGAAGAACTTTAAAAAAGAATATCCATACCCTGATTCACCCCCCCCCCCTCTCATGGTATATAGGCCCCTATTGGACCTAACAATTGGTATCAGAGTGATAGGTTGCTTTTATCAGATTTTTTTGCTCCGACTTGGTGTAGTCGATCTGTGTGTTTAAAGAATCAGTCTGATCTTATCTCGGTGAGCCATGGCAAAGGGAAAAACATCCAAGAAGAAGCAGAAGTTAGGTGGTATTCCTCAGTGTGGAAGTATGTATGGAAAAAGTGTGATTCAATTAAAAGAATCAAACAGATTACTGAAGGAAGGTCTGGATGAATCTGACAGGGAAAAGATTGATTCACTCAATTATGATGTTGGAATGAGTGAAGTACATAAGCATTAGAGTGATGCTGAAACAAAAGAAGAAATTGAAGGAAGAATAGATATGCGAGCTGAGTTGGAGGCTTCTCTTGAGGAGATAGATGTTTGGAGAGCAACAACAAAGAAATCCAACAAAGTTGTTCACGATGCCAAACTCTATATGCAACAGCAGGAAGAAGAGAAGTCTGAGTTGATGAAACAAATTGAGAAACTCAAGTTATCAACACGAGAGAACTCAGAATCGGTTAGTGAGTATAATATTAATATTGAAGAACAGAAAAGGGAGATCGATGGCTTGAATAGAAAAGTGAAAGATCAAGTCAAGTGCATCGAAGAACCTAATATTCCAATTGACGTTGGAAACACCGAAGAAGTCAAGTCTAAAGATATCCGGATCAAAGTATTGGATATTGAGGTCAACAAGCTAAGAGGATTAAATCAAAGGCTTATTGACATAGTTACTGACCTAACAAAGAAGAATGATTCTCATGCCAATGAACTACAAAAGATGGCTAAAATGAAAGGAAAACAAAAGGCTGATGATTATGAAGAGAATCAAAAGTCAAATGAAGTACAGAATCTGAAAGCTAGAAATGATAATCTAGCAGCACAGTTGTCTAAAGAAGTTCAAAAGAATCGAAGCCTACAACAAGAGAATGAATCTGTCTCTAAATCTGTTTCTAAGGAAAAATTGAAAGTAGTGAAGAAAAGTGCAATGGTGGAAAATCTCACACAGGAACTAGAAGATGAGGTGAGTAGCGGGAAGCTTCTCAAGAAAGAACTGGATGTCCAACATGAATCAAGGGAGACGAAGATTAAAAAGTTGGAAGAGGAGCTAGAATCAGTAAAGAAGGATGTGGAGAAATCCAATGCTAAAGGAATTCCAAAAATTAAGGATGCCTTAAACTTGCTATTTGATCATCATTCGACAAGTGATGATAAAATGAATAATAGGTATGCTATTTATAAAGACAAACAACAGAATATTTTCTCAGCTCAAAGACCAGTAAGTTTCGGAAAAGCTGGTATCGGATTTGATGAATCCCCTCCCGTGCAAGATAGAAAGAGAGTTGTGAATAGTTCCAAATGGGAAAGAAATCCTATAGGTGTTGAAGATAGGCCTAAAAGGACAGATACAAAAAGTAGTGATGACATGTGCTATTTCTGTGGGATTCATGGCCACACATCAAGCTTCTGTTTAGAGGCTCTGGAATACATTTCAAGCTGTGAAAATAGAGACATTACTAAATGTGAGAATAACAATAAGCATCATGATAAATTAGAGAGAAGAATTTCTCAGATGAGAACATTTATCAGATGCTATTACTGTGGAAGGATGGGACACACCACGAGTATGCGTTAGGAAGCTCAGGAGATCGATGCCAGAAGAAGAAAACAAGTTGCATCAACATCTCAGTAGAGAAGTGATGAAATGAGGTATGCCTTTAATAGAAAATGTTTCATATGTTCTGATCATGGTCATTTGGCCAGACAGTGCAGCAAGAAGAAAGCGGGGAAGGAAAAAGACCTGAGAAAGAGATTACCAACTCCAGTGGTACATAATGAGAAATTATACACTGGGAGACAAAGTGGTAAGGTGAAAAATAGGCCTAGAGCCTCAGGGGAATCACATGGAGCGGAACGAAAGGTGTATCAGTCACCTCCTCTGTCGTACTCACAACCGCTCTCAAGGAGAGAATGTGAACAAACCTGGAAGATTAAGGGGAGATCTACTCCAGCTGTGATAAAGAAGAATGAATGTTCAATGGAGGACTCACCACCAGTGAAAAAGAGTGTAGTGATTCAGACATCTAATAAAAGGCAGATAAATAAAGAATGCGTTGAAAAATTCACAAGTCATGTTTCTCAGCGAGAAGTGAAGGAAAGAGGAAAACCCCTAAGATGGGAGAAGAAGAAAGGGAAGATTCCAAATAGAGAGGTTCCTACTCAGAGAAATAATCAAGGAAAATGGAATTTTGGTAGAACCTCAAAGAAGGAAATGTGTACTAGCGGGTTTATACCCCAAGCGGTGAGAAAGGCTGAGCCTACGAAATCTACATATCAGAAAAAGGCTCAGAATGTAGGCAATGAAGGCCTAGTCATATGGCCAGAACAGTTGAAGTTGGCTAGGCAGCTGGAGGAAGCAAGAAAGGAGTGTGATGCCCTCCAAGAAAAAATCAAAGGGTTGACCCGTCAGGATCAACCACTATCCTCATTTTGATGATTCAAGAAACACCCCCTCTCCCTATGTATATAAATGTTATTAACTGATGATCTATGTGTTTCAGATTTTAGGGAGATACAATCCAAGGGGAAGTGGAATCTAAGGATGTGAAGTGGAGAAGTGATATGCTCTAGAGTTTCAATTGATTCAAATCAGGTACTAGATTTGAAGAAGAAAGGGAGCAACAGAGCACAATAGAAGTGATTGTGTTATTAACTTTATCTCTTGTTTCCTACACCGAGTTCCAACTTAGTAGGCTTAGAGATTTGGTTAATGGCTTGATGTTGAGTGCTAGAATAGAATAAATGAGGCATGAGGAGAAGAAATGTTATGGGTCTAAACAGTGGGCATAACCCTAGGAAGTGTTGCATAACATAGGGAGGGCATTCAATAATAAAATCAGTTGCAAGAGACATCAAAGAAATAATTGGATGCTCAGCTCAGGCATTGCCTATCGAGGTAAGAAAGAAAGATGGGCAGAAGCAGCAATAATCATGCATCTTATGCTTATCTATTTTACTCTAACAAGTGGTATTAGCTGACAGTTTTTAGGATACCAAGAAGCTGTGAGAGAAAATAAAATGTGTTTCAACAAAAATCTAAGAGAATATGTTCGAAAAATGAATTCATTACAGCAAACATCGTTTTTATCTCAGGTGGAGCCGAAATGTTTTTTCGATGCAGCTGAAGATGAAAATTGGGTTCAGGCTATGAATGAAGAGCTTGATCAGATTGAGAAGAACCAGACATGGGAGATTGTTTTGAGGCCAGCAGACAAGAATGTCATCGGGACTAAATGGGTTTATCGCAACAAGATAAATGAAGATGGCACAGTGATTCGGAACAAAGCACGACTAGTGTGCAAGTGATACTCCCAGATCGAGGGAATAGATATAGATGAGACATTTGCACCGGTTTCAAGGCTGGAGACAATCAGATTATTTTTGACCATACCAGTGCAACGAAAGTTCAAAGTGTTCCAGATGGATGTCCAATCCGCATTCTTGAATGGGGTTCTGGAAGAAGAGGTGTACATTGAGCAGCTAGATGGTTTTCTCATTGGTAAGGATGAGAACAATGTTTGCAGGCTGAAGAAGGCATTGTATGGGCTGAAACAAGCACCAAGGGCATGATACTCAAGGCTTGGTCAGTACTTGAAGAAGCTTGGTTTACAGCGTGGAGGATTTGATTACAACCTCTATTTCAACAATGTCAGTAATCAGAGGATGATGGTGCAAGTTTATGTCGATGACATAATTTTTGGCAGATCAGATGAAGCTCAGTGCAGACAATTTTCCGAATTCATGAAAAATGAGTTTGAAATGTCAATGATTGGAGAGATAACGTTTTTCCTTGGTCTACAGGTGACACGAGGAAGGAATAGAACATTCATTTCTCAATCTAAATATGCCAAGGAGGTTCTGAGAAGGTTTGGAATGGAGAAGTCCAAGGAGATGAAGACTTCGGTTCCTACCCGGATGAAATTATCAAAAGATGAGGATGTAAAGGCAGTTAATATCACAGAATACAGGAAAATTATTGGAATTCTGTTGTACTTAACTGCAAAAAGGCCTGATATTGTTTTCGCCACATGCCAAGCAGTGAGATATCAGAGTAATCCCAAGGAAAGCCACATGCTTGCAGTGAAAAGAATACTTTGGTATATCCAAGGCATAGTGGATTTCGGCTTGACATATACTGATAAATCTCAGACAGAGTTATTGGGCTATACTGATGCAGACTGGGCCGGTTCAGCGGATGATAGGAAATCAACATCAGGTGGTGCTTTCTATCTTGGTGGATTGTGTATTTCATGGCTAAGAAAGAAGCAAGATTGCATTTCATTGAGCACCGCGGAAGCTGAGTATATTGCGGCCACTCAAGCATGTACACAGTTATTATGGATGAAGCAGTAGCTTGAAGATATGGGAGTTGAAGTGAAGTCTCCGATCAGAATCCAGTGCGATAACTCAAGTGCTAAAAATCTCAGCAAAAATCACGTCCATCACTCTAGGACAAAGCACATTGAGATAAAGTATAATTTTATCAAGGAGAAGGTTGAGCAGGGGATCGTGAAGTTGGAGTATGTGCCTACAGAACTACAGGTTGCAGACATCCTGACAAAGGCCTTACCCAAGGAAGCTTTTGAGAGGCATCGACTGGCTCTAGGAGTTCAGTCGATTCCCCGCACTTGAAATAGTGTTGATGTGGAACCCCCACCCCCCCCCCTCTCCTCGAGGTATGATGTGTTTTTCCCTAATGTGCTGATATGTGTTCTCTACTATGTTACAGACTACAAAGGTGTGACCTTTGGGTTCGTTGACAAAGGGGGAGAAAATAGTGATTGTTCAAGGGGGAGACAGTGTGGCTATTTGAGAAATCATGACATATACGGGGAGAAGCTGACCAGTGGAGCAGCCGGATAGGGGGAGAAATGAGAAAGGGGGAGATTTTTATATCTGACGATGCTAGAAGTGATCGATCAAAGTAGATATATCACGACAGCTGAGGGTCGTGATAAAAGCAGAACAGTGGTGTTGGAATGGTGAGAGAAGGTTTCCAGCTATCACCAATTGGGATCAGTGTGGTTCAACAATTGGTATCAATTTAAGAATTGGTATCATGTTGGAATCGACAATTGGTGTTTGGCATGAAGTGATTCATTGATTAACTTTTCATACTACTCTTGTTTCTCACGCCGAGCATTGCTCATGTGGGCTTAGAGCACGTGTTAAGTGAATCCTTGAATGCTATCAGAATCTCAAGAGGAAAATGGTGGTAGCAATTGGAAGAAGACTCAGTGAGGTATCAACGTGCAGAAAATCATTCTGATAAGAGTTATGAAGAATTGTCAACAAACCCAAAGGGGGAGATTGTTGGGCAAAAATCCTTCAAGGTAATATTGCAGTGTTTTTGGGTTGATTGTGTTTGTTGACAAAGCAGGTTTTCATGGATATTTTTCGAGTTCCCAAGAAGTTGTTGACAATTCTTGTTGACAAAGAATGATGACAAAGGAAAGGAAGATTTGGAGGCGGTACAAAAGAGTAGTACAAGGTGGCATCGTTTCCCAGTGTTTGCCAAATTTTTGGGGTCCAAAATTTGGAGTTTGGTGAGCATTGCGAAAATAGGATTTCCATGAAGAGCATAATTTATTATGGAAAAGGCATGAATTTCGTGAAGATAGGATGTATGGATTGGATTTTGCGAAGACCAGAAGAATGGAGGTGGTGAGTCTTCGCGATTACGTCAAGCTTCGCGAACGGTAGAGGCTGAAGTGCATCGTGGCGGTGAAGGGCTTTGCGAGGGTGCTTCGCGGCGAAGGCGCGAAGGAATGTTGATGATGATGCTTCACAACTACGTCAAGCTTCGCAAACGGCAGATTTGAAGCGCATATCGGCAGTGAAGGGCTTTGCGAGAGAGCTTCGCGGCGAAGGCGCGAAAGAATGTTGACGGTAATGCTTCGCGACTACGTCAAGCTCCGCGAACGGAAACTTGCTATGGTGCTTCGAGATTTGGACAGAATTAGGGCTGAAACATTGGAGCTTCGTGATTTGAGATGAAGTGGCATTGACTTCGCGTGGAAGGGATGAGGGTCGATGGAATCGCCTATAAATAGAGGCCGACCCCCTCGAGAGAAGTAGAGAGATTTTTCAGAGAATATCCTTTGCTCTTGATTTGCAAAGGTGGTTCGCGGAGCCAGTGTGCTTCGCGAAAGAGGAGCTTCGCAGCGGCTATTGTAGCTCCACGAAACCTTCAAGCTCCGCGTTGGCTTATTAAGCTTCACGAGGAACATTGCTTTGCGATGGCTTGAGCTACGCGGTAGTGCTTCACGAAAGTGCTTCGTGAAAGTGCTTCGCGAAAAGGCAGGTGCTTTGCGAAAAGGCAAGAGCTTCGCGAAGGCTTGTTTGAGCTTCGCGAAATTGGTAGCTTCGCGAAGTAGGGTGCTTTGCGAAGGTGTTTCCAAAGGTAGTTTCCCAGTGTTCAGAGGCAAAGAGGTATTCATCAGTGGATGAAAGTTGGACTTCAACAGAGCATCTATCAACAGTTGAAGATGCATTATTTCATGCAAATGAAGAGACCTACAGGTCTATAAACTGTGAATGGATTTCCTTCCAGAGCAGTGAGCTTAGGAAGAAAAAGAAGGTGATCCTCTCCACCAGCAGTGATCCAGAGAGAGAGAAATAGGGAGTGACCCTTGGGAAAGCAGTGAGGTGACCCTAAACATTATAAAGGCAGTGAACCTAGGAATAGAAGTGCTCTATCCCGAATTTTGTATCCACATATTATGAAGATTAGTGGGATTTGGTACGCACGACAACATGTCGGCGTATGATCCTTGGATGTAGCTCAGTGAGGGTGAACCAAGTAAAAATCGATGTGTCTGCCTGGTTGCTTCCCTCCATTGCATTTTAAGCATAAAAATCAGGTAAAGATAAAAATAAGTGATCAACACAATCGCATCAGAGCAAACAAATTGACCCTTATAATAGAGAGGTCAAGATCCAGTGGGGTAGGAAGAACTTTGAAAAAGAATATCCATACCCTGATTCACCCCCCCCCCCTCTCAGGGTATATAGGCCCCTATTGGACCTAACAATTGGTATCAGAATGATAGGTTGCTTTTATCATATTTGTTTTCTCTGACTTGGTGTAGTCGATCTGTGTGTTTAAAGAATCAGTCTGATCTTATCTCGGTGAGCCATGGCAATGGGAAAAACATCCAAGAAGAAGCAGAAGTCAGGTGGTATTCCTCAGTGTGGAAGTATGTATGGAAAAAGTGTGATTCAATTAAAAGAATCAAACAGTTTACTGAAGGAAGGTCTGGATGAATCTGACAGGGAAAAGATTGATTCACTCAATCATGATGTTGGAATGAGTGAAGTACATGAGCATCAGAGTGATGCTGAAACAGAAGTAGAAATTGAAGGAAGAATAGATATGCGAGCTGAGTTGGAGGCTTCTCGTGAGGAGATAGATGTTTGGAGAGAAAAAACAAAGAAATCCAACAAAGTTGTTCACGATGCCAAACTCTATATGCAGCAGCAGGAAGAAGAGAAGTCTGAGTTGATGAAACAAATTTAGAAACTCAAGTTATCAACACGAGAGAACTCAGAATCGGTTAGTGAGTATAATATTAATATTGAAGAACAGAAAAGGGAGATCGATGGATTGAATATAAATGTGAAAGATCAAGTCAAGTGTATCGAAGAACCTGATATTCCAATTGACGTTGGAAACACCGAAGAAGTCAAGTCTAAAGATATCTGGATCAAAGTATTGGAGATTGAGGTCAACAAGCTAAGAGGCTTAAATCAAAGGCTTATTGACATAGTTACTGACCTAAAAGAGAAGAATGATCCTCATGCCAATAAACTAAAAAAGATGGCTAAAATGAAAGGAAAACAAAAGGATGATGATTATGAAGAGAATCAAAAGTCAGATGAAGTACAGAATCTAAAAGCTAGAAATGATAATCTAGTAGCACAGTTGTCTGAAGAAGTTTAGAAGAATCGAAGCCTACAACAAGAGAATGAATCTGTCTCTAAATCTTTTTCTAAGGAAAAATTGAGAGTAGTGAAGCAAAGTGCAATGGTGGAAAATCTCACACAGGAACTAGAAGATGAGGTGAGTAGCGGGAATCTTCTCAAGAAAGAACTGGATGTCCAACATGAATCAAGGGAGACGAAGATTAAAAAGTTGGAAGAGGAGCTAGAATCAATAAAGAAAGATGTGGAGAAATCCAATGCTAAAGGAATTCCAAAAATGAAGGATGCCTTACACTTTCTATTTGATCATCCTTCGACAAGTGATGATAAAATGAAGAATAGGTATGTTATTTCTAAAGAGAAACAACAGAATATTTTCTCAGCTCAAAGACCAGCAAGTTTCAGAAAAGCTGGTATCAGATTTGATGAATCCCCTCCTGTGCAAGATAAAAGAGAGCTATGAACAGTTCCAGATGGGAAAGAAATCCTATAGGTGATGGAGATAGGCCTAAAAGGACAGATACAAAAAGTAGTGATGACATGTGCTATTTCTGTGGGATTCATGGCCACACATCAAGCTTCTGTTTAGAGGATCTGGAATACATTTCAAGCTGTGAAAATAGAGACATTACTAAATTTGAGAATAACAATAAGCATCATGATAAATTAGAGAGAAGAATTTCTCAGAGGAGAACATTTATCAGATGCTATTACTGTGGAAGGATGGGACACACCACGAGTATGCGTTAGGAAGCTCAGGAGATCGATGCCAGAAGAAGAAAACAAGTTGCATCAACATCTCAGTAGAGAAGTGATGAAATGAGGTATGCCTTTAATAGAAAATGTTTCATATGTTCTGATCATGGTCATTTGGCCAGACAGTGCAGCAAGAAGAAAGCAGGGAAGGAAAAAGACCTGAGAAAGAGATTACCAACTCCAGTGGTACATAATGAGAAATTATACACTGGGAGACAAAGTGGTAAGGTGAAAAATAGGCCTAGAGCCTCAGGGGAATTACATGGAGCGGAACGAAAGGTGTATCATTCACCTCCTCTATCGTACTCACAACCACTCTCAAGGAGAGAATGTGAACAAACCTGGAAGATTAAGGGGAGATCTACTCCAGCTGTGATAAAGAAGAATGAATGTTCAATAGAGGACTCACCACCAGTGAAAAAGAGTGCAGTGATTCAGACATCTGATAAAAGGCAGATAAATAAATAATGCGTTGAAAAATTCACAAGTCGTGTTTCTTAGCGAGAAGTGAAGGAAAGAGGAAGAGCCCTAAGATGGGAGAAGAAGAAAGGGAATATGCCAAATAGAGAGGTTCCTACTCAGAGAAATAATCAAGGAAAATGGAATTTTGGTAGAACCTCAAATAAGGAAATATGTACTAGCGGGTTTATACCCCAAGCAGTGAGAAAGGCCGAGCCTACGAAATCTAAATATCAGAAAAAGGCTCAGAATGTAGGCAATGAATGCCTAGTCATATGGCCAGAACAGTTGAATTTGGCTAGGCAGCTGGAGGAAGCAAGAAAGAAGTGTGATTCCCTCCAAGAAAAAATCAAAGGGTTGACCCGTCATGATCAACCACTATCCTCGTTTTGAGGATTCGAGAAACACCCCCTCTCCCTATGTATATAAATGTTATTAACTGATGATCCATGTGTTTCAGGTTTTAGGGAGATACAATCCAAGGGGAAGTGGCATCTAAGGATGCGAAGTGGAGAAGTGATATGCTCTAGAGTTTCAATTGATTCAAATCAGGTACTATATTTGAAGAAGAAAGGGAGAAATAGATCACAATAGAAGTGATTGTGTTATTAACTTTATCTCTCGTTTCCTACACCGAGTTCCAACTCAGTAGGCTTAGAGATTTGGTTAATGGCTTGATGTTGAGTGCCAGATTAGAATAAATGAGGCATGAGTAGAAGAAAGGTTATGGGTCTAAACAGTGGGCATAACCCCAGGAAGTGTTGCATAACATAGGGGGAGAATTCAATAACAAAATCAGTTTCAAGAGACATCAAAGAAATAATTGGATGTCTCAGCTCAGGCATTTCCTATCGAGGGAAGAAAGAAAGATGGACAGAAGCAGTAATAATCATGCATCTTATGCTAAAGCACATCGCGGCGGTGAGTCTTCGTGATTACGTCAAGCTTCGCGAACGGCAGAGGCTAAAGCGCATCGCGGCGGTAAAGGGCTTTGCGAGGGTGCTTCGCAGCAAAGGCACGAAGGAATGTTGACGGTGATGCTTCACGACTACGTCAAGCTTCGCGAACGGCAGAGTTTAAGCGCATAGCGGATGTGAAGGGCTTTGTGAGGGAGCTTCACGGCGAAGGCGCGAAGGAATGTTGACGGTAATGCTTCGCGACTACGTCAATCTCCGCGAACGGAAACTTGTCGTGGTGATTCGCGATTTGGACAGAATTCCGGCTGAAACTTTGGAGCTTTGTGATTTGAGATGATGTGGCGTTGACTTTGCGCCGAAGGTATGAGGGTCAGTGGAATTGCCTATAAATAGAGGCCGACCCCCTCGAGAGAAGTAGAGAGATTTTTCAGAGAAGATCCCTTGCTCTCGATTTGCGAAGGTGGTTCGCGGAGCCAGTGTGCTTCGCGAAAGAGGAGCTTCACGGCGGCTATTATACCTCCACGAAACCTGCGAACTCCGCATTGGATTATTAAGCTTCACGAGGGATGTTGCTTTGCGACAGCTTGAGCTTCGTGTTAGTGCTTCGAAAAAGTGCTTCGCGAAAAGGCAGGAGCTTGGCAAAGGCTTGTTTGAACTTCGCGAAATTGGGAGCTTCGCGAAGTAGGGTGCTTTGCAAAGGTGTTTCCAAAGGTAGTTGCCCAGTGTTCAGAGGCAAAAAGGTATTCATCAGTGGATAAAATTTGGACTTCAAAAGAGCATCTATCAACAGTTGAAGATGCATTATTTCATGCAAATGAAGAGACCTACAGGTCTATAAACTGTGAATGGATTTCCTTCAAGAGCAGTGAGCTTAGGAAGAGAAGGAAGGTGATCCTCTCCACCGACAGTGAGCCAAAGAGAGAGAAATAGGGAGTGACCCTTGGGAAAGCAGTGAGCTGACCCTAAACATTGTAAAGGCAGTGAGCCTGGGAATATAAGTTCTCTATCCCGAATTTTGTATCCACATCTTATGAAGATTAGTGGGATTTGGTACGCACGACAACATATCGGCGTATGCTCCTTGGATGTAGCCCAGTGAGGTTGAACCAAGTAAAAATCGTTGTGTCTGCCTGGTTGCTTCCCTCCATTGCATTTTAAGCATACAAATCAGGTAAAGATAAAAATAAGTGATCAACACAATCGCATCAGAGCAAACAAATTGACCCTTATAATAGAAAGGTCAAGATCCAGTGGGGCAGGAATAACTTTGAAAAAGAATATCCATACCCCGATTCACCCCCCCTCTCAGGGTATATAGGCCCCTATTGGACCTAACAACTTTTATGAATCACATAGAGGCTAGGCTACCTTTACGTAGCCTTTAGAAAATTCATCTTAAATTTACATAGAAGGGGGTATTTATATAAGGATAAAAAATATTTAAATGTTAATAATAAAACCATTTATAGGGATTAAAAATTACTTCTAAATCTTATAAAATTATTTAAGAACAACTTATAATTTAAAAAATAGGAATTAATTTAAGTTTACCAAAATTTTGATTAAACTCAAAATTATCAGAATTATTTAAAAATTGATATCATTTCAAAGTAATTTTTTAAAAAAATTTAAATTACCTTATAAATTTCAAAACTATTTTAGAAAATATTAATGCCTCTTCTGGACTACTAGAAACCCTAGAATGATAATGGAAGGATCAAGAATATTCTAGACATTTAAATTTGACATCTCTCTAAAAATCCTCATCCTTGGGAATTAAAAAAAATCAGGAAGGAGGGTGAAAGGAAGGGGGATAATTTAACCACCCTATGAGATACATCTCAATCATATTCTTGTATTTAGAATAAAACCAACACTCTAGAAGAATGAAGTGTATATCCACATAACATTATTAAAACATTCTCACTACTGGAAAAGAATGATTTACCAACGGTTCTGAACCGTTGGGAAAGTCCACAGAATCGTTGGTATAACTTATACCAATGGTTCTGTGAACAATTGGTAAGTAAGCCATTTGGATATATTTTCCCAACGGTTTACATAGAACCATTGGGATAGGTTATAAAAATTACCCTATCCCAATGGTTCCCAAAACTGTTGGGAAAAGTTTTTCCCAACGGTTTCCCCTGAACCGTTGGGAAAACCAATATTTTCCCATGGTTCCCAATGGTTTTAGAAACCATTAGGAATGTATTTTTACCAATGGTTTCCTTTTAACCGTTGGTAAAAACTTTCAATGAACCATATGCCAATGGTTTCAAACCATTGGCATAGGCTATGCTGTGCAAATTGCACAGCAGCCTGTAATTTGCACATCACTGCAACCTGCAATTTGCACAGCACAATTTGCACAGCATTGGCAGGGTGTCCATCCATTCACACATCCATTCAGGTAATTCTCCGATCTCCTATCCGATTAATGTACTTGCAATAACCAACTAACACATACATATACATAACAAATTCATACACATTTAACATATAATGCATCTGGAAATGATGCATAACTTAAACATACACAATTAAATATGTTTTTTCTAGAAATTATAATTTATACATATAATGAATCTGGAACTATACACATCTAGAATTAAATCAGAATTCATAACTTAATTATAAACATACATAATTCATTTAAAGACACGCAATTAAATGTGTTTTTTCTAGAAATGATGTCCATTTTAAACGGAATACATACATTTGGAGTGCTACCAGCCACACTGTGCCTCATATTGAGGCGAGGTTGACTCGTTCACACCATATATGACCCATGGATTATTGTTCTAAAGTATCAACACAATCATAATCCGTTTGGTCAGTTTTTTGTATGTACTTGAAATGTTGTCCATTTTAAACAAAAGAGAGACACTTAGAGTGATCCCGGCCACACTGAGACTCAGATTGAGGCTCGATTGACTCGTAAACATCACATATGACCCATGGATCATTTTTATAAAGTTTCAACAAAATCCTAATGCATTTGGTCGGTTTAACGTATGTCAGTTGTTGTTTTCAATTAAAATGAAGTCCATTTTAAACTATAGAGAGACACTTCGAGTGGTGTCGGCCACTCCGTGACTCAGATTGAGGCTAGGTTGACACGTACACGTCACATATGACCCATTGATTTTTTTCCTAAAGTTTCAACATAATCCTAATTCGTTTGGTCGGTTTTCTGTATGTTAGTTGTTGTTTTCACTTAAATTGTTGTCCATTTCAAATAAACCTGAGACACTTTGAGTGGTTCCGGCCACACCGGGCCTCGGATTGAGGTGGGGTTGAATTTTAAACATAAAAAATGACTCATTTAACTTTTTCCTAAATTTTCAATAGAATATGAATGTGTTTGGTCAGTTTTTCGTATGTCAGTTGTTGTTTTCACTTAAAATGTTGTACATTTTAAACTATAGAGAGAAAATTCAAGTGGTTCCGGCCACACCGCACCTCATATTGATGCTGGGTTGACTCTTACACATCACATATGACTCATGGATCTTTTCCCTAAAGTTTAAATGGAATCCAAATGCGTTTGGTCAGTTTTCCGTATGTCAGTTGTTGTTTTCACTTAAAATGATGTCCTTTTGAAACAAAAGAGAGACACTTTTAGTGGTGTCGGCCACACCGGGACTCAGATTGAGGAAAGGTTGACTCGTACACATCAAATATGACTCATGGATCATTTTCCTAAAGAAAAAACACATTACGAATGTGTTTGGTCAGTTTTCCATATGTCAGTTGTTGTTTTCACTTAAAATTAAGTCCATTTTAAACAAAAGAGAGACACTTTGAGTGGTACCAGACACACCGCGCCTCTTATTGAGGCGGTGTTGAATCATAAACATCACATATGACCCATGGATCGTTTTTATAAAGTATCAACACAATCAGAATCTGTTTGGTTGGTTTTCCGTATGTACTTAAAATGTTGTCCATTTTAAACATAAGAGACACTTTGGGTGGTTCCGGCCACACTGTGACTCGTATTGAGGCTCGGTTGACTTTTAAATGTCACATATGACCCATGGATCATTTTCATAAAGTTTAAACATAATCCGAATGCGTTTGGTTGGTTTTCCGTATGTTAGTTGTTGTTTTCACTTAACATGAAGTCCATTTTAAACTAAAGAGAGACACTTTGAGTGGTGCCAGCCACATCACATCTTGGATTGAGATAGGGTTGACTCGTACACGTCAAAAATGAATCATGTAATGTTTTCCTAAATCATCAACATATTCCAAATGCATTTGGTCAGTTTTCCGTATGTCAGTTGTTGTTTTCACTTAAAATTATGTCCATTTTAAACAAAAGAAAGACACTTTGAGTGGTTCTGGAAACACCATGCCTCGAATTGAGGTGGGGTTGAATCTTACATGTCACATATGACCCATGGATCATTTTTCAAAAGTATCAACACAATCCAAATGCGTTTGGTTGGTTTTCCGTATGCTAGTTGTTATTTTTATTTAAAATGTTGTCCATTTCAAATAAACCTGAGACACTTTGAGTGGTGCCGGCCACACCGGGCCTCGTATTGAGGCAGGGTTGAATTTTACATGTCAAAAATGACTCATGTAATGTTTCCCTAAAGTTTCAATAGAATCTGAATGTGTTTGGTCAGTTTTCCGTATGTCAGTTGTTGTTTTCACTTAACATGAAGTCCATTTTAAACTAAAGAGAGACACTTTGAGTGGTGCCAGACACACCGCATCTTGTATTGAGACGGGGTTGACTCGTACACGTCAAAAATGACTCATGTAACGTTTTACTAAAGCATCAACACATTCCAAATGCATTTGGTCAGTTTTTCGTATGTCAGTTGTTGTTTTCACTTAAAATGATGTCCATTTTAAAGAAAAGAAAGACACTTTGAGTGGTGCCGGAAACACCGTGCCTTATATTGAGGTGGGGTTGACTTTTAAATGTCACATATTACCCATGGATCGTTGTACTAAACTATCAACACAATCCGAATGCGTTTGGTCAGTATCCTGTATGCTAGTTGTTATTTTTACTTAAAATGTTGTTCATTTCAAATAAACCTGAGACACTTTGAGTGGTGCCAGCCACATCGTGCCTCGGATTGAGGTAGGGTTGACTCGTACAGGCCACAAATGACTCAGGGAATGTTTTCCTAAAGTTTCAATAGAATCTGAATGTGTTTGGTTAGTTTTCTGTATGTGAGTTGTTGTTTTCAATTAACATGAAGTCCATTTTAAACTAAAGAGAGACACTTTGAGTGGTTCCAGCCACACCGCATCTTGTATTGAGACTTGGTTGACTCATACACGTCACAAATGACTCATTTAATGTTTTCCTAAAGCATCAACACATTTCAAATGCGTTTGGTCGGTTTTCCGTATGTCAGTTGTTGTTTTCACTTAAAATGATTTCCATTTAAAAAAAGAAAGACACTTTGAGTGGTGTCGGCAACACCATACCTCGTATTGAGGAGGGGTTGACTCACACATGTCACATATGACACATGGATTGTTTTTCTAAAGTATCTACACAATACGAATGCGTTTGGTTGGTTTTATGTATGCTAGTTGTTATTTTCACTTAAAATGTTGTCCATTTCAAATAAACCTGAGACACTTTGAGTGGTGCCGACCACACTGGGCCTCAGATTGAGGTGGGGTTGACTCTTACACGTCAAAAATGACTCAAGGATCATTTTCCTAAAGTATCAATACAATAATAATGCGTTTGGTCGGTTTTCCATATGTCAGTTGTACTTTTCACTTAAAATGTTATCCATTTCAAACAAAAGTGAGACACTTCGAATGGTGATGGCCACACCGTATCTCAGATTCAGCCAAGGTTGACTCATACATGGCACATATGACCCATGGATCATTTTCCTAAAGTTTCAATAGAAACCGAATTTGTTTGGTCGGTTTTACGTATGTCAGTTGTTGTTTTCACTTAAAATCATGTCCATTTTAAACAAAAGAGAGACACTTTGAGTGGTTCTAGCCACACCGTGCCTCAGATTGAGGCGGAGTTGAATCGTTCACATCATATATGACCCATGTATTGTTTTTCTAAATTATCAATACAATCAGAATCCGTTTGGTCAGTTTTCCATATGTACTTAAAATGTTGTCCATTTTAAACAAAAGAGAGACACTTAGAGTGATCCCGGCCACACTACGACTCTAATTGAGGCGTGGTTGACTCTTACACGTCACATATGACCCATATATTGTTTTCCTAAAGTTTTAATATAATCTGAATGCATTTGGTCAGTTTACTGTATGTCAGTTGTTGTTTTCAATTAAAATGAAGTCCATTTTAAACTATAGAGAGACACTTCGAGTGGTTCCAGCCACTCCATGCCTCGGATTGAGGCTAGGTTGACATGTACACGTCACATATGACCCATGAATATTTTTCCTAAAGTTTCAATAGAATCTGAATTCTTTTGGTCAGTTTTATGTATGTCAGTTGTTGTTTTCACTTAAAATGTTGTCCATTTCAAATAAACCTGAGACACTTTGAGTGGTGCTGGACACACAAGGCCTCGGATTGATGCGGGGTTGACTTGTACATGTCACAAATGACTCATGTAACTTTTTTCTAAAGTTTCAACTGAATCTGAATGCGTTTGTTTGGTTTTCCGTATGTCAGTTGTTGTTTTCACTTAAAATGTTGTCTATTTTAAACTATAGAGAGACAGTTCAAGTGGTGTTGCCCACACCATGCCTCGGATTGAGGCTGGGTTGACTCATACTCATCGCATATGACTCATGGATCATTTCCCTAAAGTTTAAATGGAATCCGAATGCATTTGGTTGGTTTTCCATACGTCAGTTGTTGTTTTCACTTAAAATGATGTCCTTTTGAAACAAAAGAGAGAAACTTTTAGTGGTGCTGACCACACTGGGTCTCGGATTGAGGAGGGGTTGACTTGTACATGTCACATATGACTCATGGATCGTTTTTCTAAATAAACAGCACATTCCGAATGCGTTTGGTCGGTTTTCTGTATGTCAGTTTTTGTTTTCACTTAAAATTAAGTCCATTTTAAACAAAAGAGAGACACTTTGAGTGGTTCCAGCCACACCGCGCCTCATATTGTGGCGGGGTTGACTCGTACACATCACATATGACCCATGGATTATTTTTCTAAATTATAAACACCATCATAATCCATTTGGTTGGTTTTCCCTATGTACTTAAAATGTTTTCCATTTTAAACATAAGAGACACTTTGGGTGGTGCTGACCACACTGCGACTTGGATTGAGGAACGGTTGAATCTTACACGTCACATATGACCCATGGATCGTTTTCATAAAGTTTCAATAAAATCCGAATGAATTTGGTCAGTTTTCCGTATGTCAGTTGTTGTTTTCACTTAACATGAAGTCCATTTTAAACTAAAGAGAGACACTTTGAGTGGTGTCGGCCACACCGCATCTTGGATTGAGATTAGGTTGACTCGTACATGTCACAAATGACTCATGGAACATTTTACTAAATCATAAACACATTCCAAATGCATTTGGTCAGTTTTCTGTATGTCAGTTGTTGTTTTCACTTAAAATTATGTCCATTTTAAACAAAAGAAAGACACTTTGAGTGGTGTTGGCAGCACCGTGCCTCGGATTGATGTGGGGTTGACTCGTACACGTCACATATGACCCATGGATCATTTTTCTAAATTATAAAAACAATCTGAATGTGTTTGGTCAGTTTTTCGTATGCTAGTTGTTATTTTTACTTAAAATGTTGTCCATTTCAAATAAACTTGAGACACTTTGAGTGGTTCCGACCACATTGGGCCTAGGATTGAGGTGGGTTTGACTCGTACATGTCACAAATGACTCATGGAATGTTTTCCTAAAGTTTAAACAGAATCCGAATGCGTTTGGTCGGTTTTCCGTATGTCATTTGTTGTTTTCACTTAACATGAAGTCCATTTTAAACTAAAGAGAGACACTTTGAGTGGTGTTGGCCACACCGCATCTTGGATTTAGATGGGGTTGACTCGTACACTTCAAAAATGATCCATGGATCATTTTCCTAAAGTATAAACACAATTTGAATGCGTTTGGTTGGTTTTCCGTATGTCAGTTGTTATTTTCACTTAAAAATGTTGTCTATTTCAAATAAACCTGAGACATTTTGAGTGGTGTCAGCCACACCTGAGGCATGGTATTACCATCTTTCAAAACAGATATGTCCTCGATTTGATCATAATGAGCTAATAAGATTACCAAGACATTCGTATAATTCAATACATATAGAAATGGAATAACCCTAAATAACATTGCATGATCAGAAAAATAAAAAAGGCATGTGAAATCAAGGAGGAGGCTGGGGGCTATTTAGGGGTCCAGGGAGGAGGGTGGGGGGCTGTTCGGGGGGGCTATCCGGGGGGCTATTTGGGGGGCTGTCTGAGGGCTGTCTGGGGAGCTGTCTGGGGACCAAGGAGGAGGGTGGGGGCTGTGCGGGGGGCTGTCTGGGGGGTGTTCGGGGGATGTCCAGAGTCTAAGGAGGAGGGTGGGGGTTGTCCGGGGGGCTGTCCGGGGGGCTGTCCGGGGGGGTGTTCGGGGGGCTGTCCGGGGACCAAGGAGGAGGGTGGGGGGCTATTTGAGGGGTTGTCCGGGGGGCTGTCTGGGGTCCAAGGAGGATGGTGGGGGGTTGTCCAGGGTCTAGGAAGGAGGGGGGATATCCATAGAGTTCCCAAACACACAAAACTCTATAAACATGCTCAAGATACACCACAACCACTAAAATAGATCAACATCCATGAAAACAGACAATATATAAAAATAACTCAACTCCAATACTATACTACGGGTCTAGATAAAACCAACAACTAGAATATATTAAACATCAAATCTTAGTAATATTAGTCAAAATGTAATGGATAAATTTGTCCCACATCACCATCATCATCATCACCCTTGTCCTCATCCCCATCATCATCCTCGCCCTCATCAACTCCCTCCTCCTCGCCCTCGCCCTCTGCTCTGCCCTCCTCCTCCGCCTCACCCTTATCCTCTCCCTCCTCTTCTGCATCAAACTCCTCGCCATCATCATCGTCAGGCTGGACGTCATCTTGACCACCACTAGAACTGCCACCTGGTGCACCATATATAGAACGTATCGACGACATATATTCATCAAAAGCTGGGTCGGCCTCTGGTGGAAGTGTTGGACATAGAACTTTAATAAATTTCATAAATGCACCGTTTGCCCTAGCAGACTGTTCTTTCATCTCTATGGCCCTTTTGTTAGCCTGTTCTGCATGTTCCCTAACTTGCTGCATCTCGGTGGCACTAAAACTCATACCTGAGGAGGGCCAATACTTCGTCAGGGTTATCCTAGGTCGGCAGCGTACTCTGCCAGAATGCTCCTCTCCCAACACCTGATTTAAGTGATCAATTGGTCCAAAATTATCTGGTTCTTGGGCATCGAGGGCCTTTAAAGAAGCCTGTTACAAATATAAATATATTATTAAGTTAAAAAATAGATATTAAAATATAAAATCAACATATTAAAACTTACAATCTGCTGCTGATTTGGTTCGTTGACGGCACTTCCATACTTTTTCCGTCTACTCGAGCAAAACAGTTTTTCTCGAGGCACACGTCCTTCAATATTTAGTTGTTTTATCTACAATGAAATTGAAAACTAAAGTTATATGAAAACTTTAGCAAATTATTAAATAATTTAGGAAACAAAAGAAACTTTAAGTCGTAAAGAAAACTTATAAACAATTGTCATATCAGCTTCCTCTCATGATCTGGCATTGTAGTACGTCCCAGTGTGTGGAGGTATTTGTTTGCATCAATGTTTTTTTTATTTTTTTCAGATTATTCCTAAATAAAATTCAATAATTAAAAGGATAATATTAATGCAAAAAATGAAAGTTATTATTTAAATACCTCAAATGTAATTAATACCTTAAATCGAGTAGTCATCCAATGGGTAATCATCTGTCGATACTGCTCTATAGGACAATAATCCACGACTAGTACCGCCTCTAACTCAGTGCCAACTCTATCACGCTATCCAATATACGACTCATGCTTTTAGGCTCTCCAAATCTCACCTAAATCCTTTAGACGTGCTGGTCGTGCACCCTCACCATCGGGAAAATTAAATCGAAGATGGCACCAAAATATTAATTCATATAAATAAAAAAATAATTAATGGCATTAAATACAACAGATTTTTTACCCATATCTCTGCCCAAGCTCTGTCCTTGACCTTATGTGGAAACTTTCTCCATGATAGCATGCTGATGGGAATGATGTCGGAGTATTTGGCAAGCGTCTCCAAAAAACTCTGACATTGCTGCCCTGTTTTCTCAACCATTTGGTTGTCTTCATTGTAATCCACCATTACCTGTGTGCGGCGGTTCCACATCGAACGCATGAATGTACACCCCCGCCCCCGCCTCCTTTTAGTAGATGTATCTATAATAAAATAAAAACAAATATTTTATCAAAACCTGTTATAATGAAAATAAATATTGGTATAAAAATTGTTAGGGTTCTATAAATATACATGCGCCAGTCTGATCGCTGAGCACCGCTGGATCCACAGAAACTGATGGAACACCCTGTGGTGGAACAGGAGTCGAAGATGATGGAATATAGAAGCTCAGAGAGACAGAATTAGAATAAAAAAAGAATATGGGACAGTTGTATGACTGGATTCTGGCTAGGGAGTGGGAATCATCATGGGATATGAAAAAGATGGGCCAGAAGATGCCAAAGGTGGCAAAAACATGGGAGGCCTAAATATCCTGTGTGTCCCTAACGACACACCGGGATCAGAATGTGGGAAGGGTGACATGTCAGTGGGAGGGGCAGGGTCTAGTCGGGTACGTGAAGTTTCTCGTCCACCTCTGGTATGAACCCTCATCGTACCACTGGCCTGAGTACTAGGACCAGTACTAGGCTCCTCGTCAAATAATTGTCAACGTATAGGTGGATCCTACAAAAAAGTTTACAAAAAAAAAATAATCACATGGCATTATATATTCTTTAAATATATATATTTGAAATAAAGTACTCACTAGAGGCACTAATGGTGGAATGCCCATATGCACCATTTGACGATTGTTCCCCATCATTTGTTTCCTTCACCTCTCTTCAATTGGATGCATTTCCTACTTTTGAAAACAAATATGTAAATAATTAGAAAAGGGAAACTAATGTGTAACCCAAAAAACAAAATATATGAGGGAATAGGGGGATTCATTGTTAATTTAGCTATCAATTGTTTTAGAAGAGATTGAATGGATTTAATATATCATACAAGTTGTAATTTTCACCAAGATAGAAATATTGTTTGACTAGGTTTTAATACAGTTCAATTCCAAATTAGAAAATGCAATTCAAATAAAACTGAAACCAATAAACATTGAAAATTCACATAATGGTCAAGTCAGCTAAAACATATTTGTGATCAATACTAAATCAATTTGAATATTACCAACCTTAACAACCCAACTCGAGGTAAACCAAAAGAATTGAGAACATGGATGAATGATTCTATATATTTTCAACCACAACTTCAGGTTCACAATCAACTCTGACAATTGAGCTATTGGAGTCATCAAAAGAAATAAATGGATTGGTTTCAATGGCACTAGGGAAAGTGTCAATTCCATCATCACCATCATAAAAAATATGTCTTGGAATTACTTCAACTATGACACAAAATTCAGGTCAAATTTGGTCATTGACATAAAAAACTTTTTTAGCCATTGATGCCAACACATATGGTTATTCGGTAGCAAGAGTGTGAGTCATATTAATTACTCGAAATCCACAATCATCAATAAATGTTCTCTGTCTCGTCATCGAATCAAACCAATGGAATTTCATCATTGTGACTCATCCATGAGAGTAATAATCCAATATTATTATTTTCTCAACAACTCCATAATAACCCACATTTTCAAATCACAGTCTACTATCTGATACACTGGCATAATAATATGTTGTGGCAGTAACCATAACACAATCATGTTTTGTTCTCATGTTATTTGCTCATTTAGTGAAAATAAATCTATACCCATTGATAACAATTGATTTACAGTCACGAACCACGGTATTAGGACCAAAATCCAAAGCTCTTATTTCCTCAGACAAAGAGTCAGCAGAAAAACTCAATACCTGCAATATAAATGACTATTAAACTTAATTAAATATTGATATAATTATTTTAAATAGTAATATTTTTACCTTCATTTTTAACCAAGCATAAAACTCTTTGTTATGCAAAGTCTCCCTCCTTCTCAAAGATAAAGAATGATTATTTCTATTTATCATTGTTTTATGTTCCCTGTAGATAAAAAATATGAATAGTTTAACAGATATATATGTAAGATATACATATTCAATTTAGTTACCTGATATTGTCATCGAACAAATCACAGTTGAACAAAACTGTGCGATGTGTCATCTCCCGCTCTTCATGGCTTAATGTCTTCAATGTATATGATCCAAGAATTCCTCCTATTTGAGGAAGTGATGGAAAACTGGGTTCAATTTGCTCATAATGTCTTCTTCATTTCTCATTGTTCTGTTCATTCTTGTAGTAATATTAGACAAATACATTGAACAAAAATCCATACATTCTTGATCCAAGTAACTGTTCACGATAGAACCTTCGGGATGATTAATGTTTCGGACATAATACTTTAATGTGTACATATTTCTTTCAGTTGGATACATCCAACAAAAATAAACAGGTCCTCCAAGAAGTATTTCAGTGGGAATATGGACATTCAGATGCAGCATGCATGTGAAAAATGATGGAGGAAATATTTTCTCCAACTCACACAAAATTAATGGGGCATCTATCAACATTTTTTTCAATAAATACTTAGAAAACTTCTTAGCACAAAGATCTCTAAACAAATAGCACAACCGAATAACAATCACCCTTACATTATTGGACAAAAGATGACGGATTGCTATTGGAAGAAACTCATGTAGTAGAATGTGATAATCATGAGTCTTTAAAGATTTTAGCTTCAACTCTCTTCTGTTGACCCATTTAGATATGTTGCTTGAATAGCCATCAGGAACTCTAATAGTCTCTAATACTTCCAGAAATTGTTTTTTTATAGGTGTCATCACATAATAAGCACATGGAAGTTTCCATTTATTTTCACTGATACGCACAGGATGCAATTCTGGTCTGATGCTCCAATCCACCAAGTCACACCGAGATCGTAAATCATATTTTGTCTTCCCCTTGACCTTTAAAAGAACCGAAAGCAAAATTTTGCATATATTCTTTTCAATATGCATTACGTCTAAGCAATGATGTAACAAATTGGTTGACCAATAAGGCAAATCAAAAAAGATACTCCTCTTCCTCCAATTGTAACAGGTTTCAGTGGAAACATTATTTCTCCTTCCATATTTCATTTGACCCTTCCCGAATGAAAATTGAAATCTTTAGATTCATTAAGCACATCAGTTCTAGACATACGCTGAGGTGGATCATCGGTCCCTATGGTATTATCAAATATTTTATTATTCATTCTATATGGATGATCCTTTGGAAAGAATCGTCGATGTCCCATAAAACTGAAACTAAAACGATGTTTCAGTCTTTTGGATCGTGTATTCTTCATACAAACTAGACATAACAGTTTTCCCTTCGTGCTCCATCCAGACATCATTGCATAAGCCGAAAAATCATTGATCGACCACATAAGCACAGCACGCATCTGAAATATGTCTTTCGAACATACATCGTATGTGTGCACACCCACATACCAAAGAAGTTTCAACTATTTTATTAAGGGTTGCATGTATACATCAATATCAATTTCGGGATCAGAAGGACCAGATATGAGTATACTCATGAAAGTGAAAGGTTTTTTTATACACAGCCATGGGGGAAGATTATAAATGTGTATAAAAACTGGTCATGTGCCATGTGAAGTAAGCATCTTCCCAAACAGATTAAAACCATCGCATGAAAGACCCAGCCTCACATTACGCACGTCATCTGAAAAATCAGGATGTCGAGCATCAAATCTCTGCCATGAAAATCCATTTGCAGGATGAACCAACTCATCATTAGTCTTCTTTCTCTCGGTATCATGCCATCTCATTTTTATTGATATGTCATTAGACATAAAAATATTCTAGAGTCTGGGGATCAATGGCAAGTGCCACATTACTTTTTGTGGAACACAGGATGGTGTTCCATCAGATTTTGACTTCCAGCAAGATGTGCCACATTTTATACAATCATTTCGTTAAGCGGTTTCCTCCCAAAATAAACTACAATCTTTTGGGCAAGCATGAATTTTGTTTCTTAAAAATCCAAGTTCCTCAACTAACTTCCATGCCATATAGTGGTTTGAGGGAATATCTGCATCATCTGGAAGTAAATCCTTTAAGAGGGTAAGAATGTAATCGATTGTTGTATTAGAAATCCCATACATAGTTTTCCCATGAAACAATCAGATTAAAAAAATTCAACTTTTTCATTTTATCGCATTGTCGATATACTGGATTCGTGGTAGCATCATTCAATTTTTTCACCCTATCAATATCATCATTTTCACTGGATGCATCATCTGTCCTCATATCGAAGTCTTCTTGAGTAGAAATCCTTTCTTTTTCATGATGATGAATAAATAGAAACTGATCATCTAAAAAATTCTCCATTCCAGTCCTTTCATTTCGATCATCACCAATTTGAGATTTCATTTTATCCCCATTGTGATACCACACAAAGTAGTTTTCTTGAAAACCATATTTGGTTATGTGGTAGCTGAATTCTTCACGGCTCAACCAAGGTCTACCAACATAATTGGAACATGGGAAGTGTATGCGACCACTATCTGAAGCATTGTGAAATGAAAAATTTATAAAGCTCTCCAAATTGTTTTGAAAATCACTTAAGATCCGATCGGTTTCATACATCCAACTTCTGTCCATTCTGTAAAAAGAATTTATATAAGTCATTTTGTCATAAACAATTCAATAGGATTGAACTTTAATAGAAAATACATTTAAGTAAATGATAAAGGAAAAAGAGGCACATGCCTCAGGTCCCATTATGTGTTATAGGCATCCCAAATCATTCACTCATGTTCAATAACTCATTATTGGCACCTCTATGGTCATACCTTTCATTACCCAATTACTTCTCCAAGTCAAGCACACCCCATGGGTGAATAAATTTTAGGCTTCTACACTAATACGTTGTTCATGGCTTGTAAAAAGATTTAATTTCATAAAGTATAGACAAAAACATTTATTTTTAAATTTGAGATTAATAATAAAGTATGTCAATGATAACAACATTACAGAATTAAACTTCTAACTTATCTAACATTTTTATGGATGTCTACACATGCCAGCATGGCTAGTGAAAAGCACCCCACCCTCATAAAAGTGAGTATTGGCCAAGAAGGACAGATAATATACAAAGTACAATGAGAACTATATTTAATTTACCCTAAAGTTATATTAGTACAATCATATTGGGGGAAATTAAATATATGATCCTGGTTAACTGATGAATTCAAAAGCTCATATTCCATATGTTGGACACTATCTAAGGTAAGAAATCATGTGAGGATGGTTTTACACCATTCAATTTCTTATATGCTAGTGATAATGAAGGTTTGAATTAATGACTTGAGTTCACTGATTAAATAAGGGTAGAGGTTGCATAGGCTGTGTAAACAGAATGATTAAATAAGGGTAGAGGTTGCATACACTGTGCATGGTGGGGGAGTCTCAGCCGATTTAGAAACTAAAATAAATTCACATCACAGGTATCAATAAGAAACATCAGCATCAAAAGAAACTCCAAATAAAAAAGGACTAAAAACATCAAACATTTCAAGAATTCACTACTATGCATGGTTTATCCACATGTTTAGCAGTAATTATATGTCTTAATCATGAACCACCTCTACAACTCCCAGTTTTCACCAATAAACATATAATATCCCCCATGATCACTGTATGACTTAACACCAATAGGTAAATATCTCAAAATATCTTTAAAAAAATTATTAATAGGCTCAAAACGTAAATATAATCTTGAACCAACCATGGAATCTCTTTCACAACACATTCTCACACACCAGTTATCTCATGTGTTACTAAATACCAAACATAGTCACATAAAAAGTGTACTATAACAAAATACATTACACAAGCCTTATTAAAAAAATTCCCATTTTAATAAAATACTTTCCTCAAGATTAAATCATTCCTGAAATATCTTTCGAAATCCATTTTAAATAATAAAATCCATTTGATAATTTTTAACAAATATTTGGAGTATTCTCAAGGCACCCCCATTTGTAAAAGTCACATTAAATTCCCAATTTCCACGCCAAACCATTGAAAACAATTAACATGGTATAATCATTGACCACAAATAACTTAACTGGAAATTAAAAAAATAGAAACCAAATGTGATATAGAATTTAATGTTAAGTTAGAGGAAATTAGATTAAATAGAGACAAAAACATCATAAATGGTTCCAACATCATAACTTTTGATTAAAACCACCCATAATAGGAATGGGAATGACTCATACACCTAATCCCTAATAAAACAAACCAAATCTCCAATTAAAACATTGAATTTAGGGTTTCCACCTTCAATAAAAATGGATAAATATGTAAGATAAGTGGAAAATGATTAATAAGACATGAAGATTTGGAATTATCCCATCTAACCTTGTGGAGGAGTCTCACCATATTTGATGGAGTTCACTTGGGGGCACGTGCGAAGGTTCTACAAATCGGGGGATAGAGGTTCTGGAAATTAGGGGAGAAATGCGACTGGAGGAGGTCTGTCAGATTTGTGTATTTCTGGACATATTTTCCCAACAGTTTGTTCAAACCATTGGGAAAGCATTGGTAAAGTGAATATTTCACAACGATTTTAAGAAAACTGTTGGGAAATCATCAACCTTTCCCAACGGTTTCATCAAATCGTTGGGAAAAGGAGCATAAGTGGAAGATTTCCCAATGGTTTGATAAAACCATTGGGAAATCATGCCAAAACTCTCATATACCAATGGTTCATTGGAACCATTGGTATAATACCATTGGGAAAAACAAGATTCCCAGTAGTGTCTCAAAACAATATCCCAAGGGAGATACCTCTCAAATAGGAACAATCACATTAATTAAAAATTACATCAAGGAGGAGAATCAATATCATATATAAAAATGTGATTAGATACTTTATCCCAATGAAATCAATCATTAAACAACTTGGGATATTGAGCATGTATTCAGGACTCTCATTTTTTATTAAGGTCACATAACCACAACAAAGGCTATATAGATATCCACAAAAAACCCAACAAGCATTGCATATCAATCAAATAATTAGAACAAAAAATGACACTATATAAAGAAACACCTTCAGAAAAAATCACTTCACATTGATTAAAATAGAAATCATGGAATTTCATGTAGAAGAAATTATTATTATATCCAACACTTCAACAACATTACCCTAGGCGTGAATTAACTTTAGTCAGTGTGGGCCTCCAGCGAGAAAACTCGAAAATGGCATAACCGTAAATAAAATTATTAAATAAAATTATTTTATTTTTTAAATCCTTATAACTCATGAATGGTGACTCGGATTAAAAATTAGAGTCCACCGTTGAGCTCGTGAGGGTGTGTTTTACTTAGATAGAGCCTAACATTGGTCGGCATGAGCCAACTATGGAAAGTAGTTTTTTGTACGTTGCCATAAATAAAATTATTTTATTTTTCAAATCCTTATAACTCGTAAATAGTAACTCGGATTGAAAATTTGAGAGTACCATTGAGCTCATGAGGGTGTGATTTCCTTATGCGGGACCTAACCTTGACCGGTGTGGGTTAAGGGTAAAAGTTAATTTTTGATCATTTTAAAGAAAAATAAAATAAACTTAAGAAAGTTTATTTTATTCAAAAAAAGTTTAACTACAATGCAACGTTGAGCCAGCTATTTCATTTCATAAATGAAATAGTGTAACGATGCTAAAACTCAAGAGTAATAAAAATGTTGTTTCATTTCATAAATGAAACAGTGTAACGATGTGGTGACTCATCGTAATAGAAATGTTGAAACGTGTTTCCTCTATTAAGTTGTTTAACAGAGATATAGGATCGTTGGCATGATCCTAGAATAGCTCTAAACCTTTAGATGATCTGTGTTGGTGAGCGATGAATGATGAATCTCCACCAATGATGGATTGAGGATCAAGGAACAATGGATGACGATGGTGTAACTCCAATCTTCACCATTGAACAATATAATCTCGAGGTAGGTGTTTATTATTTCTAAGTGATTACCTTCCCTATTTCTTCTTTCTAAATGATGAAGATGGGTCAATCCACTAACAAATTGACCCATGGATCGATCAACTATGCAGGAATGGGAATCAACATATGGTGATTAAAGAGGGTATTTTTATTATAGTGATATTTTGAACGTCTCCCCTTTTTATTCTAACATAATAAATGAAGGCCAAATGAACAAGGCTGACGTTCTTTGCCTTGGGCGTTCATTGTGATCTCCTCTCCCTCTTACGTTCTTCCCCGACGGACCCATGTGGTCACATCGAGCTTTTCCAGGAGGTTCCAAATGAGTTCGGAACCCCAAAGCGATGGAAAGACACTTTAGAGCACGTGGCATTGATGATGACAACCCAAGGATCTCAAAGGTGCACACGGTTCGGAAAACAAACCACCAGAGCAAGTCCAGTGTCCCGCGAAAGAACATGTCGGCACGCCGGTGCCAGCAGCAGCATGTGGCAGCGGCCACGTGCGAGTGGAGGCGACCGTATGCGAGTTTCGGTGGATGTGTGCGAGTAGCACCGGCCACGTGCGAGAGGAGGCGTGCCACAGTTGGGCACCACATCAGTCCAGAAGACCCGCGACTGGGCCGCGGGTGTGCGATGGCACACGGTCCACAGGACTGCGTGCTGGGGAGTTAGTTGGCCAGCTATTGTTTGCGTGATACAAAGTGGACACGACACCTATCGTGTCTGAGCTGGACCAAACCAGCCTGCTAGCATGAGTCGGGCCAAAGGGGGAATCAGGCTGCTGGGTGGCTGGCTAGATAGAAACTGGCCCGCCAGCGCGATTCGGGCTGGAGGAAGGGGACCGGGCCACTGGGCGGCCCAATGGGTTGGACCCATATCCCAATGGACCTGGACGTTGGGCTAGGCTGGACCAATCTGAACCAGACCCGACTAGTTCTGGTTGGCCGAACCGGGTCGGGTTGGTCTGACCGGGTCAGACTAGGCCTAGACCCAACTGGACCCTTTTTACTAAAACTTCCATAACTTCCAAATCGTATATCCAATTGATGACCCGTTTGTGGCGTTGGGATCCTCGAAATGAGTCAATCCTTTGGTATAAACTAAGTGTAAGTTCATGAAATTTGGGATATGACTGATGGTTTGAGGAGTATATTCTCTTAGAATCAACCGTGCTATGAGCGGACCTAGGTGGCCCAATAGAGGAGTAGACCTCAGTGGCCCAGCAAACCTCGGTGATGAGCAGACCTCAGTGGCCCAGTAGACAAGTGAACCTTAGTGGCCCAACAGAGGAGTGGACCTTAGTGTCCCAATTGACCTCAGTGATGAGAAAACCTCAGTAGCCCAGCAGACGAGCGGACCTCAGTGGCCCAACATATGAGCAGACCTTAGTGGCCCAGCAGAGGAGTAGACCTCAGTGGCTCAATAGACCTCAGTGATGAGTGGACCTCAGTGTCCCCGCAAACGAGCGAATCTCAATGGCCTAGAAGACGAGTGGACCTCAGTGGCCCAGTAGACCTCAGTGACAAGAAAACCTTAGTGGTCTAATAGAACTAAGTACTCATCAAGGATGAGTGCTTCATCAGTACAAGGTATTAAGTGTAATGAATGTTAGTCTTGATTTTTTCTTTAGATTTATACCTGTGTGAGCTAAATCTAATGACTCTCTTGATTTTACTTCTTAGAGGCTACACTTTGTGTGCCTCTTTGGTAGTCTACTTTGTGTATTTATTTGTGGTATACCTTTGGGTTTGAGGTCCCTACTGAGTATTGTTTTACTCACCCCTGCACAGGTTTCGCCCACACATGTCATGTCTTGTGCATACGATCAACGCTTTGACGGATTCCTTGGTGGACCAGGGCCAAGTGGTGATTAACATGACCCGAAAGATGAGATGTTCTTCTATGGATTCAGACAGTTATTTCTGTACCTACCCTTCAAGTAGGGTCTTCTGTAGAGGAGTTTATAGACTTGTACTTTTACTTTTCTATTTCAATTGGGCTTATATTATGGCCCCATTTACCTTTAGTTTTCTACTAACATACCTTGTGTTTTTTACTTAGTGTATTCACCTTTTAGTATTTATGTCTTGTAGTTGTGTGTGTATGTACAGGTACTTAGGAAAATGTCTCCCATTTGTTTGGGATATGCCTACTCGGCACTAGTCGCCAGCCCCTGACCTATGGGAGGCGGGATTGGGGTAGTCACAACATGGGCCTCAGGGGACGAGTTGTGACATTATCATGCTTAACATGTTATCAACAAAGTATATTATTATTCTTGTACAATAATTCATTAACAATATTGGATATGCTACTCACAATATTCTATTAATTTATGTTGGTTAAGGATTTTAAAATAGAAACATTCTTTCTAAACAATTTCTTACTTGATAAACTTGTATCATAACATTCCATATTAAAACTTATTAAATTTAAAAAACATACTGATAAATATTTTTCACCAAGTCTCTTGAATTTAAAATATGGGATGTTAGAAAAGATTTAAATGGAAAACCTTTTAATCCTTCTTTATAATAAGGTATTTATCTAAAATATTCTTTTTTAAAACACTTCTAATAAATTTTTCAAAACTTCTTTTAAAATAAATGAAAGTTTCATAAAACAACTATTATAGTTTATTTAATAAAACTTATTACCACAAAATCAATATTTTCAATTGGGTCTCACTGAATATTATTACACAACATTAATAAAAAATTTAAGGATTACCAAAAGTAATTTTTTATTTTCTAAAAACATTTAATTAATAATTAAAAAAATAAAACTATTTAATAAATTAATCAATTTAATTTATTATGAAACATAAAATTTAATTAATACACCCACTATTGTAATTTAAAACTTAAACATGTTTCATGTTAAACTAATTAATAATTGTGAGAAATTTAAAAAACTTTAAGCAAGATATTTAACATTCCATATTTAACATGATTTATATGATAACTCACATATATGGAAAAGGTATATGATTTCATCAAATTATTTTTATCCAACTAACACGGTTCTACCAAGCTCCTTACCAAGTTAATATCAATACACATAACTTCAAAATTATAGAACCCAATGTAATATATGATATTCATCATAAACAAAACATGAGTTTGGGATAATAAAATTTATCCAGCTATAAAAATTGTCCCAAGTTTGTTAACAAATATTTTTTACCTGTACACACTCATGTAAAAACTATAAGGGATTTAACAACTCATTTACCACTTACTACAAGTTCATGTCCTTACTTTCAAGGGTTTTGAATTAAGACCACATAACAATCCTCAACCAATACATTATCCTAGATCAACATAAATGGATTTTTTGAAAGTATATAAATCAAATAAATGCATCCACTACACCATGATATTGTCCAATTTGGCCGGCACTGACTTTATTGCATGGTTTTAAAATGCATCACAAAAAATAATGCATCATGATCGGTGAATTGTCCCCTATCTTTATATGCTTGAGGCTATAACATGCATTACTAGTATGAGAGAAATAAATTTTGGGGATGTAAGCACATGAGACTATAGACACATCATAAACAAATTCACATACATAACCCACAACATACAAGAATTTAATTCACAACATAGAGAAAAAATATTTTAATGATAGGAAAAAAAATTAAGGACAAAACATACAATATTATATTTCCCCAAACCAGGTCCCATATCACCTAGTCTAAGTGGAGAGTATATTGATTAAAATAAAGTAATACATACAAGAAATCCTTCATCCAAACTAAATATTCACTACACCAGAACCAGTTGAAGGGTATAAAAATGCATATGATGATAGAAACCCCTCCCCCCATACCATATATTCATATAACTGATCCCTAAGAGAGAGTTATAAAATTATATGTACAAGTTCAAAGAAACCCTTTCCCTAGACCATACCTATATCTCAACATCATAACTAAGGAATGTGTTATTCTTACCATATCTTAAGTAAAATAGGTGTGGGTTGAAAACTAAATGTTAAATTGGTATAGATAATCATGGTTCAAGTATTTAATAGGTGGGTTTCAATCGAGTGAACAAAGAGGTTTTCCTAAACTCATTATAAAAGGCTAAAAATCAAATAATTAGGATAATCCTAGTTATTAACATCAAGGGGATAGAAATTGAATATTTTTAGGTTCAATAATGAAATTCAAAGCTCTGATCACGCATCAAGAGTAGAACTCAAAAATCCCATAACAGAGGTAAAACATCACTGACTGAAAGATTCCCTTTTTGGTTGAATAAAAAAACTTGATCTTAAAACTAATATTGTAATTTCCTACACAAAATATAAAACTCCTTGCAAACCCTGAGGAATAAGAACATCCACTGTTGAGATTACCCATGTAGCTTCATCATACTCAACAAAACCTAATTCTTCCTATGATAGTGAATCAAACTGAAGGCTATCACTACCCCCTCCAACTAATCATATATACCTTAATATAAAATGGTTACCTAAAAATTTTATATACTTTGACATTGGAACTCTATAAGTTTCCTCCTATGATCATTTTCATCTTCGACCTCCACCATGTGGTGATTTACTCACACATATTGTTAAACATATTTAGCATAAACCATATAGACATGTCGACCTGGATTCATTCCTGAAAAATAAAAAAAATAGGGGATTGATGTTATTAATATTTTCATAATTTATTATATACTCCTTTTACTTATTTTATATTAAATGTGCATAATTTTTGTGAAATATTAATGTTTAAATATTAAATATAATTTTAGAGCACTATTTGAATTCATCCAGATTCAAGTCTATTTAATTTTTTAATAATAACTCTCACTTTACTTATACAAATTTCATGATTATTTTTTAGGGTTCCTTATTCAAATTAAAACATTTCATTAGAATTAACCTTTGTCCAAATAATCCATTTGGAGGTCCATATGGTTCACACAAGAAGGCCCACATAATTTGTGAAGAAACTGGACCATCCATGAAGATTGAATTAATAGGATCAATACAAAAGTTAAAATTAATTAATTCTCCTAAAAAATTCTGATAACAATTCAATGAGTCGTTAATAAAATTTCCAAGGCCTAAATCCAAAAACAAGGGGCCCAAATGAATCTTTGAATTATAGCCCACCATTCGGGATAGGAATTAAAATCAAGACACTATTATTAAATTTTATCCTGATTTAATCATCCAATCTGGATGGGATTTTTCATTGTGAAAGATAATATATGGGCGGAAAACTTTTTAGAATAAATTATTTTTATTTTGTGGAATCTTCTTGTTCGAAAACCCATTCACATTTCAGCCTTTAAAAAAGTGTTGATAAAAATGGATAGGTGAAAATTGTTTAGTAAAATAGAAATATATTTGGCTCAAAAAGTAAAATGGCTGCCCAATTTTGAGGGATTACAGTAAACATCAATATATACAACTTATAAGAAGATATCATCTCTATATTCAGATTTCTGGATGGCCAAATTGGCGATGTAAGTGGAGAAGAAGATTTGGAATTCAAACTGTCCACCTCCTTGGGTTATAAATACAACCCCCTTGTATCCTTGTGTGTGGTTGGCATTTTAGAAGAGAGGAGAATACATTGGCATGGAAAAATCCTTTAAAAAGGCTTGTGAGGACCTTATATACTCAAGTTTTCACTTGATATACCCTTCCTCATCTCTTTGTTTTCATTTACTTTTGTGTTCTTCTTTGTTGTAATATTGTAAGTCTTTGTTTTTTTAATTCTATTTTAATGAAAGTTTCTTCTTATTCATCTATTATTATCATCCATATTTTGTTAAATAATATTAATTTTCTTAAAATAGTTTAAATATAGTTTAATCCCCTTCCCTTCTTTTTCTTTCTCATTCAATCTAAAGTCAGTATTTGATTCCCTTCATCGTTTGTGTGTGTGTTCGACGCACCACTCTTTTCTTATCCCTTTATTTTTCTTGTATTCTAAATTTATAATCATAATAATTATAACTAGATTACTAATATTTTAAATGGATGAGTAAATTTATCATTGGGGTGAGTTATAATTTAGGTATGTTAAGTGATTGAGAGCTTTTGCTCGATGAGTATTCTTTGAATTCACATTGTGTATGTTGGACTTAACATGTCATGGATTAATGACTTGTTTTGTTTAAAAAGTGGTTTCCATGGATTATTGGAACCATAAATACACTACCATAAACAATATATGATTAAAATTATAACCCTAAGTTAAGTTAAGGATTGGATTAAAGCCTTAACACTTGGGAATTCCAATCAACGTCAACTTGTGACATGGGTGTTAATTTAATGCAATATAAAGCAAAGCTCAAGGATATCACAAGCTTAAATAACTAATGATGAAATAAACCCAATATTTATCAAATTGTTAAATCAATCTTAATCAATCAATAATTTTAATTAATCTCTTCAAACAAACCCCCCAATGAAAATTCAATCAACTAAAAACATTCATCTATTAAAAAATATCATCGTCGAGGATTCGACCCGAGTGCTGTTATACATATTAGCAGAGCATAGGAACCTTTAATGGTCGATAGGTGACAATCATTCGTACATTCAGGACTAAAAACCTAGGTCATAGATTTATTTTTAAGGTTAATTAATTATTTCATTTTTAACTTATTTCCCATTTTCTACCCAGTTCAAACACAAATTCATACAAGCATGATGCATGATACTTTTTTAGGTCTCTGCCCCACAAGCAACATAAATTATCTTAGAAAGTTCAGTAAAGTTTAAGGTCCTTGCATAGAATCACAATCATTCCTAAAATCCCATTTCTAAGTTGATATCCCTTATTTACAGCATGTACTAAGCCCAGTTGATTCCATTTCCCTATAAAACCATGCATCCTCACTAGTGCCTAACTCCAAACTCCATCCTATATCTCAACTGTTAGCATTTGATGCCTCTCTTTCATGACCCACTCCATATAAAGGTACCCCTCTTGGTCCAATAATGAAGAAAGAGATATATGACTCCCAAAACCTACCTCCAATAGGCCATGAGTTGTCGACTAGCACTTAGGGTATAAAATCACACACATGGGGGGAATTACCCTCCTAAAGATATGGGAAGTGAGGGATAAGATAGGAAAATCCACCAAAAAAATATTTCTCATAATAAATAAAGAATCAATTATAATACATGATGTGATGTCATACATAACTGGATATAACTAAAAAAACTAAAACAAAAGAGATAAATCCTCAGTAGTGACCACAAAACTCCAACAGCTCTAGAACAACTCCTGGAACTATAAATGTTCAGATCGATCACCAACCAACCTCTGATGACATGAAAAATAGCTTATATATATATAGGGTGAGAATAAAATGTATACTCAGTATAAACCTCCTTGAAACATCTCATGAAAGAAGAATACTAAATCTCATTGAGTAAATAGTTGAAACTAACTCATCACCTAAATAGATATACTATTCTTTTATCATCCTCGCCATGGATCACTCAACAAATAGTTCACAAAGTTATAACCATAATATTGAGAATATATATATAGAGATAGAGATAGAGAGATAAATGTGTACCTAGCAACCACTTCCTTGTTGGTTTTCTACTCTCACACACCAACGTTACACACCCTGATCTCCCATGCCTTCCATAATAATCATGACCAAAAACACCTAGGCATATATAATATATCCCACCTAAAAATTACTAGGAAACTATATCATATCATTAACCTTGTGAAATGCATAATCACATCCATAACCTCTATACAGTAGCCAGGTTTATTTCAAGAATCCAACATAGATTGTGTATTATGTACTATACCTCAATCTATCACAACTCGTACATAACAAACCTATAATAATCCTTTGGATACTATGTCTAGAATGCTTTCATGTGAAATAAACTCAAACCATAACATCCCACAACACATATGTATGAGAAATTGCCCCAGTGCATACCTGCAAGTAATATTATAGCCAAATATGGAGTGAGGTAGATGGGATAGTTATCCATATGTATCCTCACCTACCTAGATATTGGGGAAAACACCCCCCAGAACCTCTAGTTGTCAGTTGAATTTTATACATGGGGTTGGTGAGTATGAAATAAAAAAACATACATAATACTTATATCTCACAAACATGCTAAGGATAACTACCTATACTTATAATCATCCATAATTATCATCTCATAAGACACCTAGATTCCATGGCTAAGGTCTACATATTGTAGGAGTATAAGAATCAAATTCAATATTAATTAATTCATTAGCCATTAATAAATATTATTTTATTTTCATTTACATGATTAAAATTTTAATCTTCTAATCCAAGTGCCAACAATACTATTAATTATTTTTTTTGTATTCTAAATTATTCCATTATCACAATTGAGCATTAAGAACCAACCGCTTTCTTCAATTAATTCATTTATAAATTCATAAAAAAATTTGGTACACTAATACTTAGCTTAAGATACCATTTAAAACATGTTCTCATGGTGTATAACATAAAATAATGTATTGTGGTTGGAAATTATTCATGTAAATAAAATACAACCATCGAACATTAAGTAAGCATCAATACTGAAGTAAGAAATGATGATCAATCCCCACTCTAAACTCATCCCAAATACCTCATTATCATCCCTAACACTATTTCACATCATATCACATCTGGGATCCTATGACACTACCATCATTCTAACTAGTACCTAGTTACACCATCATCATCATAACTGATATCCCCTACCACCACAATCATCATCACCGTCATAGACTAGGCCATTCCCACCCATTACTCATCATCACATCAATCATATAGGTTATAAATCATTCACATTTTGACTCTATATTCTAGAGAATACATACATATCAATGTATTATTCCATGCATAATTTTAAAGGAAACCAAGGTTATAACATCAAGGAATTCAACCCTCCCACAATCAAGATTGGGATAGCTTTTCCCTAATCAATTCATCTTTAACAAAAAACCATTTTAATTACATATTAAATTAATCAGTTTAATATGAATAGGTTTTCAATTTTAAGAAACCTATATTAGTATCTAGAAGTGGCTATAATCAACGTAACATGCTTCAAGCATTAATTCTATGTTTAAAAAATCCCAATATAGGCAATAATTATTTTTCCCATGCCTATTTATTTTAATTAATAATAACATCTAGTTTTACTTTTTTTATCGGTTTCAATAATTTAACCATGATAAACAATAACAAAAAATACAAAAAAGTAGATATAACACTATCTAGTAAATATCAAGAGGTGATAATAAACACATTCGGTCAAAAATCCTGACCAATAATTTTATCTTTACATCATGAAGTATTAAATTATCTAAACATGCAATAATTATTATTTCAATTCTCTGATATCCATAATTATAAAATTATTCTCATCATAATTTATTAATAAATTTAACACTATAGCAATCTTTTATTTGATATTAAAAAATAATTATCATATAATGACATGTGAGTATCTATTTCACTCTCTTAGATAATTTGTAAAATAATTATCATTATTCTACCACATACAATTATTTATTTTCTCTTTCTTATGATAATTGTATATATTACAAATATTATTTTCTTCAACATGTGATAAATTTCTAAATTCAGTTGTTGAAATTATTATCAACAATATTAAATTTATATATATTTCAACATGTGATTTCCAAATTATAACATAATCATAATTATCAACAGCATGAAATAAACATCTATTTCATTTCATGAAATAGTAATAATAGATTAATGATATTCTATAGAACACATTAGTTCTTCCATGTAAATTATTTTATTCCAGCTTATGAAATAATAGTAATAAATCATTAATTATATTATACTATATACAACTATAGATTATTAATGATAATAATATTTCTATATCACATTTCATCAACACATACCTTTAAAATTCCAAGTCGTGGAAATAATATTTCAATATATGATAATTCTTTCTCTTTCAATGAAAATTATTATTTTTTTATCCAATAAAAAATATTTTCATGTGATATTATATTCTCTGTATTTCAATTATTTACAAAACATGAAAAATATTTTATAGTTTTTAGAATATGATAATCTTCCTCAATTTCATTTCATTAATTATTATAATGAATTAATTATCTAGAATCAATAATGAAATTATCCTATTAAAAATATCAACTTACAACATATAATTTCTAGTTTGTTATTAAAATAGTAATCTATTTCATAATTTTATCTTCTATTTTAATTCTTGAAATAATAATATTTCATTACAAATAATACACTACATGCATTTCATCTTCTTCTTTTATAATTCCATATTATCATATATTCTTTCTTTATTTGAATATTTTCCAGATTATTATCTGTTTATTATTAATCACATCCATCTAAATAGAGGATTATAAATCATGTTAAAATCACACATGAATGGTATAAAAGAGCGGTTAACATATTCACTACCTGGATTATAAGAATCCTTCACATTGCACACAAAACAGATGATAGGGGGGTATGTGTGTAGGATGGATTTTTTATAAGAATCCTCGAATGAGCACTGAAGGATTTACAAGACTTCAATAGAAGGATCTAGGATCACCTAGAATTGAGAAAAGGTAAGAAAAATTTAATGGGGGATAATTCCTTGATATTTATAAGAAACAAATGGGTTTTATAATTATTCCATAAAAATCATTGAACTTTACATTCATTTCTCATTTAATTTAGTCTTAACACAAATCTTAATTATGATCCAATTAAACCATTTAACGATGTTAGATACAATTTCAAATATTCAAGAGGCATTTATATCCTTTATTTTCAACATTTAAAGCCTTTAAAGTCATGAAAAACATTGTAGGTATGAAATAGGGGAAATATAATTTTTTTGTGTTTAAAATGATACCCATATATATGGAGTATGAACTACATAAGGGTAACATGGTTTTACCCTTACGTGACTAGTTACCCTTATACAGGTACTAGAAAATTATAAAGACCTTTATACAAGAGACATGATACCCTTACATAATGTTTAGAAATTTGGGACTACCTATACATAGCACTCAAACCAATCTTATGTGAGAAGAAGGATTCGTAGGTTACCCTTAAATGAGTAATAACCTACCTTTACATGGGATTAGGGTTTTCAAACTAACCCTTACATGATAGAAGGAACTGCGATGTGACCCTTATGTGAGCTTTAGTTTTAACTGGTTCCCCTTACACATGAAGCACATTACCCTGATGTGAGACTGCCTTCAAGTGAAGACCTTTATTCATCCTTAGGAAAATATTATTTACCCTTACGCCACTCATAAATTACCCTTAAATAGATTTTCAAAAAGATATTTATGTTTACACAGTGCATAGAGTATGGACTACAATTATGTAGCCTTTAGAAAACTCATCCTGCACTTACATGGAAAGGGGTATTTACCTAAGGGTAAACTAATTTTTTTTTAAATAAAACCATTTATAAGACTTAAAAATTACTTTAATCACTTATAAAATTATTTAATAAAAACTTATAATTTAAAAATATAATATTGGCTTCAGGCTTAACCAAATTTTTCTTAAACTCACAAACATAGGATTTTATTTAAAAGTTGATATAATTTATAAATAAATTTTTAAAACATTTTAAATTACCTTATAAATTAAAAAAAATTACATAAAATATGAAAAACTCTTCTAAACTATTGGACACCCTAGAATGAAAAAGGAAAGATCGTGAATATTCTAGACCTTTACAAGTATAACATGGAAACACCCTACTATCCTCGGTCTAGTGGTTAAGTGTAAGTCTCTAAATGAGAACTAAAAAAATCCTTGAGAAGTTGTTAGTTTCTTAGAGGAAAGATTGGTTTAAGAATCTTGATAGCACCTTATGGGATTATAGGACAATATATCAGACTCCTTTGGGCATATATCCTTTTCAATTGGTCTATGAGAAGTCATGACACTTATTGGTGGAACTAGAGCACAAGTCATGCTAGGTAGTTAAATCTTTAAATTTTGATCTTAAAATTGTTGAGGAGAAGTAAAATTTATTTCTATTAAAGCACATAGAGATAATAAGGGAGGATTAAAACAATGCATCTATATACAATGAGAATACAAAGGTGGTCCATAGACGCATGATCTCTCAAAAATAATTCCAAACTTGTGATAAGGTATTGATTTTTAACTCATATTTGAGGGTATTTCTCGGAATGTTAAACTACCAGTGTTCTAGGAAATTTAAAGTGATTGAGTAATTTTACCATGGTGCAGTGGAGATCACTGGAGATGATAGAAAAACATTCAAGGTTAATGGGCAGCACCACAAGTCATACCTCTATATGGAAGTCATGGTGGTAATGGTTTCTACTATATATTTTTTATAGAAATAGGCCCAAGTATTTCTATCTTAAGATATTAAATGTATCATTGAATGAGAGTTAACTTGATATTTTATAAAATTATATAATTTTTTTTTATGTTTGATTAGAAGATCATGTTAGTGTGTTTTAATTTTTTTTAAGTTTTAGTTATAGGGTAAGTTGGTAATGGTGGGTTTATTAATGAATTTTCATTATGTAGGTTCTAATATTTCCTTAAATCATCCTTAATTAATTTTAAAATAATTGGGTAAACTTAAGTTTCAACTTATGGGATAACATTTCATTTTAAAAATGGGTAGGGAATCAAATTTTCATGAACATAACACCCTGCATGGGTAGCACATGATTTACCAAACCATGAACTAAAATTGTGTGGAAGAGAATCATAAAAGATATAATTATCTTCATGTTAATAATATGGTTTAACAAAATATGTGAACTAACCATGCAAGGGGTGGTTCCCTTTTCAGTAGTATATACACTATTACTAAACAGTTTACCAATCAAAGTGGTAAAACCATGTGACATTTTAAGACACCCATGAATTTTTAATTTCTCCCTAAAAACATAAAAATACTCAACCCCAAATCATGAAACCCCACCCCCTAACTCTCTCATATCCTCATCCCCCTCCTCCCTCTCTTCTCTCCTTCCCACTTACTCCCTTCATCATCTTGCTCCGATGTGACAAAATCCTAGGTATATACTCCTTGTTTTTATTCTTCTTTTTATTATTCTTCTTATCTATCTTCCTTTTATTACTATACTTTTTCTTTTTTTTCACTTTTATATTAGGTTTTATTTTCCCCTACCCCTTTCAATTTTCATATTTTTTTTATTTTTATCCATATTTTTCATTGAATTTTCATGCCAATTTTTCCAAATTTATCATTATGCGCACACTTCACCATCGATTTTTCAAGAACCCTGATTTTTATTCTAAAAAATCCATGGAATTAGGTATTAAATATGTAATTATTGGGATATTTATATTTTAATATCAATTATAACCCATTTTATTTATGTTGTGTGAGATCCTTCTCTAAACCCTTGACCCCTATCATGGCCTCCTCCAAGAATGTCTGAGGTTCCAACTCTAAAAAACCTTATGGACCTCACATAAAGTTATACAAAAAAGAATAAAATAAGATATAATGAGTCCTATCCATACAAAAAGTCTCTCCCCACCACTACTTTGATCCTAACAACTTGGCTACCCTTGGAATTGAAGAGGAGCTTCAACACTTAATTGATAGAGGGAACCTCAAGGATGCCCTTTCCATGCATGGACCGGCATATAAAGAGCTGTTTTTGGATTTCACAATGAAATTTCACTATAATTATTGATATTACACTAATTATAATAGTTATATTATTGAGAAGGATGAATACATCACATTCCACCTCCTGAAGTGGTAATGTGGATTTTATCTCAAGAACTTTTCAACTTTCATCAGGCTATATGATGAAGATTTATTGAATGACACTAATTACACTAATACCTCTCTAACTTGATACCCCACTATGTCATGAGAATTTTAGGTATGAATTTACCCTTTATGGCTATCATAAATTCCCCAAACTACTAAGGCTTTTATATTTCTCAATATCATCCAACAAATCCTTTATCGGGTCCTAAAAACCTATTTTATGGACCACTTAGACAGTGAAGGGAACATGACACTTTGTGGATTTTTTTTACTCTATTACATAGTCATCAAGTATCTTGTTAACTGAGAATTTATCTTTATATAGTACCTTATTCATATGTTTACCAAAATGAAGGGAGACATTTTTGAGGCCCCTACTTCACACTCTTGGCTGAGCATCAAGGAAAATTTTTTATAAGGATGCCTTCACCAACATTGACCCACCTCTTCCATTCAATACCACTATAGTTTGGAATATGATAATTCTTAAGTATTATGGTAATAATTATCATTTTAAAGGATCCCAAGAGGTCGATCGTGATGAGACTCATGAAGTCACCCCCCCCCCTGACCGAAGCCTCTTACCATACCCACCACCTGAGGAGGAGAACCACACCTTGATATCAATGGACCTCCCATGGGAAAGGGATAAAAAAATTTGTGATGATGACTATTTTTATTACCCCTATCTCATGAATTTATATTTCCAGGACTAACCCTTTGTTTCAATTTTTTTCTATGGTGTTGTGTGTGTGTGTTGTGACACAATTATCTTTCTATGGTGTGATTTTGTGTTGTGTATGTTTACCCTACTAATTTTATGTAATTATTACTTAACTCTTTATATTTTATCATATTAAGACCATAGGTGGAACCACCTACATTTATTTCAACACACTCTTCTACTCGGAGGGCTCTCACACACCAACCTAATTCCCTTCACCTAGCCAAAGTTTAAGGGAGTCTTATTTATATGAATTTTTCACTGACATATTTTGATTTGTTTCCCACTTCCCTTATATGCATAACCCCTGCTCACCCTTCTCATCCTTATAAAATCATGGAGGTCCATGGTCAGTCTTAAGTGTGGGGCATGGTGCCTTAATATTTGACACCCCATTTGATCAATTTCCTTGAAATTTCAAGGATTACATGTTTTTTAGAGACCATCTAAGGGATAGTATAAATATCATTCATTCATATTAGTTAAATGACTATGTATTTGATGAATAATTTTAAAATTTTACATATTCCTTGATTGATAATCTCATATTTTATTTGAGTTAGCCTAAGAAATTTAAGGAAAGTTCTTTAAATTTTCATCTTAAAATATTATGTTTAAAGATAGATTTTGTGTTAGAATAGTTTAAATTAAGGAACATTCTGATATGGAAGTCAATTTATGAATTATGGGAAGTGAATATTTGAAATTATTGATAAAACACACAAGTTTATTATGTGGTCTTAATTTTATGATCTCTTAACTTGATTAGAAAATTCATCAAGGTGACTCGTCATAGAAATATAAGTACCAAAAAATTCAATTATAGTATCTCACTCCAATAAAAATTTTGAGATATCACAAACATAAACATGATGAAAAAGATCCTTTAATAAACTTCAAGTAAAAATTCAATGATTTTTTATGGCCTATTAAAGTAATAACCCACCATTCGGTGTCAATGATATCTCTTTCCTAACCAACCAAAGTGTATGATGAGATGGAAATAGATGGAGGAACTTTCTTTTAAATGAAGAAGGATAATTCCAAATTTTAAAAAATGAGGATTTAAATATAAAATCTTGGAAATTTTGAATTGAGTTGACTTTTCATGTTTTCTTTGAGTATTTCTAAGTATTGAAGGGTGTATGTAGAATCTGCAATAATTATTCATTTAAAACTTATGTTCATTTGGTTGATAAAATCTATCACATTTCAACTTGTTTCTTGGGTGGTCCCTTTGGAATGATTGTCTAGGTAATTGTTTAAGGATAGAAAATTGATCAAGTGTGGGGGATTTTGATTCACTAGGGTGTATGGGTGGGTTTTACATTAAATTACACTTAAAAATGGTATTCTTTTATAAATTTAATTGTATTTATGACCTTAAAATGTTTTGATAGGAAAAAACTTGGTATACAATGGAGAATTGATCAAAGTTGGCATGAAACAGAGGTTTTTTTATGGTAAACTATAAGAAAGTAGGATCATTTTCTACTAAGCATGGTTTGAACTAAAATATATAAACTATGTGCTTAAACCTATAAAACCATGTGAGATGAAATTTCAAGAGACATTATGCATTGAACGGCTTACTAAACCACGTGGGGCTGCCCTAGAACCATGAAGACTGTAATTTGAGGAGACAAAACAAAGCACGTGGTATGTGTATTATTACCTAAACAATTCACCTCTCCCTAAGAATCGTGTGACCTAAAACTAGATGTACAAAATTATATTCATGGTTGGCATTCAATTTATATAATCATATTTCTTAACCATGTTTCATGGGTCAACTTTCCAACCACCCCCCATCTACCACCATAACCACTCTTTTACCCAGTATTTCTAACCCCAACCACCCAAAGGCATTGGTGGTCACTTAATTAATGTTATCAAACAATTTTTAAGGTATATAAATCATCTAGGAGATATATCTTAGAGAAATTAAGAGCTTGAAACTCATAGAGATGGAGTTAAAGCATTTTTTAAGAGGTGTCTTGTATTTTTTTTCTTCCTCTATTTATTGAAATTAACACTAGTAATAAGTGTAGATTGTTTATTATAGTTTTTATAATGTGTGTATAATTTCCTCACCATATTGGGGTTATGGAAGGAAATATATAATAATTTTGGTAATTGAATTTTTGTTGTGTGCTTGTGTCATTCTTATATTTTCCTTAAAATTTCTTCATGTATTCTTTCTTCAACTCACCAGATATGTCATATTAGACTAAGAACAACATATCATTCAATATATAAAGGAATTATGATGAATATGCTTATGAATATTAGGTTTTTGTTTTGTAACCTTGGGTTTTATTTCATAAAAATCTCTAGAAATTAATTATTGGATCAAGAAGATGATTTTCAAGATTTTAATCAAACTCTACCAGACCAAGGTGTTTTTACATACTTGAATACTAACGGTAAGAATTTATTATTAAAAACTTGACACACAAGATAAAACATTTCTATCAAACTCCATTAAAGGCCATAACCCCGGTGCATCATCGTCATTAAGTTAAAAACTCAATTTTTTTATTTCTATTTTTAGTGACATAAACCCTTAAGAGATTAAATTTAGGGTTATTTTCATCATAAATGGTCCTCAAAATAAATAATAAATTATTTAAATAAATTAAAAAAGAATTTTTACTAATAAATACATAATATTTTCCTAAGGATCAACCCCATACTTCCACTACACTCATTTTATAATTGGGAAACATTCAATTTGGGTCATCTAAAAGTAACTAGTCATATGTAGAGACCCCAATGGTTAAAGATAAACCTTGTGGCATGTTCATACTCCATTTACCTTATGTGAAACCTCTACATATCTCCCTATATGTTGTATACCCCACTCCATGATGCAACCACACATTTTCCCTAAAAATCACAAAGGTAATAAGGTGGGATAGGATGTGGCCTCATATGGATATGGAATGGTGTATCACCCCCAGTTTGAGATATCCCATAATTTTATTCTTATTGTCTTGTATTTGGAGTCTTTGGGTCAGCTTATAGAAGTTTCTAAAGTTTTAAAAAGGAAATAACCTAGAGTTGGTTTCTATAAAAATCTATAGAAATAATTTGAGCTGTGAGTTGTGGTTTTACAATGTAAATAGTTCAAGTCATATATTTAAGGAATAAAAACCATTTATGCCATAAAAATAGGTTTTCTCACAAAAACGATAAGGTTTGTGGGTTTTTTAGTGTAAGTGACCCTCAATTGATTTATGATGCAAATTCTCAATTTATGTTGTAAATAGTTAGGGATCGGCTGATTTTCCTTCGTCCAAAAGTTGTAATTTCTCATTTTCTATTGTTTTGATCCTATAAACTCCTACGGAAAACCTAGGTGATTACTAGTGATATTAGATGCCCAAAATACATTGGTTGGGAATCTTTGGGGGGTAGTTTGTGGAATCAAAGAGGAATGGAAGGAAGGGATTGATCCACATAAGCGTTTAAGATAATTTGTGAAAATGAAATTGAGGTAGGTGTATTATCTCCCACTCTATTATTCTAGAACTTATTGTCTTTTATATTGATAAATTTTTCTTTTTATTTTATTATAAATATCTTGAGTAGTTATATGGAAAACCCTATTTTTGATGTGATTTCAAAAGGTTGGTTTTGAAAGATGATTATAAAATATCTTAATTAAATATTTTCAAATGATTTTCTTTTAAATTAAATGATTTGTGTGGAAAACTATTTGATATGGATGGTTATCTTGGAATAAATGGTGGTGTGTGTTCATATTTCATTGTATTATGCCTTGTTGAAACAAACTTGGTGCTCAGTGATGACTGGAAATACATAAGGGGATAACACCTAATGAAAACTCGGTGAAAGATGGATTTTTTCTCACAAGTGTTCAAATTTTTATTTAGCATAAATTTTGGTGTGGTTATGGAACATGGAATGGGTATTCCAAATGGAAAGTGAAAGAGAAATTTGAATTATTGATTTCATTAAATTTCTTGATATAACTAATTTCCTTTGAATTTTTTTATATTTTCAACCTTATTTTATATAAAATGTGCTAACTTGTTCTTGTACTAGTGGAATGTGATGGGAAGTATTTGGGGAAATCCTACTGATTGATATACTCACCCCCTGTTTGGGAACGTTTTTATTTTACATATTTCATCTATTGATATACAGATAAGGTTTTTGTGTTGTGCTTCTCTGGTAGTGATCCTTGACATTATGGTTTGGTTACTAAATTTGGAGTTAGGGAGTGTTTGTATCTTGGTCTGGGATAGTGCCACTTTGGTTCCAATGTCTTTCTATTTAGATTCTGATCTTTTCCTTCTTATTTATTTTTCCATTATACTCTGATATTGTTCTTGTATTGTTTTTTCATTAAGTTATGTTATTAACTATTCATATATCTTGTATTTAGGTTTTATTATATTCTTTATTTTCATTAGGTCGTGGTTCTTCAGGGAAAATTTTCCCCTAATGGTTTATTAATCCCTTCACATTTATTTACAACCTTTGGTGTCCTAGGGATGTCACATTAGGCTAGTGGAACCTCTACCTCTTCCTAGTCCAATGGGTGAGGGGTGATTTGTTACAAATGGTATCATTTTTTCTTAGTCCTTGAGTTGGGTTGGCAGTAAGGAGACGTGACTATCATAACTTGAAATGTATAGCATAAAATATGTATCTAACCTTTAAATTTTTTACTTCAAGTTACCAGTGTGTTTAGGTAAAAAAGGTGTTCTAGGGAACTTCTAGGAGTGTTGTTATGTAATCATCATGGGTTTAGCCAATGAGTGTTTCACACCATTCATTAGTATGGATACTTTACACTAGGACTATATTGTTCTTTTGTTGTTTGATGTTTTTTGAAAAATGATTTAAAAGATTAAAATTGTTATTCTTGAAATTATGGTTTCACTGGTTTTTTCTTACAGTGATGGTGATTATTTATAATGTTTTATAATCTATTAAATAATTCATTTATTAGAGATAAATGTTCTAAATAGTGTATTATTCTGTTTATAGAAAATGTAACTAGGAAGATGTTGTAAAAACTATAAGGAAGAAGCTACCAAAAATGTGGTTGTTCCTAAGCCATAGGTGGACCAAAAAATTATACAAACTATTGTGGAAGTGTTTTAAGTTGTTGATAGATGAAATAAAAATGATGAAAGTGGATCATTTGGTTTAGTTTCAAAAGTATAATCCACCTATGTTTTGAGGGGATTTTGAACCTGAAAAAATAAAAGTGTGGCTAAACTGAATGAATAGAATATTTGATTTTCTCGATACACTAGTGGAGCTAAATATTAAGTTAGAAACCTATATGTTGGAAGATATTTCATGCTAATGGTGGGATTTATCTATCCTAGATAAATCTATACAAGGACTTATGTGGGGGGATTTTGAGGAATTTTTCAATAAATAGTTCTATCTGCACACATTCAAAATAGTAAGAACAGCATATTTCTTCAGATTGAAATAATAAAACCTCTTTTTGATAGATTATACAGCTAATTTTATGAACTTAGGTCTTTTTTTCCTAGATGTAGCTGCTAGTGCATCCTTGAAGTCATGTATCTTTGAGTTAATATTATGACCAGATATTTGATCCAAGATAGTTATTATCTATATTACAGATTATACGGATATGGTTAATAGGGTGACATTGGAAGAAAGAGATATTATTTGGAATCTAGTGGGAGGTAATTTTTTTCCCATGGGGATAGGTTTCAACCCTAGTATTGGTAATAAGAGAGAGGGATGTCTACTCCCACGGAGGTGTTGCACCTCGCAATCAAACAACAAAATCAGTAAATTTTTCTGCAAAATCTGATGTTAAACTAGGTTATTTTCAGTGTGGTTCATTAATTCATAGGAAGAAAGAATATAATACACCACCAATGAATTTCCACCACTATATCAATAGAATTCATATCAAGAATTTTTTACTTAAACTTCATAGATTAATAGGTGGAATAGGCTGAACTCAAGCTCATCTTTCATATTCTCAAATAGAACAGTCCCATCAAACTATTTTTCATCCACATACATAGGTAAACTAGGATGTTTCCAGCAACACTTCAATTGTTCATTTGACACCTCATTAAGGAAGCAAGAGTTATCCTGTGATAGTTTAGTGACAATTATTTGGAGCAAAACAGGCTACTACGAGTGATCAACCATGTACCTCTATGGTGTGAGGTACCATTCTTTTGAACTCTACTCATATACATGTATTATTTGATATGGAATCATCGAATTCTTTTATTTACTATTATGTGGTTAAATAGTTAGGTATACATGTGGAAATGATGCCTCATGTCATGAGTATTAAGAAACTTATTGGAAAATGGGAGTGCAGAGGATTTAAATGTCTATCATGTTCCATTACCATTGATGTAGTGTAGTTTCTCTAAGATTACATAGTCCTAGAGATGGATGTTTTTTATTTAATCTTTATGATGGATTGGCTGGTGGGATTTAAATCCCATATTTACTGTTACACTTGATAGGTAATGTTTACATAACTAGATAGAGAACTTCACCTTTTCAAGGGGGATTGGGATATAAATGAAGGAAGAGCAAGACCTTTAGTGATAGTGGAAAAAATAATTTCAATGGTGTTAGTGGAAATGACCATAGTGGATTTTGATAGAATGGGGCATGGTACTCTTCCTAAAATATTGGATTAATACCTGGATGTTTTTCTGAATGATTTCTCTGGGTTACCGCCCAAATAGAAAATCAAATTTACTATTGAAAAACTCTCGGGAATGAGCCATGTTTCTTTACCCTCTTATAGAATGGCTCTGACTGAGCTGTGGGAATTGAAATTCTAGCTTGAAGAGTTGTAAAGTAAAGGTTTTATAAGACCTAGTACATCACATTGGTATGTACCAATTCTATTCATGAATAATTAAGATGTTACTCTTCACTTATGTGTTGGTTATCGTAATTTAAATCAAGTAACGATTAAAAATTGGTATCCTCTTCCTCGAGTAGATGGTCTATTTGATAAATTAAATTGATCCAAGTGGTTATGTAAAATTGATCTATTCTCAGAATATCATCAGCTTAGAATTAGAAGAGAGGATATTTCAAATACAGTGTTTCATAGTTGCTATAGAAATTATGAATATGTCGTCATTCCTTTTGATCTAACGAACACACTAGAAGTTTTCATGTTTTTTATGAATCGTATCTTCCACAGGTACCTCTACTCCTTTATTATTGTATTTTCTAATGATATTATGGTATAATATTGAAATAGGAATGACCACAAGGAGAACTTAGAAATTTTATTAAGTACATTGCGGGAACATCATTTGTATGCTAATTTTTTTAAGCATAATTTATGGATCTAATAGTTATACTTCCTTGAGAACATAATTTTTGAAGAAGGGATATCATTTGAATTTGGAAATATAGAAGAAATAGTCTCTTAGTAGACACTTAAGAATGTTTTTTAGGTATGTATTTTTCTAGGATTAGAAGACTATTATCATCGCTTCATTCAGGATTTCTCAAGACTTGCTTCTCCCATGACTGTTCTAATAAGGAAATTTGTTCCATTTATATGGAATTATTAATGTCAAAAATTATTTTTGGAACTTAAAACTCATCTCACCCTAGAACCCATCCTAACATTACCAAAAATAGGTAACAGCTATGTGGTATATTTTGATGCATTAAGATCCAATATTGGTTGTGTTCTCATACAGGGAGATCATGTTGTGGTCTATTGATTGAGGAATTTGAGATTGAATAAGAATAATTATACAACATATGTCCTGGAATTAGTTGTGGTTATTCATCCTTAAAAACTTAGATTCATTACCTCTATGGAGAAAATTTCATTGTTTTTATTGACCATAAGAGATTCAAATACATCTATTCTCAATGATACTTGAAATTGATTCAACGAAGATAGATGGGGTACCTTAATATATTTAATTTTGACTTGGTATACACACCTGATGAAGGGAATTTTGTAGCAAATTCATTGAGTCAGCAAACATACAGTGAAGTGGTCTGAGAAGCTTGTGACTATTGATGCTCTCCAAATGAGAATAAAAAAATCTACAAGGGAAAAATACATTAAGTATGGGCATTATTTTCTCCTCAAAAAAAGGAAGAGAAGGTTCCAAAAATCTTGCAGATCACATAAAATCCCAAAAGACACATGATCACATGACCTTAGAAAGGTCAGGCGAATGGGTTATGTGTAGTACATGATCTGTTGGAGATCATGTTAAACCCCTTTAATAATCTTCCTTGTTCTTGTAAAGTCACCCATGCAATCATTGATGATTGAGAAAAGGCTTCTAGATAATATATACTTATCATAGGACTTTTTAATCAGCAAGCTCCTAGAAAACATCCAAAAATCCTTGTAAAATAAAGGATGAAAATATGTAGAAGACGAAGGCCTTATGCGGTCATTGATCTTCATGAGACACACTCATGTGGTTTTCAAGACCTCATATAGACCTGGATACATTTCCACCTTATCTCATGAGAACCTATTTACATTTCACCCTTATTATGCGAAGGGTTTAAGACATATCTAGTTGATTCTATACTTCCCCTTTGACTCCATAGAAAAAACATAAGGGTTTTCCATGAAAATTTTTACACATAATTATAAGACCTATTATTGTTCATGTGATGAATTGAAAATAGGGAGATTAATTTTTCATGATAATAATTCCATGACAACATGAGATCTACTGCCCTTGTAATGTAAAGAAGAAAATAAAAAGGGGAAAAGATGATATCTTTTTGTGGAGAAAATATATGCTAATAATCATGAGAAAGGAGTTATGTAGCCTGGGAAATCACAATTGATCATGTGTAGGCCCCCTCAACATGTCAGGATGATCCCATAGAATCCCTCTTGACAAGATACCTCAGTCTCGCGAAATACCCCAAAAAGTCATCTTTTTCTTACAGAGAACCCCAAATGAGTTATCTTCGATCACATGAAATCCTATACATGGGCATCCTGATCTCATGAATACTCTTATATATATCTACCTGACCTTGTAAAATCTCCTTGAAATTTCCACATGGTTAGGAAAAATCCATTCAATCAGCCAAGGACCAATAAACGGGGTTCTGATTGTAAATTCTTTCGGTTGCTAAAAATCATATGACGCACCCTGGATGACCTATGGAAAGATTTCGTGAAGCATGTGACACAAAAACCCTACACCAACTCCATCCAAAATCTAAGATATATGTGCCTCTAAAGACAAAATATAATTGAGGTGGACAGTCCTATAAATCCCTCCCACTTAGAATAAAAAAACATGAATCCACGATCGATCACACATAGGATCATAGGATCAGACTTCTCAGAGTGACTGATCACATGATCGTGAAAGTCTTTCACTAGGTAAAATTTGGTGAATGAATTAAGGGATCACATGGTATGAATAATCACTTCTCATGATCACTTTATAGATTGCACAAAATAATTCTATCATGTCAGCCATATTATGAAAAGGAGATCTCGTATGTCGGCTAGGTCACATGAAACCTAAAATAATATAACATTAGAAAAACTTGTGGCACACATGCAATAATGGATAGAATAAAAACTAAAAATATGGGAGGCTTATGTGAATAAAGATTCACTGATTCTCATGTGCTTCTCATGACTCACCCAGATCATGTGACAGCACTGGGATATGTTTATCAAGTCATGTGATGTTCAATTAGCGTATCATTGGATCATGCGGTGTCCCTTGGACATATCAAGAAAGTCACACAACACCCTCCAGACATGCCACCCAAGTCTCATAAAGTTCTCTGGTCTTTCTAACCAAATATTGTGATGGCCCCCAGACATATCACCTCAAATCATATGGTGAGACCATAACATTTCAGTTAGCTATCATGATGAAACTGGGACATGTAAACATGTTCTTACGATGTCACCAAGACATGCCATCCCAGATCTTGAGACACCCACCATAAATATTAGCCTAGATCATATGAAATTATATGGATAGGTTAGACTGGTCTTGAAGCACCCTCTAGAAATGTCATCTTGGATCATGTGACATCTTCCAGATAAGTCATCCAGGTCTTGCAACACCATCCAGACAAGTCAATATGGATCATGCAACGTCTTTTGGAAAAGTCATCTAGGTCTTGCAACACCCTCCAGACATGTCATCTTAGATCATAATATGTCCTCTGAATAAGTCAAAAAATTCTTTCTATACCCTCCTGATATGTCAACCTTGATCATGTGATGGCCTCCAAACATGCCATTCAGATTATGCAATGTCCCTCATAAAATTAAACTAGATCATGTGATTATCCTTGGTAATGTACACTAAGAAACCAAGACATGTCCATACATCCTCAAACATGTCATACTAACACCCCAGATATGTCAGGTAGACAATAAAGTTGTGTTAAACATACATCCCAAGACATGATAACCTTGTCCAGTGGATATATAAAGGTAAACCTTAGTGTGTAACCCTCAATCAATTGAACTAAATGAACTCTGATTCCTGCTGCAACCAAGATATGTAGGACACCTTCCTAAGGCCCGAGCTCAAATGGTCATCCACCCTAGTGTGAGTCCTTCCATGTCTTGTACATTCCAAACATTTGGACCCAATAACTCCCATGGTCTAATCATGTTTCCCCATCCACTAGTGGACCGAGAAGGCAATTAAACTACAAGAACTCTAACCAGGATACGTAGGATGCCTTACTAAGGCCCAAGCTCAAATAGGAATCCACCCCAGTGTGAGTCCCTCCATGCCTTTGACATTATAACCATTAGGACCCAATCACTCCCATGAGAAAATCATGTTGCCTCATCCACCAATATATTGAGAATGAAATTGAATTATGAGAACTCTAATTCCTGTTATAACCTAGATACGTATGATGCCTTCCTAAGACCTGAGATCAAAAGGGAAACCTCAGTGTGTAATCCTTAATCAAATAAACTATGAGAACTTTGATTCCTTTCATAACTAGGATATGTAGGATTCCTTCCTAAGGCCCAACATCATATGGGAAACCTTGGTGTGTAAGTCTCGATCAACTGAACTATGATAACTTTGATTCCTGCCATAACTAGGATACATAGGATGCCTTCCTAAGGCCCGACCTCAAATGGAAATCCACCTTAGTGTAAAACCATCATGTCTTTTACATTCCAACCATTGGGACCCAATAACTCCCATGGGATGATCATACTTCCTCATCCACCAACAGATCAAGAAGGAAATTGAAATATGAGAACTCATATTCCTTCTATAACCAGGATATGTAGGACACCTTCCTAAGGCTCATTCTCAAAAGGGAAACCTCAGTGTATAATCCCCGATCAATTGTACTATGAAAAATCTAATTACTTATATAACTAGGATATATAGGATGCCTTCCTAAGTCCCAATATCAAAAGGGAAACCTAATTGTGTAGTCCCTGATAAACTAAACTATGAGAACTCTGATTCTTTCCATAACTAGGATAGATAGGATGCCTTCCTAAGGCCCGAGATCAAATGGGAAACCTTATTATGTAAGTCCTAATCAGCTAAACTATGATATCTCTGATTCCTATTATAACCAGGATACGTAAAATTTCGTCTTTAGGACTAAAATCAAATGGTAATCCACCTCAGTGTAATCCCCACCATGTCTTATACATTCCAACCATCGGGACCCAATCAATCCCATGGGCTGGTCATTATTCCTCATCCACCAATAGATTGAAAGGGAAACCTTAGTGTGTAATCCCTAATCAACTAAACTGTGATTAATTTGATTATTTCCATACCCAAGATACGTAGTATTCCTTACAAAGGATCAAGCTCCATATTAATCATTCAAATGGTTTTCCTAGCACATAAGTCATGCATCCATATGCAGTGATATTGATTACTTGTTATCCTTTTTTCTCACATAGAGTATGTTTCACATAGGCTTAGGGATTCACAATGATCATATCATTCACATCATGAATCTCCACCAGCCATAGTAACCTCAGTGTGTATTCCCCAATTGGTGTTATGATATAACTACTCCCAAGTAAGGGAATCTACCTCAGGGAAAGTCCCATGGATGTGATCAGACTATGATGAATCTGATTCATGACACAACCAGGATATGTAGGAAACCTCCCTAAGTTTTGCGATCAATATATGGTGCATAATTTCCCTCATATATGTACTTTACACTTGAAGCTAAACTACATGGGTTTAATGAAATATGTGGGTTTTTATTCTTATTATAAATAGGATACATAAGACACCTCATGATAGTTTAATCTCATCCTCAAAATATTAAATGCCTCATTGGATGACATCACATTCTGAAGTGCCTAGTTATACTAATTCCATATATAAGTAGCTTTTTATTGATGGGAAATAGATGAATAACCTACGATACATATAGATAGACTCATTAATAGACCTCCTTTTTACATGGAAGGGTTCAACACTTGATCATTTTGTTAGGGTAACTAGTCATGTGTCAGGATTAGGAGGATATTATCAAACATATCTTAAATATATAAGAGAGACTCTAATTAATAAACAATTACCCCAAAATGGTATGATGAGCTTGACCTCCAATCCACTCGACTAATGTGAGTTCCTAAGAGATCTTGGGTCTGAAACCCCAATTAACCACTTGCCTATGGAAAGAAGTTATATACTCAGTTATGGATGTGGTAATCATTGGGAGTTTCAAATGAAAGATAAGAAAAATGGTAAAACAAACATGAAGTATTTTGAAACACATTCAATCCACCACAATCAATCAATCAGACAAGCCCAAAGTGTCTTTCGATGAAACAAAAATGGTGAACCCAATGTGAATCTATCAAATAGAAAAATGATATGTTTACCATGTGTCAGGACATTTTTTACATATCCTATGCAAACAAAAATGGTGAACCCAACATGAATTATTCAAATAGAAAAATGATCAGTTTACCATGCATCAGGACATTATTTTTGGTATATCCTATGAAAACAAAAACGGTGAACCTAATGTGAATCTCTCAAAGAGAAAAATGATCAATTTACCAGGTGTTGGGATATTTTGTTCACATATCCTATGAAAAAAAGTATGTAATGTGACATGAATCTTTCACATGATGGAAATGATCGGATGATCCTCTTTAATCAGGGTTCCCATGAAATAAGTTCATCCTCATTGTGAAAAGTCCATGCGAGCTGAATGGCCAGACCGGGAATAAGAAAAGAAAATTTTGTTACCCTTGCATATCTGATTGAGCATGTATCATGCCTATGATGATGCATTGATCGGTAACCTTATTCCTTGTTTTATTTATGACTACAAATTCTTCCCTCACAAAAAAAACACCCTAACCAGATATCATGTATTCATTCAATGATTGTTCTGGAAAATTAGTTATGATTGTAACCCCCACAGGATGAAAAAAAACCTCACTCATTCTACACCTTTAGTATCGGGTGGAGAATACAATAGTCCAATTATACCATCTACAAGAAACAATCCTAACCCTTTAGTATGACCATGAGGGTCTCCAAACACTTAAACTAATGAGTTTTCGTCATCTAAAGAATGCTAAAATAAATTTAGTGGTTCTCATTTCCATCACCAATTGCTTCGGAGTTTTATCCCTAGAGAGAAATAATCACCACCTTTATAATCTGATGAAGGTGGATCAAGGAGTCAATTGCATATCCTTTCCAGTTCAAGAGTCACTGAGGATGGTTCCAGTAAACCTTCGTCACTAGTGCCATCCCGTTGGTGCCCCTCAATCACTTGTTGAGGGCACCACCCAACACATTTCCACCTCTAACACCCATGAATGAGAAGCAAGGAATAAACCTTAGATGTAGAAATCTATGGATAGTCAGGATTAGGATCATATCCCCGCTTTCATTGGTGAAGATCACTAGCATATTTTAGTGGAAGCTAGCGAGTAAGATCATATCCCTACTCACTTGGAAGAAGTATGTGGGAATATTCTTGTAGCAATCGTGGGGTAGGCGCATATACCTAACCATGTGCATAAAGTCCATTGGCATATTCTAGTGGCACGTGGAGGAAAAAAGTAGGTTCTTATTTATGCTTAAATTGAAGACATATTCCAATATATATTAGAGATGGAAAATTTGCAGAGTTACATTTCTATGCATACTTTTCTAAAGTGTCACTACATCTTAGCAACAGCTGAAGAACTCCAATAGCATATTCTGGAACTAGTATAGATATAGGGATAGGTTCATATTCCTATCCCTATAGCTAGGGTAGCACAACACTCTAATCAGTATGAACAAGTGGTTTCTCTATAGAAATTTTATGTCATTTCTTTTGCATAGGAGTATTATTGACATATTATAGTAAAGTAAGAGGCACCAAAAGAGGATCATATTCTTGTTCCAACCAGGGATCACCAAGTGATAGTGGCATATGCCTCAGGATAGGGGCACATTCCTATAAAAAAAGACCGATGACATACTCCAAAGGCTCAGGATCGGGCTCATATACCTGTTCTGACTAGGGCTCACCAAGTGAGAGAATCACATTCCTTTGTATAGGATTACATTCCTATCGAAAAATATTGGTGGAATATTCCAAAGGCTTAGGATTGGGATCATATCCCTATTCTAACTAGGGATCCCCAAGTGAATGTGGCACATGCCTCCAAAAATGTTCATATTCCTATCAAAAAAGACCAGTGGCATACTCCAAAGGCTCAGGATTGGGATTATATCTCCTTTTTGAAAAGGTCTTACCAAGTGAGAGCAGCACACACATTGAGGAAGGCTTATATTCTTGTAATTTAAGATACTTATCATATTCCAGTAGCTCACAAATGCGAGGATCATATCCCTACTTCTGTCGATGAATGACTGCACCGGCATCCTTATAAGGATATATAGGAGGAGTCTCATATCCATTCTCTCATTCCAAAGGTACTTCAACATATTATGATGGGGAATGCATATTTGAATTGAGATCGTATCCCTGATTCATCTAGGATTTACTAGCATATTCTGACAATAAGCCAAAGATAGTCTCATATTCCTACTGATGATACAAAGAAAATTGGTATATTTCAGTATCTTCTTAGTAGTGGGCTCATACTCCCATAGCACCAGATGGTTATCAACATAGTCTGGAAACCTTCATACAGTAGGCTCATATCCCTACACAATTCCAAAAGGTGGTTCATCATATTTCGGCCATGATATAAAATAAGTCTCATATTCCTAATATACTCAATGCCAGTTTCCTTAAGGTTGTTCAAGACACATTCTCAACACCCAAAGGTACACTAACTCTTTAACCAAAGTATAAGGAGATCATTACCATGATAGTCCTCCTTGTGGTAGTGTGGCGATGGATCGTAGGGACTCTAATCCTAACATCTTCCATGTTCAACCTTCCCATGGTGATATATCCCAAGAATAAGGAAATAATCCACTTTCCTAGACACCTATATATAGATATGTTCTCAAAACATAGAATACTTCTTATATATAGGTTCTTGAAACATCAGGGTCAACCGTTTATATATCCCCATAAAATTCTAAAAACACTCCACTCCAATCAAAAGGCGACCCCGAGATTCACCTTTTGTGGTCTAACCATATGGAGGTATGTAAGTCTCATGAGGAGGAGGTATACATTGACATATGGATAGAGTTAGAAAGAAAAAACCTACCAACCATGTTCTGGCCCCTTTCCACTTCTGACTATGTGATCCCAAATGAGCTAGAGAAAGAGTGCATACCTTATCTATGCCAAAAATATGTGGGCAACTCACTAGTGATTTAAGTCTAGATACCTCCCTTATTTGGGATACGAGGATAACCTTCATACCATCATGATACTCTATTGTCAGCTAGGCATGGATGTTATCTCAATGGCATGGGACCCAAAACTGGAAAAGCACATTGCAAATCTACAACATGTATTACACCATTGCAACATGACTCTTCAGTAAATAATAGATAAATCCTCATCATGTATCTATATTCAAGGATGGGAAAATTATGGAGTGTTGCACTTAACCACACCCCAGGAATAACAGAACCCCCTAGATACAACATCCTATAATTTCATATCCTATAGTAAAATCATGGGACTGGGAAACACATGATCCATTTGGTCACTAAAATGAAATGCCCTCGATTTAATGATTCCAAGACATCATAAATGGAAAAAGAGGACTAGCCACAAATCTTTAAACTAGGCCCCTCGTAGAAATGGGAATGAATTTTGGACATGAAATTCTAAGTTGTCTTCAACCTAAAACATTCCTATAGAAAATGACTCCCATCATGGGCTTCCATTGCACCCAACTCATACATGATCATAGTTATGCTAAATCAAAAAGGTCACAATAGCAGCTATCATAGTAGTCGTCTAAGAGAGTAACCATACTTCCAGGCTATTGAAATATCTATCACTGCCTCCACCCCTAAAATCATCAATTCTTGAGAGGATTAAGGACATATTGGAAGTAGTTATGAACCAACCCCATCCCACAGGGCTGGGATAATTTTTATCTCAATCACCATCTCTAGGTTCATTATCCTTCAATAGGGTCATTGTTAAATCCACAATGGTTCTAGACCAAACCCATACCATTGTCCTAGGGTAATTTTTATCTCAATCACCATCACCAGGTTCATTATCCCCTAAGAGAGTCCTGGGGAAATCAACAGAAGTTTCAGATCAACCCCACCCCATTGGGCTGGGGGCATTTATATCTTAATTTATGTCCCATGAATCATCAAATCCTAGACTAGAATCATTTAATCCTCAACAACATGATCAAAAAATTCCAATTGTGGCCCTGGATAGTCTCCATCCTATAGGGATGGTGGAATTTTCATCATCATCATCATCATCATCATAAAGGGAATCAGTATTCTCTAGGTTGGGAGGTAAATATCAATGGTTATCATCCCATCCATTCCTACCACCACAAGACAAACCCATGCTATTTTGGATCCATTCAAAAATCATGACCAGAAACTCCCTCAAGGTCACTACTCATAGGTCGAGATGGGAGAAACATATAGGGAAGGAAATCAAACCCCACTTGGGTTGTAATCCAAAATTTTTCAATATGGCCAAGGGTTTGAGAAATGACTAGGAAACAGGAATTGTAGAAACATCATGTTGCATTGACAATAATGGGACAACTACCATTTCCCAATATGACTATATGGATTCAATAACCATAAACATAATAGATAATGTGGATCAATATGCAGATGTAGAGGGGTGCAATACAGAACATATGCCTCGAGAGGAGGATTTAGATGCACCCACTAAGGTTACACATACCCAGAACCAGAGGAGGATCAAAAACCTAGAACCTTTGGATATTAAGTTTCCACCTCTACAGTGGAACACTGCCATGGATAAAGGGAAATAAGTGGCTATATCCCACTTGTCATCTAGAAGAACCAAAATTCCTTCCATGGAGGAGCATTCAGCATAATATGAGAATAAGATATAAATTATCAGACAACTCAATGAGGATCTACTCAGGTGAAACATTCCCACTAGGTATCGTCTCAAGTTAGAGATAAATATTCCTCTTCTCATACATTAAGAAAGAGACAATATGCATATAAGAGCAACATCTAAGCATAAAAATGACTTTAGATCTAGGCATCTAGTCTACATAAATGAGGAAGTCAAAAATGATCATAACTTCACTCCTTTATGGAGAAAATCTCTCTCTTACTAGGGTAATAATTTACACTTAGCATTAATTGATAATCAGAAGGAAATGAAAATGGGGAAACCTTATCAAACCCTGATCGCTCCCTATAGACAGGAGGCATCTTAGACAACGGTACCTCCAGAAATGCTCAATGCCATCAAGTCCTTGGATACTCAAATGTAATCCATGGAAGAGTGACGTGCAACTATGTAGCCTAAGAAGAAACCATGACCCAAGTGGGTGTATGACACTTTTCCCCCACCCAATTTCAACAATCCTACCTTTTCCACCTTTGACAGTGCAGGAGACACACAATAGCATCTCACGCACTTCGTGTCCTAATGGGGTATGATGATGGCCCCTCGAGATCAGAAGGAGGTGACCAAGCTGAGTTGGTTTGTATAGACTTTGATAGGACTAGCCTTTGTTTGGTACAGTAGTCTTCCATCACAATTAGTTGTAGGATGGGATGACCTTAGTCATCAATTCCTTTACCAGTTCAACTCCACACTGAGAAAAATGACAATTGTTTACCTGAAGAATTGCAAGAAACATGAAAATGAGAGGGTGTATGAATTCATAGACAGATGGAAAGGTTTAACCTACTCACTCATCACCCCACTCTCATAGAAGAAACTATTGGAACTCTATGATAAAAATATCTGAGATGATTTGCAGATGCCTCTGATCCCAATGAAATATCCAGGAAGATTCCATGATTTTTTAGAAATGAGCCAATGTTTAGAAGTCTCCATTCGGTAGACCCGATCTAAGTCATGACTCATGCCCTCAGTATAAACAAAAAGGCTTAAAAAGGTAGAGACTACTATTATTACCCTCATGCTAGTATAAATGCCTATTAAAGAACCTAAGTAGGTCCCGAACCACCCAACACCTCTTATCAAGCGGCAGAAACAAAAAAATCGCCCTTGCTAGAAGAAAAATGAGATCAGGGTCACTCAAGATTTGTGGAATTGATGAATAAAGAATAATCCTTCTGAAATGAACAATTCCTTAGTTATTTCATTTTAACCATGGACAATAACCTTGTAAAGCTACCATAACCCAGGAAGCCCAATGAGATCAACCTCACTAATTGTCCCGACTACTTCCCTTTCCATAGAAGGCTCGGTCACAATATCCAGGATTTCATTATCTTAAAATACATACTTCAAAGCATGATCGATTCTGGATAGGTGATGTTGGATAAATCCTAGGAATAGGTGACCTACATAACCCTTTCCCAGTTAAAAGAATAAGGTGATTGGAAAAATGTTCCATCCATGTGTGGACATAAGTTCAACAATAAAAGACAGTTGATCGAGATCATGTCACCCTGAGAGCAAAGCTTCGCAGAACTATAACGATTATGTAACCTAGGTCGGTAACATCAAATATGCCTCCCAAATGTGGAATCAATCATCAAACATGGGAAGAGATAGAATATGAAGGGTTGTATATAGTTCCAACATAAGCTTTGACTCTTGAAAATTTCTTCCCTGCAGCATCTGAATCAAGGGAACCACCCCACCAAATGGAACCCTCACTAAAATAAGATTTCATATTTGGTTATGTTGATGTGATACACTTTTTGGGACCCTTATTTAATGATGAATATGCCTTTGAGTATGAGTTTCCCATACCTGGTCGAGGAACCGGAGGCTGAAGGCACAGGAACCAAGGATACAGAGGACAACGCAGGTGTTGTCAGACCTAATATTTCGGTCACATCCCCATAGAGGATATATATATAGTTGATACCCATGGTCAATTTCTCTAAAAATCCCAACAAAGACATGGAGGTGTCCCAAAACTCTCCATCAGTCATTCATGCCTAGTCTTCTTATACATCTTCCTAACAGGGGTGCTATTATCTGATCATCCCAAACAATGAGGAATTTTGGTGAAATCTATGCCACTAGAAGAAAATTCTCCCTTGACCTCTATAAAATTACTAGGCCCATCTACCACAAATTCCTTAGCTCCTAAACCACATAATAATGAGTAACCCCACCATAGGAAGCACCAACCTCTAGCACAAAAGTATGACATTTTGAAGTACCCAATGGTTTTTCTAACCAAGATCTCAATCTTGGATGTGATCTATCTTTAAAAAGAACTCATAGAGGCACTTATTGAATCTCTTAAAATCCCATATGAGTTTGATATAGAATTTGATGCTGCCAAGTTTTATTGAGTGGAGACCATGCCATCATAATTTCATGTCATCATCTCGTTCACGAAGCAGGATCAGTAAGAGTTCATCCAAAGACACACCATACCCTTATATGTTTCAGGTCAACTTTATAATGTTGACATATTAAGGGCTCTGATTGAAAATGGTTTTGAGATTAATCTCATCCTAATTTGGACCCTTCGAAGTTTGGGATATAGCGAAGGGGAATTGTCCCCCACAAAGATGACCATTCAAGGGTATGATAAGTGTGATCAAAGACCTGTCGGGAAGATCAAGCTCAAAGATCAGTTTAGTGACCTCACATATAATGTTGAGTTTATGGTTATACATCAAGACACTGGATACAATGGTCTACTTGGAAGTCCCTGTCTCCATTGTCACATGGAAGTACCTTCAACATTCCATCAGTGTTTGAAATACCTCATTGATGGAAAGGTTGGAATACTATATGGTGATAGTCCCCCATTCAAGAATTGTGAAGCCACATATGATGAGTTAGGTTTATATAAAATGGAATGTATAAAACCAATGGTGGATAAAAATATATAGGTTTCATCCCCAAATGGCTTGGGGACCACCCCTGAAAATCCTTAGAGTATGCTCGATAGTGATTATGTGTTACCCATAAATCTAGTTGAGGTAATAGACCTGATCCCATATGTCTAAGACCCTTATATCCCTAGTGATAGTGTAAAAGAGCATAAGCTTTGGAATCTCTTTGAAATGACTCTGGTAGTAGGGGATGATAATGTATCTTCCCATGGTCTCCCTTATCCCAATAATGACAGATATGCCCTCGAACTTCTGACTTCATTTGAAAATGTCTCTACATACTCAAATTTGGAAGAAGAAGAGGATGACCTCAGGAACACCCCTCCTACATTAGATAAAGGCATCCCCACCACCATTTATGATCTCAGAAAGGTAAATATGTGAATAGAATATGACCTATGGCCTACACTGATTAGTGTTACCATGAATATTGAGGATTAAATGATGTGTATTTAATTTCTAAAGAAACATAGATATGTGTTCACTTGGAACTATATAGAAATGCCTAGATTGAATCCAAATATGGTTGCACACCATCTCATATTACCTGATGACCATCAAGGTTTCAATAAGGGATCCGGGAGGATACACCCTACTCATGCTACTAATGTATAAGTATAAGTTGAAAAATTAATCGCAACCAAATTTTTCTGAGAATTGAAATACCCAAGATGGCTCACCAATATCACACCTATCAAGAAAAATAATGGGTAGAGTAGGGTCTACATCGATTTTAGAGACCTTTATTGACACTACCCAAAGGATGAATTCCCATTTCCAATCACATAACTCTTGATCGATGTAACTGATGGGTTCCAAGATCTTTATTTTAAGGATGGGAACTCAGGGTATAATCAGATAAAGATGTACCTTGAATATGAAGATGACACTACCTTCAGTGCACCCTATGAGATATTTTTCTATTAGGTAATTTCCTTTGGATTAAATAATATTTATTATACTTATCAACATGTCATGCATAATATCTTTATGAACTTATTAGGAGGAATAACTGAATGTTATGTCAATGACCTAGTAGTCAAATCTTGATTATGAGATGATCACTTCACATATTTTAAAACAATCTTCAACAAGTTGCGGCAGCATTGTCTAAAGATGAATCCACTAAAATTCAATTTTGGGGTAACATCAAGGAATTTACTTGGCTTTGTGGTATACTACAGTGGAATTTAGGTCTACCCTAAGAAGACTAGCCCAATCCTAGCAATGTCACCCCCTCAGAATCTCAATGAACTGAGGGGGATCCAAGGGAACTTTTCCTACATTCATTATTTCATAGAAAAACTGGCTGGGAAATCTTTCCCCATAACTAAGATAATGAAGAAGGGATTCTCCTATTAATGGGATGAATACTGAAAATAATCCTTCAAGAGTCTTAAAAAGTACTTACTGCACCCACTAGTCCTGATGCTACTAGTGGAAGGAAAACCACACATCTTATATGTTTCTACCATGGAATGATCACTTGGAACTCTCCTTACATAGAAAAATGTTGTGAGTAATGAGAAAATTATCTACTACCTCATCTGAATGATGCTAGATATTGAGACCTGATATTCTGATATTGATAATAACTTCCTTGCACTCATATTTTCAATGAAAAAGTTGAGGCATTACTTATATCACCATAAAGTCCACCTAGTCTATCATGTTGATCCACTCAAGTACATACTTGGTCATCCCATGATGACCAAGAGTTTGACCAAATGGATGGTCATTCTACAACAATATGAAATCCAGTTCATGTCGCAAAATTCAGTGAAAGGGCAGGCTCTTGCTGATTTTCTCATGGCACATCCCACCCCAGAAAGTACACCAATGGACACTGAAATTATGAATGAGGAGGTTTTCTATGACCATGACACCCCCTGTACATGGTAGATGTATTTTTATGGAACCTCCTGAAGTTATATCAACAAGATACTGGAAAACTCAAAACTCAATCGGGTTGGCTTAGGGATTGTGTTTGTTTCTCTAGACAGAGAAATTTTTACCTACTCTTTATCACTATCTAAAGGCTACATGAATAATGAGGCTGAATAATAATCCCTCATCACTGTCTTGGAACTATCCCTACAACTGCAAATAGCCTACCTAGACATCAAATGGGATTCAGAGCTAGTGATAAAATATATTAATGGTGAATATTCCATCAAAAAGTAAGAATTGGTCCCTCTCACTGGCTATATTAGGGGACTAATGGAAAAGTTCTATTTTGAACCCATATTGCATAACGTTCCTTGATCACAAAATGATCATGAAAACATGTTGTATAATGCAACCATAGTCTTGATCAACCCTAATCAGGAGGAATAAATCTTTCACACCATGCACTGAAGAATGGTCACATCAATCATCATCTGTAACATGTAAGAAATCAATTAGGTCAACACACCCTAAAGCGTGATGAGATGATATCTGCCCTTATATGGCTAGAGCTCATAATTAGTTATCTCTAAAATGGGATCCTCCTAGAAGAATGAGCTATAAGGTAATAGATCTAGCACCAAGCAACAAAATTTACCCCCCAAGATGGTCCAAATGAACATAAATCCCTCTATAAGTGAGGATTCGATGGAATTATCCTTAATTTATAGTAGAAAGACAGATTACTGCCATTATGGAAGAAGTCCATATAGGCTCTTATGGTGCTGATTAGTCTAGGACTAGGCTTTCCCACTAAATTAAGATGTTGGATTACAACTGGAAAACCATGATACAAGACTTCATAAAATTCATCAAGAAATTTCATGCATGCAAAATTCATGAAAACGGCATCCATCAACCCCTAGAATTTTTACATATAGCTAAATATTCCTGAATATTTTCTGTATGGGGAATGGATGTTGTGGGGCTTTATCCCCCAGCCACAGCTAAGTAGTTTAAGTGCATCCTAACTGATACTGACTTATTTTCCAAATGGTATGAGGAAATACCCCTTAAGGAATTCAGGATGAAGAATATAATTAACTTAATCAAGACCCATATCATCACCAAGTTTGGAGTCCCTCACATGATATTGATGGACAATAACACCAACTTCTATTCTACAGAGTTGAAGAAATTGTACCAGGAATACAATATCGAGTCTAAACACCCATCCCACTATCATTCAATGGAAAATGGATAGATAGAGTTATTAAATAAAACTCTATAAAATATAATCTTGAAGGTAGTGAATAAGGACAAGAAGTCATGGCTAGATAATCTCCTCCATGATTTATGGGCCTATCTTACCACTATTTGTACTGTTACACAAGAAATCTCATATTCGTTGGAGTACAGAATTATGGTAGTGTTACCCAAAGAAGTCTAGTTTCCCTCAATTTGAATAGCTATCTATGGAAAACTCTTAGATAATGAGAAATCACAAAAGTAACTGGATTAATTAGAGTAAATTAATGAGAAAAAGTTGCGTACATTTCACAACCCTGAAATCCACTAAAATCATATCATGGGACCCTTCAATAAAAAGGTCTGCATCCGCTCATTCCTTCAAGGAGAACTAGTATTGGCTCTCAGAACCCCAATGATACCAGGAAAAAATCCTCCTAAGCTAGAACTCAAATGGGAAGGACCTTATATCATGTATAAGGTCTATCACAATGGATCTTACTCACTGGACATAGTGGAGGGGGGCATGTCACCCCCCCCCCACTAATGCAAGGTTTATTAAGAAATGCTTTACAGAGCCACCATCAAAGCCCCCCACATCCTGAACACGTGATTTTAAACTTTGGAGAGGTATTTTTGGTTGCATGACATTAAACTATACAAATGTGTCCTAACCACATAACATTAAATGATATAGAACACATCCTGACCTCCTCATGTTAAACTGTAGGGAATACATCTTGACCTCATGATGCTAAACTGTACAGAAGACGTCCTCACCGCATGACATTAAACAACATGGGAATCATTGTATCACTAAAAATTCACCACACATTAGCTAGATCTATGAGAAATCAAAATGAATTACCCCCATCCCTGTGTATGAGTTTGATCTGTATAGAGAATATCTACATTCGAGAATTACATGTGGATTAACCCTTAAAACTATAAGATATATAGTGATACCCAAGTCTTTGGTCTTGGATCCAGCCAAAGTATTTCCTTTTCACATCAAGTAACCTTAATCATAAATTCATGATGTAAAACTATATAGATCCCCAACATTTCTCTTCTTTCACATTGATTCACCTTTGTACTTACCATATAATGTTAAACTATGTGGACAACATCCTTTCTACATGACGTTAAACTGCATGGTTTCTCAAGAAATACATGTGGATTGATTCATGTCATCAAAGGATACATAGTGACACCTAGATCTCTAATAATGGGTCCAGCTCAATAATAAATGGAAAAAATACCCTCTCTGCATATGGTTCAGACCTATGTAGAGAGTTTTTTATTGAAGAACTACATGTGGTTTGATTCTTGTCATCACAGTATATGTAGTGACGCCTAGATCTCTAATACTGGTCTTAGCTACAATAATCAAGGGGAAAAATTCCCCCTATGCATACAGGTTAGACCTATATAGATATTTTCTTGTTCAATAACTACATGTGGCTTGATTCTGATCATCATAAGATACATAGTGATGCCCAAACCTCCATTATTGGGCCCAATCACAATATTCTCTTTTCACGTTAGGGATCCTACATCCTTACCACATGACATTACACTGTGTGGTCTCTCAAGAACTATGTGTGGCTTGATTCCTATTAACACAGGATACGTAATGATCTTCAGATCTCTAATTCTTGGGTCCAGATAAGATAAAATGAAAATGTACCATCATCCCTACATATGGGTCAGACCTGCATAGGGAAATTTCATACAAGAACTATGTGTAGATTGATTATTGACATCACAAGATGTGTACTGTCACCCATATCTCCAATATTGGGTTTAGCTGGAACATTTAAAATATAAAAATACACCCCCTAACTACACATGGGCTAGACATATGCAGTGAACATCCTCAATTAATGATGTTAAACTATAAGGAAAGCATCCTAGTTATGTGAAATTAAAACTAAATGAAAAATTTGAACCCACTACATTATGTTAAAATGTGCAACACATTACCCATCATCATCCCTTATCAAAGGTCCATAAGAGCTTGACCCTAGTTAAGCAGAGTACGAGGTGCTTCCATCATCTTTTAAGCCCTACAGACCATAAATCACACTTCACATCTTGGTCTCCTTGGGTTTATGCAAACCTTTCATAACCCTTGGAAAGGAAAAGTGATCACTCTATTTGTCTATACTATCGATGCATAAGGGATTTGACCTACCAACTAGAGACATATTGGCTCTATATGAAGAGATTTTTAATCCTTTTGATCCTGATGTCTTAGTGGTATAACTCAACACTTGAGGGTGTTCTAGGCCATAACCAGCATGATTCTCCCATGTCATTACTCATGACTTGAGAACCCTGATCCATGATTTACAAAATTTCCATCTCTCGGTCAGAAAAAATTCAGAGTACTCTTGACCCTGGGTATCCTAATTGGGGTCCTTTGTAACATTCCCCTCATATTTGGTCTATGTGTGGCACTACCTTAAACTATATTCACTTTGTAAAAATCTTTATGACCTTAAACTTTTAGCATATGATGGTCCAAACCACAAGACCCTAAACTTATAGTGAAATAGACACAAAACTTTTCAGGTTAAAAACCTGTAAAGGGTGGTCTGATCAAAAGTAAAGTCTATTCTTACTAAAATCTTCATCTTTGTAGTTTAGGAAAAAATTAGGGCATAAATAAATGAGGAATAAATCTCATAGAGCCTAATTTTTAGCCCTAGTAAAATTCAATCCATGCTTACTATACCTCTTAGTCTAGGAAAAATTAGAGTAATGATTTTCCACATATCCTCACTATGATGATGTGTTCACTATTCAGAGACACAAATTTTAGGGTTCTTGAACCTTCTTGAATATTACATTTTTCACAAATCACACTTCATGATTTTATCACCTTGGATAACAAAAAATCTTCCATGGACCTTGGAAAAGGATACCTGACTTCAAGGTACCCTTTATTTGACTATGCATGTATGTCTATGGCTCCTGTATATACACCTATGGTTATCAATCAAATGTTTCATTACCTTGAAAAAAATTATTTATTATCCTTTTTGAGTCTAACATCATTGTAGAAGAACTCAACACCTTAGAGTGTTTTGATCCATTCCTGACACAATTTTCCCATGCCATCCACATGACCTAATCACTTTAGACCATGATTTAAAATCCCTACAACCAGACTATTCAAGAGGATTCAAAACCCACAATATTATATCACCATATATTGTACCCTTTCTCAAAGTAAGAATGTGAAACTCCATTCCCAAACATTTTGATGGCCTACACCACGTGACTTGAAACCATAGGGTGTAGGGAATGATCCTCCCCATAAAAATATAAACTACTTTAGGGTACTAGAAACCATCCTGGATAGTTTTTGATCCATATCCAACTTCATCACCCAGAAGTTTGAGTCTTCCCAAATATCTCATGGAACTTGGAAAGGAGTAGGGATAATCTTTTCTTGACCATGATATCATGCATAAGGGCTTTGACCTACCAACTAAAGGTATCTCATCCTTGAATTAAAAGAAATATGATCCTCATGAGCCTCGATAACACCATGATGGAACTCATTACCTTAGGATGTTTTGGGACATCCTTGGTTTTTCTACCCCATTTCATATTCAATGATTCAATATTTTGGATTATAAATTACACCACCCATATCCCAAATATCCAAGTGGACCTAACATACCTAATATTTTACCCTCATCTAATGATACCCCCGTAAATATTTCATGGACCTTGTAGAAGAGTGGGGATACCTCTTTTTGACTATGTTATTAACACATAAGGTCTTTGAACTACCAACCGGATAAATCCCCTCCTTGTAGGAAAGGAACTATAATATTCATGAGCCCTAGAAACACCATGGAAAAACTCAGCACCACATAGTTTTTTGGGTCATCCCTAGAATGTCTGCCCCATATTCTATATTCACCAATCAAGTCTTGGTAGAAATACTTTAAAATTCACTATATTTGAAGTACTATTAGGAAGGATTTAAATTGAATAGTATTTTATTTCCTGACTACAAGACTTTAAACTATATATCATATTTACATCCATATTGCATGACGTTAAATTGCATGGTGGATTTATTTATAATATGACATTAAAATTTATAGTATATTTCCTTACAACATGATGTAAAACTACATGTAGAATGTTACTTCAAAAATGGTGATAATACCAGTGATGGAAGGTTCGAGCTAAAAGACCCTAAACAACAGTAATAGAAGTTATGAGCTAAAATATCCTAAACTATAGAAATATAAGGTTCAAGATAAAATTCCCTAAACTATATCACAATAATAATTTAGTTTTCAAGACTATAAAAAGACATAAAACTGTTAGGAAAAAACTCGTAAGAGGGTGTCCTGAAAAAAAGCTGAGTCCAATCCCACTAAGTCTTCCCCTATATGAATATTAGGAAAAAATTAGGGGAATGTGAATAAAATGACATAAATATTATGGGGTCACCATATGGTCTTAGAAAAAATAAATCTATGCTCTCCATTTCCATTGACTTCATCCAAATATAGGGAATTATCTCTCTGGAAAATATATCCTACCCAAATTATCCTTTTGAGAATTAGGTAATATCAAGATAACTGGAGAAGATACATCAATGAGGAATCTTGTATTGGAGGGAATTCATGAGAATTTATTGAGAAAAGTCTATTATGATTTAAACATTCAAATCCAGACATTTATATTTATTTGATATTATGTGAATAATGGGTATCATTGATGATCTATGCAACATTGGATCAATGGAAAGCTTGCATATCACAAATGAAAAGAAAAACTAGTCAATGACATATAAAGTTTGGAAGATATATTCATTGATATCATGAAAAAGGAGGTATCCACACATTTTAGAGCCTCTTTGAAGATTCAATAAAAATAAAAAAACATATAAGATCAAACTATAATAAGATTTGATCAGCTAAGCTAGCCAAATCGGAAAGAGTCTGACAAGAAGAGTTGATGGAGCATCGAAGTGCCACTCACCCTGCTTCTTCTACTACAGCCTGAGGGAGAAGAGTCCCAATAAGAGTCAATAGATCCTGAACTATTTTATGAGTTGTTTTTAATGAGGATGATAATGATAAAAGTCTAGACTTTGAGCGATCTATGATCACCTCGTGTCTCGCTATCCGTGCGGCCAAGACATCCATTTGGGCATAAAAATCATATATGATTTGATGGATCTATTCCAACACCTCCAAATCTTCCTTAATTAATTAATCTAGGGTAGTCCCATCAAAAGCATGTAAGACCCTCTCACTTGTATCCAACTCTTTCTGTGTCAAAATGATTTGCTGCGTGATTTCATATAATAGTTGGAAATCAAAGATGTCTGCCCCCAAATCATGAAAGATCTAATGAAGATTTTCTTCTTGATCATGAAATGTTTCCAGAGGAATGTCAATGGTCAAAGAGTGAATCTACTACTATATTATCCTATGTCATGTCTAGTCCTCTTCAACTGTTGGAGTAAGTGCATCAAAAGGGGGAACAACTGGCTAGGATGAAAAAGAATAAAGAGAGGAAACTCTATATACCCTTCACTAAAAATATGAATCTTCCGTTTATCATGCTGAGGTACTATATTCCTTGACAAATTCTGACACACTAATGGGATGTTTGTTGATAGGATGGGGGAACATTCTTAAAGACTCACCCAAATTTGAAATCAGCTCCATTTTTGCTATGGAAAAAGGAGTCGGTAAGGCACATGGTCTATCCACTTTAAGGACTAGTATATTCATCACACCACCCAGATAGGATTTCTCCCAAGCCTAGTAATAATCATAATTCAGAAATATAGGGGTTATAATAGCCTGAAGGATTATCTCATCATCGGTATCCTCATGTGATAATATCAGCCAAAATTGATGGATAATCCTGAGATGTCATTCTCCCCGCATGCTAGCTAAGGGGAGGGGATAACCCATTTGAATATAGCTAAATTGGAGATAAAAATGTTAATGGGTATAAATATTTAAAATAATCAAATCATTCATCTTGGATGAAAAAATTCATCTCGAAAGGAGATCTTGTATGATTGCTCATTAAGAGAGTCACCACCATTATAAATAATTGGCCTGGTCAGTGTAGGATAAGGCATGAAGTTGAAGCATTCAGACTGAATCAATATGGAAGTGACCTCATCAGGGCCTAACATCATTACCTCAACCCCAAATATATCTAGTAACCTATGAAAAAACAATGAACTAGGGATCTTGGTAATATTTTGGTATCTATAGAAATAGAAATTCTCTCCTATCTAGACAAATAAAAACTAGAAAGGGACACTAATTCTATAAGGGTTGTTTCACCATATATTTTACCCTTTCTCAAAGTAAGAATGTGACACTACATTCCCAAACCTTTTTATGGCCTACACCACGTGACTTGAAACCATAGGGTGAAGGGAATGATCCTCCCCATAAAAAGATAAACTACTCTAGGGTACTAGAAACCATCCTGGATAGTTTTTGATCCATATCCAACTTCATCACCCAGAAGTTTGAGTCTTCTCAAATATCTCATGGAACTTGGAAAGGAGTAGGGATAATCTTTTCTTGACCATGATATCATGCATAAGGGCTTTAACCTACCAACTAAAGGTATCTCATCCTTGCATTAAAAGAAATATGATCCTCATGAGCCTCGATAACACCATGGTGGAACTCATTACCTTAGGATGTTTTGGGACATCCTTGGTTTTTCTACCCCATTTCATATTCAATTATTCAATATTTTGGTTTATAAATTACACCACCCATATCCCAAATATCCAAGTAGACCTAACATACCTAATATTTTACCCTCATCTAATGCTACCCCTGTAAATCTTCCATGGACCTTGTAGAAGAGTGGGGATACCTCTTTTTGACTATGTTATTAACACATAAGGTCTTTGAACTACCAATCGGAGAAATCCCATCCTTGTAGGAAAGGAACTATAATATTCATGATCCCTAGAAACACCATGGAAAAACTCAGCACCACATAGTTTTTTGGGTCATCCCTAGCATGTATGCCCCATATTCTATATTCACCAATCAAGTCTTGGTATAAAGACTTTAAAATGCACTATATTTGAAGTCCTATTAGGAAGGATTTAAATTGAACAGTATTTGATTTCCTGACTACAAGACTTTAAACTATATAGCATATTTACATCCATATTGCATGACTTTAAATTTCATGGTGGATTTCCTTATAACATGACATTAAAATTCATAGTATATTTCCTTATAACATGATGTAAAACTACATGTAGAATGTTACTTTAAAAATGGTGATAATACTAGTGATGGAAGGTTCAAGCTAAAAGACCCTAAACAACAGTAATAGAAGTTATGATCTAAAATACCCTAAACTATAGAAATATAAGGTTCAAGATAAAATTCCCTAAAATATATGACAATAATAATTTAGTTTTCAAGACTATAAAAAGACATAAAAACTGTTAGGAAAAAACTCGTAAGAGGGTGTCCTGAGAAAAAGCTGAGTCCAATCTCACTAAGTCTTCCCCTGTATGAAGATTAGGAAAAAATTAGGGGAATGTGAATGAAAAGACATAAATATTATGGGGTCACTATATGGTCTTAGAAAAAATAAATATATGCTCTCTATTTCCATTGACTTCATCCAAATATAGGGAATTCTCTCTTTGGGACATATATCCTACCCAAATTATCCTTTTGAGAATTAGGTAATCTCAAGATAACTAGAGAAGATACATCAATGAGGAATCTTGTATTGGAGGGAATTCATGAGAATTTATCGAGAAAAGTCTATTATGATTTAAACATTCAAATCCAGGCATTTAGATTTATTTGATATTATGTGAATAATGGGTATCATTGATGATCTATGCAACATTGGATCAATAGAAAGCTTGCATATCACAAATGAAAAGAAAAACTAGTCAATGACATATAAAGTTTGGAAGATCTATTCATTGATATCATGAAAAAGGAGGGATCCACACATTTCAGAGCCTATTTGAAGATTCAATCAAAATAAGAAAACATCTAAGATCAAACTATAATAAGATTTGATCAGCTAAGCTGGCCAAATCAGAAAGAGTCTGACAAGAAGATTTGATGGAGCATCGAAGTGCCACTCACCCCGCTTATTCTACTACAGCCTGAGGGAGAAGAGTATCAATAAGAGTCAATAGATCCTAAACTATTTTATGAGTTGTTTTTAATGAGGATGATAATGAAAAAAGTCCAGACTTTGAGCGATCTATGATCACCTCATGTCTCGCTATCTGCGCGGCCAAGACATCCATTTGGGCATGAAAATCATATATGATTTGATGGATCTATTCCAACACCTACAAATCTTCCTTAATTAATTAATCTAGGGGAGTCCCGTCAAAATCATGTAAGACCCTCTCACTTGTATCCGACTCTTTCTGTGTCAAAATGATTTGCTGGGTGATTTCATATAATAGTTGGAAATCAAAGATGTCTATCCCCAAATCATGAAAGATCCAATGAAGATTTTCTTCTTGATCATGAAATGTTTCCAGAGGAATTTCAATGGTCAAAGAGTGAATCTACTACTAGATTATCCTATGTCATGTCTAGTCCTCTTCAACTGTTGGAGTAAGTGCATCAAAAGGGGGAACAACTGGTTAGGATGAAAAAGAATAAAGAGAGGAAACTCTATATACCCTTCACTAAAAATATGAATCTTCCATTTATCATGCTGAGGTACTAGATTCCTTGACAAATTCTGACACACTAATGGGATGTTTGTTGATAGGATGGGGGAACATCCTTAAAGACTCACCCAAATTTGAGATCAGCTCCATTTTTGCTATGGAAAAAGGAGTCGGTAAGGCACATGGTCTATCCACTTGAAGGAATAGTATATTCATCACACCACCCAGATAGGATTTCTCCCAAGCCTAGGAATAATCATAATTCAGAAATATAGGGGTTATAATAGCCTGAAGGATAATCTCATCATTGGTATCCTCAGGTGATAATATCGGCCAAAATTGATGGATAATCCTGAGATGTCATTCTCCCCGCATGCTAGCTAAGGGGAGGGGATAACCCATTTTAATATAGCTAAATTGGAGATAAAAATGTTAATGGGTATACATATTTCAAATAATCAACTCATTCATATTGGATGAAAAAACTCATCTCGAAAGGAGATCTTGTATGACTGCCCATTAAGAGAGTCACCACCATTATAAATAATTGGCCTGGTCAGTGTAGGATAAGGCATGAAGTTGAAGCATTCAGACTGAATCAATATGGAACTGACCTCATCAGGGCCTAACATCATTACCTCAACCCCAAATATATCTAGTAACCTGTGAAAAAACAATGAACTAGGGATCTTGGTAATATTTTGGTATCTATAGAAATAGAAATTCTCCCCTATCTAGAAAAATAAAAACTAGAAAGGGACACTAATTCTATAAGGGTTGTTTCACCATATATTGTACCCTTTCTCAAAGTAAGAATGTGACACTCCATTCCCAAACCTTTTGATGGCCTACACCACGTGACTTGAAACCATAGGTTGTAGGGAATGATCCTCCCCATAAAAAGATAAACTACTCTAGGGTACTGGAAACCATCCTGGATAGTTTTTGATCCATATCCAACTTCATAACCCAGAAGTTTGAGTCTTCTCAAATATCTCATAGAACTTGGAAAGGAGTAGGGATAATCTTTTCTTGACCATGATATCATGCATAAGGGATTTGACCTACCAACTAAAGGTATCTCATCCTTGCATTAAAAGAAATATGATCCTCATGAGCCTCGATAACACCACGGTGGAACTCATTACCTTAGGATGTTTTGGGATATCCTTGGTTTTTCTACCCCATTTCATATTCAATGATTCAATATTTTGGATTATAAATTACACCACCCATATCCAAAATATCCAAGTGGACCTAACATACCTAATATTTTACCCTCATCTAATTCTACCCCCGTAAATCTTCCATGGACCTTGTAGAAGAGTGGGGATACCTCTTTTTGACTATGTTATTAACACATAAGGTCTTTGAACTACCAACCGGAGAAATCTCCTCCTTGTAGGAAAGGAACTATAATATTAATGAGCCCTAGAAACACCATGGCAAAACTCAGCACCACATAGTTTTTTGGGTCATACCTAGCATGTATGCCCCATATTCTATATTCACCAATCAAGTCTTGGTAGAAAGACTTTAAAATGCACTATATTTGAAGTCCTATTAGGAAGGATTTAAATTGAACAGTATTTGATTTCCTGACTACAAGACTTTAAACTATATAGCATATTTACATCCATATTGCATGACGTTAAATTGCATGGTGGATTTCCTTATAACATGACATTAAAATTCATAGTATATTTCCTTACAACATGATGTAAAACTACATGTAGAATGTTACTTCAAAAATGGTGATAATACCAGTGATGGAAGGTTCGAGCTAAAAGACCCTAAACAACAGTAATAGAAGTTATGAGCTAAAATACCCTAAACTATAGAAATATAAGTTTCAAGATAAAATTCCCTAAACTATATCACAATAATAATTTAGTTTTCAAGATTATAAAAAAACATAAAAACTGTTTGGAAAAAACTCGTAAGAGGGTGTCCTGAGAAAAATCTGAGTCCAATCCCACTAAGTCTTCCCCTGTATGAAGATTAGGAAAAAATTAGGGGAATGTGAATGAAAAGACATAAATATTATGGGGTCACTATATGGTCTTAGAAAAAATAAATCTATGCTCTCTATTTCCATTGACTTCATCCAAATATAGGTAATTCTCTCTCTGGAACATATATCCTACCCAAATTATCCTTTTGAGAATTAGGTAATCTCAAGATAACTGGAGAAGATACATCAATGAGGAATATTGTATTGGAGGGAATTCATGAGAATTTATCGAGAAAAGTCTATTATGATTTAAACATTCAAATCCATGAATTTAGATTTATTTGATATTATATGAATAATGGGTATCATTGATGATCTATGCAACATTGGATCAATGGAAAGCTTGCATATCACAAATGAAAAGAAAAACTAGTCAATGACATATAAAGTTTGGAAGATATATTCATTGATATCATGAAAAAGGAGGGATCCACACATTTCAGAGCCTCTTTGAAGATTCAATAAAAATAAAAAAACATCTAAGATCAAACTATAATAAGATTTGATCAGCTAAGCTAGCCAAATAGGAAAGAGTCAGACAAGAAGAGTTGATGGAGCATCGAAGTACCACTCACCCCGCTTCTTCTACTACAGCCTGAGGGAGAAGAGTCTCAATAAGAGTCAATAGATCCTCAACTATTTTATGAGTTGTTTTTAATGAGGATGATAATGATAAAAGTCCAGACTTTGAGCGATCTATGATCACCTCATGTCTCGCTATCTGCGTGGCCAAGACATCCATTTGGCCATGAAAATCATATATGATTTGATAGATCTATTCCAACACCTCCAAATCTTCCTTAATTAATTAATCTAGGGGAGTCCCATCAAAATCATGTAATACCCTCTCACTTGTATCCAACTCTTTCTGTGTCAAAATGATTTGCTGCGTGATTTCATATAATAGTTGGAAATCAAAGATGTCTACCCCCAAATCATGAAAGATCCAATGAAGATTTTATTATTGATCATGAAATGTTTCCAGAGGAATGTAAATGGTCAAAGAGTGAATCTACTACTAGATTAGCCTATGTCATGTCTAGTCCTCTTCAATTGTTGGATTAAGTGCATCAAAAGGGGGAACAACTGGCTAGGATGAAAAAGAATAAAGAGAGGAAACTCTATATACCCTTCACTAAAAATATGAATCTTCCATTTATCATGCTGAGGTACTAGATTCCTTGACAAATTCTGACACACTAATGGGATGTTTGTTGATAGGATGGGGGACCATCCTTAAAGACTCACCCAAATTTGAAATCATCTCCATTTTTGCTATGGAAAAAGGAGTCGGTAAGGCACATGGTCTATCCACTTGAAGGACTAGTATATTCATCACACCACCCAGATAGGCTTTCTTTTAAGCCTAGGAATAATCATAATTCATAAATATAGGGGTTCTAATAGCCTTAAGGATAATCTCATCATTGGTATCCTCATGTGATAATATCAGCCAAAATTGATGGATAATCCTGAGATGTCATTCTCCCCGCATGCTAGCTAAGGGGAGGGGATAACCCATTTGAATATAGCTAAATTGGAGATAAAAATGTTAATGGGTATACATATTTCAAATAATCAACTCATTCATCTTGGATGAAAAAACTCATCTCAAAAGGAGATCTTGTATGACTGCTCATTAAGAGAGTCACCACCATTATAAATAATTGGGCTGGTCAGTATAGGATAAGGCATGAAGTTGAAGCATTCAGACTGAATCAATATGTAAGTGACCTCATCAGGGCCTAACATCATTACCTCAACCCCAAATATATCTAGTAACCTATGAAAAAACAATGAACCGGGGATCTTGGTAATATTTTGGTATCTATGGAAATAGAAATTCTCCCCTATCTAGACAAATAAAAACTAGAGAGGGACACTAATTCTATAAGGGTTGTTTCACTATTGATACCCTTATAGAATTGTAACGGAATAATGTTTTTGAAATTTTTTTGTTGGAAAACATTTTTTCTAGGAATTTTTTTTTTATAATCATGTTACTAAATTGAAAATCTGTTGGACTGTTATATTTTGGTAGGTTTGATTTGGTGATTTTTTAACACACTCAATTATTATTTCATTGTGTTCAATGTAATATATTTTTATATATGATTCAATAGTTATGACAACCCATATCTTTAATACACCTTAATTCATGATTTATTATATAAAGATACACGTAGTAAAACCCTGTAAGATCATGAAACCTAGTGCCTTTGGGAAATTTGGTACCTAAAAACTTGAAAAACAAATACAATGTCATTAATTAGAAACTCTGAAACATGCCCTTATTTTCCTTGTATCTTCTAAAACTATATGGGATAACCTATGGATGTACATAAGAAAAAAGTGATCTATAAATACTAGTAAGGCATTAAGCAAATTATATAATAAGTTAAAGAGGTACATGTGATCTAAGGGGTATATCAAGGTAATATAAGATGGATGACAATCATAATCTTGAACAATGAGGCATAATATAACATGATATCATAAAGTTAACCTAGAAATGTGAAAATAGCTTAAAACATGACATCATAAACATAATTCAAGGATAACCTACAAGATAAAATAACATAGTGTGCTTAGGATAAACTCTCGCACACCATAAATTGAATATCATGAGATTAAAACAATATCTGATGCATTAGAGGGCTATATAATTCTTGGCCCACTCATCACATTCATATTATGCACATGTGTCGGAACCATAGGGGAATTTAATGAGAGATTCCATGAGAGGGGGGTGAATCAAGGTATGAAACTCATTTTCATTTCCCTAAGTACCTACAAAACTATCATTGTTCTAACCAATATTGACCTCACTTATTAGTAGAGTTACTCTTGTGTTCACCTGTCATGTGATGATATGATTAACTAGTTCACTTATCTTAGCCTTATTTAGATAAGATAAATGATCACTCAATCAACATGCCCTAATTATCATCCTAAAAAATATAAGATAAAAAAGTACATAAAACACGAGAATTTTACTTGGTTCACCCGCACTGGGCTACATCCAAGGAGCACATACTGATGTTGTAAATATGTGACAAAATCCACTAATCTTCACTAGTATTGTGGATATAATGATTTTTCTATGGTCACTCCATGTCATGATCAATACCTTTACATGATTTAGGATCTAGATCACTACCACCTAAGGGTCAGTTCTGTTTTCCCCTCCCTTTGATCACTACTTTAGGAGATAATGCTTTTTGGATCATAGGCCAATACACATCTTCAATGTCTAATAGTTTATACACTAATTACTACCCATTGATCTTCACTCTTATCCTTCACAAAATGGTTATGAATATCACCATTGTAGCAGCTTCACTTTCCCTATTGAACTAGTTTTCAAGGAATACCAACTTCCCTAGGTAAATTCTTCAAGAAGTGCCAATAACATTCTATGTCATGAAACTTAACACATTCATGAAACCTTTGCACCACTTTCACAAAAATTTCCTCCTATTTTTGAAAGTTCATACTTTCATAAAACTCAAAGTCTTTCATGAAACTCGTGATATTTTTTGAATCTTTCTAAACCTTCATGAAACCCCTTGGTAATATTGAAACAATTCCTTTATTTGTAAAACATATGTTCATATGAACCCTTCGTGCAATAAAAACCATCACAAAACTCTTTCACGTATTCAAAGCCTTTGGATCTTCAAAAATTATAGCTATTACAAATGAGAGGGGTAGTTTCCTATTTATAAACATTTCCTACCCTTCATGAAACTTTCAAGCTCACCACTTCATTTTACGAAACTCTTCATATATGTTCATGAAACTCCCTATCTTCATGAAACTTTAGGGAAATTTTATATTCATGAAACTTCTTATAATCACATTAATTAATTCCTTTTTTCCATTCACAAAACTTTTTGTGATTGTGTATCTTATCTCTTTTTTCCATTAATGAAACTTCTCATAATCATGTAACTTACAAAAATTTTCTTTCATGGTTAAGAGTTATTTATCAAAACATTATTTCATGAATCTCCAAACCTTCACAGCACCAAACTTTCATGAATTATATGCCTTTTACATATTTTAAAGTGGTAGTTCTAGAAATCCATATTTTATGAAACTTATACCTTTGTGACACCAAAATCTCATTAATTTCTTGTCTTTACCATATTTTTATAAGGAATTCCTAGAAATTCATATTTCACGAAACTTTTCTCTTACTCCAAATTTTGGGCACTAAAAAATTGGAAAACATTGGAAAATGATTCCACCTTGTACATACAATTTTATGTACCACTTCCAAAGTTTCTATACCTATGTATTGAATCTTTATCAATATACCTGGCCAAAAAATAGCACTAGAACTCCACAAATAACCTTCTCACGAGGCATCCATTTCTGGGTGATCCTCTTTATTCGATAGCTTCAACCCATCTCTTAGTATTATAATGATCAATATTCCAGGATCACACATTTCTTCATGCACTCCACCACTTTCCATATATCAAGAAAATCACCATCTCATGCAGTATTTGACATTGTGAGTAGAAAATCCAATGTTTTTCACCACACCATGCTAATGGAAACACTGTATCCAACACACCAAATTTCTAGGGTTGACAATGATAGGGTTGATAATAAATGAAACACATAATGCATAGAAACACCAATTATCATTAGTGTACAATAATATCCCCCTTTATATTTGTTGGAAACACTTTTATAAATCCTTTACCTCTATCTTGATACCACCTAATGAACCTTTGTTAATACCAACTGTCCATGAATGTCAATACCACTTATTTATTATTGTTAGCAATTGATATACGCCATTGAATACTATGTGAAATATGATAAGACTATTTCTTCAACCCCCTTGGAAACTAATTTCATCACAAACTCCTTCCATGATTTATCTTAATTGAAAAAACATATTTAGAATATTCATATTCATAGCTTCAATTCTTACTCCCCCTATGAATGTATGGGAAAGAACACACATAGATTCATGATCCTTTCATTTCTAAATAGAAACTACACATAGATTCATGATCCTTCCTTCCCCCCATTTGAAATCAAATCCAAATTATACTTAATACCATATGTAAAAAATATAAAATCTTTGTAGACCTATACCTTGGGGAAAAAGGGTGTCATTTTCATCATTTTTATGATTCTCCCCCTATCTTATAGATGTTAAGAAATATAATATTTCATCCATTCTAATCTATTGAGACCATTAATTATTTCATTAAACTATGTCTCCTTTATCAATGATGTGCATAAGGGTATTTTTAATTATCCCTTGTTTTCAACATGGTACTTACATATGATAAGGATAAATAATTATCCCTATATGATATGTAACTCTTCCTTTTTTTAGGCCCATTAGTTAGACCTAAAAAACACTTATTCTCCTATATAATTTCTTTAAATGTGAATGCGAGTCTATATAAACATTCCCACTCAAAAAAATCTTTCATTTTTAGATGCCTTCAACAAGATTTTTAGTGGGTGAACTTACCACTTAGAAAATATCCATCGACAAAAACTCTAAGCCTACTAAGTTGGGACTCGGTGTAGGAAACAAGATATAAAGTTAATAACACCATCATTTTCCATTACAATTTCTTGATTTCAAATATCTCTAGTAGCCATATAACTTTAACTTCTTTCAATTAATTCTTCTAAATATATTCTTTATCTCTAGACACCAAGCCAATACCAATTTTTGAAACTGATACCAACTCTCATTGATACCAATATGATGGATGATACCATTTATTGAATCTTTCTCAATGATAATTGATGAAATGGTGAATAGTTTATTCAACTTTTGAGATTAATTCCCAAATTGTACTTAGTAACTAATTTATTCTCACATCCAAAAGTGATCGTTCCTTATTTTCTAGTAATACCATCTATCATATTGTCATCTCAAAACTTCTCTTGACTTTCTCATATTTATCACTGAATATTGCACTAAAATTAAGAATGAGAGTTATCCATCCATAACATCCTGTGATATCCTAAGAACAGTCATATGATATCACATTTTAGATCAAAAAAATAAAACATGAGATCTCATTTTTTCTATTACTTACCCATTTTTCTATCTTCAAGACCGGACATTAAGTAGATCAGATGCTATGGACATCAATGCTTCATGGATCTTGATACCACTTGACATTAATTAAAATATCAACTCTAAATTACTTATGCCAATCATTTTGACTCCTTATTACTATTATGATTATTCTTCTATTCTCATTCATTGAGATTTTAGATATAATAAAATTTCCACTTGTATTGATTTGAATTAGTTGAAATTCTGGAGCACATCACAACATCACTTTTCATATTTTCATGAAACTTCTCCATGGATCATATCTCCCCTAAAACCTAAAACACTTCAATAATAGTTAATATAATTTAAAACAAAGGGAGAGGGTATGTTTCACTTACTCAAGTTGAGGAATGAGTTTGGTCATGGTGGACCACCCCTTCAGTATCAAACTTTATTTTTCCCATTTTCAGATTTGAGGATAGGAATGTCATCACCTCATCAACTTTGTCTTCTTCTTGATCAATATTCATGAAAATATTCTTCAATTACTTGTAATAGGATCTCCTTTGTGTAATGTCACTTACACAAACTTAATTTTGTATGTTTGATTTGGAATTCCCCTTTTATGTATTGGTAATTTCCTTTTCTTCATATCCCAACTCACAAAATATTATTCATTAGGTACTCTTATCAATAAGGACATCCTCAAAAGTTACTGATTAGATCCTTCTTCTCCACATCTTCTTCAAGATCTATTTATCCCTGCTTGATTTATCAAATTTCATGACCCATTTATTATTTTTGGATGTATATTTCATATTATTGGATTTTGGAGTCCTTTAAGTTTTCTAAATCCTCTTCTTGTCTTTCCAAGAATACATATGTTCAACGCCTAATTTGGAACTTCTCCTCAAACTACTATTTTACCTTTTCTTGGGAACTCCCATAATTCTCTTCTCTTTCCTTATGGTACATTTTTCAATCCCACTTAAACACTCCTCACATCTATCCTCTTTAATGATAAATGGATCCACTTTATATGTTTTCTTCTATAGTGGATCTTTCATTGCATGCTCATATACCATTCTCACAACTAGAGAATATTCCTAGTTTTTCCTCCATATTTGTTTTATTTCTTTCCAAGAGGGATTTTGTGAGTAAATTTATTTCAATGCATGATGCACCTTTTGTTGAGCTTCATTGTTTTCCTCTAAAATGGTAAATTTTTTCTCTAGCTTAACAAACGTTATTTTAGTAAAAATTTATTATCATTAGTCATAGGAATGGAAGAAATCCTTATGTCATTTTAAATTCTATTTCTACAAAAATAACTATCCATATTACCATGGTTATAATAGATAAATCATCTACTATAAAAAACATACCTCATATATTCGTGACTTGGTTGAGGTGTTGTTTCAGTATATTTCCTTCTTCCTTTGAGATCTTGGTCTTCCAGGAAAACACTGATGGTATGTCCCATGATTCCAAAGTAGTATCACTTGGTATCTACCTTCCTATAAGATTCATATCTTTTAGGTTTGAAAAGATTATTTCACTTACTTTCTAACTATGGATTTCCATATTTTTGGACTTCACTTGCTTATTCTCCCATTAGATGGATTGTTGTCTCCTCATTCAAGGTTTTTAGCCTCGTTTCAAGATATTTGATCTTCCCATCCTTCTCCTATAGTTGGGTAGTCATCTTCCTCAGACTTGATATTGCTTCTATTCTGGATTTTAACCACTATTCCAATTGTGTTTTGAGAGGGATAATGCTATCTTTCCTCTCCTTCTCAGTGGCCATCTATTTTTCCACTTCATGTGCAAGTTCATTAAGTAAGTCACTTTGACTCTTCATCTTTTCACCCATCTTCACAATGTCATCATTATAAGCCACCTTTACTTGCCTTATCTTTTATTCATCCTCAACCAAATCATCCATGTGTGTAACCAATTCATCATTCTTGGCCCTTGGATTTTGAACCTTGTTTGAGTTAATGTTATTGCCTTTGGAACCAGCTTTATACTCTTTCACTTTTGAAGACATATCCTTCAATTACTTTTATTGAGTATCATTTTTCTCCCTTGGATTTCTATCCATGTAAATTAGTCTTTGATTGAGGCTTTTTATTTTCTTAACCTCAATTTTCATCACTTCAACATGGATCCCTTGAGATTCATTCTTCTTTATCAACTTTATGTTTTCTTCGTTCAGTACATTATCAAGCTCCTCATATATGTGAACAGCTTACACCTTTGAATATATTGAATTATCATCAACATCAGTAGTTCTAACATCACTTGGAACATCAGGATCCTTAGATAACATGAAGCATAATTCTAAAAATAAGTATATAAACAATCAGATTAATCTATACCTTCTATTTCTGATCGGCTATCATCCTTTAGCTTGATCACACACTTCTCAAAAACTGTTCTATTATATGAAATTCCTTTGGAGTTATTTTTCTTCCTCAGAATATTCCTTTTTCCCATATTATATAGGTATAAAATATTTCATCTCTAAAAACTAATCAGATTAATTTAGGTCAAAAAAACCAAGAAGAAAATTTTTTCTTATGATACCAACTATTGGACCCACAGGTGATTTTAGTGAGATATTCCCTAAGAGGGGGTGAATTAGGGTATGAAAATCGTTCATGTTTCCCCACGTACCTATGAAACTCTCACTATCATAACTGATCTTGATCCCACTTATTATTAGGTCCACTCTTGTTTTCACCTATAACATGATGATCCGATTAATTGGTGTATTTATCTTAGACTTATTCAGATAAGATCAATGATTTCTCAATCCACATGCAATGATTGTTGTCCTACAAAATATAAGATAAGAAATCACACAAGACACAAGAATTTTACTTAGTTAAATAGGGTGCATACAAGGAGCACACACTGACATTGTGTTGATGTGAAAAAATCCACTAATATTCACTATTATTGTGGGTACAATGATTCGGTTATAGTCACTCCATGTCAGGATCACTGCCTTTATAAGATTTAGGGTCTGGCTCACTACCACCCAAAGTCCATTCACTTTGTCCTCTACCTTTTCTCATTGATTCAATAGGGAATGATTTTTGTCTCAAAAGACAATACACATCTTCATTGTCTTATAGTTGATGCACTGATTAGTTCCCATTGATCTTTACTCTGCACTTTCACAAACTGGTTGTGAATATCACAATTGCAGTAACTTTACTTTTCCTATTAAACCAGCCTTCGAGGAATACCAACTTCCTATGGAAAAGTCTTAAAGAAAGTCTAATAACTTTCTATGTCATGAAACTTAACACTTTCACATAACCTTTGAACAACTTTCATGAAACTTTACTTTTATTCATGAAACTTTATACTTTCACAAAAATCACAGTCTTTCACAAATCTCATAACCTTTCATGAAGCTTTCTAAACATTTGAAAATCCCCTTGGTCAGATTGACACAATTCCTTTATCCATGAAATATATGTTTATATGAATCCATCATATAATAAAAACCTCTATGTAACTCTTTCATAAATTCAAATCCTTTGGATATTCAACACTTCTGGATACTATAAATGAGAGGGGTAGTCACCTATTTATAAACGTTGTCTCCCCTTCATGAAACTTTCAAACTCACCATTTCCTTTTTGTAAAAATCTTCATACCTATTTATAAAAATCATTATATTCATAAAAATTAAGGGAAATTTTCTATTCATGAAACTTCTCATAATTTCATAACTTACCACCTTTTTTACGTTCATGAAACTTCTCATAATTTCATAACTTACCACCTTTTTTCCATTCATTAAACTTATTATAATTGCATAACTTACCACCTTTTTTCATTTGTGAAACTTCTCATGATAACATAACTTACTGCCTTTTTATTTTGTGGTTCAATAGTATTTCATGAAACAATATTTCATTAATCTCCAAACCTTCAAGACACTAAACTTTCATGAATTACATGATGTTGCCATATTTTTATGAGGCGATCCTAGAAATCCATCTTTTTTGAAACTTTTACCTTTGTGACACCATTTTTTTTGAATTCCATGCCTTTGACATATTTTCATGAGGTGGTCCTAGAAATACATCTTTCAAAAAACTTGTCCCTTACTCCAAATTTTAGACCCCAAAAATTTAGCAAACACTAGGAAATGAAGCCACCATGTACACATAATTTTATCTACCACTTCCAAAGCTTCCATACCTCTGTCTTGAAGTTTTTTCAATATATCTGGTCAACAATCACTTTGGAAATCCAAAAATGATCTTTAAATTATGAATCCCCATGTGGTTTCTCATATTTCTTTGATAGATTCAACCCATATCTCAGTATTATCATGATCGACATTCTGGGCTTGCACATTGCTTCATGCACTCCGACACTTTCCCTCTATTAGGAACATCTTCGCCCCATGCAGTCTTTGACATGGTGAACAAAAAATTCAATGTAATTCACCAAAACATGTCAATGGAAACACCGAATCCAACACAAAAAACTCACCAAGGTTGGCAGGGATAGGGTTGAAAACAAATCCAACACACAACACATGGAAACACCAATTCTCATTGGTGTCTAACAACATGCATAAGTGTGTCACATAGATCATTCAACATGAGATCATATTTAATCAAATTTAATCCCATGATTAAGGAGAGTGGGTTACTTACATGGAAGTTAAAAATAAATTAAGGATATTTACATATAGTTGAATACCATTGAGTGGAAATGGGATGGGTATTCACTACAAAATGATTTCCATGTAAAAATCACAGGATACTTTCAGCAGCATAACAGGGGTACATAAAGATTCATAAAAGGGATTAATGATAGTGAAAGGGGTATATAATCACTTTTAAATCATAATTAAGGTATTAGGTATGTGTAATAACATATCCTAACATGAAAAATTGTAAATTAAAAAGGCATAATATAAGGAAGGTGCTTCAATAAAGAGGAGGAGAGGATCCCTTACCTTGAGAGGGTGCTTCTAAAAGCTTGGGAGAAGCTTATTAAGAGATTGTTATCACCTTGTTAGGAATATAGAGAGATAATTTCAAGTTAATTTTATTATATAAGGGTTTTTAGTGAATAGTAATTGGAGTTTGGGTGGGTTTATATAGCAAAAGATAGGAAATTCTTTATTAATTTCCAAACATAGATTTTAGACTCTATATGATAAAGTAATCAAAAACACAAACCTTACCATGGTTTTTTCCCATGTTTTCCAAAAAAGATAATTTTTTTTCATTATCTTACATGTTTAAGAACTGATATTATTAAAATAATACCCTTGGTGATGTGGAGGTGATTCATGTTTACAAATAATTGATTTTAAAACCTTAAAATATAATATAGGTTTTGGAGGATTCATTTAGGGTTTATAAAATTGATAAAAAAAATTAAAAAAAAAGTTATTTTAAAGGGGAAATAATTATTTTGTCATGGATACCTTTTATGTAATATATTACATTAATTTTGGTTCATTATGATGTTATAATACATACCTTATATTTATACTATATTTAGTTTTTACCTGAAAATTCAAGTATCTTAGAAAATTATAAAAAAATAACTATTGGATAATTTAGAAGAGATTAATTCAAAAATAATATTAATTTTATCAAAATAATTATTTAAATATTATAATTTACAATTTTAAATCAAAATACCCATTTATTGAAAAATACTGGTTTTTTTACAATAAAAGTTTTTTGACCCTTATAACAATTACATTTGACTTTGTAACATTATATTATCATTTATATTTAATAAATATTATTTCATAATAATATTTTATTAAAATATCATTTATTTCAAATATTCTTAAATTCATTAAAAAAAGTTTCTTTCTTGAAACTATATATTTCCCAAAAATACACTTTGTGTTTCATCATGTCATAATCCAATTTTTATCAAACTCGTTATTTAATCATTTAAAAAGTAATATTAAAAAGTGATACATATAATCATTGTATAATTGAAATAAAATATAAAAATTCATATTGTTATAGTCTAGATACATAGACCTTTATTACACCAGCAAATTTCTTAACGTTAAGGTGTGTGATGGTGATATTTTCTTGGGGTGGTTCAACATAAATCATTTGGTTCAGGATATTGATGAACTTGGAATTATCCCATAAAAGGATTTTATCAAGCTTTATTTATTGAATATCATTTTGGTATTGGTCAAGGGAAAATCTTAGTGATGTTATCTCCCTCAAAATCTCTAATAAATGGGATTCATAAGGTATGATCCTACTAGTTGAGGTCATCACTTCTTCCTTCTATATCAATTGGACTTTATCAAAACCCTTTATATATACTACTAATATTATCATTGTTAAATGGATATATTATTAATGGTTATGATACATAACAGTCTTTTAAATATGGTAGGATATAATGTTCTAAAATAACTAAAGTAGTGCATGTGTTTTCTATAACTTCATTACTTGATAATGAATTTATTCATTCAAAAAGAAAGAATTTTATTTAAGTTTGTGTCATTATATTATTCCACCCTTTAGAAATTTCTCCCATGAAATTTTAATTTCATACACTTAAATAGATGAGGTTAATTTTGTTCCATCACCTCTTCTGGTTCCCAAGTCGCTTCCTCAAACTTATGGTTACGTCGTAACACTTTGACCAAGTGAGTTGTCTTGTTTCGTGGAACCTTGTATCTATGATATAAGATCTACATCGGTCACTCCTCATATGAAAGATCATTATCTAATGTTACCACCTCTGGATTCAATAGATGTGAGGGTTTTGGTATGTACTTCTTCGAGAGGGATGTATAAAACACATCATGTACTTGAGATAGGTTAGGTGGTATTGTTAGTCAATAGTCCATCGATCCAATGTGATAAAGTATCTCAAAAGGACCGATGTGTCTTGGACTAATTTTTTCCTTCTTATCAAACCTCATAAATTTATTCTACGATGATATATGAAGGAACACTTTATCTTCAACCTCAAACTCTATTTCTCATTGACGATTGTCTGCAAAGCATTTCTACCGACTTTGTGTAGATTTCATATGACATTGAATGATTTGAAACTTCTCTATTATCTATAGGATAAGATTAGGTACCATCAAATTCTATTATCCAACTCCATCCCAACATGTTAGAGTCTGAAACCTCTTCCCATACAAAGCCTCATAAGGTGTCATTTTCATTCTAGAATAGAAATTATTGTTATATGAGAACTCCAGTAGGGTAAGGTGATAGTCCCAACATATTTGTAAATCCATTGAACATGATCTTAGTATATCCTCTAGAGTTTGAATGGTTATTTCAGACTGACCATCTATATGAGGGTAATAAGAAGTTTTTAAGCTCATTTCTTATAGCATCCCGCCTTTTTGTCACATAAACTTTCATTACATTATACAAAACTGAGGATCTTTAAGGTTTAGTGTCTTGGAAACTAGGAACTTAATACATGAAACAAAAAAAACATTCTTCTTAAACACTTTAAAGGATTATCCTTATGTTCATCCTAGGTTAATTACTGCATCTCATAACCTGGGGACATACATCAAAAGAAAGGGTGAGCAGAAGGCCCAGTAAGGGAAATGAGGGGAAACATTTAACATGTGAACTTGAGATACATCAACAATGTCTTGAAAAATAACTTTAAGGCATGAGAAAGAATTCATGAGGCATATCATAATAAAAATAAAATTTTTCATAACTTGAATATGTGGATACAACATTTTACAAATACAATCATTTCTGTTTCACCAAGGTCCATCCCTAAGGTTTCAATAAAAATTACCAAGGTTATTCACCAAGGTATTAGTCTAAATGGTCATCTCTAGAGATTATGTCTTTACCCAATGCATTGGAGCGCTATCAGGGCGCACCCTTAAATTTTACTTTGTTATCATGTGATCCACATATATCATCATCAATCATTTCATAAAAAACCCATATAGCATAAAAGAAATGGGTTTCATTTCATAATCATAACGTTTTAAAAACTGCTTTAAAGAAATTATCTTTACGTCACTTTAAACCCACGGAAAGGGAGAGCGGGTCTCATGTATGTAAATCCCGGAATTTAAAATAGAAAAACTTGGTATATATGTGAATACCCATATAGAATAGTGATCTTTGAGTATTAACTTAATAAAATAAAATAATTTGAGAAAAAGAGAGAGACATTTGAGACGGAAATTCTGCAGCATAACGGCTATGCTTCGAGGTTTTAGAAAACATTGAAAAGAGAGGGGACATGGGTCAAACAATCATAAATGACCCATAAAACAGTAGAGGGACAGAATATGAAGGATATAAGAACATGTTAATGAAATTTGAAAGATATACTATATAAAATGAAGAACATGAAAGGAATACAAAAATAAGATTTCCCTTATGAAAATTCGGCAGCCTAACGGCGTCACTTAAACTTCAACAAAATGAATTGAAGAGATAAAATAGGTTCTCTCATCATATGAACATAGAATATAAGTATGATAGATATATAGATCATACCCCATAATAATAAAAATTAACTTGAAAGATTTGACATGAAAGTAGAACTTTGAAAAATTGAGAAAGGTGAATGAATCCCTTAAAAATTCGGCAGCCTAACAGCGCCACTTAAACTTCAATAAAAATGAATTGACAAGATCAAATAGGGTATCTCATCATATGAACATAATATTTAAGTATAATAGATATATATATCATAACCCAACATAATAAAAATGAACTTGAAAGACTTGACATGAAAGTAGAGCTTTGAAAATTGAGAAGGGTGAAAGAATCCCTCAAAAATTCGGCAGCCTAACGACGCCACTTAAACATTATTAAAATGAATTGAAGAGATAAAATAGGGTCTTTCATAATATGAACATAGAAGATCAATATTATATATATAGATATCATACACCAACATAATAAAAATCAACTTGAAAGATTTGACATGAAAGTAGAACTTTGAAAAATGAGAAAGGTGAACGAATCCCTTAAAAATTTGGCAGCCTAATGGCGCCACTTAAACTTCAATAAAAATGAATTGACAAGATAAAATAGGGTCTCTCATAATATGAACATAATATTTCAGTATTATATATATAGATATCATACCCCAACATAATAAAAATTAACTTGAAAGACTTGACATGAAAGTAGAACTTTGAAAATTGAGAAAGGTGAATGAATCCCTTAAAAATTCGGCAGCCTAACGGCACCACTTAAACTTAAATAAAAATTAATTGACAAGATAAAATAGGGTCTCTCATCATATGAACATAAAATATCAGTATGATAGATTTAGAGATCATACCCCATCAAAATAAAAAGGAACTTGAAATACTTGACATGAAAGTAGAACTTGAGAAGGGTGAAAGAATCCCTTAAAATTTCGGCAGCCTAACGGCGCCACTTTAACATTATTAAAATGAAATGATGAGAGAAAGAGGGGTTATCTCATCATATGAACATGAAAAAGACATTAGGATGAATATAAAAGAACATCCTTCCACATAAGGTCATGGAGCATAAAAGAAATGACATAAAAGAGATTACTTGAAAAGAAAGAGGGAGGTAGGATCCCTTACCTTAAAACGTAACTCTTAAAACTCAAAGGTTGGGACCTTGAGGGCTTGGGGGAACCTTGGGAGGACTCCTTGGGAGGTAATGAGACCAGAGATTCGTTGGGGGAGAGTTGGGATTCGAATGGATGAGAGGATGTCTTGGTATTTATAGGGAAAGTGAGTGGACAGGGCATTAATGGCCAAGGGACACCTCATTAGTGGTTTTGGAAAAACCATGGGCTTTCCCATGGTATTTTCCCATGGTATTGGCCACTTGGGACACCTCATGCCTTATATTACTATTCATAAGTAGAAATTATTTATTATATACTTAATACATCATTTAATGATGTCATTAAACACCCGTAACTTAAAAATTGTATTTTCACTCTTCATTGAAAATTCAACTTTCTCAGAAAAATCCCAAAATTTCACTTTAACCAAATATTGATGCTCTGATTTCAAAAATGAACTCCATTTTATAAAAATAATTTTCTAAATATTTTTAATTAAATTTTTAATTAAAAAACACTATTCACCTGAAAAAACTAATACTTGACTAATAATTTATGAAACCGTTATTTAACCATTTTATTGAATCACATTACTTAAATCAAGGTGCCTAGATTATATTAATAATTTCTTTAAGTGAGATTACTAATATATTTGGTCACATTACTAATCCTAAGCATAAAATCACTATTCATAATTTACTATTCATCAAAAATTAAGTTTGTCTTATTAGAATCTAAATTTCATACTGAACATAATTGTAGAAGACCATTTTTTGAAAATCATTACACACTTTTAATTATTTAAGGTTTACATAAACATTTTTAAAATATCCTTTTTCTAAAATTCATCAAAAATATGCATACTATATTTATCCGGTCATTTGAAAATTCATAAACTTCATCATAAGAAGAAATTGAAATTTTTATTTAAAACAAAGGATTACACAAGGCAGTTACGGTCTCCTTACATAGCCCCTTATCACACCAGCATAGGACCTAAGTGTAAGGTGTGCTAAGGTGAGAGAATCTGAGGGAGGCTCGGCCAACATCGCATGAGTAGTAATTTATATCAGTTTGAACTTCTCGCGAAGGCGATTCCATTCTAGCTTCACACGATGAAGTTCGGCTTGGGTTTGGTCCAGAGCAAAGCCCGGTGGTGCTAACTCCTTCCCAAGTTCTGTTAGATGGGCTTCGATCGGTCCAAGACTAATGGGTGAGGCCATAAAATCTTCTTTCTATATTAATTAACCAAGATCACTTGTAATTAGAGACAAATATCTAAATGTTTAGTTTCTAGCGGTCATATTGACCAATGGTCATATAACAGTCAAAACCCAACAGTATCATTTTAATTATACTCATGTTATCTAATGAAACAGTTTTGTTGAGTATAAAAAAAATAACACACAAAAATAGGAAACAAGATTTATTCAAAATTTCGGGTTGTTACAGTTCTGTATCCAACACTTGATGAAGGCTTCTCCAAAACCTCATGGTAAACCTTGGATCTCAATCGGATATAATAAAGAGTGGAACTCCATGTAGTATTACCACTTCCCTTATATATATCTTGGTGATTTATTCAAGAGAGAAATATTACATGATAATAATGAAATGTGCCAAATTCATAAGGCAATTACTACTATCTAGATAAAGCTATTGCCTTTAGGTGTCCTGGGGATTCCTATGACGAAATCCATGGTTATGTTTTCTCATTTCCACACTATTATGGGAAATGGTTTCATCATACCCTTATACTTATGTCATTTTTCCTGGACTTTTTGGCATACCAAGCAATGAGATACAAATTCCTCAATCTCCATTTTTATGTTATCCTACCATAAGTTTTGCTTCAAATATCTATACATCTTAGTGCTTCCTAGATGAATAGAGAATAATGAGTTATTCACATCATCCAAAAGTTACCTCTTCAGTTTTGGTTTTTATGGGACACATATCCAAGTTATAAACCTTATAAATCTATCTTTAGCAAAGTTAAACTCCAGAATATTCATTACCTTCTTCTGTAGCAAGTCATCATGCTTCTGAGCCTCTATGGTCCTCTCAAGAATGGATGTTTGGGTAGTTATTTGAGAAATTTGGGATAAATATCCTCTTATTATTTACATGTCCATCCTTTTCATGTCCAATAATATTATATCCCTTATAATCATCGCCATGGATAGAGTTTTGGTATCCTTTCTACTCAAAGCATCAAACACTTTGTTTGCTTTCATGGGATGGTAATGGATTAAACAATCATAATCATTGATCATATATAACCACCTTCCTTGGTGAATGTTATGCTCCTTTTTTGTAAATATATACTTGAGGGTTTTATGATCCGTATATATGTCACACTTTTCTCTATAGAGGTAATTTCACCATATCTTTAATGTGAAGATCATTACAGCCAATTATAGATCATGAGTTTGATAGTTATGCTCATAGATCTTTAATTAGTGGGAAGCATAGGCTATCACTTTGTCATATTTCATGAACACACAACCCAAGCCCTTTTTGGATTCATCGCTATAAATCACAAATCATTCTCCACTGGTAGGTAATATGAGCATAGGTGCAGTGATTAGCCTCTTATTTATCTCTTTAAATCTTTTCTTGCATTCATAATTACAAACAATCTTGACTCCATTGTAAGTAAGCTTCATTATTTTCCTTGAAAATCATGATAAGTTTCTCACAAATTGATGATTGTACCCATCCAATCCAAGGAAAATATATATTTTCATCACAGATGTTAGTTTGGTCCATCCTTTGATTGCATATGTTTTTGAAGGATCCATAGATATCTATTTATTGGTGATAACATGCCCCAATAAAGTTACGTGATCCAACCAAAAATCACATCTACTATACTTTTCATATAACTTTTGCATACACAAGGTCTTCAGTGCAGTATTTAAATTCTCTCCATGTTCATCCTTAATTTTAGAGTAGATAAGAATATTATTTATAAAGACTACTATAAATTTGTCAAGGTAATCCCTGATGACACTATTCATTAAGTCCATGAAGATTTTTTGGAGCATTAGCGAGTACAAATGGAATAACTATGAACTCATAGTTCTCATAACTTTTATGAAAAGTGGTCTTGGGGATGTCCTCCTTCACCTTTACTTGATAATATCATGACTGGAGATTTGCTTTAGAGAAGTATTGGGCTCCACATAGTTGATCAAACAAGTCATCAATTCATGGTAGATGATACCTGTTCTTTATAGTGATCTTGTTGAGCCCATGATAATTAATGAAGAGGCACGTTGACTCATCCTTTTTTATGATGAATAGGATCAATGCACCCCATGGTGAAGCACTTGGGCTTATAAACCCTTTATATGAATTCTATTTTAATTTTTTCTACATCTCCTCAGGTTCAACAATGACTATTCTATATGGAGTCTTGGATATTGGAAAATCTCTAGGTATGAGATTTATTGATATATTAACATCAAGGCTAGGGGGAAGATCAGGAAATCATTTGAGAAACACAATAGTGAGTTCCCTAATGGTGGGTATGTCATCAAGGATGGTCTTTTCTTTGGTCTCAATCATTTGAGCTAGATACGCTTGCTTGAAAGTAGATAATATGCATGCTTGAGATGTTGGTACCAAATAAGATTCATCCTCCTATTTGCACCTGTATAAAATTGGTGGGCGATTCATGATACGAAGGTTGATTTATTTCTCTCATCAATTTATATTGGCTCTATATAAGAAAAGTCAATCCATTCCCATAATTTCATCAAATATTCTAAAGGGAGTATCATAAGGTTTTCTAGTAAATTCACCCTATAAATTTGGATAGGGGATGAGTTATATGATTGGGATGCAACAATTGACCCATTTTTCATCTTCATTAATAACTTGACTTCCATGTTGTGAGGTGGTGTCTGAATAGTTCTATTAAACATGTGTGATATTAAATAATGCATAAAACCATAGTCACATAGTACATTTTAAGTTCATGAATGGATGATAAGCCTACATTTCACTATTTGATTCTAGTTATAATCATTTACTTCATCCATAATATACGTAGGGTGATAATTTGTAAACTATTAAATAAATAAATGGGAAACCATTCACATTAAAGGGTTAACTCATAAATGACAGGTATTCTTTAACCTATTAATTTCTAGGATCCAATCTAAGTTATCCATGATCTATTTCCTAACATAAAATCTTATGGGAGTTTTTTGTTCCCTTAATAATGTTTTGTAAGAAGATTATGAATTTACCAAAGAATATCCCCTAAGAGTGTCAAATGAGGTGTATATTAAGGCTTTTTTTCATGCACCAAGTAACGATCGAGTCCAGCTCAATGTGTCCTTTTTAGGGTTATTACCCCTTGACACCTTTGTGCCAGAGCCACATCCACTTTTAGTATCCAGACAGAGATGTATTTTCTTAGAAACCATCAAAACTAAAAATATGGGTTTATCCAGTGCTAGAATTTATCAGCACTAACTAAAAGTTCCGATAAAGGCCCCCTTTATCAATGCTAAAAAAGGCACTAATAAAGGGGGTCTTTATCAGCGCTAAAAACACTGATAAAGGGGATACCTTTATCTGCACTAGAAAAAAAGTGTTTATAAAGGTGGTCCTTAATCAGAACTATTAAAAAAGAACTGATAAAGGGGAGGCCTTTATCATTATTTTTTTACTAGCACTAATAAAGGTCCCCCTTTATTAGCACTTTTTTACTAGCACTGATAAAGGCCCTCCTTTATGAGTGTTTTTTTCTAGAACTGATTAAGGGTATATTTCATTAAAAATAATATATTAATATATAAATATAATATATATTTTTTAAATATGTTTTAGATAAGGTTAAATATGCATTTACACTTAATATATAAGATATTTAGTGAAATTGGCTTATAAAATAATTAAAAAAATATATTATAAATTAATTGTTTGATAATTATTATTGATTAATATTCATTTAATAAAAATTGAATGGCATAAAAATTAAATGAATTAATGAATGGTTTAAGATAACTTGAAAACATGAATTGAACTTCAAATAGCCATAACATTTAATTCGAACATCCATTTGGGCTCTACCACATATCAAACTGAAGCCTATTAAGAGATATATGCCTTGGTGACTAGGGGAATGTCGATCACATTTTTTTAGGCCAAAAAGTTCTAGAAGGGATTCAAAATTGAGTTTTTAGTTAGGGTATCCCAATTTTTTAACATTCAATGAAATTTCATCCTTATTTAAGGCGTCTTATTATCTTTTTTTGGTGGAGAATAAATTTTTTCCAATAGATTACATTCATATAGATATTATGGTTTTTAAGTTTTATCATTTTTCATAATGTAGTTTCATTTATAATTAAATATATGCATATTTTTTTATATTTACTTATAATAAATCAATTGTATAAATACATATTTATATAGAAATGTATTTTTAAATATATAAACCATATGAAAATAAATATTTATTATTAATTTTATTAAAAATAAATAATTGTCCATTTTATTTACCTTATAAAATTGCATTAATATGTATATATATATCTATACAAGTAATGTTTATATATAAACATGTGTGTATCAATAAAGAAATATACATTTATGTGTACATTCTAATAAATATAAATAAATACATGTGTGTGTGTGTGTGTAAATATTTATGTGTGCATGTAAGAAATATAAATGTGAACTTGTGTGTGTAAATATGTGTTTGTGTGTGTCAATATTGTGTGTATACATCATATATAAATGTATTTTTATATAAATATATCATTATCATTAAATATTGTATATAAATGAATTTATAATAAAACTATATGAATATATATACACACACACACACACACACATATATATATATATATAATGTTTATATATATGTGTGTGTGTGTATTGATAAATAGATATATATTTATATTCATATTCTAATTTGTATAAATTAATATTAATATATAATATATTTAAATAAATTTAAGTATATATATATCATACACACATTCACACTCCCACAAACATATATTTTATAAATGTATTTAAAAATGATTATATATAAAAATAATAATATAGATGCATGTAAATATATAAAAATAAATAGAAATTATATTATAACACACAATAAAACAAGGTAGGGTGGTGGTAAAGAGGTTCTATTTTCACATAAAGGTCGTAGGATCAAATCCAGGCTTTTGTGCGGGTGGGTGAGCAGTTGTCTAGAACTAAGGAAGGGGAGTCGTGATCACTAAGGAAGGGGGTGGGTGCAGTGTGTTTGGTTGGAGCACTGATAAAGGGTATATAAAAAAAAATTCAATTTTTATCAGCGCTAGAAAAAAACGCTCATAAACACACCATTTATTTGTGCTGGAAAAAATCATTGATAAAGGATGTCTTTATCAATGCTTTTTGCTAGTGCTGATAAAGGTCAGCTTTTAACCTCACTTTGGTAGTCAGTGCTTTTTAAGCACTAATAAAGGCCCTTTACTAGTGCTGTTAAAAGTGTGTTTTGTAGTGGTGCATTTACTCTATACTTTACCAAAATTTAGGTATTTTTTCCTATGTTTAGTCTTATACCTAAGTATTTCACTAAAATTTTCTAATCATAATCCCAAAAATGACTAGAATTTCCACTGATATCAACTATGACAACCCACATCATTAATACGCCTTAATTCATGATTTATTATATAAAGATATACTTAGTACAACCTGAGAAGATCATGAGGCCTAGTGTCTTTGGAAAATTAGATACATAACAACTTGGAAAAAAATATAACATCTGATTAGCCACTTAATGAGGATAATATTAATTATTAATATATATAATATTCATGTGCTTTATTATTCATAAACACTATTTTAGTTCATTTTACACTTTGAACATCATTTCACGTTATGATTGTAATTCCTTCTTAAAATGCACTATTATATGGTATATTTTTTAACATCATTTAAAGTACACGATGATCTTAATTTTATTTTCATATTTAATTTTCAGGTTTCTCATTATATTGGGAACAATTCATACTTGTGGAGTGTTGGAAGATTCACATTGGAAGACCACCAAAATGAGATTTCATGAAAACAATGCTGGAGAAGGAAGATTGGACACCAGCCCACTGATGAGACTATGGGACCCAAAATATAGGCCCAATAAATCCCAAATTTCGTGGTATGCTAGAAGAAATATATAGGAACAAATCATTATTCATGATCTAGTGCTAATTCTGCCTCCATTGTGGTTATTAAGGCAGACCAATTTGGAGATAAAATTTTGGTCCAGATTCTGTGGTCCAGAAAAACAGATCAAAAATTTAATCATATCTCAGAAACCACAAATTATTTTGGGATTAAATTTTATATGAGGTTATTAGATATCCAGGGATTTATTTTCTTACTCTATGACCCACTCCAATTCGGCAATCTATAAGTTTATCTAGGTGCATCTGTTAGGTGGAGGCAAGTTGGCTGCAACTTTGAGTCAAGGGTGGAAAAGTCTCTTCTCCCTTACTTTCCACCACCCTAGGCCTACCATACTCAAGTGGGATCCTTTGTACTATTGGTAGATCTACCCAAGACTCTTGAAATTCCTGTTTAAGGTAGTGTTGGTGGAGTATTTTATCATCTTTTTAGCTTTGTTTCATTTTAATGTTATGCTGCGATTTTGTTGTCTCAAGTTTGTCTTTCACATGTAAGTTGTTCAATTCACTTTAGTTTCTTAATTAAAGTTCTTCTTCTCCTCTTATTATATTTCTCTTAATATCAATTTTATACCTTTGGTTCAAGTTGTAAATTTATTCACACCAAACCTTGTGAAATTATCACACAACGGTGGAGTGGTCGTTATTTCATTGTTTTTTTTACTTCTCCATTTCCTCCCTCATGAGACTAATTCTCGCTTCCATTGGAACCATAGAATCAATGGAGGGATAACCCACTTATGGGTTGATCCAAAGGAGTATAAAGGGTCTGTATTGAATGTTATTTATCACCCCATTAATGTCTAATCACTTCTTTTAATTGAGATTTTTATTTGATGATTGTAAACTTCTTCGTCCTTGTTGAATTTTCAGGCCACATACTTCAAGTGCTAATACGAACCTTTACCTTAGAGTACTTATAAGTTTGATCCTATAAGTGTATAGGTGATTAGTATTATGGTGTTTTGGTATTAAACCAGTAAGCGATGAATTTTTTTAATCTTCTTAAATGAACTCATCTCAAATATAAGAAATTGAAATAGTTGAAAGAGGAATGTATCCAATCCACCCCCAAGTGATAACCTAGGATAAACCCATTCTTTTAATTTGAATTCAATTAAGTCTCTTAAAGTTCATTTAAAAAATATTAAATCAACCCAAGTTGACCACTTCATATCCAAAAACAATACATAGGATGTACGTGTTTGTAGGTTACTTCTTAGGTCTCTGAGGATTAGACAACCCAAGCTACACTGCAAGGATCGTTCTACCTTCATCTCTTGGGTAAATTTTAGGGTGAATCAAATTTTGGTGTTGTTGTTGGGGACCAAGTAAGTACCTTATACCAAAACCTTCTTTCCTCACCCCCATTCTTCTATTCTCACCCAAGATCTCTTATCTTGTCCCTTTCTTGCTTTTTTTCCTTTTGGCGCATGTCCGCCTACACCCGCGATAATCCAAACACACTAGTTAGGGTGGAAAGTTATAGGATAGGGGAGTCAAGTGAACCTAGTGGATTGTTTCCATTAGATCCTAATCTTCTTGATACTCTGGAATCAAAAATTGAATCAATTCTAATGGAGGGTCTTCCAAGAAATCAAATTGTAAATCCTGGGGGAAATCAAATGGGAAACCAAAATCAAGAAGCTCCAAACCTAGGGAATGTAGTCGATCAAACCATGAATGACTACCTCACTCCATCTTGGACCAATTCCCCCTCATGAATTATACACAATTACCTAGTAGATGCCAACTATATATTTAAACCTCGTGTCCTAAACCACCTTCCCACATTCCATGGAATGGAGTCCAAGATGCCCTACCTTCATGTTAAGGAGTTCAATGACATTATAGAAACCATGTGCCCACCACATCAACTTGAGTCAGCTAAAATGAGGCACTTTTTTTATCACTAAAGGATCGAGCAAATAATTGGTTAAAAAATCTGAGACCATCATCCATCAACTCTTGGGACCAATTACAAAGATAATTTTACAAAAAATACTTTCCCCACCACAAAACAATTGCACTTAAAAAGAGCATCCAAAACTGTTTTGAAAAAGAGGGAGAGTCATTCTATGAAACATGGGAGAGGTTCAAAGACACCCTAAACATGGTTCCACATCATGGTTTTTCGATACCTTAACAAGTGATAATTTTTAAGAAGGGTTGGTCCTGGGGAACAAACAATTCATTGATATGTTGTGTAATGGAGCCTTTAAAAACAAAGCCCTAAATGATGCTTATGAGTATCTAGAAAGCCTTGCTGAACAAAACCAAACCTGGGGAACTTCAACTTATTTTGAAAATACACAAAGAACTATTGGAATTAATACAATTAGAGAAGAGGAAATCCTTAGGGATAAACTCGCAGCACTCTCTAGGAAGGTTGAAGAGATAGATCTTAGGAAAGTCCATGAAATCCAAACTGTAGACCCTGTTTGCACAATTTGTGAAAAAAATGACTACAAGACTGATAACTGCCCAACCATACCATCCATCAAGGATGTTCTTTTAGGAGGACCCCCAATGGAAGTAAATGCCTTTAACTTTCAAAAGCCTCAATACCAAAACACCTTCAAACCAAGGTATAATGACCACTTAGGCTTCTGCTGGAAAGATAAACAACAACCTAGCCAACCACCGGGACAAAATCCTTAACCCCATAAGAACTACCAAACCCATAACCAATTACAAAACCAACCTATCCAATACCAATAGCCACCAGTCCATTTTCAAAAAACCATCCCACCTCCAAAATATCCCCCTGGGATAAACCAATCTTCTCAAGAACCAACCCAAACTGTTCCACAAAGCCTACTAGAAAAACTGTGCAAACAAATGGAAAGGATAAACTCGAAATTCTATTCCCTAAAACAGAACTTCAAACCATCAAAACTGGAAAGGAACTCATGCCTACACAATCCATTCCACAATAAACAGTAAGGGGAGAGTCAAGTTTCACTCAAATAACTCATGAACAACTAAAGGTTGTGACTGTTTTAAGAAGTGGGAAATCAATTGAGAAACCTAAACAACTAATTCAGAACCCATATGAAGATTCAAACTTGGATGAAAATTCAAATTAACCAAATGATCAAACTGAAAAACATGATAACATTTTCAAAGAAACAACTCTTTAACAAACAACCCCACAACCTACACCATTTCCTCAATGCATGAGGGGGGAAACCAAGCCTGAATTGAGTGAAACATTGAGGGAAATATTTTCACAAGTCAAGTTGAACATTCCTCTTCTCGATGCAATCCAAACCATAACTACCTACTCAAAGTACCTTAAGGACTTTTTCACTTTTAAAAGGAAATTTTCACATAAAAACCAGGTCCTTTTGGCTGCTAATGTGAGTACCACCATTCAAGGGACCATTCCTCCTAAGTTGAAAGACTCGGGTTTCCCTTACATCAATGTTGAACTAGGTTAGAGCAAAGTTGTCAAGGCCTTGTGTGACCTAGGTGCTAGTGTCAATCTCATTCCCTATGTTGTGTACTGTCAGTTAGGCCTAGAAGAGCTCCAACCCACATCTGTCACACTTCAACTTGTTGATCGTAGCATTAGGGTTCCAAAGGGGGTTTTTAAGGACATTCTAGTAAAGGTTGATAACTTCATCTATCCTACTGACTTCATTATCCTTGAAAACCATCCAAACTTAGGAAATAAGGAACAAACCCCAATCATCCTTGGTCGTCCTTTCCTTGCAACAATCAACTCTGTTATTTGAGTTCGAAATGGGAACATGACCATCACCTTTGGAGACATGAGTCTAGACTTGAACATCTATAATGAAAGATCACAAATAGGAGATGATGAGGAAATTCATGAATTAAACATGATAGGAAGTATTGATAATGAATTCATAGAACATCAAGGAATATTTGATGTATTTTTAAGTTGGGATGAGATTGATTTCTTTTTTTTTTAATGAAGGAAGTTTATCTCCTTGGCTTGAATCATTTTCAAATTGATCTTATGATGAAGTCTTAGGTCCAAAAATCAGTGAAACCTTTCAAGAAATCACTTTCATAGAGACCAATCAAACTTCCTTCCCTAAATCTAATCAAACCAATATTTTAGCTGGAAATTCTACACATGGGAATTCTATTATATCTAAAACTCTAGGAAAAAAATCGATCTTGATCCAATGTCCTAATATTCTGGTGAAATTTTGAACCAACCTGGTCTTGAATTGAAATAACTTCCTTCTGCACTTAATTATTCCTTCCTAGGAGAAAATGTAACACATCCTATTGTGATTTCTTCCTCTCTTCAAGCCGATCATGAGAGGATGCTTCTAGATGTCCTTAAGAAACACATGAAATCCATTGGATGGACCCTGTCTGATATTCCTGGGATTAGCCCACTTATCGGGATTCATAGGATTGTTCTGGAATCTGATTCAAAGCCATGTCATCAACCTCAATGGAGACTCAATCCTAATCTCGTGGAGGTAATAAGGAATGAACTTATGAAATTGTTAAAAGTTGGTATCATCTATCCCATAACTGAGAGTGAGTGGGTGAGCCCAATCCAAGTGGTTCCCAAGAAGGCGGGAATCACAGTGACAACCAATAAGGATGTATAGATTCTTCCAACTAGGTTGAGTAGTGTCTGGAGAGTCTGCATCAACTATAGAAATCTAAACACATTTACCAAGAAGGACCATTTCCCCTTACCATTCATTGACCAAGTCCTTAAGAGGGTCACATGTCACGCCTTCTACTGTTTCTTATATGGGTACTCGAGGTATAATAAAATTGAGGTATCCCTAGAGGATCAAGGGAAGACTACATTCATATGTCCATTTGGCACCTTTGCTTTCAAATGCATGCCCTTCAGGTTATGCAATGCCCTTGGAACCTTCCAGCAGTGCATGATGGAAATATTATCAGACATGGTAGGGGATTTTCTAGAGGTATTCATGGATGACTTCTCTGTGTTTGGAGATACATTTGAGGGATGTCTGAGGAATGTTGAGAGAGTATTGTCAAGATGTGAAGAAAAGAATCTAGTCCTAAACTGGGAAAAATTACATTTCATGGTTAAAGACGGACTAGTCCTTGTCCATCTAGTCTCAAGTAAGGAGATTGAAGTTGATAAAGAAAAGTTTGACATCATTCATCACCTTACATCACCCAGAACTGTTAAGGAAGTGAGGTCTTTCTTATGACGTGTTTGTTTATATAGAAGATTAATCAAGGACTTTAGTTCAATATCCCATCCCATTTGTGCTCTCCTAGTAAAGGATGCTCTATTTGTTTAGATAGAAAGTTGTGAGGGTTCATTCTCAACCCTCAAATATTCTCTCACCTCTCCTCCCATTATGAAATCTTCAAATTGGAACCTTCCTTTCGAACTTATGTGTGATGCTAGTGACTTTTCTGTAGGAACTGTGTTAGGACAACATTATGATAAAACTCCTTATGTCATTGCTTATGCAAGAAAATACTTAAATGATACCCAAATAAAATACACCACCATTGAGAAGGAGTTAATTTCTATTGTGTTTTCCTTAGAAAAGTTTAGGTCCTACCTCTTAGGATCCCCCATCACTATGTTCACTGACCATTCTGCATTAAAATACCTCTTCCAAAAATAAGATGTTAAGGCTAGAATGATTAGGTGGGTCCTTCTCTTATAAGAATTTGACCTCACAATCAAGGACAAAAAGGGTGTTGAAAATGTTGTAGTTGATCACCTCTCTAGGATGGAATTCGAAGACAACTCAAATCACCTTTCTATGTCTAATTCATTCCCTGATGAACACCTATACTCTGTGAGTGACTGCCCTTGGTATGCCGACATAGCCAACTTCTTAGTTACAGGAGTCATTCCAAAATTCTTAGGGACTAAAGCTCAAAGTAAATTCCTTTATGATGTTAGGAACTATGTGTTTTATGATCCATACCTCTATAAGTTCTGCCTTGACCAAGTCATTAGGAGGTGTGTCCCAGAATCTGAGCAAGAGTCCATTCTAAGATTTTGTCATATAGAGGCATGTGGAGGCCACTTTTCCACAAATAAAACCACTAAAAATGTCCTCCAAAGTGGTTTCTACTAGACTAACCTCACTAAGTATTCCTACTAATTCTTCCAAAGTTGTCTTTAATGTCAAAAATTAGGATCCATTACCAAAAGGAATCAAATTCCCCTCACTCCCATTTTGGTCGTCGAAATCTTTGATTATTGGGGAATTGATTTCATGGGACCCTTCCCAAACTCTAGGGGATATCTCTATATCATCTTAACTATTGATTATGTCTCAAAATGGGTTGAGTCCATTCCCACTAAGTCTAATGATCATCAAGTTGTGATTCGATTTCTAAAAGAGCATATATTTTCTAGATTTGGAATTCCTAGAGCTATCGTTAATGATCATGGAACCCATTTCTGCAACCGACCATTCTCTTCACTCATGTCTAAGTATGGGATTTCTCACAAGGTTTCCACTGCCTACCATCCTCAAACCAATGGTCAAGATGAGTTAGAGAATAGGGAGATTAAGTAAATTCTTGAAAAAACTGTCAATACCTCTAGGAAAGATTGGTCCGAGAAACTCTTGGATGCTCTTTGGGCATATCGTACAACATATAAACCCATCCTAGGAATGTCACCATATAGGTTGGTTTATGGAAAATCATGCCATTTACCTGTTAAAATTGAGAATAAGGATTTTTGGGAAATTAAGAAAATAAATTATGACCTCTCATTGGCTGGAAAAAAAAAGGAAATTAGATCTCAATGAACTTGAGGAACTAAGGATGGAGGATTATGAAAATTCAAGGATCAATAAAGCTGGAGTTCAAGCCTACTAATCTAGGAATATCAAAGTCAAACATTTTGAACCGGGAAAATTTGTGCTCTTGTATAGTTCAAAACTTCATTTACATCCGGGAAAGTTAAGGTCTAGATGGTCATGTCTTTTCATAGTGCATCATGTGTACCCCCATGAGGCAGTAGAGATTCAGGATCCCACAAGTGGTCACATTTTCAAGGTAAATGGTCATAGGTTAAAACCATTCATTGAATCATTAAATAAATAAAAAATAGAGGTTAAGTTAACTGAGCCAACCTATGAACCAGGAAAAAATTTATAGATTTAGGATCCATGTGAGGATAACGACATTAAACAAAAGCGTTGCACGAGAGGCAACCCATGGTTTTAATGTTTATAATCTTTTTGAATCATATTTATTTTTCAAATAGGATTATTAAATCATTTTTTATATTTAAAAAAATATTATAAAAAAATTTATATTGTTGACCTGTTCTTCTATTACGAGTATGGATGGGTATGAAAGGGGAGCGCCATATTCATCTGTGTCACGTGGTATGATCCTTGAGTAATACCTTACCCATAAAATTAAAAAGAATACAATGTATCATTAGTTCATTTTTTTATGTGTTTTTAGGTTAAAAAAATGAAACATCATAGGTCATGGTTCAAACCCTGTCACAACTGGTAAAGCCGTGGGGACTCAAACCAGGGACCGAAGGGAGATAGGGGTGCGCTCTTACCACTGACCTATGGCTTATAGTGTTCCCTTATTCTATAATTTTTGTATATATACTTATATTTTACTTTATTTATTATATAAATATATATATATATATAGTTTTGTTTTGTTTGTTTGTTTGTTTTTTCCTTTTTCCACTAGGGAATTCTCAGAGTGACATGGAGATCAAGGGATTAAAAGGAAGCAGTAAGAATTTCAACTTCAACCACCAGGTGACTTCATTCCATGATCCACATTTTCAATTTCCTTTTTAAACTCCCCTTATCTGCCTCTACCCCTTCTAAATTTTCTTTTCCTAAAACACTGGGGAAAGTGTTATTTTAAGTTGGGGGGAGATGAAATAAAAAATTACTTTTGATGAAATAAAAAAATTGCTTTTGTATGAAAGAAAATGATTTGAAAAAAAATGTGTGTAAATGGAAGGAAAAATTCTCATAACTTTGAACATGATAATACACATTGAAACTTTGAAACTGAATATCAAATAATTTAGCATTCCCCGATTCTGATTTTAATCCATGTATAATTTCACGAGAATAGATTTTGGAAAGTGTGGTTGTATAATGTGATATTTCATCATTTATATTTTCATCCAAATTAAAAAATATATATTACAACACACGTCCTTTGGATAGTGGGGTATTAGTTTGAGTTCATGGGGTCCCTCAAATAAATAGCATAGGTTTGGTGATCATTTTAGTTTTAATATGAGTATTCAATAAAAAAATCAAAAAAAATAATAAATTTTCACGTAGAGAAATGAAATGACCTAATGTGTGGCTTCCGACACTTGGGGATCGTGACTCCATAGTTGTCTGGCCTAGAGTTAGTAATTTTATCTCTATTTGTGGTAATTTGAATTTTTTGACTGATTTAACTTGAGATGATTCCCGAGTATGTGGTGTGGGATTCACTTGGTGCCCTAAGGTCTTTGAGCCTGGGATTTATCGACAAAGTCTCACTATATGGGTTGACTCTATTGAGTGAAATTTCATTTACCATGGAAAAATTGAAAAAAAAACAAAACAAAAAACAAAACAAAAAAAAAATTGAAACTAGTATTAATATTTAAATGTGATTCCACCTAGTGCTTCTGTCATTTCCCCCTTGAATAAAGATGAACACCCATGTTTAATGCGATGCATAACACATCATCACTCTTAATTGATATTGGATGAAATATAGCGATGAATTTGAACAAAGGAATGAGATTGGGATTGGGATCTTCTTATGAAACTATCTTGTATTAAAATATTTTGATAGGTTTTATGATTTTTTGGTATAATGGTTCTTGGTGATCAATGTGTATTAAAAAGTTTTTAGAAAAGGGAATTCAAATTTCATATTGTTGAAATACATTTTGCTCAGGACTAGAAAATCTCAAGTTGTAGGGTGTGATTATCCACTGAATGAGGCTAATATTAATTGTTAATATATATAATATTCATGTGATTTATTATTCATAAACAACATTTTAGTACATTTTACACTTTGAACATCATTTCACATTATGATTGTAATTCCTTCTTAAAATGCACTATTATATGGTACATTTTTTAACATAATTTAAAGTACTCAATGATATTTATTTTATTTTAATTTTAATTTTCAGGTTTCTCATTATATTGGGAACAATTTATACTTGTGGAGTGTTGGAATATTCACATTGGAAGACCACCAAAATGGGATTTCATGCAAACAATTCTGGAGAAGGCAGATTAGACACCAACCCACTGATGAGACTATGGGGCCCAAAATACAAGCCCAATGAAGCCCAAATTTCGTGGGATTCTAGAATAAATATAGATAAACAAATAATTATTCATTATTCGGTGCTAATTCGGCCTCCATTTTGGTTATTAAGGTGGCCCAATTTGGAGATAAAATTTTGGGCCAGATTCTGCATCCCAGAAAAACAGCCCACAAATTTAATCATATCTCAGAAACCATCAATTATTTTGGGATGAAATTTTACAGAAGGTTATTATACATCCTGGGATTCATTTTCTTCTTCTATGTCACAATACAATTCGGTCATATATAAGGTTATCTAGGTGCATCTGTTAGGTGGAGACAAGATGGGTACAACTTCGGGTCAAGGGTGAAAAAGTCTCTTCTCCCTTACTTTCCACCACCCTAGGTCAACCATAATCAAGTGGGATCCTTTTTAGTATCGGGATATAGACCCAAGACTCTTGAAATTACTATTTAAGGTAGTTTTGGTGGAGTATTTTATCATATTTTGAGCTTTGTTTCATTTTAATGTTATGCTGCGATTTTGTTTTCTCAAGTTTGTCTTTCACATGTAAGTTGTTTGATTCACTTTAGTTTTTTAATAAAAGTTATTTTTATCCTATTATTCTATTGTTCATAATATCACTTTGATACCTTTGGTTCAAGGTGTGAATTTATTCACACCAAACCTTGTGAAATTATCACACAACGGTGGAGTGATCGTTATTTCATTGTTTTTTTTACTTCTCCATTTCCTCCCTCATGAGACTACTTCCTGCTTCCATTGGAACCATAGAATCAATGGAGGGATAACCCACTTATGGGTTTATCCAAGGGAGTAGGAAGGGTATGGATTGGATGTTATTTATCACCTCATTAATGTCTAATCACTTATTTTAATTGATATTTTTATTTGATTATTTTAAACTTCTTTGTCCTTGTTGAATTTTAAGGCCACATACTTCAAGTGCTAATACGAACCTTTACCTTGGAGTGATCATAAGTTTTATCCTCTAAGTTTATAGGTGATTAGTATTATGGTGTGTTGGTATTAAACCAGTAAGTGATGAATTTTTTTAATCTTCTTAAATGAACCCATCTCAAATATAAGAAATTGAAATAGTTGAAAGAGGAATGCATCCAATCCACCCCCAAGTGATAACCTAGGATCAACTCATTATTTTAATTTGAATTCACTTAAGTATCTTAAAGTTCATTTAAAACCATCTTAAATAAACCCAAGTTGGCCACTTTATAGCCAAAAACAATCCATAGGATGTACGTGTCTGTAGGTTACTTCTTAGGTCTCTGAGGATTCGACAACCCAAGCTACACTACAAGGACCGTTCTACCTTCATATCTTGGGTAAATTTGAGTGTGAATCAACATCATTAATTAAAAACTTTGAAACATGGCCTTATTTTCCTTAGATCTTCTAAAATTGCATGGGATAACCTGGGGATGTACATAAAAAAGGGGTGAGCTATAAAGTCTGGTAAGGGATTAAGTAAATAATAGCGTAAGGTAAAGTAGTATATGCGAGTCTAGAGGCATATCAAGGTAACATAAAATGGTTTATAATCATAATAATGGACAATGAGGCATGATATAACATGGTGACATAAAGGAAACATAGGAATGTGGAAAAATCTTAAATCATGGCATCATAAACATAAGTCAAGGCTAACTGCCAAGACAACATAACATGGTGTTCTTAGGATAACCTATCATGCACCATACAGGGAATCTCATGAGATTGAATCATTACTCAATGTATTAAAGATCTGTATAATTATAATCCCACCTGTCACATTCATATTATGTACATGCATAAGCGTGCCACATAAATCATTCAATATAGGATCATATTTCATCACATTTAATCCCACGATTAAGGAGTGTGGGTTACATACATGGAAGACCTCGATCAATGAAGGATAGGTACATCTAGGTGAATACCATTGAGTAGAAATGGGATGGGTATTCACTGCACAAATGATTGGCATATAAAAAACATAGGATACTTTTGGCAGCATAATAGGGGTACATAAAGATTCATAGAAGGAATTAATGAGAGTGAAAGGAGTCTCTAATCACTTGGAAATCATAATTACAATAGGAGGGATGTGTAAAAATATGTCCCAACATGAAAAATTGGAAATTAAAAGGCACAATATAAGTAAAGTGCTTGAATAAAGAGAATGAGAGGATCTCTTACCTTGAGATAGCGCTTCTAAAAGTTTGGGAGGAGCATATTAAGAGCTTGGGATCACCTTGGGAGGGCTCTAGAGAGGGAAAGGAAAGGTATTTTCAGGATCCAAGGGTTTGGGGTGAAGATTAATGAGAGTTTGGGTGGGTTTATATAGTAAAAGAGAGGAGAATTATTTATTAATTTCCAAACTTATGTTTTGGACTCTGTATGATAAAGTAATCAAAACCACAAACCTTATCATGGTTTTTGACCATGGTTTCTGCCAAAGTAAAGTGGTTTTAATTATTTTACAAGTTTAAGAACTGAGATTATTAAAATAATATCCTTGTTTATGTGGAAGTGAGTTATATTTATAAAGAATTGATTTTAAAACCTTTAAATATAATACAGGTTTTGAAGGATTCATTAAGGGTTTATAAAATTAATCAAATAATTTAAAAAATGCATTATTTTAAATGGAAAAAAATGTTTTTGGTCGTGGAAACATTTTATGGTATATATTACCTTTTATGGTATATATTACCTTTTATGGTATATATCACATCAATTTTGGGTCATTATGATGTCATAATACATATCGTATGTTTATACTATATTTATTTTTTACTCGAAAATTCGATTGTCTCATAAAATAATGAAAAAATAACCATTTGATAATTTTGACATGATCATTTCAAAATTAATATTTATTTTATCAAAATAATTCTTTAAATATGATAATCTACATTTTTAAATCAAAATACCCATTTATTGAAAAATATTGTTTTTTTACAACAATAGTTTTCTGGCCCTTATAACAATTACAGTTGACTTCATAAAATTATATTATCATTTATATTTAATAAATATTATTTAATAATAATATTAAATTAAAATATCATTTATTTCAAAAATTCTTAAATTCATTAAAAAAGAGTGTCTTGATTGAAACTATATTTCCCAAAAATACACTTTGTGTTTCATCATATCAGAATCTAATTTTTATGAAACTCGTTATTTAATCATTTAAAAAGTGATATTAAAAAGGGATACATATAATCATTTTTAATTAAAAGAAAATATACAAATTCATGTTGTTAGGTTCTAGATACATATCCTTTTATTACACGAGTGAATTCTCTAAGGGTAAGGTGTGTGATGGTGAGATTTTCTTGGGGTGGTTCGGCGTACATCATTTGGGTCGTGATCTCAATGAGCTTGAACTTCTCTTGTAAATGGTTTTACTTGAGTTTCAGTTGTTGACTCTCGACTTAGGATTGGTCAAGGGAAAATCTCGGTGATGTTATCTCCCCTGGAGGCTCTAATAAATGGGCTTCATATGGTACGATCCTACTGGTCGAGCTAATCGCTTCTTCCATCTGTGTTGATTGAATTTTATCATGACCCTTTATATATACTACTAATACAATCACTGTTCTGTGGCTATATTGTCAATGGTTATGATGTTTAACAGCCTTTTAAATCTGACAGGATATAATGTTCCAAAATAACTAGAGTAGTGCATGTGTTTTCTATAATTTAATTACTTGACAATGCATTTATTCATTCAAAAAGAGGGAATTTCATTTATAAAAGTTTAGGTCATTATAATAGTGTAATGTGGATGTTATATTGATTTTTTCTTGTACTTTTCTTGATTTAAAGTTTGGATATTAATTTTTTTTCATCCTATGGTAAATGCAAACTTAAAATTAGATTAAATAACTTCCTTCTTTGAATTGTATCAAACAGTTGCTAGTAGGAAATCCTAAAATGTTCTTTATACTCAAAATTTATGTATTCAAAATTTTCATCGTGTGAGACAAAGTCTCTAGGTAAGAAACACTATAAGATGTGCATTGTTCTCATTCCACTACTTTCAAAAACGATGAACTCTTCCACGGTGTAAGATTATTCTTCATAGTAAGGAAAGTATTTTTCCTTAATTATTGATATTCAAATGAATAGAGTATTTGTTTGTTTCTTTTTTTCCTTCAGCCTTATTTCTTTTGGGATTTTTCTTAAATAATTGTTTTCATATAAGTTATTGGACATCTTCATCTACCCCATGGGGATCAGCCTAGTGGATGTCTCCCTATGGTGGTGTTTGGGAGGTATCGGTTTCGAGACTCCTCGTGTGCATTTAGAGTAGATTTTGGTTGTTTATCCCCCTCCACACACCAATGTAATACATATTAGACATCTTCATCAGTTTAAAGACATACAGCCTTGGGAAAACTACTAGCAAAAGGGTGCAAAACATATTAAAAATGAAAGGTTTTTTTTATAAATACCTTTGATTCAATTTACATATAAATAACTCATTCTAAGTAACAAAATCTTACTTTTTATATCATATGATTGTTCCAAAATGCTGAGCATATTTTCACATTATGGGATGATTTTGCTCAAAAACTAACTTTTTTTTTATAAAATTCATTATCTTCAGCCAATATTTTGTTAATCCAACTTGTGTGGACGAAAAGATTAAGAAGTTGGTTATTATCATTTTATGGACTTCCTTTTTTTATTGCAACTTCACAACCTTAATATCTAAATCTTACATTCATTAACTACCGCATATCAACCCTTTAACATCGCTCAAAAAAGGGTTTTAACAATGCTAAAAAAAAGATGTTGTCCTCAACGCTATTAAAAGAGGAGTCCCTTTTATTAATTCTAAAAAAGCTGATAAAGACTCATTTTATCAGTGCTAAAAAAAGTGTTGATAAAAGTCAAAAAAATATTTTTTTTTAAATCTTCTTCAAATCGGAGGTGGGCCACCCTACTTTTAACAGCGCATCCCCAGTTTAACAGCGCTCGTCTAGCCTTCCCATCCCTTTAATAGCGCTAGGTCGCCCCTCCCCCCTTTAACAACACTATGCACCTGTTTCACTCGTTTGCACGTGCATCGGTCTTTGCTGGGTTTTGAACCTGAGACCTCCTCCTCATACTCCAACGCTTTTTCCACTCCAATATATTATTTTGTTCTGTATTTTATGATATATCTATATATTTATACATATTTCGTTACATTTTTTTATCCATATACACACACACACACACACACATATATATAATATGTTTTTTGTGTGTGTGTGTGTTTATACATACATATATACATACAGACATACATGCATATATATTTTTATATATGTGTGTCCATCTATAAATATAATTATACATATTTATATTGATTTACATATATTGTGTATCACTATTTATATACATATATTATAATATATAGATAGATATATATGTGTTCGTCAATACACACGCACAAATATATTTATATATATATAAACATTATATATACATTAATTGTATATGTATTTAAATATCAATACATTTTTATTTTAAATAAAATCGATATTATTTTTTATTTAGATAAGGTTTATATATTTAGAAATATATTTTATATGTAAATATGTTTACATATATATTTATAAAATTAAATTTTTATGTGTGGATATATACAAAATATGTATATATTTTTATATATTTGATTATAAATAACAGTACAATATGAAAAACGATAAAATTTCAAAACCATAATATCAATATGAATGTAAATCCTAAGAATAAATTCAGTCCCCGCTGAAAATGGGAAAAAACCCCTCTTAAATGAGGCTGAAATTCAATCGAATGTTGAAAATTTGGGATATCCTGACTAAAAACGCAGTTTTGGAGGTCTTATGAGCATTTTTTGACCTCGAAAAATGTGACAGGGGGTATCTCGTATTACTTATGGAGTAAACTCATCGCAGACTTCGATTTGATATGTGGTATTACTCAAACGGATACCCTGATCAAAAGTTATGTTTGTTTGAAATTCGAGTTACATTTTCAACTTATTTTTGATCTTTTATTAATTTTTTGATTTTTTTATATTCAAATTGTTATTAAATGACTGTTACTCGATAATAATTAGCAAATTATTAATTAAAAAATACATATTTTAATTATTTTATAAGTCATTTTCACTAATTATCTTATACATTAAGTGTAAATACCTATTTAGCCTTATCTAAAACATATTTAAAAAATATATATTATATTTATATCAATATAAATATATTTATATATTATTTTAATTATTTTTTTTGAAATATATTAATTATCGGCGCTAGTAAAAAAGCGCTGATAAAAGGGGGTATTTATCAGCGCTTTTAAAAAACGCTGATAAAGAGGATTTCCTTAACACCGCTAAAAAACATTGATAAACGGGTACCTTTATCATCGCTAAAAAAAACTCTGATAAAAGTACCCCTTTATGAGTTTTGTAGCACTGTTAAAGGATGACGCTGCATAAAAGTGTTTTTGTGGTAATGATTGCTCTTCTAAATTGTAGGACAATGATGGGTCCAAGATCCCACTAAAAATTAATGTATCAAAATAAAACACTTTTAATCAATTTGGAAATTTATGATTTCTACATTTGAAATCCTCAATGGACAAAATACATACAACGTTCTATTTGTTATAGAAAATGAGAACCAAATAAAATAATACCAAAAGATATTCAATCCATTCATGTGGTACCATCATATATATTTTTAATATTACAAGCATTGGTATTTTATTATTTTAAAATTGTGTAAACTGACTTCTATCAATCTAATCTTAATATTTTCTTCAATATTTTTTATTTTCTCTCTCTTGAAGCTTGGTTTTGTAACAAAATCCAAATACAATGTTCACATAACTAGCTCTATGCATACATATTCTTCAATTATGATACCTATAGAGCATACCAAAATTCGCTATTTTGTTGGTTACATTTGAACTAACGACTGATTTATTTTATGTAGTATAATTTATTACATAGTATTGATAAAAAAGGTGATGCGGAACTCATTTAAAGTTTTATTGACTTGAGATTTGAAACTTTAGAACACATTGAAGTTAGGTTGTAACTGTTTTAATTTCAACTCAAAGAAAATGAAGATATGAAAAAATGATTGACGTTATAACTATTCATGATTTGTTCCAAATTCTTCTGCAATACCCTCAAATAGCACTGGCTTAAAACTTAACTTATATATTCCTCATTTTTATTGTTCTATTTTATGTTCTTGACATTCATATTTTTTTTATTCGATTTCAACCGCTTGATAATTTACTTTATTTTACAACCCACCCAATTCCGTGCAAACACGCAAAATACTGTCCCCTCCTCATCTTCCCGGCTCCCGCATCCCCGCGTCATTCACCTCCATCCTCTGTTCTTCTTTTCCAATCCCTACTTACCGCTTCTCATCCTCCACGTACCGTTTCTGGGTATCATCTTCCATTATCGAGTCACCCCTTTAATCTGTTTCGCGCTGTTGCGCTCACACCAACCCAACCCCGGATCTGTACCACCCTTCTCAGCGCTTCCCCGCATCTGCGACAACCCCCACGCACGTTGGTGATCGGAATTAAAATAACTCGCATGACGGAGACACCCAAACACTGTGCACGGGTCACGGGTGAAGGTAAGGTTTTTGTTCTAATATCATGTATTTCGCTTATCAAGTAGAGATACTGCTGAATTTTCAGTTTATTAAAATGCGTTGCTGACATAGTTTTGTTCTCTAAATTAAGTATTAATTTTATTGTTGACTGATTATCCCTTTTACTTAAACCTATCACACCTGTGTTTTTGGGATAAACCACATGTAAATTGCTATTTTGTTCTCAATGATTATATTTCAATTGATTTTCCATAAATAATTTTTGGTTTTATGATTGGCCACAATTAAATATTTTTCTTTAACTGGAAAATTGGATTCAATTGCTTTGCTGTTTATAATCTCCACACATGTTCTTGGCTTGGTTTGGTTCTTTGTTTTGATTTTATTATGTTTCTTAATTTCATTTGAAGCTGTTATCTCATTTTGGGTGATTTCTTCGAGTTTGATTTCAGTAGATTTTCCTGATTCCGATATCCTTGGTTTTAGATTGCGTTGCAAATTCATTCATCTCTTTCCTTTTGTTCTTTACTATTTTTGTAAGTACTAAATTTTTTGTGACTGCAATAATTTTTATCACTGCAAATCCATTCGGCTACAGTTTTCATGACTGCTCCATTTTTTCCCCTGTTTGGATTCACTGCATGCATTTTTTATGACTGCTGCAATTATCTGCATTTTCAGGTACGTAGTGAAGGCATTTTAATGACTGTGTTTTCATGTACACAGTGAATGCATTTTCAGGCACCAATACATTTTATGACTGCATTTTCAAGTACACACTGAATGTATTTTTTTTCTGGCTGTAAATTTTTCCATGTCCGGATTCATTTGGCTGCATTCTCCAAGCTTACTGTGAAGCTATAAGTCTGATTCCACCATTTTTCCACTAATTTCTGCAACATAGCAATCTGGTGGTTATAGGTGCATTCTTCTTCCCTTAGACCAGTAAATCATGTTGCATTTTAGAAAACCATTACATGCATGTTCCTAATGCATATTGTATAACCAGTTTGATGTACCTTCTCTATACTCAATATATACACAGTGCGCATCTTGCATATGAGTACTGCATATCCAGTACATGCATATTACATATTTGTCTCTGAAAATATTTTATTTTTCAATATCATATTTCAAACTCATGTCTCATTCTCTTTTATGTCTGACAAAATCAAACACATTCTAAGATATTTTTTTTAATATTTACGTTCAATTACTTATACTGCTTTCTTTTTTCTGGATGTGTTATATGTTAACAATTTTTAATATCATGATTGTGTTGTACCCCTTATCATACTACAATTCCAAACATGTCACGTAGGATTTTAATCACTGTTGTGGTGGCTGGACAGTAACAAGAATAATTCCGAAGCAACCACAAAAGAAACCGGATCACTGGAGTCGTGCACGAAAGATCGAACAAGCAAGACAACATGAAGCAGTGCAGAAAATAAAAAGGACAAGAAGATTTAACGTGCTTCGGACCCGTTGGGTCCTACTGCACGGCAAGAACACCCCCCACACACACGCATTTATTAACTCTCTAAAAAACAATACAAGAGGAAAAACGATGGCAGCCGCAAACAGCAATGTAACAGAACTAATACAGAAATGAAGCGCAAAATTTTGGCTTACAGTGCCGGAGTTAAACTCCGGCGGTCCTGTTCTCTTCGTGCTGGGACGCAAGGAGGCACGTCATCTTGATCTGGTCACCGGATCTTCCTCGTCTGGATCAGGTGGTTCTTCAACAAGAACAGGCGTCGCACGTCCTCCACCAGGGAAGGGAAATCGTCTCCTCCAAGAACCGGCAAGACTGTGTTGCCAGGAGATCGACAGGCGCAGAACACTCCGACGGGGCTGCCCGGAGTAGGCGATGAAGAGTGTCGCCGCAGGAGTCGAGAGCCAGAAGCGGGAAGAATTTCTTCGGAAAAACCAGATCAGAAATCAAGCGTCCCCCAACGAAAGAACCGAGGCAGGGGTGATTAATTCCCCTGCGAGCGGCCGTTCGAGAAACGGATAGCCCTAACCAGGGCGTGCCACGAAGCAAAGGGAAACAGAACGCTGCAAAACCGTTCGAATGTCGCTGCACAGATGGAAGGCCAAAACAATTTGGACGGTGATCATGATCAGCGGTCGAGAAGCAACGGGCGGCTGGATAGGGATTGCCAGCATGGCACCACTAGTATATGGGAGAGCAAAAGAAAAAATAGTGCGCATAAAACAAACGGAAACAGGTAAGAGTTAAATGAATTTAAATAAAAACAAAATGCATTAACTCATTAATTCACAAAACTCCACCATTTTTAATTAAATTCAGGGATGTTCTTGCACCTAGGGCTACGGAACAGGAACCAAATTCAAACTATCTAGGCAATATTTGAACTTTGATAAAATTACAGCTTTAGTCAAACTATCAGCTGGATTTTTATCGGTGTGTATCTTATTGACACACACGGTTCCTTGTTCTACAATATCTCTAATAAAATGTAATCTAATGTCTATGTGCTTTGATTTACCATGGCAGACTAAGTTCTTAGACAGATGTAATGCAGATTGACTATCAGAGAAAACATTAATAGTTGAATCATAAAGATTGAGTTCAGAAGACAAACCTTTAAGCCATAAGGCTTCCTTTACCGCCTCGGTGAGTGCTATGTACTCGGCCTCGGTGGTGGAGAGGGCAACAACGGACTGCATGTTGCACTTCCATGAGATAGCCCCACCGCAGGCAGTGAACACGTATCCAGTCAATGATTTTCTGGTGTCAATGTTACCTGCATAATCAGCATCTACAAAGCCTACCAAAGTGTTAGAAGTATCAACATTTCTACCAAAACATAAAGACAAATTAGATGAACATGATAAATATCTGAGAAGCCATTTGAGAGCATGCCAATGGGGCTTCCCAGGAGCGGCCATAAATCTGCTCAAGGTGCAGATAGCAAAAGCAATGTCAGGCCTGGTGCAAATCATAGAGTACATTATACTACCAACAATGCTAGCATATGGAATTTTAGACATAAATTGCACATCATCATCAGCAGTGGGTGCTTGTGTCAAAGACAATTTAAAGTGTTGAGCAAGAGGTACATTCACAGGTTTGAGAGATTCAAACATGTACCTTTTCAAGATCTTTAAAATGTAAGCATGCTGAGATAAGTAGAGCAATTTATTAGGTCTATCTCTAAAGATTTCAACACCTAAAATCTGCTTAGCTGCACCTAAGTCTTTCATTTCAAAGTTGCCTTTCAATTGGGATTTAATTGAAGTGATAAAACTCATATTCTTACATATGACAAGCATGTCATCTACGTAAAGCAGAAGGTAAATCATGCAACCTTGAATTGACTTGAAGTAGACACAAACATCATACTGGCTCCTGGTAAATTGGTTATTTAACATAAAGGAATCAAATTTCTTGTACCATTGCCTTGATGCCTGTTTTAAACCATACAAGGATTTATTTAGAAGGCAAACTTGGTTGGAATTGAATTCCTTTGAATAACCATCAGGAGGTTTCATATAGAGTTTTTCATTCAAATCCCCATGCAAGAAGGCAGTTTTAACATCAAGTTGCTCGATGTGCAGATCGAGATAGGCAGCGAAGGCTAACAAGAGCCGAATAGAAGAGTGTTTGACAACGGGGGAAAAAATCTCAGCATAGTCGATTCCCTCTCTCTGAAGAAATCCTTTGGCGACTAGCCTAGCTTTGAACCTTACTTTACTTCCCTCTGTGTTGTCTTCCTTTCTCTTATAAATCCACTTGGACCCAATCACTTTAGCATTCACAGGCTTGTGAACAACAGTCCAGGTGTGATTTTTCTTTAGAGATTGCATCTCTTCATTCATGGCTATGATCCAGTGCTTTGAATCCTTATCTTTTAAAGCTTGCCTATACGATTGAGGATCATCGTCGATGAGATCCTGGGCCACATGAAAAGCATATGATGCCATATCATACTGGCTAAACCGAGCAGGAGGTCTAGAGACTCTCCTTTGTCTATCTCGGGTTAATTGATAACCTTGATGATCGGTGGAAGGTTCAGAATCAGAGTCTGAGCCGGAACTCATCTCAGAGTCAGCCGCATCAGTGGGCTGAGGAGGAGCAGGAATAGACTGAACATCAGTCTCAACATGAGTAGATGACTCATGTTCATCAGACTTATGAAAGTCTGGATCAGAACTGTCAGGTGTGTCAATCCTGGTCTTAGGAGCAGAGGACTCATGAAAGACAACGTCTCTACTAATAATGCATCGTTGGTATCCCGGTTTATCCACCCGGAGTTTATATCCTTTAACTCCATCGGGATAACCAACAAAGATGCACTTGAGGGCTCTAGGCTCAAGTTTGTCAGTCTTGATGTGGGCATAAGCTGTACACCCGAAGACCCTTAAGTAGGAATATGATGGGGGCTTGCCGGTCCATAGTTCTTCCGGAGTAATGAATTGATTCGCAGAGGAGGGACACCTGTTAATCAGGTGCACAGCAGTGCTTGTGGCCTCGGCCCAAAAGGATTTAGGGAGGCCGGAGTGAGCAAGCATGCTACGGACTCTTTCAAGGATAGTCCGATTCATCCTCTCTGCTAGGCCATTCTGTTGGGGAGTTTCCCTAACAGTTCTGTGCCTCTTGATACCTTCAGACTCACAGTATTGAATGAACTCGGTGGACAGGTACTCAAGCCCATTATCCGTCCTCAAGGTCTTAACTCTCTTCCCAGTTTGATTCTCGACGGTGGCTCTCCAGGTTTTGAATGTTTGGAAAACATCAGATTTATTTTTGAGGATGTATACCCAAACTTTCCTGGAGTGATCGTCGATAAAAGTGACAAAATAGAAGCCTCCACCATGAGAGGAGGTCCTTGCCGGCCCCCACAAATCCGAATGGATGTAATCAAGGGGGGCGGCTGCCTTGAAGGAAGATCTATTAAATGTCACTCTTTTAGCCTTTCCCATCACACAATCCTCACAAAACGGGAGATTTGCAGGTGTGATGTCATTCAGCAATCCTTGTTTGCTGAGTTCTTCTAGGCCTTTGGAGTTTACATGCCCCAGCCTTCTATGCCAGAGCATAGTGTTGTCAGTGTTCGTGGTGTAAACACTACCCAACTGTCTTGAATGGGTCCTGCCATTCAAGACATACAAACCATTTACAAGGGATCCTTTTATGATGGTTCTTGATCCTTTTGAGACTTTAATAGTACCAGATTCAGATCTAAAAGTGTATCCCTTTTGATCTAGGACTCCTAGGGAGATCAAGTTTCGTTGCAAGTTGGGGACCCACCTTACATCAAGTAAGGTGATGATGGAATGATCGTCCAATTCTATCAGCACAGATCCTCTTCCCTCAACCTTGCATCTCTTGTTATTCCCTAATAGGACGTCCCCTTCCACTTTCTCGACCAGCTCTAAGGACTCTCTATGGGGACACATATGGAAGGAGCAGCCAGAGTCAAGGACCCACTCGCAGTCGAGTGTATGGCTGGACACATTTAGAACTTCGGCTGTGTCATAACCAGAGTCAACAATAAGAGACTGGTCAGTGGGATGCGCGCGCTCTTGCTCTCTCTTAAGCTTCCTACACTCGGGCTTAATGTGCCCAGGCTTCCCACAATGGAAGCAAGTAACTTTTCTGTCTTTGTTTAATGTGCCCAGGCTTCCCACAATGGAAGCAAGTAACTTTTCTGTCTTTGTTATCACTATTCTTAGACTTTCGCTCGTGCCTTGGTTCTTTACTATTGCTACTTTTGTCTCGGCTAAAGTGTTTCTTTTTGCTTTTAACCTGAGCTCTACCCCTAGTGAACAAACTCTCAGCCTCGCCTTTCGCCTTGGGTTTTGAATGAAGGTCCTTAGACAGAAGGGCGGACTTGACCTCTTCCAGAGTCAAGGAGTCACGGCCATACATCAAGGTCTCGACCAAAGTGCTGTAGCTATGGTCTAGAGAGATAAGGAGAATAATAGCTTGATCCTCGTCATCTACTGTGACATCTATGTTAGCTAAGTCAAGCATGATTTTATTGAACTCGTCAAGATGAGATTTCAGGGAAGAGCCTGGTCTCATCCTGAAAGTAAACATGCGGTGCTTCTTATAGAGCCTACCAACTAAGGAGGCAGTCATGTAGAGCTTCTCTAACTTGAGCCAGATGCCAGCAGCAGTGGACTCGAAGGCCACTTCCCTAAGGACTTTATCTCCTAAGGACAGTAAAAGGGAACTATGGGCTTTGACTAGAGTGTCATTAGGGATCGGTTGGTGTTCGGTTACGGTTTGACCGGCTTCATGAACAGTTGTTATGGGTTTAGTAGGCCCGGACAGGGCATCAATAAGACCTTGCTGGACTAATAATGCCCTCATTTTAATACGCCATAAATTGAAGTCATTATCTCCATCAAATTTTTCGATTTCATACCTCATTGTAGACATATTTATAAACAGTGAGTTAGATGCCAAGTAATTGGGGACAACGAGAGCGTACGCCCCCAAAAGACTGGCCAATACTCACTAGAAATAAATCTGTACAATGTGTAATGAAAAACAAAAAAAAAATATTTGGTGAAGACAATAATTTCAGTCTTACAAGGGATTTGAAAGACAGAAATAAAAAAGGCAGAATAAAAGAGATACAAAGGTGCGGAAATAAAACAGAAACCCAATTTAAAGAACAACTAAGAGCAAGCTAGACAATGAACCAAAACCTGTAAACTGGATTTTAATAAAGCTGTGACAAAAAAACAGAAATGACAGATTCAGCAGGTTTGTAAACTAAGGGCTGCTAATTAAAATACATACACAGCCAATTAATCTATAACAGAACAAGGAACAAATTTTGAAGCAGAGTGCAAACAGCAGCAGTTATAGTTCTGGCAAGATTGGAAACAGAAATGAACATGCAAACTACAGCAGACAGGAAACAACCTACTTAATCATATAGAAACAAAGGCATACGATTGTAGTTGCAACCTAATCTTGCAGGTATAACCGGGCAGTAAAGAATACAGCAGAATAGATACAGAGGGATTTCAGCAATATGCAATTTTCACAATGTTAGTCAATCTGTAAGCAAAGGCAGCAACACAGGATGTGAAAATTTCAAGAACCTAAAAGGCATAAAATACTGAAACGTAAACAGAACGCACAACAGCCAGATATGGCTCTGATACCACATGTTGTGGTGGCTGGACAGTAACAAGAATAATTCCGAAGCAACCACAAAAGAAACCGGATCACTGGAGTCGTGCACGAAAGATCGAACAAGCAAGACAACATGAAGCAGTCCAGAAAATAAAAAGGACAAGAAGATTTAACGTGCTTCGGACCCGTTGGGTCCTACTGCACGGCAAAAACACCCCCCCCCCACACACGCATTTATTAACTCTCTAAAAAACAATACAAGAGGAAAAACGATGGCAGCCGCAAACAGCAATGTAACAGAACTAATACAGAAATGAAGCGCAAAATTTTGGCTTACAGTGCCGGAGTTAAACTCCGGCGGTCCTGTTCTCTTCGTGCTGGGACGCAAGGAGGCACGTCATCTTGATCTGGTCACCGGATCTTCCTCGTCTGGATCAGGTGGTTCTTCAACAAGAACAGGCGCCGCACGTCCTCCACCAGGGAAGGGAAATCGTCTCCTCCAAGAACCGGCAAGACTGTGTTGCCAGGAGATCGACAGGCGCAAAACACTCCGACGGGGCTGCCCGGAGTAGGCGATGAAGAGTGTCGCCGCAGGAGCCGAGAGCCAGAAGCGGGAAGAATTTCTTCGGAAAAACCAGATCAGAAATCAAGCGTCCCCCAACGAAAGAACCGAGGCAGGGGTGATTAATTCCCTTGCGAGCTGCCGTTCGAGAAACGGATAGCCCTAACCAGGGCGTGCCACGAAGCAAAGGGAAACAGAACGCTGCAAAACCGTTCGAATGTCGCTGCACAGATGGAAGGCCAAAACAATTTGGACGGTGATCATGATCAGCGGTCGAGAAGCAACGGGCGGCTGGATAGGGATTGCCAGCATGGCACCACTAGTATATGGGAGAGCAAAAGAAAAAATAGTGCGCATAAAACAAACGGAAACAGGTAAGAGTTAAATGAATTTAAATAAAAACAAAATGAATTAACTCATTAATTCACAATCACCAATCAAATATTAAGTGAGATTACAAAATTAACAAGGTTGGAAAAGAAACATGATGGCCATACAGGTTTGTCAAATTTTTTTAATGACATGCTTGTAATATATGTTTCATCAGGATCAACTATTACTGCATTTGCTTCTTATAGCTTATTATCAACCATTGGTCTGTTTACCGAACATATAATAGGTATAAAATATCAAATGGTCATATCCATGACTTCCCGGATTATGAAGCTACGAACTCTCGTGATTTTCTTTACAATACCCTAATATTTGTAATTATCACAAAACACATTTCTTTTCTGTTATATCTATTTCTTTAGGTCAATTTCATCAACATACAAATACATAATATATTAAATTTGATTATCAAAATATAATGTTTTTATTATTGTAATATTTGTATTTTTATTCAGCTGGCAACTATTAAATTTTGCACTGCAATACTTGTTTTTTTTTTTCTAGATTCATCTTATGGCTCAAATATTGAATATTTTTTGGCGGCCGCTGAATGCATAGGTGTTACAACATTTTTTACATGTTACAAATGTGACCAAAATTGATTTTTAAATACATATGTTTCTCCTTGTGTTTCATTTATTTTATATCACCCATTTAAATATTTTTACACCAATATTTACTTTGTTGAATATTATTCCCATATCTATAAAAATTAGTATCCTCTCACATATATTCAATTTCTGGACCCATGTATGTTTTGTATGTATATATTACGTGTGTAATGTGCAATATTTCTATGTTGCGATATGAAACATAGATGCACTGAATTTGCAATATACATATATTCAATATTCAGTATTTATTTGCTGACCACTCTACATGTATACACTACTATTTAATACATTATGTAAACACTATATAAACTGAACACAGTGTATAAACAACATATACTGTATAAACTGCATACAGTATCGCATACTGTATAAACTGGTACTGCGTACACTATTTACACACTCCTACTGCATACACTATGCAATAGTGATCTCCAATGACTGTAATCTTCAATGAGTGTCTGCAATACACTGCTATTGCATAACTATATACAATAGTAATTCAAAATGTAATCTGTTTTTGAAATATGCAGTACACTATGTATGAAAATGTGTAATTGCATAACTATATACAATAGTAATTCAAAATTGTCATTTCTTTCAAAAACCTAACCACTATTAAAATACCCAAAAAAACATGGGAACCCGCACAAGCCTTTGACCTGATTCTACACAGTTTGTGACTGATTAACATCAGGAATTATAATTACTGAAAATTTCGATCTGGTTTAAGGAACATGAAATTCCTTTTTCATTATCCATTATCAAGTCTTATTAGTTTCTTGGCATCCTTGCTAATTTTATTCTTCTAATCCATTTCAGATAACTCTTATACATGCTGGGCTCATCTCCAAAACTGAATGAATTGATTATATTAGTGAATGGTACGCTTTATTTTTGAATATTTACTGAAACTAACTGTTGCGGAATCACCGAGAGACAGAACGACAGAAAAACGAGAAAACGAAAGAAAGAAAAGCAACAAAGAACACGACGATTTACGTGGTTCGGGAAAAATCCCTACGTCCACGGGAGAGGCAGATTTTCACTATGATTCGGGAGCACAGAAATTACAGAGGATTTCCAACTACAAAACCCTAGCCCGAAATGGGCTATAAAACAGATGGAGAAGACAATCACTATTCGAAAAAGTGGTCCGCGTCGCTACAGTGAACGACAGCTGGCTTTGTCAAAAGCGCTACAGTAAAGTTGACCCCGAAGTCCGCACCGCTACAGTGCCTGTCGGTGTCGGTCGGTCAGCTCCGCTACAGTGGTCAGCATTGCTACAGTTCCGAAAATTTGGGCCGGGGGCCTTCGGCCCTCGGACCCCCGGAGCAGGGGCGCGTTGCCCCCTGCAACCCCCAACGAGCTCACCGCGGAGCTCAACCCGCGAAAGTTGCGGGCCACAAGCATTCGGCCCAACCGGATCGGGCAACACCAATCCAACACTAACTTCATGAAAATTGAACATTAAGATGTGTTTTTGTTTCCTGTTTGTAGTTTACCTAGAATTCAGACTTCATGTCAAATAATACAAGGGCACGGGTAATGGTTCCTTTGACAGGTGATTTTTAGTATAGTAGAATTTTGGTTGCAAGGTTCGATTAGTTTATTTTTGTTTACTTGAATTCTGTAGAAGGATCCAAAGAAAAGAAATGATGTTTTTTTGGATTTAGTGACCCCATTCATGATCAGTTTTTCCCTCATTCTTCATTTTTCCCCATGTTGTGTGGCTTGGCCGAAGAATCAAAGCTTTATGTTATGTTTTCATGTTTATTATATCTTTCACCATTCATTTCTTTTTAATGTTTTATCAATTTATATTTTTACGATTCATAGATACATATTAATGAAATTTTAACTACTACTTTCTTCTCTCCAACATTCATGTTATCCTTCCTTCCCAAAAACGTTGTCAGTTATTTTGTTTTCATAAATACTAATTTATTTTAGGATAGACTGGGAGAGATCAAAACTCCATCCGAAGAGAGAGGATCAGTGTGAATGCCCTTATCCAAAGAATAACCCATTCCCGAGCTGGGTCTCCATTTTAAATATTTAAAAGATTAGCTTATTTATATTTTTCTAAATTTTATAAAATATTTATATTTGTTTTATGATATAAGATAACCATCCTAAATAAAAAAGAAAGATTCACTCATAAATCTATTTTTTAAAATTATTTAACTACACATTCAATTCATAATTAATAAAAATACATATTTGGAATACATTGATAAATTAGTATATAAATTGAATTTAATATAATTTCCTGGGAAAAAATCATTTCCTATGATGGGATGAATCTAACGTCTTCCCACAGATCGCATCTAGGGGGGCTTCTCCTGCAATCTGGCGTGCCGAGAAACCCTAATTCCACGGTTTTCGCTTGCTGGCCCTCACTGGTCGCGGGATCCTTGGCATGGCGCATACTACTAATACCAGCGGGAAGAACATTGAAGAACCCGCCATCGTACCGGAGCCCGATCAGTGGTACAACCTAACCCTAGGCTCATCTTTCAATGACCCACCCTCCACCAAGTTCTGCACCTTGCGCTGTGAGTACTCTCATCAAATTTGGGTTCTGCTAACTTCTTCTTCCTTTTCTGCATTTCTCTTGTCGCTATTTCATGGTTGGTTCGTGTTGGGAATGTTTGTGCCCTAATGTTACATGATTTCTTTTTTGTGGCAGATGAATTCAAACCAGCTTCAATTGATAAGCATCAGCCAGGATTGTTGCACAAGAACGAGGAAAACAGGGTCTCTGTTGAATTCCAAAACAATCAACCTGGCAAACCCAAGGTGGTCTTTGAGGGAAGCAGTGAGGATCACAAAGAAAGCGACGCGGTTTTATTTTTTGACGGTGAGACGTTCAGGTTAGAGAGACTGCATCGCGCGGTGCAGCGGTTGAGGCATGTTCGGCTGCCTGGAGAGTCCATGGCTTCTACTGTCACGCCGGCAACCTCCGCTGGACCATCCTCAGCGGTTTGTTTGTCGCCGGCAGGAAAAGGAATGAGGTTTCATTCTTCAAATATAACTACGGTTCCCTCATTGCCGGTATGTTTTTTGAATAAAGCTCTGGTCTTCATTGATTAAACCATGCACAGCATTACGGTTTGGCTAGCGGATTGAGTTTTCATAATACCCGTTTGTGGTAAACTGTTTCTGTGGTAGTTTCAAGTTTGCAATTAACCGTTAGTGACATTGGCAATGATTCAAGTACGAACTTGTTGAATTTTCAGGTTGAAGTGGAGCGAATCGACGTTGGTGATTTAGAAAGCTTGGGTACGCCATCAACGACGATTCATCCTTTCTCTTCTGATTTGAACTCAGCCACCAAATCAAAACCAGAGAAATCTGCGGATCATCCTCCTGATCCGAACCCCGCGACGGCGGTGTCATCGCCAGACGTCCAAAACTTCGATCTGGAGGAAGCCCTGGAGGCCGTTGATGATGGTGACTACGGCGAAGGTGGCGGGGCCGCCCGAAAGGGCGGTGATTCTGAAAACGAGGTCATTGACATCAACTTGGAGCAGCAAGCTGAGATGGAAGATGAGATCGCTGATGTGGATGCGAGTGATGAGGAGCCGCCTGAGAAGGGGCGCAATGCTGCAGAGGAATTGAGGGCTCAGGTGGAGGACGCGGAGGGGAGGGAGGAGCGGACGTCGAGCTCAAGTGGCAGCAGCGGCAGTGAGAGCAGCCCGATAAGCAGCAGCGACAGCGAGAGCAGCGACAGCGATTCGATCAACTCTGTCTGAAAGGTTAGTTTTTGTGGTGGTTTTAAGCTGCAGATGTTTCTTCATTACACTGAGATCAAGGCCCCCTATGCACGGCTAAGTGAGGTTTGGTTTCTGTCCTCTCTTTTCCGTGGATCAACACTTTCCTTGGAATCGCAAGCTGTGTCTTCCTTCCATGTCTTTTGTGGTTTCTTTCATGACCTCATCTTATGCGACATTATCTTCCATTGATCACCTTCCACCAAGCATATCTTTGATATCAACCCTTTCATGATTATGAAGGATAGTAACTTTACAACCAAAAACCTTAAAATATCCTTTTCCTTTTCATAATTCATAAGGTCGAATTTTATCAGAAACATAATATGGTATATTCACATCTTTTTCTCTCAAGTACTTAGCTAAACTTAATTTATTCAGCATAAATCTAGTCATTTCTTGAATACTTAAAATTTTTATCTCTACCATTCCATTCGAAGTGTTCACAAAACTTTTCAAAATCCAAATTATAAAATTCCCCTTCTCTATCCCTATGGATAGATAAAATTAATTAACTTTCTCTTTTATTAAAGCCTGTGGGTTGGTTATGTTCAAACAAATCTAAATGAACCAACTGTAGAGGTCAAAGTATTAACATGGGTTGGTCATGTTCAAACAAATCTAAATGAACCAATTGTAGAGGTCTTAAAGTATTAACATATTTAATCGATGTGGAAGATTCTTTATGATGTTTTCCCTTCATGCCATTAATCACATGTGATTTATGTTCACTTTATGTCCAGACAACTGCAGTACTTGGTGATGCTTTGCCGCTTTGTGTAGTAAATGAAAGTTTGCACGACCAAGCCTCTTATGCCACAATTTATGTAGTAAATAAAAGTTTGCATGACCAAGCCTCATGTTATAAAATTTATTTGTATGTAGAACATTAAGACATTTAACATTTTGATCTCTTAGCTCAACAAAGTCAATAACTAAATATTATCCTTTCGGTTAGCATACAAAAATATAGAATCATCTTTGAAAACACGACATTTATCATTTTGAAATTTCACAAACATGTTATCATTGCGTAACTGGGAAATACTAATTAGATTACGATTTAACCTTTCAACATAGAAAACTTTAGAAATGATCAGTGTTAGAAATACCAACTTTACTAAAACCTTTATCTTTGTCTTTTGAGTTGTCTCCAAATGTATAAGTGTCTCCATGACACATATTGTAGGATATGAAATTTGATGAATCTCCAGTTATGTGCCTAAAACAGCCATTGTCCATGTATCAAATGTCCTTGAGACGTTCAAAACATTTTTTCCTGCAAAATCAGTTGGAAGACAGTTTTGCCACCTATGCAATTTTGGGTCCAATGAGATTAGTGTTGAACCCACTTTGTATTGGTGTTGTATTTATTATCAATACAGATTAATACATTAAAGGCAAGTTGCATGATGTCACTATGTTGATATCGAATGGCTTAGAATATTACATGAAGTTCCCAAGCATATTGACGAGATGTTGGAAGTTGGACTTGGAAGAAAGTCGGAAAATCCTAAGCTTATTGGGAGGAATCATGGAGTTCCCATGCAAAGAAGTGTTGCCATGAGATTCAAGGAGGTCCATTCACATGATGACAAAGAAAATTGGCGATGATAGATGTTGACATTATTCATATGACAGAGTGAGAAGCTTCTTGTAGTCCGTATGCAGAATCTGTTGGAGCAGACTTAATAAGTTGAAGTAGGTGGTGCCGTTGGATATGTTTGAAGATCCATTCACTTATGGTTTGAATATGTTGTTGCTTGAGTGTTCCATGTACAAACCTAGTTCAAGCAGATTTGTGAAGATCCATCCTTGTGATTATCACGAGTACAAAATTATATGCAAATGCACCTGGATGATGTTGGAATTATTTGTGATGATTGTGGAACTGATCTGCATTCCCAAGACAAGTGGCGATGATATGAAAGTACCATCTACATCATTTCATAGAAGTAGGAGGAAGCTAACTCAAGTAGAGATTGAAGGACGAAGCTGAAAGTGACATAAGTTGGCTTAAAGAGGTGAAGATTTCCATCCATTGAAGGATGACCTTTTGATGAAGTTTGAAGGTTATTTGAAGTGTTTGAGAAGGCCAAGAGGTACTGGTTGAGTTTGAGAGAAGTCTAGGAAATGGATAAGTTCTAGACTCTACGCAAGCATCATCTGCATGTGCATAGGTGTCATCTGACCCGCTTAAGCATCATCTATGTAGGCATTACTCTGCGTAAGCATTATTTTAGGTGCTACGTAAGCATCATCTGTGTCGGCGTCAAGTTGCGTATACATGGTTCAACATCCGTATAAGCATCATCTTCCAGGACCGTAAGCACCATTGGAGTTGCGGAAACATGATTTGGATGCTCCATAACCATCATGTGTGTATACATCATCCATGTAAGCATGAACACTCAGAAGAGTAAAGGTGCATAAACATCATTTGACTCTACGTAAACATCATTTTCACAAGCATCAATCGACATAAACATGAATTGGACTCTGCATAAGAATCATATGTGTAAGCATCGATCTGCATAAACATTATTATCTGGGCTTTGTAAGGATGGTTTGAAATACCCTAAGCAACATCTATAAAGATGAAGTTGAGGATGCTTTCAGATGAAGGAGAATTAATTCAGATGGTGTTGCTATGATGTTCTTCATGGATTCAAACATCATGATCAATCAAATGATGATGATCCAAGCTGAAATCAAAGGGGAAGATCACTGAGGAGGGTGCTGGTTGCTAAGATGTGTTCCACTTCGCAAAGGGTAGAGCCACACGACAATGATGCATGTCTCCATGTATACGTAGAGAAGATTTCAAAAAATTCAAGTATGGATCTTGTGGAGGATTCAAGAATACCACAATATTTCCAAATATCATAAGGAATTAAGAGAGGTCGAGTCTTTAGGAAGACCGAAGAAAAAAGAGAATCAAAATGGAAAGGAAGAATGAGAATACTGAGTCTTTGAAGGTTGAGATTTCAGGGAGTTTTGAATGCCGATGATTATGGAAATTCAAAGGGCCATATTCACGAGTTGAAGTGAATATAAAATATGTGACAGAAAAGAAAGATGCGGTGTGAGAAAATATCAACCGTATGCATTGAAAATATTCTGCACGTTGAAAGAAAGGAAAAATGTGAGAGAACTGACACCGTATGCCTGTTGTAAACTTGAAGAATCAAAGAAAAAAGAAAGAGAGATCCAGTGCCATTCTTGCACTTTAAAGAAGAAGAAGAGAGAGAACCGACTCTACATGCACATGATTATTCTGTGAAGTCAAAGTGATAAGAAGTTATTCCAGTACTGAAGCAAAAGATTATTCTGAGCGCTGAAGAAGAAGAGAATGAAGAGAGGAGCATCCAACCTTGTCTGCTGCAGATCATATCCAGATTGAGGAATTGAGGGAGTCAACCAAAAGTCTTCATCTACTTCCAAAGTCCAACGAAACTTGAGGCAACCCATTTGATTGCTAAGTGAGGAAAATGATCATCCATATTGTCCATCAGGGACATCGAGGTTTCATTACCATTCTACTTCATGTAGAGCAGAGCGAATCCCGTATTATGTAGAGATTACATAACATCAAGTCGTTGCTTACTTTATACTTGGGTGGTTCCATGTTAACAAGTCCGAGGCCATACCCTTGCTCACACTTCTTTTGATAATAAGAAAGAAGCTATGCGTGTGGGATAATAACTCCGACTTATCGGGGATGTAGTCATCCTCAAAAGGAGGTGAACCTCGTCAACGGATCCTCGTGTTCTGTTGTGTGGTTTTCCTATTCTATATCTGCATTCCGACTAAAGGAGAGATAAATAGAAAGAGATTCACTCACTAAATAAGTGAAGAGGTGCAAAGGGATAAAAAGTAAAATTGGAGTAAAAGTATACAAACACTAATTCACCCCCTCTTTGTGTTGGACACATCCTTATATGATCCTAAAAATTGGTATCTGAGTATGTCACACCTTGTAACGGCCCAAACTTTCTAAATAATATTTGTTTCCTGAATAAATGTGTGTTATATAATATCATAAAAAATAAAGAGAAACCAACAAAATTTTATCTCCGTAACAATAATATTTACATTAGTCAGCTATGAAACCAATTAAAATGCCAAACATTATAAATGGACAAAAAATATAAAATAAATTAGCTAAAATGGTAAAGTATGGATCACCCCAATCTACTAGAATCTCACCCCATTGCAAATGCTATAGAAATAAAACAAAATACTAGTAAACCAATCAACATCTTATGAAAATGAAAATATAACCTTAAGAGAAATTGTAGTGAATTTTGAATGAAAGAATGAAGTGGTATTTATTGGGTATAAAGGGAAATGTGACTGTTAGTATTCGAACGTTATATGACCGTTGGTCAATATGGCCGTTGGTCAATATGGCCGTTGGTCAATACGACCGTTGGTCAATATGACCGTCAGAAACTACACCCTTAAGGATAATTGATACAGAAAGGAGAATCAATGACCTCAACTAGTAGAGTCATGCCGTTTGAAGCCCATTGTCAGAACTTGGGAGGGAAGTTTCGTCACTGGGGTTCGCCTTTGACCAATCCCAAGCCGAGCTTCAACAAGTGAAGGTTGAACGAAATCACCTACATGAGAAGTTCAAGTTAGTAGAGACTACCACTCGGTCGATGTTAGCTGAGACACCCCATAAAACTACTACCATCGCACACCTTACCTTTAGGGCGTATGTAGGTGTAATAAGGGGTTATGTGTCTAGACCTTAGTGTAATTTCCCTTGTATAAATAAAATGCTTATTCCATCAATTCCTTTTAAGAATAGTTTTCTTAATAAAATATACGTTTAATTGAGATGGATTTGATAATTTGATTTTTGGATGCAAATAAAACGTAATTGTATTTTTCTAGGAAATATATACAATTTTTATATATTACCAAGGTATTTCAAATAGTATTTTTTTTAATGAAATATTCTTTTAAAACACTTTTATTTAAATAATAAATGATAAAATAATTTTATATAAGTGTTGGAAATATAATTGTGCCTTAAAAAAATTCCATTTTTAAATAAATATGGTTTTTTATATTTAAAAGTTAAAATTCACATATTTAGAGAATTTTTATGATAAAATAAACATCATTTTTGAAATCAGCACATCAAAATTAGGTTAGGGTGAGTTTATGAGAATTTTCTGAAATACTTTATTTTTTCATGAATAGTAAAAAATACAGTTTTAAGGTTTCAATATGTTTTATGACATCATATTTATGTCATAATGATGTAATAATTAATTAAACAAAATCCACAACCAAAAATATGTTATTTTATTAATATCAAGTATTTTAATTGATTTTATTCATTTTTTAAAACCATATGTTACTTTCCAAAGTCTAAAAAGGAAAATTTGATTTTTAAAACATTACTTTATGGAATCTTTACTTTTCCATACCAAAAGAAGTATTTAAAATTGAAGTTCAATTTTGGTGGATTAAAATAACTTAAAATGTGACCCAAATTTCCAATACCATTAGCAAAAACCATGGTTAAGCCAATGATTTTTCATTTTCCACAACCTAGTTTTCCAAGACCTATATTTAGAAATTATTAAACAATTCCTCAACTTCTCCTATAAATACCCACCCATTTCTCCATTTCCATTCACTCCTAATCCATCCTCCATGAAGTTCTAGTGTTTTTTCCTCCCAAGGAGCCCCTTCAAGGTGTCCTCAAGCCCCTAAGGTTCCATCCTCAAGTTTTAGGAACAACTCTTCAAGATAAAGGAAATATTCACTTCTCTTTTTCAATCAAGAGTCCTTTGTGACATGTCTTATAATTGCTAAGAAAATTCATTTTTCCACTTTTTGATTACCCCACTACTGTATGAATAGTTTATTATGAATGGGACACCCTTGTCCCCTCTCATTTTACAATTTTCTAAAACCATGTTTTATACCCGTCATGTTGTCGAATTTTCTTCTCAAATTTTCCTCTTTCACATGAGCAATTATCTTTTACTTTTTATTTGAATACCCAAACCTCTTTTCTTTTCAACGGGTATTCAAATAGATGTAAAAATGCCTTTTTGATTTGAGGATTTACATATATGAAACTCACATTTCCTTTCATGGGTTAATAACGACGCAATGATCATGTCTTGAAGCTCTTTTGTATGCCATGATTTTTGATAATAAACCCGTTCTTTAGTTCTCCATGGGTTATTTATGAAATGATTTATTATGATTTATGTGGGTCACATGAAATTAAGACACATGAAGGGTGCGTCCTGATAGTGCTCGAATGCACTGGGTAAAAAATTTAATCTCTAGAGATGACATGTTTTACGATAGTTTGGTGAATAACCTTGGTAATTTTCATTTACGACACCTTGGTGATAAACCTTGGTGATGTGATTATGAATGTCTCATTTAAATTTTGTATCCACATTTTTATGTTATGATTCATGTTCTTTTTATTATGATATTCCTCTTGGTCATGCCTTATCGTTATTCCTTATGTTCTTATTGATATGTCTCAAGATCACATGCTATACATCTCTCTTGCTTATTTCTCTTACTGGGATTCATGCTCACCCCTTTCCTTTGATGTATGTACTTAGGTTATGAGCTACAGTAAATATAACTTAGGATTAACCCATGAAGATATATTTCAAGTGGATTTAGAAGAATGTTTTATGATTTCATGTATTATGTACTTTATTTCGAAGGAAATAAACTTAAAAAGATACTTTGTTTTTTAACATGTAATAAAAAATTATGTAATAAAAGGGAGGATTCCATAGTTGGTATCAAAGGTTGGTTTAATTATTTGTGGAAATTCAGACTTGAAAACTTTAGGAAGAACCCTAGGGGAAAGTCTAAATATAGGAAAACATCTTGGTATTTTGGTGAAGTATCAAGTAAGTGGTTTCTAAGCAAAGAAATCACTTTTTAGATACGAAAAAGTTGATGTGGCTCTGGCATAGACGTATCTAGGGATAACACCTGAAAACACCACTTTGAGCTAGAATCGAATGAGAACTGGTGCATGATAATGAGTCTTGCTGCACTCCTGCTTTGACACTCCCAGGGGATATGTTTTGTTAATCACAAGATTTTTACGAACCATTATAAAGGATATATAGGAAATGTAATTGTTATTAGAAGAGATTAATAACATATTTAAGCATGATGTTTTAAGAAATAAAATCCCTTTAGAATTATAAGATTCATAAAAGTAACACATTTCTCACTAAGGTTTTATTCTTTTAGAAAAATGGTGGGAAATAGGGGGAACCGTGTAAATGCTGAGGGCAACAGACGATGCACTGACGATGTTCTGATGGAAGCTGGAATGGAAAACTTCACGAGGATGATGAATCAACTAACTCGAGTTATGAACAATAACTTGAATCAAGTCGAGAGACCAAATTCACCTCGAAGGGAACAAATTTCTATCGAGTCCTTTATGTATCAACGACCACCTTCTTTCAGTGGATTTACTGACACATTGATCACTGAACAATGGATATGCTCTATAGAAAATATCTTTTCTGCACTCTATTGTTCGGAGTAAGAAAAAGTCACCCTGTTAGTATACCACTTAGAAGGATAAGCTGATTAGTGGTGGACACTGATTAAAAACACGAAGCTAAGAAGGGAGATCAATGCTATGGAGTGGGAAGAGTTTAGGGGAATATTTTTCAATAAATATTTCCCCCTTTCGATGCGAACATAAATGGGGAAGGAATTCCTTGAATTGAAGTATAAGGAAAATGAATCGGTGGGAAGCTATGAGATGAACTTTACAAGACTTACTCGATACACCTCTCGATTCGTTATGGATCTTAAGGGAAAATTTGATAGATTCTTTAGGGGACTGAGACCCCATCTTCAGAGAAATCTAGAAAATTGTGACTATGATAGATATGAGGAGATAGTGCAGAGTGCTATAAATGTTGAACTAGAGTTTGAAGAGATATAGTGGTCACATAGATCGAATGAAAAAAAGAGAACTATGAATCCAAAATAAGGGAGTAACTTTGATCATGGAAGAGGAGGGAAGAAAGTGTGAATTACCACATGTAGAAAATGTGGGAAGAAGCATTCGAGGAACTACTTACTTGGGAGTGTAAAGTGATACAAGTGCAAAAGAGATGGCCATATAGCTCAAAATTTCCATGGTGAGGTGAAGCCTCAACTTCTCAACACTAACGACAAAGGGAAGATGGTTCAGGCCCATCCAGATGTTCAATGCTTCAAGTGTGGAAAACTTGGGAACATTTCCAATCAATGTCCAAATCAGAAGATAATGGAGGGGAACCACCATCAACCTCATCTTAGGCCAAGAGAGTAAGGTCGGGCATTTTATATCACTATGGATGAAGTGGATGCTCCGAATGATGTGGTGGAAGGTATACTCATTGTGCTCTCAAAGCTAGTAAGTACTTTCTTTGATTCTAGTTCTACACATTCCTTTATTTCATCCAAGTTTGCAATGAATATAGAATCAATCCTTGAACTACTAGAAGTGGATTTATCTGTCAAGATTCCTGGAGTAATTATCCTAGAATCAAAAGTGTGCATAAAATCTAGTATTAACTTTGGAAAGTATAATATCATCACAAATCATGTATTCATTCCCATTGTGGAATTCAACATTTATACTAGGGATGGATTGGATCTCAAATAATAATGGTAAGATAAATTGTAGAAGTAAGGAAATTTTAATAGTCTTGAATGTATAACCCACTGTCATTTTCAAAGGAGAGATATCCCAGCCCGAGCTTTGTCTAGAAGCTCCCACCATATCCTTCTTTATGGAGATAATCAGTGAAGAGGGAGAAGTAAATTAAAGTGTAAAGATATATAATGTCCCCATCATTCAGAAATACATTGATGTATTTCCTGAAGAGTTACCCAAACCTCCCTTAGAAAGAGAAGTAGAGTTCTCCATTAAACTCATATTTGGATCCAAGCCGATATCAAAGACCCCATATAGAATGGAAAATATGGAGTTAGAGGAATTGAAGAAATGACTTCAAGATCTCTTGGATAAGGGTTTTATCCGACCAAGTTTGTATCATTGGGGAGAACCTATTCTCTTTGAGAAGAAGAAGGATGGATCAATGTGGCTATGCATTGATTATAGAGAACTTAATGGGATCATAATGAAGAACAAGTACCCTCTTTTAAGGATTGCTGATTTATTTGACCAGATTCATGGGGATCAATTCTTCTCCAAGATTGACCTTCGATATGGGTATCATCAATTGAGGGAGAAGAAAAAAGATATTCCAAAGACCGCATTATGAATAAGATATTGACATTATGAGTTTGTTTTTATTCCTTTCAGTTTGACTAATGATCATGCTATATTTATGGATTTAATGATTAGAGTCTTTAAGGACTACGTTGATAAATGTATGGTAGTTTTTATCGATGATATTTTGATGCAATCAAAAAGTTGTGAGGCATATGAGGACCATCTAAGGGTTATCTTGGGAAATCTAAAGAAGGAGAAGTTTTTTTTGGAAAATTCAGAAAATGTGAATTCTAGTTACAAAAAGTTGCATTCTTGGGGAACATTATAACCAATAAAGGAATCTCAGTTGACCCTGTGAAGACAAAGGCTGCAAAGGAGTGGACTTATCCTACAACAGTAACTGAGATTCATAGTTTCCTTGGTTTAGCTGGATATTATAGGAGGTTTGTGAGAATCTTTTCATGAATTTCTAATTCACTAACCAAGTTAACTTGAAATGGGGCTAATTTCATCTTGACTAAGGAGTGTGAAGAATGTTTACACGAACTGAAGAAGAGATTGGTTACCGCACCTGTGTTAACTCTACCCTCTATCGGAGAAGGATTTGTTATTTATAGTGATGAATATATGAAAGGGCATGGGTGAATCCTCATGCCAAATGAAAAGGTGATTGCTTATGCATCTCAATAATTAAAGCCCTATGAGAAGAATTATCCTATGCATGAACTAGATCTAGCTATAGTTATCTTTATTGTGGAAATATGGAGACACTATCTTTTTGGGGATAAATTTGATATATACAAAGATCACCAAAGTTTGAAGTATATTTTCACACAAAATAAATTAAACATGAGACAAAGGAGATGGTTGGAACTTCTTAAAGAATATGAATACTCAATTCATTATCAATCTGAAAGAGAAAACAAAGTTGTTGATGCATTAAGTAGGAAAGACCTTGTTGTGCTAGCAATGATGAGGATTCAAGGAGATCCTTTGACCAAGGACCTAGTAAAATTGGATATGGTAATTGTAAGAGAAGGGACATCGTCAACCCTATCACAAATAATTTCTCAACCATCATTAATAGAGAAGATCAAGAAAGATCAAAGAGAATATCCTTTGTTACAAAAGAAGATAGAGGATGTGAAGAATAATAATTTTCCTGAGTTCAATAATAATCAAGAAGATGTACTGAAATTTTATACAAGGCTATGTGTCCCATCTATCCTAGAGAAAAAGAAGGAGATGGTGGATGCATATCATATATCTACATTATCTATACATACTAGAATCACTAAAATGTATAAGGATATTCATGATCATTATTGGTGGGATAATATGAAAAGGTAGATTGACAACTACACTGCAAGGTGCTTAGTATGTCAAAAAGTGAAGCCAGAGTGAAAACTTCCTAAAGGTGTATTGTAACCAATACCCATACCAACATGGAAGTGGGAAAATTTCATTATGGAATTCTTTACTGGTCTCCCAAGAACATCCAAAGGAAATAATGTGATATGGGTTATAGTGGATTGTCTCACCAAGGTAGCCCATTTCATCACTATTCGGGAAGATTTCTCTCTTGACCGGCTTTCCAAGATACACGTAAAAGAAGTGGTGAGGTTGCATGAGGTGACACTTTCTATCATTTATGATCATGATCCAAGGTTCACATCTAAATTATGGATAAGTATTCAACATGCCTTGAATGCTAAATTTAATTTCAGTATGGCCTATCACCCCCAAACTGATGGCTAATTTGAAAGGACTATTCATACACTCAAGGACATACTAAGAACATGATAAATGGAATTTAATGGTGGATGGGATTAACACCTCCCATTAGTTGAGTTCTCATACAACAAAATATTACACTCGAGTATTAAAATGGAACCATATGAATCTCTATATTGAAATCAATTTAGAACTCCTACTTGTAGGGATGAAGTTGGTGAGAGGAAATTGCTTGGGTTTGATCTTGTGTAAGAGATGATAGAAAAGGTACATACCATCCAACAACATATAAAGGATACTTAGAGTCAGCAGAATATCTATGCTGAATATCGTTTAAGGAACTTGGATTTTGATGTTAGTGAAATTTTTTTCCTTTGGATATCACCTTGGAAGAGAGTCATGAGATTTGTAAAGAAAGGGAAGCTTATCCCTAGGTACGTTGGACCCTATGAAATCCTTGATCACATAGGAGCAGTGGCCTATCAACTAGAACTTACACTGAATCTATCTCAAGTTCATGATGTATTCCACATATCTCTCTTGAGGAAGTACATACCTGATCCCTCACATGTACTAAATCTGGAGGTGGTACAACTGGAACATGACATCTCTTATGAGGTGCAGTCGGCAGAGATCTTAAACCATAGATACAAGGTTCTTCACAATAAGACTACCCACCTCATCAAAGTATTATGGAGGAACCATAAATATGATGAATCCACATGGGAACTAGAGGAGAAAATGAGACAAAAGTACCCTCACCTTTTCCCAACATAGATAATGAGATGAAATTTTGGGGAAACAATTTCTTAAGGGGGGAAGAATGTAACAACCCAGAAGGTAAGGTGTACGATGGTGGTAGTTTCATGGGGTGCCTCAGCTAACATCGAATGAGTGGTAATCTCTAATAACCTAAACTTATCCTGTAGGTGATTTCGTTCAAGTTTCATTTGCTGAATCTTAGTTTTAGCTTGGTCAAGGGATAACCCCAATGACAAAACCTCCCTCCCAAGTTCTAAGAAATGGGCTTCAAATGACACAACTGTACTGGTTGAGGCCATCGATTCTTTCTGTATCAATTATCCTTTGTCATTACTACTTATAAACACTAATTATAATGGTAAAATTATCAACCAAGGGTATAGTTTTCAACATTCATATTGACCAACGTTCATATAACAGTCGGATGACAACAATCACATTTCCCTTTATACCCTATAAATACCACTTCATTCTTTCACTCAAAATTCACTAAAATTTATCTTAAGGTTATATTTTTATTTTTATAAGATGTTGATTGGTTTTCTAGTATTTTGTTTTATTTATATGGAATTTTTAGTGGGGGTTATTATTCTAGTATATTGGGGCAATCCATACTTTCCCATTTTAGTTGTTCTATTTTATATTTTTTGTCCAGTTGTAATGTTTGGAATTTTAATTGGTTTCATAACTGACTAATGTAAAGATCATTGTTAAGAAGATTAAATTTTGTTTGTTTCTCTTTATTTTTTATGATTTTATATAAAACACACATTTATTCAGGAAACAAATAAAATATATGTTTAATTGAGATGAATTTGATAATTTGATTTTTGGATGCAAATAAAATGTAATTGTATTTTTCTAGGAAATATATACAATTTTTATATATAACCAAGGTATTCTGAATAGTATTTTTTAATGAAATAGTCTTTTAAATCACTTTTATTTAAATAATAAATGATAAAATAATTTTATAATGGCCTAGGAATTTTTTTATAAGTGTCAAAAATTTAACTTTTCCTAAAAAATGCTATATTTTAAAAAATAAGGATTTTTTTTATTTAAAAGTTAAAATTATAATATTTAGAGATTTTTTTTGATAAAATAAACATCATTTTTGAAATTAGAACATCAAAATTATGTTACGGTGAATTTATAAGAATTTTATAAAATAATTTATTTTTTTGTGAATAGTAACAAATATAGTTTTAAGGTTTAAGTATGTTTTATGTCATCATATTTATGTCATAATAGTCTAATAATTAATTAAACACAATCCATGAAAAAAATATGTTATTTTATTAATATTAATCATTTTAATATATTTTATTCAATTTTTAAAACTATAAGTTACTTTCTGAAGTCTAAAAATAAAAATTTGATTTTTAAAACATTACTTTGTAGAATCTTTAATTTTCCATGCCAAAAAAGTATTTAAAAATTAATTTGGTTCTGGTGGATTAAAATAACTTAAAATTTGACCCAAATTTCCAATACCATGAGAAAAAAAAATGGGTAAGCTAATGATTTTTCATTTTCCACATCATAGTTTTCCATGACCTATATTTGGAAATTATTAAAGGATCCCTCCACTTTTCCTATAAATACCCACCAATTTATCCATTTCCATTCACTCCCAATCCATCCTCCATGATGTTCTGGTGATTTTTCCTCCCATGGAGCCACCCAAAGGTTTCATCAATCCCCCAAGATTTCATCCTCAAGTTGCAGGAACAACTCTTCAAGGTAAGGGAAATCTTCACTTCTCTTTTCCATTCAAGAGTCCTTTTTGTGGCATGTCTTACAATTGATAAGAAAATTAAAATTTTCCACTTTCTATTATACCACTGCTATATGAATAGTTTTTTATGAATTTTAAAACCTTTTCCCCTATCATTTTACCATTTTCTAAAACCATGTTTTATACCCAACATGCTACCAAATTTTCTTCTCAAATTTTCCTCTTTTACATGAGTAATTCTCTTTTCCTTTTTATTTGAATACCCAAAACTCTTATCTTTTCAATGGGTATTCAAATAGATTTAAAAATGTCTTTTTTATTTAGGGATTTACATATATTAAACTCACATTTCATTTCTTGGGTTAATAATGATGCAATGATAATGTCTTTAAGCTCTTTTGTATGCCATGATTTTTGATAAGAAACCCACTATTTATTTCTCTATGAGTTATTTATGAAATGATTTATTATGATATATGTGGCTCACATGAAATTAATACATATAAAGGGTACACCATAATAGTGCTTCAATTCATTAGATAAAGAATTTAATTTATAGAGTTGACATGTTTTATGATACCTTGGTGAATAACCTTGGTAATTTTCATTTACGACACACCAATGATAAACCTTGGTGATATGATTATGAATATCTCATTTAAATGTTGTAGCCACATTTCTATTTTATGATTCACGTTATTTTTATTATGATATTCCTCTTGCTCATGCCTTATCATTATTCCTTATATTCTTATTGATATGTCTCAAGATCACATGGTATACATCTCTCTTTATTATTTCTCTTATTGGGCATCATGCTCACCCCTTTCCTTTGATGTATGTCCCTGGGTTATGAGATGCATTAAATATAACTTAGGATGAACCCATGAAGATGGATTTCAAGTGGATTTAGAAGAATGTTTTATGTTTTCATGTATTATGTACATTATTTCCAAGAAAATAAACTTGGAAAGATCCTCTATTTTGTATAATGTAATGAAAAGTTATACTTAGAAAGATCCTCTATTTTGTATAATGTAATGAAAAGTTATGTAATAAAAAGGTGGGATTCCATACACCTTTATTAGATTCTCATTATTGAAGTTTTTTCAAGATTTGAATTTCTCTTTTCAAAATCTATATGATTATATTTGAAGAAGATTTTTAATTCTCTGTTAAATCAACCATGGAAGACATATTTTATAATAAAATTAAGAACATTAAGAAAAGAGATGGAAGGAAGTTAAGAAAGGACTCATATAAGAAAGAAAAAAATAATGACTCTCTACTAATTGAAGGTAATCAAAGTAGAGTTCATCATAATATCTCTATTGATAATTTGACTCTTAAAGAAACTTGTGATGAGAAGCCACTCCCCTTAAGTTAAGAGAAATAAAAACTAGTTTCCCCATGTAGAAATCCTAATAAAGAAAAACCAGGCATGTAAGATGAATATCTGGTTGTTGAATCTACCACTAAGGAATTATACAATATTTATGCCTCATATAGTCTACATGAAGAGGGGGAAACAAAAATATCTTATCAAAATTGTCCTTTAGATGATCCAAACACAAAAGGGGAAGATCATATCCTTGAAGAATCATGTGATGTAGCATATAAAGATTCTTATGCCTATCTGATGAAGGTCCTGCAGTAATTTCCAAAAGAATTGGTCACCTTCATTTGTGACTCTATCAAAATCATGCAAGAGGAGATCATCCAACTTGAGGAAGATTCAAAAACCTATATAAATATTTTGAAAAAAGGAAACTAATATGTATAAATCTCTCTAAACATGTAGAATCCTTAAATACCATAAATGTGGATCTTGAAGAAAGATGGTCCAGTTTTGAGAATGAACGACTCACTTCAATTCATGGGAGAGAAGATTCCAAGAAAGGGATTGAAGAAAATATCCATGTATTAAAAGAAGTAACTACCGTGAAGGATGCTCAATTGGAGATTAAAGAAAACATGATTAAAGAGATTGACCATATGATATAATAAAAGAGAAAAATGAATGATGCTGAGGTTGGTAAAGTCAATAAGACTAGTAAAGATAAACTGAAAATAGTGGGTCATGAGAAATACATTCTCAATATGAGATTATTGTAGATTGAAGTTAAATATAAAAATCTATAAATAACTCAACCCATGCCTTCATAACAATATGAAAATAAAGTTACGACCACACAAACTACTAGGGAGGATTCTTATTCTAAAATACCTCTATATGGAGGTGAAAACATCCTAAGATCATTCTAAAAAATCATTAGAAGAAAAGGTACTATCCATATCATAAAAAATATTATTGTACTAATTATGGTTTTACTCACAATGCAATTTTGAATGTAAAATATGTACAATAATGGATGAGGAAAAGTGTTGGTAGGACAACCACTACACCTAGGGTGGTTATAATTATGAGTGGAAGAAGTCGTTCCCCAAAAGATTCCCAACTAGTGGGGGAAAATACCTAAAAACAAAAATCTATATATTTAGTAAATTTTGGGCGACATGCAATCCAAAGAAGAAAATGGAGGTTTATTGGTTAGTTATAGTTTTGTAACATATTTGGGTATAGGTAATTGGATTATTGGTATAATATATCAACTCTATAGGAATAAATGAAGCCTATTTCAAGGGGGATCAAGCCTTATAAGAAGCAAAATCCACAAACTATGAAGAAAAATATTTCAAACTCAAATGTATTTGAAAGTCTTGGAAATATCTATGATTCTTATAATAGTCATGGTCATAGGGGTGAATCATATTCATATTAACATGTATCAAATACAAATGGAGAAATAATACCACATAAGATGGTGAATAAAGGAGAGACAAATTTGGAAAATAGTCTAAACAAAATTTTAAATTAGAATACTTACAAGAAGCCTCAAAAGAAGGGAAAGTCATCCTTGATTAACAAGTAAAAGGATTGTGTATCACAAAGCAATACCAAGATGTCAAATAAGGCAGAAAAACCAAAGAGTATTAATTGCTTCTATGGAAAAGGAGGATATACCATGGACACATGAAAAAAATCCATAGATGAATGTGTTAAAGGAAACAAGCCTAAGTAGAATGGAAAATCAGTCCAAAATAAAAGTACCATCTTGATGATGAACTTTCCTATGAAACCATGCATAAAAACCAAAATGGGTGAGAACATTCATAAAGAATGTTTGGAAATATGGATAGCTAATTTAGAGAAAGCAATAAAAATGGAAGAATAAGAGAATGTAAGATCCAAAGAGAAAGAAAAGGTTCCACATGAAGATGAAATCAAATTTTATGAGAGTTCGTCAAAAGTGTATAACCTAGAATCTCATGAGGACCCGTTTGGGAGGTGTAAGAAGGTTGGTCACAATTCAAATGACTATCTCACAATCATACCAAACTAATAAGAAATCCTAAAGAATGTGAAAGATTCACCAAGTGATGTATGTTCCTTGATGGCTCATGTTAAAAGGAATATCCCACACAAGGAGAGAACAAAATTATCCATGGTGACCAAGACCAACCAAAGATCTAGAAATTCATGCATGATGAGTTCATCCAGACATGGAGCTGGAAATGAAAGAGTTTCATAGTTGAGAAGAAATTATTAGCCTTGTTGATCTCAGTAACAAGAAAAACAGGTTACACCTTATTCCCTATCATATGTGTTGTATTTGTGCTAACCATACAAGGAAGTAATGGTGAAGTTGGTTCACAAGAAGAGAACAAATAAAAAGAATTAAGCTAGAGTAAATTTTCCAGATCTAAATAAATAACAATCTTAGTATAATGTGTCAATTGGTACTATTAATAACATCTAAATAAAATTTCTACCTTGATGAAGTGAATATGGAGATCACCCCTTGATAGGGAATATGCTTGATAGGCTATTGATACATTATAATTCCCATACAAATCTGGAATTTCTGGGAAGTACTTTAAAAAATTATTGAAAATGTATAAAATCATATCCACTCATCCCTATTTATGAAAGAATATGGTCTAATATTAAAGAATATAATTTAAATTAATCAATGATAAGAAAAATGAAGAATATTGAGGTGTTCTAGGGCAGGTCAAAAAATCCAAAACCTACTACATGTACTTGAATGATTTTGACATGTGTGTTGAGATGAATGCAAGAACTTTTGTTATTATTCTAGAGATAAATAAAGTTATCAATTGATGTCACTCAATTTTAGATTGAGCGCATTTGAACGGCCCCTGAATGAGTTAAAGTAATGACTATAAGTTGGTATCATATTTTTTTGATCAATGGACATCCTTGATGTCTAAAATGAAACCCTGTGGTTTTATACACTAAGAATGGATCAAGTAGACTTAGAGTGAAATTATTGATGAAACATTTATTAAGAATGAAGTGGTATTATCCTATCTCATATGCATTGTAATTATTTTTAATATGGTGAGGGGATAAAATGAGAAAGGAGAATAAATTTGTAGAGAATATTGACATATCATTTTCTATACTGGTATTGACAACAAATATAAAGAGAAATATTTTTTAACCCACTTTTTATTAGTGTTGTATTTGTTTTCAATAAGGATCAAGGATTTAAAGGAAAGTTGACTAATGTTAATATGTTGAAATTGAATGTCTTTTAATATTGAATGAAGTTCCCAAGCATATTGATGAGAAGTTGGAAGTTGGAAAGCTAAGAAGAAAGTTGGAAGATCCCAAGCTTTTTAGGAAGAATTTTGGAGTTCCTATGCAAGTAAGTGCTTCCATGAGATTCAAGGAGATCCCGTCACATGATGGAAAAGAAAATTGGTGATGGGAGACACTTCCATTATTCACATGGAATAAAGTGAGAAACTTATTGGAGTTTATATATAGAATCTATTAGAGTAGACTTAATAAGTCCAAGTAGGTTATATTGTTGGATATGTTTTAAGATCCATTCATTTATCGATTACAGTTTGAAGATGTTGTTGCTTGAGTGTTCCATGTACATATCTGGTTCAAGCATAATTGCGATGATCCATCATTTTAATTATCTTGAGTATAATATTATATTAAAATTCACTTGGATGATGTTGTAATTATTTTTGATGATTGAGGAATTGATCTACATTTCTAAGATATGTGTCGATGATATGAAATTATTTTCTACATCATTTCATGGAAGTAGGAGGAAGCTAGATTGAGTGAAGATTATAGGACAAAGATAAAAGAGAAAGATTTTTTCTTGAAGTGGTGAAGATATCCATCCATTGAATAAATTCATTTGGATGCAGTTTTGAAGGTTATTTGAAGTGTTCGAGAAGGCCTCAGTATGATTTGAAGAGGCTCTGGTTGAGTTTGAGAGAAGATTGAGAAATGGATAAGTCCTAGAATCTATGTAACCATGATTTAATATATGTGAACATCATTATAAATTATATGTAAGCATCTTCTTCATGTTTATAGGAATCATCTGACTTGTATAAGCATCATCTGTGTAGGCATCAGTCTATATAAGCATCATTTTAGGCACTACATAAGCATCATTCGTGTTAGTGTAAAGTTTCGTATACATGGTTTCACACCTATGTAAGCATTATATTCCATGATCATAAGAATCATCTATTTTTCATAAACATTTTCTAGAATTTTTGTAAACATTAGGTGCATATACATCATTTTCAAAAGCATGATCACCCAAAAGAGTGAAGGTGAGTAAACATCATCCTACTCCACTACTGGAGTTTTAAGATTTTGCAACGTGACATTAGTGATAGATTTTCATCACTAATGACCTTTAGGGATAAGAATCCAACATTAATTCCTCATTATAGAAAATGACATCACAAATATTTTTTTTATGATGACCCGTCACAAATAATAATTATTTACGACCGATACTTCATCCGTCGTAACTAATAGTGTTAATTTTTTAAAAATATCAACTGTGAAGACCTGTCATAAATAATAGTTATTTGAGATGAGCTATGAATCCATCACAAATAAAACTTTATGAAAACCAATTGTAATGGATATAGTAATCCTCCACATTTGGTTATATTTTTTTTTTAAAATAAGAATATACAAAAAAATAATAATAATTAAAAAACAATTTTTTTTTCCTAAAAATTATTACATAATTTTACAAATAATATGTTTATCAAATAAAAATATACAATAGTAATAAAAACAATTCAGGATCAACTGGTATTATGGGGAGGATGATCACCCAAAGGGTCAGGTGGGGGGAACTCCATACCAACACAACACGCAAGCCGCCACATATACTTCAACATCTACTCATCTATATGAAGTTGATTCTCACACTCCTCATACTAATCTCTTTGAATCCATTGTATTATCTCATCCTGAGCTTAAAACCTCTATTCATATTGCGCATTAGATGAAAATGATGAAAACTCTTCATAATATCCCTTCAAGCTGACCGATGACATCATAGAAGTACCATAATAACTAGTAGGTGTAAATATTAAACCAATATCAATCAATCAAACTTTCTCTACACCCTAAAAAGTCTCCATTATCCAAGCCCCCTCATCAAACCCCGAATCACAAGTGGCATCCGCTTCTATCTCGACTTTATTCTCTCATGAATGAGAAGTTTCAGCCTCATACATTTCATTAAAATATAATTATAAATTTAAATAACAATAAAATTAATATCAGTATTTTTTTTAAAAAATACTAACCATAATATGACACTATTTTCACCGACAAGATGTCTTGCATAGGGATCAATGTACATATTCTTGTAAACATTAAACTCCGTAATAGAGGGTTTAGTAGAAAACTCTATAATATACCAAAAATTTTACATTTAAAGTATATATACATTAATAAATAATATTATTTACCACATGTTGTCGATATATGCCAAATGTATGACTGTCGAGCCTATATGTGACCTCCTACATCCCCTAAATCTAACATCTAAATGATGACCTACTCCTAAAAGTATCTCCTATATAGTAGGAGCACAATCCATCCCATACCTAAGCTGAGATATAGTCTGGTTAATGAGAGATGCAATCAAAAATAGTAATAAAACCTCTATCCATGGTTTGATTTCTTAGGTTATGTAAAAAATTATGAAAATGTTCACGTATAAAAATCTCACATGCCTCCCGAATAGGAGCTCTCAGGTTATCATTAATTAGAGACCATAAATTCTTCAAGATAATTAAAATAATGTTACTAATTAAATAAATATAAAATAAAATATATTATTTAATAACATATAATCTAGTGATCGAACATTTACTGATGAACAATAATGAGAACCTGATCCCATGACACCTATAACATAGAAAAATAATTTCTTATAATCACACTAGCTTTCCCAATAGATAAATGTGAAAAAATGTGTAGATAAAAGCAAATAATCAAAACATTATTACCAAAATTAATACAAAAACATAATATTAAATAAATAACTTAAAAAATTGAACATACCTTCGTAAAAGAGGATTAAAATCAAGAGATGAACATCTTTTTGGAACAGGGTCCAAAATAATTAATCTAGTAAGGTCATTCCCCCTCCTAATAGGCAATGTTATAACAACATATTATGGGTCAGATGAATCAGGCTTATCATCGGGATGTTCGACATCAGGTAGAGAACAAAATAGATAATCAGGAGAATCTCCATCCATCTAAAAATAATAATATTACTTATAAATTTTTTAATAAAAATATCAAATATAAAAAACTAATAAATATCAGAATATAATAATCTTACCTATAAATAATTGTTAATACAAATATAAAATATAAAAAACTAATAAATATAATAATATAATAATTACCTGGAAATCAATATTAGAATATAATAATATTACCTATAAATAATTATTAATATAGATATCAAATATATAAAAAAATATCACATAGAATATAATATTATTACCTATCAATAATTGTTAATACATATATCAAATATAAAAAACTAATAAATACTGCCATCAATAAGGGAACAAAATAGATCATCGAGAATATCACCAACCATCTGAAACAAACATTTTTAGTTGCAAATAATTATTAATAAATATATCAAATAGAAAAAACTAATAAATACCAAAATATAATAAATTATTTTCCATCTTCATCCTTATCTTCATCGATGACAATGTCTTCATCTTTGTCTTCAACATCGCCAACTTCCATATGAATTTTAGTTTCATCATCCCTTATTTCTTCATCAACATTATCAATATTATCGACCCTTAGCTAGTTTTCATCATTGATATTTATATATCTTCAGGTAAGAGATATATTTGGGGATGTTTCTTGAAAAATTTAAATATGTTGCACTTCCATAGAACCATTTTCATTTTCATAAAAATGATTTTCATGAAAATTATTTTCATGAGATTTCATTTTCATTAATGGAAACATAAATAAATATCTTGAAACAACACAATAATTTATATAATAAACTTTATGTTCCAATATAAATAGTTCATTTGATGCAATAAGACAGTTATATTTAATGGCAACATCTCCACATCTTGGATGAACTCACAACCCTCAATCAATATCAAACCAATGAAATTTAAACATTATTATATAATTTCATCCCATACAACATAACTCAATTATTTCATATAGCATACTATAAAATACAACTTCACTTGCTTTATGATGAGACCCTTCCAAACAAACACCATTGTTCATTGATTTCTTTGGATCACCATATATGCATGTATGAAATAAAAATCCATTAACCACATACCCATTACAAGATTTTACCAATTTCAATGGAGGGTTTTAAGAACACATAATCTACTATTAATTTTAATTTCACGATCTGTTTCCTACAAACAATAAAAATTAATAATAATAAATATCAATTCAAAATTTATTTAATCTTCCATCATAAACAACTTAACTTATCAGTATTTGAAACCAATATACAAAATTTTGTTGGAGATGTTCTTCAAGAGTAGCAGGGGTACTTTGTATAAATTGTTTTTATATCATCATCATATAGTCTACAAGACAAATAATGTAAAAAATGTATCTATTATATAATTTTTAAAAATAAAAAAAGTAGTACTTACTGCACAAATCATGTCATTTCCTTACAATTGAGAAGAACATATGTATGATCTCTATACACTTCTTCATCTAAAATACATCATTCATGATAACCACCAAAACCAAGCTTAGGATGATTAAAAATTGAAAATTGATGATCCGTGACATCATCAAAATTTTCCTCATTGTGACCCATGTGATTATGTTTTGAAGGATATTCTGATTAAGAATAATAAGATCATAAATTTGAATTTTCCTCATGTAAGTACACTTCTATAATTTACCCTTCAACTAATGTTTTTTTATAATTTCTTCTTTAATTTTTGTACACATATCTCAAATGGGTACATCCATTGAAATTATACCATCCCTCCACATTTATATTCATATGAAAAATTAAATATTAAATGTTCCATTAAGTCAAATAAGGACAACAATAATATTTTTTCTAAATTATATAAAATTAAAAAAATCTTTTTTCCGCATACTCAATGCATCATAATCTGATATTTCCACACAAATATATTGAAATAAATATTATATTTTGGTCAACACATCTCATATTGAATAATTCAATGACCCTACAAGAACAACATGAATTGATATTTCCATCATGACATTAAAATCATGAATTTTTAATCTAGTAATATGTCCATTTATGATGCAATGATACAAATTAGAAGAATAACCATTTAGTAACCTAAAATATCTAATCCATTGAAAAATTAATAAACAAATTTCTTTAAAAAGTTCATAATCTACTTTTGGATTCATTAAATTGTGAGATCTTAATCTTCAAATAATTCAAGTTCAGGACATTTGAAAATTTGGGCAAGCTCTAATGATGCCTTTACATTATCTTTGATCTTACTGAGTGTGTCCAATATGGTATAAAATATGTTATCAAAACATTTCTTCCCAATATTAATTACATAGAACATGTGATGAACCAACAAATCAGACCAATATGGTAGGTCCCAAAAAATACTCTATGTTTTCCAATTATGATCTCTCCCAAAACCATATATTTTTTGTTCGTTTATAGTTAGTCTAAAAGTAAAAAGAGGTAATGAAAAAAATACCTAAATACCAAACAGAACTACTAGAGGTTCATCTCTTTCAATTATACCTCTAGTAAAATTATTTATATTCCTTCAAAAAGGATGATCCACATGATTAAATATCCGATGATAGTCAAAATAACTAGTATTTATCCCATTAACAAATATAAATACTTTGTTTTTGTCCATGTAGTATAGAAATTATTTTAGACCATGTGTACTCCATCTAGATAACATACCATATACTGGAAATTCACTGATCATCCACATTAATGCAACCTTCATTATAAAATTTTGATATGCAACTATATCATATGTACTTACATTGTTGCTCTATAATGAACTCTACTCATTAATTAGTGGCTTCAAATAAACATCGATATTCTTATTTAGATATCCTAGAATTAATAATTATATATATATATATATATGGGTTCTTCATCAGCATCCAAGGAGGTAAGTTATATAGAGTAATGAAAAATTCCAACAAGAATATTGATTGCCGTAAGAACCAAATGAAAAAAAATATCAGTAGAAAGACTAAACCGTATGTTATGAGGTTATAGAGAAAAATAAGGATACATATGATCAAAGTGTTTCCATGAATTACTATCACATGGATGATTTAAGCTTTTACTTATGGAAATATTTGATTTATTCCATGACATCAATGCAGCTGTGTCGCAAGACATAAATAGACACTATAAATGGGGTGTAATTGAAAAATACCTCAACTATTTCATAGGAAATCTAAAATTTCCTTATTGTACCTCTTTATACCTTGATTATAAGCTTCTTGAAAAATTAACTAATGATTCATAATCACCATAATATAAGATGCAGTCATTTGAACACACATGGATCTTCTGATAACTAAGACCCAAATTATAGAACAACCTCTTACTTTCATAAAAAATTGCTGATAATGTATTTCTGTTAGAAAAAAATGATTTAACAAAAGAAAATATTTGATCAAAGAAACTATTTGATATTCAAAAATATAATTTAATAGCCATAAATTTTGTAACATCTTCAGGTTTTCTTATTTGTCACCCTAGATATAAGGTCTCCTCAGTAGATTTCAATAAATTATAAAATTGATATGGTTCTAATTCAGGATTTGAAATATCATTATGAGTTGATGTTTCCTGAATAAACGGGCCAAAAACCTCATGTACTAAATTCTAAAATGATGGGTTCAGAACCAATTTTTTTTATTTTCTACTGAATTCCATTCACCATATTGATACCAAAAAATATAATCTTTTCGAAAACCCAACTGGAATAGATAAAGTCCAACATTGTCCAACATTTCAAGTCTCCTATGATCACATTTCTTACATGGAAATTTCATTGTTCCTTCAGAAACAAATTTCGAATTTAACGATGAAAATGATATAAATTTTTCAACACCCTCAATGAAGACATGATTTATACCATACCCGTTAGGTTTTTTCAATGATTTATCCAATCAAGACCGTATAATAGAATCTGGTGTCTACTTTTTTGTGCCCATAATTATCTATAAAAACATTAGAAATATGAATAATTATTATTTTTTGTGGCTAATTACAAATTATTATTATATTTTAATTATGTCTAATTATTATTTCACATATATTTTTTATACATTTTTTTACAAATTATCACAATCTACTAATATTTACAAATTATTAATAATATTTAGTAATCAATTCTAACTTTTATTAATTATAACTAATATCGAATAATTTTTTATTATTTATTATAAATTATTTAATGGTTATTACTAATTATTTGAATTAATACTACTTTTAAAATAATTATTGTAAATTTTTAATAGTTGTTAGTATTTTTATGTTTTTTGCAAGGTATTACAAATATTTTAGTAATTATTACAATTACTTTTTAATTTTTAATAATATATATATTTTTTAAATTAATACTAATTATATATTAATTATAAATTAATTTTTAATAAATATTACGAATTTTTAATAATTACTAATATTTCTTATATTTTATTTTACAATTTATTACAAATTATCATAATTTCCACAAATTGACAAATTATTAATAATATTTAGTAAATAACACTAACACTTACTAATTAATACTAATATTGACTAATTAATTATTAATTATTAAAAAAAATTTAATTATTATTTATAATTATTTAAATTATCACAACATTTTTACTAATTAATAATTATTAATTTTTTTTAACAATTGCTAACAATTTTTTAATATTTTTTACAAGGAATTAATTTTTTTACTAATTATTAATAACTACATTTTCAATAAATATTACATATTTTTAATTGTTATTGTTTTTTTCATTAAAATATTTTTATAACATTTTTTTATAAATTTTTTTTTGTGAAAATGTTTTCTTTAAATTGATTTTCTCATCATTTTTATAAAATACTCATTTCATATTTATTTCATACGTTATATATATATATATGTATTATACAGTTTCTTAATCAAATATATCTATATATATATATATCAAATATATTCTACACGTTTTTTAAACAAATATACATATTAAATCTACACACACACATATCAAAAACCTTAAATGTTTTTTTAAAACATTTATATATGTATATTCACATGCTAATATATATATATATATATATTACATGATTTATTAATAATATATATATATATATATATTAAATATATTTTTATATGTTTTTAAAGAAATATACATATCAAATCCATACATACATACATACATTCATATATATATATATATATATATACAAACTTACATTTTTTTAAATGTTTATATATGTATATCTACATGTTAATTTATATGCATGCATGTATGTATGTCTATATAGATATTTAATTAAAAAATGTGAAAAAATATATTTGATTAATAAATTGTGTAATATATATATATATATATTACATGATTTCTTAATCAAATATACATACATAAAATATATTTTTACACATTTTTTAAACAAATATACATATGAAATCAACACACACACACACACACATATATAAATTTACACATTTTTTAAAATGTTTATATATGTATATTCACATGTTAATATATATATATATCCAAATTTTTACAAAACTATATCTAAATGTTTTAAATAAATGAAAACCAATCATAATATAATAATTAAAATTGGTTTAACATCATGACCACAATCCAAGAATTATCATAATTCATAAAAAATTATATCACTATAATCATGCAATACAATTGAACAATTAAATATATTTATATAAACTTTTTCAAAATTTATATAAATATCAAAAATCCCTATAAATTTCCATAATAATCATATTTCCAACAATTACATAAAATAATAAACTTGTAGTAACTCTAAATACCAAACAAAAAAACATCTTAAATCTAAAGTTTAAACATTGAGGAAAATACCTCAAATCAATTGGAATAAACCTATGTAGAGCCTATGAACACCCAAATAGGGAATAATAAACACCCAAATAGGGAATAATAAACTTGCAGTAACCCTAGATACAAAATAAACCATAAAAATCAGGTAATTTTTTTGACCTAGGGTTTGACCAAACTAATTTCTATAAGATTGAATAGTAAATCACAAAAAGAACAAAAGTAGAGAGAAGAGGAGTCTGTAACTATGGAATTTGAACCTAGATCTGTAATAAATTGGGTGCAATGGATGATTTTAGTGGTGGTCCATCCAAGGGTAATGTGATGAGAAAAAGTGTGTGAAGGAGAGAATGAAATCAGGGAGGAGTGGAGGAGAAGTGAGATCACATGATTTTAATTAATTTTTATTTTCAATGGTTTAATAGTGATAATTTTTTTTCTATCACTAATGGTAATTTTCAAGGACCTTTTGTGACAAATTTCATTATCTGTTGCAAAAATTATTTCTATGATGACTATTAGAGATATATATAACTGTCCATCACCATTAGCTATCACAAATAATGCTTCTTGTGGAATGGCGTGCATGCACACCAAAGATATTTGCGATGAGTTACATTTCCCATCACAAATAATAATAAAAACTTATTTTCAATGGAAAGAGTTTCCTATTGAAAACAAGTGTTTCTATGGGATTATTTACAATGAGTCTCTTCCCCATCGCAAATAACCCATCACAATTACCTATTTTTCCAATAGTGATCTATATAAACATCATTTTCATAGGCATCAATCTACATAAACATAAATTGAAATTTTCATAAGAATCATCTGTGTAGGCATAAACTTACATAAACACCATTAGAAATACCTTTTAAGGATGTTTTGAGATACCATAATCATAATCTATAAAGATGAAAATTTGGATGCATTTATATGAATAAAAATTAATGAAGATAGTTGTACTGTTATGTTCTTCATGGATTCAAACATCATGATCAGATAAATTATCATGATCCAAGATGAGATCAAAGGGGAAGACCAATCGAGGAGGATGCTGGTTGTTGAGATGTGTTCCACACTGCAAAGGGAAGATCCATGTGGAAATGATTCATGCCTCCATGCATATGTGGATAATATTTCAAAAATATTCAAGTGTAGATTTTTTGGAGGATTCAAATAGAGATTACGACCATGATATTTCCAAATAGTACGAGGAATTAAGAGTGGAAAATTCTCCAAGAAGACCAAAGAAAAAATTAAATCAAAATGGAAAGTAAGACCAGGAATAATGAGTTTTTGAAGACTGAAATTTCATAGGGTTTTGAATACTGAGGATTATAGAAATTCAAAGGGCCATATTCACAAGGTGAAGTGAATATAAAATATGTGAAGAATAAGAAATAAATGACGTGTGAAAATGTAAGAACCTGATTTTTCACTCAGGTATGGATCCTTTAATTTTCGGTCTAAATCTTTACTTTGGAACTAATATAGATTTCTAATGGTTTAGTAAAGGTTCTAAGGGTGTTTGGGGATTTTTTGGGGCCCAGAATCCATCTTTTTGGGGAAAAATGGCTTGGCGCATAGTTTAGAGTAAACCGTGCAAATTGTGTTTTTTCGGACAGAGCCACCTCGCACGGTTTGCACACAACCGTGCGACCTAACCATGTGGACACCCCTTTTTACCAAGTACCCATGCATGGATTGCACATGGTTTGATAAAACCGTGCGACAAAACTGTTCGGGTAGAGCTATCTTGCATGATTTACACACAGTTTGACAAACCGTACGCTTGCTAATTTTCTGGGTAAATTTCCAATTTTTCCCTTAATGATCTATTAATCCTCCTCCTTCCTCCCTAATACAAGAACCAGCGAGATTTTCCTCCTTTTTCACCCATTTGGATATTTTTGAAGGCCAAAGCTTGGGATCAAGAGATCTCCTTCGTCCGACATCTGATCAAGCTCCCGTTCGTCACGTTGGATGCGCAATGGTAAGTACTCAAGTCCTCTTTATTTGTTCTTCTTATCTCTTACTATTGACCTAGGTATCTCCATGTGAGAGTTTTTCACCTTTTCTTAGATCTAATCTGATCTGAGGAAAATCAAGGGTCAATACCAGAGGAGAAAGATCGTATGACCCTAAGGTGGGTGGTCTATAACTTATCCTTAAAGTTTGTTGTTTTTAGAATGTTCGTGTGGGGAACACTGATTTCATCAGAACCCTTTTCTTAAATTTACATTCCATGATTATACATGTTATAATCACATGGTTATGATCTTTTCATATATGTGATTAGTTTTTAGTGGTTACACCCACAACTCAATCCACCTCATGTCAAAGGTTATTCCATATTTGGATTTTTAGTGTTTTGGCACATTTAATCCACTTTTCTGGTGTTCCTTCGCTTGAACTCCCTAAAGGCGAGCCCTTCTATAATAAATGGTTTTTTGTTAATGAGAATTTCATAGTGGCATGTATCATGTATGCTCACCACTTGACCCGCCTAAGGTAAGTGATTCCAAATGATTATTAAATGTGAAATGTGAAATGGAAAGTGTACTAAGTATATAACTTGGCCTAAAAAAATGAGATTGAATAAAGGTTACATGTCTGTAGCACCCCTTTCCATGTTAATGGAAGGTAGAGGAGTGAACCTATTTAATTGAATATGCCTTAATGGTTAATTAAGACTTTATTAAATGGTTTCAAAGCTACTTGGCCTATCCACACTAATATAAGGCAAGGCTTGGACTAATAAATAAATGGTTGCAACTCTACTTGAACCATCCAAACGAATGGAAGGAAAGACTTAAACCTAATGAATTATTATATGATTACAATATCAAATAGGAATGGACTGGATCAAGCTTGTCTGGGATTCTGAGAGGAGAATACCTTGGATCTTGGGAACCCCATTCCGATTCAAGGATGCAGTTTGCTTAGGTTGATACCCACCTAGACTTCGGTTCTTGTCTATTCCTTGGATGCCTGATATACTACCATAGGGTCCTTTACATTATTATAGGATACCTCAGATACACTCCTTGGATCTAACATTGACTATTAGGTGCCATGGTGAAAGTCTATAGGGCCCTGTCTTTGCTTAGCCCCGTTTTACCTTAGTTGATCACATTGGACTCGATAGGTGACTTATTGTGGAATGCCTTGGATTATGATCCTTGGATTACACTCTTACCCCTTAGATAGACTTAGATACCAACGAGTTAACATTCTGTGAGATTTACATTACCTTAGTTATTACCCTGGAACTCCCTCACTGGATATCATTTTCAGGTTGCCTTGTCATGTCTTGGGACCTTCACTACTTATACTATCACGAGGTGATGTTAGTGCTAGATATGCCTCACGTGACCTATTAACATTAAATAGTAATTACTTAATTAATGAATTGGTTACATGTTCAGACACCAGCTGAGTACTGAATCATGTACTTGGGTATTTAGTTATATTGTACTGCTTGCTTTACTTTATATATGCATGCCAGCACACTACTATATTCCATTACACGGGCCAGATGTTATAGACACAGTTGGTGGTGTCCCACTGAGATTTATCTCACACCCTCTCCGGGCACCGTTTGTTACCCAGAGTAGATTACATGGTTTCAGGTATCGACAAAGGGAAGCATACAACTTCTAACACTTGATTGCGTGCTGATAGGATAGAGATTGATATTAGATAACCAAGTAGGATCTTGGGATGCTTGGAGTAGCCTTTGTTTTCTTTTACTTTGTGGAACATGTTATGCATGATGTCTTGTATCCATTTTTTCTAGTTTTCTAGTGATATGAAATTACATCATCATTATTCTAGTTGATACAGTTATTATTATTCTCGTTTATCTATTGCATCAATTTGCTTCTGCTATTTATTTATACTATTTATTTTTCTTCCACTATTTACAATTCCTTTATATTCCTTCCACCATGCTACAATCTGATAATAAGGGTATATTCTTCCCACATACACACCCTAGGCCCTTGCTTCTAGTCAGCAGCCTACGGCGTTTAGGGAGATGTGCTTGAGGCTATGTGGCCCACCGGGCTTGGGGCACCTGTTAAGTGGCATCCGGGTCTGGGACGTCACAAAGTGGTATTAAAGGTAGGTTTCTTTTCTTGATTTACTATTTTGAGACAATATATTGGTGAATAGGAATGATTGGGACTTGGTCATAATCTGTGCTTGGGCGTCGCGAACCCATGTTTGGGGTAAAAGCCAAGTTACCCAGAATGAAATTGTTGTTCTATTTTTCCTATTACAGTTGATATTATTTCACCATTGGGTGATGCACATGCTATGTGGTGTTTTTGATTATTAATCTGTTTGATGGTCTTATTTAATCCTCATCCCGATGATATGAGGGCAAGGATCATTATTACATGCATCATTATTGGCACCTAGAGTTCACATGTCATGCATATTTCCATGCCATATAGGTTCATTTCATTGCTTTGAATCACTTGATATGCTTGTTATTGTTGAATGATGTTGTGATAGTTGCTTGTACATGTAATACTATTGGTTATGATTGAGTGATTTCCTGTCTTAATTCATGAGGTGTATGGGCCCTCATGGGTTGGGATGAGTAATTTACTGAGTCGAGCCATTATGATATAAAGAAATAGTGTCATCTCTGGTGATAGGTGTATGGGAACTGATTCATTGGAAATGGCTATCCATTATGAAATGAATCTTGGAATCTAAAATGAATTAGTTTCACATCCTTATCCCTCATTTTCATGTTTATGAAAGGTAAAGGAGTGAACCTGAAAATTAACTGCAAAATGATATGAAACTTATACTCGAGCACTTACCAATACCTGGACCTCTAAGAAGGTAGTTTGGGTAGTATGCCTTGGGTAGTGAGTTTTTTTTACATTCATCTTATGTTAGTGATTATATCTCTTTGCTTCCATGTTTGTTCTGAGGCTTGTTATTGTAATTTGTAGACCAATTCTGCCACAAAGCCCTCATGTAATTCTCTACGAAAGTGGTGATGATCATGCTCCAGACATGGTGGGCCTTGAGCTGTCAGTCTTAACTCCAAGAGTGCCACTTGAGGCACCGACTATTATACCTGATCTGATTAGTGATGATCAAGTTTGTGGTAGTTTCCTACATCTGATGCAGTCCATGAAAGGTGCTCCACAGGTTACACCTATGATGGCTGATCTGACCCACGAGTTCTAGCAGTAGTATCCTCCTACCTTTTCAAGGGATGACAGTTCTCAGGCTGCTGAGTCTTGGATAGAGGCCATTCTATCTATCTTTGATCATCTAGAAATGCATCTAGAGCGGAGAGTCAATATTGATACATACATGCTTCGAGATTCAGCCAAGTGTTGGTGGGATGTCGTTACCCAGACCATCCGTCATCAGGGCATGATATGGGTTAACTTCTAGACTACCTTCTATGATCAGTTCTTTCCTCAGGAATTGAGAGATAACAAATCCAGAGAGTTCATGCATCTCGAGCAGGGTTCTATATCAATTATGGAATATTCAGAATGTTTCACTAATTTATAGCGCTTTGCACCGCTTATAGCTGGTGATGAGATTTTGCGTGATAGATGTTTTGAGGATGGGATCTAGTATGCCATTCGAACTCGGGTGAATGTATTTTTCCTTCCTACCTTTTCTATAATAGTTGATCAGGCCCTTATCACTGAATGTAACCTGAGGGATGACACAAGTACCGGGTTTAAAGGATCAGTGTCACGTCAGGTTAGTAGTTCTTCTGGTGGCAGAAAACGTTCCCTCAAAATTTCTTGTTAGGGCAGTGGCAGACAAAGTATCTAGTTTGATAGCTCTGTGGTGTGTCATTAGTGTGGAATACCGGGGCATAAAAATCCCCAATGTGATAGAGACCCTATGGAGTTCCGAGCTTGCAGATGCATGGGTCATCTTCAGTGCTTTTATAGGACCTTTCCACCATTTTCAATTGGAAAAGGATCAACTTCCTCTCCACCTATAGGAGAGAGTTATTTTGCGCTGTGTTAGGCGGGGAGTTGGAATATCACCGATAGGTCTAGCTGAGGAGGAGGTCATGGCCATGGTAGTACAACCCCTGATCATCAGCATTGCTAGAAAATCAGTCACGATCGTGGTAGTCCATCTATTGCACATGTCCATGGATCATGCCAGTTTCATGCTTTACAACCAATACCTAAGGATCAAGCTATGGTACCATCTATAGTATGAGGTACTATTCTAGTATCCTCCACTATTGTATCTTCTTTGTTTGATACAGGTGATTCAAACTCTCTTATTTCTGTATCTATCGTGGGAAGTATCGGACTAGAGATACAATATCATTATGGTGTAATGACCCTCGATACACCATTGGGAGTACGAACAGAGGGAATAAACTAGTGCAGAGACTGTCCCCTTGAGGTTGGCAGTTACCCTTTCTTATGGAATCACTTTGTTCTCAAGATTATGGGATTTTATGTCATTCTCGGGATGGACTGGTTAGTCCACCATCACGCCTTTGTAGACTTATATCACCGTAGGGTCTCGTTTACATCACCATAAGGTAGAAGTTATCTTTTCAATGGTGAGTGGGATGTCCGGGCTGGGAGAGCTAGACTGAAGCATCATGGGATAGGTGGAGTGACCTCCCAAATTGAAAATATTTTCATAGAGAATCATGGTTTCCTTTAAAGTGATTTCCCTCCAGTAGTTGATCATTTCAAGAAAGTCTTTCCTGATGACTTTTTTGGCTTATCTCCTAAGAGAGAGGTAGAGTTTACAATTTATCTCATTCCAAGAGCATCTCTAGTGTCCATTCCTCTATATAGGATGGGATATACTAAGCTTTAGGAGCTCAAGCGGAAGATATAGGACCTAGAGTCCAAAGTATTTATATAGCCTAATACACCCTCTTAGGGTTCACCCATGATTTTTGCTAAGAATGCGGATGGAACTCTTCATCTATGTATATATTATAGAAGGTTAAACCATCTTACAGTTAATAACTGATATCCACTTCCGCGAATAGATGATATTTTTAACCAACTCTGAGGAGAAAAGATGTTATCTAAGATTGAACTAAGATTGGGTTATCATCAGGTTCGAGTCAGACCATCAGACATACCTTGTACAACTTTCCGTAGCAGGTATGGTCTGTACGAGTATCTTGTTATGCTATTTGGTCTTATGAATGCGCCTCCCATTTTCATGGATTTTATGAATAGGGTTGTCCACCCCTATTTGGACTCTTTTGTTGTGTTATTTTTAGACAACATCTTGGTGTATTCTCACACTCATAACGACCATTCCAAACATCTTGAGATCATTCTGAGCACATTGAGAGAGCATCAAATTTATGCCAAGCTTGCTAAGTGAGACTTTTTGATCGACATGGTCCACTTCTTGGGTCATATTATTTCAGAACCAGGAGTATCTGTTGACCATAAAAAGGTTAGTTCCATAGTTTCTTGGGATCATCCCAAGAATTTGTTTGATATCAGGAGTTTATTAGGGCTCATAGAATATTACATGCATTTCATACAGAAATTATAACATCTTGATTCACCTCTTACTGGTATTACAAATAAGGGTTTCAAGTTTAAATGGTCAGAAGCATGTGATAAATCCTTTCAGAAGCTGAAAGAGAGGCTTGTATCAGCCCCTATTCTGATTCTTCCAGAATATGGAAAAGGTTATATCATATTATACGATGCATCAGGAATTTTCCTAGGAGCAGTGTTAATGTAGGAAGATAAAGTCATTGCATACAGATCTCAGTAGTTGAGACCTCACGAGAGGAATTACTTGATGCACGACCTCGATCTAGCAGCAATTTTTCATGCCTTACATTACCGGAGACATTATCTCCTGGGTGAGCACTTTTTGGTGTATACATATCACAAGAGCCTAAAGTATATCTTTTCTCAGCATGACTTGAACCTCAAACAGTGGATATGGGTTGAATATCTACAATTCTTTGATTTTGAGCTTGCCTATACACCTAGAAAGGGAAATATGGTCTCTAATGCACTGAGTTAGAAAAATCAAATTCATGCCGTATAGGAAGCCTGTGATGAATAGAAGTTAATGGCCCTCTTTTCTAAACTTTATCTGGAGTTTCATGATAGTCATGAGAAGTATTACCTCTTATTCTTAACAATTTCCTCTTAACTCCTTGATAAGGTGAAGAGTAGGTAGTTTTCAAATCCTGAAGTCTTGGTTCTATGTGAGAGTATATCAGGAGATAACCCACCTCCATATTGGTCTATGGACATAGATGAAATTCTATGTCCACATGGACATATATGGGTTCTTGTAGATATGATATAGGAGCTGATGAAATATCCACATTCTTCTTAGTGGATAGTTCATCCAGGAATCTCGAAGATGTATCGAGATATGTGACGCTAGTATTGGTGTCCTAGAATGAAACATCAGATTCTAGACTTCATCACTAGGTATTCCACCTGTTAGCAGGTGAAGGTGGAGCACCAGATACTTTAAGGATTTTTATAACCACTTCCGTTCCTAGAATGGAAATGGGAAGATGTTTATATGGATTTTGTAGTCGGCTTACCTAGGTCGCTGAGGGGTAATGATGCTATCTAGATAGTCATTGACCAACTAATGAAATCATCCCACTTCATTCCCATTCAGGAGACTTTCTCAGTTGATGAACTGGGAAGACTGTATGTCTGTGAGATCACATGACTACATGGGGTTCCTCGTACTATCATTTCAGATCGAGACTATCATTTCACTTCATGATTCTGACAGGGTTTGTAGAAATCTATGGGGACGCAGGTTCTTCTAAGCACAACATTTCACCCTCAGACTGATGGAAAATCATAATGAACAATACAAGTTCTAGAGGATATGCTCCAATCATGTGTCCTTGATTTTGGAGGTTCTTGGGAGAAGCATATCCCTCTCGTCGAGTTCTCTTATAATAACAATTTTCAAGCGATGATCCAGATGGATCCTTTTGAGGCCTTATATGGTAGGCCATTCCATTCACCCTTGTGCTAGCTAGAGGCAGGTGAGGCATCCCTAATAGGTCCTTGTCTTGTTTAGGAGACTTTAGAATAGGTTCAGATGATCAGGAAGTGTATGGCTACTACTTAGTCTAGACATAAATCGTATGCCAATCACTGTCAAATAACTCTTGAGTTTGAGGCCAGGGATTGTGTTTTTCTTTGGGTATCGCCCAGGCTAGGGTATAGATGGTTAAGGAAGCAAGGAAATCTGTCACCTCATTACATCGGGCCATCTGAAATTATAGAGAGAGTCGATCTGGTAGCCTATCAGCTGCTACTAACTCAGAGTTACCATGCCATGCACGACGCCTTTCATGTATCACAGCTTCGACAATATCATGCCAACCCATATCATACCTTTGATCCCAAGTAAGTTGAGTTAGATACCGATGTGACCTTTGAGGAATATCCAATATTCATTTTTAGCCGAAGCATGAAGGATCTCCAAGGCAAGTATATCCCTCTCATACAGGTTCTATGGCATCACATATGAGTACATGATGAGACTTGGGAGATGAAAGCTGATGTACGTGCTCAGTGGCTAGAGTTGTTCTCCAATAGTGTTTCTTTACCCATGGTAAGAACCTGATTTTTTACTTAGGTATGGATCCTTTAATTTTTAGTCTAAATCTTTACTTTGGACCTAATATGGATTCCTAATGGGTTAGTAAAGGTTCTGAGGGTGTCTGGCGCTTGTTCGGAGCCCAAAACCCATATTTTTGGGGAAAAATGGCTTGGTGCACCATTTAGAGTAAACCATGCAAAATTCTACACAGTTTGGAAAATAGTGCGGATTGTGTTTTTTCAGAAAGATCCACCTCACATGGTTGGTTCACAACCATGAAACCTAACCATGTGGACACCCCTTTTTCCCAGGTACCCATGCATGGCTTGCACACGGTTTGATAAAACCACGTGTCCAAACTGTTCGGGCAGATCCATCTCACACGGTTTTGCGTATGGTTTGAAAAACCATCCAGATAAACCATGTATAGGCTAATTTTCTAGATAAATTTCCAGTTTCACCCTTAATGATCTATCAATCCTCCTCCTTCCACACCTAATCCGAGAACCAGTGGTATTTTCCTCCTTTTTCACCCATTTGGAGCTTTTTGAAGGCCAAAGCTAGGGATCAAGAGATATTCTTCACCCGACATCCGACCGAGCTTCCATTCATCACGTTGGATGTATAATGGTATGTTCTCGAGTCCTATTTAGCCATTCTTCTTCTCTCTTGATCTCAACCTAGGTATCACCATGTGAGAATTTTCACCTTTTCTTAGATCTAATCTAATCCAAGGTAAATCAAGAGTCGATACCAGAGGATAAGGATTGTACAACCCTAAGGTGGGTGGTCTATAACTTATCCCTAAAGTTTGTTGTTTTTGGAATGTTTGTGTGGGACCCACCGATTTCATTGGAAGACATTTCTTAAATTTACATGACATGATTATACTTGTCAGAATTGTATGGTTATACTCTTTCCATAAATGTGATTAGTTATTAGTGGTTACACCCACAACTCAATCTGCCTCATGTCGAAGGTTATGCCATATTTGGATTTTTAGTGTTTTGGTACGTTTAAGCCACTATTCGGGTGTGCCTTAACTTGACCTTCCTAAAGGTGATACCTTCTATAATAAATGGTTTATTGTTAATGATAATTGAATAGTGGCATGTACCATGTATACTCACCACTTGACCCACCTAAGGTAAGTGCTTCCAAATGATTATTAAATGTGAAATGTGAAATGGAAAGTATACTAAGTATATAACTTGGCCTTAAAAAATGAGATTTAATAAAGGTTACATGTCCATATCACCCCTTTCCATGTTAATGGAAGGTAGCAGAGTGAACCTCTTTAATTGAATATGCCTTAATGGTTAATTAAGACTTGATTAAATGGTTGCAATGCTACTTGACCTATCCACACTAATAGAAGACAAGGCTTGGACCAATAAATAGATGGTTGCAACTCTACTTGAACTATCCACACTAATGTAAGGAAATAATTGAACCTAATGAATTATTATATGATTAAAATATCAAATAGGAATGGACTGAATCGATCTCTCCTTGGATTTTGAGAGGAGAATACCTTGGATCTTGGGAACTCCATTCTGATTCAAGGATGCAGTTTGATTAGGTTGATACCCACCCAGACTCCGGTTCTTGTCTATTCCTCGGATTCCCGGTATACTACCGTAGGGTACTTTACATTATTATAGGATACCTTGGATACACTCCTTGGATCCAACATTGACTAGTAGGTTCCATGGTGAAATCCCATAGGGCCCTATCTTTTCTTAGCCCCGTTTTACCTTGGTCAATCACCTTGGACTCGGTAGGTGACTTATTATGGAATGACTTGGATTACGATCCTTGGATTACACTCTTACCCCTTAGCTAGACTTAGATACTACTGAGTTAGCATTCCTTGAGATTTACATTACCTTGGTTATTACCCCAGAACTCCCTCACTGGATATCATTTTCAGGTTGCCTTGTCATGTCTTGGGACCTTCACTACTTATACTATCATGAGGCGATATTAGTGATGGCTATGCCTCACATGAATTATTAACATTAAATGGTGATTACTTAATTAATGAATTGGTTACATGTTCAGACACCAACCAAGGTCTAAATCAGGTACCTAGGTATTTAGTTATATTTTACTTCTTGATTTACTTTATATATGCATGCCTACACACTACTATATTCCATTACATAGGCTAGATTTTATAAATACCGTTGGTGGTGGCCCACTGAGATTTATCTCACACCCTCTCTGGGCACTGTTTGGTACCCGAAGTAGATTACATGGTTACAGGTATCGACAAAGGTAATCATACACCTTACAACACTCGATTGCGTGCTGATAGGATGGAGCTTGATAGCAAATGACTGAGTAGGATCTCAGGATGCTTGGAGTAGCATTTGTTTTCTTTTAATTTTTGGAACATGTTATGTCTGCTATCTTTTATCCATGTTTTTCTAGTTTTCTAGTGACATGACATTACATCATCATTTTTATAGTTGATACAGTTATTATTATTCTCATTTATCTATTGAATTAGTTTTCTTCTGCTGTTTATTTATACTATTTATATTTCTTTTGTTGTTTACTATTCCTTTATATTCCTTCCGCTGTGCTACACTCTAATAATGAGGGAATATTATTCCCAAAGACACTACCTAGGCCCTCACTTCTAGTCGATAGACTCTAGCGTTCGGGGAGATGCACTTGAGGCCATGTGGCCCACCGGGCTCAGGGCATCAGTTAAGTGGAATCTGGGTCCGAGACGTCACATATGTAGGATCGAAATAGTGATGTAGATGCTCAATATACAAGAGGGGGGGGGGGGTGAATTGTATACTTTAAAAATTCCTTTGGAACCTTTAAAGTTGGTTACGAATAACTATGTTTTCCTTAAGCAAAGGAAAGGGCTAAGTTTAACAAAGTTAAACTAAGCAAATTCACAACACCTCTAACACCGAATGCAAACTTGGAAAGAGATTCTGAAAGTGGGTTCCGGAAATATGGTTCCAGAAATAGAACCTTAACAAAAGATTACAATATGAGATTCTACCTTAAAGCATATAGAATCTAAATGAAATAGAGTACAAATAAGGAAGTATAAGAAAGTTATACTTTCCTTACAATACAATATGCAGCGGAATATAAACAAGTAGTAAAACTACAAGTAACAAGATATAAGTCTTTTAACCCAAAGAGAAGGGTATCCAACAACCTTGGATAAAGGTCCCTTGATTTATACTTTCAAGCAAGTCTGTCTTACCCACACCAGGGTAAGCCCTCTATACGAAGATCGGAATCTCTGTCTTGCTATCCACGCAAGCCCTCAACTTCAAGGTAGTTGGCAACCTCTGTCTTCCTCAGCAAGGAAGCCCTCAAACTTTAAGGTAGTCGGCACCTCTGTCTTCCTATCCCCGGAAGGCCTCGAATGTAATCACCAACATTCGGAGTCACACAAAGCTTTTAGAGTTAATAAGAGCCTCTCTCTCTAGAAATCACTTCAACAACATGTATGCACAAAACCAAGTTGTTCATCTGTCATCAGTATCGAGCTCTTTCAAATGAGCTCCTATTTATAGGTAAGGTCGGCTCCTTCTCCAACAGTCATATTTTCCTTAAAGATCGGAGGGACCTGTACACGTGTCACTTAGACAACGGTTAGTTTATAACAAAATAGACGACACCGTTTTATAACAAAACAAGTGTAACAGAATGTACGACATCTTTTTAAAAACTAACTCAAAAGTTCAGAATGAAAAATTCGTAGTGAAGGTTTGGAGTGTAATGAAAATAATAAAGAGTAGAAAAATTATAGAAGTGTAAGTAGAATAAAAATTTGGAGTCTAACCAAAATATTTTTTGGAGTCTGAAATAATTCAGAGTGTATAAAACAGAGATGATCAGATTCTGTTTAATAGGTGAATTCAGAATGAGAATTCGGAATGAGAATTCGTCATCAGAATTTGTAATGAGAATTCATCATCAGGATTCGTAATGAGAATTCGTCATCATAATTCGTAATGAGAATTATTTATCAGAATTCGTAATGGGAATTCGGAATGAGATTTCTTCATCAGAATTCGTAATGAGAATTCTTCATTGGAATTCATAATGAGAATTACTTATTAGAATTCATAATGAGAATTTGTTGTCGAATTTCATAAAGATTCGTATCCTTAATCTGGAGTAAAACTGTATTCGGAATTCGGAATGAAACTTTATCACAGTTCTCATTCTGGATTTCGGAGTGAACCTTTATTACAATCCTTATCCAGAATTCGGATCCTAAAACAGAATACTTCATATCAAAGTTTCAAGCAGTTCTGAGAAGAAATGAATCCGAATCTTATACTTAAGAAAAATCTAGATGAAAATATGACAAGGATAATTTTTCTTATAAAAGCGATTTTCCTTATAAAAGCATTTTTTCTTATAAAAGCAATTTTCCTTATAAAAGAAATTTTCCTTATAAAAGCAATTTTCTTTATAAAAGCGATTTTCCTTATAAAAGCAATTTTCCTAAAGATAAGGTGTTTGTGATTTTCAAAACAAGAAGGAATGGAAAAGTCATAAGGAAAACCTTATTGACTCAACAATCTCTCCCTTTTTGGAAAGCACAAACATCCTTATGAAAAATAAATTCTAAGAAGAAAGAAAAACATTAAGGCTTATCTCCCTTGGATTTAGGGAAATTGATGAATACGACTAACTCCCCCTTAGGCTTTGAAACTCTAAGGATCGTATTCTAGATTTCCGGAGTGACATTTCATTACGAAAAAAAGTCTTATTTAATGAAAAACTCCCCCTTAGATAGACTCTTATTAGAGTTCTTTTTCTTTTAAGGATCTTTTCCTTCTCCCCTTTAGATAAACTTTCATTGGGGTTCTTCTTTTTATTAAGGATCTTTTCCTTCTCCCCCTTTGTGATTTTCAAAAAGAAATCATGGGGATGGAAAAAATAACAAAGTACCTGAAACATTAGAAGCAACAACAAAAGGAACGACAAGCACAAATTTCAATTAAGTTTGAAATCTCGGCAACAAAAGGATTACAACAAAAAGATCGGATTTAGTTATTTCGGATCTTTTTTCCTTCGACATGAGCCCCTTAAGGATGGTCTTGATCTTCTTCAGGTCTTTATGATCTTCTTCAGCTTGCTTCTCGAGGACCACTATTCTTGCAGATTGAGATTTAATTTTTTCTTCCTGGGCTTGAAGATTTTCTTCCTAAGCTTTGATCTTCTCTTCCTGAGCCTTCAACCTCTCTTCAAACTCAATCCGATGATCTCTTTCAAATTTTCAGTTCTGAGAAACAGAATTTAACTTCCCATTCAGATCTCTGACTTGTTGAATCCGGAAATTCTTTTCATCTGCCAGCTTCTCTTCAAAGGATGTAGTCAGATCATTTATCTTCCTGTCCTCAGTCTCAAAGGCATCTTTAACATTGTCTTGAAACTCATCAAATAACCTCATCTCTTCAACAGTCTTCTTCGACCAGTTTTTCATCTTCTTGCAAGATTTTCTATGAGCTTCGTAGCCAACAAAAAAGGTTTTGAACTGAGCCTCAATCTCAACTCACTTATCCATAACCATAGATACAGAGTCTGTTTTCTGATTCAAAGCATGTTGGAGAATCTGACATCTTGAATCAATACTTGAGAAGGTCGGAATAGTTCCCACCAACTTCTTCAAAGACTGAACAACAAAATCATGCCCCACCGAAGATGACTCCGAATCCGAAACTTTTCTTGGGGAATCTTCTTCTTCAACAAGGTCAAGCTTTCTCTTCGAAGAACTACCAATTTCCTTCCTCTTCTTCACTTCTGAGCTTGGAGTATCAGCAAGAATTTGCTTTCCCTTGTCTTTTTCTGGAATTGAATCCTATTCCGGAGTTTTCTTCTCACTATCAAAAACTTGAACAACATTATCTTCCTCAATAGAAACTTCCTAAACATGAACCCTTACATTTTCCTTCTGAGAAACATCATGTAAAAGTTGTTATTCTTCTCCATGATAAGTAACTTCTTATTCTCCTTTCTCTTCTTCCATTGCTGGAGTAACTAGCTTCGAAGATTCAGCTTCTGAAGTTCAGAGCGATAAGTGTTCCGAAGGTGTCCCCTTGTAATCATCTACTTGTTTCAATACATCTCCGGTTTCATCACTTCCTTCAGCACCATCTACTTCTTGTTCCACTTTCTCAACTTGCTCTACTTCCTCAGTAGTCTTAGCAACAGCTTCTTCCAGAGCAACGAAATTTCTTCCTGGAGTCTCAGGTAGAGATTCCAAGGAGAAAGATCTCGGAATAGGAATAGTTGCTGAAACCATCTCATTGAATTTCAACAAAGCCTGAGCTACCTCAGCCTCAGAAATCTTCTTCTTGTGCTTCTTTTATTTTGCTTGTTTTTCAAGCTCATCAGCAGTTCTCTCCTTCAAGGCCTTAGCCTCCGCAAGGTCCAATATGAACTGCGGATCCCCTTCTTTCCTTTTCTCTTTATCTGCTCTCCACTTCGTAACAAATTAATCAGGATAGGCTTTCTTCTTCTTTGGTTTTGGAGGTGCGGAATGGACTTCCTTAGACTTGGGATTCTCTGCTTCTACTTCCACTTCTTTCATCTTTCTCTTCCTTACTGGCTTAGATGATTCCGGATCAGCAACTTTCGGAGCCGCTTCTTCTTGATTAGGAAAATCGAAGAAATCACCAGTTTCCTTGTTGAAAGCCACACCCATCCTCTTAAGAGTACCATCGCTGACCAGCATAATCTTGCAAACTATTGGCTTAGATTTTCAAGCCTCCTTGAAAGACTCAAGGCACCGAACTATCAACTTGGAGAGGATTGCTGGATACATAATAATCTGAGCTCTGAGATTTCCTTTCTTCAAATTCTCAAGAGTGATAAGAATGTGCTTCATCAAGTTAAACTTCCTTAGATTTATCAGAAAATCTAAGATATAGATCTCACTTTTCTTCAAACTGTCTTTATCACCTTTCCTCGGTACGATAAGCCCTTGCACCCACAACTCTAGAATTCGTAAATTTGTGGATAAACTTGCAATCTTCGGAGCCTTGTAATCAGCCATTCCAAGAGTTTCTAAGTATTTTTCCTTGTCAAAGCTACCCTTAGAGTCCGGCAACACATGCGAAATAAATTCGGCTTCTCCTTCATAAGTCAGCCCTACCAAGCTTGCAGCCTTGGTGTGAGAAATCTTGTAAGTCTTGCCATAAGACTTAAAAGAAAACTTCTCCCTATTATCTTCCTTAAAGAAGGAAACTGATTCATAGAACTCAACAAGTAACTTCGAAAAGACATCGTCTTGATTCCCCAGTTTGGATATAGCAACATCTTCCCAGCCATTCAACTTAATGTTCTTTGAAATAAGAGAATCATAGTTATTGAAGAAATCCGGATGGACTAGCCTTTCTCTGTAGACTAACCACTGAGAAATTGGCTTAGTGGATGACATATCTTGAGAAGCTAACTATGTAGACATTCGGATATGTAATCCTCTGATAAGTTCGGAACTGAGACAATTGAAGTTCGGAACGACCTTAAAACAGAGGGGCAGAGCTTCGGGACGCGAGATCTTGAAATCGACGTGGGACGAGTATTTGGGTCCCCTTTATATAGGAAATGGAACGACGGTTCAACTTCCTTGGTTGATCTAACGGTTGGGATGAGCTGAGATTAGATCTGACGGTTGAAAACTTGAATCCGATCTTTTTGAGGTTTTTATTAAAACAAAGAATTAAGAAAACTATAATCCGAAAACATAATACAAGAAAATGTCAGCAAGAAAACAAATGACTATGAAAACTTGAGTGAGGAAATCATATCTTTCGGACTAGCTTAGGAGGATTATTCGTAATTGGTAACATTTTTATGAAAAAAAAACTTTACTACAAAATATTTTACAAAACTCATTACGAAAAATAAACTCATTATGAAAAACTCAGTATGAAAAACAAACTTAATAAGGAAAAACTTAGTACGAAAATTCCATTAAAAAATATGAAGGATTCGGTATGAAAATCCAGTTATGAAAATACTAGTACGAAATTTTCATTCCGGATGTTTTTAATATGAACACTTCCATTCCAGAAGTATTCTGTATGAACATGTCCATTCTGGAAAAAAAAATTGTAGTTTCGGAAATCTCCATTCCGGAAATCTTCGTTCCGAAAAGTTTTGAAAATATTTTTTTTTTGAAAAACTTTGTTAAATTAACAATCAAATGTACCCCCCCTATGAAAAGGAGTTTATTGCTGTAAGGATACTTTTTCAACAGAAAGTTAATTAAGGAGGATTACCTTACGGTTATCATTCCTAACTTCTGTTTAATATATTCAAATCTATCAGAAGGCAAAGATTTTGTGAAAATATCAGCAAGTTGATCTTGCGTTCCAATAAACTGAAGAATAATATCTCCTTTAGCATTATCTCTGAAAGTTACCTTTCCTCCTTTTGTTTTGATAATCTTTTAAAAATAGATTTTGTTACCAGTCATGTGTCGGGAACATCCACTATCCATGTACCATGTATTGTCGCTGGTACTTTCTTTACTTTCCTGAAATCAAGAAGAAAATTAGACTTTCGGAATCCAAACTTGTTTGGATCCGAGATTTTCAGATAATAAAATTTTAGGTACCCACATCTTCTTAGAAAAGTAGGATTTGTGAAATCCTAGAGATTGGGTTTTGTTTAAGGAACAATTCTTTGCCCAGTGACCACCACATTGACACTTGGTACAAAATGGGGCACTTTGAGGAACAAAATAATTGTTACTAAAAATTGGTTTTGCATGGATATAACCAAATATGGATTTATTTATTAAAGGTCGTATTTGGGAATACATCTTATCAAAATTTTCCTTACCATGGGTAAAGTTTGATAAACACTTCTTTAAAGAAAAAATTTCGGACTTGAGTTTTACAACCAAGTTTTTATCCTCAAAATCATTATTTTTTTGAACTAGAGTTAGGCTCGAAAACATTTTTCTTAGAAATTACTTTTTCTAATTCTTTAGAAAGTTTGTTCTTCTCAGAACTTACTTCCTCAAGATTTTTTGAAATACTTTCAAAATCAGCATTTTTCTTATCAAGATCTTTAGAAAGATCTGATATCTCTTTCGTAAGAATAGAATTTCTAGAGTTTGCCTTATCAAGTTTCTTATTGAGTTTGGAATTCTCAATCTCAAGAAGTTCAGCAAAACTAGAGACTTCTTCATAAGTAGGTAAAGTATTTTCTTCATCAGAAGAAGATTCTTCATCAAAAGAGTTATAATACTTACTATCATTAGAATTTAAAGAAACATTGGTCAATGATTCAGCATTTCGTACCTTAGCCATAAAACAATGATTATCAATGAGTAATCTGGCTATAAGACCAAGATTCTTCTGTCCTGAAGATTCATAATCAGAAGATTCATCTGAAGGGTCACCACCACTGGCACTCCAGGTGTCATTAGCTTTCAGAACTTTCTTAGCTTTGGTTTTATAATACTTCTTTCTGTTCCTGTCTGAATGCCTTTCTTTCTTTTCTTTCCTTTTGAGCATAGGGCAATCTGGTCTTATATGTCCAGCTCTTTTACATTCATAACAAGTAACTTCTCCATTTTTCTTATCTTTCCTTTCCTTTTTCTTATACTTAGTTTGAAAATTTCTCTGTCCAACTATCTTGTTCATTCTTCGAGCAAGATTAGCTAACTCATTTTCAGAGACTTCACTCTCACTAGATTCAGATTGGAAAATAACTTTCTTAGACTTGGATCTGGTTACTCTCTCAGGAGTCTTGGCTTTTATATGATTTGAAGTTGTTGTAAAAGCAACAGTACCATTTCCATTCTTCTTCTTGATATTTTCAGCATCTCTCTTCATTCTAGTTTCATGTTGTAGAAGAGTTCCAAAAATCTCATCAAGAGTAATTTGAGTGACCTTCCTGTTCTCATCTATAGCTGTTCTCTTGGACTCCCACTCATTTGGCATGATATCAATTATCTTATACACAAGATCTTCATCATCTAGAACTTTCTCTCCCATAGATTGTAGGCTATTGACGATAGTAATAAATCTCTATTGAACTTTACATATTGGTTCACCATAAGGAAAGTTGAAGCCATGATATTCAGCTCTAAGCATAACTCTTCTAGTCTCAATCACCTTAGAAGTTCCAAAGTGTGTAACCTATAACTTCTTCCATATACAGTTAGTTGCTTAATAAGAAGAAATTTGGATATATATATTTCTGGTCATTGGACAAAGTAAAGTATTGCGTACCTTATAGTTGAGTTGATATTCTTTCTTTTCCTGGTTAGTAAAAGTTCTGACTTCCTTGTCAGGAATTTTATAATCACCAGTAAGCATAACAAAGTTGTCCACTCCAGTATTGATAACAAAAGTCTTCATACGATCTCTCCAGTATTCATAATCATTACCATCAAAGATTGGTGGTCTTGTAGGATTCAGATTATCAATTGATCCAACATTGACTCCTGCTATACTTAAAATAACTTTTGCACACAAACTTGTTAGTAGCAAAGATTTGTAATAACAAAGTTCGGAATGAGAAAGTTCGGAATGGAAAAATTCAGAATGAAAAAGTGAGCAAGAAAAACTTATTCGTGAGTATAAGTATTTCAGAGACCTCCTCTGATACCAAATGTAAGATTAGTATAGAGTATGAGGTTTCCAACCTTTGATACCAATTTTTGGTTCGAAATAGTGATGTAGATACTCAATATACAAGAGGGGGGGGGGGGTGAATTGTATACTTTAAAAATTCCTTTGGAACCTTTAAATTTGGTTATGAATAACTATGTTTTCCTTAAGCAAAGTAAAGGGATAAGTTTAACAAAGTTAAACTAAGAAAATTCACAACACCTCTAACACCAAATGAAAACTTGGAAAGAGATTCTGAAAGTGGGTTCCGGAAATATGGTTCCGGAAATAGAACCTTAACAAAAGATTACAATATGAGATTCTACCTTAAAGAATATAGAATCTAAATGAAACAGAGTACAAATAAGAAATTATAAGAAAGTTATACTTTCCTTACAATACAATATGTAGCGGAATATAAACAAGTAGTAAAACTACAAGTAACAAGATATAAGTCTTTTAACCCAAAGAGAAGGGTATCCAACAACCTTGGATAAAGGTCCCTTGATTTATACTTTCAAGCAAGTCTGTCTTATCCACACCAGGGTAAGCCCTCGATACGAAGATCGGAGTCTCTATCTTGCTATCCACGCAAGCCCTCAACTTCAAGGTAGTTGGCAACCTCTGTCTTCCTCAGCAAGGAAGCCCTCGAACTTTAAGGTAGTCGACACCTCTGTCTTCCTATCCCCGGAAGCCCTCGAATGTAATCACCAACATTCGGAGTCGCACGAAGCTTTGAGAGTTAATAAGAGCCTCTCTCTCTAGAAATCACTTTAACATCATGTATGCACAAAACCAAGTTTTTCATCTGTCATCAGTATCGAGCTCTTTCAAATGAGCTCCTATTTATAGGTAAGGTCGGATCCTTCTCCAACGGTCATATTTTCCTTAAAGATCGGAGGGACCTGTACACGTGTCACTTAGACAATGTTTAGTTTATAACAAAATAGACGACACCGTTTTATAACAAAACAAGTGTAACAGAATGTACGACATCGTTTTAAAAACTAACTCAAAAGTTCGGAATGAAAAATTCGGAGTGAAGGTTTGGAGTGTAATGAAAATAATAAAGAGTAGACAAATTATAGAAGTGTAAGTAGAATAAAAATTCGGAGTCTAACCAAAATATTTTTCGGAGTCTGAAATAATTAAGAGTGTATAAAACAGAGATGATCAGATTCTGTTTAAGAGGTGAATTCGGAATGAGAATTCGGAATGGGAATTCGTCATCAGAATTTGTAATGAGAATTCATCATCAGGATTCGTAATGAGAATTCTTCATCATAATTCATAATGAGAATTCTTTATCATAATTCGTAATGGGAATTCAGAATGAGATTTCTTCATCAGAATTCGTAATGAGAATTCTTCATTGGAATTCGTAATGATAATTCCTTATCAGAATTCATAATGAGAATTTGTTGTCGAATTTCATAAAGATTCATATCCTTAATCTGGAGTAAAATTGTATTCGGAATTCGGAATGAAACTTTATCACAGTTCTCATTCTGGATTTCGGAGTGAACCTTTATTACAGTTCTTATCCAGAATTCGGATCCTAAAACAGAATACTTCATATCAAAGTTTCAAGCAGTTCCGAGAAGAAATGAATCCGAATCTTATACTTAAGAAAAATCTAGATGAAAATATGATAAGGATAATTTTTCTTATAAAAGCGATTTTCCTTATAAAAGCATTTTTCCTTATAAAATCAATTTTCCTTATAAAAGAAATTTTCCTTATAAAAGCAATTTTCCTTATAAAAATGATTTTCCTTATAAAAGCAATTTTCCTAAAGATAAGGTTTTTGTGATTTTCAAAACAAGAAGGAATGGAAAAGTCATAAGGAAAACCTTATTGACTCAACAACATAAAATCTTGACTATGTTCACTAAAAATATTCTATAAGTTAAAAGAAATAAAAAAGGTGAGATAACTGATACTGTATTTCTGTTGTAAACATTAATTATTAAAGAAAAAATAAAGAGAGATCCATTGCTGTTATTTGACACTAAATAAGAAGAAGAGAGAGTCCCAACCCTGTTGTGAGTGAGTTCCCTAGACCCAACTCCTTTATATACTTTGATAACTATTACACGTATAATTTTTGATATATACATATATTTATTCTTACCATAATAGTGTTGATACTTATACATACACCATTTACATGGTTATATCCTTAGATTACATGTTGTATCAAAAGGTTATTGTAGTTTCTAGCTATAATGAGAACCTAAAGATATTATGATAGTAATCTTAAATATATGTCCTAATATTGAGATACATCATACTAATGGGACATAGATGATGTCTAACTATTAGGTGTTAGAGGCTTATAAGCATTGATACTTATTGTCATGAAGTTTACACTTTATGATCTTGAGTAGATGAGATCACGAGGATTTACCCTCCAATAGAAACACCACATGTTTCTAATGTCATTGGGTTTTACAATATACAAACATGTGTATTGGTCTCTTGACTTGAGATCTTTATCAATGTGTACCATTTAATCATGCACTTTGATGAAAGTAAAAAACCAGGATATTAAAGTCATGGTGATGTAGCTTGTTTTGGGTGTGTTATTGGTGGGTTGACATTAGTTGAATGATCGAGATAGATTTTTTTTGTTTCTGAGTTGATGAAGAGATATATCGTGTGCCCAAGTTGACTAGGATGAAAATTGATTCATTAAAAATCCATGGACATGATACAATAAGTTAGGTCCATCCATTAAGGTCATGAAATATATAAAAACATCAAAAGGATGATGATACAAGTGTGCATCCTGCTTTATGAGATATCATAAGACAAAGATATTATAATACATAGAGTGTTATTGAACGAGGTAGTCATAGCTATGACATTATTTATCTCTTTAGGGGTCATGATGGGTTTCTAGACTCCGCTCTTAGTCTGTGATTTGGATTCACTTCTATCGAGATAAGGATCTAGAGGGTCACACACTAAGTGCACCCTCAAGTTCTATATATTTAGATGAATAGAAGTTTAAGATGAAGTGGGACCCACATGCGTGGGTCAAAGAATGTATGGGTGTGATTGATTTCAAGTTAAATAATTAAATTATATTATTAAAGTATAGAATAAAATGATTGAATTTATTTCTCAAGATATTTAGAGTTTTTTTATCATAAAAGTGAATATGAGAATATATAATTTTTTGAATGAAAATAGTATGTTCAAGGTTTGTTAAATTATTTGGGGAGCATAAGAGCCAATTCAATGGTTCAAATTTTATCATATAGTATATTAATGTGTTAAAATTTAGTGATAAAATATTCATTACATTTATTACAATTTTAATTAAGTCATAAGTGCATACAATGATCTATAATTAAGGTTATTACATTCCAGGGACTAAAGTGAAATTTTGGAAAGTATAACATAAGTATAAAATATAATTTTATCCTCTTGAATAGGGCACTTAATCATTTTAATGAATTTTGAGATCTAATTTGATCTACCTCTATCTATAGAGTGAGAAACTGAAGGATGAATATGGATGGATCAATCCTGTCTTCTCAATCGATTCTGCGTTATTCATGTGATTGAAGGGATGTCATAAAGCCCTTTAATTTCCCATAATAGCACCCAAGAAACAAAGGTAGATGATCCATGAGATACATTACATGTGAGGATGATCTAGAGGATGCCTTTTTTAGTTCCTTTGATTAATGACATGTTGACAATGAGCGAATCAAATAAGAAATTTCAAATGAACAAGTTACCATTTATAGTTTTGTTCAATTTTTTTCATGCTTAAATTGAATTTCAGATGACCATTTTAGAAATATTGGCATGGGTTTTTGTGGATTCAGTGTTTTTGACATGAATCAGAACCCAAAATTTTAATTTGTGTATTTTTCATGCTTCCACTGTGCCCCAGGTTCCTTCAGTTGGTATTAGAGTAAATATGTAATTATTTAAGTCTGAAACTTTAAAATTTTGATTAAATTTTCTATGATTCCGTGAGAGGGATTCGATATGGTCCCAAAATAACTAACTTCACATCGATCTGATTACATATCACCAAGATTGGGTTAGTATGGATCCAACTAGACTTGGAATAGACTGGGTTAGTCTGGATCCAACCTGTTTGACCCACCAACTCCACCAAAATCCCTAAATTAATATTTGAGGATCTTCTTTAGGACCAAATGGACCTGAAAAATCATGAAAAGATTTAAGAAATTAAATTTAATGGTATGGAATTTAATTAAATTATTTATGGTATTGTAGTACATATTTAAAATTTATTAAAATTATTTTAATACATGTTAAATCATTAAAAATACCCTCAAGTTGAATTTTATCAATTTTAAATTTTCTTATAAAATATAATTTAATATTTACCGATCATGATCTAATACTGATCCATGCATGTTTGGTTTATTATTTATTTAATTTAATTATTTCATTTAAGATTTAAAATGTAATAATTATTTTTTTCATGATCTACACATCATCCTTATGTATTTAATTTTTATAAGGGAGTATGTGTCCACATTAAGTAATAAAATTTATTTTTACACCCTGAGTTCCCCTTATCTACGTGTGAGTATACATTGTAAAAATCAGATGAGTTTTTGACAAAGTGGTTCAAGTCTAGAGCCAGTGTAAACTAAATAAGTGAAGTTCACTTGTGTTGCGGGCACTATAATTCATGTTAGATATCAACTCAAGGAATTACCTTAGGGTCTCAGTTAATCCATTATTCTCTCGATCGATTAACCAATAGTTAGCAGCTCATGATCACATCATTATTTATTTTTTATATCTTATGCATTGTTTATTATTTTTTGAATGTGTATTTATTATGCACAATCACATAATATAATAATAAAACAACATGCATAAATAAAATGATCATGTATGGTGAATGTTTTCTATTTAAATCATGGTTAAGTTGTGGGTGTGATCACATAGAATAATCCTGTTAAATAGAATAATAATGTTAAATAGAAAATGATTTCATTCGCCAAGATTAAACTAACCCATCTCTCAAAGAAAATTTTAACTCATTAAATGGATTCCATCACTTGAATTTGGACACAACTGATTGTTTGAGGTGCTTGTCATCCATAGTTGATGGTGTATCTTACTATCACAACATTTTTATTAGAGCGGTGGGTTGAATTAACTAATGTTTGCAGCAAAGGAGTATCCATAGATAGTTTTTTCAACTTTAGATGCAAAGTCTTGAGTAATGAAAAATAATTATTTTCAAGACATGGGACTCCACTCAAAAGATCAAGGAATCACAATTTAATGCAGTTAGCCAATAAAAATCCAAACTTCAACTCTCAGGGTAGTGGTGATGTCATATATTGGGATATGAAGAGAGGTTTAAGTATTGTTGGCACTAGAATACTCAAGAGACTGAGTATTCTGAATCTAATAGTCAAGGACTACTATAATTTGATAAAATAGTGGGAGATATATGAAATTAATAATTTGAAAATTTATATTGGTAATCAAGATAAAGTACTAATATGATAAATTTACTTGTTTTAGATAAAATGGAAACCTACACTAATTCAATTTCACTGTGATCAATATTGAATAAAGTGAATATTCTGATTGGACATAAATTTTAGGAGTGGTATTGGTGCTTGTGCATAGTACTATGCCAAGAGAGGAAGCTTTATGTGTCAGATTCCACACTTCCTATTAAGCCTCATTAGGGAGTAATTATGATGGATAAAGATAAATATAAGAATCATATGGATGATTCACTAGATGTTCAGTGATTCATGTTGTCATCTATGTCCATTGAGTTGTAGAAAATGCATGAGGGTAAAAATGATTTCCAAATACCATCTTATCTCCAAGAGTTATACCAAGAGAGAGATTGATATGAAAGATATGAGATATACAGTGCATTTTATAGATGCATGATAGTATAAGGAAATCATGTAGGACCTCATGTACTCAAGATGGTTAGTGACATTGAGAGAATGGAGTCCCTTGGGTTTAGACTAAACCAATAACTAGTAACTGATCTAATTATAGCCTATTTACCACATAGCTTCTTGAATTTATATTTTAATTATAATATGAATAATATGAATATGTCACTCCTAGATTTTTTGGATTTAGTTCACCAAGTAGATAAGGATATGAAAATTCTAATTCTTTAGTCCTTATGATAAACAAGAGGAGGAAATGAAAAGATAAAGTGTTAAGGGATAAGTCTAATTCAAATACACCGACAAAATTCCCTTTCAAGAAGCCAAAAATATAGAGGGAGAGACATGAGTTGGAGGAATTATACTTTTTCATGTGGAAATAAGGTCCACTGGAAGAATAATTTTATAGTTGAGAAGAAAAAGAAATGAAAAACTTCCTCTTCAGGTATATTTTCCATTGAATGAAATCTATCTATATCTATAAGTTGGGTATTTGATAATACATGTGGTTTATACATTTGTATTAAAATACAAGGACCAAGTAGATTTAAGATGGTTGTAAAAATGAGGTGGATCTCTATAAAGAAAATGGCGTGAGACTAATAATATTATAAGTGAGAGATTATCATCTTAGTTTACCTAGTTGAATGGTTATTATACTAAATAATTGTTATTATGCTCCATTTTTTTTTACCAAAAATACAATCTTAGTGCCATGTTTAGACACTATGGGATTTTATTTTAAGTTTTTAAATAAAATTTGTCTTATGAATATTTATAACATATGTTATGGCATGAAACATCCTAAAAATGTGTTATATATACTAGAACTATAAAAATATAATTTTGGAAATCAATGATAAATCCAGTGAGAATGAGTCATATCCTACCCACCTATAGAACTTCAGGATAATTCATGTGAATGAGAAGCATATAAGTTGTAAGAACCCGGATCTTTGTTTCAGGTACGTCTTTTCTTTTTCTGGAGTTTTTGAGAAAAATGAAGTTTCTGGAAATTTTTGAAGTACACGCCGTGTACTTTCTGAGTACACGCTGTGTACTATTTTCCCGCCTGAAGCTGTGTGCTGGCCATGTCCGGGCCACACACATAGTGTGTAGGGGTGACATGGAGGTTGATTTTGGCGGAGTACAAAAAAACCTACTACACGCCGTGTACTTTAAAAATACACGCCGTGTACTTTAAAAATACACGCCATGTACTTTTTTTTTCACTAAATGGACCGGGGTCACGCCTCATCACGATTTTCATCTTCTTCTAGGTTTAGTTCGTCCGAGAGCGACCCATATGGATGGATCTTCGACGAACCCCTGCCTCTCCGTCCGTTCTCTGATTCGAGCATGGTCGATTGCATTGGAAGCACATCGGTGAGTTCTCCCTTCTTCTTGAGCCTTGTTTTCCAATTCCTCATCCTCCTCAAGTTATCTAAGGTTGAACATTTTGTGCATTTTCTCAGATCTACGACATTCTAGGGAGAATTATCCATTGTGGTTCAAGTATATCGATCTCCTAGGATTGAGGTAGGTGGTTTGTGACTTACTGTTCAAAGTCTATGAGTTTTATGTGCGGAATTCCACCGATACTCGTGAACGGGGTATCGTATGTTACCTTTTTGCCTTCGTTGTTTTCCTGCCTTGATTGTATGCTTGTGTAGAGGTAATTTGACCATGTTAGAGGATAATTTGTTGTGCTTGGATGCAATTTCCCTTGCTTTGTTCTATTTACCACCTTTGGGTCTCATTTGCCTTTGGCTGTTGTACATGTTTTCCTGCCTTGCGGTTCTAGGTTGAAGTGAAACTCATGATATGCTTGTTGCCTTATAACTGTTTAGCTAAGTAGCTTTATAGGTGTACTTTGGTTATCCAAGTATCTCTATAGGTGTACTTTATCCTTATAGAATTATTATGCACTGACCGACATGAGGTTGAGAGAACCTGGTGCTACAGACTATAAGGGATAGACTGAGTGAGCTTCCTAGAGAGTCTTAGATATTACATACTACAGAGGGGATGGACCGAGTGAGCTCCCAGAGAGTCTTGGATTTTATAGACTATAGGAGGGTAGACTGAGTGACCTTCCTCAGAGAGTCTTAACTTGTTTTAATCTTTTTAAGAACCTTCCCAGTCTAGAGGGGGAATTGACCGAGTGAGCTTCCTCAGAGAGTCTGCGGTATACCTAAGGCTATAGGAGGAATTGACCGAGATATCTTCCTCAGAGAGTCTCTATAACTTGGGGATAAGAGGGTTAGACCACGTGATCTTCCTCAAGAGAGTCCCTAACTACCCTAGACTATAAGGGGAATTGACCGAGTGAGCTTCCCCAGAGAATCTCATAAATTCGTATGACCAAGCCAGAGGGGTTAGGCTGAGTGCACTACCCAGAGGGTTGTGGTACTTCTTGGATAAGACCATAGGGGATGGCTGGGAGTACTTCCCAGAGGGTTTTCGGCTTGTTAGCTATTTGTTTCACTGCTGTTGATTGGTTGTGGATTGATTGCTGCTATGTATCATCCGGTTTTACTACTTACTATTTACTGCCTACTGCTTGCTGTTGCTGTTTACTGCTTATTGTACTTTTACCTACCATATACTAACTGACTGTTAGGAACAGATCTTCGGGTGGTTTCCTACTGGGATTTTATCTCACACCCTTTTTGGGCCATGCTTTTGGGCCCAAGAAGACAATGTTGTTGCAGGTATAGACAAGGGCAAAAGCCCTTGAACTTCTGGAACTTGATTGCTTGGAGCAGGAGAGCATGGGACCAAGCTTTGGCTTGCGATGATGAGGAGATGTTTACTTTTATTTTGTACTTGTTTTGGTACTATAGTATTTTCTAGAATTGTGACTTGTTTGGATGCTTTCCTAGTTATGTATCATGCATCATTTCATATATACATATGTGCTCTAGTTTGTTGATTTAGTCTTCCGTTGTTTATATTGTTGGTTATTACTACTTCTACTATTGTATGTTTATTCTTCTTCTGCTGTGTATTCTACCAATGAGGGCATAGTTTCCCCACTATCACACCCAAGTCCCTCGCTGCTAGTCGGTAGCCTCTGGCGTTTGGGGAAATGCGCTTGAGGCCATGTGACCAACCGGGTACGGGGTGCCACTGGGTGGCTTCCGGAACCGGGACGTTGCAAAGTAGTATCAGAGGAATTCTTTTCTATTGATTTACTATTTGGAGATATTATCCAGGGATAGGACGGATTCAGTACTTGGTCATAAGCTGTGCCCGGGAGTAGCTAACCCGTGTACAAGGAAAATCCATACTACCTCGTTTATTGCAGTTTCTGGTTTTGATATTTTACGGTTGATACGATTTCACCTAGAGTTATTCACATACTTTGTACTATTATTATTTTGATATCACGGTTCTATTTCTGTCGCAACCCGATGAGATGAGGGTATGCCATCTCATGCATCATCTAGGCACTTGTAGAAATCACATGCCATGCATTCTTTCCATTCCATCTAGGGTGCATTAGCGACCGCACGCTGTTGTGATAGACCTTGTGTAGATTATGCATGCTGTTGTGATAGATGCTTGATAGAATCTATGCTTCTTTTTTAGAGAATTGTTTGTATTGCACTTTGATCAAATGAACTCCAAATTTTGATTCTTGAGGTGTTATGGGCCCTATTGAATCGAAAGTTGGTGGACCATGATCCCATTTTCTCTTGTAAATGACTGTTGGAGATGCCAAGCTTTGATTCACGGGGAGTATGGGCCCTCACGGATCGGAATTTGGCACCTATTTTCTTGGTTTTCTGTCTTTCTAGGTATTCTGTGCGGTTTCTGATCTACTATCTAGAAAAACCAAGAATACACGACGTGTACTTTCTGGTTACATGCCATGTAGTTTTCAGTCCGTGTTACTGACTGTGTGTGCAGGAACACGGTATTGTAGAAATAACTTCACAAACACGCCATGTACGGCAGGTACACGTCATGTAGTTTAGAGCCGTGTACCCAGCCGTGTCACCAACAACACGGGTCGGGGAAGCTCGAGTAGACACGCCATGTTGCTTTCGGAACACGCCGTGTGGTCTTGCATAGGTACCCGACCATGTCACGAACAACACGGGATGGTGTCACCTTCACCTATACACGCCGTGTTTGTTCGGAACACGCTTTGTAAATGCCAACCGTGTAGACGACCGTGTGTTTATCAACACGGGCCGTCAAGTCTATGTCTAGTACACGCCATGTCCCTAAGGAACACGCCATGTAGTCTGAGGTTAGTTTGAACTGTGTGGGTTAGCTGTGTAAAGAGACTCGGGCAGGGGAATAGTCTTCATGTACACACCGTGTAGTTTGAGGTGTTACACGACCTGTAGGTCAGGGGTACACGCCCATGTCAGTGGCTTAAGAGGACACGCCATATAGTTTTTATACACACCGTGTAGTTGTGTTTTGTAAACCTGTGTGTTTTTCTTCCCCTATTCCTGTTTTGTACTCTTGTGTTCTCTGTCCTTGTTTTTTGACCTAAGGTATACTTTTGATCTTTCAGAGATATGCCTTCGAGACGTCCTCTAGTTGTACGTCTGTCGTCAAACAGTGATCAGATGCCAGATATGGTTGATCAGGGACCTCCTGCCGATCCTCCAGTCGAGCCAGCCTTGGCACCGGCTGTCATACCTGTTGCAGGTGCCGAGGAGCAGTTTAGGGAGGAATTCCTGAGGATGATGCAGGCCTTCCAGGGAGTGCCGCCTCCTGCCCCATCGATGGCTGAGTTGAAGCAGGTTTTCCAGTAGCAGCATCCTCCTAATTTTTCAAGGGATGGATGACCTCAGGCTGCAGAGTCGTGGATAGAGGCCACACTGACCATCTTTGATCACCTAGAGACCCCTCTAGAGAAAAGGGTAAAGCTAGCTACTTATATGCTCCGGGACACCGCCAAGTGGTGGTGGGAGGTGATCTCATGGTCAGGGCATCAACAGGACATGTCTTGGGATGAGTTTCGATGCACCTTCTATGAATAATTCTATCTGGAGACCCTGAGGGACGATCGAGCCCGAGAGTTTATGAGTCTGCAGTAGGGTACTCTCTCTGTTATGGAGTACTCATCTCGTTTCACTGAGCTGCAGCGTTTCACACCGATCCCAGCAGGTGATGAGTTGTTCCTTGCTAGGAAGTTCAAGGATGGTCTCAGGTAGGAGATCTATTCCCAGGTGAATATCTTCCAGTTGACTTCGATATCCTCCATCGTCAACCAGGCACTGATCACTGAGCGCAATCTGAGGGATTCTGGAGCAGTGAGCTAGGGAGGTTTGATATCCAGAGCTGGTGTTCCTCCTACGGATAGTAGGAAGCGTCGTAGAGAGTCTTCTCAAGGAGATCGAGGTTCGCGGGATGCGTCTTCTGGAAGCCAGGTTGTATGATACAAGTGCGGTATGAGTGGGAATACTAGGCCTCAGTGCTAGAGGGATCCGATGGAGTGCCGTTCTTGTGGAAAGATGGGCCATATTCAGCGTTTCTGTCATATCTTTTCACCTTCAGCTGGTGGTAGGGGTTCCTATATGACCCCACATTCTATAGATGCTTCACCGGTTTCCCACAATTCATGGAACTGGAGTTCTTCCAGCCGTTCAGGCTGAGGTGGAGGTCACAGCTGTGGTGGTCAGTCACTAGGTCATCAGCGACAACAGAGTGGATCAGCTCAGATCGGTCAGCCAGGGGCGCAGGGCCGCGGCGCAGGCCAGTCTTTCACCATGGAGCAGACCTATCAGGAGCAGGATCCCGACCCGTCTATAGTTCGAGGTACGATCTTAGTAGCCTCAATTTTATCTTCAGTTATTTTTGATACTGGTGCCTCCCATAGTTTTATCTCTGTTGCGGCTGTGGGGAGCCTTGGGCTCTGTATCTTTTCGTCTACCGACTGGTTGACTCTTGACACACCGTTGGGAACGAGGAAATCTAGCATACGTCAGTGCAGAGAGTGACCTCTTGAGGTTGCGGGGTGTCATTTCTTATGGGACCTCTATGTCCTAGAGATGACGGGCTATGACATCATTCTCGGTATGGACTGGTTGGTTCCCTTCCAGGCAGTCGTCGACTGCTACCACCGCAGGGTGAGTTTTATATCACCATAGGGCAGATCTTTCCTTCATAGAGGTGAGTGGGATGTCTAGGCGGGTACAGCTGGACCAGAGCATCATGGGCTAGGGGAAGTTATAGCCTAGATTTCCAGTCTTTATCTGGATGACCAAGGGACTTCACAGTTAGACCTTCCTCCAGTGGTGGATCATTTCAGGGATGTCTTTCCAGAAGGATTTTCAGGCTTACCTCCAAAGCGTGAGGTGAACTTCTTGATTGAGCTCATTCCAGGAGCATCACTGGTGTCCATTCCTCCCTATAGGATGGCTACACCTGAGTTGCAGGAGCTCAAGAAGTAGTTGGAGGAGTTGCAGGCAAAGGGTTTCATCTGACCCAGTACTTCTCCATGGGGTTCGCCTGTCTTGTTCGCGAAGAAGTAAGACGATACCCTTCGACTCTGTGTGGATTATCGGAAGCTAAACCAGTTGACGATTAAGAACCGATATCCCTTACCGAGGATCGATGACCTCTTTGATCAGATTCGAGGATCCCGGGTGTTCTCGAAGATCGACTTAAGGTCTGGTTATCATCAGTTGTGCGTTAGACCATCCGATATACCTCTGACAACTTTCAAGAGCAGGTATGGTCTTTACGAGTATACAGTCATGCCGTTCGGTCTTACGAACGCACTTGGAGTCTTCATGGAACTGATGAACCAAGTGTTCCATCCGTACTTGGACTCTTTTGCTGTGGTCTTCGTGGACGATATCTTAGTGTACTCTCACACACGACATGACCATTCCACACATCTTGAGATCGTTCTGAGTAAACTGAGAGAGCATCGACTTTATGCTAAACTCTTGAAGTGCCACTTTTGGATGGATCAGATTCACTTCTTGGGTCATGTTATCTCAGAGACAGGAGTGTCAGTGGACCCAGAGAAGGTGAGAGTTGTAGTTTCCTGGGAGCAACCGAAGAACGTCTTTGAGGTACGGAGTTTCCTAGGGCTGTCTAGATACTACAGATGCTTCATTTAGGACTTCTCGTGCCTATAAGCACCGTTGACAGGTCTGACCAAGAAGGGGGCGAAGTTTTTATGGTCAGATTCTTGTGAGTCAGCCTTTCAAGAGCTAAAGGGGAGGTTGACGTCATCACAGATACTAGTCTTGCCAGAGCCGAGCAAGGGCTACACTGTTTACTGTGATGCTTCAGGTATCGGGTTGGGAGCCGTTCTTATGCAGGGAGATGGAGTCGTTGCGTACGGGTCTCGGTAGTTGAGGAAACATGATAGGAACTACCCTACGCACGATCTGGAGTTGGCAGCTATTGTTCATGCCTTTCACTGTTGGAGACACTATCTTCTGAAATAGCACTTTGTAGTTTTCACCGACCACAAGAGTCTCAAGTATATCTTCACTTAGCATGATCTGAATCTGAGATAGCGGAGGTGGGTCGAGTATCTTCAGTCCTTTGACTTCGAGCTCACCTATACACCAGGAAAGGGAAATGCAGTGGCAGATGCGTTGAGCAGACGAACTCAGATTCAGGTAGTTCAGGAGGCCAGAAGTGAGTGGCAGCTTATGGCCCTGTTCTTTGAGATGCATCTGGAGGTGCACGACAGGCAGAGATAGACTGTCCTATCTTCTGTAGCTGTTACCTCTACACTTCTTTATCGGCTACGAATGAGGCAGCTATCAGACTCAAAGGCCTTGGTCCTGCGGGAGAGTGTGTCAGGAGGGGACCCTCTTCATGGATGGACAATGGGTGAGGATGAGATCTTGCATTTCCAGGGACGCGTATGGGTGCCAGCAGACATATGTGAGGAGATGATGCGTGATTTCCATTCCTCAGTTTGGGCAGTTCATCCTGGAGTCACCAAGATGTATCGGGATCTTCATCGCCAGTACTGGTGGCCAGGTATAAAGAGAGATGTTTCTGTTTTTGTCATGAGATGTTCTACTTATCAGTAGGTAAAGGTAGAGCATCAGCGACCATCAGAGATTTTGCAGCAGTTACCCATTCCAGAGTGGAAGTGGAACGATGTCACGATGGATTTCATGACTGGGTTACCGAGGTCACCTCGGGAAAGTGATACTGTTTGGGTAGTCATCGACAGGCTTACGAAGGTTGCACACTTCTTTCCGATCAAGGAGACCTTCAGTGTTGATGATCTGGGAAGACTTTACATTAGGGAGATCGTTCGTCTGCATGGAGTTCCACACTCTATTGTTTCAGACATGGATGCATGCTTTACTTCTCGGTTCTGGCAGGGACTTCAGAAGGCCTTGGGTACACAGGTGCTTTTGAGTACAACATACCATCCTCAGACTGATGGCCAGTCCGAGCGGACGATCCATGTGCTTGAGGATATGCTCTGAGCTTTCATTCTAGACTTCAGCGGTTCTTGGGAGAAGCATATACCTCTTGTGGATTTCTCCTACAACAATATTTTTTAGGCGACCATCCATATGGTACCATACGAGGCTCTGTACGGTAGGCCATTCCGATTACCCTTATGATGGCTGGAGGCAGGAGAGGCAGCTTTGCTAGGACCTCGTCTTGTTCAGGAGACCTCAGAGCAGATAGAGTTGATTCAAAAAGGAATAGCTACAGCACATTCTTGATAGAAGTATTATGCTGATCAGCGAAGACGACCTCTGGAGTTCGAGGTCAGAGATCAGGTTTTCCTGCATGTCGCACCGAGGTTGGGACATAAGAGGATTCAGAGACAGAGTAAGCTTTCACCGCAGTACATCGGTCCGTTTGAGGTATTGGAGAGAGTTGGGCTAGTTTCCTATCGGTTGCAACTACCTCAGAGGTACCGGACTATGCACGACGTCTTCCACGTCTCTCAACTCCGATGTTACTTTTCAGAACCATCTCATGTCCTTCAGCCCAAGGAGGTTGAGCTCGAAGCGGATGTGCCGTTTGAAGAGCATCCTATCTGGATTGTCGATCGCAGTACAAAGGTCCTCCGAGGCCGGTCTGTTCCTCTAGTATGAGTGCTATGGCAGCACGGGTGAGTACAGGACGAGACTTGGGAGAGGGAGGCCGAGGTTCGATCGCAATGGCCGGATCTGTTCGAGGTTTCTTCTTCTATGCCCATCTAGGGAAATTCGGGGACGGATTTATTTAAGGGGGAAAGTTTGTAAGAACCCAGATCTTCATTTCAGGTACGTCTTTTCTTTTTCTAGAGTTTTTGAGAAAAATGAAGTTTCTAGAAATTTTTGAAGTACACGCCGTGCACTTTCTGAGTACATGCCATGTACTCTTTTCCCGCCTGAAGCCGTGTGCTGGCCATGTACGGGCCACACACACGGTGTGTAGGGATGACGTGGAGGCCGATTTTGGCGGAGTACGGAAAAACCTACTACACGCCATGTACTTTAAAAATACACACCATGTACTTTTATTTTTTTCACTAAACAGACCAGGGTCGCGCCTCATCACAATTTTCATCTTCTTCTAGGTCTAGTTCGTCTGAGAGTGACCCATACGGACAGATCTTTGATGAGCCTCTGCCTCTCCATCCGTTCTCCGATTCGAGCACGGTCGATTGCGTTGGAAGCGCAGCGGTGAGTTCTCCCTTTTTCTTGAGCCTTGTTTTCCAATTATTCCTCCTCCTCAAGTTATCTAAGGTTGAACGTTTTGTGCATTTTCTTAGATCTACGAAGTTCTAGGGAGAATTATCCATCGTGGTTCAAGTATATCGATCTCCTAGGATCGAGGTAGGTGGTTTGTGCCTTACTGTTCAAAGTATCTGAGTTTTATGTGTGGAATTCCACCGATACCCGTGAACAGGGTATCACGTGTTGCCTTTTGGCCTTTGTTGTTTTCCTGCCTTGCTTGTATGCTTGTGTAGTGGTAATTTGACCATTTTAGAGGATGATTTGTTGTTCTTGGATGCACTTTCCCTTTCTTTGTTCTGTTTACGACCTTTGGGTCTCATTTTCCTTTGGCTGTTGTACCTATTTTCCTGCCTCGCGGTTCTAGGTTGAAGTGAAACTCATGACATGCTTGTTGCCTTGTAACTATTTAGATAAGTAGCTCTATAGGTGTACTTTGGTTATCCAAGTATCTATATAGGTGTAGTTTATCCTTATAGCATTATTATGCACTGACCAGCACAGGGATGAGAGAACCTGGTGCTACAGACTATAAGGGATAGACTGAGTGAGCTTCCCAGAGAGTCTTAGATATTACAGACTACAGAGGGGATGGACCGAGTGAGCTCCCAGAGAGTCTTGGATTTTATAAACTACAGGAGGGTAGAACAAGTGAGCTTCCTCAGAGAGTCTTACCTTGTTTTAATCTTTTTAAGAACCTTCCCAGGCTAGAGGGGGAATTGACCGAGTGAGCTTCCTCAGAGAGTCTGCGGTATACCTAAGGCTATAGGAGGAATTGACCGAGATAGATTCCTCAAAGAGTCTCTAGACCTTGGGGCTAAGAGGGTTAGACCACGTGATCTTCCTCAAGAGAGTCCCTGACTACTCTAGACTATAAGGGGAATTGACCGAGTGAGCTTCCCCAGAGAGTCTGATAAATCCGTATGACCAAGCCAGAGGGGTTAGGCTGAGTGCACTACCCAGAGGGTTGTGGTACTTCTGGGATAGGAACAGAGGGGATGGATGCGAGTAATTCCCAGAGGGTTTCCAGCTTGTTAGATGTTTGTTTCACTACTGTTGATTGGTTTTGGATTGATTGCTGCTATGTATCATCCTGTTTTACTGCTTACAGTTTACTTCCTACTGCTTGCTGTTGCTGTTTACTGCTTATTTCACTTTTACCTTCCATATACTCACTGACTGTTAGGCACAGATCTTCAGGTGGTTGCCTACTTGGATTTTATCTCACACCCTATTTGGGCCATGCTTTTGGGCCCAATCAGACTATGTTGTTGCAGGTATAGACAAGGGAAAGCACCCTTCGACTTCTGGAACTTGATTTCTTGGAGAAGGAGAGCATGGGACCAATCTTTGGCTTGCGATGCTGAGGAGATGTTTACTTTTATTTTGTACTTGTTTTGGTACTGTAGTATTTTCCAGCATTGTGGCTTGTTTGGATGCTTTCCTAGTTATGTATCATGCATCATTTCATATATACATATGTGCTCTAGTTTGTTGATTTAGTCTTCCGTTGTTATATTGTTGGTTATTACTTCTTCCGCTATTGTATGTTTATTCTTCTTCTGCTGTGTACTCTACCAATGAGGGCATAGTTTTCCCCACTATCACACCCAAGGCCCTCGCTGCTAGTCAGCAGCCTCTGGAATTTGGGGAAATGCGCTTGAGGCCATGTGACCAACCGGGTACGGGGCGCCTCTGGGTGGATTCCGGAACCGGGACATTACATAAGTAAACTATATCAAGCACGATATTTAGACTACATTGATTTAAAACTATTGGATGTATTTCATTCTTGTTTACAAGGTAAAATGTCCAAAGCACCTTTCAATGGGAAAGGAGAAAGAGTCAAAGAACCATTAGAATTGGTTCATACTGAGGTATGTGGTCCATTTCCAATAGAGGCAAGGGGTAGTTTTTATTATTTCAATAATTTTACCAATGAATATAGTAGATATAGATATATCTACTTAATGAGGTATAATTAAGATTCCATTATCATGTTTAATGAATATCAGAATGAAGTAGAAAATAAACTTGGTAAAAAGATTAAGAAACTCTACTCAGACTGTGGTGAAGAATATATTAATCAAGTTTTCATCAATAATTTAAAAGAGCATGTGATAGTTTCCAAACTCAATCCTCCTTAAACACCTCAGTGGAATGATGTTAGTGAAATAGGGAATCAGACACTTCTTGACATGGTCATATCGATGATGAGTCATGCAACTCTACCATTATTCTTTTTGAGATATGCACTACAAAATACAGGATATACAATAAATCGAGTACCAACTAAAGTAGAAGATGGGATTCCATATGAGTTTTGTCATGGAAAGAAACCCAATATATCATATATATATATATATATGTGTGTGTGTGTGTGTGTGTGTATGGGTATGTGAGGCTATTTCCAAGATTATACCTAGTGAAAAATTATCATCTCAAAAAAATGAATTACATATTTATAGGTTATCCTAAGGATACTAAAGGATATTACCTATATAAACCATTATATATAATGGTGAATGTATCAAGACATGATACATTTATAGAAAGGGAACACATTTCCAATGGAAATAGTGGTAGAAAAATTTAATTTGATGAAGTTGAGGTTCCATATGGACAAGGGTTTATACAAGAATAATCTTTAAAAGAGATAGTTGGAGAGGAAGATGTTCCCAAGAAACAAGTACTATGTATGTCTACTATAGAGGTTAGAGAACCAAATAGGTATGGTTTAATTTTCACCAATTTAGGTGAAAAATTACTCCTAGAGAATGATGAACCTCTAACCTACAAGTATATAGTAGATGGAAATGATACTTATAAATAATAATATTTCATGCATTCTGAAATGAATCCTATTCACCAAAATAAAGTTTTGATTTTGGTAGACCCACCAACTGATATAAAACCTATTGGGTGTAAATAGGTATTCAAGAAAAATATGGACATGGATGTTCAAGTAAGTACTTATAAGTAATGATTAATAGTAAAGGGTTTCAAGCAACATTAAGGTATAAACTACGATGAAACCTTCTCTATAGTCACAATGCTGAAATCCATTAGAATAATACTTGAAATAAAAACTTCCATGATTATGAAATTTGGAAAATAGATGTCAAAACTAATTTTATAAATGGGAATCTAGTTGAAGATATATATATAACATGAACCAAATGGTTTATTATGTTGATGAGTTCCAATAAAGTATAAAACCTATAGAGATACATTTATGGATTGAAGAAGCCATCACAATCATGAAATATTCATTAATGAGGCCATAAGATAATTTGGTTTCATTTAGAATGAAAGTGATCCATGTGTATATAAGAAGGTTAGTGGGAGTGACATAGTTTTCCTACTATTTTATGTTGATGACATATTGTTAATGAGAAATTAATTTCAAGTCTTACAATTGTAAATACTTAGTTAAATGAATGCTTCTCCATGAAAAACATTGGGGAAGAATCTTATATTATAGGGATAAATATCCATCAAGATAGAACTTAGAGGCTACTTGGGCTAAGTCAAAGTACATATATTGCAAGGTACTCAAAAGGTAAAATATAGAACAATCCAAGAGAGGATTTTTGCTAGCATCACATAATATTAATCTCTACAAGAAGATGTTTCCACATACATAGGATGATATTGAAAGGATGATTAGAATCCCTTCTTCTTTAGAAATGGGACCTATCATTTATTCCATAATATGTGCTATGTTTGATTATTACTTTGATTTAAGCATGGTTTGTAGATATCAAGCCAATATAAAAGTGATATATTGGAAAACTGTAAAAACTGTCCTAAAGTAATGAGATATATAAAGGATATATTACTGGTGTATAGAGAAGATGATGATATAGTCATGAGGGGATACAATGATACTATCTTCCAGATAAATCAAGATGATATAAAATCATATTTAGGATATATATATTTTGAATGGTGGTGCAGTGAGCTAGAGGAGATTGAAAGAGTCTATGGTAGCTAATTCTACAATATTCTGAGTATATAGTAGATTTATATGAAGCTAAGGAAGTGGTTTGGATATAAAACTTTGTTTCTGAGCATCACACTGTACCTAGTAGTGTAGAGCCTTTTATAGTGTATTGTGATAATATTGTGACAATGGTGCTTTCTAGAGAGCCTAGGTCGCACCAGAGGACAAAGAATATACTTTGGAAGTTTCATATATTGAGGTATTTTACTTAGAGAGGTGAAGTTTTTTTAAAAGGTTGGGGCTGAAGCCTCATTTTATTATTAAATCAAATCAAATACATCTTTTAACCAGGTAGAGGGAGACCCATTATATATCCCGAAGGCCTAGTGGGATTATAGCCCATTACATAGCCCGTAGGCCCAATTTTTTTGGCCCAATTCCCATTCTGTGAATAGTAACCCGCCTTCTACAGTACACGTACAATACCGCCGCTGCTACAGTGCCCTACCGCTGCTATAGTACCCGTCGATCTACAGTACCGCCACTGCTACAGTACCACTATAGTACTGCTATAGTACCTGCACCCAATAGGTTTTGAACCCCCATTTTTCATGTAGGATTAAGGGGGTGCTTACTACTATGCCAAACCCCAACTATACTCAGAGAGGTGAAGTCACAATCAGCATAGTAGCCATAGAGAATAATGTGGAAGACCCATGACTATAGCCACATCTCAGAAAAATCATGATACTAATGTGAGAGCTAGTGGGTTGAAAATTGTTAGCAGTTGAATCTAGTGCAAGTGGGAGTGTTGTGAGTGGGTTCCCTAGACCCAACTCCTTTATGTACTTTTATTACCATTACATGAATACAATTTGATATATACATGTTTTTATTATTACTATAATAGTGTGGATACTTATGCATACACTATTTACATGGTAATGTCCTTATATTACATGTCATATCAAAAGGTTATAGTAGTTTTCATCTATATTGAGAACCTAAAGATACAATGATAGTAATAATAAATATATGTCCTATATTATAGATGAATCATACTAATAAGACACAAATGATGTCTGACTATCAGTTGTTGGGGGATCATAATCATTGAGACTTATTCTCATGAAGTTCTCATTTGGTGATCTTGAGTAGATGAGATCATTAGGAATGACTGACCAATAGGAACACCACATGTTTTGGGTGTCATTGGTTGTTCCTATCTACGAACATGTGTATTATTCTCTTGATTTGAGATCATTATCAATGTGTACCATTTGATTGTTTACTTTTATTTAAAGAAAAAAACATGATATTTAAGTCATGGAGAGTTAGCTTGTATTGGGTGCATTATTGGTGGTATGACATTTGTTGAATGGTCAAGATAGAATTCGTTTCTTTTGAGTTGAGGAAGAGATATTGCATGGGAACAGGTTGACCAAGATGTCAGTTCCTTTATTAAATCCACATTCATGGTACAAGAAGGTAAGTTCATCCAGTAAGGTCAAGAAATATATAAATCATCAAAAGGATGATAAAACAAGTGCGCATCATACTTTATGAGGTATCATGAGACAAAGAGATTATATTACATAGAGCATGTTCATAGGAGGTAGTCATAAATACTAAATTATTTATCTCATTAGGGTCCATGATGAGTTTCTAGACTCCACTCTTGGTGTATGAGTTGGACTCAATGCTATAGAGATAATGACCTAGAGGGTCACACACTAAGTGTATCCACAAGTTCCACCTATTTGGATGAATATGATTTTAGGATGAAGTGGACCCCATGTGCGGGGGATGGTGAATGTCTGAGTGTGGTTGATTACAAGTTAAAATAATTCAATTATATTATTCAAGTTTAAAATAAGGTTATTGAATTTATTTCATAAGGTATTACTATGTTTTTTGATTATAAAAGCGAATACAAGAAGATATAATTTTTCAAATAAACATAGTATGTTAAAGGTTCATTAAATTATTTAGGGTGATTATGGACTAAGTTGATGGTTCGTATTTTATCATGTAATATGTTAAAGTGTTATAAGTGAGTGATATAGTATTTTTTACATTTATGAAAAGTTTAATTAAGTTATAAGTGTAAAAAGGATCTAAAATGAAGGTTATTACTTTATAGGGATATAAGTGAAATTTTGGAAAGTATAACCTAAGTATAAAATCTTATTTTAGCATATTGAATAGGGAAATCAACTATTTTCACTAATTTTGAGACCTCTTATCATCTATATTAAGCTTTAGACTTAGAAACTTAAGGAATAATAAGGTTGGATCAATCCCATATTCTCAATAAAGTCTACATTCTTCATGTGATTGAAGGGATATTGTAAAGCTCTTAAATTTCCCATGATAGTATTCGATAATTTAAGATAGATGATTCTAGAGTTGTGTTGTATGTGTTGAAAATATATAGGATTTTTAGTTTTGTACCTTTGATCCACTACAAGATAAAAGTGTGTGAATAAAATCAGTGATTTCAAATGATCAAGGCAACATTTATGGTTATGTTTGATTTTATTTTTCATGCATAAATTGATTTTCATGCAATCCTTTAAGAAATATGGGCATGGGTTATTATATATTTAGTATTTTTAACATGAATCTGAACCCAAAATTTTAAATTACATATTTTTTATTCTTCCAATATGCCTTGAGTTTCTTTAGACTCTACATACACTTGATTATTATATGAATTTGAAGCAAGAAGAAGTTGTTCCAGTGCTAAAGTAAGAGATTATTATGGGACCTAAAGAAGAATAGAAAGAAGAGATGAGAATTCTAAATTGTCTGCTATAGATCATATCCAGTCTAAGGAATTGAGGGAGTCAACCAATAACCTTAATATATTATATAAGTATGAGTAAGCTTGATGCATTCCATTTGATTACTATAGATACCCAAAGCTTGACATAAATAGACATTACATTAATTTTTCAGAATATTTAATACATAACAAAAATAGACACCAAAGGACCTTAATAGTTTAGTGTCTTTGGAAACTCGGAATATAATCTTCTAATCTTGGTGAAAGATCTTCAACATCTCCCATAAAGATCTTTTTTTTTTCTTACCTAAAACTTTTCTTTAAATCCTAGGGAAAATAAAACATATAAAGGGTGAGCTCAAATGCTCAGTAAGGGTAAGCATGGAGAAAATAAAACAAACCATATACATTTGAACTTCAAAACATGAACATAAAGTTTAAACATCAAAATATTGAGTTGTGAAATAAATCTTGACAGCACGTAAGGCAAAGATCATAGAGGAACATCAATCATGATAAAAATACATGGGAATAAAAAATTTAATTGTGTAAAACCATTAAGCACATGATATGATTTATATAGTAGCCAAGGCATTGCTGCCAAGACCATCTTAGTGGACAAAGCCCCTTTCTGAATTGAGTTCACTCCTTGTTTCAGTCCTGTAACACTGAACCGGATTGACTTACCATTCCATCCATGTCTATATCATGAGATAAAAATCTTTACCTAATGAATTGGAGGGAGATATAGGTCGCACCCATCTCATAATGAAATCATTCATACTTGTGCCACAAAATAAACTTAAAACATTCATCATAACCCAAAGAATAAACTAGGTTTCATAAACATCATCCCATCATAACATAATCCATATAAAACAAATGGATATAATTTCATCATAAGAGAAGTGAAACCATGTAATTCATAGAGACATTATACTTGAAACATACACATATTAAATAATGTCATCTTATATGGAAAATGTTTTTGATAAAACACTTGAAATGAATTCTTGAGGAAAATATCCTTTCTTCTTCAAAATCATTTTCTTTTCACAAAATGCCATGAAATTTTAAAAGAAAAGTATTTTTTTGAAAATATTCATAAAATTTTTTAGAGGAAACTTCATTGAAATAAGTCTTTATAAAATCGTAAAAATCCATTCATGTCGTATAAGTTAAAAATAACATTCTTCTCGTACTTTTGTCGGAAAAGTTAAAAAGTACCTCGTATGGTAATCAAAATAAACATTCCATACATACCATGTAGTAAAAGTCAAAATGGGTAAAAAATACTTTAAACATACATGAAACTATTTTTAGAAGACAGGTACATGGATAATAAATATAACCCCAGTAAATACTTATGAATAAACAATCTCGGATAAAAACGAGATTGGAAAAGTTATCCCTTACCTTATGTTCGATATGCTTTGTATGTATCCGAAACTCTGTATAATGATTTAAATAATGTCATTTACTTATTAAAGAATCATATTAATTGTTATAATATCATATATGGTTCAATTATGATTTTATATTACCCGTTCTTTTGTAAATTTCATGTTAAAGCAGCGTTTTGGGTAAAATCGTTTCATTTATCGTACGTGTTTCGACTTGTTGTTCTTGATATTATTACTTATATCCTGATTTACTTAATTAAATAATGTAAAAAATGATTTTTATATAATATATATTCATAATATACATATATATATATGATATATCGATAAATGGAATGAAATACACCGTTCATGTAGATGGTAGGCCGTACGTACGCATGAACGCTGTTTTCGTTTCCTTATTGAATTGAATGGAATTAAGTAGATGACATAAATATATATATATATATACATAAATAAAGTATAATTATTATGTCATATATTTCATTATTATTCATTATATATACTTTATAATCATTCATGAATGGTTAACATGGAGAATGAATCTCATCGAGTCGTGGAGACGGTAGTCCGTACGTACGCACGAGCGATGATATCATTCCCATGATTGTGGAATTGTTTTGAAGTGTATGTATAATATTTAATAATCAATATTACTTTAAATTAATCATATATAGTTATTTATTTACACCATTATACCCATCCAAGTAAGGTGGTGGTCGAAAACAGATTACACCACGGCGTGGAGACGGTATTCCGTACGTACGCACGCGCGGTGATTTCGTTTTCCGTAGGATGGATAGAAGGTGAAATAGGGTTGTTTCATATTTATAATAACATATCAGTATATAATTAATACTGATGTTATTACTTTATAATGATACAACTAAAGAATAAGAAGTAGAAGAAGAAATAAATTGGAAAGAATCGGTAAAGGATATTACCTCTTCTTTGACGCGCCTCTTCTTAACCTCCTCTTAAGGCACTAGGGTTGGTCTTTTGATGAGACCAGAACCTCTATAATGTTTCTAGGGAATATGAGAAGGTAAATGGGCAGGGGTTTGACAAGATTAAAGGCTCAAAAGGGTGTTAATAGAAGAGGGAAGGGGTGCCCTTTTTATAAGGGAGGAGAGGGGCACTTTAGAAAAAACTTAAAATATTATTTTATAATAAAGTCATATTCGGTTTATAATAGCACCAAATTGATTTATTTAGAAGCTAAAGTGGGTTTGGGTCGAAATAATCTCAACCAATAGGTTTTAGACAATTTTAGGTTACTATTTTAACCTTATCATTTAGATTTAACTCTAAGTTAAATAATTTAACCTTTACCGTGTCTTCTTGTTTTCTTACACTATATGGTTAATAAACTTACTATAACAAGCCAAACGAAACCCAAGTGGTTCATTATTAATATATATATCCTTATCTAAATAATTTTGTCGAACCTTAGATCTTTAGGAATATAATAACAATTAATAATATAATATTTGTTTTAAAAACTATTTTATGTCAATTTTGACACTATTTGGTAATTGATTTTTTGTGAAAATCATAACAGAATTATTAGTTCGAAAAAAATTAATTAAATCAATAATAACATGTCATATTAACCTATAAAATTAGTGGAATTCATAAAAAGTTTCAAATTAAATTTATTTGGGTATTTATAATATCAATTATTTTAATATTTCATTATTTAGGTAATTACTGCATCACCATTGTGTCATAAATAAATTAAATTATTTAATGTCTAAAAATTATAAATAAAATACCATTAGGTAGAAAATATTTTTATATTTATAATGAATATTTATAGTCGAATTTATCTTATGTATAACCCTATATTAAAAATGTTTTAGTTATTAAACTTTGATTTTAACTATTTTAACTCTTTTTTAAATAAAATAATAATAAATGTCCTAATCTAATCCAAGTGGATATAAATGATAATATTATATTACTAAGGTTTTTTTGGTCTAATTAAACTTATCCAATATAATTAGGACATGTTTTAGGGTAATAATAATATCATTTTACCCTTAATTACCCTATTTACTTTTAACCGTGCTGAATAAAAGTAAAAAGTTACTATTCACCAAAAATTATTTTTATCTTATTGAACCACATTTGACTCCTTGATATTAACCATGTCTCTTGGATTTTTTTAAATTCCACTCATAGAAGCGGTAAAATTATATTTTATGTAAATTTTCAAATTCTCCTAGGAGGTGGGTAAAAGATGATGAAAAGTTCAATTTTTTTTATATATCTAAAATTATTATAAAATGACTCCAATGAATTACATTGAACATATATAGGTATTATGTATCAATTTTTACCTAAAATAAATTTAAATCAAATAAATAATTATTTAAATAAAAAGTCAGTTTTTAAATAGTAACCCAGTGTTTTCACTATTCATCAAAAATTGAAAGTTTTGAGAAAAATACCAAAAATTCACCCTAGACTAATTTCGATATTCTGAATCCAAAAATGAAGTCCATTTTGAAATATAAAATTTATAAAATTTCAAAAAGTTTGTATTACTATTCATAACGTCTAGTTCATAATAATATTATAATAATATATCGTTTAGTGAAACTTGGTATTGCGTACTACACACGCTATCGAAGAAGGTCTTGATTGCGTGTAATGCAAGCCAAGTAAGGGATGCGTGTAGTGAAAGCTCTGTTTGGTGTTGCATATAACATAATGAAAACTTTTTTCATTTATACATTAAACAAAATCTATACTTAATGTTGCGTAGAATAATTTCCACAAAATGAACTTGAAATTGTGTGTAACACGAGCCAAGAATAGTGTTGCGTATACTGCAAGCTAATACGGTGTTGCGTATAGTACAAGCTAATCTTGGTGTAGTGTATAATAGAAGACATCAAAGAAATTAAACATAATATATCTCATAAAATCTCAGGGTGTTACATTCTACCCCCCTTAAAATGAATTTCGCCCTCAAAATTCGTCGCAGTTATAAATGGTTTACTACTTGAAAATTTCTTTCATAGAAACCCACATCGTAAAAAGGAATACTAAAAATTCATTTTAAAAAGGTAAGTTAGAATCATAACAGTCACCCAAAGTAACTCAGCACTGGGTTTCCACATAGGACAACATAGGTGAAAATATGGATATGGAAGAGAAATGTAACCATCAACTTCTGATGAAGAGTGGTAGAGGAAATGGCTATGAAAAATCCAACAATCACAAAGCCATAAATTTGTGATGATCTAAGGTACCATCTGATTCATCAGATATAAGAGCACTAGGACAACATTTTTGGTTTTCAAGATCATTTCCCTAATGTTGATGAACTTTTACATAAGGAGAAATAATTACTTGATTTCAGTGTAATATCATCATTGGTCATTCCATGAACAATTTCCACTTCATCTCTATTTCAAGAAATGAAGTAGAATTTGTCATTCATGAAGTGTTAGCAGATCATGCGATAGAATGATAAGTCATCCCATCTATTTCTATCATAAAAATATTTGCATAAGTTATTAAAAATACACAAGTGCATCTATGGTGAGATAAATCGTATATGATTCCAACAATGGAATTATACTTCATCTATCATACTGCTTAATAAAATAAAACTAGTTTCTACTAACCAAGGACTTCTTGTAGACCAGTGGTAGGCGATAAAGGCCTGTCGCACTTCGGTTGTGGGTTCGATTTCCGCAACCTTGTTTGACACGATGGGTTGTCGCCCTTCCTATGGGTTGTCCTTTTTCTAAAACTATACTATCATAACATTTCAGAAATAAAAAGTTATATCTTTAACCGATACTATATGATGTCTATTCCAACCTTTAGGCTTATCAAAAATAATTCTGTCTGATTACTAGAAATTTCATCTACCGAGCATGTGAATTCCTTCATTTTCCCCCATATATCATAAGATATATCTTGTTGGTCACATCCCAAACATGTGAATACCTTAATAATGTATTCTCTTGAAAAGTGAATACCCATTGAACCTTAGTAAAAACATGAATGTTGTCAAAAGTTAACTCTTTCCACATACCAAAAATCCCAAAAATTCTATATACTCAGACCATGATATCACTTAGTCCTTATATCAATCATGAGCTCATGAATACTATCAGACATATTATTTTATCCTTATCCATTCATTATGCACATATCATCTTCTTTCTAAAAATATCTGAATCACTTTTCATGGTTACCGGTACCATAAAATTATTGAAAACCACAATAGACTAATACAAAAATATTCCAATATACCATAAAAGTACCTCGACAACATTATTCTTGAATACCAATACATAAACACTTCAATCCATTTTCTTTAATGATTTTCATGGAATAAGTCATTCCTTGATTTAGAAGTAACCTCTTAGGTTAGGGAATTGAGTTGGGTAATGCCCATGTTCTCCACAAATAAGACATTGAACTCCATAATAGTCTATCACTCTATGACCCTTTTCTCCACACAGATAACATCTTCCCCTCCATTTAAGGTATTCCTCAAGGTTATTCTTCCCTTCTTTAGAAATATCAATCTTACTTTCTCTATGCTCCTCACCATGAGAACATGCATAAAATTCCATCTTCCTCTTATTTGATGACTTAGGAATACCCCCAAAGTTCACCTTGTTAATCATATATCATGATGACCGATTCGACATAATCACAATATCTTTCTCTGTAGGCATTACACAATTTTTTTGATCACATTCACCAATTTGTCCATCGGAATCAACATTAACTGAATTCCTTCTTGTTCCCTCCATTGAATAAAACCAGAAACCATAGTGTAAGAAATAGTTAAAATAATGAGGAACCACATAATCATTAAAAGTCACTTATGGGATGTCTAACTTATCACACATTCTTTAATCCATGACACCTTAGGTTTACCCTAGGTTATTCATGATTGTCAACATAACTCTAGGACTGTAACCTATAGTTATACTAAACCTTAGGGACATCCCTAGACATACCTTAGAAATATCTCTAGGGACCTCACTAAAGTTTTCACATCCTAGTTTCCAAAGGTTGACTAAACCTTTCCTCTGATACCAACTGTAGAGACCCAAATCTTGACGTACATAGACATTACATTACTTTTGCGGAATATTTAATAAATAACAAAAATAGACACCAAAGGACCGTAATAGTTTAGTGTCTTTGGAAACTCGGAATATAATCTTCTAATCTTGGTGAAATATCTTCAACATCTCCCATAAAGATCTTCCCTTTTTTTTTCTTACCTAAAAATTTTCTTTATATCCTGGGGAAAATCAAACATATAAAGGGTGAGATCAAATGCTTATTAAGGGTAAGCATGGAGAAAATAAAACAAACCATATACATTTGAACTTCAAAACATGAACATAAATTTTAAACATCAAAATCTTGCGTTGTGAAATAAATCTTGGCAGTACGTAAGGCATAGATCATAAAGTAACATCAATCATGATAAAAATACATGGGAATAAAACATTTAATTGTGTAAAACCATTAAGCACATGATATGATTTCCATAGTAGCCAATGCATTACTGCCAAGACCATCTTTGCGGACAAAGTCCCTTTCTGAATCGAGTTCACTCCTCGTTTCAGTCCTATAACACTGAACCAGATTAACTTACCATTCCAGCCATCTCTATCTCATGAGATATAAATCTTTACCCAATGAATTGGAGGGAGATATAGGTCCCACCCATCTTATAATGAAATAATTCATACTTGTGCCATAAAATAAACTTAAAACATTCATCATAACCCAAAGAATAAAATGGGTTTCATAAACATCATCCCATCATAACATAATACATATAAAACAAATGGATATAATTTCATCATAATAGAAGTGAAACCATGAAAATAATAGATACATTATACTTGAAACATACACATATGAAATAATGTCATCTTAGATGGAAAATGGTTTTGATAAAACACTTGAAATGAATTCTTGAGGAAAATATCCTTTCTTCTTCAAAATCATTTTATTTTCACAAAATTCCATGAAATTTAAAAAGAAAAGTATTTTTTTGAAAATAGTCATAAAATTTTGTGGAGGAAACTTCATTGAAATAAGTTGTTATGAAACTGTAAAAATCCATTCATGCCGTATAAGTTAAAAATAACACTCTTCTCGTACTTTTTTCGGAAAAGTTACAAAGTACCTCGTATGGTAATCAAAAGAAAGATTCCTTACATACCATGTAGTAAAAGTAAAAATGGGTAAAAAATAATTTAAACATACATGAAACCATTTTTAGAAAATAGGTACATGGATAATAAATATAACCCCAATAAATACTTATGAATAAACAATCTCGGATAAAAACGAGATTGGGAAAGTTATCCCTTACCTTATGTCCGATATGATTCGTATGTATCCAAACCTCCTGTATAATGATTTAAATAATGTCATTGACTTATTAAATAATCATATTCATTGTTATGATATCATATATGGTTCACTTATGACTTTATATTACCCGTTCTTTTGTAAATTTTATGTTAAAGCAGCGTTTTGGGTAAAATCGTTTCATTTATCGTACGTGTTTTGAATTGTTGTTCTTGATATTATTACTTATATCCTGATTTAATTAATTATAGAATGTAAAACATTATTTATATATAATATATATTCAGAATATACATATATATATGATAGATTGATAAATGGAATGAAATACACTGTTCATGGAGACGATAGGCCGTACGTACGCATGAACGCTGTTTTTGTTTCCTTATTGAATTGAATGGAATTAATTAGATGACATACATATATATATATATAAACATAAATACAGTATCATTATTATGTCATATATTTCATTATTATTCATTATATATACTTTATAATCATTCATGAATGGTTAACATGGAGAATGAATCTCATCGCGTCGTGGAGACGGTAGTCTGTACGTACGCATGAGCGATGATATCATTCCCATGATCGTGTAATTGTATTGAAGTGTATGTATAATATTTAAGAATCAATATTAATTTACAAAAATAATATATAGTTATTTATTTACACCATTATACCCATCCAAGTAAGGTGGTGGTCGAAAACAGATTACACCACGGCGTGGAGACGGTATTCAGTACGTACGCACACGCGGTGATTTCGTTTTCCGTAGGATGAATAGAAGGTGAAATAGGGTTGTTTAATATTTATAATAAAATATCAGTATATAATTAATACTTATGTTATTACTTTATAATGATACAACTAAAGAAGAATAAGTAGAAGAAGAAATAAATTGGAAAGAATCAGTAAAGGATATTACCTCTTCTTTGACGTGCCTCTTCTTAACCTCCTCTTAAGGCACTAGGGTTGGTCTTTTGAGGAGACCAGAACCTCTATAATGTTTCTAGGGAATATGATAAGGGAAATGGGCAGAGTTTTTCTGAGCTTCAAGGCTTAAAATGGTGTGAATATAAGAGGGAAGGGGTGCCCTTTTTATAAGGGAGGAGAGGGGCACTTTAGAAAAAACTTAAAATATTATTTTATAATAAAGTCATATTCGGTTTATAATAGCTCCAAATTGATTTATTTCTAAGATAAAGTGGGGATGGGTCTAAATAATCTCAACCAATAGGTTTTAGACAAGTTTAGGTTACTATTTTAACCTTATAATTTAGATTTAACTATAAGTTAAATAATTTAACCTTTACCATGTCTTCTTGTTTTCTTACACTATATGGTTAATAAACTTACAATAACAAGCCAAACGAACCTCAAGTGGTTCATTATTAATATATATAACCTTATATAAGTCATTTGGCCAAACCTTATATTTTTAAAAATATAATAACAATTAATAATATAATATTTGTTTTAAAAACTATTTTATGTCAATTTTGACACTATTTGGTAATTGATTTTTGTGAAAATCATAACAGAATGATTAGTTCGGAAAAAGTTAATTAAATCAATAATAAAATGTCATATTAACCTTTAAAATTAGTTTAATTCATAAAAAGTCTCAAATTACATTTATTTGGGTATTTATAATATCAATTATTTTAATATTTCATTATTTAGGTAATTACTGTATCACCATTGTGTCATAAATAAATTAAATTATTTTATATCTAAAAATTATAAATAAAATACCATTAGGTAGGAAATATTTTTATATTTCTAATGAATATTTATAGTTGAATTTATATTATGTATAATCCTATATTAAAAATGTTTTAGTTATTAAACTTTGATTTTAACTATTTTAACTCTTTTTTAAATAAAATAATAATAAATGTCATAATCTAATCCAAGTGGATATAAATGATAATATTATATTCCTAAGGTTGTTTTTGGTCGAATTAAAATTATCCAATAGAATTAGGACATGTGTTAGGGTAATAATAATACCATTTTTACCCTTAATTACCCTATTTACTTTTAACCGTGGTAAATAAAAGTAAAAAGTTACTATTCACCAAAAATTATTTTTATCTTATTGAACCACCTTTTACTCCTTGATATTAACCGTGTATGTCGGATTTTTGAAATTTCACTCACAGAAGCGGTAAAATTATGTTTTATGTAAAATTTCAAATTCTCCTAGGAGGTGGGTAAAAGACGGTGAAAAGTTCAATTTTTTTTATATATCTAAAATTATTATAAAATGACTCCAATGAATTAAATTTCACATATATAGGTATTATGTATCAATTTTGACCTAAAATAAATTTAAATAAAATAAATAATTATTTAAATAAAAAGTCGGGTTTTAAATAGTAACCCAGTGTTTTCACTATTCTTCAAAAATTGAAAGTTTTCAGAAAAATACCAAAAATTCACCATAGGCTAATTTCGATATTCCGAATCCAAAAATGAAGTCCATTTTGAAAGATAAAATTTATAAAATTTTAAAAAGTGGGTATTACTATTCATAACGGCTAGTTCATAAAAATATTATAATAATATCTCATTTAGTGAAACTTGGTATTGCGTACTACACACGCTATCGAAGAAGGTCTTGATTGCGTGTAATGCAAGCCAAGTAAGGGCTGCGTGTAGTGAAAGCTCTGTTTGATGTTGTATATAACATAATGAAAACTTTTTTCATTTATACATTAAACAAAATCTATACTTAATGTTGCGTAGAATAATTTCCAAAAAACGAACTTGAAATTGTGTGTAACATGAACCAAGAATAGTGTTGCGTATACTGCAATCTAATACAGTGTTACGTATAGTACAAGCTAATCTTGGTGTAGTGTATAATAGAATACATCAAAGAAATTAAAAATAATATATCTCATAAAATCTCGGGGTGTTACAATTACTGCAAGTGAGGAAGAATACCATCCATATTATACAAAAGGTACACTAGGATTTCATTACTGATCCAATTAATGTGAAGTAGGATGAATCTTGTATTCTTTAGTGTTTATATAATAATAGGTTTCTTCTTGCTTTATACGCAGTCGATTCTAAGATAACGAGTCTAATGCCATACCCTTTCTCACACTTATTTTGATAATAATAAGGAAGATCTATGTTTGAGGTAATAACCACAATGTACTAGGGACATATTAATTCTAAAAAGTAGAAAAACCCCATCAAAAAATTCTGGTTTTATCTTGTGCTACATTCCTATCAAATGAGAGCGATATATTCTCATTTAATAAGTGAATATGTACAAAGGAATAAAAAGTAAAATTGGAATAAATGTATGATGATACTAATTCAACCCTATCAATGTTGGGAATATCCCTATGTGATCATAACAATTAGTAAAATACTTTTTAGAAATCCAAACGTATTTCAAACACTAATTAATAGATAATATAGAATGTAAATATTTTGAGATAAATGTTTTAGTGCATCCTAAAGATTATAGAAATATGAGAGAGAATTCACTAGAATAATGACTATGAATTCTACATAAAAAACACATAATAGTATAGATACTTACTTTAGTGATTTTCAAAAAGAAATTTTGGTACATTTGTGGAAGTTTTTGATCACATCCAAAACCACTCTTATTCTTGGTCACTTTTTTCATAGACATCATTTTTTCAAATTTATCCTTTCCTTGTACAAAAGTAACTAAATATTATTTCAAAATTATAATATCCTTATTGATACCATCATTATAATTTTGATTAATCTCTAAGTCATTACATATTTTTTCATTTTTGGTTGATGTTTTATCCTTGAATTTATAATTCTCTTGAATAAGAATCTTATTTTTTTTCCTCAACAAGATTCTTATTATTTACTTTAAACTTCATGTACAAATAAGATATTCTTATGATATCTATTTATAATTTTTAAATATTTTTATTTAGATCAACGATACTTGGATTTTCAAAATCAGAATCAAAATTAGATTCATAATTAAAATAAAAAATGGAATCATCATTAACTTAATTTAATGAATCCATAAAACATAGATTAATTGATTCATTTTCTATACCAGATTATTCACTTGAATCTGAGTCCTCAATACAACCCCATCTAGTTGTTGAAAAACTTTTCTCCCTTATCTTGTCATTTTTTTCATTTATTCCATGATTTAGTATCAAATATTCAGAATTTATATTTCCTTTCTTTATGTATTCATAGAAGGATAGATATGAATAATTATTATAAACATAATTATATTTCTTACTCCCTTTGTATCCATCTCTAGTATAATCATATCTAAACAATATTGAGAAAATTTTATTTCTTTTATAGACCTTGTAGACTCATTTCACTAATTGGGAAACTTCATATTTCTTACTTCCCTATATTTCAGAAGTAGAAGAGTAAGAAGAAACAATTATATTAGATTTAAAATATATTCCTTTCTTCTTTATAGCCTCCCCATCGATAATGTTCTTGATTTCTAGTTTATATTGTAGAAATGAACTAATAATTTCATCTATAATGTATTATTTAATGTTTTTTTTTCTTTTATCCATGGAAACATTCTTCACAATAAATTTATTTGGTTGGTGTAAAATCCCGTTGGCTTGAACCGTTGACTAGTGCCCGAACTAGAAAAACACTGCAATACCTCAGGAATGCCTCCTCATATACCAAAGGATATCAACTAGCGGTAAGGGTCTATGAGAATATTGTGGGGATACTATACCCTCCAATTAGAGTAGTAATAACAATGGAGATAATAGAAACATATAACCAAACTAAATAATCATCACAGGTGAGACATAAAATTGATAAGAAATAAATAAATACATCATATGCTATAACAAGTGGTATGAAATACACGTATTAATTGTTCCCCTATGGGTGGACCATGTAAAAAGGATAACTAAATAAAAAAAATAGGAATGATAACTTATACTGAACTGGTCCTAAGTCTAGTCAGGTCCCATCACCCAACTCTACTCTAGCATGCCACGCAAAACCTCATGTAATGGTCCCCTTCTCTAGACCTATAACCTGTGACAAAATATTGACATCTTCTTGGGTACCCAAGTTCCATGGTGGTCTGACTAGGGTGTGAGTATAACCCAGTCAGACACCACCAATGGTGTCCCTAAAATAACTAGTCTAATATACAAGTTCATGAATAAGTGTAAAAAATAAATAATTACAAATACATCCATTAAAAATTTAAATATAAATTCATAAAAAAACCAAACCCAAGGGATGAATTAACCTCAATTATTGTACATACTTTCTTCATCCAATGTTGAGGTGTCTCTGAGCATATCATGATGACCATGCCAATACATCTTCCACTAGGGCTAATATAACCATACTCATCCAAACAACCAGTAGTCAGGGGGAATATACCCATTCTCAAGTCTCCATCATCCATCTTAGGGCCGTATTCACATTGGTTTTAACTATTAACCATCATCCACCCTGGGACCATGTTCACCCTGGGTTTAACCATCAACCAACGTCCACCCAAGGTCTATGTTCACCCTGGGTTTAACCATAAGAAAACATCCATCTGGGGGTTATGTTCACCTTAGGTTTAACCATCAACCAATATCCACCCAGGGTCCATGTTCACCTTGAGTTTAACCATCAAATGATAATACGTATCCACCTATGGCCCGATATCACTCCAGATCCTTCAATAAAAATCAAAAAAACTTAATTTACTTTAGAAAATTTCAAAATACATAACATAATTCATAATAAAACAAGATACATGGATTTTATTCCAATTTAAAAACAATTTTACATTTCTAAAACCATCTTCCAACCACTTAAATTAGTAGTAAACCATTCCATGAGATTCCATACATTTTTATAGATAAACCTTTATAAAAACACCTAAACAAACCCCTTGAAAAACCATATTTCCATTCCATGAATACTTACAAATCCATATCATTTTTCCTAGGGAAACTATTTAACTTTTATAAAAAAATACACCATTTTAACTATTTTAAAATCAAATAATAAATTTGGAAAAAATCAACCATTCCATTTGTACCAATTCAACCAAAGGTCATCATTTTAAAAACCACACCCTTTCAAAGGACTGATTCAAGATTCAATTCCATTTAACATTAACTGATGATTATGGAATTCCATTTCATAATCATTAGTTCTAAAACATAGCCCCCTCATTTAGGAACAATTTTAGCATGGATCAACCTCTTTAACTAAGTGCTTTATTTATTAAAATGCAAGCCACTATCATCATTTAATTTCAAAAAATTGAGATAGTATTTACTCAATCCCATCTACCTAAGGATTGATTAGGTTTATGACCAATTAAAAATATACATCATGGTGATTCCCACCATAGGAATTTGATCACTAAACACAATTCTTGTGTTTCAATGATGTAGACAGTGTAGTTTACAATACACCACACCCAACTGTATATGATAATGCCACTCTAATTCTAGTTCTCATCCTCATTTCCAAATTTAAAACCAAAATGGATGTGCCTACACTACCCAATAACAACATGAACATGCCTTATTTTCCTCAAAAATCCAAAAACAACACTTAAAACATAGTATTTGTCACAAAAAATGACTCACCTGATGTGGATTCCCACTTACTACATCCATATATGCATAAGAACCATTGGACCTCCTCTGGACAACCTATCCCAAGAATTATTGGATTCAGCTTCCAATAGCTCAAATACCCTGAAGGCCTTCTTTTTATTTTATTATGGATAATCCCCCTTTTAAGGGTTGAAGGAGAACTTGTACATGACCTGTAGGCCCAAGGAATAAGGCCCAACATGACCCGCAATACATGACCCGAAGGCCCAGAGGCATACCATGCCCATTACATGACCCGTAGGCCCAACCCACTAGAACTTCCCCTCCCCACCTTCTGCATCATTGATCACCTAGCTCCCCACCTTGCATTGCTGATCGAATAGCATTGCCTCATACAAAGCTACACGGTGCCTGGTCTCGATGGCGGTTTCCATACCCTCTCATTCTTCCAATTCGGTTAGCTCTGCTTCTGGTGACTGCTACTCTTGTTGCTTTGATCCTCTTTTGGGGCCTGGTCTATGTGAACTGGGATACTTTATGGTCTTTGTGGCCCGAAGGCCCTGTGGCCCAAAGGACTTTGATGACCCGAAGGCCCATGAGACCCGTAGGACCAAACCGGTGGCCCGAAGGCCCAAATTGGGTGAATAGTTCCAACTGCTACAGTACCAAACAGTATCGGATACAGTCTACTACAGTACCCCTAGAAATTTTCCTCCACCCGGTTTTGAACCTAGGTATCTTGGATGCCAAGTAGGAGCCCTTACCACTCGGGTACAGGCTCATTGGCGCTTCATCTTCCAACACACTTCTAAACACTTGATCACAATGCCTTGATTAATGGAGGCACCCCCAAATAATCCTTTGAGAACACAATGAGGTCTAACCCATACCTTGATGTGATTCCACAGTTGAGTCACCAACCACTCACACTACTCACTGTGCTCCCACCCAAGCACCAATGTGCCACCATGCAGAACCAAACTTGGATCAAACCATTCACTATGATCCCAAAACAACTGCTTGAATTCCCACTCTCACCACATAAAAATTTGACCCCTAGTATTCTATAAGGAATCCAAATTACATAAAAACCACCCATGAATTGATATCTAGTTCCATAAAATCCATCTAAATATTGATCTCATATACAAAAAACCTTTCCGACATAAGATACATATGCCCACAACTGATTTGATTATCCCACTATGGAGTGCCCTTATCTTCATCCCATTACGTCAAAACACTAATCTCAACAATTCACATTACTCAAATCACTAAACAAAATGATCAAACATGGTCATCTCACTCACACTCAAGTGCTAAGACAAAATACTAAAAGGACACCCAATCCTAGCTCACAGGAGTGTCATCACCAACATTAACTGAAAATCGATTCATAATGAGGGTTATGCCCTCACTCATCTAATGGTTCTATACCCACCATATAATTTTCCTTACACTACTTCTTTAGAAATGAACTCAATAGGTCCTTCCATTAGCATATGTGTGTCACTCCTCCCAATCCATACCCACCGTTATGTCATTACTAGACTCAAATCGATTTCTTGGATCAACCATGTGATGACACTTTGATCCAAACTAATGTCACCCCTCTCAATCAAGTTTATTTTCCCTTTCTAATCAAAACTTAGACAACCATGCTCACAAAATAGGTTCACACACCTAAACCAACGACCATACTCATGTGCAAGTTAGTTTACTTAATCAAAATTACTCTTATTACTTCTCATAAAAGCATGAAATTAATTTGGTCTAAGGTCTTTCACACAACTTCCCACCAACTAATATCATTTTTAAACTATTATAATCTACCCCCACTCTCACCAAGCTACAATAAGAACATCCTAAACTCAACATGACCATCCTCTCCCTTCCTCTACCCCCAACTTTTACACCAAGCACTATATCCCTAGAATATTTCACATTTAAAACCATTCAAGGAATCACCATGCCTATGAAACACACTATATTTTACCTCACAAGCACAAATAAAATCCCCAAACATTACCTTTACTCTATTTAAACAATGGGTTATCACTTCCTCACCACTCGATCTTATCGAAACTCAGGAGTCACATGATCCATTCCACTCAATTAAAAAAAACCAACTCTCTATCTCAAGAGCTGAGAATCAGTGACCCTAGGATAACATGACCAATAAAGAAAAAAAACCATGCTCTTATCATGTTTATTTAACTCACCCAATCTATCCTAGATGCTTTTGTAACAGGCTAGAAGCCTTTCACATATCAAGGCCAAGCATATGACCACCATCACCCCGGTGCCATTTCAAGGATCCAAGCCTTTACATATTCCACCATAGTGTACTAAAAGTAAATTCACCACTATTAGATCTAGGTATTTTAATTATATTAACCTTTCAAACCGGCCCATATACAAGGCACTAGAACTCAGGGTGCTTAACCATAACAACATAAAAACTAATCATCATCAGACATGCACCTATCACATAAGCTGAAATATCTACCCATGCCTCACACATCCATGGGAATTCATAAAATTGGGAAAACCCTCTTACGGGTTACCCTCATATATTTCCAGGAAAGGACACACTAAAACCCTGACTCAAAGTCTAAAAGTTCACTAGGTCCTCCTACCTAGTTTATCCATCAAGGTCTTACTTAGGCCACAACTCATGAGACAACACTCGCTCCCGTATTAAGTTCACATGACATATAACATGCCAAGACACCCACTATAGGTCCCTCACGCATAATATTGAGTCTAAAAAACATGAACCACTCTTGGGTTAATCATAAAACACAAGGTACAATAGGCTTCCACTTCCCAGCATGACTTATCACAACCTAAAAGATCATAGCTCAAGAAAAAAAAACACAATAGGCATAGAATTCACTATGTAACACACCACACATCAACAAATTTATTGCAAACTGGGATCTCTATATCCCCCAACCACCTTTACTAGGGTCAATATGATATACCCAAGTTCTGCCACTGTAGGTTCCATGCACAACAAAAGCATATTGGTGGGAGAAAAACCATAAATGTTTTGTCAATTTTGTGGATCATTTACAAATTGTGCATGACGTCAACTCCCTGACCAAAAAAATATTTCCACAAAATATTAACATAAGAGAACCCAAAAATTAAAGAGGATATTTTCATGTTAAATTTATAATTAATTTATGTTATATCTAAAGAAATAATACCTAATATAAGGATCTTTCTATGATAAATATGTTTATTGTTTGAAACCATTTTCAAATTACCTTCATTGCACTTCTAGGATCTATGTGTAAAATCCCTTTAACAGTGATCCACACATGCTCCTTTGATCTCTAAACATTCACCAATGGAACTATGAGTGATAACACATTGAATAAATCATACTGTGGTGTTTATATTTATCACTATAAGAACCTTCAACCTTAAAGGATTTATTTTTGGTTTTGATAAGATAAGGGAAGGAGTAATTTGAGAGAGAAGCCCGATGTGCACAATGATTCTCTTTTATTGATTTTTTGATTAACCCTATGCAATAGACATAACCATCTATTTATAGATCTAGGGTTTGGTTTAATATATTATTTAATTACACACAAACGATTAAATAATATAATAACCATTATAAAACCTCATTCCATATAATAATAATATTTTTTATATTATTTTAGGGTGTGAACTAACTGGTGTAATGATAAATATAATTTTATTGACTTGTAAATTAATATTTATCACCAGAAACGATCTTGGTCTAATCCAAATCCCCATCATTTATTGAATACCTACACAAATATTTTATTCATAAATAAATAAATTATCCAAAAAATAAAGAACAAATATTTATTAAATATCCAATAAATAAAATAAATATATTTTATTCACAAACCGGTGAATAAATATTTATTTAATTTATGTGATAAATAAAACTTGAATAAAATTATTCCTTGGTTTTGAGAATAATATTTATTCCAATAATTAAATTTAAATATAATTTAATCATAATCAAAGAAAACACTTAGTGTGTGACCCTCTTGGATTCATTTTCATTAGTATTAGTTGGGATTTACTAAATTCCAAGATTACTATCTAGAAATGGGTCAAGACACCAAATAGAAACAAATTAATTTTTCAATTCCAAAAACCATATAGGAACACTCACAGTGTAATATAGTCCCTTCATCAAAATATATTGTCAAACATGTTGCATATCTACATCATCAAATTATATGATTGATTTGTATTTCTTTGACTATTTGAAATAAACTCATCATTAAACCATGTCCATGGAATTTGATTTTATAATTATATTTCAATTAAAGGGCCGAGATATTAACTTCCATAAAGATTAAATGGATAAATATTTTATTGAATTATTAATTAATGACACGAATTCTTGACACACCCAGTATACCCTAATTACTATGAACATATGGCATAACTATTTTGGTCAGTAAATCTAAGTGTGTGAGTATCTACATGCATTAATAATAATATTAAAGTCTAAGGACCATTACACATACTTGAAGATAAGAATATCTGATAACACATAAACATGAGGAATTCCCACTGGTGGGTCTATTCTCATAATCTCCCATATTAGATATTTCCATGTGAAAAATTCATGAGATAAAGTCTCATCCTCTTATGAGTACTCACACCTAATATTCTACATACTATGTGCCCCATCATAAATTATTATCTTGTTTCAGAACTAGTTTTAAGAATATAAACATTTTATTTTAAGTTTATCATCATAGTGGGAGACTAACATGACATTATTAATATTATAGATACTCTAAGTAATTATCACATCAATGTTATGTAGAATAAAAATCAATATGTGATAAGATATTTATATTTATAGTCACTTATTTGAATATACATGTAATCTGAAGTACAAAGTAGTTGGTTTCAGCGCACCAACTCCAAAAAACTCCCACTTGCACTAGAGCCAACTTCTAATGACTGGTTAGTTATCACATGTTGAACATGCTTATGTTGTGTATGGATATAACTTCTTAGACTAACACATTTCCATGTCTATGGTTGGTAAATTCACATGTTATTATAGAGAATCTATTTACTGCAACATTACTACTATAATAAAATATCTCAATTAATGATAAAACTAAGTATCCAAATTTTATTCATATGTAAAAATATCGACATACTAACTAATTCCATAGTCATAGATTATCATGTTAATGACAAAACACTTTATTTTGGTATAAACCAAAATCATATTTGGATGTTGATAAAATGATCCTTAATCTACATCAGATGCCGCAACATACTCAGATATTATAGATATGGCTACCACTAGTTGTAATAATTTTTTATTATATATTACTCTATCCTTTTATGTGATACTAGATAAAATTTAACCAAATGAAGTTAAGTGTTCAATTCACTTGATAACTAGTATTACCAATTCTTTAGACACTAGGAACTCATCCAGTTTTACTTTTAAAAGTACTATTAGATATTTCTAACTATAAGTCAATGAATTTATGTTGGATTTATTTTATATTAAACTAATATGAATTATGAATCAATATTATAAAACTTTAGTACATATAACAACATGTGATATAAATTCCATAACTTAATCTTGTGAAATTATATTAATCTCAATAATCCATTCCTATTCCCATGTATGTTTTGCTGGAAGGATTATATGGAATCAATAGTCTGTTCTTGAATTATTTTAAATTTTATTTTTCAATAATTTTTTAATATATATACTATGAATTGATTTATTATACCCATGGATATATTTTTTAGATCTTTTTCCCTAGAATATGGTTTCTACTTTATGTCATACTTGGATAAATTTCATTCCTTAGTTTTAAAAAGCTATTAAGACACAACATTTGTTTTCCATATGTTATCATCATATCTATTTTGAAGACTAATTGTGATACCACTAACCTGTTAGAGACACATATTACCCATTCACTCCAAATGAATATTCTATGATGACTATGCATGATTTATTCATAAATTAATTTATGTAATCTAATATCTTATTGGAATTTATTAATGTCACCAAACCATTATAGTTATTACTTGTAGACATATAGCATAGGTAATACTTTTGGTTATGTCATATAGATATATTCCACAAGGATTCCTCCATAATAGGTGGCCTTGAAAACTAATATCCCAATATGATGATCATAGAAATATACTTTGAAAAGTATAATTCAATTTTTTTTTAGTCACGATGAATAGTGTATAGCTTTTGTCATAGACTAACCATTTTAATAATTAATCATTCTTTATTAGTATAATTTTGTACCATCCATGTCAAGTTTCTCTTGAATACTCACCAACAATATCAATTCTTAGAAACATTCAAAATATAGAGTCCCCGAATATTGATACATGGAGCCTATTACTTGAATTTATACATATTTTCAACCTCATAACATTGTTATTTAATGATTATTTGTATGAATATTTATTTAGAAACAATAATATATGTATCACCTTTTATATTTAATATAAGCCTCCTTTTGGTTTTGACTTCCTATGTAGCACGTGTCTCTAGAACTATTCCCCCCACTAAAATTAGTAGAGTATAGTATTCCTATGCCAAATTCACGTGCATCCAAATCCTTAATGCATATAAGTTAAGTCTTATCCCACTATATTTAAATAGATAGGATTCCCTTATGGAAATATAGTAAACCTTGAATAAATGTCAATATCCTTAATGGCTATAGGATTATTAACTAATATTAACCTCAGTGTTTGATGTTCATTTGTAGCTAAATCCATCTTAAAAAAAGGTTTTCAATAGAAACCTATGGTAGTTTCATAATATATTCTTATAATATCAAAATTGACATGATATCCATTAGAAAATATAATTACCATATGGTTAGTTTTTTCACTTCTATTTATAAAACATTTCTTGGAAGAAATAATGGAAGATTTATAATATATAAGACTCATCACTGATCTACCATCATGAAACTAATGTATTTAAGAAAATGTGAGTTTGGGATTACATTTTCTTCACATGTATGATCAATGAATACTTGGGTAATATGTTCTACAACAAAATAGCTAAGAGATTCCTCAATATTTTCCAAGTTCACTCATTTACTTCACTGAGAATTTATAAAATTGCATAAAGGAATCACATTATATATATAAATATATCTATATATTTAGAATAGTTCACATGTCCATGATGAGATAACTCTAAAAGATTTGTGATGTGCATTTATTTATAGAGGCATATTTATCTAAAACAAGATAAGTAGTTTGTTTGTATACCCAATATCTTAGCTTAGTTGATACTAAAATATTTTTATGGGTATAAATAAATCAACTAACTTAAGTTTTATTTGATAAATAATTATCCTAGAACAATTAGGTAAGAGTCTTATATTTTATATTCACCATTAATTGAAATGGATATCTATGATTCAATAACCAATGAACTAATAATTTAGTATTGAAATACCATAACAACATTTATTCCAAATAATAAATAAAGTATCATTATATCTAACTAGACACTAAGATAAATGTTTTGATAACACTAATCATAAACTTGAATCAATCAATTTTGTAAATGAGAAGTTGTGAGATCCCATTGGCTTATATAAAAATCTTCCTTTCACATATCCTTTTGAGTTTACTCTATAACCATTCTATTCTTGTTCATTTATTATATTCAAATACATGTATGTTGTAAGCATATTGTATTTAATACACACATGGTGAATATAAAATTGATTAATATACCTGAAGTGGATGAAAATACTTTCTTCTTAAATTCATTTCAATTTATTTTCTATTGTCCAAGATTCTCACATAAGAAGAAAATAGCCTCCTATTCATTATTCTAACCTTGAATCCTTTTTCTCTTTGAAGGATGCTATAAAGGATATTTTGGATTTATATTAGTCATGGAATCTTCATCCTCGTATTTTAAAATTTTTACCATAAGGAGTGGATAAATATATTTCAACCAATCCTTATTCTCTTGGTGAAGTATGAACAAAATTTTCCTAAGTGACTTATCCATTTCATTTATCTGGACTTGGAAAGAGAAGGAGAATCTTGGTGGTAAGGATAATAAAATAAGACTAATTGATAATTTCTTATCCAATAGGAAGCATAATTTCATCAAATAATCAATATAAACCAGTATTTTGAAATCATGGTCAGTACCTAGATCACCTTCTTTCAGTTTACACTGGTATAGTGTGTTGACAATCATATTTATTTTGACCCTTTCTTTCTATTTATCAGGAAAAAGAATATGAGATATTATGGTGTAAGCATCCATGTCCTTATGTTGTATCATAAAATATCTATAAATAGTTGATAATATAATGCAACAATCATAATAATCATCCTCTACATATCTTTGGTTGGAATATCTATCACCTTCACTCAAATTCTAGGGTGGAAGAACATGAATAGTGGATTCCAACATATAAGTCAATTTTTCTGATAATAATGAATCACACAAATGATTATAAAATATCTAAAAATTTGTACTTGTGAGGACACACCCTGAGTTAAGGAATGATCATAGTAGTTTCATGGTTTTGATTTCCATTTATCTATAATTATCTAAACATATGATTAATATTATGCTTGATTACAATTTATACGATACATAACAAATGTAATTTTATTAAGTCTCTACCTATTTTATCAAGTCCTAATATCCCTCACCATTGAACTCAGAGTGCCCAGTTTCAAAGAAATTATAGTGTCAAGGATTCATATTCCAATTTGAATAACCCCAATGAAGGTTGTTCAAGATACTTAAAGGTAGTTAGGTAAGCAGGTCTTTTCCAATTGTGTTCTTATAGCTCCTTAATCCATTGAGTGGACTCCCAATCTAGAAATCTCAACTTAGATTTCATTAATACTTGAATCCAAATTAAATCAAGTATAGAGAGGGATACTTCTCTTGGTCAAACACTTAGTTTTATGGATTTCATTCCTCATAAAGTAATGGAAGGACAAGTCTGACTTAATATTAAGTTGAGGGATTTTGTTTATTATATGTAAATTTTTATTGTTTTATATATTACATGTCTTTTTAATATTAAGTAGATTTTAATTAAGTTATTTACCATGTTTTGATAAAACATTTATGAAAAATACATGTATTTAAATTCTATATTTTTATATTAATTCATTTTTTATGTGATCATGATATTTCATGAATACAATAATTAATGCATAAAACAAAAATAAATAAATGACTTGATCATGAGATTATCTAACAATTTATTTATTAAATAAACAATAAATAAACCTATAAACTAGGGAAAAACTCATTGTGTTGGTCTTGGCATATGTTGTATCATTTCACCTATCCACCTAGGTATTACTTAGTTTATTATCATCTCAATTCCATCTTGAACTACCTATATGAACCTTGGGATATTCCATTTATTACATGTATTTATAAATCGCACACATGTGAGGGGAACTAAAGGATCGGTTAATGGGAATTGAATAAATAACCTTGGGAACACATGTCCTACATAATAAAGGATAGATGGATGACTTGAAGGCCATCAATTTTAATTTAATAATTAGTAATTGAAAAACCACGTAATAAATTATATTAAATAAAACCAATGTATACACATGTCTTGGTCAAGATCATAAATGGTCATGCACACACAACGAATACAAAGAAGTACATTGGCTAACATTAATTTCTATTTATTATTTATTACTAAGATAAAATGATTTAATTAATTAATTAATTGATTGATTGATTAATTAATTACCCTTTATCTTAACAACTACCCAAATTCTCTTAGAGATATCCATCATAAATGAATTTATATAAAATAAATGGGTAAACCAATAATTATAAATAATTACAATAAATTAATTTAACATTAAATAATTCTTTAAAACCATCATTAAAATTTCAATCATATTGTGTTTCAATCAATATAATAAGGTTTTGTTGATGTAGTTAGTAATTTAATATAATTTAATTATATCCTTTATCGGGAGACTAGACAACATGTACTAAAGAGAAACACGCCATGTACCTCTATTGTTGTGTACCTAAGGTAAATGCCTAGGGAGTCAGAGTATACTTGAACTAAACTAAATGGTGTGTACTAGCTAGATATATGTCATGTATCATGCTTTTCATGTGTTCGCATGACCTGTCAAAGGAATCATAATTTTATTTAGATGCGGGACCATATGACGTATACTCCATCTATATGTCATGTATTCTGCTAGCCGTGTGTCTGCATAACTTTCCAAATGACTCAATGTGTATTTCAAACATAGTAAATAATGAACTATATTCCTTATATGCTAGTTACATTTTATTTATTTCATTAATTATCTAGAATTTCATCCCCACATGGGATTTAACCATGTAATCAACCACATGATTTTCATGAATTTTTCTACTAAACCATGTTGACTACGCAAAGTGTACACTAGCTATACATCATGTAATCCAAAAATCCATTTTTTAGGTTGAACCTATCTATATTTGGTGTGAAATAAATAAACCATGTATAGTTAATGCTTGGAATTCCATGAATCCCATGACATGAGAAAATATAGTGAACTTGGGTACAAAATGTTTACTTTGGCTACACATTATGTAACTCAGTCTTCCCAGCTAAAATCCTTGGCTTTTTTCAATGGAATATCTAGTTATTATTCATCTATTCTTAGTCCATTAAGAAAATGTAACATTGAAAAATGATGATTAATATGTTGAAATCATATTAATTAAAATCAGATTAAATAATGAATATTATAGAAATGAAATATCTAACAATATTTCCCATATAGATCAAAAATCAAAATAAATAATTATAAATTTAAAATGTGACCCCTTTGATACCACTTTTAGGTTCTAGGTACAACTGAAGCACCATGGTGGGTAAAAAACCATAAAGGTTTTTTATATTTTATGGATCATTTTCGAATTGTGTATGATGTGAGCGCTGTGAATAATAAAATTTTTCCAAAAAATATTGACATAAGATAACCCAAAAACTAAAGATGATTTTTCATGTTAAATTTATAATTAATTTATAATAGATAAAAATAAAGAATACGTGATATGAGGATCTTTCTATAATTTGGATATTGATAATTCAAAGCACTTTTTGGATTACCTTCACTACACTTGTAGGATCCAAGTGTATAATCCCTCTAGCGTTGATCTACACATGCTCATTTGATCTAAAAACAATAATTGATGGAACACCAGGTGCTAGTGTAGTGGATAAATCATAATTTTTTTTCATCTTCATCGTTATAATAACCTTTGTCCTTGAAGGAGTTCTTCTCATTCTTGAGAAGATGAAAAAATGAGTAATTTGAGAGATAATTTTATTGTGCGTAATGATTCTCAATTCTCAATTTTTTAATTAACCCTAAATAATAGATTTAATTATCTATTTATAGAGCTAGGTTTTATTTTGACATATTATTTAATTTTATAATATACCTTAAATAATATAATAATATAAATCAAAAACCCTTCCATATAATAATAATAATAATATTTTATGGCCTCTATTAACTGGCGCAATGATAAATATAATTTTACTGGCTTGTAAATTAATATTTATCATTGGAAATGATCTTGGTCTTATCCAACTCTCTATCATTTATTAAATAACCAAATAAATATTCCATTCATAAATAAATAATTTATTCACAAACTAGAGAATAAATATTTATTAAATATTCAATAATAAAAATAAATATTTTTTATTCACAATCAGGTGAACTATATTTTTTTAATTTATGTGATCAATAAAAATTGAATAAAATTATTCCTCAGTATTGATAATAATATTAATTTCAATAATTAAATTCAAATAGAATTTAATAGAGATCAATAGAAACACTTAGTGTGCAACTCTCTAGGATTATTTCTTGTTGGCATTAGGCTAACTTTCCTAAAGTCTAAGATTACTATTTAGCAATGGGTCAAGGAACCCAAGAGAAAAAAATTAATCTCAAAATATTGAAAACCATATATGAACACTCACAATTTAATATAATACCTTCATTACAATATTTCATCAAGCAGGTTTCACATCTGCAAAATCAACCTACATACTTGATACGTATTTCTTTGACTATCTGAAATAAACTCTTTGTTAAACCATTACCATGGAATTTAATAAAACATCTATATTTCAATAAAAGTTTTAAGATTTCAACTTCCATAAATATGAAAGGGACAAATCCTTCCTTGACTTATTAATTAATGAAATTTCATTTGTGATGCACCCAATATACCCTACTTACTATGAACATATGGAACTATAGTTTTAGTTAGTTAATATAAGTTCTTGAGTCATGCTATGCATTAATAATAATCTTAAAGTCTAAGGACCATTACATATGCACACAAATAGGAATACTCGATGACACATAAACATGTGTAATTCCAACTAGCAGGAATGTTCATATAATCTCCCATCTTGGAGATTACCAAGTGTGAAATTCATGAGATAAAGTCTCATCCACTTATGAGTACTCACACCTGATAGTATACCTACTATATTATCCATAATATAATATTATCCAACCAGAGAACTAGTTTTAATAATATCTTTATGAAATTTCAAGTTTCTCATCATAACAGGAAAATTACATGTCCTTATCAACATGAAAAATACTTTAGGACATTATCACATCAATTTTATATAGAAAAAAACCAATATGTGATAATATATTTATATTTTTATTCACTTATTTGAATATACATGAAATATGAAAAAAACATTATTTTTAGGGCACAAACTCTAACAATCACCCCCAAAAGGGTATCTAAACAAACATAAACAAAAATCATAACCCGAACACTCTCAACAACAAAAAAACCCATTTTCAAGGTTAATACATGTATACAATGGTTCCAAACACCATAATTATGGGGTTAAATATTCTTTCCAAGGGGTTTCTCAATATCGAAAACTATAAAAATAAAATTTTAACCAGATTTAAATTTCCTTTCTTTTTAAAAACCCATATTTTAAACTCTACAATTTTAAAATATTTTTAAAAAAAACCACCATTTTATAAAACTCACAATAAAAATTTTTCATAAGTTAAAAAAATGAAAAATAATCTAATGATATAATAAATAGAATTTCATTCACAAGCTATATGGGAGATCACCTTATATTCTGCTTACTATCACTTTATTTAATCATCACCATCATTTTATAAACCACATATATATTTATTTACATAAAAATATCATCTTGGGAATTGTAAAATTAATATAACACCATATACTTATATAAAAAAACATAATATATTATGTTTCTTACACTTTAAATGACCAACTCCATTTTATCAATAGGAATCCATATCCATAGGTATATATAAATTATAAAAATATAACCACAAGCTAATATAAATCACATGAAACATGAAATCAACATATGGATCCCATGTCCCTATAATGATATATGTCACATGAATCCCTACATGCCTAAAATGATGCATGAAATCACCCACACTAACTTTCCATACTGGGCCAAGTGTAAAAATACCATGAACTAGTAACATCACAAACCATGTGTCTCACTGAAACTAAAAATAAAATAAAACTGTAAAAAGTGAAATCTAAAGAACAATAAGTCCAATCCCTAGAAACTTGGGTTTTCCCCAGTTTATGGGTTGATCACTCCTAGGAATGAGCTCATTACCAATCTCACACAATTTTCTAGTATTATGTCTATAATAACCAAATAATAATACAAAATAAAACATGCTCTGATACCACTTTGTAATGTCCCACCACCCTAGACCATGGAATGGTTCCTGGACAGGCGAAACATTGCAATACCTTAGGTATGCCTCCCCATACACCATAGGCTACCGAATAACAGTGAGGTTCTATAATGATACTATAGGGAGACTATATCCTTTAATCAGAGTAATAATAATAGTGTAAATAATAGAAACATATAACCAAGAAAAATAATCAACACATAAAAGATATGCAAGTTCCAAGAAATAAAAAAAATACATCACATGCTATAACAGGTGGTATGAAATACATGTCTCAATGAATACCTTGTGGGTGTACCATGTATAAAGTATAACAAAAGAATAAAATAAATATGAAACCATAGATCATCCCAAACCGGTCATGAGTCTGGCCCAATTCAGTCACCAACACCACTCTAGCATGCCATGAGAAACCTCATGAAATGAGTTCCTACCCTAGACTTGTAGCCTGTGACCAAATAGTGACATATTCTCAGGTACCCAAGTTCCATGGTGGCTTGAGTAGTGAATGAGTATATCTTAGTAGGCCACCACCAATGGTTTCCCTAAAATAACCAGTCTGATATACAAGTGCATGTAGAAGTTACAAAAATAAAAAATTATAAATAAAACTATTAAACATTTAAATATAAATTCTTAAACAAACATCAAAATCTGAGGATTAATTCACCAAGGGAATGGTAAATACCTACTTCATTTAGTTTCAGGGTTTCACTGAGTACATCATGATCACCAAGACAAACCATCTCCCATTGAGGGTAATATACCTATCCTCGACCACACAACCGACACCTGAGGGGTAATATACCCATCCTCGGGGCCCCAGTATCCACCCGGGGGTGGTGTTCACCCCAATTTTAACCATAAAAAAGCATCCACCTAGTGTTCATGCTCATCCCTTGTTTAACCATCAACTAATATCAACCTCTAGGCCATGTTCACCCCAGGTTTAACCATAAACCAACATCCACCTAAGGGTTATGTTCCCCTTTAGTTTATCTATCAACCAACGTCTACTTAGGGGTTGTTTTCACCCCAAGTTTAATCATTAATTGAAAATTAATATCCACCTATGGTATGGGTTCACCCTGGGTCCATCAAGCACAAAAAAAAGTAAATTCATTTACTTTAAAACATATCAAAATATATAACAACATTCTTAATCAAAAAATCTACAAAACTTTCATTACAATTTACAAATAATTTTACATTTATAAAACCCAATCCAAACCAATTAAATTAGAACTAGTAAATTCCATGATATTCCATTAATTTTCATAAAAAAACCTTTTAAAAAAACACTTAACCAAACCCCTTGAAAAACCAACTTTCCATTCCATCAATCCTTAGTAATCCATACCATTTTACTCAGGGAAACCATTTAACTTTCATAATACAAAAAACTTATTTTTAATCATTTAAAAATAAAATCATAAATTTAGAAAAAATCAACCATTCCATTTATATGAAGCCAACCAAAGGTAATCATTTTATAAACCATACCATTTAAAAGGTCCAATTCAAGAGTCTATTCCATTTCACATTAACCAATGATTGGGGAATTCTGTTTCATAATCATTGGTTCTAAAATATAACCCCCCACTTAGAGATAATTTTAACATGGTTCAACCTCTTTAAATAAACTAGTCAAGACATGCCCAAATATTTAATTGGCATTTTAATTAAGATAAAACCCAAGGCAATACAAGTTAAATAAATTCATGCTCAACACTCAATAACTGACATGATCCTATAACTAAATTCACTCAAAAAATTAAGTGATACTATAATTTTGGACTAGGGACCACCTATATTATGATTAAAAAATACCACACATCAAGTTTCATCTTTTGATTCATCCTAAATTGGAATAAAATGAAAAATAGACAAACAACCTGAAAATATAACATATTATCCAAAACATGAATAACACCACTTGATAGTGAAAGAAAAATAGAATAGAGGGAAGATGATTCATAACCTTACCTATAGATCCATATCACAAGTGATGACATCCCAAATAGACAATAAACAAGGGAGATCAACCTTGTATAAGGAGAGGTAGAGGACACACATATAAGGGGTGCTAACAGACTCTAAGGGGATAAAAACTTGAGTATGAATTAGGGGGGTAGCCTGAGTTAAATTACCGAGCCACACCTTATTAAAATTTCACCCAAGAGAAAACTAGAAATTTAGAGACCATGAACAGCTGGCCGGTGGCCCCCAAAAAATCCTAGGGTTCTATCTTTGTCCACTTTCTAGCCGACAGACCTATACTAGCTAGTCAGTGGCGCTGCAACATCAATATACAATCCCGATTCCATGACCCGATCCCCTAGTTAACACTTATGACTCATCAAGAAAACCTTAAAACTCTATTAAAAGTCTATAAAAACCCATTTTAGGTTTCTATAATCTCATAACTTCACCTTTAATACCATTTAAAAAAATATCCCCTCCACCAAATCAAATCCTAAGTTCCTTCTTTGATATCCAAATGCCCATACGAATAAGGGAATTACTATAAGGATCTTAAAAATATTTCAAAAAGAAATATATTTCTAAGTATTCATTGAGAACACTCATTAAATTTACAATACTCATGAATATTTTGAACATTTTATTAACAAATTTTTCTTCTCCCATCTTAATGTCTTGATATTCACTCACAACATGCTTAGTTTGGATGTCTTTATCTTGTTTGTTCCATAGCGAGTTACTTAAAAAATCATCTAGATATTCTGATTTGATTTAAATTAAGACACATGAATTAAAAAATTTATACTTATATCACAATATAAAATATTCATAACCTTGTAATTTAACACATAATTTACAACATCATTACCAATTAAGGAATCTGGTCCCATCTTAGGTAGTTTGTATGGTTTTACTATGATAGTCCAGTTTTCAATACTTAGGTTTTTAAGGAAATATTATATTAAGTATTTCTAGTATCCATAATAATTTCCATTGAATTAAGGAAATATATGATAAATTTAACCATCATTAGAATTTAAACCTTCAAACTTAAATTTTTTATCTCTCCTTTAGACGATTAAATCTAGGATATTATTATTAACAAAGATATATCCACCAGAGATGAAGCTTTATTACCAATTTATTACCTAGGTTGAGATAGTTGATAATATCAAGTAGGTGGGGGTGAATTAATTAAAATTTTAAAAAAATTAAAATAAGAGTTAAACTAAAATGAAAAATAAAATTCATCAAAAAATAAATAAAGAAAACCAAAAATATTAATCATTTTCAAATAAAAAAGGATCCTACATCTACTCTTAACTTATATATACTCCCCAAGATAAATGTAACACACTATAACACTTGATTTTTATATGAGAGTAATAACTCAATATGAAATACCTTTACTAGTGGAAGCACAACCACACAACACTCCTAAAATTTAATAGTGAGCTAAAACCTAATGAACACATAACTTTTCTATTAGTGGCATAAATAACTCTATATTACCTTTAAATGGAGGTATAATTGAAGTATTTTTATATTTTTAATTTAAAATAATAAATTAAAACAAACACACACACATCATAAAGAATAAAAAAATACAACACCACTAAACCAATATTTAAACAACAGAGGATTAGAACATCCTAACATAATTTTATCACTTGATCGATAAATCTCTTCAAAATGAAGTTGATCCAATAATTCAAAATAGTATGATCGTATTATATTTTAAAGTTTATATGGAAACACATCATTCCTTCTCATGTTAGTTGTTTATTTGGAACTATCACTATCTTATTTATAGAGATTTATCCTTCCTTATCACATTTTAATTTATTGTAGCTATAACATATTTCATTCCTAAAATACCATTCGTAATATTCTTAATTTAATGATAATTAACTACTTCAAAGTTGAAAATAGTTTTGTTCAAATTCTTCAAACATATGATATTTTATTTCCATATTTTATGTGCATTTAATCAACAATAGTTATCATTAAATATCATTCATGCATCACTATAAAATTGAAACTAATATTTGAAATACAAAACATAAATACCCACATAATTATAGTAAATAAATAATAAATAATGATAATTTTTTTTAATTTAAAACAATTAAGAAGAGAAAAAATAATTGGTTCAAAAAATTTCAACAAAACCAAAACCATGAGGGTCATTATATACATCACAAGGGTCATAAAAAAATATAAAAGTCATTCAATACTTAGAAAAATATAGAGTAAACAAAATTTTTAAGGGTAATTGTAAATTGCATAAGATTAAACAATCTATTCATAAGGGTCATTAATTTACTGAATAAAAAAATATAAGAGACTTTTCTAAAATATTATGGCTAAACAAAAATTCCTTAAGGGTTATTAAGAATTTAATAAGTTTCATTTATACTACAAATTTTAAGTATAAGGGTACTTCCCTTTACCAAAATTAAATGGATCATATTTTGTAAGGGTCATCTTATACTTAGAAAAAAATCCTTTAGCATGAAAATGTGAAAAATAATATAATAACCAAGATAAAAAAAGAACTCATTAGAGTCAACATCATTATAAAAATTTAATTATAAAATAATTATAAACAAAAAAATAGAGTGTTTTGTAATTATTAAAAAAAAAGGTAAGAAGGAAAGGAGATACTCTAATATAATTCATGCATTGGATAATAATATGATGTTGTGTTGAATTTTTTATGATATAATGAGATAAATATTAATGTAGAAAGTATATTGAGAAATATTGTTTTGTGATTATTTAAGATTTTTATCTTAATGAAAGATCATTCATTATTTGTGATTAATATATGGAATTTTTTGAAAATTGAAAATTAATATAATGGGTTAAAATCATGCCAACTAATAATGATATGTGATTTATGTTGAGTATATCCTTGACATTCTATTTATTTGTTTTGATAATTAGAAGTTCCATATATTATTGTAATAATTTATTTATTTGTTCATATTTTTCATTTTTTATTATTACATTATTCTTATATTCTACCGTGAAATAGAATTTTCTATAAGACATGACTTCTACACATACAATGGATGTTCTAAATGACTTTTATGTTTTGTATTTTCACACTTATGGATGGAAACTCAAGAATTTGGTAAAGTATTTTCTCTATTATTTTTTGAGTATGTACTTTTATACATTCACATATTAATTTTATGTTTATGAATTCAGTAAAGTATTGACTATTACATTTAGAATATTTACTCTTATGTTTCAAAATTTAGAAAACTGTATGACTCTTATGAAGTGAAGTTTCACTATTACATTCTAGATTTTTTTAAAAGTACAGAAACTAATGCATGATGTAAAAAAAATTGTATATAATGATTTTTTAATTATTCCACTTAGTTTATTATGTTACATATTAGGAGAAAACTTACACATTTTGAAATATATTACACATTGATTTGCGTCAATGAGGTATATATTATTTATTGAGCATATATGTTATGTATTATTTTTGGAAGTTGAAAAAATTATGTATTAAGAACTTCTATAAAGTCATATAAATTAATCATCTCTATTGAAGGTGAATAATTATATTACACATTACCATAATATTAGTACTTAAAAATATGAATATTTAAGAAGTTAGTAGATTTCAAAAATTATGATTTTAGAAATTAAAGCCTAAGAATATTATTTCTTTTGACTGTTATGAATTTATCGTTTCGTGTTTATTCTTAAAAATTATTTTTAATCACATTGATTATTATTTTTATAGTGAATTAGAAACTATTTCATAGATGATTAATTGAATAATTTGAGTTTATTAATTCCCAGAGATTATTTTGAAGCCATTTTTTTAGAAATCAAATCCCTAACAGTATGATTATTTTGAAGGAATGATTTCCCAACTCTATAGCAGTTTGTAATTTTTCAAGCTATCATTCATGAATAATATTATTTGTAAATAAAATATTAAATGGACATGAAGGTTGAAAATTAAATATTATGAATATATCTATTTAAATATATATTTGACTAAACTATAAGGAATTTGTGTCTTGAGAAAAAAATATTAGCTAAGAATCATTTTAGATCACAATACTACTTCACTTCATATAAAGAACTAAAATGTGTCAAACCTCATTAATAAAGTGATAAAGTTGCTATACTATTTGAGATTAATTTATAAAATTTTGTTTTTTTGTTTTTTTAATTCATTATTATTTCTACTGTGTCAGTATTATATTATTCTATTATTTTCCCATACAAAATTAAGATTTTTTAGTTATAGCTCCATAATAGGGTAGGTTGTAATTGAGTTGTTACTTCTCTATAAAATTTATGTTGTGTGTTGGTTGTGTATACATTAGATATAGAAGGTTTTTATTGGGTTGTGAATAACCTTGAAAATTTTGGATTTAGTGGCTATTATATCTCTCAAGGAGTAGAGTGGTGTGAAGAGTAGTCTTAGGATCATTGTGATATGAACTAATTTAAAAATATCTTAAGTTTATATTAATTTTAATTTTAAATTTTGTTTTAATTTTCTTTTATTTTTAAATTTTTCAATTCACCCCCTCCGAACCTATCAACCATATAATATCCAAGAAAATAATTGGTATAAGAGGATATCCCTATAAGGATTGTTGTACTCTTTTATATAATTTAATTCTAAAAAATTGGTATCATAGTATGTTCTTATAAGGATTGTAGTGATATGTTAGTTTCCAACATTAGATCTTTTAGATAATATTCTATTACTTATTTTATCCTAGAATTAATATTCTAAGGTAAATATCTCTGTTAATATGGAACATCAAACATCAAATGAAGGATGGATTACCTAGATATTGACCTTATTTAATTAGAATGACTATGATTACTAATAATATAGAATATAAGTTTACCTTCAGCAAATGAGCATTGATAGTTAGAAAATAATGTTAAAATCATATAGACTACTTGGGATGGAATATTATTATCTCATTAATGATTCAGTTAAGTATGTTTTAAATTATAAAGTCATGAATATTTTTTTATTGTGTAACTAGTGAAAATGGTTCAAGTTATGTTTTTTCTTATGAAATTGCTCATGAAATTTGGATAATTTTCAAGTTTTACACTATGGTACATAAAATTTGAAGATAACTAAAATTAGAATGTTTAGAGTGCAGTATAAATTTTTTAATAAGGGAGAAAATGATTTTTTCAACCAAATGTTCCACATATTCATAAGCACAATAAATGGAATGAGTGTTCTTAGTTAGGATTTAGACAACACTATCATGGTTTGATGAGTTTTGAGGTCACTGCCAATGAAATTTAACTCCAATAAGGTTTCTATTGATGAAAGTAATAATTTCAAGTAGCACACACTTGATTAACTTATTGGTTTACTTCTGTAATATGAATCAGAGTTGAAGAATATAACTGAATAAGAGGAAACCAAAAAGAAAGGTGTTGCATTCAGATTTGTAAATGTTATTTCTTACTATTCTAATTCTACATTAAAGAAAATTGAAAAGGAAAAAGAATATTAACTTGATAAAAGAGTCTATAAATACATTAAAAGAAATAAATTCTTCTCAAGATGGTTTAGAAAATATTATAAAACTAACGATCACAAAGGTTTTGAGAAAGGTAATTATAATTCTAATCATAATACTTCAGATCTTACTTGTTATAAAGAAAGAAAGAAAAATCATTTAAAATTGGACTTCCCAAGAATAAATAATGAAAGGAAGGACAAAAGTTCAAAAATAAATAGAAAAGTGCATTGGATTCTAGATAGAGTTTCACTAAAGATTCAGATTCTAGTTAAGAATATGGAATTGAGAAAGAATCAGCTTACTTGTGATTTATGGAATCACTAAATGAGGTTTGTGATTATGGTTTTCAATATGACAATGATCCTAATGCTAAATATAATTTTGATAAACCCAATATTGACGAGTTGAATAAAAATATTGAAAAATTAAAGATATATTATTATAATTTTTATGTTTTATAAGGAACTTTAGGGAAGTAATAAGAATAATTTGGAGTAAAACAATGAAATTACTCAAGATAATGAGAAGATAAAAAATAAAACTTCCATCAAAAGTGATTTTTTTTTGATTTTGAGATTAATAAAAAGGATATATAAAATATTAAGAAGGATATTAAAATTTTAAAAGAAAATATATCCACCATTATTAATGGAAAGTAAATCCATGAAAAAATGATTTCGATGAGAATAATGAAAAAACCCCGTAAGGTGTTGGTTATGACAAAAAATTACATCATATTTATATGAATTTATTTGTGAAAATAATAAAAGGTAGTATTTATACTATTATGCGTTTTAGATGTATAATATATATATATTATTCTAGTGAATGTTCTCTTAGATTTCTACAATATTTGGGATACACTAATGTATTTTTTAAATCTTTATCTTCTAGAATTCCTATTAATACCTACTTAAAATCTATATGGGTTCCAAAAAATATTTTGACTAATCCCATTAGACCTAAAGTGTCATGTGTTCCAAAACTAATTTTTCAATAAATTTTCTTTGAGAGTATCAAAAAAGATGTTTGGTACATGGATATTGGATGATCTAGACATATGACTGGTGACCCATGAATTTTCATTTCTTATAATATATGTGATGGAGGTAATTTCAATTTTGGAGAAAATTCTAAAGGAAAGGTCAAAGGTTTTAGTGATGTTGGTTTTTCAAATTCTGTTGTTATTAGAAAAGTTTAATGTGTTGATTGTCTATAATATAACTTGATTACCATATCCCAATTATATGATAATGGAATGTATGTTAAAATTTAGAATAATATATAATTTGTCTTGAAAGATAGTAATGTATTATTTTATACTAACTAAAAGAAGAATATTTATTCTATTTACCCTTTTTAACTAATAGATAAACATGTAAAGTATTTAAATGTTGTATAGGAAAATTATATTTTATGGAAAAGGAGGATTGAAAATTTCAACTTTAGAATGATTCACAAGATTTATAAACATCAAAGAGTTTTGTAGTTGTCTAATATTAATGTGAAAAAATATCATGCTTGTGATCCTTTCATTAAAGGTAAATAATAACTATTGAAGAATCAGTTCATGTTAAGTTTGATGAGAAGGATTTTAAGGATAATATTTTTGATGAAGACTATATTGAAGAATATTTTAGAGAATTCAATTTTAAAGATGACTAGAATGCAAAAATTGAGAGGGAGCATCAAACTGATCATCAAAAGAGTTTTAAAACTCATTGAGATCACCCCATTGAAAGGATTATTGGTGATGTTGATTCTAGAGTGAAAAATAGAGATTCAATAAGTTTTTTTTCACATTATTATTTTATTTATCTTATTATTCTAAATGACATAACAAAATATTTGAATGATCCTAATTAAATTTTGGTTATGGGAGAGTAATCTAACTAGTTTTTAGGAATTAAGTATAATAATTGGTTACTCCACCTAAAGATAAGCAATTCATTGGAACAAAATAGATTTTCAAAAATAAACTTGATGAATCTAGACAGATTATAAATAATAAAACTAGATTAGCAACTCAAGGTTATTTTCATGAGGGCACTGATTATGGAGAAAAATTTACCCCAGTTGCAAGATTAGAATCTATTGGGATATTATTAGGTTATATAATAAATCAAGGATTTAAACTTTATCAAATGGATATGAAAAGTTAATTTTTAAATAGAATTATATCATAGGAAGTTTATGTAAGACATAAATGAGGTTTTGAACATGAGATCAAGACTGATCCTATGTTTAAGATTTCTAAATATTTATATAGACTGAAATAAGCTCCTTGGGCCTAGTATAATGGGTTGACCAAGTTTCTTTTTAAGAATTAGTTTTTTTATGGTAAAATTGATTCAAATTTATTTTTTAAAAGTTATTATAATCATATTATTATTTTAAAATATTTTTGGATGATATTATTTTTGGATTATCAAGTTAATTACATTAAAAATAATTTTTAGACTTAATGAATAATGAGTTTTATATGAATCATTTGGGAGAACTCAAGTTCTTTTAAGGATTTCAAATTTATCAGAGTGAAGATGTAATATTTTTGAATTAATGTAAGTATGATAATAAATTAGTAAATAGGTTTAGACTTGACTCTTTAAATATCATTAATTATGGGCACTGCATATTGATTTGTTGTATATTCTTCATAAAAATCAATTGATCAAATTATTTTTAGAGGAATTATTAGAAGTATTATATATCTAACTATTAGTAGACATGATTTAATGTTTAGTGTTTATATGGGTACAATATTTAAGGATGATCCAAAGGAAATTAATATGATAATAGTTAATAGTATTATAAATATGTGAAAAGCACAATTAATATTGGTTTATTTTTCCTAGGGAAGATTTATTTTGATTTGATTAGTTATTTTGATTATGATTTTGGAGGATTTAAAATATATAGAAATTTTCCAATGGTATGTGTCACTTTCTAGGAAATTTTTTAGTTTCATGGTGTTCAAAGAAATTAATTTAAATAGATTTATGTATAGCTGAAGCCTAGTATGTGGTATTGACAAGTTGTTGTGCTCCAATTTTATGGATTAGAAAGACTATCAGATTTTGATATTGTTTATTAAAGGATTCCTATTATGGGTAATAATTCTTCTACTATATATTTTTCAATAAGTCCTCTACAATATTCCATAACTAAACATATTTAAGTGAGATATCATTTTATCAGAGATCATATCAAAAAAGGAGATATTAGTTTATAATCTATTCCTATAGATGAAAAACTACCCAATATATTTATAAATCCCTTGGATGTAGTAAAATTTGAAAAGTTTAAGTATGAAATTGGAAAGATGGAAGTTTAAGTTTCTTCACTATGAAATAAGTAGATATTATCAACCATGAACTATTTTAGTTTGAAGCTATATTATTCATAGGAAATATTTTATAATCTATTTTTTTCAATTAATTTAATATCATTTAGGAATATTATTAACCAATTTAATTTATCTTGAAAGAAAAATTTTGTATAATGAATTTATAATCATATATCTTCCATTATTTTATCCATTCAAAAGAGAAAAATCATGGAATAAAGCGAAGTTTCTATTATTTTTCATATTAGTTTGTTTCGTTCACATTTAATTTATTCTTTTTAAATGATACTTTAGTTTATGGGGAGTTATTATCTTGATGTATAGTTATTTAAATTGAACCTTGTTCTATTTTATGAGGAATGATGTTTTTATCAAATTTCTACATATTTTATAGTTCTTTATAGATAACTTTCATATTATATTATTTACTTTGTTTTTTTATTTTTTTCTTTACATGTACTTCTCATATTTGATTTTATCCTTTTTATTTTTACAAAAGGGGGATTTTTTCATGTCATAGATATTCAGGTTTTGTAATTATAAAAAGGGGGATAATTTTGAGTGGCTCATTCCATTATCTTTATTTATTTTTATAATTGAAAATTACCTATTTTCTTGTTATTATTTATTTATTGGTTCTAATTATTATTTTTTATTTTATTCCTATAATCTTCTGATACCTATAATTTTATCTAAGTTACGACTCATACACATACAATAGATGTTTTAAATGAATCTTATGTTTTATATATTGACTCATATGTTTTTTAAATTGACTCTTATGAATGGAATATTGAGAATTCAATAATTTTTTTTCTCTTGTGTTTCAAGTGTTGATTTTTATATATTCACATTTTAATTTTACATTTTAGAATTAAAAAAAGTATTTAATATTATATTTGTAATATTTACACTTATATTTAAAAATTTAGAAAACTATATGACTTATTTGAAGTGGAGTTTTACTCTTACATTATAAATTTTCACATATTATAAAAACTTGTGCATGGTGTAAAAAAACTTATGTATGATGATTTTGGATATATTCATTGGTTGATTATGTTATGTATTAGAAAAAACCTCACACAATATGAAATATATTAAATACTTTTCTATTGTGAAGGGATATATATTACATACTAATTATATATGTTATTTATTATTTTCAGAAGTTCAAAAATTTATGTATTGATAATTTTTGTTAAGTCATATATATTACTCACCTCTATTGAAGGTAAAGAATTATATTATGCATCATAAAAAGATGAGTATTTTAGAAGATGATTATTTGGAAGTTAATATATTTTAGAAATTATGGTTTCATAAATTAAATCCTCAGAAGATTATTTCTTTTAACCATGAGGATTTTATCATGCCATGATTACTCTTAAATATTATTTTTAAGAATATTGATTATTATTTTTACAATGAAGCACAAACTATTTATAATATTATTTATTAATTAATTCAAATGTATTAATTCATTGAGATTATTTTACATCCACTATATTAGAAATTGAATCCTTAATGATATAATGTTTTTGAATAAAGTATTTCCTAACACTAAAGTACTTCATTATTTTTCAAGGTATCAATTTTGATTTATATTCTCAAGAAAGAGAATAGTCAATGGATAGAAATTTTGGAGATTTAAGATTATGATGATATCACTTTAAATAAATATTCAAAAAAACCACATGGAAGACCTATCACAAGATAAATAGTTTAACTTAGAAATTTGGGTTTGTGTATTTTTAATTATTTATCATTTCCACTATGTTTGTATTGTACTAGTTTATGATTTTTCAATATAAAATAAATATATATTTTGTTAGACCATTATAAAAAGGAAGGTTGTAATTTGGTTGTGACTCCCACTGAAAATTCAAGATTTAGTGGGTCTCATACCTCTCAAGAAGTATAGGGGTGTGGATAGTAGACACAATATGTTTTTGATCCAAACTACTATAAAAATATATTATGTTCATATTTACTTTTAATCTATTTTTTTAATATCCATTTATTTTTAAAATTTTCAATTCACTGTCCTCTTGATTTCTCAACCATCTAATATATTGGAAAACAATTTATTGAGATGCATATATTTTATTTGATTTATGACATGATTTTTAAAAACATATATTTGTATATTGTTATGATTATTGTTCAATGATGAATTATTTGGTTTAAATATAAACGATTGACTTAATTTGTGTGATAAAAAAAATATAAATAAATAGTTATGAAATTTATACTATGAGGATTATTCTATGATTATTTTTATCCTTATTATGACATGAGTATATTTTGGGTATAGTGTGAAGTGAGTCATTGAATATTTACTTCATGTTTCATGTCAAAAGTTTAAATTGATTAAGGATAAGATAATATTCATATGTTAGATTTATAATCTTTTATAGTTTTAGAGAAAGAATATATAGTTGGTATCCATGTAAGATAACTGTATTATTTGGTTCCAAAGATTAATTCGAAGGGAAGTTATAATTTGAATTTGTTTTCATGGTGGTAGGACTTAACCCTTATGTAACGCCCCGACCCCAGCTACCCAGAGTCGGTGCATTAATTACATAACATTGGCATGATCACAAGAAAGATCAAATCTCGAAAGACCGATTAGTTTAGTAGCCTTGGAAACACTAGATATAATCATAAAGTTTTACATTACATTTCAAAGTGAAAAACTACTACAACAACAAAGTCTTCATATCCACACTATTAACCCCTCATAATATCCCTGCAAGTCAATCATAATTTACTTCTTCACTTCCTGGGAAAAATAAAACATAGAAAAGGGGTGAGCTCAAATGCCCAGTAAGGATAACAATATAGCGGAAACTTTCATCAATAAGAATAAAAATTTAAGGCAATGTATAACTAAAACAAAAGCCTTTTAAACATGAACTTTCAACATGGTATGGCATAAATAAAATGAAATAATGCCATTTACTTATTCACATGGATATTCTACTAATCGAATAATCACATGCAAAAATCAATAACCACTTTCATAATGTTGGAATGCATAATGCCAGACTATCATTACCACATAGCCAAGGCCTCGTGCCAAGACTACAAATAAGATTTTGTCAAGGCCTTGTGCCAAGACACTAGTTTGTCTCATGAGACCTACCGATGCATCGAGGAGCTATAGCGGGCTCCACCCGTCACTTATTAAGTCCAATGCATTCCCATATGAAAAGGTTTAAACATAACATAAACATTCGTATTAAAACTAGCATACGAAATGTCAATACTTTCACAATAAACTATGAATGGTATACAAATAGCACATCCACAGTCAAACATATCACAAAACCTTCAATACAATATAGAAGTTTTGTATCATAATAAACCAACTTCAAATAATCTTAAAATCCATCAAAGGATGTTGACATAGATGAAATCAAAATTCTTTTTAAAGAAATATCTCCTTTTATTTTGAAATCATTTAAGATCTATATAAAATAAAACATTTTCTTTGAAAATATTCTTATAAGCTTGTAAGGAAAGCTTTGAAGATTTTATAACGGCGTAAAATAACCGCACCCACCGTATAAGTTAAAAAAAAACATTCTTACCTCAATTCTGTCGAAAAGGTTAAAAAGGACCTTGTTTTGAAAACGACGGAAAGATTCCTTTATAAACCTCTTATAAAAAGTCAAAAAGGGTATAAATTACTTTAACCCATATTCTTGTAAATAGTAAAAATGTTTTGAAATACATTTTTAAGAAACATGGATGTGGATGATAAAGAGATCCCAGTAGATTATTACATATAAACAACCTTGGATAATGAAGAGATTGTGAAATAACCCTTACCTTGTACTTTTCCTTGGTTGGGGTAGGTTAACTCCCTGTATAATGGTGAAATAATTGTTATTAAATTATACAAGAATCATGTATATTAATATGATATCATATATGATCTTTTAACATTGATAATATCTTAGAATTATCGTCGTTTCGGGTGTTAACTTACTCATTTTCTTTTATATGTTTTGTTACATAAGCCATGTTTGTTGTATCTTATTCATATCCAGAATGATATCAAGTCCTTAAACATCATTTTTAAATCATAAAATGATAATTATACTTGAATGGATACGATGGAGAATGAATCTCATCGCGTTCGTGGAGACGGTAGTCCGTACGTACGCACGAGCGACAATATCATTCTTTTGATATTAAAATAATATATAAATGAATGGTATATCATATATACAGAATCATTAACATGTTATATTTATTATTTACATGAGTTACACATCATTATTATACCCATCCAAATAATATTATATTGAATAACAATTACACCACGACGTGGAGACGGTAAGCCGTACGTACGCACGTATGGTGACATGTTATTCAAAGGGTGGATAGAATACTGAATATGGTTGTACCATACTTATAATAACATAACAGTATATGTGAGATACTGGAGTTATTATTTTAGAATGGTAAGAACAAAGGAAGAAGAAGTGGAAGAAGAAATGAACTTAGAAAAGGGTGGTGAAATCATTACCTCTTCTTCGGGTTCTTCCTTTTGATTTGATCAAAAGGGCTCCTTAGGTTGGCTTTCTGATCAAACTAAGGCCTCTAGGTTGTAGTGAGGGATGTTGGGAGAGTATTTGGGCAGAGTTTGGCCGAACCAAAAGGCTTTGAAGGTGTGAAGAAATGAGAAGGAGGAGTGCCCTTTTTATAAGAGGGGTGAGGGGCACCTTTGGAAAAGCTAGAAATATTAATTTATAATAAATTCATATTCGGTTTCTAATGGCTCCAAAGTTGACTATTCAAAGGATGAGGTGGGGATAGGTCGAAAACAACTCATCCAATAGAATTTAGACAGGTTTGGGTACTTATATTAACCTTATCTTTAAGTATTAACTCTAAGTTAATTCGTTTCACTTTTACAATGTCTCTTTGTATTTTTATATAATATGGTTAATAAACTTACTATATACATCCAAGAGACCCCCAAGTGGTCCATTAATGATTAAACTATCATAATATAAGTCTCTTGGCCGAACCTTAGATTTTTAGGAATTTAATATCAATTAATAATATAATATTTGTTTTAAGAACTCTTTTATGTCAATTTTGACACTATTCAATAGTTGATTTTTGTGAAACTCATAACAGATTGATTACTTCGAACAAAGTCCATTAAATCAATCCTAATATATAATATTAGCCTAGAAAATTAGTTTAATTCATTAAAAGTTTCATATTATATTTATTTGGGTATTTATAATATCAATTATTTTAATTTTTCACTATTTTAGTAATTACTGCATCATCATTGTGTCATAAATAAAATAAATTATTTAATGTCTAAAAATTATAAATAAAATATCATTATGTAGGAAATCTTTTTAGATTTCTAATGAATATTTATAATCTAAAATCCAACATATATAACCCTATGTAAAAATTGTTGTTCTAAAAGATATATGCTTGTGTCATTTTTGTATTCATTTTAACTAAATTAAAATAAAGTGTCATTATCACTTACAAGTGGATCCATGGGGTCCCAAAATAGACCCAAAGATTCCCATGGTCGACCATCTATCAACCAATAGGGTTAAGACACGTTTTTAGGGTAATTTAGTATTATTATAATATTATTTTTTTAACCCTTATTTACCGGATTTACCCTTAACCATGGTAAATAAAATATTTACCGCAGTAATTATTCAAAATGTCTAAAAATAAAAGTTACCTATTTACACAATTTGAACATCCTGATTCCAAATATGGAATCCATTTTCCTAAATTCAAAACACAGAAGTGGCAGAAATTAATTTAAAATTAATTCCCGCTGTCAAAACAAAAAGCGTGTTTTTAAGAGATAATAACTATCAAAAGATTGACACTTGTTTATGTTCGGTTTAATTGTAAAATTATGTCCAATGACCAACATTATATTAAATGGTAAAAATATATTCTAAATATACTTTAAAACCACTCAAATTCATAATTTATCACTATTAATTATTTTGATTAAAAAAGTTGTTTTTAATTAAAATTTAGAAATTTTCACTATTCATCAAAATATGAAAGTTATCCGAAAAGTACCAAAATTTCACCTTAGGCTAAATTCGATATTCCGAGTCCAAAAATGAAGTCCATTTTCAAATATAAAATATATATAATTTCAAAAATTAGGTATTACTATTCACAACGGCTAGTTTAATTAGTTGTGGTGTGTGTTAGAACTCGAGGTTGCGTACAACACACACTATCGCATTATTCAAAGGGAAACGTACCGTAGAAGCTTGGGGTGTTACATTCTACCCTCCTTCAAATAATTGCGTCCTCGCAATTTCTAGGGTATTACTGCATAAAAATACTCGGGTGGTTCTTCATCATAAGTTCCTCGGGTTCCCACGTTGCCTCTTCCATCTTATGATTTCTCCACAAAACTTTTACCAGACGCGTCGTCCGGTTTCTCAGTACTTGTTCTCTTGTATCAAGAATCCTGACAGGCTCTTCACAATAGGAAAGATCGGGTTCCAGTTCTAATTCCTCATAGGTGAGTACATGCGTTGGGTCAGGCATGTATTTTCTCAACAGAGATACGTGGAACACATCGTGAACTTTGGAGAGACTTGGCGGCATTGCCAATCGGTAAGCTACAACCCCAATTCGTTCTAGAATTTCGAAAGGTCCGATGTACCTGGGACTCAATTTACCTTTCTTACCAAAACGTATGACTCCCTTCCACGGAGATACCTTTAGGAAAACATGATCACCGACTTGAAATTCCAAATCCTTCCTTCGATTATCGGCATAGCTCTTCTGCCTACTTTGAGCTGCTTTGATGTGATTTTGGATTACCTTCACCTTTTCCACCGTTTCCTCCACCAGTTCTGGGCCTACAAGTTTTCTTTCACCAACGTCATCTCAACAGGTTGGTGTACGACATTTCTTTCCGTATAACGCTTCATATGGTGCCATCTGTATACTCGAATGGAAGCTATTGTTATAGGAAAATTCTACTAGTGGTAAATATTGATCCCACATACCCTGAAAATCAAGTGAGCAAGATCTCAACATGTCTTCTAAGGTCTGAATAGTCCGTTCTGATTGTCCGTCTGTCTGAGGGTGGTAAGCAGTGCTCAAATGAAGTTCAGTATCCAGGGATTTCTGAAGACTTTTCCAAAATCTTGAAGTAAAACGGGGATCACGATCAGAAACAATCGATAGGGGTACTCCATGAAGTCTCACAACTTCATTAATGTATAGTCTTGCTAGACGTTCCAGGGGTAGATCTTCTCTTATAGCAAGAAAATGTGCTGACTTGGTAATACGATCAACAATAACCCATATTGCATCGTTCCTTCTAGGAGTCTTTGGTAGCCCCATGACAAAGTCCATTGTAATATTGTCCCATTTCCACTCCGGTATGGGAAGAGGTTGCATGACTCCTCCAGGCTGTTGCCTTCCAGCTTTCACTTGTTGACAAACCATACATCTTGACACAAAATCAGCAATCTCCCTCTTCATGTTGTCCCACCAAAAATGTTCCTTCAAATCTCTATACATTTTGGTGCTCCCAGGGTGTATAGAGAAATTGGAACTATGAGCATCATCCAGCAATTCCCTTTTTAGATCAGGTATATTGGGAACACAAAGTCTCTTCCCGAATTTCAAAATTCCACCTTCATACGCAAAGTCTCTCAATCTCCCATCATTCACAGCTTTAATCTTCTTTTGTAATTCTTCATCATCAGTCTGAGAACTCTTAATCCTTTCTAGTAAAGATGGTTTGGCAACCATTTGAAAAAGCATTGATGTTTCACCTTCCCTGGTTATTCCCATGTCCATCTTCACTAGCTCCATGAAAATTGGATCCCTTTCAATTCTCATATTGTTCAAAACTCCATGGTCTTTTCTACTCAAAGCATCTGCCACCTTGTTTGCCTTCCCTGGGTGGTAGTGTATCGTACAATCATAATCCTTGAGTAATTCAAGCCATCTCCTTTGCCTCATGTTGAGTTCTTTTTGTGAGAAAATATACTTCAAACTCTTGTGATCAGTATAAATCTCACATTTTTCACCATAGAGGTAGTGCCTCCATATTTTCAAAGCAAAGATCACTGCTGCTAACTCGAGATCATGAGTAGGATAGTTTTGTTCATGAATTTTCAACTGTCGTGATGCATAGGCAATAACTCTATCATTCTGCATAAGGACACAGCCAAGTCCTTTCTTTGATGTATCACTATAAATAATGAACCCATCATTCCCCAATGGTAGAGTCAATATAGGAGCATTGACTAATCTTCTCTTCAGTTCTTCGAAACATTCTTCACACTCTTTTGTCCAAACAAATTTAACCCCTTTACGTGTGAGCTTCGTTAATGGGTTAGCCAATCGGGCAAAATTCTGGACGAAACGTCGATAATAACCTGCCAAACCAATAAAACTACGTACCTCAGTTATACTCGTAGGTGCTGGCCATTCTTGGATTGCCTTGGTCTTAGAAGGATCAACAGAGATTCCATCTTTAGAGACAATATGGCCAAGAAAAGAAATCTCCTGAAGCCAGAATTCACACTTGCTAAACTTCCCATATAATTCATGCCTCCTCAGAGTCTTCAAGATAATGCGCAAGTGATTTTCATGATCTTCGTAGGTTTTGGAGTATACCAAGATATCATCAATAAATACCACCACAAATTCATCGAGATACTCCTTGAAAACTCTATTCATCAGATCCATGAATACAGAGGGTGCATTAGTCAATCCAAACGGCATTACAGTAAACTCGTAATGCCCGTACCTGGTTCGAAATGCTGTTTTCGGAATGTCTTCCTTCTTTACACACAACTGATGGTATCCAGATCGAAGGTCAATATTTGAAAAGTATTGAGATCCATGCAGTTGGTCAAATAAATCATCAATACGAGGTAGGGGATACTTGTTCTTTATCGTTATAGCATTGATCTCCCTGTAATCGATACATAACCTCATAGATCCATCTTTCTTTTTAACAAAAAGAACAGGGGCTCCCCATGGAGAAACACTAGGGCGAATAAATCCCTTATTACTCAATTCCTCTAGTTGTTTCTTTAGTTCGACTAGCTCTACAGTGGCCATTCTATAAGGGGTCTTCGATATAGGCCTTGATCCAGGAATCAAATCAATAGAAAACTCAACTTCTCGTTCTGGAGGATGTCCAGGTAAATCTTCCGGAAATACATCTACAAATTATTTCACAATAGGTACATCCTCTATTTGAACATTCCTTTCCTCACCGACAGTTATTTCATTCTCTTCCTCCCCGATAATTGAATTAAGTTGAGCTACAGGGGGTGGATCTAAATAAGAATTAGGTGGTGACGATTCTGCTCTAAAAATAAGGTGCTCCTTATCATTATCATCAAGAATCATAACCTCTTTCTTCTTACAATAAATCTTCACATCATAGTCCGAAATCCAGTCCATACCGAGGATTATATCAAACTCAATCATAGGTATGACGATGAAATCAGCAGATAAAGAAAATTTATGTGCTCTAATGGGGACTGATTCACAAAACTTTGTTGCAACGATACTTCCCTTAGGAGTTTTAACTGACAACTCCCTTATTAAATCAAATTGGAAATATCTAATTTTCTTAGCAAACTGGGAAGATATGAAACAATGCGATGATCCAGAATCAAATAATGCATTTGCTAAACTTGAGGAAACCATTAAATTACCTGCCACCACGTCTTTCGGAGCTTCTACCTCAGCAGTAGTGATAGCATAAGCCTGGCCTTGATCCCTTGGCCTTTTCTGAGGTAAGTTCTCCTGACGCTTAGGACATGCATTTGCATAATGCCCCATCTCCCTGCAATTGTAGCACTGAACGTTGGTAGCTTCCTTCTTCCCCTTGCAATCATGAGCTTGGTGGCCTTTTTCACCACACTTGTAACAGACTCCCATTCCCTTTAGGCAAGCACCGGGGTGTTTCTTCCCGCACTTACCACAAGATGGATATTCAACCTTTCCCTTCTTCCCCTTATTTCCATTCCCAGATTGATCAGCAGGTCTCTTCTTCTCTTGCTTTGCTTTAAAGTCATAAGACTTAGAGAATTCCTTTTCGGTCTTGATAGCACATGAGACAATGTCTTCTTACGATGAAAAAGATTGTGAGACTAATGCTCGACGGAGAAATGGTTTTAACCCATCAAAGAAACGATCAATCTTACTTCTTGGGTTGCGAATATAATCACCAGCGTACCTCGCTAACCTTGTAAAGTTAGCCTCATACTTTGTGACATTCTCATCCTCCTTTTGTCTCAGACTCAGAAATTGTCTTTCCATATCTGCTCGATGGTCGCGAGGAAAGTATTTTTCTAAAAACAGATCTTTGAACTCCCTCCATTCCATGTTTGATAATTCATCATCTTCCTTCATGTTTTGAATCAATGACCACCATTGATCAGCATCTCCAGTGAGGCGGTAAACTGCCATGGTAACTTTTTCCCTTTCACTACTTCCCAAAGCCTGAAATATTTTCTCTAGGGAAAATATCCATTGCTCAGCTACTAAGGGATTTGTATTCCCATTGAACGTTGGTGGTTGTTGTCTCATGAATCGATCTAACATTGATCCTCCACGCTGCGGATCAGGGTGCTCCATACGGGTAAGGTTATTATTCATAACCTGAGTAAGTTGTCCCAGTACGGTGATTAGCTGATCAGCACCAGTTGCATCACCAGCCCCACTATAATTATCTTGAGCAGGAGGGCAATCCCTACATGGAGTGCGTGCATTGATATGGTTTCCATTTCTTCCACTAGGCGCCATTTCTAAAAAATGGCATAAACTAGATCAGTTTATGCATCAAAATACATAATCCCATACTTATAAAACACTAAACATAAATTGAACTATCTATGGATATAATCCATAATCATAAATATGTTTTCTTTGAGGAAGTATATACTCATAAACCCTTCATAATGATTTGTAAAGAAAGTGAGAGTTATCCTAAGCATATCCCCCGGGAGTGTCGTAACCAAGAGTGCAGCAAGGCCCGTTGTCGTGCACCAGTTCCCGTTAGAGTCTAGCTCAAAGCGGTGTTTTCGGGTTTTACCCCTAGGTACATCTGTGCCAGAGCCGCCTCTACCTGCTCGTATCCAGACAGGGATGTATTGCTCGGAAAACTCACAAAGTCTCTACAATACCAAAATTCTAGGAAGTTCTTCTATACTAATCCTCAAAGTTCATCTTAGGTCTATGTGCTCTAATCAGAGTTTATCTAAATCTAGCTTCCAAGGTTTGTACTAAACTTCCTCTGATACCAACTGTAACGCCCCGACCCCAGCTACCCAGAGTCGGTGCATTAATTACATAACATTGGCATGATCACAAGAAAGATCAAATCTCGAAAGACCGATTAGTTTAGTAGCCTTGGAAACACTAGATATAATCATAAAGTTTTACATTACATTTCAAAGTGAAAAACTACTACAACAACAAAGTCTTCATATCCACACTATTAACCCCTCATAATATCCCTGCAATTCAATCATAATTTACTTCTTCACTTCCTGGGAAAAATAAAACATAGAAAAGGGGTGAGCTCAAATGCCCAGTAAGGATAACAATATAGCGGAAACTTTCATCAATAAGAATAAACATTTAAGGCAATGTATAACTAAAACAAAAGCCTTTTAAACATGAACTTTCAACATGGTATGGCATAAATAAAATGAAATAATGCCATTTACTTATTCACATGGATATTCTACTAATCAAATAATCACATGCAAAAATCAATAACCACTTTCATAATGTTGGAATGCATAATGCCAGACTATCATTACCACATAGCCAAGGCCTCGTGCCAAGACTACAAATAAGATTTTGTCAAGGCCTTGTGACAAGACACTAGTTTGTCTCATGAGACCTACCGATGCATCGAGGAGCTATAGCGGGCTCCACCCGTCACTTATTAAGTCCAATGCATTCCCATATGAAAAGGTTTAAACATAACATAAACATTCGTATTAAAACTAGCATACGAAATGTCAATACTTTCACAATAAACTATGAATGGTATAAAAATAGCACATCCACAGTCAAACATATCACAAAACCTTCAATACAATATAGAAGTTTTGTATCATAATAAACCAACTTCAAATAATCTTAAAATCCATCAAAGGATGTTGACATAGATGAAATCAAAATTCTTTTTAAAGAAATATCTCCTTTTATTTTGAAATAATTTAAGATCCATATAAAATAAAACATTTTCTTTGAAAATATTCTTATAAGCTTGTAAGGAAAGCTTTGAAGATTTTATAACGGCGTAAAATAACCGCACCCGCCGTATAAGTTAAAAAAAAACATTCTTACCTCAATTCTGTCGAAAAGGTTAAAAAGGACCTTGTTTTGAAAACGACGGAAAGATTCCTTTATAAACCTCTTATAAAAAGTCAAAAAGGGTATAAATGACTTTAACCCATATTCTTGTAAATAGTAAAAAAGTTTTGAAATACATTTTTAAGAAACATGGATGTGGATGATAAAGAGATCCCAGTAGATTATTACATATAAACAACCTCGGATAATGAAGAGATTGTGAAATAACCCTTACCTTGTACTTTTCCTTGGTTGGGGTAGGTTAACTCCCTGTATAATGGTGAAATAATTGTTATTAAATTATACAAGAATCATGTATATTAATATGATATCATATATGATCTTTTAACATTGATAATATCTTAGAATTATCGTCGTTTCGGGTGTTAACTTACTCATTTTCTTTTATATGTTTTGTTACATAAGCCATGTTTGTTGTATCTTATTCATATCCAGAATGATATCAAGTCCTTAAACATCATTTTTAAATCATAAAATGATAATTATACTTGAATGGATATGATGGAGAATGAATCTCATCGCGTTCGTGGAGACGGTAGTCCGTACGTACGCACGAGCGACAATATCATTCTTTTGATATTAAAATAATATATAAATGAATGGTATATCATATATACAGAATCATTAACATGTTATATTTATTATTTACATGAGTTACACATCATTATTATACCCATCCAAATAATATTATATTGAATAACAATTACACCACGACGTGGAGACGGTAAGCCGTACGTACGCACGTATGGTGACATGTTATTCAAAGGGTGGATAGAATACTGAATATGGTTGTACCATACTTATAATAACATCACAATATATGTGAGATACTGGAGTTATTATTTTAGAATGGTAAGAACAAAGGAAGAAGAAGTGGAAGAAGAAATGAACTTAGAAAAGGGTGGTGAAATCATTACCTCTTCTTCGGGTTCTTCCTTTTGATTTGATCAAAAGGGCTCCTTAGGTTGGCTTTCTGATCAAAATAAGGCCTCTAGGTTGTAGTGAGGGATGTTGGGAGAGTATTTGGGCAGAGTTTGGCCGAACCAAAAGGCTTTGAAGGTGTGATGAAATGAGAAGGAGGAGTGCCCTTTTTATAAGAGGGGTGAGGGGCACCTTTGGAAAAGCTAGAAATATTAATTTATAATAAATTCATATTCGGTTTCTAATGGCTCAAAAGTTGACTATTAAAAGGATGAGGTGGGGATAGGTCGAAAACAACTCATCCAATAGAATTTAGACAGGTTTGGGTACTTATATTAACCTTATCTTTAAGTATTAACTCTAAGTTAATTGGTTTCACTTTTACAATGTCTCTTTGTATTTTTATATAATATGGTTAATAAACTTACTATATACATCCAAGCGACCCCCAAGTGGTCCATTAATGATTAACCTATCATAATATAAGTCTCTTGGCCGAACCTTAGATTTTTAGGAATTTAATATCAATTAATAATATAATATTTGTTTTAAGAACTCTTTTATGTCAATTTTGACACTATTCAATAGTTGATTTTTTTGAAACTCATAACAGATTGATTACTTCGAAAAAAGTCCATTAAATAAATCCTAATATATCATATTAGCCTATAAAATTAGTTTAATTCATTAAAAGTTTCATATTATATTTATTTGGGTATTTATAATATCAATTATTTTAATTTTTCACTATTTTAGTAATTACTGCATCATCATTGTGTCATAAATAAAATAAATTATTTAATGTCTAAAAATTATAAATAAAATATCATTATGTAGGAAATCTTTTTAGATTTCTAATGAATATTTATAATCTAAAATCCAACATATATAACCCTATGTAAAAATTGTTGTTCTAAAAGATATATGCTTGTGTCATTTTTGTATTCATTTTAACTAAATTAAAATAAAGTGTCATTATCACTTACAAGTGGATCCATGGGGTCCCAAAATAGACCCAAAGATTCCCATGGTCGACCATATATCAACCAATAGGGTTAAGACACGTTTTTAGGGTAATTTAGTATTATTATAATATTATTTTTTTAACCCTTATTTACCGGATTTACCCTTAACCATGGTAAATAAAATATTTACCGCAGTAATTATTCAAAATGTCTAAAAATAAAAGTTACCTATTTACACAATTTGAACATCCTGATTCCAAATATGGAATCCATTTTCCTAAATTCAAAACACAGAAGTGTCAGAAATTAATTTAAAATTAATTCCCGCTGTCAAAACAAAAAGCGTGTTTTTAAGAGATAATAACTATCAAAAGATTGACACTTGTTTATGTTCGGTTTAATTGTAAAATTATGTCCAATGACCAACATTATATTAAATGGTAAAAATATATTCTAAATATACTTTAAAACCACTAAAATTCATAATTTATCACTATTAATTATTTTGATTAAAAAAGTTGTTTTTAATTAAAATTTAGAAATTTTCACTATTCATCAAAATATGAAAGTTATCCGAAAAGTACCAAAATTTCACCTTAGGCTAAATTCGATATTCCGAGTCCAAAAATGAAGTCCATTTTCAAATATAAAATATATATAATTTCAAAAATTAGGTATTACTATTCACAACGACTAGTTTAATTAGTTGTGGTGTGTGTTAGAACTCGAGGTTGCGTACAACACACACTATCGCATTATTCAAAGGGAAACGTACCGTAGAAGCTTGGGGTGTTACACCTTATCCTGGGGATAAATAAATTTATATATATCTAGTAGAGTCTTAAATTTTAGTGGCTAGTTAATTGAGGTGAGTGGTTATAGTTAAGTCAATATTGAAATTTAAAGAGACCAATGGAGCATTAGTGATTGTATTTATGGTATATAAGAAATTATACTATTATGAAGTGAAGATATCAATATGTGTTGGGTGATATGTGAAGATATTATGAAGTTTCCTACCATTAATGGACTATTGAGAATGAATTTATATTCTAGAAAAGGATTTTAAAATTGATGACACTTCGTTAAGTTCTTATAAGAATAGTCTCAAGACAACATCCTATGCATCAGATGATTGCTGAGATTAATTTTAAATAGTTAATGGAAAGTTTCAATTCAGTATAGATACCATTGTTTATAAGCATGAGATCCATTATTAAAGAAGGAATATGCTAAATGAAAGGTTGAGAAACCATCTAAGGATTATTGTACCTAACATTTGTTGTAATTAGCAGAGAATATCACTTTTATTAAGAATTGGAGTAGTATAAATTGAATCTAGAATTATAGTAGAAATTCAGGTTTATGTAAGTACTCAAATTGAGTATTTATATACTACAAGTCTTTGTAATTAAGGTTGTATGAATTTTTGGAAATATTATAGTTATTTCCAAAGTGATTTAAATTATTTTGAGTTGAATTGAAGTGAATGGAAATTATTTTAGTAGATTTAAATATGTCCTTATATTATTTAAAATAATTTTTCAAATATTGAGTTGGATGTGAAAATTGGTTAAGAAAGTACATGCATATGGTTTTTACCTAGAATAAAGGAAATGGAAAAGTCCTAGGATTTTCTTATATACACAATTTTTATTTATACAGGGGAGTTAAAATCTAGTAAAGGCATAACCTTAATAAGGAATTTTTCTTTATCGGTTTAATTCTCCTTTGGTGATCTAGGTTCTCCCACTTTTCACCTTCTTCTCCCCATCCTTTTGTAGTTCTCCATTTCTTCTATATGAACTGACCCTCGCAGTGTTCTTGGATTTAACCTTTTCAAATATTTCTTCACATTTTACTCATTATTGCTAGTTTTTTTGGTGTCTGGTTCAGCTGGTGACGTTTCAGTGTTTTTTTGCTTTGTTTTCTGGTTCATTCAGATGGCCCAATGTTAGATTTTTTGTTCTTTCATCCTATTGAAGACAACATCTGCTACAGTTTTATGATTAGTTTTCTATGGGGTTGTTGGTTCTGGCCATGTTGTGGCTTGTTTTGGAGGTCTGACTGCTCCTACTTTGCTCTGACCTCCAGATCCATTGATCCTTTCTAGGTCAGTAGGGTGACATGGTTCTGAGGAGGCTTTGGATAGTGTTCCTGGGAGTGGTAGGTTGTTCTAGGAGGCGGTACTAGTGTTCAGTCACTATTGGTTATGTTGCTTTGTTGGGAATTTTGGTGATGACAATGGTGGTGCAATGGGTATTCTGGTTTGCAAGATCTTCTTCTGATGCTAATTTATGTGTCAATGTGTTTTCAATTTTTTTCTTTGGGGATGAAAACAGTGGTGTGACGATGAGGTTATTCAAATATGTTTTGAAGTTTCGGTTGCGAGGTTCTATCTTCTCACACTATTCGTGATCTTTTGATAACCTAGGCAGGTTACAGTGGTTTGTGTGATATCTACAATTCAAAAATTTGAATCTTGGAAGGTGGTACATGGCCGTATCTTTTTGTCTTTGTGGTGGAAAACTATCCGTTCTAACTGTTTTGGTATCTGTGTTTGAAATTTAAATTTGGTATTTTGAATGGTATGTTTTGTTTGAATTTTTATTGTGATGTTCCCACTAACCCAAATATTGGTTTATTTAGAAAATTAAAAAAGGGATTTGAATATCTTAATCGAGTATCAGAGCACATGGTGATATATAATTTTATTTTGTTGTGTAAGATTTTATTGGGAGCTCATATAGAAATAAAAAAATGGAAAAAACCTTACATGATTGTGCAATATTTTATTGAAGCATGCACAATATTTTGTTAATAGAGTAATATATTTTTATAAAATTGATAATGAAATATATTTAAGTCAAGAAACATACTCAATGTGTAATATAATTGAAAATCACATAGGTAATACATAAGATATTTCAAATCTTACAAAGGTTTTTACAGTTTGAGAAAAGTGAGATTTATGAAGAAGTAGAATTTAAATAAAATGATTCAAGGAACATTTATTTAGTGAAATAAATATCCCAATTATCCAAATGGATTTAAATTTAATCTAAGAATGAAAAATCAAGTTGAACATGACTCTATGAAGTGAGTTGTATCCACACTCTAGGGAATTGGACATGATATAGATATTTTCATTCATGTAAATATAGAAAGAATTAAAATATCTATGGATTTTATGGAATTTTTAGGGTAGAATAAAATATTGGGTCTCTTGTTGAATTAAAATAATATATTCTTTAATCGGATTAAAGAGATAATTAATGTTGGAGATATTGTTGACTAGTTTTAAATAAAGAGATCATACTGACACAAATCCTACGGGAGTTCCATATTCAAATATGGAAAACATGTTATTGATATTATGTATATGATAAATATTTTATAAGAATAATAAGATTATAATAATTGAGGATTCAATACTCTATTTTGGATAAATATTAAAATTATCAAAGAGTGAGAGACCAAATATACTCTGAGTAGAATACCCTATGCATCAAGGAAGAAGAAGAATAAGTAATAAGTTCAAGAATAAGAAGAATTATTATGATATTTATATATATAATATAATAGGATTAAGAGAGATAAAAACTGAAACTAATATTTTTGATGCTCATATCCCATGTCATGACTCTCAGAATATTGAGAAGCTATGATAGAAGATCACAATGAGATTTGAGTTGAATAACAAGGATGAATTGCATGAAATGTTTTTTATTACATTCTAGATACTGAATAACTATTCATTGAGGATGAAGATCTTATTATAGTGATGTTGAGAAATCTGAAGTAGAAGGAATATCTAATTCAAGGTTTTCAAAGAGGACCATTAAATATTGGTGGTTCGAGTATAAATAATGCCTCCATTCTAGTTAGGGGCTGAAGAGATTGGGGGGGGGGGTTCTATCACGAGATTGATTTTAAGAAGTGAATGATACCTTCCCAAGGGAAGTGGGTGATACCTAACTAAAAATTGTGTGAATTGTAGGTTGAATGATATATCACTAGAAATAATCCATGTTTTTATTAGAGTCAAACAAAATAAGGAGTAGATTCCCACATCAGGGTCAAACCATGTAAGAACCCTGTGAAAGTCCCAAAGAGCCGAATGGCTACACTGAGAGGGGAGTGAATCAATGTAGCCCAAATTTTATAATTTCATTTTTTTCTTTATAAAATATACCTTGTGAATGGTTATGATTTTATTTTATAACTCTAATATAAACACTTAGGCTAAAAAATAAATAATGGAAAGAAATTTTTTTTACAAGGCTTGGCCTCAGTGTGTGAGCCTACTATTTTTCGTAGCTGGTTGTTATCCTGTTCTATAGTTTTTCCACTAGAATATTATTATCAATTTCAAGTGGTTGGGTTAGTTATTATACTAATACCCATGATTCCTAGAAATAAACTATATCACATATGTTCTACTATCTCTTAAAAGTTACAATGAAATCATACAACACCAAATGAGAGATATATTCCTTCAAATGTAGGTTTATTTAGAAATAAATGAAAATACTACTCTTTTAGGAAATAATATAATATATAGAGAAATAGTTCAATCTCATCAATAATATACACTTCAGAATCTACATGGAATATAAACTCTAAATAACGCAGTTTACTAAACTCAATACATACAAAAACCTTTGATGGTATGATTATTCTTCTTTTTCTTGAATCAACACTATAATCTTAGGAAAAATAGATTTTTTTTGTTAGAAAACGTCCTTGGATTCACTCTCACATTATTATTCTTTTACTTTCCCCTTATCATTTCACACACCTTATCTGTGTACAATGATAATATATTTTTTCCTAATCACTGAAATTCAATAGCCTCAACATTTTAAAAAATCTCTCCAGCCAAAATAATTAAATAACTCATTTCACTTACAATATCCAAAAAGTTAATAAAAGGAATAATTTATAAGATTCTAGTTGAAATCATGGTTATAAAATAAATCCTTTAGGATACCCTACTTTGATACATGCAGTTCTCAAAATATTTCTAGCATGGATAATATATTCACATATAGTTATCAAAATACCCTCATACACTTCATCTTATCAAACTAGTAGATTCACAATTTTCAATAGAACTCATAATAATGTAACTCATTCGATCTTAAAAAACCCAAAAAAATAATTTTCATTTTTTCATTTACTAATTCCTAGAAAAACTGTAGTCTTGGAATGAAAGATTCTTATTATCCAAAAATATATTATGATATAATTTTCAAAATATCCCATACTTAAAATATTATCTAGCATTACAAATTGATTAGTATTTAATTTAATAAATAAATAACAATAAAGAATCATCCCATTCGACATTCTCATTTTTATTAAAAACCAACCTAGTTTCATTTTGAGTTCTTATCAGTCAGTTATTCTCACAAATGATGCAATTATTCATGATGTGAGAATCATGGGAACTTTTATGTTTCTTGAATCATAATTAGTTTTTGGTTTTTTAATCACTAATGAATATTTCTATCAACATTGGGTTTGTTTTTATTCTTCAAAATTAAATTATGGAAACTTGATTTTCAGTTTGTAGAATTCATAGAATTTTCCTAAGGAACGAAGTCTTACCCAAACACCACAAAGTCATACATGATCCCTTGAAAGTCTAAAATTGTTTATAAAGTCTCACATGGTATAGGGAAGTCATAATCCAGGACTTATGAAGTTTAATAGGGAATATCAAAGTTATACACTTGGGAGACTCAAAGACATATGTGTATAAAAAATTCATATGTGGTCCATAAAAGACTCAAAAGAGTGATACTAAAGTCTCATGAAGTAAGAATTATTCATACTTCATCCTTAACTAAAGTATTATGAAATAATTAGAATTCATATGAGCATATCACAAGTCTTACAAACTACCAAAAAAGTCCTACGCCGTATAAGAAAGTCATGCATTGAAATTTTAAAGTCATATGAAACATTTTATCTATTTTTTAGCTTTTATTTTAGAAATTATATATTCTTAAAAATAATATCATAATTTCTTCAAACAAATTTATCATTATATCAAAAAAACTCCAAGAAATTGGTTTAAAACAAATATAACAATCATCAATCCTATAAAAATTCCTCCAAGCCATAGGGTTGTTCAATAACTCTCTATGGATTTGTTGTAAAAACTATTTTAACTCTTTCTAAAACTACTAAAACTCATCACTAATTTTTGTAAACTCACTCAATAATCATTAAATCATAGCCTATATCAATTGAGATGCTCTTGATATCACACCACTAGATAATGTAATCTTTTTGAGATAATTCCATCCCTTAGTGATTTTTTTGGCCAAGTGATTCAAATAATGATCCCTCATAATATCCTTTAACTCAAAAAAAATTCGCCCCATTTTTTCAATAACCATAGTTCTATAATGAAAAATGAGTGTACGCTCCCCCTTTGACAAATATTTTTCCACTTTGAAAAATAAGAAAGAGTTGTGTCACATTTATCCATTCCTTTTAAAAAATAAAATAAATCCTTATTAGGAAACTCCTTACACAATATCTCAAGTGATATAAGAGGGATAAACATAAAGTTTCATCATTAACCATTTGATCCTTTATCTTAGAAATGATTTAGTAAAAATATCTATAACTTGTTCTTTGGTTCCAATAAACTCAAGCTTCACATCACCTTCTTCCACCCTCTATTTAATAAAGTGGTATATAATATCAATGTGAATTGATATAGAGTATTGGACCTGATTATTAGAAATATTTACAGTAATTTTTATTGTAATAGATAATGACTAACTGAATAACTCAAGAGGGTAGTTAATTGAGTTGTTAAAAAAATTTCTTCGAGAATATATATAACCAACTTATTCGTGATATGTATGTAAAACTTTATTTCTTAAGATTATATACAACATAAAATAAAATATTCAGAAAATAAATTTAACAAATATATTTTTAGTGCTTCAAGGAATATAAATACTCCATTCCACTTCACCAACACTCTACTCCTTGAGCTGGGTGATTTTCACAAAATAACCCTTTTACTAAGGGCTCCCAGCTAAGTATAAGAAGCTGTCACATAGTATAAAGGTCCATGGTATTTTAACTAGAATATCCCTTTACATGACCTATTCATGGTATTAACCATACTCATACACAGAGTGAAAACATAGTAAATAAGATACAATATTTTAGAAAATGTTTACAGCATAAAGTTACAAGTGAAAAATGACATTAGATGAAGATTAATCCTGAGAAAAGATAATCTTCGAGTGAATCTTGGGATGATATTTAGTAAAATAGATAGATATGATAAGCTTTGAACTAGACAAACTGATTTTCAGTATGTATAGATCTTTGGTGTTTGAAAAGGGCAAGGAAGAAAACCTTACTTCTTTCTTTTTTGTTTTTTCTCCTCTCTTTTTGAGTTACAACTGAATGTTCCATTTATATACTATTTAAAACTTAATAATAATTAAACTATAATGGTATAATAATACATTAAGTGATTATGATAAGATATGAAACAATGAGTGTGTGTTTGTGCTATACAAATATGGTATTGCTTTTGTAATCGCAATGTTAGAGATTTTCTCATTCTTTGAATTTTCCTATTGATGGTAAGTCTTGCACAATACAATCTTTCCTCAAAAGGATAATCATATTTTGATATATTAAAAAGGTATGAAATGAGTTAAAACAAGATTATAAATGTAATCATGATTATCTGCAATATTAGATCTTCATAGGATATCGACTAAACATACTATTCATTACATAATGTCTTCTGTAAGATAATGGGACTTGTCTTAATAAGATATATAGTTTTCAACAATATGTAATAAGATTATCCATTCTAAGATAAAGCCTAAATTTTCTTAAATTTTTTCTCAAAGGAATAAATTCATTTCATATTCTCATTTTGAAAGATATTTTTTTGACTTAATCAAACTTTGAAAGATAAAGTCTTACATGATACTTTCTGATTCCAAGAAACTAAATATGTTTTTTTAATCTCATAAGATAAAGTACTTGTATTACATGAGATAAACACTTGATCACATAGCATAATATAATTTCAATATAAAACACTTAACAAAATTTTATAATAAAATTAGGGATTTTTTGAATCATCAAAACAAATAAAGTGGAGATGTATTGGAACACTATACTTATTAAAACAATATCCTCCTTTTTGATGATAAAAAAATCCATGAAAAGGAAAAACAAAAGTTTCTATATTAAATTAAACATTTAAGAATAGAATATGTTTTCATTTAATTTTTATGATTTGTTTCTTTTCCCCCTTTTTGAAAATAAGAAGCAATTTTTAAATACAGGTGAAATTTTGTATTTTTCTTTTCTTCTCCCCCTTTTTTATATGAAAACAAGTATGATAAGGAAAAAAATTTATATTTTTCACATATATCAATGAACATAACATAGTTTTTGTATTAAGGTGAGTTTATAATGAAGTATCAATATAATATGATAATAATGCTACATATTGATAAAAAATATGATCTAGAAACATTAACTAGTTAAAGATAAATGCCTATAAATGATTATAAGAACATAAAAGAATAAAAAGGTAAAGACTGGAAGATTATTAAAGTAAAAGAATAAGGTAATATGTCATTAAAATTCAAAGAAAATGTTAAAATAAACTGATGTAGATGTTTAAATTCCATATGATGTGGAATATTTCAAGTGTTTTTCAAATTCACACCCTTTGGGAAATTAAATTCACGAATGTGAAAAAAGATGAGTATTAAACATTATAATGAAAATGATTTTTTGGGTGGTTTCCTGAATGAGAGGGGTTGGTTGTGAGGTGACGATGATGATGATAGAGGAGTGCCAACTGTTGTAAGGACCCAACCCCAGTTGCCTGGAGACAGTGCCTTATTTTATTTCATTGGAATCTAAACAAGGAATATACATCCCAAAGGACCGAGTAGTTTAATATATTTGGAAATATGATACATACATAAGTTCAACACTACTACTTGAAATGAAATAAAAAATATATGTTTTATTGGAAACATCCAGAACTATAAGTTTATCCTTGTAGGTCACTCATAATAGTCTTCTTCATATCGTGAGAAAATGAAACATTGGAAAGAAGTGATCCCAAATTCTCAGTAAGGGTAAGAAATACAACAGATGATATCATAAACATAAACATTAGGCATTATGAATAACTAAAAACACATGCCTTTAAAAATAATAAACTTGAACACATTATGACAGGAATAAGAGCTGAATAAATAATGACATAATAAAACATAATCATGGGTATTATACTAGTCGAATAACCACATGAACTATCAATACTATTTTTATAATTATGGAATACATAATCCAAGACATCCTAACCAAACCATCAATGCCTCATGCTAAGACCATAAATATCCATTTTGTCAGGGCCTCGTGCCAAGACCATAGTTTGTCTCATAAGACCTACAGATGCATCAAGGGGCTATAACGGGCCTCACCCTACACTTACTAAGTCTAATTAATTCTTCATATGAATGGGGATAAACATAAAAGACATATACATTCATATTGAAACTAATATATGAAATGTAAATAACTTTCCCCGAATATTAAGCATAAACACTAACCATTCAGAGAAAATTGGTGAATGGTTTTAAGATATAACATCCACAGTAAAACTAATCATAAACCATTAAATTAAATATGGAAGATGATTTAATAAAATATTAATCCCAATAATACATAAAAATTAACAAGAATTTTGAAATTGATGAAGATACTCTTATAAAATCATCGAGTAATTCTTTGAGATAAATACTCTTTCACTTTGAAAAGAAGAGTTCTTTTGGAAAAAAATATTTATATAAAAATAGAAGTGAAGTAATATAGTATTTTCATAATAAAATTAGTTATTTTAGAAGATAATTCTTTCTAAAAAAATATTATAGAATTCCCTTGCAAATAGGTATGAATTTGAGAAATTCCCTTGATTTGGGCTTGTATTTTAGGAAGAATTTTTGAAAGATCATTTTCAAACATATAACTACTCATAAATTAAAGTAGGATTACTGTTGGTACACATATATAGAACATTATCACAGAATATATAAGAAGTAAATATGAATGAATAAGAATTTAATTGAGGTAATTAGAGGATAAGAGTAATCCGAATGAAAATGGAGGTTCAGGTAGAAAACTCTTACCTTAAGTCCAAATGTGTTCCTCACTTGATCATAATGACCTGAATAATCAAATTTAGGTTCATAAATTAATTATTAAAAAACCTCATATACATTTAATTTATTTATTATAACCTTATTAGGTTCATTCATGACCTTTTTATGGGTTAATAGATTCAATTTTATTACTTGAGAGTGTTTTCTTCCTTGGTTTTCATGATCAGTTTACTTATATTCATGTATGGATAAACTTGTAGAATGAGAATGGTTTTTCATAATAGAAGTTTTATGTTATTAGTAAACAACCATAATATTACATGTTTGTAAATTTTTTTTGGTTATTGGGAGTGGAGATGAATCATTATATAAAACTTTAATGACAATTGTTTGGGTTAATTGGCGGTTCTTGATCATAATGAACTAATTTTGATTTATAAATTAATATCATGTGTAAAAAAGGATTACATAACCTTAAATAAGTTATAATAAATATATTATAGTTTGGTTCAACCATCAAAATGGTTTCATGACCATAATTGAATACTGTAATAGAAATTGAAAACCCGTCATCCTTGAATGTGATAAATCAACACATCTCGAATGGTGTTTTCATTTCTAGTATAAAAGAAGGGGAAAAGAGAGATGATGAATAATTATTACTTTATTATAAAACAATTACAGTATATGTAAGGTACTGGATTAATCACAACTTTTTTATTAAAGTAGGTGATGAAATAAAAAGAAAAGAAAGGAACTTGAAATAAAAGAAATGAAAAGAGGAATTTATCTCTTGAAGTAATCCTCCTTGAGAGACTCTTTAGGGGATAGATTTAGGTTTTTTATGAGAAAAATGGATTCTATAAATTAGGGAGAATATTGGAAGTATATTTGGGCATAATTTATACAAGGTACAAGGCTTGAGAGGAGTGAAGAGAAGAGAGAGTGAGGGGGGGGGGGGGTTATAGTGGAGGAGAGGAGGGTTTTCCCATTATTTTATTCATTATTTTATTATTTTTCCAAAGAAAACCAGTAGTATTGATTATTGTGATCAAGAATAGTAATATGTGCACGTGAGTTCAAACCAAGTGGTATTAAATTATACTTACATTACCTATGACTCGATAAATCATGTATTTAGTATTTATCGTAAATTATCACATTTTACTATTCACCTAAAATTGAAGTATTTTAGAAAAATCCCAAAAATTCACCGCAACCATTTTCAATGCATAGAATACAAAAATGAAGTCCATTTTATCAAAATAAATTTCTAAATTTGTGAAATTTAATTCTTAAATAAAATCATTATTTACTTGAATAATATAGATTTTAAATTGAAAACTGATTTTATAATACGTTCAAAAATTAACTGAGGTCTCATAAAACTATCCTAAAATCATAGGACAATTTTTTTTTTATTTAGGAATATTTTTTATGAAAAATAATTTTATTAATTTATTAATTTAAAATTGTAATTAAATATTTATTACTCACAAAAATACCAATACATAACTATTAATTTTTAAATTACTATATTTTATTTATAAGGAGTCTAAATTTTATTTATACTTTCATGGGTGTGGTTACTATTCATAAAGGTTATATTACTATTCATAAGTGCATGTTATTATTCATAAGGGTCAAGTTACTATTCCCCAAAAATGTAAGTTGATCTTATCAGACTCTAAATATCTTACTGAACGCAACCATATATGTCAGTTTTTCAAAATTAAAATCACAAAGGTAGAGAAATTATGTTTACTAGATAGGTTATAACAAATTGATGTTTGTAGGGACTTAGTGTTTCATGTATTCAATATTAAATTTATTTGAAAAATCTTGAGGTGTTACATTATCCCCTACTTACAAAAATTTCATCCTCAAAATTACCAGAATGTTACCTCACAAAAAGATTTGGGTAGTTCTTCATCCTAAGCTCCTTAGGATCCCATGTTGCCTCTTCGATTTTATGATTTTTTCCAATTATATTTACCAGTTGATTCGTCCGATTCCTCAAAACTTGTTCTTTAGTGTCCAGAGTCTGGATAGGATCTTCACAGTAATATAAGTCAGGTTCCAATTCTATACCTTCAGAAGTGAGGACATGCGTTGGTTCTATCATGTACTTTCCCAGCAATGAGACATGGAACACATTGTGTACTTTAGATAGGCTAGGTGGTATATCCAAATGATATGAAACAACTCCAATTATCTCTATAATTTCAAAAGGGCCTATATACCCAGGGCTCAGTTTCCCTTTCTTCCCAAATCTTATAACACCCTTCCATGGAGATACTTTTAAGAAAACATGATACCCCACTTGAAATTCCAAACCATTCCTTAGATTACCAGCATAGCTTTTTTGTCTACTTTTAACTTCTTTGATATGGCCTTGAATAGTCTTTACTTTCACTGTTATTTCTTCTATAAGATATGGGCCCACTAGCTTCCTTTCACTAACTTCATCCCAATATGTTGTTGTATGAATTCTCTTTCTGTACAATACTTCATATAGTGCCATTTGAATACTGGAATGGAAACTATTATTGTAGTAAAACTCCACCAAGGGTAAATACTGATCCTATATACCTTTAAAGTCGAGTGATCATGATCTCAACACGTCTTCTAAAGTTTGGATCGTCCCTTCTGATTCCCCATCAGTTTGAAGATGATAAACAGTACTCAAATGAAGCTCAGTATCCAAATATTTCTGAAGACTTTTCCAAAATTTCAATGTAAATTGAGGATCAAGATCATAACCTATTGAAAGAGGTGCTTCATGAAGTCATACAACTTCATTGATATTGAGTCTTGCAATCTGTTCTAGTAGAAAATCCTCCCTTATAGCAAGGAAATGTGTAGATTTTGTAAGTCAATCCACACTTACCCATATTGCATCATTCTTTCTTGGAGTTTTGGGTAATCAAGTGAAAAAATCCATGGTGATGTCATCCCATTTCCATGTAGGAATATGTATAGGTTTCATGACTCCTCTAGGATTTTGTCATTCGGCCTTCACTTGTTGACAAACTAAACATCTTGATACATAATAAAAAATTTCCCACTTCATGTTGTCCCACCAGAAATGTTCCTTAAAATCTCTATACATTTTAGTGATACCAGGGTGTATAGATAAATTTGAGCTATGAGTATCATCCAATAACTCCCTTTTCAGCTCGAGTATAGAGGGAACACATAACCTCTTCTCAAATTTCATAATTCCATCTTCACATATGAAGTCAGAAAACTTCCCATCTTTCACAGCATTAATTTTATTTTGAAGGTTCTCATCACCAGGATAAGAGATTTTAATCCTTTCTAATAAAGATGGTTGGTTAAACAATTGAAAAAGTAATGATGTTTCACCTTATTTGATAATTCCCATGTCCATTCTTATTAGATCCATGAACACATGATCTCTTTCAATCCTCATTTTGTTTAAAAATCCATGATCCTTCACGTTCAATGCATCAACTACCTTATTTTCCTTTCCTGGGTGATAGTGTATGGAACAATCATAATCCTTGAGTAGTTCAAGGAATCTCCGTTTCCTCATGTTGAGTTCTTTCAATGAGAATATATACTTCAAACTCTTGTGATCTGTATATATCTCACATCTTTCACCATAGAGATAATGTCTCTATATTTTTAGAGCTGAGATCACAATAGCTAACTCAAGATCATGAGTAGGATAGTTTTGTTCATGAATTTTAACAACCTTGATGCATAGGAAATAACTCTATCATTATGCATAAGGAAAAAACCAATTCCTTTATTTGACGTATCACTATAGATTAAAAACCCATCATTCCTTGATGGTAGAGTTAGGATCAGAGCATTCACTAATATTCTCTTCAATTCTTCAAAAAAGTACTCACATTATTTTGTCTATATGAACTTAACCCCTCTATGTGTAAGCTTGGTCATTGAGTTGGCTAAATGGGAGAAGTTGTAAATGAAACACCGATAATAACCAACTAAACTAATAAAACTACATACCTCAGTTATGTTCGTTGGAGTAGGCCATTATTGAACAACATTTGTCTTCATAGGATAAATAGATATTCTATCCTTATAGACAATGTGGCCAAGAAAGGAAACTAATTGAAGCCAAAATTCTCACTTTATAAACTTCCCATATAATTCATTTCTTTTAGGAGTCTTCAGAATAGTGTGCAAGTGATTTTCATGATCTTTATAGATTTTGGAGTATACCAATATATCATCAATAAATAACACCATAAAGTCATCAAGATATTCCTTGAAAAATATATTCATTAGATCTATGAAAATAGAGGGTGCATTAGTCAGTCTAAAAGGCATTACTATAAACTTGTAATTCCCATACCTGGTTCGAAATGCTGTCATTGGAATGTCTTCCTTCCTTATTAGCAACTGATGATATCTATATCAAAGGTAAATTTTCAAAAAATATTGGGCTCCATGAAGTTGATCAAATAAATCATTAATGCACGATAGGGGATATTTGTTCTTTATTATTATAGCATTGATCTCCTTATAGTCAATGCACAACCTCATATATCCATCTTTCTTCTTAATGAAAAGGATATGGGCTCCCCATGGAGAAAAATTAGGGAATATGAATCCTTTATCAATCAATTCCACTAGTTGTTTCTTCAATTATACTAATTACACAGTGGTCATTATATAAGGGGTATTTGATATGGGCCTTGAATCAAGAATTAAGTCAATGGAAAACTCAATTTCCCACTCTAGAGGATGTCCAGGTAAATCCTCTAAAAAGATATCAACATATTCTTGGACTATAGGTACGTCCTCTATTTAAACATTATTTTACTCACCCATAGTTATTGAATTACCTTCCTCCCCAATAATTTAATTAATTAGAGATATTGGGGGTGGATCTAGATAAGAATCAGCTGGCAAGGTTTCTACTCTAAAGATAAGGGATTCCACACCATTCTTAAAAATCATAACTTCCCCCTAATTTCAATAGATCTTTGCATCATAATGTGAAATCCAACTCATACCAAGGATTATATCAAAATCAATCGTGGGAAACTAAAGCACATTTATGTGTCATGAGGGGGACTGATTGACACATATTTGTTGTAATGATATATCCCATAGGAGTTTTGACTGAAAACTCCTTTATTAAATAAAATTGAACATGTATAATTTTCTTGTAAAATTGGGAATATATAAAAGAGTGCAATGATACAAAATCAAATAAATCATTGGCTATGTTCGAGGAAATGATTAAAGTACCTGCCACCACATCGTTAGAAACTTCAACCTCCACAGTTGTGACCACATAAGCTTGGCCTTGCTCCCTTGGCCTTCATTAGGGAACATTTCCCTGATGGTTAAGACATTCATGTGATTAATGTACCATCTATTTACAACTATAGCATTGAACATTGGTTTTTTGTTTCTTCCCCTTGTAATCATGAGATTGGTTTCCTTTTTCTTTGCACTTGTAATAGACTCCCATTCCTTTCAAGTAAGTTCTAGGGTGTTTCTTCCCACAATTACTACAGGGTGGAGTTTCAACTCTTCCCTTCTTCCCCATTTCCTTATTTCCTTTTCCAGGGTTTTTCATCCACCCTATTCTTCTCTTTCCTTCCTTTAAAGTCATAATACTTAGAAAATTATTTTTCTGTCTTGATAGCACATGATACTATATCTTCATATGATGAGAAATTCTGGGAGACTAGTTCCCTTTAGAGGAATAGTTTTAAACCATCAAAGATTCGATAAATATTTCTCCTTGGATTACGTATGTAGTACTCAACATGCCTTGACATCCTTGTAAAGTTGTCTTTTATACTTGGAAACATTTTCATCCTCCTTATGCCTCAGATTCAAGAATTTCCTTTCTATATCTGCTCGTTGTTTGTGGGGAAAATATTTTTCTAGGAAGATTTCCTTAAAATACCTACATTCCATATATTCTATTTATTCCTCCTCCTTTGTGTTTTTGATTAATGACCACCACTAATCCACATCTCTTGACAGATGATAAACTACCATGACAACCTTCTCTCTTTTGTTACATCCCAAAGAAAGAAATATATTCTCTAGGGAACTTATCCACTACTCAGCTACAAATGGGCCTGTAGTCCCATTGAATTATGGAGGCTGTTATTGCATAAAGTGATCCAACATAGCTTCTCCACGTTGTGGATTAGGATGCTCCATACGGGTAAGGTTATTGTTCACAACATGAGTATGTTGTCCCAGTATAGTTAAGGTATCTTAACACTATTCGTAGCTCCAGATCCAACAACATTATCTTGCATCGAAGGGAAATCCCTACATGGGATACGTGTGTTCTTGCAGTTTCCATTTCTTCTACTAAGTGAAATTTCTATATAATGGCATACAGTATATTAGGTTATGAATCATAATGTATAATCTCAAATTAGAAAAATACTCAGCATAAATCCAAATCCTATGCATGGCTAATTCCATAATCACAAACATGGTTTCTTTGAGGAAAACTTTACGTTTAAATCCTTCACAATGGATTATAAAGAAAATGTGAATTATTCTAAGCATACCCACAGGGAGTGTCAAACCAAGTGCGCAGTAAGACCCATTGTCGTGTACCAGGATACCTCGGGTCAAGCCCGAAACTCCTTGTTGGAGTTTCCACTCCTAGGTACATCTGTTCCAGAACTACAATCACTTTTAGTATCCAGACATGGATGTATTTTCTAGAAAGATCCAAATAATCTATTCCTTAACAATATTTCAGGATGTTCTTGTATGTTTATCCTTAAATACTATCTTAGGGTTTTGTTCCCTAATCTACATTTTATAAATCTAGTTTCCAAGTTTTCTACTAAACATCCTTTAATACCAATTGTAAGGACCCGAACCTAGTTGCTTGGAGCCGGTACCTTATTTTATTTCATTTTAATATAAACATGGAATATGAATCCTGAAAGACCAGGGAGTTTAATATATTTGGAAATAAGATACATACATAAGTTCAACATTACAACTTGAAATTAAATATAACATATAAGTTTTATTGGGAACATCCAGAACTATAAGTTTATCCTTGAAGGTCACTCATAATAAACTTCTTCATGTCCTGAGAAAATGAAACATAAAAAAGGGGTGAGATAAAAAACTCAGTAAGGGTAAGTAATATAGCGTATGATATCATAAACATAAACATTAGTCATGGTGAATAACTAAAAACGCATTCCTTTAAAAATAATAAACGTGAACACATTATGGAAGGAATAAGATCTGAATAAATAATTCCATAATAAAACATAATCATGGGTATTATACTAGTTGAATAAACACATGAACTATTAATACTATTTTTATAATGATGTAATTCATAATGTGGTGCATCATAACCATACCATCAAGGCCTCGTACCAAGACCATAAATATCCATTTTGTCAAGGCCTCATACCAAGACCACATTTTGTCTCATGAGAACTACCGATGCACTGAGGGGATATAGTGGGCCCCAAATGACACTTACTAAGTCCAATTAATTTCTTATATGAATGGGGATAAACATAAAAAATATATACATTCATATTTAAACTAATATATGAAATGTAAATAACTTTCCTTGAACATTAAGCATAAACACCAACCATTTGAAGTAAATTGGTGAATGGTTTTAAGATAGAACATACATAGTCAAACTAATCATGAACCATTAAATTATATATTTAAGATGATATCATCAAATATTAATCTCAATAATACATAAAAATCAATAAGAGCATTGAAGCAGATGAAGATACTATTATAAAATCATCAAGTAATTCTTGAGATAAGTGCTCTTTCAATTTGAAAAGAAGAGTTATTTTAGAAAAAATCTTTGTATAAAACCATAAGTTAAGTAAGATAGTATTTTAATAATAAAATGAGTGATTTTAGAAGATAATATTTTCTAAAAACAGATTATAGAGTGCCCTTGAAAATACGTATGAATTTGAGAAATTCCTTTGAGTCTGGTGTGTATTTCAAGAAGAATTTTTGAAAGATTCTTTTAAAACATATAAATACTCATAAATAAAAGTATTATTATGGTTGGTACACATATACAGAACATTAGAACATAATATATTAGGAGTAAATATTAATTAATAATCATTTAATTGAGGTACGTAGAGGATAAGCGTAACCTGAATGAAAATGGAGGTTTGGGTAGAAAACCCTTACCTTAAATCCGAAGGTGTTACTCTATTGATCTTAATGACCTGAATAATCGAATTTAGGTTCATAAATTAATGATTCAAGAACCTCATATACATTTAATTGATTTATTATAACCTTATTAGGTTTATTCATGGCCTTTTGATGGGTTAAGAGATTCAATTTCATTGTTTGGGAGTGTTTTCTTCCTTGGTTTTCTTGATCGGTTTAATTATATTCATGTATAGATAATCATATACAATGAGAATGGTTGTATAGAATAGAAGTTTTATGTTATTAGTGAAAAAATGTAATATTACATGGTCATAACATTCATTTGGTTATTGGGTGTGAAGATGAATCATTATATAAAACTTTAATGACAATTGTTTGGGTTAATTGGCTGTTCTTGATCACAATGAACTCATTTTGATTTATAAATTAATATCATATGTATGAAAAGATCACATAACATTAAATAAGTTATAATACATATATTATAGTCTGGTTCAACCATCAAAATGGTTTCATGACCATAATTGAAGATAGTAATAGAATTTGAAAACCCGTCGTCCTTGAATGCGATAAATTAACACATCTCGGATGGTGTTTTCATTTCTAGTATAAAATAAGGGGAAATGAGAGATGATAAATAATTCTTACTTTATAATAAAAAAATTATAGTACATTTAAGGTACTAGAGTCATCAAAACATTTAGATAAAAGTAAGTGATGAAAGAAAAATAAAAGAAAGGAACTTGAAATAAAAGAAACCAAAAGAGGAATTTACCACTTGAAGTAATCTTCCTTGAGAGCCTCTTTAAGGGAGATGTTTTGGACTTCTTATGAGGACAATGGATGTTGGATGTGGGGGAGGAACTTGGTAGGATATTTGGGTGGAATTTAGACAATGAACAAGGCTTGATTATATTGAAGATAAGATAAAGTGAGGAGGGTTTTTATAGTGGAGGAGAGGAGGGTTTTCCCATTATTTTACTCATTATTTTATTATTTTGCCAAAGGAAACCAACAATATTGATTCTTGTGACCAAGAATAGTAATATTTTCATGTGATTTTGAAACAAGTGGTCTTACATCATCCTTACATCACTTATGACTCATTAAATCATGTATTTAGTATTTATCATAAATTATCGTATTTTACTATTCACTTAAAATTGAAGTATTTTAGAAAAATACCAAAAATTCACCATAACCATTTTTTGATGTGTAGAGTCCAAAAATGAAGTATATTTTATGAAAATAATTTTTTAAATATGTGAAATTTAATTTTTAATTAAAATCATTATTTACTTGAAAAATACAGATTTTAAATTTAAAACTGATTTTATAATATGTTAAAAAATTAATTGAGGTCTCATAAAATTATCCTAAAATCATAGGATAAAAAAATATTTATTTAAGAATAATTTTTAAAAATAATTCTATTAATTTATTAATTTAAAATTTTAATTAAATATTTATTACTCACAAAAATACCAACATATAATTGTTAATTTCTAAAATACTATATTTTATTTACAAGGCATCTAAATTATATTTATACTTTCATGGGTGTGGTTACTATTCATAAGGGTCATATTACTATTCATAAAAAATATAAGTTGGTCTTATCAGACACTAAATATCTTAATGAACGCAACCGTGTATGTCGGTTTTTCAAAATTAAATCAAAGAGGTGGAAAAATTATGTTTATTAGCTAGGTTATAACAAAGTGGTGTTTGTAGGGACTCAGTTTTTCATGCATTCAATATTAAATTTAGTTGCAAAATCCTGGGATGTTACAAATGTTGTACCGAAAACATCACCTAACATCAGTGAGGATGCTCCAAGACCAGCATGATCTTCATGAGAAGAACTAACTGGTGTTGATTTAATGTTACAAGCCACTTGTTATTCTCTCACCAAATCATAGTTATGTACACAAGTAAAGGTTAGTTTAAAAGGCGGTTCAGGTATGAAAAAATATGTATCTTTATAAATCATTTGAGGTTTCCTTTGGTGATCCTCTAATGGATCAAAGGTTTCTATGAGATGCTGAGAGATATGTGGGTAATGATAAAAAATTTGTGGTCTAAGCAATATTATTCTACACATTTGAAGAATATATTGTATACAAACATCAATCTTTTTGACCGTGTTGTTATTGCAGTAATCTAGGATATTTTTGAAACCATTCCAAATCCTCTTAGAAAAGTTTCCAATGAAATTATGGAGGTGTCCTTTTTCATCACAACTCTCTATTAGGTTTTCTAACACATAAAATTGATTATCTATCATCCCCATTATAGAAACAATTTCATTTTCTTTGGATGGTTTAGGTCTTTCTGAGGATTCTAAAAATGCATCAATCTCAACTTCATCATCATTGGATACATTCTTCCTAATATTTCTCACTATTGGTTCATGAATATCTTTAAGATTATTTTATATATACCTACAATTGTTTGACAGTTAACCAACTAACCTTTATAAGAGATTAACAATGAAACTTACATCCTTATTTAATTTTAGAGTTTTTTCCCGTGTTTATGAAAGATTATTATCATGAGTAGAACAAATTTATTTTGTAGTTTTTCAACTGTTCCCTTCATTTTTACTGTCAACCTTCTAACTTCATCAATAACCATTCTCTATACATTTTTACATACTTTACTTATCACAACTTGACCTTAAAGATAATCAATAGCTATAGTTCTGGAGTCTACTTCTTGAGATAATTCCATTATTCTTTATTTAACATTATAACTAAGTAAAGTACTTGTAGGAGTTCATTCTAATTTTTTTTCCATAATATATTGTACCAACAATCTTAATTCTTTGATATTGGATTTGGAGGCCATTTGTTTTAATAGATTTCTTTCTACATGATGTGTTTCAGATACTTAATCCCTTAGGGTATTGACTTAAGATGCTAATATTGAGAGACTCTACTAAGGCCTTACAGAAATAGTACTTTCAGCTTCTGGCCTTCCTTCATTTTGAGTTTCTTATGGAACAAGAGAAAGCCTTTCTTGTTGAACTTTAGTACTCTTTTGTTGAACTGGGTGATTTTCAAAAACATTTGGTACATCATCCTCATGAAGCAATTCTTAGAAAACCATTTATTAAAATTTCTTTCTTTATCCATTATTTTCATTTCCTAATAGTGAGACTAAACTATAAGTGGATATGGTCTTGACCTTACATAAATTTTATTATCACGACCAACTGAAAACATTCACATGATAACTATTTATATCCTTTCTTGTGGATCATGCACGGGTAGAGAAGCAGGAGCATGAACATCCTAAATAACAGATTGAAGACTTATAGTAATAATAATCCTAAATCTTCTTCTTAAATTGATATCTTATTCTTCATCACTACTTTTTATGGTCTCAGGCCAATGAGATGATTTTTTGAGCACTATTGGTGTCTTATCTAAATTGGAACACTACCCTTGAATTTGAGCAAGGTACATTTCAGGCATCAAACAATAATTCATCAACCTTTTCAAATAAAAATCACAATATAGGACAAATTTTTCCTAAAATACTTGGATTAAAATTTTCCAAACCATGACATGCTGTTGCATCATTGATATCTAAAGAAACTTCAGAACCCAAAAATAATAGAGTTAAGATTATTCCATATGGGTATAAAATGAGAGACTTAATTTTAATATTCTACACATATCTCTTGATATATCATGCTAAGTTTACCAGTTTTTCATGAATAAGAAAATAAATAAAAGAAACATCTTGAAATCTAATTTTCTCAAACTCACAATTTCTCTGAGCGATTCCAAAAGAAATAAACTTGATCAATTTTTTTGTTATGGATATGGGTTCTTTAATTGCTTATTCTAGATGAAAATAGTTTCAAAAAGAGATTTAATAATTTATGGAGGAGTGAAGACATCCATGGAATATAAGGAGGTTTAAAATAAGGGGTATCCTTCATGTGGAACTTTCAACATTAACAATCTTGACGAAAGTCAGTGACAACTCTTTCTGATTGAAAGTTGCTGTAATGAGATCATAATTTTCCCCGAAGTGAAAGACAACAGATTCATAGAACTTAAGAACTTATTTATTGAACATGTATTAGGTTTGAGACACATCATAGACATATTCCCATCCTTAATGATTAATAAACTTCTTTAACAACTTATCGGTTCTGTCTAACCATTTAAATTTAATGGCTCTACCACTTCAAACTTTTCTTGATATCCATTGATGTTGCCTTTGTATTGATGAAGCATTTTTGAGTCCTTTCATTTTCACCATTCATGGAGAGCTAGGAGGATTGTAAGGTCGGGAGGTTAGGGTAACAAATGTTTGAGCTGATAGAAAGAGGGTTCAAAGGTTTTGTGAGAATTTCATGCATAGAATTGGTACTCAATATTTTTTGTTCGTAGTAACCGAGGGGTTGCATAACAATGTTAGAGTAATTGTAGCTAAATAAAGGTGAAGCGACCCATTGGATGTGATAATTACTGGAAACAGTGACACAAAAAAATATTAAAATAAAACATATAACATGCTTACTATATATGCATGAAAAATATAAATAAAGTATTAATTTTTAAAATTAAACATCCCTAATTCTGATTTAATAAAATAAAATCTGTCAATAGGTAGGGGTTTAGTAAAGATATATGCTAATTATTTTTTTGTAAAAACAAACTCTAAATATATATCATTTTTATATGTATTATCTCTTAGGAGATTGTGTCTTAAATCATTGTGCATTATTCATGAATGGTTTATTGGATTCTTCGAGATTTTGATAGAACTAGTTTTATCACATCAGATTGGAACATGATTGAAGTTAAATCCAAAATCCATTAAGGTTTGTTTCATCCACAACACCTGTTCACAAAAACATCCTAAGGTAATATATTTATCTTCAATAGTTTGTAGTGCTATAAAATGTTATCTTTTAATTGACCAAGACATGATATATTTACCAAGAAAATGAAATGTTCCTAAGGTGATCTTCCTATCTAATATACATCCAAAAAAATTGGTATCCAAGTATAAGATCTAATTTAAATTATAACTTTTTGAAAAAATAATAGAAATAGTTACGATTCCTTTTAAATATCTTAAAATTATTTTTGTGGCACTTAAATGTGATTATTTTAAATTATATTGAAATCGTGCACAAAGATATACTAAGAACATAATGTCTGGTCTACTAATAGTAAGTTACAACAACCTTTTAATGATTCCTCTATAGAAATTGTTGTCAACAGGTTTTCCAGTTTTTTCTGAGTCAAGTTTAATATCACAACTCTTAGGAGTTTATTATGTATTACTTTTTCCAAATCCAAACTTCTTTAGTCTGTCAAGTTTATATTTTATTTTATTTAAATTTTTTCTAAAATCCCTTTGATAAACTTGACATCATATAAAATAGTTTAGTTCACCCATCATACTCATTTAAAATTCTTTTTTCATAAGTTTCAAAAATTCTTTGTATAAATTTTGATTTTTTGATATGAAAATAACACCATATACATATATTTTTATTAGTAAAATATCATAAAGATAAGTTTTCTTAAATAATGTAGGATCTATAATTCATACTGTAAAACCATTTGATAAAACAAAAGAACTTAATATTTAATACCATGCCCTTGGAGCTTATTTAAGTCCATATAGAGCCTTAGTAAGTTTGAAAATAGAATTTTGAAAATGAGGGCCTTCAAAACTAGGAGGTTTTTTCTATATAAACTTCATTTATTAAAAAAAATTTCAAAATGAAGATTTTAGAAACATATGATATAATTTAAAATTCATATAGGATGAATATGCTAGAAGGATTCTAATATCTTATAATTTATCTACAGAGGAAAAGGTTTCTTCATAATATATTCATTATTCTTGATTATATCCTTTATCAACCAATCTATCATTATTTATTGTTATTACAACATGGTTATCTTGATTGTTTCTAAAAACCTATTTAGTTCCAATTACATGATAGTTTGAGGGTCTTTCTATTAATTCCCACACTTTATTTATTTTCAATTGGTTCAATTATTATTGAATTTCTAAGTGAAAATTTTTTTCTTATAAGGATTATTCTATAGATATAGGTTCTAATTAGGATAGAAAGAAAGACAATTCTATTAAATTTAGTACATTTCTTATAGTTATTACTCCATATAAGTTTCATATAATGGTTTCTAAAGGATAGTCTTTATTGTTTCTGGGTGTTCTAAGAAACACACTTTCTGGTTCTCTAGTGTCTTCCTTTATTGAATTTTATTTAATGTAATCATGTTCCAAATAATCATCCTTGTTTTCATGAAAGAAAGGTTTATGTATCATATTTTTGACTAAATCGTTATGATCATTAATTTGATTCATTTTGTGACCTAAAGGACCAATTTCCTCAAATTTCATATGATCCAATTCTTCAAAAATCCTTGGCCTTTTGTAAAAAATTCTATAAGATTTGGAAGTAGTATAGTATCCTAGGAAGATACCTTCATCATCTTTTGGATCAAAATTTCCAAGATTATCCTTGGTGTTCAAGATGTAAACTTTAAATACAAATACTTTAAAGAATCCTACCTTGGGTTTTTTATTATTCCATAACTCATAAGGTGTTTTCATTAAAATAGGTCTTATCAGTACTTTGTTAATGATATAACAAGCTATGTTAATAGCTTCATCCCAAAATTGAGTGGGCATGTTATATTCTCATAACATAGTCCTAGAAATTTCTTGTAAAGTCCTATTTCTCCTTTTGATAACACCATGCTGTTGAGGTGTCCTAGAATAATAGAATGTATAACAGTAAGAATTAAATTTATGATTATTAAACTCACCTCTATGATCACCTCCATATCCAAATTTATGTTTCTTTCGCATTTGGCATGCATCACATAGTTTCTTTCTATCTAATTTAAGATTAGGAAAGTCATAAATCAATTTTTTAGACAATTTTCTTAAATATTTAACATTGTAATATCCAAGCCTTCCTTCAAAATATAGGATTCATCAATTTCAACATTTAAGCAATATAAATTTTTTCTACACAAAAATTTAAGATCTAATGTGTAAACATTGTCTGTTTTGGGTACTTTAAACTTGATACTTTTATCTTTGAAAACTAAGAAGAAATTATTTGAAAAATCAATAGTATAACCATCATCACAAAGTTGAGAGATAATTATCAGGTTTTTCTTCAAGTATTCCACATAAATTACTTTTTTAATAATAATAGACTATGGATTTCCAACTAATCCAATGAAAACTATCTTTCCTTTTTCATTATCTCAAAATGTGACATATCCACCATTTAATTTGGATAGAGAATAAAAGTTGGAGTAATCACCACTCATATTCCTTGAACAACCACTATCCATGAACCATTTTTCATTTATGTTCATATGGTTAGTTTCTAACATTGAAAAATTAAACAACTGAAATTTTTGGTTCCCAAATTCTTTTGGATCTAGAAATGTTAGCTATAAAATATCTTATTATCCATACTTGCTTATGTTTTCTAGAAAAATTTAAAATTCGTTTTGAAATTTTTTTTTATTTTTTTAATTACACCAATTTGATTATTTTTCAAATCACAAATATTTGAAAAATTTCCTATTTCACCATGATGAAAACAGGTAACTTTAGGAATATATTTATTTTTAGAGCAAAGCACAAAGGATTTTTTTTGAAGCTTATATTTTTTTGCCTTGGCTTCTAATTCCAAATTTTTCTTTCCCAAGTTGATTCTACCATAGAATTTTGTTTAAGTAGTATTCTCATTTTTTAAAAACACTTTCACCATCTTTAAAATTTTGAACTTCATTTTTTAGGTTTTTTATTGTCTTTACATGTTCATCATTCAAGATAATATATTTCTCCAACTGATTTTTTAGGTCTAGAATCTGATTGTTCAATTTTTTTTCCTCACCCACAATTTTATTATGAGAACATCAAAGGGATTTATTATTCTTCTTTAAAATTTTATTCTGAATTTCCAACATGGTGCAGTATTCATTAAAATATTTATATGAGAAATTTTCATTTTCCTATTCACGTTCATGCTCGGATTAATAAGAGTGTACCTCATTTGATTTTTCTATAAAGCATATATTGGCCTTTTTATTTTTTACTTCAGTTTTTGATTCTAATGAAATTAATTCTCTAGGATCTTAAAAATTACTCCAGGTGGCCTTCATAGATTACATAGACTTATTATATCTAGTCTTTTTGAATCACTTACTTTATGTATTCTTATCGTATTTTATTTTCATACAATCATGATTAATGTATCCTATCTTTTTTCATTCATAGAATATCAAATATTTGGAGTTGTCACAAATCTTTCTATGATTATTGAAGGTTCTCCTAAATTCTCATCTCTTGTTATATATTTTTTTGAACTTTTGAGAAAATTGAGAAATCTCATAATTTGATTCAACATTTCTTGAGAGATATCCTTCTTCAGATGCTTTAGAAACTTATATAATTCTTATCTTTATATCATATTTATAAGTAGATACTTTCAAGTCAACATTTTCCTTTTTGATAATGTTGAGATTCTCATCTGTAGTTTCCATTTTATAATCATACATCATGATATTTCTGAAAAAATATTTTATTTTTAAGTTCTTAACTTCTATAGATTGTTTAGTAGCAGTAGAAATTCCACTCCATTTAGGTGGTAGTAATCTAAGGACTTTTAATGCTTGTTCAGGACCAGTGATAGGAATTCTTAGAGCAATAATATTGTTCACTATCTGAGTGAGTCTTCCATTTAGTTGAGTGATACTCTATCCTTTATCTATTTTTAAAGTATAAAACTTAATCTTGGCTGTATCATATCTAAGAGATTTCACATTGTTAGTGACTTTATATGTTACTGCTATAATAGTCCACATTTTATATACCATCATACATTGAGAGATTCTATTGAATTAATTCGGTCCTAATCTAAAAATGATGGCATTCATAGCTCTGGAATTTAAATCATAATTTTCTTTAGTTGTAGGATCCCATGATTTAGGTTCTGACTTGGGAATTTCATAGGGTTTAACTACTTTGAGATAAACTTTCAGACAAATATTTTTTAGATAAATGATAATGTGAGCTTTCTAGGAACTATAGTTCTCACCATTGAAGTATAGAGCTCAAACCATTGACATACCTTCTCTGTTATCATCCATAGCCTCCATTTGAAGATAGTCTCTGGACTTAAACTCTTGAAAGTTGTGAACTTGAGAGTCACTTTATTTGATACACTTGTTGTCCCAAATAATAACTGAATAAATAACTCAATAGGGGGATGAATTGAGTTCTTAAAAAAATTTATTTGAGAATATATATAACCACCCTCTTCATGGTATGTATGTACAACTTTATTTATTAAGAGTATATGTAGAAAAAAATAAAATATGAAGAAAATAAATTCAACACATATATTTATAGTGGTTCGAGGAACAAAAATTCCCTAGTCTACTCCACCAATTCTCTACTTCTCAAGTTTAGTGCTTTTTACTAAACATCCCTTTTACTGGGGGCTCATAGCTGAGTAAAAGTAACCTTAACTTAGTAAAAAGGTCCAAGAGATTTCAACCATTCTATCCCTTTACAAGACCTATCCATGGTCTTAACCACAGTCACACACAGTGTAAAAACATGGTAAATAAGATACAATATTTGATAAACCATTTTAGGAATACAATTGCAAGTAAAAACTGATAGTAGATGTAGATTCATCCTGAGATAACATAATCATTGAGTGAAGATCGAGATGATATTCAGTGTAATAGATAAAGTTGATAAGATTATCACTAGACAAAATAATTTTTAATATGTACTGATCTTTGAAATTTGATAAGGGAAAGGAAGACAACCTTAATTATTTCTATTTTTTTGATCTCCTCTCTTTTGGAGTTGTATCTGACTTTTCATTTTATATATTTTTTTTCAAACTTAAGAATAGGTTAACTCTAATGGTCGAATAAGCCATACAATGATTCTAACAAGATGGAAAAAAGAGAGCGTGTGTCCGTGCTTTCCAAATATGGAATTGATTTTGTAATTTCAGTGTCATATATTTTCTCATTCTCTGAATTTTAGCTTTATGGCATGTCTTGTATAGTCTAATATTTCCTGAAAAGGATAATCATCTTCTGATATAATCAAAAGGTATGAAATTAATTATCATGAGATTGGAAATGTAATCATGATGTTCTAAAATATCAAATCTTCATAGGATATCATATAAACGTTCTATTCATCATAGAATGTCTTATTTAAGCTAATGTGACTTGTCTTTGTAATATATTTAGTTTTCAATGAAGTGTATGAAGACTATACATTATAATCTATAGTCTTATTTTTCTTAAACTTCTTCTGTCTATGAATATTATTATCAAATGAATAAATTCATTTCATATTATTATTCTATAAGATCTTTTTTTGGGTAAGATAAATTATTATGTGATACTTTTTGATTCCAAGAAACTGAATATGTTCCTTGAATCTCATAAGATAATGTACTTGTATGCAGTGAGATAAACACTTGATCACATAGAATAAGACAATTTCAATCTGAAACACTCAACAAACTTGTTATAATAAAAGTATGGATTTTTGTGAATCATCAAAACAAATAAAGTGGAGATGTATTGGAACACTATAATTTTTACATTAATTTTATTATCACTAGAAATCCACAGTGTCTTCTCAACCATAACTCTTAATTTATCTATTTAAACCTACATCCTTATCATTTGAGTACTATCATTTGTGGTAGTGATGTACTCGAATTTAGCTATGCTCAATTCCACTGAAATTTTATTCTTTCTATTCCACTCCTAAAAAATTTCACCAAGAAAGAATGTTCTACATAAAGTGAACTTCTTATCAGTGAAATATGTAGTCTATTATGCTTCTATATATCCGTGAAACATAAAATTAGAATTATTTTGGTAAAACATCATGAATCTCAGTGTGTTTTTGATATTTCTAAAAATCATCTTGGTTTCTAACACGTGATATTCCTTAAGAGAAATTTGAAATCAAGCACATAATATCATAGAAAAAACAATGTTAGGTCTGAAAGTTGTTAGGTAGAGAAAGATTCTAATCAGTTTTATGTAATCCCTTTGAATCAAACATGACCCTCTCTCATCTTTGATCAAATCAATGTGAATAACCATCAGAGTAGAAATCCTTATATTCCTCCATTTCAAACCTATTCAATAAGTCCTTGGATGGTTTTTCTTGAGATAATAAAATATAATTATCTCCTTTCATGACTTGTATTCCCAGAAAATATGACATCCCACCTAGAATAGAAATATCAAAATATCTCTATATTCCCTCAATAAAATCTTTACAAAGATGCTCTTTATCACCTATAAAAATAATTTCATTAATAGATAATTTGATAATAAGAGTACTTGTGGAAAAATCATTTACACAAAAATTAATATCAACTTTTCTTTTTGAAAATTCAATGCACCTCAAGAATCCATCTAGATTGGCATAACTGGATCTATGGGATTTTTCTAGTATATATAAGGCTATATTAATCATAGAAACCACGACTCAATCTTTATCAAGAATAAAACCCTTCATTAGTTCAATGAAAACTTATTCTTCAAGATCACCATTTAGGAATTCATATTTCAACTCTTTTTGATAAATTTTGTATTTTTTTGTAAGATTCTACTTCAAATAACGACCTAATAGTCTCAAGTATTTCCACTAGTTCAATGTTTTCTTCATAGTAAACTCTTTACATCTTTTAATACCCCTTAAAAACTAGTCCTTCCTTATTCCATGTGGATTCACCTTTCTCATTTAGTTTTTTTTCTTCTAAAAATACACTTGGTACTAATTATGTTTTTGGTTTTAGGTCATGGTACCAACTTCTACGTTTAGTTATTCTTAATTTGAATAAGTTATTTATTTATAAAATAAATCCATTCTTCATGCTCAATTTCCTTATAAATAGTTTGAGGTTATACCTGTGAAATAATAATGGTTTGGTTTTCTAATAGAAATATTATTTTGGTTTGGATAGGTGAATCTTGTTGGATAATAATATACTCAACAACATCATGTTTATTTAGGATTTTATGCCTCCATATTTAGTTTTCAATATCTTCTTCATCGTTGGTCACATCTGATTCAACATTAACCACAACCTACTCATTTTTATCTCATTCCACAACCAATTTTTCTAGGATTGACATGTTTCTAGATCTATAAATTTCAATTTCATCTTAAATAAACACACCTTTTATGGGATTAATTTTTATGTTTTTTACATCTAAACATTCTACTAGATTTTTTTGATTTTCCCCAACATTTTTACCCACTCCTATTGGAAAGAAAATTTATAAATCCCTTTATTTAGCTAATTCTTCAAAATTTTCTAGATTTATTTTCTAGATTTTTATGTAACAAGGGATTATAAATACCTTTAAGTATTTGACAGTTTTATTTTATGGTATCATAGTTCATATGTAGTCATGTGTGTCTTAGGTTTCAATAAACATCTATTCTGAATAAGAATATTAGTACACAAAACTTATCTCCAAAATCAATATGAAATATTGTTTTTATGTAGCATAGTTCTTCCCCTGTCCAAAATGATATTGTTTTTTCTCCTAGACACACCATTTTATTAGGGGGATGTATGGTGTTCTATACTAATGTTTTATCCCATGATTTTTAATATATCTCTCAAAAGCATTAGATGTGTACTATTTTCCATTATTGGACCTCATATTCTTGATAGAGGCACATAGTTCTTTATCAAAATTTCTTTTGAAAATTTTAAATATATGAATATCCTATGATTTGTGCTACATACAGAAATATTAGTCATATGGGTGTAGTCATCAATGAATAAAATGAAATAAAAATAATCTATAGTTGACTATTTCTTATAAGACCACACAAATTTGAATATATAAGTTATAATGGTCTAGTGTATTAAATATCCAATTTATTATGTGTCCATTGAACCATATTACCTTTTAATAATTTTGAAAAATTAATTCTTGATACCTTTTTAGTTTGGGAAGGCCTCTCTCTAACTCGTGTTTGTAAATATAACTCAAGGTTTTATAGAAAAGAAGACCAAGTCTTCTATTCTATAAATCATTATCAACTTTGGAATGCATATAAAATGAATTGGATGGGTCACCAATTTGAAACAAGTTTCCAATTATTCTTTAACCACTTGTGATGAACCTTCCATATTTATAACTCCCGATAATGCATGATTTATTTTTAAAAGAAAACTCATTGAATTCATTAAAAAATTTGATAACACTAAGAAAATTTTGTTTTAGTATTTACAATTTTTTTTGATTTGAGTCCTTTTAACTCAATATAAGTAGTTAAAAAACCTTTGATTATCAAGGAGCTATCATTTTTGAATGTAACTGATCCTCCTTTATTATCTTCTATATATTTTAAATATTTTGTGTCTCTAGTCATGCATGAAGAACACCCACTGTTAGGGATATATGGTCTTCCTTTCTTTCCTTCCTTAAGTTCCACTTCCACTATGAGTGAATTCTATTCTCGTTTCTTATTTTTCACTTCTTTTATATAACTATCCACGGATATTCATCATTAACTTCTCAGCACAATTCCCTGTTCTATAACTTCTTCCATAGATTTAATTTATAATTTCAAACATTTTTTGAGTAGGGAGACCTATATAATTTTTTTTCAAATCCTTTTTCTTTTGAAATTCATTATTTTTGACTTCAGAGATACTCCCCCCTGATTCATTCCATCTTCCAGGTAATAATATGTTGTGAAAACATGTTTATTAATTGTTGAAAAAATACCACAACACCAAAAATATCTATTGAATTGTAATATTATGTTAAATCCATAATTCTATCTAGAAAATTTCATTTAATATTCTTTCCTTTTCTATCCAGATATGGCCTAATTTTTCTTATTCTTCTAGGTTGATTTCTCATCATATTTTTACCCTAGAATTGTATATATTTTGAATTAGAACCAAAATTGTATGTAAAAATAGAATTACATTTTCAATAAATTTTAGGTATAGGTTTAACTTGAATTGACGTGATATTAATATTATCTATTATAGATGATTGATCCGTGAATTTAAAATATTTTTTGAAGTATTATTTCACCCTTTTAAATTTCTATCCAGCTAAAAGTATTTTTGCTTTCATCTTGCTCATTTATTATTATTCAAATATAATTTTTCCTTCAAGATCCTTCATGATCGTTTCATACTCAATAAAATTAAATTTGTATTTATTAATCTCTTCAATGAGTTCATTATCACTTTTAAGAGATTCTTTAATTTCATCAAATTTCTTCCTATTAATTTTCTTAAAGGTTTTAACTTCCTTCCTCAACTTGGTATTTAGTTTAACATGAGAATCCAAATCATATATGAGCATGTGTTCCATATATGTCTCTTCACCATATTACTCATCACCACTTGAGAAGTTTTGATAGTCTTATACATGATCCATAGTGGTTTTAACCTTATTAGGTGTTTTATCATCAGATTAAATCCTAGAGGCAGAGTGTTCTTGTTATTCTTTTCTCATCAAGATTCTCCTTTTTATTCTTGGAAACATTCTATTACTCTCACCTATCTTGTTCAATGATTTATATACCTTTTCCCATTTCATATTTTGATGTTTTTATTATTTTCCATTAATGTCAAATGTAACACCCTGAGATTTTATTACGTGTTATCCTTTAAATAAAACAAGTATGTATGATACCTTTTGATGCAAACAATACAAAATTAAAGTGAAAAATTACATATTATAATAACAATATATTTAAATAAAATATAATTGATAAAATAAATTATTTTTTAAAATTGAAAGGTATCTATTTTACTTTGTATAATACCATTAATTCCAGAAAAACTGTTTTGATGAATCATGTATTTTTGATGGAATTAATACTTTTGAAAAAATGATATCAATAAAATGTATTGATAAAATTCTTATAATAATTAGTAAAACAAATTAACAACATAGTATGAATAATTAAGAAATTATAAGGAATTATAATTTATTTATTCATTGTTAAACAAAAATGTTTTTTAAAAACACTATTTTTATTATTTGTTCTATTTATATATATATATATATATATATAAATTTTAGAATTTGAGTTTGATAAAATGAACTTAATTTTTTGGATTCATATTATCAAAATTATATTAGGGTTAAATTTTAGAACTTTTATGAAAAGGTTTAACTTTTTGTGAATAGTGAAAAATATCATTTTTACAAATACTGTAACTTTTTTGACATCATAATGATATAATCATGACATAAAAATATTTGAAACTTTTATCTTAACCAAAAAATAAATTTAATAAGTAAAATAAAGTATTTAAAATTAACATGTTTAACTTAGAAGTTTATCCTTGATTTTTTGGAATAAATGTCATATTTTATTCTAATAAAAAACAATTTAGACCTTTTCCATTAATTAAGTATTCATAAGGTTCCATTTATTTTTTTTATTATAAAGTCACATAACACTCCTTTTTTAACCATAAACTAATAAATATCATGGGTATCAAAACAATACAATATTTTGGTGTAAATTCACATTTATGCTTAAAAATGCATTTTTCTAAAAACTTTGTTTCATTACATTTCATGTACTTATATTAAAAGTATTTTTTACCACATTTATAAACTGAATATTATATAATTAATTCCATATTTAGAATCAATATACTTAAATTATGTAATAAGGCCCATTTCATTTTTAGTCATAAAATTAAGTTACCGTTTTAAAAGTTAGTTACCACGGTAAGGGTTAAAAGGATTAAATAAGGTTAAAGAGATAATACAACAAATATATAAAAAACTATCTCTAATCATTCTATCCATTGAAAAATGAAAATGTTTCCCATGCGTATGTACAAACTATCACCTCTTGGAATTTAGAATTTCATCTACCATCACCACATAACATGTTTGGTCCTATAGATGGATTTAATGTATAAATATGACATCTATAATATTATTAAGGTTATATGAGGGTTATATACATATTTTTATTCACTAATAAAATCATTTTTATAGATTTGAAATTTATAAAAAATAATATTTTTAATCATTCCACGCGAATCATCACCACGAGTTCCATAAAGTGACCATGGAACTCTAGAACTATATTATAAAAATATTATAAAACTTCAAAAACATTCTATATTTGATGAAACCATGAAAATAGTACAAGGAACATAATATCTGAATCATAACATGCCTAGAAAATTTAATAGTTAACAAAAAATCTTAATTTTAACAAAGAATTATTACTAAGTGAGTAAAAAGAAATTATAAGTGAATGGTTTAAGTAATATGAATATAATTATGGTATATAAATATATATTAAATCTAAAGTTATTATATAGTGAAGTTAAAACATATTTGACTAACCAGGAATCCAAGTTAAGTGTTTAATGTTTGAAACTTCCTTCCTTGAGACATGTTTTGAATTACACACATATTTCCTTTATATAGTGTATATGCTCACTATATAAAATATTATACCATGATACACTATTTAATTATATAAATTAAAATTTAATTTCATGTTCTCTCTTTTAAGAGGTATTTATTCAAGTGTTATAAGATTCATAAGGGTTCTTTGTCTTAATCTCAATTTCTTGAGACATGTTTCATGTTTTTCACCATGATTTATTTTATGCAGTGCACTTAAAACCCCATGAATATATTTTTACATATTTTTTATGTAATTCATGGTATTTATAAAACCATATCATGTTCTTACATTTTCTGTCTTTTGATTCGAAAGTTACCAAATCCATAAGGTTTTATTTTATGATCCCACTTTTTATCAGGATAATTTATATTTCAATTACAATTGGGGGAATTTTATGTTTTTATCTCATAAAACCCATTTATTTTTATCCTTTGGATATATATTTTATTTTCAATTATTTTTTACTTTTCCCTCTCTTTTATACTCAAAAACACTGGATGAATATTTATAAGAAAAGAAAAACTTAAATTCTTCTTTTTGGTTGGTAATATTTCTCTTCCATATCCATATTCTTTATTTTTTTCAAGAAATTTATTTACCATAATTAGATAATCTCATAAGGTCAAATTATATTAACTTCTAATTTCTATTCAAATGTTTAAAATGAATATTTTTCACATTTTCCAAGAAAGTCATTTTTTATTTTCCTTACAAAAGAGTAACAAGAATATATTTTTAAATTGTTTCTTAATAAATAATTTCCCCACCATAATGACCCTACTTAATGATTTAGTTTCCTTTCTAAGTTTTAAGAGTTTACCAAAGTAATATCTATTCCCATTATTTTTTGAATTTATCATTTAAATATTAAAATAAAATTATTTATGTTAAAATTTTTAAATTGTGATTTTATTCTTCTTATATTTATTATTATCTTCCACTCAAAATTTGTATACTTAAGCGTAATTTATTTTCGATATTCCATTATTGTAAATTATTTTATAAATAAATTTTTAAAAATATTCTAGATTTTATGTTATATTTCCTAGTTGAGAGTCCTTGATGGTATGTAATATGTATTGGTTGAGTGTACTTGATGATATTTAAGATATCTTGGTTGAGTGGCCTTGGTGGTATATATTATTTTATTAGTTTTAATTCCATGAAATTATATAATATGTTTTAGTTGAGAGGCCTTAATGGTATTTAATATGTCTTGGTTGAGAAGCCTTTATAGTATGTAATATTCCTTGTTTGGGAGGCCTTGAAGGTATGTAATATGACTTGGTTAATATTCCTTGATGATACGTATTGTGTCTTGGTTGAGAGGCCTTGATTGTAAGATTACAATGTCTGGCATTATAAATGCATTCACCTCGAAATCAGTTATTGTTTCCCATGTGATTATTTATATTGTTATATTATCAATGGATATATTTCATATTCATGTTAAAATATATATAAAATTATTTGATTATTATTTGTTCCTATAATATTACTCAAATTTTGTTTCGCTATGAAAATTTCTATTGTACGCTATGCTTACTGAGTGTTTGAGATCACCCTTCTTTTATTTCCATTTACCTAGGTTAAGAAGAAGATTATTAAATATTATATGTCTATAAGGGTATCATTTATAGATAATTTTATTGAATATATTAAATACTTATTATGGAATAAGAAAATCTGGGTATAATGGGAAAAATTTCCCTTGGGAGAGAAAGATATGGGTTTTTGTTAAGTAATGGTTTTCTTAAATCTATAAATCTATAGACAAAAAATGTTCTTGTGTATGTAAGTGAATCAATGATTTCTTTTTATGTTGTAATTAAAGATGGTTAAAATTGGTTTTGATTAATTTTCATCAAGACAATATGTAATGATTATGTTTTCTGTACCAAATCTGGGAGTACAGGTATGTGGAATCTCATCAAACTCAAAGTTTTTCTTGTTTTTTACAATTGACTACATAATGTAAGATTACTCCACACATGAATCATTTCAATGAAAGTTTCTATTTATATTTTCCCTTTCATTTTATAAAATTTATGGAGATAAGATCCATAATTCTCTTACTATCATTATCTATATCATAATCACCACCACCACCATCAGACCCACTGAATTATTCAGTTTCTTCTTCTTTCAACTTATGCTATCTCATGGATTTAAACTTATCTCATCTTTCACCATCTTTTTTAATTTAGGTGTATTTCTTATTTCATATGAAATAAGAATGTTGTGAATCTCAACTAATTAGAGATATTCCCTATCTTCTAGAGTATAAATATTAGGATCAAATCTGTTTAAGAAGTTCCACATCGTCTTTTTAACAACAATGGAATCATTTAGTTTTTCACCAAATCATATTATATTTCTCACAATATCATTGACTCGAGTGAAGTATTATTTATGGATTCTTCCCCAGTCATATTTATATCTTCAAACTAGATTCTCCAAATATATATCTTTTCCTCTTTTAATTTATCATTTCCTTCATAACAGATTTCAATTTTATCCCAAATATCTATAAAACTCTGAATAACATTCCTATCCTTACCATCAAAACAAATTTTCACCTATTTAAATACGTAGAAATACAAATTTATCTACATCGAAAACTTCATGACCCAATGATAAAAAATATGGAAGCATTCTATTTTTATAACCATGGTAATTATTTTCATAAAATGTGGACACAAATATACTATTCAAAGAGTTGATATTATCCATATTCTTTTACAATGAGAGAATGTAATAGAGGTAACCTTATACCCTAATAACAACTGAAAGTCTCATAGATTCAAATGGCTATACTGAGATAGGGGTGAATAAGTTTTTCCCAACTTTTATAATGATCATTTTTTGATTTAGAAACTATCCCCTATGATCTATTCAGATTTTATTCTCTCAATTTAATGTAAAAAAATATCCTTGAATGGAAGAACATAAAAATAAGGAAGATAAATACACACACATGTTTTTTACAAGGTTCGACCTCAATGTGAGACCTTACTCATTTCTACAACCAGTTGTTATCACACATTATAGTTTTTCCAATATAATATTATTATCAAATATAATAGTTTGGGTCAGTTATTATCTTGATACCCATGATTCCCAAAAATATACTACACCTCAAAGGTTCTACCATCTTCAAAATGTTACAATGAAATCACATAACACCAGATGAGAAATATAATCTTTAGAATGCAAGTTTATTCAAAAAAGTATTAAGGATCCTTCTCTTTAATCTAAGAAGTCGGTATATAGAGAAAAATATCTCACTCACTTCAAGAACAACCAATTAATAATTTAACTAGTATATAATATATAAAGAACTTGGTTTTCTCAACTCACAGTATGTAAAGCCCTTTGATTTTATTCTTTTTATTCTTCTTCTCAACTTGGCACTGGAAGCTTTGGAAAAAATAGATTTTAAGTCAAAAAACCACCCCAAATTCAGTATCAAAATTTTCTTATTCTTTTCCCCTTAGTATTACACACACCTTATATGTGTAAAATAATGATATTTTATTTTTATAACTCACTCAAATTTAATGGCCTCAATATTTTCCAAAATATCTCTATTTGATATAATTAAATAACTCATTTCACTATTAATTTTCCAAAATGTAATTCATAGAAGGCCTTTTAATATTCCATAAAAAATATTGGTTATAAAATAATAACTTTAGGATAAAAAACTATGATTTTTGTAGTTATTATAATATTTATAGTGTTAACACCATGTTGAGTTACTAGAATACCCTCAGGCACTTTGTCTTCTCAAGCAAACGTCTTTAAACTTCTCAAGAAAGCTCTGTAAGAATGTAAATCATTGTATTCAAAAACATCAACAGAAATCATTTTTATTTATACATTTATAAATGATTAGAAAAAATTTAGTCATGATATTAAGTATTATTCTTGGCCCAATATCTCTTGAAAAATCAACAATATTCTATATTTTAAATATCATCTCGCATCATGCCTTGATTATGATGTGATTTAGAAACTGAAAAAAAATAATTATCACATTCATTATTCTTGAAAACTAACTTAGTTTCATTTTGAGTTCTTATCATTTTTTTCATGAATAATGTAGTTCTTAATGGTGTGATAATCATTGAAGCTTCATATTTCTTAAATCACAATCAGTTTTTGATGATTTAATTAGTAAATAAAATTTCTAGTATCATTGGGGTTTTTTCTTACTCAGAAGTAAATTATGGGAACTAGATTTTTAATCTGTATAATTTTAAGAATTTTCTTAAGGCATGAAGTCTTATTCATCCTTGAAAAATTTATACGTGATCCTATGAAAGTCTGACTGTGGCATCCTACCTTTTTATTACAAAACTTTTCTTTACATGGTACAAACATAAGATCTTTTAATGTTTAGTTTCATGGAAATTAGGTACATAAAACATGAAAACCTCAAAAATTATTCTAAAACACTTTAAAGGACTATTCAAGGGTTTATCCTAAGTAAATTTACTAAATATAATATCCTAGGGACATACATCAAAGGAAAGGGGTGATAATGAGGCCCATTAAGGAAATAAGTAAGAGAGACATATAACATTTGATCTTTAGAAATATCAATAAGAACATGAGGCATAATGATAAGGTATGAGAAAGAGTCACATAATAATAACAAAAACAACATGAATTATAACATAGAAGTGTGGCTAAAACATTTCAATGAGACATTCATAATCATATCCCTAAGGTTTATCACTAAGGTGTCGTAAATGAAAATTACCAAGGTTATTCACTAAGGTATTGTAAAACATGTCATCTCCAAAGATTAAATTATTTACATAATTAATTGGAACACTATCACAAGTCACCATTAATATTACTTAATTACATGTGATCCACATAATAAATAATTTCATTAATAACCCATGGAGAATAAATAATGGATTTCTTATAAAAAATCTTGGCATAAAAAAGAGTTTAAAGACACAATCATTATATCATTTTTAAACCACAAAAGAAAATGTGGGTTTAATATATGTAAATCCCTTAATCAAAAATATAATTTTTAAATCTAGTTGAATACCCATTAAAATTAAAAGAGTTTTGGGTATTCAAATAAAAATAAATGATAATTTCTCATGTAAATGAAAAAAATTTCAGAAAACAATTCTACAGCATGACGAGTATAAAACATGGTTTTAGGAAAAGGAAAAAACGGGAGAGGACCTTATTATACCATTAATAAAATAATCCTATTATATTAATGGGTGAATATAAAGTATATAAAAGAAATTATTTTGGAAATTAGAATATATACCACGTGAAAAGTGAACTTAAATGGAAAATAGAAGTAAAGATTTCCCTTACCTTGAAAAGTTGCTCCTAAAACTTGAAGATGGAACCATGGGGGATTGAGGAAACCATGGGGGAATACATGGGAGAAAAATAAGAATAAATTCATGGATTATGGATTGGTATTGAAATGAAATGGATAAATGGGTGGGTATTTATAGGATAAGTGAAGGAATTGTTTAATAATTTCTAAATATAGCTCTTGGAAAACTAGGTTGTAGAAAATATAGTACCATTGGATTACCCATGGTTTTTTCTCAAATTTTTGGAAATTTAGATAACATTTTAAGTTATTTTAATCCACCATAACCATATTCATTTTTAAATACTTCTTTTGTCATGGAAAAGTGAAAATTTCAAAAAGTATTTTTTTCTAAAAATCAAAATTTCCTTTTTAGACTTTGGAAAGTGTCTTATAGTTTTAGAAATTGACTGAAATATATTAAAATACATAATATTAATAAAATAACATGATTTAGGTATTTAATTGAATATAATTAATAATTAAATAATCATAATAAAAACATAATGTCATAAAATACACCGAAACCCTAAAACTGTATTTTTTACTAGTCATGAAAAAATAAGGCATTTTAGAAAATTCTCATAAATTTACCCTAAACTAATTTTGATGCATTTATTTCAAAAATGATGTTTATTTTTCCATAATAATTATCTAAATATGATAATTTTAACTTTTAAATATAAAAATTAATTTATTTAAAAATAACAGTTTTTAAGGAACAATCAAATTTCTGACACTTATAAAAAATTTCCTAGGAAATTATAAAATTATTCTAGCACTTATTATTTAAATAAATGTGTTTTAAAATAATATTTCATTAAAAAAATAATAATCAGAATACCTTGGGTTATTATAAAAATTATATACATTTTCTAGAAAAATACAATTTTGTTTTATTAGCGTCCAAAAATCAAATGATCAAATTCATCTCAAATAAAATTTTATTTTATTAAGAAAAACCTTTCTTAAATGGAATTGATGGAATACAAATTTTATTTATAAAAAGGATATGAAACTTTAAGTAACTAAGTCTTTGACATGTAACCCCTTATTACACCTGCATATACCCTAACAATAAGGTTTGCTATGGTCTTAGTTTCATGGGGTGGCTCCACTAATATAAACCAAGTGGTAATATAAAATAATTTGAACTTATACCATAGGTGATTTTATTCAAGCATCATTTTTTGAATCTCATATTGGGATTGGTCAAGGGAAAACCCTAGTGATGATATATCCCTCCCAACTTTTGACAAATGGGATTCAAATGACATGACTCTGCTGGTTAAGGCCATCGATTATCCTTTATGTATCAAATATCCTTTGTCATTAATACCTATAAACACTAATTTTAGTGGTAAAATTATCAACCAAGGTTATAGTTTCCAATAATAATGTTGACCAGTGGTCATATTTGAGCAACAATCATATAATGGTCAAATACCAATGGTTACATTTCCCTTTATACCCTATAAATACCACTTCATTATTTTACTCAAAATTCACTAAAATTTCTCTTAAGGTTATATTTTCATTTTCATAAGATGTTTATTTATTTAATAATATTTTGTTTTAGTTTTGGATCATTTTCAGCGGGAATGATGATTCTAGTAGATTGAGGCGAACCATACTTTCCCATTTTAGCTGTTCTATTTTATATTTTTTTGTTCGGGAATAATGTTAGGCATTTTAATTGTTTTATAACTGATTAATGTAATAATCATTGTTAAATATATAAAACTTTGTTGGTTTATATTTATTTTTTACATGAATGATATTATATAATACACAAAAAACATTTATTCAGAAAACAAATATCATTTAGAAAAAAGGTCTTGGTCGTTACATTCTTCCCCGCTTAAGAAATTTTGTCCCTGAAATTTCAACTAATTTTCTCAAAGTGATGTTTTTAGGTGTTACCCCTAGGTACATCTTTTATAGATCCACATCCACTTGTTCGTATCTATATAGGTATTTCTTTGCTCGAAAACCACATATATAATACTTCACCAAAATACTAGGATGTTTTACTATATTTATACTAGTCCATAGGGTTATTACTAATATTTTCAAGTCCTAATTTCAACAAATAACTAAACTACACTTTGATTCCAACTGTGGCATCCCACCTTTTTATTACATAAATGTTCATTACATGGTACAAATGGATGATCTTTTAAAGTTTATTTTCTTGGATATCGGGTACATAAAATATGAAAAAATAAAGCATTATTATAATAAACTTGAAAGAATTATTAATGGGTTCATCCTACATACATTTACTACATCTTATATCCTGGGCACATACATCAAAGGAAAGGGGTGAGCATGATGTCTAGTAATGGAATAAGTAAGAGAGATATATAATATGTGATCTTGAGACATATCAATAAGAACACAAGGCATACTGATAAGGGATGATTAATTGGAACATCATAATAATTAGAGCATGAATCATAAAATTGAAATATGGAAACATTTAAATGAGACATTTATAATCATATCACCCAGTTTTATCACCAAGGTGTCGTAAATGAAAATTACCAAGGTTATTCACCAAGGTATCATAAAACATGTCATCTGAAGATATCAAATTCATTACCCGATGAATTGGAACACTATAAGGGTGAACCCTTCATATGTCTTAATTACATGTGATCCATACAATAAATCATTTCATTAATAACCCACATAGAATAAATAATGGGTTTCTTATAAAAAATCTTGGCATACAAAAGAGCTTAAAGCCAAGATCATTAAATCATTTTTAACCCATGAAAGAAAGTGATGGTTTCATATATTTAAATCCCTAATTAAAAAAGGTCATTTTTCAATATATTTGAATACCCATTGAAAATAAAAGAGTCTTGGGTATTCAATTAAAAAGGACAAGATCATTTCTCTTGTAAAAGAGGAAAATTTGAGAAGAAAATTTGGCAGCATGACAGGTATAAAACATGGGTTTAGAAAATGGAAAAATGGGAGGGGACAAGGGTATCCCATTAATAAAATAATATTTTTATAGTAATGGTTTAATAAAAAGTGTAAAAAATAGCTTAGTATATAAATTATAAGACATTCCACATAAAAGGGAACTTGAATAGAAAATAGAAGTGAAGATTTCCCTTACCTTGAAGAATTTTTCCTAAAACTTTAGGATGGAACCTTGGGAGATTGAGAACACCTTGAGGGGACTCCATGGGAGGAAAAATCACCATAAATTTATGGAGTATGGACTGGGAGTGAAATAAAATAGAGAAATGAGTGGCTATTTATAGAAGAAGTGGATGAATTCTTTAATAATTTCCAAATATAGGTCTTGGAAAACTAATTTGTGGAAAATGAAACACCATTAGCTTACCCATGGTATTTTCTCATGATTTTGGAAATTTGCATTAAGTTTTAACTTATTTTAATCCACCAGAACCAAACTTCATTTTTAAATGCTTCTTTTGGCATGGAAAAGTGAAGATTCTATAAAGTAATATTTTTAAAATCAAATTTTCTTTTTTAGACTTTGGAAAGTAACTTATAGTTTTAAAAATTGATTAAAAAAATATTAAAATAAAAAATATTAATAAAATAACATGATGTAGGTCATTTATTGTATTTAATTAATTATTAAATTATTATGACATAAATATAATGTCATAAAATACACTGAAACCCTAAAACTATATATTTTTTACTATTCATGAAAAAAATAAACTATTTTATAAAATTATAATAAGTTTACCATAACCTAATTTTTAATTTTTGGTTTCAATAATGATGTTTATTTTTATAGAATAATTTTCTAAATATGAAAATTTTATCTTTTAAATTTAAAAATTCTTATTTATTTAAAAAATAGTAGTTTTTAAGGCACAATCAAATTTCAAACACTTATAAAAAATTTCCCAGGCTATTATAAAATTATTTTATCACTTATTATTTAAATAAAAGTTTTTTAAAATAATATTTAATTAAAAAAATATTAATAATACATTGGTTTATTATAAAAAATTTATATATATTATATAATAATACAATTATGTTTTATTTGTATCTAAAAATAAAATTATCAAATTTGTCTCAATTAAAATTATATTTTATTAAGAAAAAATATTCTTAAAATGAATTGATAGAATAATAATTTTATTTATATAAAGGATATCACACTTTAAGTAACTAATTCCTGGACATGTAACCCCATATTACACTCGTATACGCCCTAATAGTAAGTTGTGTGATGGTCATAGTTTCATGGGGTGGCTTAACTAACATTGACCGAGTGGTAATCTCTACTAATTTGAACTTCTACCATATGCGATCTCATTAAAGATTCTATTTTTGAAGTATAGCTTGGTCTTGGTTAAGGGTAAACCCCATTGACGATACCTCCCTCCCAAGTTTAGACAAATGGTCTTCAAATGACATGACTCTACTGGTTGAGGCCATCGATTCTCATTTCTATATCAATTATTCATTTTCATTACTAATTATAACCACTAATTATAATGGTAAAATTTTCAACCAAGGGTATAGTCTCCAATGGTTATGTTGAACAATAATCATATTTGACTAATAATCATATAATGGTTGAATCCTTATGGTCACATTTCCCTTTATACCCTATAAATACCACTTCATTCTTTCACTCAGAATTTACTACAATTTCTATTAAGGTTATATTTTTATTTTTAAAATACATTTATTTGTTTACTAATTTTTTTATCTCTATAACATTAACAGTGGGAGAGATAATTCTTGTAGATTGGGATGTTCCATACTTTCCCATTTTAGATTTTATATTTTATATTTTTTGTCCAGTTATAATGTTTGGAATTTTAATTGGTTTAATAACTAACTAATGTAATGATAATTTTTAAAGATGTAATTTTTTTTGTTTCTATTTACTTTGTACATGTATGATATATTATAATATGTAACAAGCATTTATTCAGGAAAACAATATCATTTTAAAGAAGTATGGGTCGTTGCACTAACATTGTCCTTGAAGTCTCATATGAAACATAGAAGTCATACACTGAAAATTATAAATTCTTATTTAGAATATCAAATTGATATGATAGGTTAACTCGAAGTCATATGAATAGACAAAAGTTATACACAATCCATTAAAGACTTACGAGAGTGCTTTTATTGTCACATGAAGTAATAATTAGCTATATTTTAGACATCACTAAAGTATTATTATAGAATAATAAGTGATATGAGTATACCAGAAGCCTTATAGACTACCTCCAAATTTATAATCTAGTTAAGTAAGTCATATGATAGAACTCCAAAGTTATGCCAAATAGACCTGAACATTTTTTTTATTTTCTTCCAAAAATTATAGATTCTTCAAAATGAGATCAAAATCACTTCAAACAACTTAAAAATAATCTCAAAAACACTTCAAGAAATTATTAAAAAAACAATAATCATCAATACTTCAAAAATTACTCCAAGCCATAGAGTTCTTTACCCTACATAATGATTATCTCTTATTTATTCTCAGCACTTCATATGGTGGTGAGTGTTGAGAGCACATAAAAGGATCTATATATCTTAAATGAGAAAGAGGTTCAAATATTGATAAGGGAATTAAAAGGTAAAAGGGGACTAGGTAAAAAGGTAACACTTGATTCAATCCCCTCTTAGGTGACTACATAGTCTACTAGGACTTTCAAGTTATATTAGAGCTAATTCAAATTCCCTCTAATTGGATCTATATTCTTTGTTAATTTATCTTTTTTGACATATATAAAGTATATATTTGAGGAAAATTAATAGGTGCACCAAATGGATGACCCAATCTTCATCCTAGTTAAGGTTGAAATGGAGGTATCAACTAAAAATCCAAAGAACAAGAATAAAAACTAGGAAAGGAAATTCAAAAAGAACTCAAAAGGAACAATTTACCACCATTGTAAAGTAATTTATCTATAATTTATGTTTATTATGATTATATAGATGAATTTATATATAGTTGTGGAAATTATGAGGAGGATGAGTATATTGAAATAATTGAAGACCTCTACTAGGAAGTTACATATTACTTGAATAATGTTATCATTGAATCTATCACTTATATTTTTGGGTTCATTAAGAAAATACATGGTGAAAAAATAGAGATGGAGTTATAAGTTAAAGATATGAATAAATAATTGGATAAAAAGTTACAAAGGTTCAAAACTCTCACTCAAGTTATTTCCTACAATTAAATTTTTTATTTTCAGGACACTTTTGAGAAAAAAGTGAGAAACCAAAGGGTGAAAAGACAACTACATATCATAATATCCATACACATCATTACATACACCATAAGTTTATTCCTCTACAGTAGCCTATTCCCACTCAGAGGTCAGGTTGTAATGCCACAAGGGGTTGGCATACTACTTGCGAAGCTTTGGTTTCTCTAATGAACTCACTTCCAGACATGTCTGGTTGGCCACACAATCTTTCCCAAGATAAAAGAGAACCACTCTTCCCCTTACTCAAGTTATTGAATCCAAGGTAAAATCATCATCAATTTGTGAAGAAAAGTTATCCGTGACTATAGAAAGAATTCAAAAATAAAGAGTTGAGAAAACTAAGATCAAAAGAATATTATAATAAAATATCCATGCATTAGAAGAATATCAAAATACCTCTATGAATGTCAAATATTCTCTATTAAAATTTAAATCATATAAAATAAAGGATATTGAAAATTATCTATAAGAGGGAAACAAGATGCATGAAGATAAGATGAATAAGATTATAAAGGAATGTAGAGAAAGTTTGAGATCACTTGTAGATAAGAATAATGATCTAGATTTTAAGTGTTTTGTTTTATAGTTTGTTTTAATATAAAAATTCATTCCATGAAATTTTCCTCACAACCCATGATACTATATTCACTTAGAAAACACATGTCAAGTTTGATTAGAAATGCATATCCATGTGAATAGAAGAATAAAATTATATTTCCATACACCAAAATATTTCTTATACCTAGGGTATGGTTATTAATAAAAAACATTACATGATGATGTTGTGGTGAGAACCTCCCTTCATAAGTAGGCCTTGGATTTTACAAATCATTGATAAAAATGTGTTTACGCCTTAAAACACATTTTAAGGGTCATTTTGGAACTTGTTTTACATATTAAGAAATACTTAAGGGCCTATAAACCATTACCAATGGTGTAGTTCATTTCGTTAGATTCGATTTGACTAATCACAGATCCTAAACGGACTTAATAATTAAAAGTTATGGCTATCATAAGTTGGGAATTTTTCATAGAAATTGAATAGGCTATCTTTCATAGAGAACTTTCATGGATAAGATTTCATGGATCACTTGCATGAGGCAGTCTCCATGGAGCACTTGTGCTGGGAAGCCTGAACAGGGTAGTGTGCGTGAGGTAGCTTACACAGGGCACATGCATGGGGAAGACTATATGGGGAAACCTACACGGATCATGTGAATAGGGAAACTTGTGTGGAACACTTTCATGGTGAAACTTATGTGGGGAATCTTGCATGGAGCACTTGTTTGGTGCAACTTGCACATATCGATTATGTGGGGCATCTTGTACGGAGCACTAGCATGGTCCACCTTGCACTAAATCTAAAATTCACCCAAGTTCAAGAATTTTCCTATAAATAAGAAACTTGTGCTTCTAAATTTTAAAGGTTGAAAGACTTAGAGGCATCCTAAAGCTCTGCATACCTAATTCTCTTTCCCAAGTCCTTAAGACCCATAGTTAGCTTATCATGCTTTAAAATTAGACGGAATCAATCAAAAGAAAGGTTAATTGAGTTCCAAAAGGTCTAAAAAACTAAGGAACTTAATGAATAAACACCTCCCCTTTGTTTAATAACACTAGGTAAATAACCCTTCCTTAATTAAAAACTTTCACACCATTCTTCCAGAGGTATATGAGGATACTGCTCACCCTTAAGGTGAAGCTTCACCAAATTTATTTCAAAGTTTCCATATATATTTTATGTATTATATATGTGACCCGCTTTCATGGAAAGATTAAATATATACCTTTCATGTACCACTTTGATTAATATCTTGTACAAAGAACTTTTTCAGGGAATCTTACACAGATCACTTGTATGGAAAGCTTGCATAGATAGCTTTCATGGACAGATTACGAGTTTTCTTTTTTTCCTAGATCCAACTAGGTATAAGAACCTTTGATAGCTCTCACATGGGAAAAGAACATTCTATATACCTTTTTTAGGGATAATAATATTTTATATCCCTTGGGCCAATTTTTTTTCCCATCCTCACATGGGATAAGCACTCTCGCTAGCCCTCTTACTTGGGCTAAGCACCTTTTCTAGCACTATCTAGGGCTAAGAACCTTAACTACCCCCTTAATTCGACTAACCACCTTCTCTATCCCTAACATGGGATAAGAACCATTTTTATCCCTCTAACTTAAGATAAAAACCTTTACTATCCTTCACAAGGGCTAAGCACATTTACTATCCCTCACTAGGGCTAAACACTTTCACTAGCTCTCTCACTTGGACTAAGCACCTTTGCTATCACTCACCAAGGATAAAAACCTTATCTATATATTTAAATTGGGATAATAACCTTTATTATTATCCATTAGGGCTAAGAACCTTTACTAGAACTCACTAGGGATAAACACCTCTACTAGCCCTCTCACTTGGGCTAAGAACCTTTTATATCCCTCACTTCAGCTAATCACATTTTCTAGGCCTCACTTGGGACAAGAACCTTTTATATCCCTATCACTTGGGCTAAGAAACATTTATAGGCATAAATTTTTCTAAGCACCCCTACTTTCCCTAACTTGGGCTAAGAACCTTTGCAATCCCTCTCACTTCACTAAGCACCTTCACTAGCCCTCACTTTGGCTGTGCACTTTTTCTAGCTGTCTCACTTGTGCTAAACACCTTCACTATCCCTTATTTGGTCTAAGCACATTTTATATCCATTACTTAGGCTAATAACATTTAATAGCCATAACTTGGGATATTATCCTTCACTGTCCCTTTTACTTGGGCTAATCACCTTTTCTATCCCTAAATTAGGCTAATCTCTTTCTCTATCCCTCACTTAGGATAAGCTCATTTTTTAGACCTCTCACTTGGGATAAACAACTTTTATATCCCTCAATAGTGATAATCACATTTGGTACCCCTTTTACTTAGTCTAAGAACCTTCTCTAGCCCTTTAACTTGGGCTAATAACCTTTTCTAGCCATCACTTGAGTTAATCATATTCTCCATCCCTCACTTGGGATAAGATCATTTAATAGACCTTTAACTAGGGATAAGCATCTTTGCTAACCATCACTAGGGATAATAACCTTATATAGAACTCACTAGGGATACACACATTTTCTAGCCCTCAATTTGGATAAGCATCTTTGGTAGCCCTCTCACTAGGTCTAAGTACCAATTTACCCAGGACTTATACCTGGGTAACAACTCATGCCATATACAATTAGAGTTGAAATAATCCTCTAATTATGGTCCTATTGATAAGTGTAATCCCAAATATTAACAATAAACCTTACTCATATTTTATCCAGTAGATAGGGGGTGGGGGTGGGGTGGGGGTGGAAATGATATGTGGGAATCCTACTAGGTGTAATCCCCAACCAAACCTTCAATAACCATGAGTCGAGATAATTCTAATAGTTCCAGATACATGGGAAACCTCCTAGGTTTAATCCCCAACCAAACCGTAAATCACTATGAGTGAAGATACTCCTCATGGTTCTAGATACATGTCAATCCTCTTAGGTGTAATCCCTAACTAAACATTCAATCAACATGAGTCAAGATACTCCTCATGGTTATAGATACATGGTCATACTCCTAGGTGTAATCCCTAACCAAACCTTCAATAACTATGATTCAAGATACTTCTTATGGTTCCAAATACATGGGAATCCTCCAAGTTTTAATCCCTAACCAAATCCTCAATCACCATTGATTTTAGATTCTCCTCATGGTTACCATTATTCACCATGAGTCAAGATAATTCTCTTGGTTCCAAAAAATGGGCATCCTCCTAGGTGAAATCTCTAACTAAACCTTCAATTAACCATGATTCGAGATAATATTAATAGTTTTAAATTCATGGGCCTCCTCCTAGGTGTAATCCCAAACCAAATATTCAATTACCATTGAGTTGAGATTCTTCTCATGGTTATCACTAATCACCTTGAATTGAGAAACTCTTCTTGGTTCCAAAATACATGGGAATCCTCCTATGTGTAATCCCTAATCAATCCCTCAATTTCCTTAATTTGGGATACTCCTCATAATTTCCTAAAACACTATTGAGTTTGGATACTCCTCATGGATTCATAAAACAAATTATAACTTGAACAACAAACTTGGTCAAGTATATCATGGAATCTCATGAATAAGCCCCTCCTTATTTCCTATTGTCGTCGCTTTACCATTAGATGAATATCCTCAGGGTTGATTATGAATAAGACCCGCATTCAAATCTAATGGTATTCTTTCATATGATATTATAGATCTTCTATAGTCTCTTATTTTTTACACTGATAATGAATCACATGGGATTAGAGATATGCAATGATCATCCCACCAGTATGGTGAAAGTGCCTCTATTGCGGGCCTCTTATTGAGGTGTAAGCCCTGACCATTCCACTGAACTATGTGGGCTATGATTTCTATTATTTATAGTATAAATAGGATGCCTCTTTTAGGCTTGATCCTGGTATCATTTCTCCATTAACCATTCACCAACTATATGGGTTTTTATTCTTGTTTTCATAGGATATATAAGACGCCTCTTGGAGGCTCAATCCCAACACCAAAACACCAACCACCTTCTTGAATGGTAATAAAATATAGAGATTCAAACTGTTTAGATTTATAATAAATAATCATGAATTAATAATAGAAATATAGGGAACCTATAATATATATATATATATAGGTTTACAAAAAACACATGGTCTCATAAAGATCATTGTCATAGGGGTAACCAGCCCTGCACTAGGATTTTATAAGGATTCATGAATACATCTTAAATATATAATAGAGTCACAGAGTAAGAAAAAATTCCCCCCTAAAAGGGTGTTCTGATCCCAACCCTCGATCCTATCGACAAACACAAGTTACAAAGAACCATTAGAAAAAATTACCAATGATCATATGCCTTTGGAAAGTAGTTCTATAACATGGATGCAGAAACTATTGGGTGTTTCTGGTTCCATGAATAAAACCCATTAGAATCCACCTAAAAAGGGGAAAAAAATCAAAAATTGGGAACCCAACATGAATTATTGTGAAACCAAACTCAACCAACCATAATCAATCATTAGGCAATATTTTTTTTTGGGAAAAAAATGGTGAACCTAATGTGAATTATTGTGCAACCATACTCAAACACCCATAATCAATTATCAAGCAATGTTTTTGTTGAAAAAAAATAGTTAACCCAATGTGAAATCCATTAACAGTGCCAAGCTTCTCACATATGAAAAAGGAACAAGTTACCATCCTTTAAGTGAAGGAGTTGATCAACCATGCACTCTTATTTGTGATACCACACCGATGAGTGTCATGTTTGTGTTTCCTCTATAAGGACATTTACAATTTACTAAAATCTAAATGGCATCACATGATGTGACAAAGAATTCAAAAATCATTCAAAAAATTGGTAATAAACATATGAAACATAAAATATCTATACTCAACTAGCATACATACTAAACATATGCCTTAACTACCATGGAGACCATGGCCTTGTGGCCTCAACGTATACTATCATCAAAGAAACACTTACAACGCCAGGTGTAAAATATCCTAGTATGACAATATAATTATAATGGATCCATCCCCACACTAAAAGAAGCTTATGAATTTATCTAGAGTATGAATCCCCATAGGCTATGTTTTCCCTAATAGGTTGTGAAGAAGCAAGTTGTTCCCATCATTACATCAAATAATTTTGGGATCCTATACCCAGTTGGTAGCAACTCATTCCTTCCTTATCTTGTGTAGGTAGAGGATAAAATCCACCACATCAAGGAAATAACAAAGAAGATACCTATGAGGTCCCATATCCACCATATTCATCTTCACCAATGTGCTACCATAATTTTACAAGAAACTGTAGAGGAAATATTCCCATCCCAACCATCTAGATTTAGACATCCAAAAGAAGAGCCCACCAGGGGTAGTTAGCCACTAAAAATCCAAAGATGGTCTATGTACCTACCACTTACAACAATTTTGAGGAACATTAGAGTATACCAATAGTGTATCGAGGCCAATTCCATGTTATTTCTTTCTAGAAGATTCAACCATCCATGCAGCTAGCCTCGATGATAGTAAAATCCCATGAAAAATCCCAGCCCACTGGATTGGGGGAATTTTTATCATTTTTAAGCCTAAAGTAATCTATAATATCATATATTTGGAATGAACATACCTATATCATATATATTCCTCCCCCAAGGGAATTTTTTTCCTCCCACATGTTTCACATTAGTGAATTTCATCACTACTAGACTAGATAATGATGCAAACCTTGATACTATCAATAAGGGGATAGATTTGTACACATTCACTACCACCCATCACCCATCCTTGGTAAATCTATCTCAACAGAAGATAATATTTCTCATCTCCATTGACAAGTTTCTTTAATTGGTATCTAATTCTTTCCCAGTGATGGTAATAATTTTTAATCAATAGACACTATAAAATAATGTTATGATTGATGTGATCTCAATTTGGTGGGATGGATCGATTTCATCATTATGGGCTGAGTAAGTAAACTAAGAAACTCAACATTGATCTGCGGAAGATCTACTATTATTACTTCGGTTAATTCCTATAATTACTAAATTCCATTATTTCCCAGATGGGTTTTCTTGGTGGTCAATGTACACTGATAAAACCTAAGGGGAATCTGTATCCTAAGTGGGTGGATTATAACCCCTCACTACTTCAGGAACCTAATATTCTTGACATTATATAGAATGGGTGATCTATAAAACCATCTCACCAATTTTTATTCCCAGTGTGGTCCAATGTTGGGAACCATAAGACAAAAAGTTGTTTCCAAGCTCAGATGTTTTGTGTAGACCTTGCAAGGACCCACCTTTTCTTGGTATAATAACCTTACAGATGAGTCTATATCAAGTTGGTAAAATCTATTTCAAAAATTCCTCTTATAATTATTATCTATTCTAAGGAAAATAAAAAACCTTGAAATCTGTAATTACAATCAGTAGGAAAATGATAGATTCATGAATTTCATTGCAAGATGGAAGGGTCTGACATATTCCATGGAAAAAAAATTCCACAGAATAGTTACTAGAGATCAGTGTGGAAAACCTATAGGATGAGTTTTCAACTATTCTTATTACTATGAAGTAACCCAGTGTTTTCTAAGAGTTTGTGACTATAGAAAAATATACAGAGGGTGTAATAAAGATATCATTAAGAAACACTTTTACAAACATATAATTCAAGAAAATATAAAGTTGTCGCTACCACCCTCAAGCTAAAAAGGATGAGTTGATGTGACCTTGAAAGTAGGAAGGATAAAATTTATCCCTTCCATAATGATCAGGTTCCAGGGAACTTAAACCTTTATCTAGAGGATAATCTGATTAGGATTCTAGAAATCAAGAATCTAGATGAACCCGGGAATGATGGCCATCCAAATTACTTCCCTTACTATCATATGTTGGGCCATATGATATAAGAATGCTTCATTTCCAAAGATATACTATAGAGGATGATCGATTATGGTCATGTGTAATTGGTTGACCCTAAGGAACATAAGGCATGTTTTACTCATTCTCCCCAATGAAGAAGAAGAATGTTCATGGGCACCGATCCAAAAAATGAGTGAATGGGAGTTGAACCACCAAATGAGTATTCAACCAAATAGGAGAACCGATTTACCTACATCTACATCAACATGGTATCAACCAAGTCTAAAGACATTCCATCTAGTTATGATAAGAACATTCTTGATACAAATGATTGTACATTCCTATAATCTTCTAGGCCCCATCAAGTTTCCTTTCTCTCTGATCCAAGCATTAGGGAAGAATGAATCAATGATACCCTACCTACCTCCATATAAGGCATTATTGAACCTATTCATTCTTCATAGTGAAAGGTTGATAAAGAATGTTCCTAATTTCAAGAGAATATCCAATATATAAGGTTTATATTTAGACTCACATAATCCTCTACCCATCCTAAAAATGAAGAAGGAATGGGTATTGAAAATTATTCTGCATGTCAGCCTTTTTAGGATAACATATCCATCTTTTTCAAAGAAAAGATCACTAAGTTGAAGCAATAAAATGATGATCTCTATGAAGAAATTATAAAGATTATTCATGGATATTTTCCCCATGATGTAATATCATTATCTTCTTATATATTTCCTCATTTTGGTGAAGTACCCCATCCCATAGGGATGGGGGTATTTTCAAAATTTTCACCCCCTCATCGGAGGAATTCTAGACCTTATTTTACCTCACCCCATCCCACAAGGCTGGGGGAATTTTCATATATTAAAGTAACCTATCCCAATGGGATGGGGTAATTTACATATTTTCACCTCATAAATATAAGTATTCTAGATGTTTTTTGACCTCAGTAGTTTCCACATATATTTCACGAGAGTCATAGTTTCCCAATCTAGTGTTGACATCATCAGTGTTCAGGGACTCCAATGCTTTATCTCCTACCCCAAATTAATTGAGATCAGATCACTACCTCCCAGATTCTGATTTTTTCTACATTCCATACTAATAGATTCATATTCATTAGAATGGGGAATAATTGTTTTCATCCATACCATGATGATAGAAAAATGAAAATAAAATCCTTCCAAATGAAGTAAGTCCCTGAGTATTTTTACTATGCCATGGAAAATTATTTGATTGATCTCCATAAAATTAAGAAACATGAAGATGAAGATTTGATAAAACATCCAAAATACTTCCCCTTTTCAAGAAACATAATATAGAGGTACTTTATCTTTAAGGATTGGATTTATAAGAATATAGATGAGGGGATATTGGAGCCAATGACACCCAAGTTTCTGCTTCAACCATGTGAAAATACTGAGCATAACACACAAAGTGTATCAAAGCCTCGGAGTCATCTATATATCAGAGATAAATAAATTAATATATCCTCCTTTAAGTCTAATGATGGGGATACATATTTCACATGTTCACTGGAGCATGACCTACTCGAGATTCTAAAGATCAACAGACCTAAGGATGTAGTTATGAAAGATCATCCCAATTATTTTCCATACCATCCAATTTTGGGAAATATAATTGAAGAATTATTTGTATTTATAGATTATATCTAGGAACAAGTATATGAGGGACTAATAATTCCATCGAATCTTGAGACTCATGCTATGTGCATGCGATTTGTTCTCACTCCATCAGAATATCACCATTCTTGATGAGTTATATCACACATGGACCTAGTCATATGACCCTAAATTACAAGAAACTAAGGTCCTAATCATAATAACCAAAACAGAATGATAACATAATTCATTTTTTATGTATCTAAACTACCTAGTACACATCTTGGTGACATGATTTTAAACTTCAGAACAATGTATTTGTCACAAGATGTTAAATTGTATGGTGCCCCATCCTCATCATAATATGTTAAACTACATGTCTAAAATCCTTACCACAATATGTTAAAATACATGTTAAAAATACTTGCCATATAGAATAAAAAAACCATCATAATTTTTCTTTTTCCTATGAGGAACTTCTCTTTCAGTTTCAGTCATTCACCACACTATGTTGTAGAACTACATATGTCTTGATTTTCATACTGTGGGATATATAGTGATGGTTAGACTCTCGGTCTCAGGACCAACCATACATTCTTATCCATATGTGATATTTTATTTAATAACTTTTGGACCCATAGGATTTCATTCACATTGGGTTCATTGTTATTGGTTGATGAAGACATCTCACCCTCCCACTTAGTCCCAACGGTATGACCCTAAACTACATGAAACCAAATTTCCAAATACATGAATCTAAATTGTATATCCAAACTTATTAGATATATGAAATTAAATTGTATATCCATTTAATAAGTCCCAACCCTGTGATGTTAAATTATGTGGTGTAGGTCCATGCTTAAGTCCTCATCGCATGACATTAGACTGCATGAAATTTGGTCTTAGCCATATGGCCTTTAAATAGTGTGATGCATTCTCCGTCCCGCATGACAATAAATTTCTCAAATAGATCACTCAAAAATGATCTCAATAAATAACCAAGATTACCCCATAACATATTGTGTTCTAGATCTATTGTTTTTGAGGTTTAAATGTTCATTCTTTTTAGTCAGGATTCATTCCTCCTACAAAAATATCTCATCTTTCATGTGATGGTATAACCATAGAATTTTCCTAAAACATTTGAACAAACCTTCATTCACCCAACCTAATTCATATTATTTTTTATGAATCAGCCAAATTACTTGAGTCAATTAATCCTCTTGGTTATCTATTTCATTGAAAAATTGGTAGAATATATTGATTAATCTGAAGGGACCCTGTTATGATTTGATGGTGAGTAGAATAAATTTCCACCAAGCCTATAAAGTAACACCTAGAGGATGTTTTGGTCCTATAATAAAGGTGCACCTAAACTCCATACACTATCCCTATAATGAGCGTGTTAATGGCTAGATTACTCCTACCAATCCCCATTGAATGAGCATGACATTAGTTTTACACCATTACCAATGGTCATTCTACTCCTTCTAATCTCTAGTATCTAACTCAGACATTTAAATACATGATATAACTCATCCATTTTTCTATGTCCAAAGGGATTAAGAAAATTTTTATATTTAATGCCATCATACTCTATAACTGCTATTAAGGATCCTCCAAGCTATTTAAACATAAACTGTGAAATGCTATGGTCCACCCTGCATGACCATAAAAAGTATAGAATGGTCTAATCCATGAGACCCATTTTCCCCACATATTAGTAAGTTATACATAAGACCCACATTCTTATGGCCATTTTTATATAAACTTATGTAGGTATGAGAATTTACCCTATATGAAAATACACCCAATCAATTGATGGTGTTTTGAAAGATTCTTTTCACAATATTCACATCAGTTCACCTCATCCTCACTGTACGATGTTAAATTGTATTCCCAACATAATTTCCATAAGATTTTAAACAACATAGTCAACATCCTACTCATATGATGTAAAATTGTGTGTTTTTGTGGCCCTCTCTTAAGAGGACTTCCACTCCTGGTGTTTTTCTCCTACCACACCACTTTGTAGCACTACATGTGACTTGATTTCCATTTGTGGGATGTGTAGTGATGTCCATACCACATGTATCAGAACCAGTCATGAAAATATCACCCATTAGTGAGGTTTATTATGTTAGAATTGGATCTTAAAATGGATCTCCATTCACTTCAGGTTCGTTTTTCCTTATCCAACAGTATCATCTCCCTATGGTCCAAGCTATATAAACCTAAATCTCATCCTCCAGTTGTATTAGCTTCATGAACTTAAACTACAACACCCCTAATGGTACTAGATGAAATACCTTAAAAAATATTATTTTTTTCAAATCTATGGGACCTTAGACTACATGAATCATATGTCCCTATAACATAATGTTAAACTAAATGGATAATGTTTTGGTAACATGATGTTAAACTTAATGACATTCATTCAATCTACATGATGTTGAATTATGGGGTATGGTCCTCATCAAATGACCTTAAACTATAGAACATCTAAGTTTGGTCCAAATGACTTTAAACTTCCTTGTACTATACCTAAAAGTAAGTCTTTAAACTAAATAACACCAATGTCTTAGTCGCATGATGTAAAACTACAGAACAACATCTACACTACAAGATAACAAATCAGGTGGTGTGTGTTGGAAATAATCCTTGACTAGAATCCTAAAACAATTTTGGAAATCCTCTATTCCCCTCTTATTTATCATGTAGAATATGAATCATGTGAGCTTAAAGGTTTGAGATGGTTATTCCAATTTACATGATTAATATTTCCCATAACCAAAGTCAGGGAACATTTCGTTCATCTTGTATGACCTTAAAATACTCAGAGTATCCCACTCCTTATGGAATATTATCCCCTATATACGAGCACAGTCTATGGAGAAGTATTTGGAACACGACTATCCTTTGACTAATAACATTAATGACCATATTCCTCACATAAATTCTATATTTATGTAAGGAATAATTCATCTCTAGAACTATATCTTGGTGTGATTCCCATCACTATAGGATACATGGTGACATTTAGGTACTATACCATAGACCTGGAAGCGACACCCTTAGTCAAAACATGAACATTTCCTCCCTTTGACATATGATACAAATCTTCATAGGTTATTTTGAAGTGGTTATCTCATTTATAGTCCCATTATTAGAATAAAATGACCCATCACTTGCATATAAGTCAGATCCATGCATGGGACCTTTTCATTCAAATAACTATATGTTGATAGATTCTTATTCTAAAGAGATACATAGTGATTCCAAGATTTCCTTTCACAGGTCCAACCATAAGATTATGGTCCAAGAAGCATGAAATTAAAAATTAGTAACATTTGGTACAAACTATACAACCTTAAACCAATTTTTTTGTCAAAGCTATATGACCATAAGTCTTAGCACTTCATGGACCAAATTTTTATACCTTATACTGTAAATCAAAAGAGTCATAGAGGTTTGTCAATTTGAAAACTGATAAAGAGAATCCTGAGCATAAATAAAGTCTTAACTTTCTAATACATTCCCTTTTATGGATTAGGAAAACTTTAGTGCATAAAAGAATCCAAAAAACTCATGGGGTTCACTATGTGACCCTATCAAAATCCTAGATATGTTCGCTAGACCCCTGGTCTAACAAAAATTGAGAACTAATTTTTCTTTCCCTTCACAAGTGAACCTTGTCTATTCTATATATACCTTAACATTATTGACAATATTACCTCTTTCTATTGAGTATACCACCACTTATGTTATTTTATACTCATGGATCTAAGGTTGTATTCTTTTTCTATGAGAATGAGATTCTCTTTTTGGAAAATACTATCAGAAAAAAGTTCTAAAATTCATGACCATAAACTAAATTCCTCCTATATTATAAGAACTATGAAGTAAAACTAAGTGTACTTACGCATGAGATCATCTATACTAGAACCAGACTCCCTATTCACGTTGAGTTCCTCATTTCCATTGTTGTATAGACAACCTTACCCACATTTTTTGTCAAATCTATGTGAATTTAAATTTCAGTAGTATGCGGTAAATTTTATTAGACATAAAATATAAAAAATTTATAGTCCATTAATTATGAATTTAATCTATATTAACAACTTATCAAGGTTTTCTATAATCATGACATTGGTTAATCAAATTATTTTGGGTTTGTTTTACCCATGTCATTATACATACCTCCTCAATTTTAGTCAAAGATATCCAACCTTAAATGCCATCTATATTTTTCTATCATGACATACCTTAAACTTCTAATGAAAAGAGACATAGTACTCTCAGAGTTGAAAAATCACAAAGGGAACCCTATGAAAAATTTGAGTCTTTTCTCACTAGGCATGTACCTCACATAACTTAGAAAAAACATGAAAATTTGAAACAAAAGGAAAAGGCATAAAACTTTTCAGGTTGAAAACCCACAAAGGGAATCCTATGTAAAATATGTGTTTCTACCTACTAGAACTTCCCCCATTATTGGATTAGTAAAATAATTGGGTGAAAATTATAAGATATAAATCTCATAGGGACTACTATTTATCCCTAGAAAAATCTAATTTATACTTGATAGTTCCATTGAACTAGGAAAACAATTAGGGCACGTCTTTTATCCTCAAGACCTACATGAGGGTAAAAAATCCTCATTGAATGGATAAACAATTTTCATTATATATGTTCTATCTTGCATGTTCTTAAATTTCTTAGAGTGGCCTACCCGATGTGGCCTTAAATTTTTGCATGGGAGTAAGATCCATGAAAAATACCCATTGAAACATGGATCCTTACTCATTAATCCCTGGTAAAGTGATGATACCCCCTCTTATAAAAATGAGCAAGATCTATTTAAGAGATTTAATCATAGAGTTGTTCATCAATGATCCTATGTTGAAAATTTTATCCCTCTATGTATGAAATTGATCTATATAAGAGTCCCTTTATAAGAATTATGTGTGGCTCAACTATGGTTGAAATGTGATACGTAGTGACTTTCAAATACCCTATCTTGGATCCAATCACATATCAAATTTCATTACACTCCCTTTTCCATCATTTAATAAAAAACTTTCATGATTTTGGATTTTTATGCCTTGAGTTGAGATTAATCCTCTTGGTGGAAGTCAAAATACCTATGTTGAGATCCTCCTTTTTGGAAATAATTCTCTCACTGGTGATATAGATAAAAATCCCACCATATGATTTTGGAATTCATGAAAGTGACTTAAGTTTAACTTAGAATCATATTCCTTTCATTATAAATAAATCTAATTCTAAGGGAGGGGGATTTTTTTTCATCAAAAAATTAACGCCACACACTTTTCCATACAACCCATGATACTATCCCCACATAGAAAAAAATGTCGAGTTTGAGTAGAAATGTGTCTCCATGTCAAAATATAAAGAAGATTGGATTTAAATGCACTGTAAGACTTATCACACCTCAAGGTATGGATATTCCTTAAAAAAATTATACAACCTAATGATGTGGTGTTGAGAACCTCCCTCTGGGATTAGGCCATGGATTTCACAAATCATTGATAAAAAGGTGTTGAAAACTTAAAATGATTTTTTCAGGGTATTCCAAGAACTTTTTTACATCAAAAACCATTATAAAGTGTTTATAAACCATTGTAAAAGGAATATTTTATTTCATAGGCTTTAATTTGACTAGTAATTAAGCCCAAACAAACTTACCGATCAAAAGTTATGGATTTAAAAATTTGATAATTTTTCATTGAGGAATCGAGTTCACTCAAAGGTCACTTAAAATTACTTCACCCATCACTCGAAAGTCATAGATATATAGAGAAGTTGTGTGGAGAAGCTTGTGCAGAGCACTTGCGTGGGGTTTCTTATGTGGAGAATCTTTCCCGGATCACTTGTGTGGGGTAGCTTGCAAAAATCACATGTAAGAGGCAGATTTCATAGAGAAGTTACAAAGAGAACTTGTATAGGGTAGCTTGTGGGGAGTAATTTCATAGGGAATATTGTATGGATCACTTGTGCAGGGAAGATTTCATGGATCACTTGCATGAGGCAACCAAAAAAGGGATGAAAAACAAAAATGGTGAACCCGATGTGAATGACTATGAAATCATACTCAACCACACAAAATAAATCATCATGACCTATTTTCTTCAAAAAAAAAATGATGAAACTGATGTGAGTGATTTTCTAACCATATTCAACCACCCACAATCAATCATTGGACCCTATTTTTTTTGAGAAACACAGGTAAAGTTGAGAAATCTAGAAAACAACCAAGCATGATCGTCACAAAAATTTGAAAGAAATTATATTTCAATGAGAACTTATTATGTGATTCTTTTCTAAAAAAAGAATCATATTAGTGGAAATAATATCTTGGGACTACTTAAGAATACATATAAAATAATCTCATGGAAGTTGGTAACCCATAATACAATCAAAATTATTTTTACTAATTATATCTTATCTACTAGTAATGGTTTAGATTCAAAATGTGGGAAAATATAGATGAGAAAAATGATAGAAAACCTAAAAATATTCCAAATGTGGATGTGAGATAGTATAGGAATAAAAAATCCCCAATAAAAACCCATAAATGTGATATTTCTACCAAAAAATTAGTAAGGTTCAAAAGTTGTAAAAATGTTATTTATTGAAATGAAATATGGGAAAAGATAATTTATAGGCCATTTTTTATTATTTTTTATGTTTGGGAACAAGGATATTGAATTTTGGAACAACATGTAAACTTATGGAGATTACATATGGCCTACACTAATGTGGAGACGATTTGAAGAGAAGAAAAAGCATCCAGAATAGAAGAATTATTCATTGAAGAAATATATTCACTAATAATGGATTTAAATGTCTTAAAAATTTCTATTTATAATATAATAAAAATTTCACTAAATTTAAAAGTGATAGTATAGACCTATGAAGAACAATTTCTATGCTTATGATGAGAGGATACCATAACAGATGAAAAATAATAGGAGAAGAGGATCTGAGTATATCTTGGGGTAAAAAAATAGTAAGAGATGGTTATATTAAGGTAAAAGGTACATACTATAGACTAGTGAAAACAATCCATTTAAGTCATTATTGGTGGAGGTAATCTAAAAAAACAAAAGGAAGAATCAATCTATGAGTGGGATAACAATATTGGGTTATTTGAAGACATTCGAGAAGTTTTTCTAGAAAAGCTACCTAAAAAGGGTAACACAAAAGTTATGAAGAATACACATGGAATGTTCAATAAATCTATAAAAAAGAGTACATGATTATATTTCCATATCAATTATAAATAGCTAGAAAAATGGAGGAAGCACAAGTAAGTGCATGCACTAAAGGGAAATAAGTTATTCCATGTAAATAAGAACTCAAATTTATGACAGGTTGTCTAATAAGGATTGTCACGACCTATCCCCCAGGGCTTGTGCTGTGATTACACCAAGACCGCCTTCTATAGGACCGGGGTTGGTGACTAGCACCAGAAAGGCATTTCCCTAAAATGGGAAGGCATTGTCTCAAACCTATACACACATAGATAGGGTACATTGCGCACAAGTAAAACACAACGGAAGAAGAAAGGTGTAACAAAAACTGTAAACCACCACAAAGTGTAAAAGTACATACTGAAGAAAAAGGGGTCAGAATACAAGACCAACTAAAAAGAAAATAAAGAAAAAGGGAAAACAACTTCTGAGGTCATCCACCAAGGATCCTACCTGAAGGGTAGGTAGTGCTCATCACTGTGTCTCTCCACGTCAACCGGTCACCTTCATACTCCGTCAAGTCCTGGATCCTCGAGACTCAATCAAAGATGCTCTTCATCTGCACAAGACACAACAAGGTGCGGGTGACACCCATGCAGTGGTGAGTATAACAATACCCAGTAGGGACCCCGAGACCCCGAAGGTCTCTAATAATTCCACAAAGGAAAAACCAAAAATCATGATCTCAATCACAGAGAACAAAGAAAAAGACTCATCTCAAACAAGGTATAACTTAAATACAAAAGTAGAGATGATTAGTTGTAAAGCTAGATCATCTTATTCTATCAATGGTTCTGCTACTGATCCACATAGAATATCTTGGTGCTGATCCATAGAGGATTGCTAGGTGCTGATCCACATAGGATCGCTAGGTGTTGATCCACATAGGATCGCTAGGTGCTGATCCACACAGGATCACTAGGTGCTGATCCACACATGATCGTTAGGTGTTGGTCCATACAGGATCCCTAGGTGCTAATCCACAAAGAATATCTAGGTGCTGATCCACACAGGATCACTATTCATTGTTCACGTCTCAGACAACCACTAGATTCTCATACATAGTATGCTTGATTCTGGGAGGATTCACTCCTCAAGCCATCAGTCAAACTTCAACCAGTACGAAGTCCCACAAAGAAGTAACCCAATTATCCATCATGTAATAAGGGTTCAAACGCAACAAATAACATGTCAATCGGACACCCGGTCTGAGAGTTATTGGTATTTTAGTGATGAGGGTCCAGTTGGATTCGGGTATGATCCAACCCAGCCATACTCCAACATTCACCAAAACTTAGGTGAAGTATCTCAAAAGGACCGTCTCATCCCAAGGATTCCAACTTCATAGACGGCTCTTCAAACAGATGGCTGGTTTGTAATATACGGCCTTTTAAGCCTATCTGGGCTGAAAAGGGTCCGAGTTTGGTCCGAACCGATCAGACCGACCCAACCCGCCCCGTCTTGGGCTGACCCAACACGGTCTAGGTCCGACCTGGGTTCGAGTCGGCTTGGCCCAAAATTGGTTGGGCCACCCTGAGTGGGTTGGGCCGTGGTAGGCTCGGCCCATTGGGCTGTGGGGTCGGCCCGACCCGCTAGGCCATGGGCTCGACCCGGACCACCAACTGGCGCAACACCGGGCTTGGTGGCCGCGCATGGACCTTTCCCTCCTAAACGGACCAATGGTCCATTCAGTTCTTTGAAATGGCAGTACCATGTGGCGCCACCTCCTTGTCAGCGGGACCCGCAGGGCATGGGTCCTCTTCACCATGGCTTCGAAGCCGTGATCTCCTTCTCCGTGGCGCGTGATGGTGCACCACTGTCCGCTAACGTGTCCGGCCAAGAGACGACCTCCCTTGTTTCCACCGCGGCTCCCCTCCGCGGCGCACGACGGCGCGCCGCCCGCTGCCACCGTGGCCGGATGAGGCTGGCCATTGCTGTCGCTCGCTGGTGCTGGAAGATATTCCGTGGGCCACCAGGTGAGATCCAATGGTTTGTTTTTACTTCAAAATGCATCTATGAGCCTTTCGGGATGATTCCATCATAGCGTGGCTATCAGTTTTAAGTTGTTGTCAAATTCAAACTTTTCCCATAAAGAACGCGACATAACCGAAGCGACGGAGGGTCCGAGCCTTGTTTGTTTGGCCCACGCCCTCCGTGTTAGCATCATAACAAGAGGAATTAATTAAATAAAAACAACACATAGATAAATTTAAACTCATTCAAGCTCCCACAACAACCACACGAAAAATTCAAGAATGAGGAAAATAATCGTGAGAATTTCTTGAATTTAAAAACAACTCCTACCTCGTATTTGTTGGAAGGCGTTGCAGAAGAGGAAGGAGTGTCCACATCCAAAGGAATTAATCGACATTCACCATCGCCCATCATGTCCCCCAACTACCATTGACTGATCACGTTCTTTATCAGATCATAAATTCACCGATGCTTCGTCAGAGGTTCCTCTCTTGAGTCACCAAAACTCATGCCCGAGCATTGTTTAAATAGATGTGAGGAACCAACCACGTTTCATAAAATTAATGCGGTTCATTAATGAACCACATTTAGTGTTCCATTAAATCAACCAACATCGAAGTTACACAACCCAAGGGTCAAGTCATTTCATGACCTATTAACTCCACGGTCCCGCCATGTCAATCAACGGTTACAAAAAAAAGACAAAATAACTCATGGAGTTATTTTTTTTGTAAAGTCCAAACATTTACTTTTTCGTCTGAACCTTTCTGGTCAAATTTAAGATTTTACTAAGTGAATCTCAACACTATGAATTCAATGGTGCCCTCAGATTTCTAATCTGATCACCAGTTCAAAAGATAGAAATCTCCGCCTACACGTTTACTGAACGCACCTAAAAAAGTTCAAAAATTATTAACATTCTCCCTCAACCCGTGCCAGTCAAGGTTAGGATCTGCCTAAGGGGAACACACCCTCACAAGATCAACGATACTCTCATATTTCCAATCCAAGTTATCTTTTAGGAGTTATAGAATTTAATATTAAAATAATTGTTACTTAATTATTTTATTTATGCCCAAAAACTAATTTCTATTGTTGGCCTGTGTCGGCCAATGTTCGGATCTGGATAAGGAAATCTTACCCTCATGAGTTCAGTGGTGCTCTTATATTTTTAATCCGAGTCTCTGTTCGTGATTTATAATCATTTTAAAAATAAAATAATTTTATTTAATAATTTTATTTACAGTAATTCCATTTTCGGGTTTTCTCACTGGAGGCCTGTGCTCACTAAAATTAAGTCGCGCCTAGGGTAAACCTGCCATTCTGAACGCAATTGTGCCCTCAGATTTATAATTCGGGCACCCATTTAAGAGTTATTCTACTTTTTCAAGAAAACCACTCATGCACGCTATTTAAAGTTGAACATTTTTTTGACATATCGTTCCAGGCACTCCGGGCCTTAAAATCACGTGCCGTCAATTTTCACAGTCTCTTAATAATTCCATACAATTAAAAAAATTATACTGAATTTCTAGGACATTACATTCTACCCACCTTAAGGATTTACGTCCCCAAAATTCAGAACCAAGGAAAATCCAACAAATGAGGGAACTGATCATGAATCTATGCCTCCCGCTCCCATGTTCTCTCCTAGTGGTTCCCGTGCTGCCACCAAACTCGCACTGGAGGGATTGACCATCCACAAAGGACTCGCTTCTTTCAATCCTCTATCTCCATCGGAAACTTTGTAAAATTCACTCCCATCAACAATGTCCAACACTTCCTAGTCGATAACGTGTGATGTATCATGCACGCACCTTCTCAGCAGCGACACATGGAAAACATTATGCACCTGGTGAATCTGTGGGAGAAGAGCTAGACAGTACGACACCTCACCCACATTGATGAGAATATGAAAAAGTTTGATGAAACTCAGAGATAACTTTCCACCCTGGGAAAATATCCACAATCCTCGTTGGGATGAGACCCATAGGAAGACATGGTCTACCTTCTCGAAATACAAGGGCCTCTATCTCCTTTCGGAATAAGACTTCTGCCTGCTCTATGCAGTCTTCATCCTCTCCTGGATGATCTGTACCTTATTAGTGGTAGCACATACCAACTATGGACCCATAAGTGCTGAGTCCCCTGGGTTTGTCCAGCATAGAGGTGATCTGCATGGTCAATCATACAAGGCCTCAAACGGTGCCATACCGATGGTGGAGTGATAACTGTTGTTGTATGATAACTCCACCAGTGGTAGGTGATCCTCCCAACTGTGACCAAAAGCTAGGACACAAGCACAAAGCATGCCCTCTAAGGTCTGTATGGTATGCTCCATCTGACCATCAGTCTGGGGCTAAAAATTCTGTGTTCAAGTGTGATGGAATCTGATGATCAACTTTCACTTGATGACAAGTGAGGCATCATGATATGAACTCTTCCACCGGTTTCTTCATCCCTGGCCACCAGTACTGACGCTGGAGGTCCTGATACATCTTTTCCACACCCAGATGTACCGCCAAAGGGGATGTTTGGAACTACATCAACACATCGCCTCGTATCATCACTAGTACCATGGTGCATCCTCTGAAAAGGTTGACGTACTCCCCACCTTTATAAAATCATTCAGGAGCCTGTCCTGAGGATATCTGAGAACTTCAGGTCTCACAGTCTGCATCCCCAAGCTGTTCCTCCCGAACTCACTGAAGGAGTGGGGGGAGTGACAGTCCTAGACTGGAGGTAAGCTACTCCATCACTATCTATGAAGGATATCTGCAACGCGACTAGCTGCTCTGTTGCCTCACTCAGCAACTATAACCCAGACCTCCTGCAGAGTGTGTCTTCCACCACATTCCCCTTCCTAGAAGTATAGAATATCTCAAAGTCATAGTCCTGGAGGAACTCTATCCATCACTTCCATCTTAGGCTCAGGTCCTTCTGTGAGAAGATATACCTAGGACTCTTGTGATCAAAGTAGTCAGTAAACCATTCTCCCAACTATACTCTCAACTCCCGGAGCTCTGCAGAAGCCATACGATATTCAGTTGTAGATATTGGTACCGTCCTTGGGTACAAGTCAATGTAGAAGTCCCTCTCCCCATGGGGAGGTAATATTGGAAACATCTTTTGAAAGGATTTTCCAGAAATCTGCCACTATTGTTGGGAACTGAAAAATCAAAACACCTGCTTCCACGAGGGTAAAGTTGTCAGACTCAAGAGTGATCGACTGCACCCTCCTATGAATTATTTTAACCCATGATGCTTGGGTTTATTTTTTCTCCAACCAAGGAAAACCCCATTCCAATGCTGTGGATATACCACAACTTTTTTTTCCTAAAACAGTTAATCTGAGCATGAACTGTGGATGAACGGTCCATACCCAAACTAGCATCATAAGGCCTTGACGCTACCACCAAGAGGTTCCAACCAAAACTCTCACCTCAAGGGTCAGGTCACACCATCGACATAAACATGATTATTGAGTCTCCTCCCATAGATATCTCTAGATGTAAGGTCCAAGTCAATAGTTTAACTGAAAACTATAGGCCATGAACAAGATTCGTGATAAGAAGGAATGATTAGTATCTATGTCTATTAATATGGAATCTATTAGTAGACACAAACCATACTTTGAATCATTCATGGAGCCCTTGGGTCACACTCATTGACCACATGCAGCTACTCCCTTACCCTATATTACAGCTCCCTGAGCCTGATGGGGACCACATTGGGGTGGTGGTTGTAACATGTTGAAATGTTTACCACCTCCTGCTGCTCTCATAGCTCCTCTTACACATCTTCTACCCTGAAGACTCATCTTTCCCTATCTATTCCTCTCCCTAAAACATTTTACATGACAAAGTCTCTAATACTGGCGTTAGTTTCCTGTTTTCCCACTGCTAACATTAACTGGCTGTATCTGCTTAGTCAAAGAAAATTCAACCAAAAAGGTTTTATCTAACACCCTAACATAAGTAAGAATGCATAGAGGAATAGTACCAGCTCAAATGTCCCTAAACACATCTCACTTAGAGGTCCGTGCCCTAAATCACTGTTCATATCATATTCCTCAAGTACCTATAATGGTTGGTATGCCTTGACGAATACTTAGCTACCAACATGTCATCCTGTTGAAGCTGTAGAATCTCTTGGGAACACATACCCCTTAGATTTTTATGGTAAGAGACCCCTTCTCTTAGAAAGGTTCTCAAGCTCTGTCCATAGAAAAGTCACCTCATCATAAGATAGGGGTAATCTAAACCCTTCTATCACCCTGATGAGCCACAAAGAATGCTCACTGCCAGGACCACCATCTGATCTAATGGTGCCTTGGCTAGATGGAAACTCCGTCACCACCTCAAGACAGTCCTTAGCTGCCTATGAGTTAGAATCGCCTCAGAACCTAGGGGGTATCTGTCACTAAAACTCGTGTATGGCACTGACCCTATATGTGTCCTCTACTAGTAGCACTGGTAGTAACTGCTGACCAACGGGCAATGGTATCTCTAGGACACTACCCAAAGGTACTATCTCGGGAAACAGTCCTTGTACTAAAGCCTCATCACAATGTAGACCATCCTCATGGTCACTTATTGGAATCCTGGTTGGCTGTCTGCATGGAGGCATTTTGAAAGAGAATCAAGATGAACCACAGTCAATAAGTTATACCTGGTGAGCTGAATCAAAATAGATCAAAATAAAAACATTATGAAAACACATGCAATCAGTGTTTTTGTGTACCAAGTTGGAAATCAAAATTTAGGGTCCTAGTGTATGGACATGTCGGTCACCGCACCAATACTGGACTCCCTGAACTAAAATCTGAACTCAAGACACTTAACACTATTTTTCCATTGAAAATATCAGAGTCTTAGTTCTTTGGTGGAACCGACTGTCCTTTGATACCACTTTGTCACGAATTTTTCCCTAGGGTCCATGCTGTGACTACCCCAAGCCCACATTCCATAGGCCAGGGGTTGGTGACTAGCACTATAAATAAATTTCCCTAAAATGGGAAGGAATTGCCTCAAACCTATAAACACACAAACAGGGTACACTGTGCACAAGTAAAAAAAAAAGAAGAATAAAGGTGCAACCATAACTAAAAACCACCACAGAGTTTAAAAGTAAGTACTAAAGAAAAATGGGCCATAATACAAGCCCAACTGAAAAGAAAATAAAAAAAGGGAAAACAACTCCTGAGGTTTTCCACCAAGGATCCTACCTAAAGGGTAGGTATAGATTGTCACTACGACTCTCCACGTCAACCGGTCACCTCTGTACTCCATCAAGTCCTGGCTCCTCGAGACTCAGTCAAATCTGCTTGTAATCTGCACAAGACACAACAAGGTGTGGGTGATGCCCATGTAGGGGTGAGTATAACAATACCCAGTAGGGACCCCGAGACCCCTGAAGGTCTCTCATAATTCCACACAGGAAAAACCATAAAGAATGATCTCAATCACAAAGCACAAAGCAAAACACTCAGCTCAAACCAAGTATAACTTAAGTATATAAGTACATATGATTAGTCATAAAGTTAGATTATCTTATTCTGTAAAGGGTTCTACTGCTGATCCACATAGGATCGCTCAGTGCTGATCCACACAGGATCGCTAGGTGCCGATCCACACAAGATCTCTAGATACTGATCAACATAGGATCGCTAGGTGATGATCCACACCAGATCACTATGATATGATCCAAACATGATTGCTAGGTTCTGATCCACACATGATCTTTAGGTTCTGATCCACACATGATCACTATTCATTTTTCACATCTCAGCCAACCACTGGATTCTCGAACATAGTCCGCTTGATTCTGGGAGGATATGCTCCTCAAGACATTGGTCATACATCAACTGGCACGAAGTCCCATGAAGAAGTAACCCAATGATCTGTCATGTCATAAGGGTTCCAATGCAATATACGACATATCAATCGAACGCCTGGTCTGAGAGTTATAGGCATTTTAGTGCCAAGGGCCCGATTAGATTCAAGTAATATCCTACCTAAATGTACTCTAAATTTCTCCAAAACTTAGGTGGAGTATCTCAAAAGGACCATCTCATCCCAAGGATTCCAACACCATAGACGGCTCATCAAATGGATGTTTGGTTTGTAAGATATGACATTTTAAGCGTATATGAGTCGAAAAAGGTCCGATTCTGGTCTGACTTGCCCCGTCCTAGGCTGACCTGACCCGAGTCCGACCTGGACCAGCCTGACCTGGCTTGGCCAGCCCAAGGGGGCGGGGATTCGGGTTCGGCCCGCTGGGCCGCAGACCGGCCTGGCCCGCATCTGCTGGACGACGGCTCGATGAGTGGCCCGACCCACCTACCGGCGCGGCACCCGACTGGGTGGACGCGCGTGGACCTTCCTTCTCCCGAACAAACCAAAGGTCCATTCGGTTCTTTGAAACGGTTGTGCCACATGGTGTCGCCTCCTTGTCAGCGGGACCCACAGGGTGTGGGTCCCCTTCGTTGCAGCTTCGAAGCTGCAGCCTCCTTCTCAACGGTGTGCGATGGTGTGCTACTATCCGCTAATGTGGCCGGTCGAGAGCTAGTTTCCCCTATTGATACCATGTATTGATGCTGTAGATCCCCTCCGCAGCACACGATGATGAATCGCCCGCTGCCACCACAGCCGGCTGATGCCGGCCTCCGTCGTCGCCCGCCGACCCTGGTTGCAGGAGGATCTTCCGCGGGCCACCGGGTGAACTCTAGTGGTTTGTTTTTCCTTCTAAATGAACCTATGAGCCATTCGGGATGATGCTGTAACTATGTGGCTCTCAGTTTTAATTTTCTGTCAAATTCAAACTTGGCCCATGAAGAACGCGACATAACTGAAGCATCGGAAAGTTCGGGCCTTGTTCGTTTGGCCTGTGCCCTTCACATTAGCATCATAAAAAGAGGTAGTAATTAAATAAAAACAACACATAAATAAATTTAAACCCGTTTAATCTCTCGCAACAACCACCCACAAAATTCAAGAAAAAGGAAAAGAATCATGGGGATTTATTGAATTTTAAAACAACTCCTACCTAGTATTTGTTGGAAGACATTATAGAAGAGGAAAGAGTGTCCACGTCCAAAGGTGTTCGTTGGTGTTCGCCATCGCCCGTCGTCTCACCTAATGACCATTGCTCGATTACGTTCTTAGTTCGAGTGGAAATTTTTAGGCGCTTCGTCAGAGGTTCCTCTCTTGAGTCACCAAAACTCATGCCCATGATTTGTTTAAATAGACATGAGGAACCAACCACGTTGCATAACATTAATGCAGTTCATTAATGAACCGCATTTAGTGTTCCATTAAAACAACCAATGTCGAGGTTACACAACCCATGGTTCAAGTCATTGCATGACCTATTAACTCTACGATCCCTCCATGTCACTCAATGGTTACAAAAAAAAGATAAAATAACTTATGGAGTTATTTTATTGTTTTTTTGGGAAGTTCAAAAATTAACTTTTTCGTCTGACCCTTGACGGTCAAAGTTAAGCTTCGCCTAAGTGAATCCCAGGACTGTAAATTCAATGGTTCCCTCAGATTTTTAATCCGAGTGCTGGTTCAAAAGATAGAAATCGCCGCCCACACGTTTACTGAATGTACCTATAAAAAAGTTCAAAAATTATTAACAGTCACCTTTGACCCGTGCCAGTCGAGTTTAGGCTCTGCCTAAGGGGAATACGCCCTCATGAGCTCAAAGGTACTATCATATTTCCAATCCAAGTTACCATTTATGAGTTATATAATTTAACAATAAAATAATTTTTTACTTAATTATTTTATTTAAAACTAAAAACTAACTTCCACTATTGGCCCACGCTGACCAATGTTAGGTTCTGCCTAAGGAAAGAATACCCTCACGAGTTCAGTGGTGGTCTTATATTTTTAATCCAAGTCTATATTCATGAGTTATAATTATTTTAAAAATAAAATAATTTTATTTAATAATTTTATTTACAGTTATGCCATTTCGGGTTTTCTCACCGGTGGTCTGTGCCGACTAAACTTAAGTCATGCTTAGGGTAAGCCCGCTATCCTGAATGCAAAGGTGCACTAAAATTTTTGATCTGGGCACCTATTTAAGAGTTATTACACTTTTTCATGAAAACCACTCAGACACACTATTTAAAGCTTAACATTTTTTCGACGGATCATTCTGGGCACTCCAGGCCTCAGAATCTCATGCTGTAAATTTTTGCAGTATCGTAATAATTCCATATAATTAAAAAAATTATATGGAATTTTCAGGACATTAAAAGGATGACCCAAAAGTTCTTAAAGAGATACATGGGTGGTATAAAGAAGTTGGTCATGTATCAAAGGAGTGTATGGTTATCCTACCAGCTCAATAAGAAATAATAAAGAATGAAAAGATAGCACCAATGGATGATAATTCCTTAGTGGATCATGTTAAGAAGTTTAAACCACATAAAGAGATTGTGAATAAAATATGGAAAACCATCACAACTTTGAATAATCATGATAGGAAATTCAAAATAAGAAGTTTGAAGAGATCTTTAGAAATTGGATTAGAAAATAAAAGAGTCTATGGGTTGAGATCCAAGTCTTATATCTTTTTCTCTTATTGAGGAACTCATAAAGCTCCACATTTTTCCGAAATCAATTTTTATTATTTTTTTAAAGTAATTGAAGGTGATGAATAATATGGGAGATTTTTATGAAGTGTTATAATCACTATACAACATGAATATTTATCCTTCATGGAGTATTTAATGCTTCCTTTCAATATTTCACAGAGTATGAAAGTATATTTGGAGATTATATATGAAGAATACCAACCATGATGAAGATCATTAGATAGAATAAATTAAAGGGGATTCTATAAGTAAAGTTTTTTTAAATGAATCAAATTCACGTGAATCTGGAAATTTAGACAATTCTTTAAAAATAGTTTTTTTAGTATGAAAATCACTTATCACACGTATTTTTTATATTATTTATAAAATGATTATTAAGGGGGAGTGTATGTTGAACTAAAAAAAACGAGTAAAAATATTTCACTTGAGTATTTTTTAATGAGTTTTTTAAAGATGATCGAATGTTATAAATTTCTTGATGAATATGTTTAAAAGGCCTCTATAAAGTGATTTTAAAGTTGGTATCACATGTTGGACATTTTTATGGAAAAAAATAACCTTAGGATCAATCAATATTATTTTCTACACTAATCACGACCAATATAGACTTATATTTGGTTAATTGTTGACTCATTTTTGAAAAAAATTGATTCTATCCTTAACTCAAATAAATCTGGGTTTATCTCTCAATAAAAGAGGAGACTAAAGTAAAGAAGATGAAAGTTCTAATTATAAAAGATGGTTGAAGATGAGTATGAATCCCCTTTATGCTTTCACTATTACATTTATTATCAATAATGGAGAGAATAACAGATCTAATAAGTATACATATTGATATTGAAATATTTAATGGAATTGAAAACAAATATAAAAAAAGATATTGAAGATCCTAATTGAGCATTAGGGATTTTATTTATTGGAAAGAAGCAAGGATTCTATTATGATGTGAAACTATTAATATGTGTTGTGTGACTTTTGAAGACATGATAAATCTACCTCACATTTTATAAATTTTGAGAATTCATTTACATATTGGAAAAAGAGTTTGGACTTGATTTTGCTTCTTAATGTTATTGGACAAACAGATTCAAGTTAGCATCTTGCATAAAAGATGATTTGTTGAACTAGATTATAATGAATTAATGAAATGTTTTGATTGATTATATATATCTATATCTATAATAGATTTCATGAAGTTGGTGTAGTTTGATACTAAATATTTTTCAATATATTATTAATGAATTAATAATCATACTAAAAGTTTGAGAAACCACATAAGGATTATTTTACATTAAGTTTTAAGAAATTAGTGGAGTATATCACTTGTATGAATCATTGGAGTAGTCTAAATTGATGTTGGAATTAAAGTAACAATATAGGTTCATTGAAGTAATCAAATTTGGTATTTATATGCTATAAGGATTTAGAATTAATGTTTAATGAAATTTACAAATATTATGATTATTTCCAAAGTGATTTAAATCCTTTTAAGTTGATTTTAAGTGAATTCACATGATGTGAGTAGATTTAAAGATACTTTTATATTATTAAAAATAATTTATAAATTTCTATTTTGGATGCGAAAATTGGATAAGGAAGAACATGAATATGGTTTTTCTTCAAAATAGAATAAATGTAAAAGTTTGGATTTTCCTATATATGTAAGTTTTTTGTATGCATAGGAGTTGGAATCTGAAAGGATATTACCTGCGTAAGGAATGTTAGTTTATTTATAATATATTTTAAGCATATATATTGGATTTGACGATATATACTATATTTATTTGGGGAGAAGACCAAAAATATACATTGGCATTGGATGTATAATATCCTTTCAACAAGTGAAGAAATCTAGAAAAGGTGAGGACTTACATTGAATGCATAACATATTTTATATGATATGTAATATATTTTCAACAGAGGAGATCTTGAAAAGGGAAGAGCCACATTGGGATATGTAATATATAATTAGGGTGAAGATATTGAAAAATTACCCAAGAATAGGGTGAAACATAAATTTTTTATGATGTATAAGATTATTTTTGGGATCTTAGGCAAAAATATAACAAAGGAGAAAACCTTACATTGGAGTGTAAGATTTTATTAGAGCATACATAATATTTTTTCAAATTCATAAGATATTTTTCTTAATATGATGATTAAATCTAGTTAATTCAAGAAACTTATGAAATTATTAATATATGTGAATCTCATTGGAGTGATACATAAGATATTTCATATCTTAAGTATGTTTTTACTATTTTAGAAAAGTGATATTTTTGAAGAAGAAGAATTTAAATAATAAGATAAAAGGAGAAATTCTTCAGGGAAATAAAAATTAAAAGTGTCTGAAGGGATTATGATTCAGGGTAATAATAAATAATGAAGCTGAAGATGATTTTGTGAAGTTATTTGTAGCCACACTATGGGGAGTTGGACATGATGCGAAGATATCCATCCATACTAGCATGAAAGAAATTTAAATACCCATGAATTTCATGTAATTTTGTGGATGAATAAAATACAGAGTCTCTTATAGGAATAAAATAATATATTATTGACTTATATTAAAAATATAATTAACATCAGGGACATTGTTGACAGATTTTAAATAAATAGATCACACTGCCAAAAATCAGGTGATATTTTTATATTCAAATATGGTAAACCTATTTTTGAGATATTATATTGGATAAATATAACATAAGAAAAAATTTCTATTATTAAATGAGGATATGATACTATATTATAAAATAATATTGAAAGTATCACAGTGAGAGAGTACTAAGATACTTAGAGTAACATACCCTGTGCATCAAGGAAGAATAATAAAAATAAAGAAGAAAAAGAAGAAACCCTATGATATTCCTATACCATAAAATATTACTGAGAGAGATAATGATGACTAATTCTATTTATACTACTCATATCCCATTCCGAGACTCTTATAAGACCAAGTTTCTATAATATAATATCATAATGAGATTGATTCAAAGAACAATTCTGACTTGAATGCAGTTCTGATGATTACATTGTGGAATTTGAAGACCCATTTATTGAGGAAAAATATCATATTATGGTGTTTTCATGACATCCTGAAATAAATAAATATTTGATTCAAGGAGTTAATAGATTATTTTTTTGAGACTAGTGGTTCCAGTATAAACAATACTTCCATTATAGTTGGAATACTGAAGACATTTTAGGAGGAATTTTCTATGAGTAGATAGATTTTGGGAAGTTGATGATACTTTCCCAACCCTTTTATGTATTGTATAGTGGATGATACCTTCCCACACAATTTTAATCATTGAAATATTAATATTTATTATTTTTGTCTTAGTGGGAGTCAAACATAACAAGGAGTGGATTCCCAAACTAGGGTAAAACCTTATAAAAACTTTTCATGCTAATTGTCTCTTATTTATTCTCTGTATTATATGTGGTGGTTAGTTTTGAGAGTGTATAAATAAATCTATACCACACAATAAAGATAGAATTTTTAATATTTAGAGGGGAATTAAAATGTAGAAGAGGATTTAGTAAAAATATCACACCCAATTCAACCCCCACTTAGGTGACTGCACAATCCACTAAGATTTTCAAAATTCATTTTAAGGTTATTTAGAATTATTATAGATTTAAAGGGTCATATGTGTTATGTTTCATGTTATGATAGATATTTATAAAGTATAACTCATGGTATTTATTATTGGATAAGTATTGGTGGAATTTTAGTGGTCAATACTTATGGTAGATTTAGTTATTGAAAATGATGTATTTGGAAAGTGAATAATTATTTTTAGGATGAAGGTTGATAATGTTATAATTATGTATGTTTCTTACTACTCAAGGATGTACTATGATTTATTTGGATAGGTTACCTTTATTTTAATCCTTAAAGAGTTTATGAATTCATTTTGGTATTACATTTGGGACTAAAAAAATTAAGACTACGAATCTAGTGGGTTGACTTTAGTGAGTGAACTATTATTTGTTTTGATATAGTACATGATAAAATAGAAAAAATTTAAATAGTTTAGGATTTAATGAATTTTACATGGATTAAAAAAATAATTCACATACTATAGGATAATATCATTAGAATTTAATATTATTGAAAATGCGTTATTGAAGGATTCAACCAATTGTGTATAGTTTCAATTCAAATATTATCACATACTTTTTATAATATTTTTAGAGACTTTCAAGGAGTTGGAGTGTATTTTTGAAGTGGTATATATATTATCACTTCCACCATGTATGGAGTGTAACATCCCATATTTCCAATAAGAATTTTAATATTTTTTTTCTTAAATTAAATATGTAATTTTTAAATGAATATCCTAGATTTTAATAATATTAAAAAAGAATTTATATACATATTTATCACCCATATTGTTTCATTTACATGTATTTATTCAAAATATTAATTTAAGTATAATAAAATTTTATGAATAATAATTATTTATTAAATTTGTTTAATAAAATAAAATTTATGATATTCATGATTCTTTTTACACAAAAAAATTTATTTGATAACTAAATTAATTTTACTAATATTTTTACTTTTATATCATAATTTTAACGATAATTAAGTCCTTATAATTTAATTATTAACTTAGTATCATACATGTTTTCCAAGACACAACATTGTAAGATATAACCATTGAACGTAATGTCATATGAAACTTTATATCTAAAAAGTGATAAAATAAATGGTTAAATATCATGTTTATACTAAAGTAATATTTTATCATGAATTTTTAATTTACATAATAGTTCATTTAATTTCTAAATGTTTTTTATCATATTCTATGGACATGTTTTATTAGTATAAAAATACAATTTTAAAATGATAAATAACATGTTTTATAATAATATAACATTATGGAGAATTTATTATTTTTATTTTAAAATGAAATTCTTCATATGTATACTGTCTTATTATCACAAAATGGTTATTAAATTTTGATAATGTATAGAAAAGTAAAGTGTCCACTAATATAACATTGTAATCATAGTGTAGAAAGTTTGTCACTTGGAAATGATTTTCATAAATATCTATTTAAAATAAAATTTCATCTTAATTTGAAGATGGATTTTATGAAATTAATTTTCTTTAAATTAATAAATAATTTATTATCAAATAGATAAAAATTAATAAATAATAATAAAAAAATGCAATCACTAATTGAAAAATAAATAGTCTTTATCTAAGATATAATTATTTTTCAATGTATTCTATGATTTTATTTAAATTTTAAAATAATAATATTTATAATTTTAATTTAATAAAATATAATTCATTTTGTTATTATCAGCTTGAAATTAGTTTAGGGTAAGTTTTTGGTATTTTTATAAAAATCTTGATTTTTTTCTGAATATTAAAAAATAGTTTTTATAAATATAGTAATATTTATGAAATAATTATGATATAAATGTGACTCAAAATTTTTATAAAACCTTTTAATGAATTAAAATATATTTAACGATTAAAATAATTTATTTATAATAATAATTTGAATTTATAAACCTATATTGGATTCAAAGTTATATTTTATTTGAAAAAATATTTATAATTCTTTACCTTTAATTAAGTGTTTCCAAGATTCCATTCAGATTTGGATGTGTTAAAATCTTAGAGAAACCTCATTTGTTTAACTATAAACCAAAAAAAGTCATGGGAATAAACACTATTCATAGTCTTTGGTCTAAATAATAAAATAATCAATAGTTTATTCTAAAATACCACTCTCTCCCATCTATATAAACATCCATACTTTACCCCTTTCTCCTCACATCCAAAATCGTTTTCTTTTCCAAATCTATACAAAAATCCCTTTATACACTCCCCTTCCCATGTCCTTAAACTATGTTTCCAAAATCTCATCCTCTGAAGGCATATGACTTAAACCAATATAGGCATATCAAAGAAAAAATTAAGGTTTCCAAGCCTCTTTCTCCTTACTTATTTGAGTCTTGTTTACCCAAAAACACCTATAAAAATCCTATTATTTTTTATACATGTTTTATTTCTCATTTTATTAATATCCTTTTGATTCATTATTGATTAGGGATCACCCATTCCCTCTCATTAAACACTTTTTCATAAACCGTCATTATGTCAAAATAATGATATCTTAATTCTCTCTTTTCATTTATTATTTGTTATTACATTGCTATAAAATCCATTAAACAAAATTTTTATAAATTAAATGATTTTATATTCTTGGTAATACCTAAATTTTTTATCTATTCTTGATTATAAATAACCAATTACCTCTCATTAAAACTTTTTTATAAGCTGTAACTATATTGAAATACAGATTTATAAAACCATTTTTTTATTTCACCCCTTTTAAAAAAATAATAAATATTTAAAATTAAAATTAATATAGTAGTTTAATTACAATTTTTTTATGAATCTAAAATATTTATTAGTTTTTCCTTATTTTAATCCCATTTGAAAATTATCCCCCACCAGTGGTGGTTTTATGCTACCTAAGTGAGAGAGGATGATTTATTTTCACTTATTGATTTTATGTATATTCCTAAAAATTTATTCTATGATTGTATATAACATTAATAATAAAATAGTTTCATGTTTATGATTTTGTAATGGTAAAATATCCCTGATAATAGTGAAATTAAAAGTAAACAATCATTTTTATTTTTAAATGTCAAAAAAAATTTACTGAGGAAGACTCTCATTTTTTTGGACTATATAATGATCTATTAAACTCTAAAACTTTTGAAATTAAATGAAAATTATACCACAATTTTTTTATCTTATGTAACCATTTTATAGTGACCATCTACGATTACCATTGCACCAAAATAGTTTTTGAATATTGAACTGAGCTACCTCATAACGACTAAAGTAAACAACATTATAATAATAAATAAAAAGTAAATGATATTAAAAGAATTAAAATGAATAATGATTAGAAAATATACATGGAAACTGTTTTAAACTAGTAAATAATAAATAAAATTTTATTATTCTAGAAGTTAGATGGACTACGAAGCAAGTTGGGACTTGAGGTAAGATTTTCATTCCAAATATTCATTCTTTTCAAGTATCATTCATTTATTTTATACATTTTATTACATTTATTATATCCAAGGCCTTGAATAAATAAATTTCTATTTTAAAACTATTTCAAATCAATTCATTGTATACTTTACTCCCGTATGAATTTACAGTTCATACTCTATGTTGTTTGTAAATGGTCTTTCCCATTATTTCTCATTCTAGATGGTACGATCTCTATAACTCTATATATATATCACTCCATAACTACCCATTTATAATATTATTACTTTATGTTATTTAAGCTTCCTTATCCCTATTTTTACTAGTATACTCATGAATTTATGGTCCCCTTCCTACTCTTCCCTTAAATTAAACCCCACAATATTTATAAAGGAACATTTATATCATTCTTATCTTCCTACCAAAATTTCTTCCATTTTAAATCTATTTATTTTCAATGTTCCATTATTAGTACATTTTAATTTTAAAATAATTTTTTAAAATAATTTTTTATCCCCTTTTTAAATGTTTTTTGGAAGTGAATAATTTTCTATTTTTACAAAAAATTCAACAAAAGCTATGAAATATATTCTCATTATTTCTCTCATATTTTTATATATATATTATTATAAATATTAATTTTCAATATATTCATTTAAATTTTACATAAAATTCATTATTATTTTTTAAATTATCAATTTTATTTAAATAAAATCTTATATTTATATCCCTCTTTGAACATGCAGATTTCATTATTTACTTTAATGTTGTATAAAAACTAATCTATTGTTTTATTAAAATTTATATAATTTATCATCTTCCTTTGAAATATGTTTCATTTATGTCAAGAATCCTTTACCTTCCACCCATTTGAACTTTTCTTATATTGTATTTCCATGAATGGTATATTTCTCATAAACATATAATACATCAAAAAAATATTATGATTAATTATCCAAGTTCCTATGTATGTGAAATATGGTGGAAATGAAATATATATAAGAGTAATGATCTATAATTTACTTTGTATTACCTTATCATCAACTATGTATAAACAAACCCTTATTTCGATACCTTTAATTTATTAATACCCTTTGTTACTTCTTATTATTGAAGGGTGTTCACCTAGATATCCATATATTATATTGACTAGAAAAAATATTAACTTAACTACATACCTTTTATTCTATATAGTGTGAATACGAGTTGGTCATAGGCATGTAAAATACCCTAAGAGGGGGGGGGGGTGGGTCAAGATATGTCAATATTTCCAAAATGACCCATCACCAATAATCTTGTTCCAAAATTATCAATAATACTCCTCTCCCTCATGATTGATATGAAGTAATAAAGTAAACAAGATAGAATCACATGTAGTTTTACTTGGTTCACCCAAACTGGGCTAACATTAATAGTATGTAATAAAGATGTATTATACACCTGAAACACTAAGAGAACTGCATGTTCAAGACAATTCTGAGTGACCACACTTACCCTTAAGCTTCACAACTTTCACAGAATAAATAGAGAACTCACTAACCTTCTTACAAGATACAACTCAATATTTTATTTTTATTCTTTATAACTTCTATAATCAACACATAGAAATTATACCAGGAATGGTGTAATAATCAACACTTCTTCTATGAACTTCCAGATAGATTCCTCATTTAATACCTTCCTATTATTCTCTATATTTCTAGTGAATGGATGAAATTATTACTTAATATTTTTCCATATCTATTATTTTTGTTGATATAATATCTTTCATATTATTTAGAGATAAATATCTTTAATACTCTTAAAAAAAGTAAGGAAATTTCATCCAAAAACCTCCTTCAAATTCAAGTCAAGACCTCCCAATTAATTCCCATATATTAATATCAAAAGATATGATCTTTGAATATGTGATTCTATTGACTCAAATTTGTGATGATGTGGTTGGAACCACCACTGCGTGTCCTAGTGATAATGTTGTAAAAATTACCTTTAAAATGACCAACACCATGATCACCTACCCATTTTCTAATTCATCTACAAAGGCTCGATTCTCAACATGCTTTGAGACATAAAATATGGCCCCCCCAACAAATTAGTTCAACTATTCTCACATGATCCCCCATAGAAACCAAAACACCCATAGGGGGTTTCCTCATTTCCCATAGGGATTCTGAAAACTCATCACAACATTTACCATGGTGTTTCTCCACTAGATGCCTATTTTGACTAATCTTCACATATGGGAAACAAAATCCTTACTCTTAGGACTTATCCAAATTTCCCACATCCAAAAAAAAATCTTACACATAAATATCTTACATATACATGGATGGTTCTCAACTTTTCTATTTTTCCATTCAACACATTTGAACATGGCTTACACAACACCTAAACTGTTTCTCCCCATTTTATATAGGGAAAATTCCAATTAAAACCTCTATTATCCATAACATGGTGAATATATTATCCATATTTTTTATAGGAATGTTGTAATATCTAAGACCAATGTGTTATGGAATGTCACTAATCAACTCCCTATTTTTAAACCACCATGGTGTGGTTCTTTATCCCACATTGTGTCTAATCCTCTACCATTCTCCCAACTTCCTTCAACACTTATTTGACCCTTTTCATGATATTTTAAGATCCTTTAAAAGTTTTCCAACACCCATGTCAATAAACACAACCCCAAGAATTATTAAAGGGATTTTTGATAACAATATCACCCTTTTATTTTATTGATAAACCTTATAAAAAAATTCAACACACTTCCATCTAAAACCATAATAACTGACTATATTCACAATCTCAACTCTTTGACTTCAGATAGCACATTAGTGATTCACTAAACATTAACTCTATTCTCAAATGAGATAAAATCATAATGATAAATATGAGTTAAATTAAAATTCATCATGAAAACACTCCTATGATTTCTATGCTCTCTAATACTAAATTTAAGATACTCTAATACTTCTCCCCCAAAATAGACATTCAAAAACTATACCCCTTCCAAAAAACCTACAAAGTAATAATCCCATTTTTTCAATTGGAAACAATACTACCAAATATCTTCATATCTAACCATGGATATCTTCTCCAAAGTATATCATAGATAACTTCTCCCTCTTTGACATTTAACCTAAAGAGAACTTCTATTAAAGTTCATAAGTGTGGGTTAGATATCCAAACATTTAATGAAACCAAAAGTAACCATAATTTAATAAAAATAAAAAATTATATTGAGGAGTGGGGGTCCCTTATCTAAACTATATAGTTGTAATGAGATGGTTAGACTTCAAAAGGAAACTGATGCTTCACCAAATTATCATTGAATAATATCTTTTTCATTATATCAGTAATCTAATTCTATGTTGACATATACTTTAACTATACTAGCCCTTGTTCAAACTTATATTTGAGTAAATTCTTCTTTATCTTATTTTTATTTTTCCTTGAATGATATAAAGTATTTTTTCTAAGATTAATAGAACTCAAGTTATCACATTTGATTGTAATAGGAGATTTCACATCAAATCCAATATCCTCAAGTTGTTGCTTCATCCATAGTAGTTGAGTACATGCAGGAGTATTCACTATATATTAATCCTATTTAATTCTGAGTAAGATGTGATCTTTCTTCTTACTTATCCAAGAAATTCATAAACCCCAAAGTTATAAATCACCACTTGATGTCAACTTGTGAGAATCTATTGAACCAACCTAATACACTTCTATATATCCCAATAACTCTTATTATTATGTTTTGTGAAATAATAACCCATAATCCACCATGATATTAATATAAAAAAGAATCATTTTTTGTACTAGCATGGTGTTTTCAATTGGATAAATTTCATACCATATGACCTGACCTATGGAAAACAAAATATTGTGTTGTGTCACTGTTAGGTGTAATAGGGTTCCAGTAATTTTTCTATATTCCATTACATTGACCTTATTACCATCATCATTTCTTTAAAACTTCATCTGGGTAGCTAATGATTTTTTCATTAAATTAGAATTACTTATTCCACATTTCTTGAGAACTTATTTGGCATATTTTTATTAAGGAATGAACGTGCCTTACCTTTCCTCAGTTACTTATAAACCAAGGAAAAGTGTTAAATTCCCAATCATGGATATTTTGAACTTGTAACTCATGTATTCTATAAACATATTGCATTGCGAATTGTCTAATATTATAAATATTATGTCTTCTATATAAATTATAACCAAAATTATTTGACAACTTTATTTCTTGATGCCGATATTGTGATTAAATCCACCTCATTGGAATCCAAGATTTCTCTAGTATTGATCAATCCTAGAATTCCAAGATATTGGTTCTTGATTCAGTCCATAAAAAATATTTATTCAACTAGAAAACTTTTATCTCATATTAATCTATAAGAAATCAACATGGTTTCTTGATGCACACTCCCTCCTCAAGGAATATATTGAGTAATGTTGATTTGAAATATATTTTGAACACCTTGAATCCTTTTTTCACTAAAATTTACAAGAAAAGTTGAATAATTTCCAAACAGGTAGCGAGTGCATATAAATACACAAGGATACCATACATAGACATTACATATTTTCAATTAATGAACATTATATATCTCAAATAAACATGCCTAATAACTATAAACATTTATTGTAATCAGAGATTAAATACATAAACATATTATTTAATACAATATTCATAATCTAAAACATATTTCTTCACACAAGGTACCCTTTTAGACACATCACACTTAAAACCTTCCATCAAAACCAAGGTAAGGGAAACATAATAAAGGGTGATCTTAGACGCTCAATAAAGGTAAACATGGAAGATATCAATCATATGAGAGAAGATTATTATAATTATGACATGATAAAATTATCAAGTGAATGTTCTCAACATAAAAGATTCATACCCAAAAAATATTAGATCATAAAATCTAAAATCAGCTCATATCCAGAAGCAAGATCAATAAGGGTATCAAAATAGTAATCATCATTCAAGATTCATAACATAGGAACGTGTCATCATAAGAATATGAAAATTGTAATATTCTGAACATAGATAATAATAACCATTTCCATGAATAATATTGTGAGTTTATCTATAAATAAATCACACTCATACATCAAAATATATACATATCCATTTACAATCATTTCCATGCATAATCTTATAATCATAGCTGGAATCAATATTACTCACACATCAAAATGTAAAAAAATTTATTTGAAATCATGTATAATATTATCATAATCATCTCATGAGATATAAATATCACATTACCCAATGCATTGGAGGGTTATAATGGACCCAACTATCATATAATCACAATACATTCATTTTTATGACATAAGGTTATAAAAAACTCATCATATCATCATAGAATAAACCTTATAAAAAATAGGTTTTGTACACATCTCACAATCCTAATTATAAGACATAAAAATAAATAATAAGTATGATATCATTAGATCATATCCCTATTAAAATATAAGTAACATCAAAGGATGTTATCATAGATGAAAAATGTCTTTAAAAGATAATTGGATTATTTCTTGAGAAAAATACCCTTTTCGTTTTGAAATCACTTATTTAAAATCTAAAAATTTCCAAAATATAATAGAAAAAATTTTATTTAAAAATAAACATGGAAAATTGTAAAGTAATATTAAAATAATTTAGTGATGATGATAGTGGGAAATTTCATTAATTCCATAATTGTTAAAAACAAAAATTATGTTCACACCTTCAGTAAAAGTACCTCATTTATCAAATGACATGAAAAATCCTTTTAAATTTTTTTATAGATAGTAAAACATGGATATAAATGTATTTAATAAAATATTGTATAATAGTAAATAAATTATTGAAAACATTTTAAAGATAATATGGGTATGGAAGTAAAATATTCTCAACTAAATTAGAAATAAAATCTGTTTTTCTTAAAAAAAATTTATCATTAATTTTATATACCAAAGAGTTGAAAATGATAAAATCAGATGAAAATTCCATGAATAACCATAATATAATAAAATATATATTTTTTAATTTATAATATCAATATAATTTCCCTTATTGGAATTTTAGCACTGACAATTCTGACAAATGAGATTGTATCATAATTTCTTTACCTCAAGTATCGTCTTACTTCATACTCATTCAAACCTAATATATAATAAATATAGATTTATTATAAAAATATTAAATAACTATATTAATTTATAAATTACTCTGTACAATTTATTTATAATTTCCAATTATCCTTTTGTTAACAATTATTCATTAAAATATACATTCAGGTGAATACTGGTTCATTTTCTATGAATATTTTGGTTCGATGGTTTCGGTCCTTGAACCTTGGTCATGGTTACATCATATCAATAATACTAATCATGAAATATTTATCATAATTATTCATTATATAAACTTTTATTACCATTCGTATAAATTATTTATGAAAAAGAAATTATATCACTTCATGGTGATGGTGGTCCATACATATGCATGAGTGATGTTTTCACTTTTCGATGTATGGAATGAAAGAAAGGTAAATTATAATTCAACTTTATAGAATAATTATTATATCATTAACATAATATATATTCATTAAATCTATTATTATTACCATTCATGTAAATAATAAATGAAATATGAATCACATCGCTTCGTGGAGGTGGTATTCCACATGTACACAAGAGCGACATTATCATTTTCCAAAGGATGGTAAGGTAAGAAGTTAAATAATATATTATAATTAGAGAAGTATAATTATGTCATAAATATCATATATAAATATTCTATCTATCATAATAAAAAATCATGAATGATGGTGATGGAAAATGATTTATATTTCTACATAGAGGTGGTAGTCTATACGTACACACTAGCGGTACTTTCATTTAACATTTGATAAAAAATAGATGGAAAAAGGTTGTGAAATACTAATAATAACATATAATTATATTTATGATACTATATTAATCCTGTTATGATGTATAAAACATGTTTAGATTTGGTGGAATAAGAAATACAATTTAAAAATCACGGTTAAGAGTTATACCTCTTCATTTGGAAACCTCATTTGGATTACACATGAAGCCTTGGAAGGATTGTATTATGATAAAAAAGGACTTTTAGAAAATTATTAGTGATGTTAGAAAATTATTTAGGTAGGTATTTTCTAACTTAAGAGGCTATTGAAGTGTGAATAATATAGGAGAGGGGGTGTCCTTTTATAAGTGGGGTAGAGGACACTCTTGAGATTTCTTAAAAGATTAAAATATAATAATGTCATAATCTAGGAAAAATTCTAAAAAATGACTCATATTATAATATTATATGAGATATTATTTAAATAAGTATATATAATAGGATTTATAAAAGTTTAATTGTAAATATTACCCTTATGTATTAACCTCCTTAGTAAACCCATTTTAACCTTAACCATGTTAACAAAATTTTACTATTTTTACTATTCATTATGAAAAATATAAACATGGGATAATTAAAAAATTTAAACATGATGATTAAAAATATCTAATAAAATTTATCAAAATAAATTTCTATAATTGGAATAAATTTATTTTAAAATAAACTTGTAAAATGCGATGAAAAACATTTTTCTAAAAAAATACATTTTAAGTATACAAAAGTTTTTATACTAAAATTAAGAATTAATTTGGATTAAAATGAAATTTATTGGATTATGTTTAATAAAAAGAAAATAATAAAATTTTAAAATCAGTTAAAAATAAAATGGGACTTTGTAAATACTTGAATAGAAAATACATTTTTCTATAAAATCGATATTTTTTACTATTCACTAAAAAACCAATCTTTTCAGAAAAAATCCAAAACATCACCTTAAGATATTTATGATATGATGATTTCAAAAATTATATCATTTTTATAAAATAAAACTACTAAAATTTCTATAAATTAATTATAATATCCTCACACAAAATGTAATAAAATCCATATATAAATAAAACATATTTTTGAAGCATAAAATGAATTTAAAAAAAATTGAGTACTTATTTATTATGAATAAAAAATATACAATTTCATAATATAAAAACTTTATATATATTTTTTATAATGTGTTTATTCTTATTCATACCACAAATTTGGTGACTAGGTTATAATGGTATGCTATTTCACGGTTCATTTTGACTCAGTGTTGCATGTAAGACAAGCTATCAAATAATTCATGTTTATTCTAAAGGAATATTTATATATAATCTATAGGTATAAAATTATACCCTAATTAAAATTAATTTCTCCCTCAAAATTTTTTCACTTCAATATAAAAATACGAGGATATCATTATTTCATCACATCCTTAGGTTCCCATATAGGTTTATCAAATTTATGATTCCTCCAAAGAACTTTAACTAGGTTAGTAGTCTTGTCCTGTAGCAATTTATCTCTATGATCTAAGATTTTTACCAGTTTTTATTCATAGGAAATATCATTCTATAATGATAAAAACTACGAGTTCGGTACATGTGAAAGATTAGGTATGCACTTCCTCAGTAGAGACACAAAAAACACATCATGAACTTGAGTAAGGTTAGGTGGAAGTGCCTAGTGATAAGAAACCATATTGACAAAATCAAGAATATCATAAGGATTGATATATCTAGGGTGTAACATTCCTATATTTCTAAATTAAATATCCTTCTTCCAAGGATATTTTTTAACGAATTGGCCTAAGATGCCACTGAACCCGACACCTGACTCGACCCACCACAAGGCATGAAGGGAATTCTCAATCCCTATGGGTTGGAAACCAGTGCATGGGCATCACAAGAATCTATTTGAGAATGATTTAAACCAAATTAGAGATAAGATATAGTGGAATAAATATAAATAGATCCATAATGAATAAACATGCCAAATAGGTCATAATCAACTAAACTGATCCAATTAATTTTCATAAATATAAAATTCATCCACAAAAATGAAGATACAATTGAGCATAATAGATACAATAATAAAAAAAATAAAATAGAAAAAAAACTTGATTCAATCCTAAACTAACTCTATGAAACCTTCAGTTTCACCACCTCCCAACTCACCCCATGTTGGCCACGCGGATCAGGATAGAATCTAATCAGATACTTGGAATCGAAAATATATAAGAACGAGCTAAAAATCCCAATAGGTTACAATAAACTTCCAAATCTAGTAAATATGTTTCATAAGGAAATTCATTAGTTCTAGTTTGAAAATAAACTTTCCAATATACCATGTGAAAAAAATAAACATGCTTATAATCACTTTTCAAAATGATATACTTATTTTACAAAACCAAAAACAATTCTTTTAAAATAATCCATTGACCTAATCCATTTCAAAACCAATCACACCCATTTACTTTTCCCAAAACAACTCATTTGTTTTATCTAAATGAAAATTTCCACTTTAAATCATTTTACTAACCAAATCCATCATTAAAGCAAAACAAAAATTTTGAAACCCTCTTTAAAATCCCACGTAAGAGCCTTTAAATACAAAAATGTTCTTCCAAACATCTTTATAAATTCATTTCCCCAAGTAAATTTACCAACACACACACATGAGTTAATATATATAAAAAATAACTATCTATCCCAAGGAATATATAAAATATAAACAAGAAGAGGTTCCATATAAATTAAAGTAGGAAAAATGATAAAAACAAGCACCAGATCAAACTCCCCTTAATCCAAAACCAACCAGGAAATAAAATGTGTAATGTTATCTACTATAGGATTTCTAACATGCAAATTATTTATCCATATAATAGTATACAAACCAAATAAATATCTATAAACATGCATTGAAGATCAAACCAGATGTTATCCGACTAGATGACACAAGCCTCATTGCGATAAAACCCACATCTATGACCTTTGTGCCTAGCATGATTGGAGGGCCCCTAGTGGTGTGAAAACCAACCAGTTTAAAATATTATATCTCCCACTTAGTAACCCTTTTCCCATGACCAATAAAGAAATAAGGAACATGAACATGCATGCCAATTCTAACACATAAGGCGCAACCAAAGCTACTTGCACCCCTAGCATCCAATAATGAATAACCCCATAAGAAATGAACCAATGACATCATAAACACATTCCCACACTATAAGGCCCCAGCCTTAAACCTTACTTAATATTTAATTAAATGAATAATTCACATTGAGGATCTTTTCAAGTTTATAGTTTTAGAGAATTAGGACATAACTATTACATCTCAAAAGATTACAAAGAAGACACTTCTACTAAGTTTCCATAAAATAAAAACTCTTAAAAAGAAACATGCCTAGTTCCATGTTTTATATATAATGAATTTACCTCGATCCCATCCTTGAACCTACTCCACATTAAGTTCCTTGAAAAACATTTCAAAAAAAAAAACTTAGGGTGAGCATAACAAGCTCAGTAAAGGATACAAAAAGAAGGAAAACTGTTAGTTTTTCAAAACAACAAGTAAACCATGAGTACTTTAGAAAAGTAATACTTATCACCTTTATGAATTAGTAAAAACTCTTCACTGAATAAAAGACCATTACTTACCCTTTTGTAACTAAAATATTACCATAAAACCCATATAAAGAACACATAACATAAAAAAGTAACTTGGGACATAAACATACTTAAATGGAATAACCATACGGTCGACTTCCACACATACTTAATTGAATAGCCATACAACCGACTTCCATACCCAATTAATTGGAGGTTATAACGTAACCACCCGTCCTGTTATTCACGACACCACCCGTCATATGGTTTATCACATAACCACCCGAAAAATGTCCAAGTACCATTACAAAATCATAATACAAAAAACAATTATAAATGAAAGAAAACATTTCCATATTTCAATCAAAATATATCACTTAAATATATTGACATTACAAATCCATTATCAAAACCATTTTCAATACCAAAATACATAAAAGAGTATATGGTATTTATTTACTTTTAAAAAATATTACGGCTTGTTAGGAAGACAAAGATCAAATAATACTCGCGGTGGCGGAAAGGTCGTTGTCACCACGTACGTTAAAAGAAACATACTTTTTGTCATTTAGTAAAATGATTCGTATAAAAAAGATTCCTTTTGAATAAAAGTAAAATTCAAAGGGGTTTATACACTGTATAAAAAAAGTTGTGTATAAACAAAATATGCCTCAATGAAAAGAGATTGAGACGAAGTCCCTTACAAAGACGGTATCCTTAGATTAACGATAAGTCAATTACATAATTATGTGTGACAAACGAATTCACCAAATATAAGTGGATATTAAGTGTAAAACAATCATATTTCATTCACACATATTCATAGAATGACATATTGAAGGAGTAAAAGCTTACCCCAAAGAATCAAAATTGGGTTAAGAAGTTCCCTTGCAATAATTCGACAGCCTAACGACGTCACTTCAAAATTCATAAAATGAGTTGATGAGAGATAAAAATGGTATCTCATCACTTGGACATAAAATTTACATCAATAAGGATATATAAGAACATATCCCAACATAATATTATGTGAATTAAAAGACATAATAAAAGAAGTCTTTTAGAAAGAGGAGGGTGAAAGGTTCCCTTACCGACTTGGGTAACTTTCGAAACGTACACACTATGGAAGAAGGGTCATAAAATGAAGATGTAAATACCCATAAACTAAATTATATTACAGAAATAGTAGAATAATTGGAAGTATATACACCACTCAAAGGAAATGGTGGGAAACGTAGCATAAATGTCACGGGAATAAAAGTGAGATGAAAAATCCCTTACGAAAACTCGGCAGCCTAACGACGCCACTTAAAACATCCAAAAATGGTTTGATGAGATCAAATAGGGTCTCTCATCACATGAACATAAAAAGTAAAGTAATAGGAATATAAAATAATATCCCCAAACATAAGAAATATGAGCTTAAAAGAAATGACATAAAAGAGAGTACTTAAAAAGAAAGAGAGAGGTTGGATCCCTTACGAAAATTCGGCAGCCTAATGGCGCCACTCAAAACTTCCAAAATGGACTGATGAGAGAAAATAGGGTCTCTCATAATATGAAAATAAAATGTACAGTAATATTAATATAAAATAACATCCCAATCATAAGAAATATGAGCTTAAAAGGAATGACATAAAAGAGTGTACTTAAAAAGAAAGAGAAGGGTAGGATCCCTTACCTCGTATCCGACTTGACTCGGTCATTCTTTTATCTCCTGAATAATAAACTTGAGTTAATTTCTACTTGATTAAGAACCTTTTTCAAGTTCATTATTCCTTTTATATCACTTATTACCATGTCATGAACACTATGTAATTATTTAAGTTAATAACAGTTGTTTTAACGATCATTGCTACTTGAGTCAAAAATAAACTCATTGTAATTACAAGTTTGTTCATGGGGTAAAATATTTATTATATCCAGAATTATATTCATTATATATATATCATATATATAATATATATCCATTATATACATGAATTTATAATATTACATAACATTTAGAGGTAAGAAATGAAATGCACTGTTCATGGAGACGGTAAGCCGTACGTACGCATGAACACTACTTCCGTTTCTATTTCATATTTAATGGAATTAAAACATAATGATAAATAATATTATTATAATTCCAGTATGGTATAATATATAATATCATTAAATATATCCTTTATACGTACCACATATGGTGTTAACGAATCAAATCATTTTGAGGGGGCGATAGTCCGCACTTCCTAAAATAAAGATATCGTGTTTACCCATAATGGAAACCATAAAGGTATGCCATAAATGAAAAATACAGAAGCTTAAGGAAAACATAAACATATTATATATCATATATAAATATAGTGACATCTTAATGGCCACCTTTGAATGTGCTAAAAGAATATTGAACAATCATCGTTTCGTGAGGCTGAAATTCACCATCCACAGAAACAATATGTTCTTTAACCATTAGATGTAGGTGTGTGTAAGTGTAGCTCTAATCATTCTTATAAAAACATCCTAGTATATGGAAGATACTGGTTTTTTTACAAGAGAAATGAATAAAAAGAGTTTAGGGGGTTGGAGAAGAAAAATAAAACAAAAGAGCACAAGTGAAGACGTTACCTTAAAATCAGGTAACTCCCTTTGGTTTGAACCAAAAGGGTTTCTTGAAGAGCTTCCTGACTAAGGTAAGGCTTCTAGGATGAGGATAGGGATTTGAACATACAAAATTATCAGATCTTGGCCGAGCCAAAGGCTTAAGAGGTGTGGGTACGGTGGTAGAGGTGGGACCTTTTATAAGAGGAGAGGAGGGGCACTCTTGGAAAAGTATAAAATGTTACTTTATTTTCAAATGAGTTTAAGATTTTAAAGGTCCCACATTGATGTATTTCGAGTATAAGGTGATAATATTTCTAAATACACCCATACAATAGGTTTTTGACATGTGTAGGTCTAAGATTTTACATTATATTTTCATTTTATTTAAATCGTTAAATAATGAGGTAATCACTGCATCATCATGATGTCCTAAATAATTTAATTTATTTAATGTATAAAAATTATAAAAAAATACTATTATGTAGGAAATATTTTTATATTTCCAATAACTATTTATAGTCAAAAATCTGACTTGTATAACCCCATGTAAAAATTGTTTTAGTAAAACAATACATGTTTGTGTCATTTTTACTTTTACTTTAAATAAAAGGCATAAATGTCATTATCTTACCCAAGTGGCTCCATGGGGTCCCAAAAATTGACCCATGGGTTGTATTGGTCGGAAATGACTCATCCAATAGGGTTAGGACAAGTTTCAAGATATTTTCATTTTATTATAATATCATTTTTACCTTAAATCACACTAATTACCTTTAATCGTGATTAATAAAACTTAAAAGTTACTTTTCATCAAAAATTATTTTCATCCCATTGAACCACATTTTACTTAATAATAAAAATCATTTAAATTGAATTTTTTAAATTCAAATCACAGAAGTGGTAAAGTTCCATTTAAATGAAAAATCAGTTTTTGTAACTACCACTTTGTGGTTTCACTATTCATCAAAAATTAAGGTTTTTCAGAAAAATACCAAAAATTCACCCTAAGATATATTTGATATTCCAAATTCAAAAATGATGTCTATTTTATCAAATTAATAACATAGAATTTTCATTACTTAATTTTATAATTAAATCCCACTGTCAAATCAAATAGCGCGTTTTTAAGAAACAATATCTATCAAAAGAGTGACACTCGTTTATGTCCAATCTCAAAGTGATATTAATTCCAATGATCACCATTGGATTAAATGGTAAAAATATATTCTAATTTAACTTTAAAACCAATTCAAAAGATAATATAATCATATAAATAAATTATATTAAAAAGAGGTTTTGAATTAAAATACAACATTTTTCACTATTCATTAAAAAATGAACTTTATCAGAAAAATACCAAAAATTTACACAAAGTAAATTTTGATGTCCCGATTCTAAAGAAGAATTTTATTTTGTCAAATATAACACATAAAATTGTAAAAAAGTTTATTTAAAAGAGGTTCGCCATCCAAAGGCGGTTAATCGACCTTTTAATGAATATTAGAATGTTTACGCTTAAAATTGGATTCATTCACATTTTTAATCCTCTAACATTTATTTTAAAAATTAAAAATATTTGAAAAAAATATATAATCATTTTGTAGTTAGTTCTGTTCATTCTCGTCATTACAACGGCTAGGTGTTAACTACCATTTAAAATAAAATTATTTTATTATTAGAGTGCAACGTAAGATTTCAAAGGAACTCGTTGTTGTGTATTGGGTAAGCCATTGAGCATAGCGTTCTATTTAAATTAATATTAACATTTTATTCACAATTAGAGATAAATATACAAATTTCATATTCTTTATTTACCTGGGGTGTTACATCCTTCCCCCCTTTTGGGAATTGCGTCCTCACAATTTTAAAATTTGGCTCGGAAACTTCATTGAAAGTCCCACATCGGAACAAGAGTCTGTAGAACTATCACTTAAAAAGAATGGGAGAGAAGTACAAAGGTCACCCGAGTTAACCATACTAGGATTCCAAGTATGAAAATATGGATATGGAGGAAAAAACAAAGGGTCATGTTCTGATGGAGAGTGATAGTAAACATGTCTAGGAGAAAGTTAACCACAAGAAAATCACAAGCTTGTGATGGGTTAAACAGTATTCGATTCCCCAGTAGGAAAAGTTAACAGACAACATTTTTGTTTTAAGTTACTCTTAATTGAGGAATTTATTTTTGAGCTTAACTAAATCATAATGAAACATACTTACTCGTCACGTAGACTTTCAACTTTTACTATATTCCTTAATCAAACTCATATTTTCTCCAAAAGACGAGTATTTAGGAAGACTTGTTCTCATTAAGAGTACTATAATAAACTTCTAGAGAATCACCTAATCAAAAAAAGAGAACTATATACTTCCCATGTCTTTAGACTTTAACCAAAACCAAAACCAAAAAGGTTAGTACAGGATCAGATAATCCAGAAAAGGATAACCTTTTATAAAAAGAAAATCTATTCTTAATCTCCAAAATTTGTCCAACAATACCCAAAGTTCAACAAAGACCATTCAATAAAAATCTATCCATAAAATTCTTCAAAGTAATCCAAACTAATATTGAAACCCAAATCTCTGAAGGATTTAATCACATTGTCTTCCAAAGTAAATATTAACATTTATCTCCAAATAACACCAGTTACTCTTAAAGTCTCACATTGAAAAGTAATTAGCCTAATCAAATATTCTCCATGATAGGATAATCATTTCCATAGATAACCCAAAATAAACTTATTCTTGATTCATAAAATCATCTAACTATAAATAATTAGTCAAACTAACCAGGGACTTCACGTAGTCCAGTGGTAGGCGATAAATACCAGTTGCACTTTAGTTGTGGGTTCGATTCCCACAGCTTCATCCGACGTGACGGGTTGTCACACGGTCTGCGTGTTGTCCTTTTTCCAAAACTATATAATTTTATAACATTCCGCAAAAAGAGATAAATTCATCAAAAATAACCATAACATATTTTAACCTCATGTTTATCTCATGCCTTTCGTATTCCATCATATCATGTAGTAACCCATAATTACCTCAAAGTAAGGATCATATAAACCCTAATGGTTACCTTTATAATTATTACCTGAACCTCCACATCGAGTTGGTTCTCTCATACACGATGTATTAGAGAACTCACCAAAGTTCAAGTGGTTAATCATGACTCCTTGATAGTTGGTTTGGAATAACCACGAGATTCCTCATTAAATACCCTATTTCATCTAGTCTCTTAATCAGAGAACCACCATAGTATCCTTCCTACCCATTGTCACTTTGGTTCCTACTAGATCCATCCATTTAATAAAACAAAAAAAAGTCAGTGTGAGTATATCAATAAAATCATCATGTACTAAAGAGGAAGATAAACACTAAGATATACTTATCCAAGTTATCTCAAACTCATTCCAACCTTCAAAAAAAAACAACAACAATGAATCCATCCAATATACTAACCATTATGGTTAAACACAATTTGTCACTTATGCTTAAAGAATACCCTTACCTCTAAAGTTATCTAAACCGACCTCTGATACCAACTATAAGGCCCCGGACTTAAACCTTACTTAATATTGAATTAAATTAATAATTCACATTGATGATATTTTCAGGTTTAGAGTTTTAGATAATTAGGACATAACTATTACATCTCAAAAGATTACAAAGAAGACACTTCTACTAAGTTTCCATAAAATAAAAACTCTTAAAAATAAACATGTCTAGTTCCATGTTTTATATAGAATTACTTTCTCTTGATCCCATCCTTGACCCTACTCCACATTAATTCCTGTGAAAAAAATTTCAAAAAAAAACTTGGGGTGAGCATAACAAGCTCAGTAAAGGATACACAAAGAAGGAAAACTGTTAGTTTTTCAAAACAACAAGTAAACCATGAGTACTTTACCAAAGTAATACTTATCACCTTTATGAAGTAGTAAAAAATCTTCACTGAATAAAAGACCATTACTTACCCTTTTGTAACCAAAATATTACCATAAAACCCATATAAAGAACACATAACATAAAAAAGTAACTTGGGACATAAACATACTTAAATGGAATAACCATACGGTCGACTTCCACACATACTTAATGGAATAACCATACAACCGACTTCCATACCCAATTAATTGGAGGTTATAAATTAACCAACCATCCTGGTATTCATGGCACCACCCTTGATATGGTTTATCATGTAACCACCCAAAAAATGTCGAAGTACCATTACAAAATCATAATACATAAAACAATTATAAATGAAAGAAAAAATTTCCATATTTCAATCACAATATATCACTTAAATATATTGACATAACAAATCCATTATCAAATCCATTTTCAATACCAAAATACATAAAAGAGTATATGGTATTTATTTACTTTTAAAAAATATTACGACTTGTTGAGGAAGCCAAAGATCAAATAATACTCGCGGCGGCGGAAAGGTCGTTGTCACCGCATACGTTAAAAGAAACATACCTTTTGTCATTTTGTAAAATGATTCATATAAACAAATATTCCTTTTTAATAAATGTAAAATTCAAAGGGGTTTATACACTGTATAAAAAAGGTTGTGTATAAACAAAATATGCCTCAATGAAAAGAGATTGAGATGAAGTCCCTTACAAAGATATCCTTAGATTAAGGATAAATCAATCACATAATTATGTGTGACAAATTAATTCACCAAATATAGGTGGATATTAAGTGTAAAAAAATCAGATCTCATTCACACATATTCATAGAACGACATATTCAAGGAGTACAAGTTTACCCCAAAGAATCAAAATTGGGTTAAGAAGTTTCCTTGCAAAAATTCGACAACCTAACAGCGTCACTTCAAAATTCAGAAAATGAGTTGATGAGAGATAAAAATGGTATCTAATCACTTTGAAATAAAATTTAAATCAATAAGTATATATAAGAACATATCCCAACATAATATTATGTGAATTAAAGGACATAACAAAATAAGTCTTTTAGAAAGAGGAGGGTGAAAGGTTCCCTTACCGACTTGGGTAACTTTCGTAACGTACACCCCATGGAAGAAGGGTCATACAATAAAGATTTAAATACCCATAAACGAAATTATATTACACAAAGAGTAGAATAATGGGTATTACATACACCAATCAAAGGAAATGGTGGCAAACGTAGTATAAATGTCACGGGAATAAAAGTGAGATGAAAAATCCCTTACGAAAACTCGGCAGCCTAACATCGCCACTTAAAACTTCCAAAAATGGTTTGATGAGATCAAATAGGCTCTATCATCATATGAACATAAAAAGTACAGTAAGAGGAATATAAAATAACATCCCCAAACATAAGAAAGATGAGCTTAAAAGAAATTACATAAAAGAGAGTACTTAAAAAGAAAGAGAGAGGTTGGATCCCTTACGAAAATTCGGCAGCCTAACGACGCCACTCAAAACTTCCAAAATGGATTGATGAGAGAAAATAGGGTCTCTAATCATATGAACATAAAATGTAAAGAAAGAGTAATATAAAATAACATCCCAATCATAAGAAAGATGAGCATAAAAGGAATGACATAAAAGAGTGTACTTAAAAAGAAAGAGAAGGGTAGGATCCCTTACCTCGTATTCGACTTGACTCGATCATTCTTTTATCTCCTGAATAATAAACATGAGTTAATTTCTAATTGCTTTAGAACATTTTTCAAGTTCATTATTCCTTTTGTATCACTTATTACCATGTCATGAACACTATGTAATTATTTAAGTTAATAAAGGTCGTTTTAACGATCTTTGCTACTTGAGTCAAAAAATAAACTCTTTGTAATTACAAGTTTGTTCATGGGGTTAAATATCCATTATATACAGAATTATATTCATTATTTAGATATCATATATATAATATATATCTATTATATACAAGCATTTATAATATTACATAACATTTAGAGGTAAGAAATGAAATGCACCGTTCATGGAGACGATAAGCCGTACGTACACATGAACGCTACTTCCATTTATATTTAATATTTAATGGAATTAAAACATAATTATACATAATAGTATTATAATTCCAGTATGGTATCATATATAATATAATTAAATATATCCTTTATATGTACCACATATGGTATTAACGAATCAAATCACTTTGAGGGGGCGGTAGTCCGCACTTCCTAAAATGAAGATATCGTGTTTACCCATAATGGAAACCATAAAGGTATGCCATAAATGAAAAATACATAAGATTAAGGAAAACATAAACATATTATATATCATATATAAATATAGTGACATCTTAATGGCCACCTTTGAAGGTGTTAAAAGAATATTGAACAATCATCATTTCGTGAGGCATAAATTCACCATCCACAGAAACAATATGTTCTTTAACCATTAGATGTAGGTGTGTGTAAGTGTAGATAGAATAATTCTTATAAAAACATCCTAGTATATGGAAGATACTGTTGTTGTTACAAAATAAATTAATAAAAATAGTTTAGGGGGTTGGAGAAGCAAAATAAAACAAAAGAGCACAAGTGAAGACGTTACCTTAAAATCGGGTAACTCCCTTTGGTTTGAACCAAAAGGGTTTATGGAAGAGATTCCTGCCTAGGGTAAGTCTTCTAGGATGAGGAGAGGGATGTGGAGATACAAAATTATCAGATCTTGGCCGAGCCAAAGGCTTGAGAGGTGTGGGTAAGGTGGTAGAGGTGGGACCTTTTATAAGAGGAGAGGAGGGGCACTCTTGGGAAAGTATAAAATGCTACTTTATTTTCAAATGAGTTTCTGATTTTAAAGGTCCCACATTGATTTATTTCTAGGATAAGGGGATAAGAGTTTGAAATACACCCATCCAATAGGGTTTTGAAATGTGTAGGTCTTATATTTTACATTATCTTTTCATTTTATTTAAATCGTTAAATAATGAGGTAATGACTGCATCATCATGATGTCATAAATAATTTAATTTATTTAATGTCTAAAAATTATAAAAAAATACTACGATGTAGGAAATATTTTTATCTTTAAAATTACTATTTATAGTCAAAAATATGACTTGTATAACCCCATGTAAAAATTGTTTTAGTAAAATAGTACATGTTTGTGTCATTTTTACTTTTACTTTAAATAAAAGGCATAAATGTCATTATCTTACCCAAGTGGCTCCATGGGGTCCCAAAAATTGACCCATGGGTTTTCTTGGTAGGAAATGACTCATCCAATAGGGTTAGGACAAGTTTAAAGATATTTTAATTTTATTATAATATCATTTTTACCTTAAATCACACTAATTACCTTTAATCGCGATTAATAAAACTTAAAAGTTACTTTTCATCAAAAATTATTTTCATCCCATTGAACCAAATTTTACTTAATAATAAAAATAATTTAAATTGGATTTTTTAAATTCAAATCACAGAAGTTGTAAAGTTACATTTAAACGAAAAATCAGTTTTTGTAACTACCACTTTGTGGTTTCACTATTCATAAAAAATTAAGGTTTTTCGGAAAAATACCAAAAATTCACCCTAAGATATATTTGATATTCCGAATTCAAAAATGATGCCTATTTTAAAAAATTAATAACATAGAAGTTTCATTAATTAATTTTATAATTAAATCATGCTGTCAAATCAAATAGCGTGTTTTTAAGAAACAATATCTATCAAAAGATTGACACACGTTTATGTCCAATCTCAAAGTGATATTAATTCCAATGACCACCATTGGATTAAATGGTAAAAATATATTCTAATTTAACTTTAAAACCAATTCAAAAGATAATCTAATCATATAAATAAATTAGATTAAAAAGTGGTTTTGAATTAAAATACAACATTTTTCACTATTCATTAAAAAATGAACTTTATCGGAAAAATTCCAAAAATTTACACAAAGTAAATTTTGATGTCCCGATTCTAAAGAAGAATTATATTTTTGTCAAATATAACACATAAAATTGTCAAAAAGTGGATTTAATAGAGGTTCTCCATCAAAAGGCGGTTAATCGACCTTTTAAAGAATATTATAATGTTTACGCTTAAAATTGGATTCATTCACATTTTTAATCCTCTAACATTTATTTTAAAAAGTAAAAATATTTTACAAACATATATAATCATTTTTTAGTTAGTTCTGTTCATTATCATCATTACAACGGCTAGGTGTTAACTACCATTTAAAATAAAATTATTTTATTATTAGAGTGCAATGTAAGATTTCAAAGGAACTCGTTGTTGCATATTGGGTAAGCCATCGAGCATAGCATTCCATTTAAATTAATATTAAAATTTTATTCACAAATAGGGATAAATATAAAAATGTCATATTCTTTATTTACCTGGGGTGTTACACACACAATGGTAGAAACTAGAAAATCATAGAGATAAAAAACCAACACAAGGGGTAAAAAAATCATGGGAAAATCAATGGGGGTCTTTCACAACCACCATTTTGAAACCAAATTTCCAACTCGGATTTTTTCCTAAAACATGGCTTGAAATTACAAGCCAATTCACCATTCATAAAATACCAAATCTTTAAAGACATTTCAAATCTACCCTTAAAACATTTTTATTCTTCATTGAAATACAAAACAAGACCTAATACTTTAATATCCATCAAATACATTTCAAATAGACATTAAATTTTTTTATCAAGGTTTAAACCACACAAACACTTCAAATAACCATTTGAAATCCATTAAAGAACCCCTTTATAAAACAATTTTTGGTCAACACCTCACTTAAAAACCAAATTACCATTAAAACATAGTTTCCACTTGTTGAAAACCTAAAACTAGATTCAAAACATAGTTCAAAACATGAAAATAATTTTAAAATCCACATTGGAATTTCAAAAAATATTATCACCTTTAAACATTCCATTTTAAACATGAAAGAAGATAATTCACCTGAAAACCCATTTATACCAAGCTCAAAACACAAAAAAATTGATTAAAATCATCTCAAATATATCACATATAATTATAATTTCAATAAAAAAGAATTTATAAAGTATAAGAAAAATTTTAATTCCAAAATGAAATAATTTCATAGAAACACCTACTTGGAAGGAGAAAAAACCAAGACGAAACATGTCACCTTCAATGACCAGAACACCCATGAGAATATAGAAGATGTATACAAACACTATAAAAAAAATACCCAAAATTAAATCCAACCAGAAGCCTAAAATAAATCAAAAGAAATCTATGGTTCATAGGGGAATCCAAAACCAAGATAAAAGATATAGGTAAGTGGATAAGAATAAAATAGAGGAAGAAATACATCAAAAAATCTTAGAAATCACCAAAGAATGGGAAATGAAAAATAGTGGAGGAGGTTGGAAATCCTACAAAGGCTCCTAATATTTAGTTGATACGTTGGGATAAATGTTTTGAAACAAATATTATTTCAATAATGGAAAAATTGGAAATTAAAAAAATTTAAACACCTAGAGAGGCCGCACAATTTTTTCACATGGTTTTCTAAACCATGCACTGGACACTGCCTGGTTAGACACCCCTGGCATGGTTAACCTTGGGCAACACATTTCTGGATAAACTATGTTCCAACCATGCCATTTGGAACTATCAAAATCCATATCCAAATCTAAGGCTTTCCATACAGTTTACCATACCCTGTGAAAGTTGTGTTCTACACCCCAGACAAATGAGATAACCCTCATAGTTTCTCCTAGGGGATCAGATGGTTTTTACTTTACCATGCACAACCCACAGTGAAGAAATTTGTGTAGTTCAAAGTTAATTGAAAAAGATCATTGATAAGGGAGGTTGTACGATTTTACTATAACTATTCATGTTAGCCATGTACATAAGTAAACCACTCAAAATTTACAAGTTTTGAGCTGAAACACCATGTAAACTTAATCCAAACATCAACCTTATAAAATAACAGAAAATCAATAACACCATGAAATGTGGGGTGTTAGAAACTCCCCAACATGCCACATTCTTACCCTAGAAAGTCCACAGTCAAAAATAAAGGCAAGGAATGAATAAAGATCTAATTAGTACCTAAAAAAAGATCCACTCAACACAAATCAACCTCAAATCGGACAACAGAAATCAAAAAAATGATCAAACCAATCAACTATAATGTTTCAAAATGTCTTTGAGAATGACTAAATTTGGACCTTGAATAAGAAGTCATATGAAGCATGGGAGACTTAACATGGTATCCCCAACATTTAGTATTCCTCTAACATGGTGGCATAAAAGAAATATATTAGGAGACACATCCTTGAACAATTAATCAACCATGAAAGAGACTCAATCTCAATCCAAAAGAACTTACAAACCTAATGAAATGAATAAAAACCATAAGAAGCCTCAAACAAATTACACGAACCCTCTCCTTGGGTCATAAAACCCTGTGATAACCTAGGGTCATAAACTAGATCACCCTCACATGGTGCATCCCAAATGGTAAAAATCAACACCATCTAGTATACCAAACTCAACTGGTGAATCATGCACCCTAGTTACCCAATCGTCCACCTAATTAATTCCTCATGTACCAAATTATTATAACCTCAAAGAATAAATAAGAGAATAAGAGTGACTAAAAATCCCATTAAGTTCCTCCCAAAAAAATGGTGCGCAACAAATGACACTCATAACCAATGATTAAAACACCCAAGAGGAAGGGAGAGTGGGGAGGAATTATACAAACCAAACAAGGCATGCCATTAATCGAAATTCAAAGCATTTCACAAAAACAACTAAAAATGAAACCAAACAAAAGATTTCAACAACCACAACAGAAGTTCCAAAACCCATATCACATCCACCAAAGGAAAGGCCCCCAAAATATACAACCCATCGTCAAAGGATTAAACCTAATACCTATTTTAAAAACCCAACATACAAAACTTCTAAATATGAAAAAATAGACACAATTAAGGAAAACTCTTTGAGACTTAAGATATTAGGAATTAACATTCCCTATATCCCAACACTAGAATCACATAAGATATCATATCTTCACATGAGAAATACTCCTTGCTTCTAACTTTGTCCTGTCTTACTTCCACTCCTCACTCGCTAGGTTATCTTTTTACCCACCAGATAGAACTAAATCATCACCCACCATAGGCTGACTAGAATGATCATATTACATTTTAGTGGCCTCATTGACAACCTCCTATAATAATATAAGAACATACACAAGTATAACTGAAATAATATCTTGGTTTAGACCACCTATAAAGAAATAAGATTTCTTAGAATCATCAGTGATCAACTTTAGAGAAAAATGAACAACTTGATGAAGTGATCGATATACTCACCTACTAATCGCTCACCCAAATAAAGGATCACAAGATCAAGAACTTTATATAATTTTAAAAACTTAGGAAAGAACCACTGGATGAATGCTATCTTGAAAATATCTTAAGACATACATTCCAATAATAGATGAAGTACCATCGATTCCTACCAAACTTGGATTAAAATGAAAATAAATATCTCAATATGTCTCACCTATGAATCTTCAGGTTTCTTAATGGAATTGAGGATCACATCAATCTCATCCAATCACCATACTTCTTTCTCTAACCCTTGATCACTGCCAAAAGAAGGAGGATGTTGATTTAAGGATTCCATGATGGAGTCTGAGCATGGAGAAGGTTCTTAGTCCACCACTCCACTTAGAGTCTGGATTGGCACTTGAACTGGAGAAACCTTTTCAACCATTCTAGGGAGTAAAAACAAAATAAGACATGAGCATCATCAACTTACCTATCAAAACAAAAACCCAATGATTCTACCTCAAGGTAGGAATCAAGGATAAAATAAAAATTCCCCAAACACGACACCAAAAACATTCACACTAAGAAAATAATGTTTTATTTTGAAACCATTGCTTTCACTAAGGAATTTTGAAATCACCATCCACTAAGGTGTATGCATCAAAACCAATCCAATTTTTTAAAAAAACATTGGTGTAATGTACAACACCCATATAAGTCATTCCATAAAAAACTATTTTAAAATTCTATTTCATTTTGAAAACTAAGAACCCAAAGGATTCTCATCAATATATTTTTTTTGAAAAAACCATTCAAACTTATTTAAAAACTAAAATCTTTTCCCATTGTTTCATAAAAACATATTTGAAAATGAACATTTCACAAAATACCTTCATTTTAAAAAATAATATTTTATAAACTAACTACAAATTAAGAACTACATAAGCATTCAAAAAAGGTTCACATGAACAAAATTTGAAAAAGGGAATAAAAAAATCCTCAATCCAACTCCAATAAGTGAGAATCGATTTTATAGAGGTCCATAATCTAGAGGAGAAAAATATGGATAACTAGGGGAAAAATAGTTTTGTTCATGATTTGGAAACATGGTTTGGGAAACTATATTCCAATTAGGAATCACACTCTGTAAATAAAGAATGAATAACTATACGGTCATCGTACAATTTCCGAGGCTATGAAAGATATATATGGAGCTCATGTTCCCCTATATTTTCACCTTGAAACCAAGGAACAAACCCCAATATCACATACATAATCAAAGGGGATCAAAACAGAAATTCACATCAAAATCAATGAAAAAAAACTTGAATTCATAATTCAATACCAACTTCCCCCAACTACTTGAGGCTTGAGATAAGAAAGAGCTAATTAGAATCTCCACACTTGTAAGATCCCGGTTTTTGGAAAGGTATGTTTTCGTTACATTTTTGTTAAATACTTTGTTTTGGGATTCAAGGAATGTTTCCTGAAAGTGTGAGAGGCCTTAGGGGTGTTCCGGGGGTTCGGGGCATGGAAGAAATAAAAACTGGGCAAGGAAGACCAAGGCGCATGGCCTGCACATGGCTAGCCAAACCATGCGACCTGCCCAGGCGAAACGTTGAGACCCTTCCTCCTCCAGACAGAAGCATGCACATGATTTGCGCATGGTTTTCCAAACCGTGTGGATTGATCATGTGACTCCTCCACCTCAGGGCAGTGGCATGCGCATGGTTTGTGCACGATTTTCCAAACCGTGTGGCCACTTAAAGTTGGGAAAAATTACAAGTTTTCCACTCCGGGCTTTTAAACCCCACTCGGGATTTTCCTCCTCTCCTCCCCTCTCAACCCTAGTGACGAACTTGGCCAACCCAAGCTTCCCAAGGGTGGTTCTCCTTTGATTCTTGGCTGTTTAGAGTGCCATTGGTTGCGGATCGAAGCTCCAGGTAAGGCTAATCTCGTCCTTGGTTCTCTTTTTGGTTTAGGGTTTGTATCTTATCTCCCTCTTGTTCTGAAGCTCTAAAACCCTATCTTTTGGGTGAGTTTTAGGTTGAAGACCTAAAGGTTGGTTGGATCGAGGTCTAAGGACTCAATTGAGAGTGCGTTCAACCGCAGTTTCGAGGTAGGTGGTATACAACTTATATCACATGGTTATTTAGGGTTTTGTGCATGTTTACTCGTGTTCTTGTTTTCCCTTGGTTATTTTTTGAAGAACCTAGTCATGTTTGGTAATATTGGTGTTTAAAATGGTAAATGGGAACCCTCACGATCCCTGTGGGACGTGTTGGGATTGACTTGACCTAATCTAGGGCCATCCATGGGATGTGCCGGCTTTTCCCGGGTTAGGGATTGTTATTAAACAAGTGACCTTGTTGTAATGAACTATAGATACCTTGATAAATATGTTGGAATGAATGGTTGATTCATGGAAATGATGAACAAGTTAAATGGTTGATGTGTAAACTGGTTAAAGACCATAATGGGATGGATTATGGGTCTAGTGTCGAATGCTTAGTGAGATAGGCATAACACAAGGGAATTGGGTGAATGGTTAAATGATGTGAAAGGGTAATGTGTTAATGGGTTAAGGCATGATGTGTATTCCCATGTGGGTTGTTGTGAATAGTATTTCCGAAGGGAAATGGTCTGGATAGTTGATGGTTACTTATATATATAAGCATGTGCACATGGATTTGTAGAGTGAGGTATGACTTGAGGATCTATTCCCACGGGTCGAGTGAAGAATGATGCTCTGATCTCCACCCTAAATGCACGGGTTAGGAATGGGGACTGATTATCTATTCTCCTAATGGTTGCATCCACCCGGACTGAAGCTTTGAGGTGAGGTTATGGTTGCTATGAGGGAGTTAGTCCTAGTGAGATAGGGTAATGATGTGGTTACCCTCTTGCATGTGATTGATGGCCGTAGACCCATGTAACATAAAATATGTGATTAACCCATGGAAATGTGATGAAATGGTAAGTGATGATAAATGGTATAAAATTAATGGTAGTTAAAGGGGCAATGGCTTGGATTTGAACTGGCTAATGGAACCTTAATTAAATTGATTGTCTTTATCATTCATTTTCCATTGCATGCACTACCTGTTATTACTGGATATTTTGTAGACACCGTTGGTGGTGGACTACTGATTGTAATCACACCCTGCTTAGGCCGTCATTGGGTACCTGAGCAGATTTTATATTTGCAGGTCAAGAAAGGGGCAAGGGTCCTTGCTAGATAGTGAGTGGACGTGGGTAGCACTTAGTGGAGGATCCAGACTTGGAGTCGGGACCATTTTGGGGATTTTGGCCGTTGCATTTATTTTGGGTTTTTTGTTCACCCTTGCACTTGTAGTATGACATGGCATATTTTTGGTTGGAATTGGTTGTTATACATGTTCCTTGTTTATTGGTTATTGTTTCCACTACTTGGTTTATTCTGTTGTGGCTTACTCTGATAAAATGGGGGTATAGTCTCCCCACTTGACCACATAGACCCCTTCTGCTAGTCGGCAGCCTTTGGCATATGAGGAGGTGCGCTTAAGGTCATGTAACCACCTAGATCGAAGCACTGGTTTAGTGGCTTCCGGGTCGGGGATGTTACAAAGTGGTATCAGATGAGGTCCTTCTTCTCCTTCTCTGAGGTCTTGTTATTTGGTATTGGTAGCCAAGGGTTAAGACGTTTTGAGCCTTAGTAATGAGCTCGTGCTTGGGAGTAGCTAACCCAGGTACGGGGGAAACCCAAGTCACCCTGGGTGGGAAATTTTTTTCTTGTTTGTGTGATGTTAAAATTTATGATATTTCACTGTTGGGTGATGCACATGTGGTTTGATGTGACTATTTTATGATATTTGTCTCATGGCCTTAATGGCACGAGGATTCATATTCATGCATCATTGTAGGCACCTAGGGAGATAGGTGGCATGCATCGTGTTAGGCACACACACGGGATGGGTGTGTGAGACAGGAAGGTAGGGTGCATCATGCATTTCATGAAACCAAGAAATAATGAGAATAATGAAATAAAAAAAGTGGGTAAATGATGTTTAATGAAATATAAGGGTTTGAAATGAAGTGGAAAATGTTTTGTAAAACTTTGTGTGAGTTTGGTGGTAGTGCATGGTTGATTACCCCATGTGGACCATGGCCCGCGGTAGGGATGGTCAGGGTGGTGAATTTGAGGTGGAAATGTTGTTGAATTAACATATGAAAATGGGTTTATTATAGCTAGTAAAGAGCTTTTGACAAAGTCGTGAATGTTACGGTATGCATGCTAAATCTCATGTTTGGCAATGTAGAGTGATGCCACCATGACGTTGATTTTCAGTTGGGCATCGAGAGGATGTTGCTGAGAACACTCCTCCGGTAGAAGAGCACAAAAATGTGGTGATGAATGAAGGTAGGGAAGACCAGTTCCGAGAGAACCTGGCTCGCCTTATGCAGATGATGGATCGGGGCCCAGGGCGGGTTTCAACGAGTATGTTTGAGCTGACCAGGGAGTTCCAGCTGCAACACCCTCTGACCTTCACCAGAGAGGGTAGGCCAGAGGCAGTAGAATTCTGGTTAGAGTTTGTCCAGAAGATATTGGATCATCTGGAGACCCCTATTTAAAAGAGAGTAAAGCTCGACGTTTACATGTTGCAGGGCCATGCAAGGCATTGGTGGGACATTCAGGCTCAGACCGAGCAGGCTGAGGGGATATCATGGAAGGTTTTCCAGAAAAAGTTTCTAGAGCATTTCTACCCAGATACTTTGAGATAGGAGCGAGCTACAAATTTTATGAGCCTGACTCAGGGATCGCAATCGATGATGGACTATGCTAGTCACTTCACTGATTTGCGATGCTTCGTCCCAGTGTTAGCCGGGGATGAGGCAGCGATAGCAAGGCGTTTCCAGGATGGGTTGAGACTTGAGATCTGGTCTCAAGTGAATATATTTTACTTGAAGAGGTTTGCATAGGTGATGGATCAGGCACTCATCTCTGAAGGTAACCTGAAGGGATCTTCGGGTGGTGGGCTTGTTGTGCCAGCTGGGCGGACATGTGGTGCATCTTCCGAGGGTTGGAAGCGCCGTCTATAAAGTTTCTAGAAAGGTGGTCAGAAGAGGGGTTCAACCTCTTAGAGTGGGAACCAGGTGTTTTTTTATCAATGCGGTAGGCCGGGGCATATGTATGGTCAGTGTCCTCGACCTCCAGTTGAGTGTTGTTCGTGCAGCAGGATGGGGCATGTGCAGAGGTTCTGCAGGAACCCTCGGCAGGCGGGTGAGCATGATGGTGAAAAGAAGGTGGCAGGTAAGGGAAGAAGATCAGTTTCTCCGTATCAGGAATGCAGTTGGAGCTCCACGGGCCGTACTGGAAGGGGCTGTGGGTGTGGAACTCCAAGGAAAGATCTCTCACGCCAGTAGGGTAGTGTAGCACAGGGTGTTCAGGCTAGAGCCCAGGGTAAAGGGGCAAGTCAGCTTTAGGTAGTTCAGTTTGCGCTGGGTGATGACGAGGTCGGGCCGTCGACTGTTTGAGGTATGATCCTTGTAGGTTATACTTTTTCTAGTGCATTGTTTGACATAGGTGCCACACACTCTTTAGTTTATGCTCAACTTGTGGCAGCACTGGGTTTACCTGTGGAGAGAGTGTGTGGAGTTATGTCAATTGACACTCTATTGGGGGTGCGAGTTGAAGATATCAAGTAGTTCAAGGGGTGTGCCTTGGAATTCGGTGGGTATCATTTTCTATGGGACTTGTTCGTTCTTGAGATGTCAGGGTTTGACCTAATCATGGGAATGTATTGGTTGGTGTTATATCGGGCGCACATAGATTGTTATCATCACAGAGTATCGTTCAGGTCGCTTGAGGGTGACACTTATGTCCACCGTGGAAAATGGGATGTTCGAGCAGGGCGTTTAGGACCGATTGGTCAGCAATTGAGTGGAATCGTGGCTTGAATGACATGTCTCATTCTTGATGATGATGAAACAGGAGAACAATATGTTTTTCCTCCTGTGGTGGATCGGTTTCAGGACATGTTTCCTGAGGATTTCTCGAGGTTACCCCCTAAGAGGTATGTTGAGTTCACAATCGATTTGCTGCCGGGAGCGGAGCCAGTTTCTATTCCGCAATACCGAATGGCACCGACATAACTCCAAGAACTAAAGGATCAGCTTGAGGAATTGGAGAGTAAAGGGTTTATCCATCCTAGTATGTCTCCTTGGGGATCTCCCATTCTTTTTGCAAAGAAGGCCGATGGGTTGTTGAGGCTCTGTGTTGACTATTGAAAGTTGAATCAGATGATGGTGAAAAATAGGTACCCTCTTCCTAGAATTGATGACCTATTTGATCAGTTGAGGGGCACATCAGTGTTTTCTAGGATTTATCTGAGGTCAGGTTACCACCAGTTGATGGTGAGGTCTTCCGACATAGAACAGACAATCTTTCGGAGTCGGTACAGGTTGTTTGAGTTTGTGTTAATGCCTTTTGTCTTGACTAATGCATCGGCCGTGTTTATGGCTTTGATGAACCAGATATTTAATCCCTATCTAGATCGATTTGTGGTTGTCTTTGTTAACGATATCTTAGTGTACTCGAAAACTCACGATGATCATGCCCAACATCTTGACATCGTCTTGGGTATGCTAAGAGAGCGCCGACTATATGCCAAGCTATCCAAGTGTCAATTATAGATAGGTGAGGTACATTTTCTGGGTCACATCATCTCATAGGCAGGTGTGTCAGTGGATCCAGTGAAAGTGTAGGCCGTTGTATCTTGGGAGAAGCCCAAGAGTGTTTCTAATGTTCAGAGTTTTCTGGGTTTGGCCGGGTATTACTGAAGGTTCATTTAGGATTTCTCCCACTTGGCAGCACCACTCTTGGACTTGACCAAGAAAGGAATTAGGTTCGAGTGGTCTGAGGCTTGTGAGAACGCCTTTCAAGAGTTGAAGAAGCGGTTGACGAACACACCTATCTTGATCTTACCTGAGTCGGGTAAGAAGTACATCATGTTTTGTGATGCGTCCAGAGTTGGACTTGGGGCTGTGTTGATGCAGGATGAGTGGGTTGTGGCCTATGGGTCAAGGCAGTTGAGACCCCATGAGCGGAACTATCCCACTCATGACCTCGAGTTGGCTGCAGTGGTGTACTCCTTAAAGTGCTGGAGGCACTATCTATTGGGAGAACTGTTTACCATGTTCAATGACCATAAGAGTTTAAAGTACATATTCTCACAGCAGGATATAAATCTTCAGCAGCGAAAATGGGTTGAATATATCCAGTCTTTTGACTTTGAGTTGGTGTACACACCAAGAAAGGGAAATAGTGTTGCTGATTCTTTGAGCAGGAAGGTTCAACATCAGGTGGTTCAGGAGTCCAGCACCGAGTGGAAGGTGATGGATTTGTTTGCAGAGATTCACCTAGAGGTGCAGGAGGAGAATGGTCAGGTCACTCTTGCTTCCTTAACAATGGAGTCGATTCTCTTGAGTCGAGTTAAGGAAATTCAGCTTGATGATCCAGAGTGTTTGAGCATGAAGGAAAAGCTTAAAGGTGGGGAGCTACCTTCTGGCTGGGCCGTCGGTGTGGTCGGTGTTGTTCATGTTCGTGATCGTGTGGTTGTTCCAGAGTGTATGCAGGAAGAATTGATGCATGGTTTCCATGCATCAAAGTGGTCAGTGCATCCTGGTTTGACCAAGATGTACCGTGATCTCCGAAGGCAGTTTTGGTGGCCTGTAATGAAGAAGGAAGTTGCGGGCTTTGTGGCACGGTGCCTTACCTGTCAGCAGGTGAAGGCCGAGCATCAATGCCTGGGTGGTTTGTTGCATCCATTCCCATTTCATAATGGAAGCGGGATGATGTAACAATGGATTTTATCATGGGTATTCTGAGGACGCCGCAAAAGAATGATGAAATCTGGGTGGTTGTGGATCAGTTAACTAAAGTGACTCATTTCTTACCAATCTGAGAGACCTTTACAGTCGACCAGTTGGGTGAACTATATGTTCGAGAAATAGTGCGGTTTCATGGGGTTCCATGAACCATAGTTCCATACCAATATTCGCGTTTCACATCATGTTTCTGGTAAGGGTTGTAGAAGGCGCTTGGTACGCAGGTATTTTTGAGTACGACTTTCCACCCGCAGATGGACAGGCAGTCAGAACGTACGATCCAAGTGTTGGAAGACATGTTGAGAGCTTGTGTCTTGGACTTTGATGGTTCTTGGGAGAGGCACCTATCGGTAGTTGAGTTTTCCTATAATAAAAATTTTTAGGCTACGATTCATATGACACCGTTTGAGGAACTTTACGGGAGGCCCTGTAGATCTTCGTTGTGTTGGCTAGAGGCCGGTGAATCTGAGTTGTTGGGGCCAAGTCTTGTGCAGGAGACTTCAGAGAGAGTTTAGTTGATCAGGAAGCAAATGGCTATGGCTCAGAGTAGGCAGAAGTCATATGCAGATCGGAGGCATAGACCTCTTGATTTTGGGGTGGGTGATAAAGTTCTCCTTCGAGTGTTTCTAAGGTTGGGTCACCGACGGATTCAGAAGCAGGGTACGTTGGCACCCAGGTATGTGGGACCTTTTGAGATTATAGAGAGGATCAGACCAATGGCTTACTGATTGGATCATCCACAGTGGTATGGTGGGATGCATGATGTGTTTCATGTGTCGTAGCTTCGACGGTATCACCCTGACCCATCTCACGTGGTTTATGTTGAGGATGTGGAGCTTGAGGTTGATGCGTCATTTGAGGAGCATCCGATTCGTGTGGTGGATCATAGTGAGAAGGTCTTGCGGGGCAAGGTTGTGCCGTTAGTGCGAGTACCATGGAAGAATGGGAATGTTCAGGAAGAAACTTGGGAGTGCAAATCGGATATGCGGGCTCAGTGTCCTGAACTCTTCTCCTCGGTGGATCAATGAGGTTTGGAACCTTAGCTCGAGGACGTGCCGTTATAAGGTGGGGAGGCTGTAAGATCCTTATTTTTGGAAATGTATGTTTTCATTACATTTTTATTAAATCATTTGTTTTTGGATTCAAGGAATGTTTCTTGAAAGTGTGAGAGGCCTTGGGGGTGTTATGGGGGTTCGGGGCACAAAATAAAGAAAAACTGGGCAAGACAGACCAAGGCGCACGGCCTGTGCACGGCCAGCCAAACTGTGCGGCTTGCCTAGGCGAAACCGTGCGACCCTTCCTCCTCCGGACAGAAGCATGTGCATGGTTTGCGCATGGTTTTCCAAACCGTGCGGATTGATCGTGCGACCCCACCTCCTTAGGGCAGTGGCATGCGTACGTTTTGCGCACGGTTTTCCAAACCGTGCGGCTAAACTGTGGGGACACTTAAAGTTGGGAAAAATTACAAGTTTGCCACATTGGGCTTTTAAACCCCACTCGGTATTTTCCTCCTCTCCTCCCCTCTCAACCCTAGCGACGAACTTGGCCGACACAAGCTTCCCAAGGGTGGTTCTCCTTCGATTCTTTCCTGTTTATAGCGCTGTTGGTTGCGGATCGAAGCTCCGGGTAAGGATAATCTCATCCTTGGTTCTCTTTTTGGTTTAGGGTTTGTATCTTTTCTCCCTCTCGTTCCGAAGCTCTAAAACCCTATCTTTTGGGTGAGTTTTAGGTTGAATACCTAAAGGTTGGTCGGATCAAGGTCTGAGGACTCGATTGAGAGTGCGTTCAACCGTGGTTTCGAGGTAGGTGGTCTACAAGTTATATCCCATGGTTATTTAGGGTTTTGTGCATGTTTACTCATGTTCTTGTTTTCCCTTGGTTATGTTTTGAATAACCTAGGAATGTTTGGTAATATTGGTGTTTAAAATGGTAAATGGGAACCCTCACAATCCCCGTGGGATGTGTTGGGATTGACTTGACCTAATTTAGGGCCATCTATGGGATGTGATGGCTTTTCCCAGGTTAGGGATTTTTATTAAACAAGTGACCTTGTTGTAATAAACTATAGAGCCCTTGATAAATATGTTGGCATGAATGGTTGATTCATGGAAATGATGAATGGGTTAAATGGTTGATGTGTAAACTGGTTAAAGACCATAATGGGATGGATTATGGGTCTAGTGTCGAATGATTAGTGAGATAGGCATAACACATGGGAATTGGGTGAATGGTTAAATGATGTGAAATGGTAATGTGTTAATGGGTTAAGGCATGATGTGGATTCCCATGTGGGTTGTTGTGAATAGTATTGCCGAAGGGCAATGGTCTAAATAGTTGATGGTTACTTATATATATAATCATGTACACATGGATTTGTAGAGTGGGGTATGACTTGAGGATCTATTCCCACAGGTCGAGTGAAGACTAATGCTCTGATCTCCACCCTAAATTCATGGGTTAGGAATGGGGACTGATGATCTATTCTCCTAACGGTTGTATCCACCCGGACTGAAGATTCGAGGTGAGGTTATGTTTGTTATGAGGGAGTTAGTCCTAGTGAGATAGGATAATGATGTGGTTACCCTCTTGCATGTGATTGATGGCCTTAGACCCATGTAACATAATGTATGTGATTAACCCATGGAAATGTGATGAAATGGTAAGTGATGATAACTGGTATGAAATGAATGGTTGTGAAAGGGGCAATGGCTTGGCTCTGAACTGACTAATGGAACCTTAATTAAATTGATTTTCTTTATCATTCATTTTCCTTTGCATGCACTACCTGTAATTACTGGATATTTTGTAGACACCATTGGTGGTGGCCTACTGAGTTTTAGTCACACCCTGCTTGGGCTGCTGTTGGGTACCCGAGAAGATTTCATGTTTGCAGGTCAGGAAAGGAGAAAGTGTCCTTGCTAGATAGTGAGTGGACATGGGTAGAACTTGGTGGAGGATCCAGACTTTGAGTCAGGACCATTTTGGGGATTTTGGCCGTTGCATTTATTTTGGTTTTTTTTTCACCCTTGCACTTATAGTATGACATGGCATATTTATTGTTGGAATTGGTTGTTATACATGTTCCTTGTTTATTGGTTATTGTTTCTGCTACTTGGTTTATTATGTTGTGTCTTACTCTGATAAAATGGGGGTATAGTCTCCCCACTTGACCACATAGACCCCCGCTTCTAGTCGGCAGCCTTTGGCGTATGGGGAGGCACGATTAAGGTCATGTAACCACTCGACTCAAAGCACCGGTTTAGTGGCTTCCTGGTCGGGGACATTGCAACACCCTTACCTCTCAAGAACTGAAAAAATTAACCAACTTTATACCAAGAAATAACCAAATGATAAGGGTTATACAGAAATCTTATGATCTTAATAAATAAACCTAAATCTCTGATTCCATTTTGTTACAAAATAAACCAGGTTTCCACCAAACCTAGCTCCCATCCTGGCTCACCATAAGTCCTGGAACATGTTTTTTATCCCCATGGGGTGAAAATCAGTTCTTGAGCATAATAATAATTCATTTGGGAATTATTTCAACCAAATAATAGATAAAAGACAAAATAATAAATGTAAAATGATCCAGAATGAATAAACATGCCAAATAGGTCATAACCAACTAAACTAATCCAACCCATTTTCATAAATATAATCATTATCCACAAATAGGAAGACACAATAGAGAATAAAAAATATAGTGCCAACCAAAAATAAAATAGAAACAAACTAACTCGAACTGAGCCCAAACCAACTATATTCAACCTTCATTTCCCGCCATAACCTAATTCACCCTACATATGCCACACAAATCAAGATAATATCCAACTAAAAATCTAGAACATAAAATATATAGGTGTGAACTAAAAATCCTAGTATGTCACCAAACCCCAAAAAATGTATGAAATATGTTTTATAATTAAATTCAACAATTCTAGTTTGAAAATAAACTACAAAATAATATTTCTAATATACCATGTGAAAAACAAAACATGTTCATAATCACTCTTCAAAACACTCCACTTGTTTTCCAAAATCTAAAACAATGCTTTAAATACAAACCACTAGCCTAAGATATTTTAAAACCACACAAACTAGTCTACATTTATCAAAAATAAATCATTTGTTTTATCTAAATGAAAATGTTTAGTTTAAGTCATTTCACTAGATGAATCCATATTTAAACTAAAACAACCATTTTGAAATCTAGTTTAAAAACCTATATAAGAGTCTTTAAATTCAAAATGGGTTTTCAAAACATATTTTAAAGTTCATTTACTCAAAGGAAATTACCCAACACACACATGGGTCAATCTAAAAAAACAGAAACCATCCATAGCACAAGGCATATATCAAATATTAGTAAGAATTGGTTCCATATAAATGAAAGTAGAAGAAATGATACAAACAAGAACTAGATCAAACTCTTCTTAATTGAAAACCAACCATGAAATCAAATATTTCATGGGATCTAACCTAGGATTTATAACATGAAATGAATTTAACTATATAAGAGTATACCATGCTACAAACCAACAACCAACATGATCTAAAGTTCAAACCACAAGTCATGAAACTATCCCACAAAGGCCTCATGGTGATGAAAACCCCCTCTAAGCCCTTTTTTACTAGAATGAATGGAGGGACACTAGAGGCATGTGAACTAAATAGCATAAAAAATTAAATCTCCCACTTAGTACCTAGTTTCTCATGACCAATAAGGAAGTAAGGTGTAGTAACATGAAATATAATTTTAACACATAAGGAATAACCAAAGCTACCCTCACCTCTAATACTTAATAGTGAATATCAACATAAAAAAATTGTAACCATGATATTTCAAGCGTACTACCACACAAGGGGAGTGTTTTTGAATCTTTAAAGCTTGGGTGTGCATTTTTGTTCATGAGATGATGTTTGTTTCCCAAAATTCTCTCTTTCAAAAGGTGGGAAGCCTCCACCACTATAGTTAGTGATGTAGGATCCTTGATCGAAACTAGATGATAGGATGTTAGTTCCTCCTTCCATGGATTCCTCCTTAAAGATCATCACCTAGTCTAGTTCTCCATCAAATATTTGAGTCATTTTAATGAAATTCATTATCGACACCATATTGAGGTGGACACTAGTTAATTACACTAATTCTTTCTTAATAGGGAAACAACATATAGTTAGAGTAGATGGAAATATAGGGAATATATGAGAATTATTAGATGTTAATAATGTTGGAAATCTATAAAATATTTCACTTTTGAGGTCAAGGTCATCTCATGTGTGAGTATTATTAGGTGAAGAACCCAAGGTATCCCATGCTGTCCATAGAGTAGTTGACACTAGGGGCATAAGGCATCTGAGGATTTTTACCCTAGGCATCCCATGTTTATTTCATGTGGTAGATATTTTAGGTGGGCCACAAGTTTTATGTCTCATGGAGACAGGTAGGTGAATTTTAGTGTGTTTACTTGGGGAGGATGATTACACTATTTATAGGTAGGTGTGTCTTAGAATATTCCTATGGTGAATATGTTCACACTATGGATGAGTGGGTGGATTTTAGTGTGTTTCTATGGGAAAGATGTTCACAATTTGGAAAGGTCAGTAGATTTTAGTGTGTACCTATAAGGAATATGTTCACACCATAGAGTTAACATTTTCCAAGAGGAAGACATGAAGATTTTATAGGAATGTAAATATGTCGGTATTTAACCTCATGTAGGTGTATTACACACCCTATTTAAGAGGTAGGGATCAAAAACCACATAGTTTGATGCCAAATTTTATGTTCGTGTGATAGGACCAGTGCATGCAATTTAACGTCATGTGTTAACAAAACTCATGTTGCAGAAGGAGTGTCAATGAGGGATGATGTGGGGATTATGTGTGGAAGCTTCTTGAAGGAGTAGGATCATCCCATGGTGGGTAAGGATGGTTTAGGGCTTTCTCATGTGATCTTCCCAAAGGAGAAGGATCATTATATGGTGGGTAAGGAATGTGTCATCCCATTATAATCGTACAAGGGGCATCTTACATTCATTACACAATATAAGTGGTGTGGGGTCATTATATGTTATTCATACATAGGGCATACCTTTTTCACCACATAGGGTAAGGCTATAGTTTTACATCATGTGATGAGGACATTGTTATATTGTTTAATGTTGTGCCAATAGGATGTTGGGCTAGGAATTTTTACATCATGAATATTAGAAGTTGTTAGGGCCTACACTCGGGGAGACCATTTTGATGTAGGAGAGGAAGATCTGGTATAAGGAATCCCTAATAGAAAATATGGATAGTTTCCCATGATTATGGCACCTTCAGGTCTTACATCTCTATTGCTAATACACCTCTGGGCGGGGCATATCATAAACACTGCCATGAAGAAGTGGAAATGAAGGTTCCCAAAATTTAGGTGCCTATGATTAAAAGAAATAGGCATTAGGGTAACTATTATTAGTATAAAAATTAAAGGTAATGTTCTATGATGTTCTTGAAGCAAAGGGGGCAGAAAAAATGGTTAGTGATATTGGTTTCACAAAATATTAGTGTGCAAATAGATCAGTTCTATATAGGGTGGGGTGCCTGCACACTTGAATTGCGCAAAAATGTGTTTGGAAGAAGAAGGTATGGAGGAAAGTACCCCAAATATATTGTTCATAGCTCTATAGTTATGCGTTCAAGTGGAGTTTTTTGAACCATGGGTTCTAGCACAAGACCCCTGTATATATTTTGGAGGCACATGTGCTTACAAATTCTGAGATTGCGTGTATCCTGGGGTTGTGGGAAGGAATATTCTATTGAAAAAACATGACTAGCCTTAAGGGATATTTTTCAAGGATACTGAAACATGGTCCAAGACATGTTGGGGCCCATTGGAGGTTATTCACACAAGTTACCTACCTTGAGGAATCTATGAGGTGTTGAGTTGCACGATGTCATGAAATAGGAGTTTTCATGAGAAGATGATGATACTTAAACTTCCAGAGATCCCCTTTAAAGTGGGTGGGGGGTAGGTGGGTTTGTGGGTTATATTTATAGTGTAAATGGGAAGAGTTATGAACAAAACCTGAGGTCATAAAAATGGATTACATGCTTCCCATGCCTTTTTTACTGGGATGTGACCGTGCAAGTTGATGATTTGAAATTACCTTTCTCACACATAGGTATTTTTAGCATAATTTCATAATTTCACACAAACATCTGATATTTCATGTAAGAACCTTTTAAAATGTTTCAATTATCTTAGATAACCCATAGAAATTTTATTTTTAGCATTTTCATTTGCATGCAAATGAGTTGCGTGCATGATATGCATATTGTGTGCAAGAAATTACTGTTGCACACACATGATTCCCTGGTTCCAGATTTATACTTTGGTTTGGACTAAACCTTTTTTTGGGAAAAAATAACCATTCATAGATCGAGACATGTTTTTGGTGCCAAAAATTTTTCCCTATAATTGGAGCTGATGGGGGGCCAGAAGGTTGAGTTCTGAGGGAAACACCGAAGTGTAGAGTGAATGTATATAGTTTCGTGCAACTCTCTTATCATGTCACGCAACCTGATTTTTGAGAATACACACCCAAGGGTACTATGCATATAAATAGGTCAAGGGGTCCCTTATATGGTCATATGAATTCTATTCATGAAAATACCTCTCTCATGAATGAAAATAAACACTTTTCATGAAATCTCGAGCATTCAACCATGATGTTCAATCAAATCCCATTTATGTGACTGATTTTTCATTCTCAAACCATTATTTTATGAAATATTCTCATAATTTCCATGGAAAAAAATTTTTTGTGCGATCCAAGAACCTTTTTTTTGTGATCCAGTATTTTTGAACCTTCTAAACATTCTAGAAATGGTGAATTCTGCTAGCCAATCCATTGCCACCACTGCTGATACTACTAGAAGGGATGAGATGGTTGAGAGTCATAAAATCCCCTATGATAGAATTTTTTTTTGAGAATATAGAGCTTATAGGCTTTATGAATGAGTCCCATAGGGATTATTTATTAATAAATTGCCTACTACAGTATAAATTTTGACTCATGGATAATTTTTCCATGCCGACCATGGAATTCAACACACCATGGTTTTGGTTCACCCATAATGATGAAATTAATCACTAGAATATCATGGAAATCAATTATTTGGTCATGAAGCATGAAGAAGTTTCTATCTATAACTTTAGTGGAAGGATGAGGATGGTAATGTGGGAACAAACAACATTTATGGAGTTCCTTACATTCTATATAAGCATCATCCAAACTAGTATTCAGAACAAGAGTATAAGATGGTATGAGGAATGAGACCTTTGATCCGGTGGGAACTTCACTGGTGAGTGGGAATGAGCATACTTGGTACGCTTCACTTTTCATAAGTATGGGGATGATCTGTGCCACATGAGGCTATATGAAGCATTGTGGACATCCTGATTCCATGTCTACCAAAAATTGGAGCTACCACTGGAGATTGTTATCTAGTGGTCCGTGGACACCAACAACTTCCCCATCTATTATAGGGAAGTGGTAATCATTATATGGGACCTCCACTTAATTGGTGGAATCTCTGTAAAATGGTTATAATATGATGAATTCATTCCAACTCCCAATACTTGGGTGATTATGGAGAAGATCCTCATCACAACACAAATTATTTTGGACAGGCAAACCTAAGTTTTGAAGCATCACCATTATTTCCATTAGGAAATTAAATTGAATAACTTTCCAATATTTTTCTTGAATTCTACAGCTATGAAGATGCCAGACCTTCCAAATAAGTTCCCATAGATATATCATACAAGAAGAATGGGGTATTACTGGCTGATTCTAGAGGAATTTTGATACCTAGAATGAGGTTATAACATGAAGGATTGGAAGACAACTATCTGATATATATAATTCATGGCCACCTTCCTAAGTGGTTGGATATTATTAGTTAGGGACACCCGAATAAACTACACCTCAGGATGTTGGTGATGGTAGAGATCATGGTGTCAGAAAAATATGTGAATCTAGGAGTCCTAGTGTTGGTCCACCTCTACATTCAACCAGGTCATGTCACGAGAGGAAACATGCCTAGGTGCATATAAGGTTCCTTCCAATTTATACATGGGTGTATCAAGAATCAATTCTTAGGGAATGAATTTCCTAATTCCATCACTCACCCAAATTCTATCTTGTGGCCCTCACTCCTCAACAATTCCAAGGTTAAAATATCAACTCTTGATAAAATATAGACCCTTTTCAGCATTAGAAATACTAGGAACTTCAACTTTTATCTGTTCCTAACCCCATATAGAGAGATGGTTAATAATATGGGGGGGCACTGGAGTAGCAGGAGTACCTATAGGACTTTGATGGTGGAGTGTTGGTTTCTAGGATAGATGAAAACACATATTGTGAGATGTATACTCCATCTTGGTTCACTCAATAGTTTAGATTCATTTAGTTGCTGACAAAGAAAGTCTACATGAGGATCTGTGAGGAAATACATCTATGTACCCTTCATCAAATGTGGGATATATTCATGTCCGAAGGCACATGGGAGGTCATTTTGCTGCCATCCACCTATATCAACATTGGAATCTCCCAAAATTATGCTAGTAAATGGAAAACAACATATCTAGGTGCAATTATACATCAATATGTGAGGAGGTTTGTGATATCAGATGATCTATAGAGGCACCATACTAGTAGAGGGTCTTCTATTTGAAGTTCTTATCATCCATCATGGGATCAATCTGGAGTATATTTGGGGGTATCTCTGGGTTCTACTTCACCCCTCCCCTAGTAGTGTGGGGATTCCTCAGAAGAGGACACAAGAGAAGGAAAAAAGCTCTTGGTTTGGGATGAGTAGGACTAGGGAGGCTTCAGGGAAAAAATATAGTATCTAGTACAGTCGAATGACTATGTAACCTATCCCATGATTTGGGAGGCTTGGAGCATGTTGAGTCTATCCCTGATGGTGAAACAACTATGGTAGAGTCTTACCTGATATGGGTTCGAGTTTCTAGAGGTTGGGAATACTAGGATCATGGCCTACATGGGATTCCAAGAGAAATTATACTATATGGATGCCATTTTTCACCTGTGCAGGGAGGCTGGGCCTACCACTTCCTAGATACAAGTGATGTTCAGTGCAGAACTAGAAGATAAAACATCTATTGAGGCTCCAACCAAATACGCATCGGTCCTAGGTATCGATACATAGGGTTCTAGTGATGACGAGTCCTAGGGATCTGATTCTAGCTAGGAAGCCTCTCAAGAGAGAAGAGAGGTCACTCCTGAGGATAATGAATTAGATGATATCTTATTTGGCAAGGTAAGTTTAACTTTATCACCTCTTCCATCCTTTATTTCTTTTAAGGGGTTTAACTTGTGATTTAGTATTATGAAAGAAGTTGTTACAGAGTGCCAAGGGACCTCCATTGAGGAGGATGGGAGTGCCTCTATAGGCTATAAGGCGGCTTCCTAGGAGTCTTCTCTAGTGATCTCTGTGGGAGAAATTCCTACAATTGGCATTGAAGGGGATATTTCTGATTCTCTAGAAATCTTGATCATCTATAAGGGACCAAACCTCAATATCCTAACAAAAAATCCTATACCTAGTGAAAAAAATCACCCAGGGTGGATCATTATTGAAATCCCCAAACCTCAGGTTAAGGATGAATCTCAATTATCAATAATTATGTTCTTTTCATGAGGTTGTTCTATTCCATTTCATTAACATGTTTGTTTATATTATGTCGATCCCAGGTGGGTAGTATTGAGTGGCTTGGTGCTGGATGCTAAGGTGAAAACTAGTGTTAAGGGGTCCCTAGTGGAATAATTTACTTTTGAGGACCTTAGAATGGATATCATCCAAACTCTCACCTCTTTTAATTTATTTTATCATACACAAGTCATGTTTTCCATGTTTTTTGTTACTAGTCAAACTGACTGATATACTTTCATTTAAAACTATTTGAAAAAAATACCTCATGGTGATGCCTTAGTTTTTTGGGGGTGATTATGTTTGTTGAAAAATCCATATGAACATGTTTATGTTTGGTTGGTGTTTCCAAAATAGATGCACTTAATGTGGTACAATTTCCCGATGTTTGTTAAATTTTTGGGTCTCAAAATCAGGATTTTGTTTTATGGAAAATGAATGTTTTTTTCAAAGAATCTTATCTATGGGGACCAAAATGGAGTTTTTAGACTGAAAAGGAGTATAAAAAAAGGGGTCTAATTATTTTCATATGAAGGTAATGAATTAATACTTCTGTAAAGGTCTCAATACTATGCGAATAGAAAAGTACACTACACAAACCACATAGAAAAATCAGTTCACGGGCGAATCATTGTTCATGGGAGGATCATCATGTTTAGATTGAGGTAGTGATTTGAGGCTAACACAAAGGGTTTTATTGTGCATAAGAGATTATTCTCCCCAAAGGATAAAGGTGTTATGTGTTCCACATAAGAAGATCATGTTGATGGCTGTACGTCATTGGAGTTTTTCATATTTTTGATTAGCAGGTTTTCTGGGATTTATTTGCCTATATAAAGGACCCTAATAACATTATTAAGAAGATAAATATTCATTAGAGAAGATCATAAATGTAATAATTTGATGAATTTCAAAGTGGTTTGTGAGGGAATAATTTTGTGAAGGAAGTGGTTCGTGAATGAGGAATTCCATGAAATATAAAGTGGTTTGCGATAGAGGATTTTATAAAGGGCATAGTTCGTGAAGGATGTTTGTTTGTGGGGAACTATATGTCATAAATCAAAGATGATCCATGAAGCAAAGGCCATCCATAAAATATAGGTGTATTGCGAAGCACTCATAGTATGTGGTGCAAGGTGGTTGATGAAGAAGGTTGTTTGTGAAGTAGGTGGTTCATAAAGGAGGTTAGCAAAAAGGAAAAAAGAAGTTCATGGAAGAAATATATAAGGAAATTAGTATGTAGTGAAGTGTATTTCATATACAAGGTGAAAATTGGAATGCATGGAACACTCACATTTAAACTATTTTGAGGGTCTCTTGAAAGGAGATACATTCCAAGATTACCCAATGAACAGTATCATCGTCATATCAAAATTATGAAGAAGAAGAAGAGAAAAGATCACCACCATTTGAAAAATCTTTCAGAAGGAGTTCATTCACTACTATATCCAAGATAGTGAAAAGAAGAATTGAAATCTATTGGAGATCCTACCAAATCTTGAGGTTATAATTGTTGTGTCTATAGCAAATATAAGTTTGTTCTAGGTTCCTATAAAGTGAATGTGTTGCATCAAGGTATTTTTACAAAAGTGAAGAATCATCCCAGAAAGAGATTAAATAGATCATATTACTACAATTGAGAATGAATTCATTATTGATAATGAAGGGACCTACATGTCCATAAACTGTGTGTGAATCATTTTCAGAGTAGTGAGAAAAGGGAAAGGAAGTAGGTGATCCTTTCCACTAGTAGTTATCCAGTGATGAAAATATTGAGGGAGTGAACCTTAGGAAGTAGTGAGCTATCCCTAAACTTTGTAAATTCAGTGATCCTAGGCATAGAAGTGATCTATCCTAAACCATGAATTGATATTGACCCTGAATGTATTTGTTAAATTAACACATCGATAATCTTATTCTCCTTAGATATAGCCCAGTGAGGGTGAACCAAGAAAGAAATATGTGTATCCTTGAGTTTTATTTCTAGATTTAATTTCTTTGCATCATCATCATATAATGTTTGAAAGGATAAGAGATATATAAACACTTGAGAGAAAAAAAAGTGACCCTTATAATAAATAGGTCAAGATCTAATGGGGAATGAATAATTTATAAAAAATATCCATACCCTGATTCACCCCCTCTTAAGGTACCTATACCCCTTTAGGACCTAACTATGGTATAAAAGCATAGGTTACTTGTTTTGATTTTTTACTCTGAAAAGGTTTAATCTACTGTTGTAATTGAAGTTTCAGTTTTCTCTTATCTTGGTGTGCCATGGTAAAGGGAAGAACTACAAATAAGAAGCACAAGTCAGGTGGTATTCATCAATGTGGAAGTGTCTATATAAAAAGTGTGATTCAGTTTAAGAAAACCAAAAATGTATTGAAAAAAGGTTTGGATGAATCAAATAGTGAAAGTATATACTCACTCAATGATGTTATAGGAATGAGTTAAGAACCTGATATTCCAAGTGATATAGAAACTAATAATGATGAAGAAACTACAAGAAGTAAAAAATTAGAAGTTTTCCACGAAATAAATTAATTTGATCATAAATTGGATGAAAAAATTAAATCTAAAGATATCTTGATCCAAGTGTATGAAATTTAAGTCAACAAGATAAAAGGAAAAAATAAAAGGCTTATTGAATTGGCCATAGATATAGGAGAGATGAATGATTCCAAATCTAAATAACTACAAAAACTAAAATCTAATGAAATGGGAAAGAATATAGACTTAGATAAAGTTCATAATTTTAAATCTATAAATGATGATATTTCTACACATCTATCTGAACTAGTTCTGGAGAAGCAAAGGCTATAAAAAGAGAATGCATACTGTAATGATTCTTTTGCTCAGAAGAATTCTAAAGTAAAGGATAAATATGACATAATGGATAATATCTCCTAGGAATTGTAAGATGAGATGACTAGAGAGAAGAATCTAAAGATATAACTTAATTCTCAACTTGAATCAAGGGACAACAAGATTCTAAAATTGGGAGAAGAGATAGAATCAGTCAATAAAGAAGTGGAGAAATCTAATTACAAAGGAAATCCCAAATTTAAGGATGATTTTCACTTACTATTTGATTATCCTTTAGTAGGAGATAATGAAATGAAAATAAAATATGCTACTTTAGAGAAAAAACATGAAATGATTGTCTCATACCAAAGAACATGCAGTTTTAGAAAATATGGTATTGAATAGGATGAACCATGTCCTATGCATGGGAGGAAGATATCCATGAATAGTTCTTAATGTTAGAAAAATCATACAGATACTGAAAATAGTCCTAAAAAGGATTTTATAAGAAGTAATAAAAACATATTCTATTTCTATGGGATGCATGGTCATATTTAAAGTTTTTTTGAAGCATTGAAATATATTTCATATTATAAAGACCAAAATATTTCTAAATATGGGAATAAGTAGAATTTTCTTGAAAATTTTAAAAGAAAAGTCTCTTAGAAGAAAGTATTCATCAAATTATATTATTGTGGAAGATAGGGACACACCACGAGTATGTGTCAAGAAGCCTGAGGGCTCAATGTCAGAAGAAGAACTATGGACGCTTCAACATCTCATACGAGAAATAATGAAATGAAGTATGTATTTAATGGAAGATATTTTATATGTGCTAATCATAAGAATTTGAAAAGACATTATAGCAGGAATAAATAAGGGAAGGAAAAGGAACCCCAAAGAAGATCCCTAACTCTGGAAGTGTACAACAAAAAATCCTATATTGTTAGAGAACATGATAAGTTAAAAAATATGTTTATAGCCTCAGGGGAATCACAAGGAGATCAAGGAAAGGTGTATAAATCACCTCCTCTATTACAATAACAACATATATATGGGAAATAATGTCAATGAACCTAGAATAAAAATGGAGGAGATTATCTATTTCTGATTAAGAAGAATATAAATTAATTGGAAGATCCAACCCCAATAAGAAAGGGTGATGTGACTCGAGAAAATAATAATATAAAAATGAATAATGAATTCCTTAAAAATAATTCATGTCATTCGACATGGAGAGAAGTGAAGGAAAGAGAAAGAACTTTCTAATGGAGGAATATGCAAGAGTGAACAACTAGTGGAAATATTTATGATCAAGGAAAGAGTCAGGAAAATGTCATATTGGTGGAGCATCAAATAAGAAAATTTCAACTAATGGGTTTAATCCCTAAATTGTGAAAGGACTAAAGAATATAAATATCAGAAGAAGACTCAGCATGTGGGTAGGTAATGTTTAGTCATATGTCTAGAATAGTTGAAGTTGGTTGGGCAGTTGGAACAAGCACAAAAATAGTACGGTGCTTTGTAAGAAAGTATCAAAGGGTTGATTTATCAGGATTAACCACAATTATATTATTTAGGATTCTATAGGCACCCATATCCCTATATGTTAAATGTTTCTCATATCTTCTGGAAGTTGTGTAAGACTATAGGGGGGATACAGTCCAAGGGGTGTGTGTGTTGAAAGGGAATAATTGAACCAGTTTAATGAGATACATGAAACAAGAAGAATATGAACTCTTAAAATTCAAATATGTTATTATATTCAACTATTGGTGTTACACAACAACACTATTTTTCAAATCTTTATCCGAAGGTTGTGTTATATGGAAAAATGATATTATATGATGGAGAGCCTAATGTGAAATTGAATATCTATCAAAGCTATACTTCAATGATCTTGGGGTTCCTAGTCTCATTGAGTATTTCATTATTGTTATCATGACATAGTTAAAAGTGTTATTTTTTCACTAAGATAATACTGATTGGGGGATAATTAAGGTTTTTAAGTAGATATGGTGACAACACACTAGGTGATATAGCCTCACCTGAAAAGAGAGTCATATGGAGAATTGAGGAAAGTCATGCTACTAGAATTTGTGGAAGTAAGTGAGTGACTTGGAAAAAATTAAAAATTATTGAATTAAACTCTTGTTTCCTAAAAAGAGTTCTTACTTAGTAGGATTAGAGGACCTGTTAATGACTCAATGACAAATCGTAATTTCACTTGATAAAAATATTACAGCAGTGTGAAACTATAAAAGAAGAATATGACTTAGATATTAAAAATTGATAAAAGAATCAAAGTTTCAATTCCAAGTTGATAAATGGATTTAAAGGTAAAATTTCATATAATTTACATAACCTGGTGGCATTCGAATTTCAACCTATGGTGTCCCATGAGCTATGCAGAAGTGTATGAACAAGGAGGAAGATTAATTTTTTTTATTTGAATTTTAGGAGACAAGAGAATAATTTGTTTCCTTCATGATTTTTTAGATTATAAAAAATATAATGAATAAATATAATTAACTGGGGGGGGGGGTTAATTTTTAATTGAAGGAATACCCTATTGAATTCTATGAGAAAGGGGAGATTGATGTGAAGACCATGATTGGTATTCATTGTGATAATTTAAGTGTTATAAATCTTATCAAAAATATAGTCTATCACTCAAGTACAAATCACATTAAAATTAAATATCACATCATCAAGATGAATTTAGAGCATGGGAATGAGAAGTTGAAGTATGGGCCTACAAAAATACAAGTTTTAGACATTATAACGAAAGCCTTTCCCAAAATATGTGTTTGAGTAGCATAAAATGGATTTGGGAGTTCAGCAAATTCCACACACATAGAGAGTGTGGATGTGGGACCCACTCTCCCTAAGGTATGATTTGTTTTTCCATGAATTGATGATATGTGTTCTTTACCCTGTTGTAGACCAAAAAGGATCAACCTTAGGGTTTGTTGAACAAGGGTGAGAAATTATGGCTATAAAAGGGGAGAAAATGTCTTAATCTAGATAGGGGAGAAACTGTTAGGGAGAGAAGTGTAATAGGGGAAGTTTTAAACTTGACAATGTTAAAGATGATCGATCACATGTTATATGTCACAAAAGATGGGTTTCACGATGAAATAAGTTTATTGGTTTTTAATAAAGTGATTCATTAATAAAATTTTCATTCTAATCTTATTTCTCACACCGAGCATGAATTATGTGGGCTTAAAATGCGTGTTTAGTTAATCTTTTATCACTATAAAAATCGAAATAAGCAAGTTTTGGTAGAAGATAGAAGAATATATAACTCAGTATCAAAATGTGAAGAGTTGTCAATAAATCTAAAGGGGGAGATTGTTGGGAAAAAAATACCTCAAGGTTTCTTCTTGGTGTTTTTGGGGGTGTTTTTCTTTGTTAGAAAATCTAGTTGACCATGTTTCAGTACGGTTGGTGTTTCTGAAGTATATATGTTTAAGGTGGCATAGTTTCCTAGTGTTTTCCAAATTTTTAGGGCACAAAATATAGAGTTTATTTTATAGAAAATGAAATATTTATACATATAAGCTATGATATGTAGACCACAAAGGAGTTTTAAGACTCCAAATATGGTTTTTGTATTTCAAATAAGCTGAAGACTTTGTAGATGAAGGCGGTGAATTAATCCTTATGCAAAGGGATTTGCGCTATGAAAATCGCAAAGTGGGCAACATAAACCACATAGAAAAATAAATTTTTTGGAAGCTCGTTATTTGTAGGAGGATCTTCATTCATGGGAGGATCATCATTTGTGGATTTAGGTGGTGATTTAAGGATATGAAAATGAGTTTTCATTTTTAGAAGACATTAGACACTTCAAAGTATAAAGGCGCTATGTGGACCACATAGGAAATTTTCAGTGAAGGATGAACCACATCAGAGTTTTAAAAATTTTTGATTAGAAGGTTTTTTGGAATTTATTTTCCTATATAAATGATCCTAATCACATCATTAGGTAGAGAAAAATTAATTAGAGAATATCATCATTATAATAATTCAGCGATTCCTAAAGTGGTTCTTGAGGAAAAAATTACACAAAGTAAGTGGTTTGCGATGGAGGAATTCCACGAAATAGAAAGTGGTTCATGAGGAAAGATTCTATGAAGAAATTTGTGAAGGTGGTTTGTTTTTAGGGAACTTTACCTCTCAAAGGAAAGGTGATCCATGAAGAAAAGGGAATCCATGAAATAAAGGCATCCCACGAAGCACTCACAGCATGCGGTGCAACATAGTTTGCAAAGAAGGTGATTTGAAAAGTGGGGTTTTTCATGAAGGAGGTTTAAATAAAGGGAAAATAAAATTTTCAAAAGGAATATATGTAATAAAATTAGTATGTGGAGAATTTTATTTCATCTATAAGGTAAAAATAGGAATTCATGGTATAATTACTTGTGAAACTATTTTTAGGGTCTCATGTAGGGAGATATGTTCCTGGATTACCAAATGATTAGTATCATTGTCATATCTGAATTCCAAAGAAGAAGAAGATATAATATATACACCATTCAACTAATCTTGTAGAAGGAGATTATTCACAACTACATCCAAGCCAATGAAAAGAAGAATTAACATCCGTTGGATATCTTGCCAAATCATGTGGTTGTAATTGATTTTTCTACAATAAAGATAAGTTTTTTATAGGTGTTTGGAAAGTGAATATGATGCATCAAGGAATTTTCACAAAAGTTAAGAAGAATCCCATAAAGAGATTCAATAGATAATCTTCCTATAATTGATAATTCATTCATTATTACTAATGAAGGGTCCTATATATCCATTAACCGTGTGTGAATCCTTTCCAGAGCAGTGAGAAATAGAAAATAAAGTAGGCGATCCTTTCCATTGGAAATGTTCCAGTGAAGGAAATACTGAGGGAGTGTCCCTTAGGAATTAGTGAGCTATCCCTAAAAATTGAAAAGGTTGTGGGGCTAGGAATATAAGTGATCTATCCCAAACCAGGTATTGGAAGTAATCCTTAGAATATTTAGTACATCGATACATTTCCAATTTTATGCTCCTTGAAGACAACCCAGTGAGGGTGAACCAAGTAAAAATATGTTTCCCCATGTTTTTTATTTCTTTCTTTACTTTCTATGCATCATCGTTAGATAAAGTTAGAAAGTATAATAGAAATATAAACACTAAATAGAAAAAAGTGACCCTTATAATAAAGAGGTCAAGATCCAGTGGGGCATGAAGAATTTAAAAAGAATATCCATACCCCGATTCACCCCCTCTTAGGGTATCTAGCCCCCTTTAAGACCTAATAAAAATAGTACGTGAGAGAGAATGTTCTTAGAAAACAGATGCAGATGGTGGAGTGTGGGTGATTATACTAAAATATGGGCCCACCATCTTGAATCCTACTATTTAGGGCGAGTTATCCTCAATCTTAGAAGTAAAACCCAATGTAGAAATGAATGTGGTTTCTAGGGAAGCTGAACCCAAGGATGTAATGGATGGTGCCAATAATAGAGAGTCAGAAAGAGATGAACCCTATCTTAAAATTAATCTTACTCAATATGAGATTATCCCATAGAAATACCCCAATTCATCTATTCTTATGGATTTTATAGAGTCTGAGCTAGCACCACCCAAGGAAGTGGAAGATTTTGGGTATGATGTTTCTAAAGAGAATCATATTATCTAATTCATAACACATATAATCATGTAGAAATTCATTACCCACACTCTAGGGATACATCTATTGAGTCGTATGTGATATCTACATTAGTTGCTACTAAAATTGGGAACCATAGTGGTGGATTCATGTGCCTTCATGCGTTGGATCCTGATTATCTGATCAAGAGGGTTCATTTGAAAAATAAAGAGTTTGATATTTCCTAGAACAGGAAAAAATATACGCATACCAAGAATCTTCAAGATGAAAGATAATAAATTACACATCTTGGAAAGAAAATTCATGAATACATGACCATAATCAATTATAAAAGCAGAGATACTTATCCAATTAATGGCCTAGTTGGCATAAACTAAGGCTACAAAAGTAGGGGTGGAATCATTGATGACTGAGTGCCAAGACAAACATGGATTGTTTTAAATTAGGGATAATAAGGTTTTCCCATTTTTAGAGGAGGAATCAAAAGATCTTTCTATGACACAAAAAGTTACATAGGACACTTGTTAGAGGCTAGATGGGTTTGAGTGCTCGGTCGCTGATTCAGATCCCCAAAGAGTATTAGTTTGGTTGAAATAATGGAGATGCTCTAACATGTGGATAACCCTCCAAAACTTTTAATGGTTTTTTTTCTATAAATCACTTTTATTCATGAGTGTATTTGTATTTGATGCACCTCAATCAAATTAATGAGACATCCAATAATAAATCACTAAGACCACATAATTCATGCTTGGTGTGGGAAATAAGGGATGAACAAGAGATTAACCACTTATATAGGAGCACCGAACATGGGATGAACACTCAAGTCTTGAATGTTTTATTAACCACCAAGAGTATCATGATGGGGAAAGATCAAGTTGGATAAAATGACTCTCTATATAGTCGTATTTATTTCTCAATGTGTTCTAGTGCACAAATGGGGTAGTGCCTGGGGAGTTGAATTCTTCCCAAACAAAGGGAATGAAGAGCATGAATCATGACTCCTAGGATCTGAAAAACAAAGGGGGAGACAAGATTATAGAGTATGACTATTGACTATTTTCAAAACCTATATTCCACTATCATTCTATCATGGATGGGTATGAACAAATAAAGTTCAAACATTGACAATTTTCAAAACAAGGGACTAGTCAAAATGTCATCTGAAGACTTTAGAAGTGTGTGCCCAGGATGGTAGGTGAGCCAATGTGGCCAGACACCATTGAATATAGGGATCCCATTTAGATGTGGAGGATAATGGGTAACTAAATAAAGGTATCCTCAAAGTACGGGGATTAAGTGATAGAATTTCTAGATGGAGTTCAATATAAGAAATTACTCCACCATAGATTTGAGCACATTTGGTAGGTGTATCAGTCTGAATGAAGGTTAAACTAATATCATAAGGTAAGAATCATCTTGGATTCCTAGGAATTGTAAAACTAAAATGGTTTTGGAGGTGAACGACATAAAAGGGTGGAAAGGGATTCTCAATAAAGGGTATAAGATGATTTTCAGTTTTTAAGTAACGTTGATGCAGATATAGGGCATGTAATTTAACAACTTGCAGAAAGTACATTGAACATGCTGTTTATAATATTATGCTGGTAATGATGCATCATATAGTTTAACATCATGTAATTAGAACATTCATATAATAGTTTATAATCTTGTGATTAAGATGTGTGTACCGATGTGAACAAATCCTTGCCGGTCAGGGTAGTGGGATGCATGAAAAGGAAACACAATGATAAGTACCTCATAGAGGATTTCATTAAGAAAATGGAGGTAATATTTAGATATAACTATTTCTAAAACCTTTGGAGTTTAGAACGTATAATATTAGTTTTATTATGGTTCATGATAGGGCCCACTATCTTTGTACCTTTTTAATTAAACTCTCATTTTTTTCCAATTCGTGTGAGAAACATGGTGGACCAGAGTTTGATTTTTTCTCAGGTTTAACCTATGGGTTTTCAGCCTGATAGACATATTCACCTCTTACCTAGGGTAGTTTAAGTCCATTCCATTTATATGGATGTTGTGAGTTTATGTTAATATAGATTAGACTAGGAGTTTTAAATAGTTTAAGGCCATAATTCTTAGACCATGAGGGGTGTGGTACAAAGGAGCGTGCATAGCATTGAAGAGAGATGAATTTTCATGAATTGAGGGACCAGGAGGCCCAATTACACATGAAACATATTTGAGAAAACTTTTACATAGTTTAAGGTTAGGATGCATGGACCCAGGCTCCTATTTTATGGTAATATATTTCAAAACAAAGATGAGATTCTATGTTTAAGGGTTGACTATGCGTCTCAACATGCTTAAGGAAATTCCTACCCAACTCTTAATCCCATATGATCTATGATTGATTTGAGAAATAGGGAGTAGTACAGAGTTCCCATTATTTATAAGGGATAACACAATATGGGAAAATGTGACTGACTTTGGGAGGTCCCAAAATATAATGAATTACTTCGTCACAATATGCATGTGTACGAGGAAATGACATGGGGTGTTGGGATTCCCACTAGATAAAAGGGAAGTGTAAAGGGAGGTAAATCATGGATTCCAAGACTTGGATCTTAAAAAGGGTATGAACGATGGGTGGAGAAAAATTAATAAACATTTTTGAAACATAGGTTCTACACCTACACTAGTCAAGGATAGGGTGAAAAAATGTGGGATCAACCATTGACAATGTTCAAAACACAAGAACCATCATCTGTTACTAGGGATATTTTAATTCATGTGCCCAGGATGGTAGGTGGACTGGTGTGGCTAGGCACCATTACCATTAGGGGGCCTATTTAGATTGATGGGATGAAGATGTTCCAAATAGAGGGAAACATGAAGTGTGAAAATGGAAGAGGGGAATATCCTAGGGGGAATATTGAGTGCCCTAGGATCTATCCTGCCACAAGATAGAGCATGTTAGATGAAAATTACAGTAGGCAAGGATCAAGCCTAACACAGAGGGGGAAAACCCCAAAATGAGTTGGCAGTGGGGTATGGACCTAGTGATATGAGATCCTAGTATCTCTATGTATCTCATGGGAAAGAGAATCAATCCATACATAGTTCTATTAAACATTTGGTAGGTGACCAATTCCAAAAGGTAAGTTTCCTCTCCAACAAGGATGATAGATCTTCTCATAATTATCATATGAGGAATCCCATGTTCATCAAATAGTGTCAGAATATAGTTTAGTTGAAAATTATGAGGATGTTATTGGTTTTTGTCATCCCACATTCTTTATATGAGAAATCCTATGTTCATCACATAGGGTAAGGCTATAGTTTAGGATAATGTGCTAAGGACATTGGTTTTAGTCATCCATATTTGTCATATGAGGAATCCTATGTTCATCACATTGGTTAAGACTATAATTTAATGTCATGTTCTGAGGACGTTGGTTTTGGTTATCCCATATTTTTCATAAGAGTCATACTATGTTCATCACATAGGCTAAGACTAAATTTTAACATCATTCCCTAAGGATGTTGGTTTTGATCAATCCATATTTTTCATACGAGGCATCATATGTTCATCACATAGGGAAAAGATATAGTTTAATGTAATGTGCTAAGGATTTTGGGTTTGATAATACCATATTTATTATATGAGTCATTCTATGTTCATTACATAGGGTAAGGCTATAGTTCAACATTGTGTGCTGAGGATTTTGGGTTTTGTAGTTTAGATTCACATAGCTCAGACTAAATATATTTCTAGTTTAAGGCCATGAATCTTACACCAGAGGGTATGAATGTCTTAAAGTGGCTTGTATAGAATAAAATAGTGATAACCCAATATTAAGGGAGGAATAATAAGACACATCACTATTAAATAATCCAAGAAAAACTATACACAGTTTAAATTCATGATGTTAAGGGGGTGAATCCCCTGTAATGAGTTGATGGTGGGGGCTGGACCCAGGATATGAGATCCATGAATTTATATATATTCCATGGGAATGATAATCAATCCACACATATTTTTAGAATATGGCATGGTGTGAGATCAACAAAAGAAGGGTGGCATCCTCCCAAGTGAGGATGTAATGAAAAAGACAAGGGGGTGTTGGTTCTCTGAAACACTAGGGGTGAAGAAAACTACAAGAATGAGGGTCCATAAGGGAAAAAATGTCGATATCCTAAGGTCATAATACTTATAATTTAAGAATAGTAGGTACTTTAAGGAATATTATGTGGTGAAAAAGAGTTAAAACTTGATGTGAAGAATCCAAGGAGTCCCTTCCCCACATAAGGCAATCCTAAAACCATTTTCACATAGTTTAAGTTCATGAGGCTTAGAATAGAGGGAGACCCCAAAATAGGTTTGCATTGAGGCTTAGTCTGGGATGTTGAATCTATGAATCTCTATATATCTCATCAGGCATGGGAATCAATCCATACATAGTTCCAGAACATGATGTGGTGGGAGGCTAACATTGGAAGGGTGGAGTTCTATTTGGTTAGGAAAATAGATAATCTAATAGTTATCATATGAGGCATCCTATGTTCATCAAATGGGGTAAGGTTACTATTTACCATAATATGTTAATGTTGTTAGGTTTTTTTCATCCTAGATTGATCATATAAGGCATCTTATGTTAATAACATAGGGTAAGGCTACAATTTAACATTGTGTGATGAGGATGCTAGTTTTTTTCAATATCGAATTTGTTATGTGAGGCATACCATATTTATCACATGGGGTAAGGCTATAGTTTAATGTCATGTTTTAAGGATGTTAGGATTTTTAGTTTAAAGTCTTATAGCTTAGACATAGGCTACTACTAGTTTATAGTCATAGAGATCAGACTATGAGGGAAGCTACTAGTTTAAGGTCATAGAGCTTGGACCAAGGATTGAAAATATTTTAAGGCCATAATGCATGGACCATAGGATCTAAAATAGTTTAAGGTCATAATGATTGGGCCATAGGTTCGAAAATAGTTTAAGGTCATAAATCTTAGACCATAGGTTTCATGAGAGGTACTACTTTAGAAACTTAGCATTGGTGGGAGGCATGACACACTCATCGTCCATAGTGATTAATGAGTATGAAAAACTGGATTATACCTTATAGATAATTTAAAGTCCCTCCAACTTGGGTTTTAAATTTTTTATTTTCTTTATATGTATCATTAGAGTTATAATATCTAGTACATATCACCTTGAATAAAGGAAAATAGGCAGACCATTTTATTGAACAATTGTCCTACCCTATTTTGTGCCCCTCCAAGTTATACAACACCTAAAGCCTATTTTCCTCAATGGAATCCAACACATCCAAAAAAACTTCCTATATTATTTCTATAATTTTATGGTTGTAAAAATACATTCATAGTGATAGAATATGGACCTTTATAGGTAAAACTACCTCTTTTCTATATACTGGGGAGTATGAGGTTACTTGGGAGTAACTTTTAGTTATATTCTGATAATACCAAATGGAATTGGGGATTTTATTGGACCTAATAATTTTTATATATCACGCTATCATCTATATAATTTTATAGAGGTTTTTTTGAATGCCTCAATCTTTCCATTTGCCTATGCATGATAGAAAGAAATATGGTTGGAATGAATTTTGTACTTGGCAAACAATTTCTTTAGTTTGGTAACTCGAAAGTTAGTTCCATTATCCATGATAACAGTATGAGAAACCCAAAACCTATGAATGATGTGAGATTTCAGTAAATCATTCAAATATTGTGTTTTAACTTCCTTAAGGGTATATTCTTTTACCCACTTCAAGAAGAGATCTGGTGCTTTCATAATCAACCTTCATTTCTAAGTCATCAATGGTGGGTAGGGACCCGCAACATCGAGTCCCCAAACATTGAAGGACCAAGAGTACTTGGGGGTGTGAAGAAGCTATAGTGGTTGGCACATAAATATGGAATGTATAAGGAATGCATGAAACCTCTTGGTGAATTTGATGAATTCACAAATGATAAAGAGACAAAAGTATACCAAACTCCAAATTTGGTGGGAGGAATTCAATCATGCTTGATGGGATCCATAGGATCTAATATGAAAAATCTTAAATAACCCAAGGTATCTCATCCCCTTGGATGTAATAGAGAATAGTACCACTGAACTCACACCTGTAGAGAGATTGATCAAGGTTGGGGCCACTCTGAAGGGTAAACTGGGTTGCATGCTAGAAGATTTGCTCACACCTAGCTTTTCCTGGTGGTAGAATGCCATGGTGAAGACACTTAATGAAGGGAGTGATCTAATTAAGAATTTCCTCCACTAAAGAAGAATTTGATGACCCTGGGGAAAAATTAATAACATCTAGATGAAATACCTATTGGTTTCCATCATTTGAAGTGATGGGGGCTATGATCCTCTAATGTGCCAAATAAATTACCAAGTTATCCTAGTTGTTATCTTCAAGGCATGTGTATAAGATTTACAAATAATCAGATCAACCATTTTCTGAATGAGGAACACAGGTCACTATTAGATAGGAATGGAACTGGGCCATTATCTAAAAAGTTCATTCCAGTAAGGGCACAACCTCTTAATTTATAATGACATAGTCACCCTTGATCTTCTTGATGATCAGCTCAGTGTCTCATTTCACATGTAAATGTAGAACATCAATCTCATGGTTCAAATAAAGACTTGTAATAAGAGCCTAATAATCTACCTTGTTTTTAGTGCTACCTTCGGATAATAGGAATGAGTATGGAAAGATGGTCTATAAAGGAGTGATGAAGATGACCCCCAAGACTAGCATATTGAGTCTGGGGTTATTGAGACTTCTATTGAATGAACTCTAAGAGGGACTATCAAAATGAATCTTACAACATGGTGTATCCTAATCTACCGAGAGAATAGATTCATCTTGGAAGTTAACACTTATGGGGAATTCCTCAAGGTTTTGATGCACAACTAATAAATTCACTAAATTTTGGCCCTTAATTGATTTATGTGGGAAAAATCTAATGAAAAACTGTTGTAGGATTACCACTTAGTGTTCCAATCATCTGATTGGAATGGGGTGAATGAGGATATACTTTATTAGATCAACTTAGGATATTAACTATATCTCATAGTGATACAAATAAGGTCTTGACTTCTATACCATGAATAATAGTATGAGGAAAATCTTACCGATGTGGTAGTATCTGGTCTCTGTGTCAAATAGAATGTGGCTAAGATAATATAGGAAATTTTCTCTAGCATCATTGTTTTTAGGATACAAGGTAACCAAGGTATTTTTCTAGGGTAGTCACATAGAGGATGGGAGGATTTCCCGAGATGAGGGGCATTGAAACTAGAGGCTATAGAAGATACATATTAATATCCTCAAAGTAATTTTGACAGTCCTCACCCCACTTGAAAGTACCTACTTTCTTAATGAACCTTGATAAGGACTTACACTTTTTTGGAGAGATTTGTAATAAAATAGTGAATATTGGATAATTATACTTAGAGGATTTAGAAATATCGAAGGTTGTGTGGAGGAGGCATTTGGTTGATAACCTGTATTTTCCTAGCATCGATATCGATGCCTCTATATCTGATGATGAAATTGAGAAACTTTCTGGAGGTGACCCCAAATAAAAAATTAAAAGGGTTCATTTTAAAGTTGTGGGAACAGAGGAAGAAAAAAATTCTCAATATATTTGAGATGGTCCTAGAGTTGGAGATATTTAACCACCAAGTCATCTATGTAACACTCGACCAATGTCCCAAGGAGCAGTTTAAAGATATAGTGAATCGTCTACTGGTAAGTATCTCCAACATTCTTAAAACTGAATGACATAACATAATAATGGAAAGTCCCATAGGGTTCCCTAAATAATTTTATTCCTAATCCTTAGGGTCCATTCAGTTCTAATTATACATGGAATATCTGTCTATAAAGGAGGGGGTCTCAAATCCATCCATAGAATAAATAAACAACTCTATCACCAGATGAGGAAAGCCATACTTCAAACAATGGTGGATGAGGTCCCAAAATTATATGAAGACTATGATTTTACATTTTAATTACCCACTAGGAAATTTTTTGTACAACCATATTGGGTACTGGACCTCTCTGATGAAGTTGGCCTTAATAATATTGTCAAATTAATCCTTGAACATGGAACCGTGAGAGGGGTAAATTTATTTGGGAGGTTGTTTGAACCTACATTGTCCCACTAGGAGTCAAAGGTGATGAATTAAAACTTGTGGATTGAGCCTTGGCATCTCATCATAGTTCTAATTTAACACTATATAGTTTTATTTTAGGAAGGACACATATTATTTCTATTCCTTTGATGATATAGATGTGATGATCAGTGTTAGCTTCAAATCTCATTTAATGCCAAGGTTAAACTGAGTCAACTCATCAATAGTGGTGGGGAAACCCTCTTAAAATATAGGAGGGTAATCTTATATATTATTTTTATCATCTGAGATATAAGGTTCATAGGGAGGAATTCACTCTCCCGAGACTAATGATCCAAAGACAACATCAGAACTTGATACGATGGGGGAGAGTTTTTAATAAGGAATTCTTCCTTTGTAGAGATTATAGTTATAAAGTTTTAAGATCCAATCCAATGTAGTTTATGAATGTTAGTTCCATTATTTATGTTAAATAAATTAAGGAAGTTTTTCTTCCATAGAGTGAGCCCTTTTTTGTGGAACATGTGGGAATACTATGGATCGGGGGTCATGGGGTGAACTTCTTGGTACTTTATAGGGGTATGCTTTTATGGTATTGTATTGTCTTGTAATGAACCCAAATCTAGTAACATATATCCAGTGTATTAATTTATTATAATTAAAAAAGATACAAGGAATCACACCCCGAATGATCGAATAATTTAGTAGTATTGGTAAACTAGATACATACATTATTCTCATAAAACATTTAAAAACACAATTTTTTTTGATAATATCATTATTCTCTCTATAATATCCTTCCGCATCATTCATAATACACTTACTATATTCTTGGGAAAGGGGAAAAATGAGGGTGATCTCAAATGATCATTAAGAGTTATATATAATAGAATTAATCATTAAAAAATAATCATAATCAACATGGAAAGGTAAATAAGTTAACACATATTCTATTTAAATAACCTAACTATGATGATAACATAAGGAATAATAAATATAGAAAAGTATACAACTGAACACACATTCCATTTAATCAATAATATGAGAATGAAAGGAATCTAGAGATAATACAATTTTGAAAATCTCATGGATAATAATAACTAAATTCTTAAAAAAGTAAATGCTTAATTTTTGTATTCTATGATCTCAAGCATCATGATACCTACAATATCAAGACCTTTCACAAGATGGTTTAAAACTATAGGTAGAAACTTGTTTAATTCTTGATTACTGATTTGTCTCATGTGACTCATTGATGCATCAAGGGTTATATAATTTTGCACCCCACCATTCACTATAGGTCTAAATAATTCATCATATATTAAATGATTGATTTAATTCATGAATCAATATGCCTTATCAACAAATATATTTATTGAGTAAATAATATGGATTTATTAATATTTCCAATTTAATCAAATAACTTTTAAAGTAAACACCATATGTATAAATGGTATAAGGTTTAGGAAATAATCATATCCATAATACAAAGAGTATGGATATTTTATAGAGATTAATTTTACATTTATCAAAAGAGAGGGAATTTTTCAAATTAATGTCAGTAGATACAAAAAAATGAATCAAAAAAGTGAATTTCAATACTTTAATTTTCCTAAATTATCATCAACCATCCCTAGAAATAATAAGGATGTTTTCAATACAAGATATAACCATTAGAGTAAAAATAAATGTTTTTTGTTGTTGATGAATAAAAATATCATAAATGATCTTTAAAAACATTATTGAGGAAAATATCCCTTTCATTTTAAAAAACACATTTTAAAAGCTAAAATTTCCCAAAAAAATAGAAAATAATTTTATTTGAAATTAACATTTGATACTTATGAAATAATATTTAAAAAACGTTTAGTGGTCATGATGTATGAAAATTACATTCATTCCATACATGTTAAAACAAATATTCTTTTTAATTTTTGGTAAAATCCAAAAAATAATTATTTTGAAAAAAACAATTAATATGTCTTTCCATTTTTTTTGTAAAAAGAAAAAAATGGGTAAAAATTTATTTAATAAATAATTTTTAAAAGTATAAAAACATTTTTTATTTTTTTTGAAAAATTGGTTTTGGAAGAAAATGGATTTATGACGGAAGAGGGAAATGAAGTCAGATTTTCTTAAAAACATTTTCTCAATAATTTTAAGTAAAAAAGAGTTTAAAAGTGTAAATATTACTTGAAAATATCATTAATAAAAATATTATAGTAAAATTAAATGGTTTTATTAGTAAATGGTCAAATAATTTCCTATAATTAAAATTCAAGAATAAACAATCTCGATTAGAATGAGATTGTGAAATAAACCCTTAAAATGATCATAAAATTAAAGTGTGAATTTATCAATAAATATATTATGGGTATAAACTATAAATCCACATAAAACAAGTGAAAATTAAACATAATATAATAAAAATTAATTTTACAAATAATCATAGAATATCAAATACAAAGAAGTAATATAACCCAATGAAAAGAAATTGAGTTATGAAATTATTTACAACTGCTAACTATTAAGTCAAATACCCTTGGTTGAAATGATTAAAATTAAAACTTAAAATACCATGAATAATTAATTTTTCATGATATTACATGTAAAATGGGTATTATATAGCCCATATTAAATTAATTAGGTGCATGATATTACAATATGCCTCAATGAAGAGAAATTGAAAGGAAGTCCCTTACCTCACACTTACTTTTGGTTGAATGTGATTTAAACTCCTATATAGTGGTTTTATAAAATTTATTAACTTATTATAGAACCATATTAGTATTTATAATATCATATATAATACTTTTATAACATCTTATCACCCTTTAGTTAATGATCTTTAATTATTTTTATTGTTTTGGGTATTGATTGTCTTGTTTTCTCATTCATGATTTTTCATGAAAGTTATGATTATTGTGAATATTATATAGTTAAATAATATAAAGAATAATAATAATGACATAATTATAATATTTATTCATAAATTATACTTTTAATTCAAATCATGAAATATTTTTTTGAGAAATAAGGTAAGTTACGATCATGGAGACAATAAGCCATATGTATGCATGAGCAATATTTCCATTTTAAATGATCATTATAGAATGAAGGTAAGTAATGTTTTAAATTTAAATAATGATCATAATATCATATTATTTATTTAAATATAATTAAATATTTATCATCCATGTGGTATGTTGATGAAAAGAGAGTCACATTGCTTTGTGAAAGCGGTAGTCCACACATACATGAATGAGGATATCATTTTTTAATGAGTGGAAAGGTAATACAAAAATGATATATTATATTTTCATATTTATAAAAATGTAATTAATATAATAATAATTTCATTTATATCAAATATATTTATTAAATTTATCTTTATTAACTTTCATATAAAGTGTTAGTGAAAAATGAATCACATTGCTTCATGAGGTGGTAGTCAGCTGTACACATGAGTGACATTATCGTATCCCATATGAAATAGAATATAAAAATGTATATATGATATAATTAATATATAGATATGATTATTCTTTAAATAACACATATATACTTTGGATACATCATCATACCCAACCTTGAGAAGTTGTAATGGAAAAATGAATGACATCAGTTCATGAGGTGGTAGTCTACCGTACACACGAATGATGATTTAGTAACCCATTTGATAGAAGTGGAGATAGTTATAGGTCATTAAATTAACATAAAAAAATTTAAATATATATAAGATAATTAGGTTATTATATCATATTTTTTAATAATAATTTAAAGATGTGGAAGAAGAAATAAAATAAAAACGGCTGTTGAAGAATGTTACCTCTTCTTCGGGAAACCTCCATAGGTTTTCACCAAAAACCTTACTAGGTTGGATTTATTCCAAAAAATAGGGTTTCTAGAACGAGATAAGGGAATTTGGGAAGTTATTTTTTATTTTATTGTCTAAAAAAAATTGTGTAAAGGTGTGAAGAAGATAGGATAGGAGGTGGACTTTTATAAGTGAGGTGAGTGACACACTTGTAATTTTTGAAAAGAAAAAGGTGTACCCACATTTTTCTCATGAAACAAGTTTAAAAAATGGGGTATTATCAAGAATTATTATAGATATGTTCTAAATATGGCCATTAAATATATTTTAGATAAGTTTTAGGTCATTTTAACCTTTATCTCTTTAGTTTAACCCTTAGTAAATCCATTTTTACCTTAACCATGATAAATAATTTTTACCGTTTTCACTATAAATTTTCATAAAAAATTAAGTTTACCTTATTAGATAATATAATTTTTTAGGATTCCAAATATTTAATAAATTTTTTAATATTAAATTCACATAATTGAAAAAATTTAATTTAAAATTAGCCATGAAAACGCGATGAGAAAGTAGGGTTTCAAATAGAAAATGTTAAAAAATTTACACATTTTTCATATAAAATTTCAATATGAAAATGATTCAAATGACCTAAATTAGATTAATTTATATATTATTGAAATAATTTTACTTTAAAATAAATTTAAAACATAGTTTAAATTTATAAATAATTTAAATGAAAAGTTAATTTTTGTTTAAAATTAAGTATTTTTCAATATTCATCAAAAAATAATTTTTTTTAGAAAAGTAAAAAAAATTCACCCAAATAAAATTTTGATATTGTGATGTAAAAAATGAAGTAAAATATTTCATTTTTTTTTTGAAATTGGTAAAATTTAATTTTAAATTATTTTCAGAAAGTGTAACTAAACCATATTTTAGAAAAATATAGTTTTTCAGAAAAGATTTCTTTTTTTAAATGATCAATATTTTATTTCTAATCAATAGATAACAATTATTTTCATAATTTAGTTATTAATATTAATACACACCAATTTAAAACCCAGGTTATATAATTATACTATATTATAGTTTATTTTTAATCGAGGCTTCGTATTCCGTAAGCTATCAAAGAGTTTAAATTTATAGAAATATATTTCATGGATTGTTTAAGTTCAATGTTTCATGTCACATATGCTATGAAATAAAATTTTATTATTTTAAAATTTTTTAGTGTTATATTCTCCCCACCTTAAATAAATTTCATCCTTGAAATTTGATTTTGGACTCATAAATTAAGGTTTTGATATTTAAAAATTCCCTTGTTGAAAACCTACATCGTAAAAAGGTTAATTATATATCCTCTTAATAAGAGAGAAAAGGGAAGTACAAGTTTAAATGGAGTAACACATTACCGGGTTTATAAGTAGGATAAAATTGGTGGCAATTAAATATGTGGACATGAAAGAAAAGCATAAAAACTTATATGGAATGATAGAGGTCATTGATCATAATAAAGTAAATGATCAATGGAAAGTTAAGGATCTCAAAACCATAAATCTATAATGATTTAAAAGGAAATGTAAATCATCAAATATGAAGGTAATTGGATGATTTTTTTTTGTTTCAGTATCTTTTTCTTAAATTTGAGGACTATTTTACTATTCAATAATATTAGTAAATATACTTACTTGATAAGTTTCTATTTCATTTTCATAATTTCATCCTTTGGTTGCGGTTTGATCAATATCCAATCCATAGCTTACTCCATGAAATGAATATCCAAAAATGATTTTTTATACTCAAAATGATAAAATTTACTTTTAATGGATCATAATATCAATAATTGAATGAAATTAAATTCCTTAGATATCTTGTTATTACTATGAGAAAATTGTTAACACAGGTTGTCCAATATACATAAATCTTCATATGGTGAAGTGATACATTAATCTCTAAAATTTCATCCAAAGTACAACTCAAACAATTTCATAAATGGTTAACCTTAAGAAAATTCTAAAATATTATTATTCAAAACTTTAGAAAGAAGGTAACTGAATTTAAAATATGAACTTATCATTAATCCCCCAAAGAATATAAAGTATCTCTTAATTATCACATACTTAACATGTGAATACCTTCACCATGTATTCTCTTAAAACAAGGTAATAACAAAAATACCATAAATAATTATTATAAACGTGAATTATTCTTTATTCCTTAAGTGAAACATAGATTATTGGATATATCCCTTAAAAACAAAAATCCTGTAAACTCCATCAATGGTAACATTAACCACTTTGTCAAAAAATCATTAATTAGTTCCATAATATTCATTACTATCCAATTTAATTTATCCACATCAATAATATCTTTATCCCAACATTATTATCTCAACATTAGGAACATATTAAGGGTTATATTTCACTCAATCACATGTTTTAAAAGAAGTTGAAATTTCCACCAAATAATTATTCATTGTTATCAATACCATTCAACACATGCTTTCAAATCCTTAATGAAAAAGTACTATAGTATAATCCTTATACATTTTATAATTCTTATAACTATGATATCATTGATAAAATACTAAAATAACATAATTCATGAATCCATGCATAATAACATTAATCATTACACTTTATTTATGGTAATAGCATAAGCTTGATCATGATCCATTGGTTTCTTTTCAGGTATATTATTTTGATGCTTAGGGAATTTATTTTTATAGTGTCCCATATCATTACAGTTGAAGCATTTAACATTAGAATGTTTTTTATTTCCCTTGAAATCATGAGCATTGTGTCCTTTATCTCCACACTTGTTGTAAACTCCCATTACCTTTAGTAAAGTAACAAAGTTTTTCTTTCCACAATTATCACATATAATAAAACCATTCTTTCCCTTATTCCCATTATACATTGTCTTCTCTATTGTCCTATTATTATATGGATTCCATTTGAATCCATAATTATTATATAATTAAATATTTGTCTTGTTATAAAATGATACTTTGGTATGATATGATAAGAATATTTGGATACTAGTTCTCTAGGAAAGATTATCTTAAGCCCATAAAATAAATGAACATTCTTACTCTTTGGATTATGTGAACTGATGCTCTTCTCATTCCTTCTTCTAAGTTCATTTTCTAAATAATGACATATAATATATTATATCACATCATTATGGAACATAATGTATAACCCCAAAACTAGTAAAATACATAACAAAAATTGAATAATTTATGTATATCTAATCTCATAATCATAAACATGGTTTCTTTGGGATTTTGTTTTCAAATCCTTCAAAATGGTTTGTAAATAAAATATTAAATATATTAAGAATATCCTTTGGGAGTATCAAACCAGGTGCATAGTAAGGCCTATTTTCCTATACCAGGTGATGATTGGGTCAAGCCCAATGATTTTCAAAGTTATTACCCCCATGTATATCTGTACCAGAACCATGTCCACTTGTAGTATTAGAAATGGATGCATTTTCTAGGAAAACTACATAATCTATTCCTTACCAAAAAATTATAATGTTCTTATATACTTATCCTTGATGTCTATCACATGTTCATGTTCTATAATATATTTTTCCTAAATCTAGTTCGAAAGGTTTCTACTAAAATTACTTTGATACTAACTATAACAACCCCGACACCAGTAACCTAGAGCCAATATCTTACTTTTTTAAATTGGAATAAGATATAGTGAGTCAAATCCTAAAGGAAATAATGGTTTAGTAGTATTGTTAACCTAGATACATATATTATTCCCATATTATATTTGAAAAAATAAATTACAACATAATTATTCCCTCTAGTATATCCTTTCATATCATTCATAGAACACTTCTAAGATTACTAGGAAAGGAAACAAAATACGGGTGAGCTCAAATGTTTAGTAAAGGTTAAGTATAATAGAATCTATCATGAAAAAAACAATCATAATCAAAATGGAAAAGTAAATTACTAAAAAAACATTCTATTTATATAACCCGACTATCATGAAAAGATAATTCATAATCAATATGGAAAGGTAAATAACAAAACAAACATGCTATTTAATCAATAATATAAGAATTAAATGAATCCAAAGATAATATAATTGTAAAAATATCATGAATAATAATAACTAAATTCTAAATGAATTAAATTATTAATTATTGGATGAAAAAATCATAGGAATCATGATACCTTTACTATTAATACCTTTTATAAGACAATTTAAAACTATAGGTAGAAACCCGTTTAATGCTAGCTTACTGATTTGTCTCATGATACCTACTGATGCATTAAGGGGATATATAATTCTGATACCCACCTGTGACTGTAGGTCCAAAGAATTACTTATACATAAAATGATTGATTTAATTCATGAATAAATATTCCTTATCAATAAATATCCATATTAATAAAAGAATATAGATTTATCAATATTTATTAGTTAATAAATTAAATTTCAAAGTAAAAACTATTTATAGAAATGGAATACAGTTTAGGAAATAATCATATCTATGATAAAAATAGAAAATATACTCAAGAGATATTAATTTTATAATAATCATATGAGAGTGAATGTATCAAAGGAAAGTTAATTACTACAAAAAAACGAATCAAGAAATTGAATGTCAATAATTTCCTTAAATAAAATGATTATAAAAAGTCCATAGAAATAATAAGGATGATATCAATAGAACATACACCCATTTGAGTAAAAATAAATTTTTGTTTCCTTTTATGAATAGAAATACCATAAAAATATATTTAAAAAAATTCTTGAGGAATATATCCTTTTCATTTTGAAAATAACATTTTAAAAAATGAAGTTTCCCAATTTTTTTTTAAAATAATTTCCTTTGAAAATAACCCTTGAAACTTATAAAAGAATCTTTAAAACATATTAGTGGCCATAATGGATATAAATTCCATTCATTTTATACATGTTAAAATAAACATTCCTTTAAATGTTTGGTAAAATAAAAATGGGAATTACTTTGAAAATAGTATGAATAATATTTTAAAATATTTTTTAAAAAGTAAAAATGTGTAGAAATGTGTTTAGTAATGATTTTAAAAAGGATAAATAGAATTTAAAAACCTTATTAGAAAACATGGTTTTGGAAGAAAACCAATTTCTGACAAAAGAGGGAAATAAAGTCAGATTTTATGAAAAAAAAATTCTCAATCATTTTAAGTACCAAAGAGTGAAAAAATACTAATATTAAATGAAAATATCATGAATAAACATATAAGAATAAAATTAAATGGGTTTATTAATAAATGGTAAAATATTTACATCAACTCAAATTCAAGAATAATAATCTCAATTAGAGTGAGATTGTGAAATAAACCCTTACAATGATCATAATGTTTAAGTGAGAATTAATAAATAAATTAATTATTTATATAAAATTTAAATAAAAAAAACATGTATAAATTAAATATAATATAACCAAAATTAATTTCACAGATAATTTTAGAATATCAAAGATGAAGAATAAGTAATATAACCTAATGAAAAGAAATTGCATTATGAAATTCTTTACCACTTGGAAATTATTAATTCAAATCCAATTAGATGAAATCATTAAAAAAAAAAGATAAAATACCATGAATAATGAATTATTAATGATATTAAATTTCAAAGGTGAATGATATACACTATATATAATAAAATAGGCACATAAGATTACAATCTTCCTCAATAAAGGAAAATTGAGATGAAGTCCCTTACCTCACACGTCCTTTTGGTCGAACATGATTTAACCCACTATATAGTGATTTTAAACATGTTATTAACTTATATGATAACCATATTAATATTTATAATATCATATATGATCATTTTTTATCATCTTATCACCCTTTCAATAATAATATTTCATTATTTTATTGTTTCGAGTGTTAATTTCCTTGTTTTTTCATTCATGCATTATCATGAAAGTTATGATTATTGTGCATAATATATATTTAAATAATTTAAAAATAATATTCAGGACATAATTATCACATTTTTTCTTCAATTATACTTTTAATATGAATCATTATAGATGTTTTTGGGAAATTAAGTATGTTACAATCATAGAGATGATATGTCGTACGCATGCATGAGTAAGTTTTTTATTTTTCAACTATCATTATAGAAAGAAGGTAAGTAATGTTTTACCTTTTCAAAATGATAATAATATCATATTTTTTTATTTAAATATACCTATAAATATCATCCATGTGGCATGATTATGAAAAGAGATCCACATCGCTTCGTGAAGGTGGTAGTCCACACGTACATGAATGATGTTATCATTTTTTAGTGAGAGGAAAGGTAAGAAAGAAAATTACATGTTATATTTTTAGAATGATAAATGTGTAATTAATATCATAATTATTTCATTTATATCACATATATTAATTTAATTTATCTTTATTTTCTTCCATTTAAAGCGTTAGTGAAAAATGAATCATGTCACTTCATGAGGCGGTAGTCTGCCATACACACGAGTGACATTATCATATCCACTAAATAATGAAAATAAAAATGGTATATATGATATAATTACTCTAAAGGTATACTTATTTTATAAATATCATATATATACATTGGATCCATCATAAAAAACAACCTAGAGAGGTGGTGATGAAAAAATGAATGACATTGGTTTGCGAGGCGGTGATTCACCATACACATGAATGATGATTTCATAACCTATTTAATGGAAATTATGATATTTGTAGATAATTACCTTAACATAAAATATCTAAGTATATTAAACACACTGAATTTTCTATATCATTATGTTTCAAAAATAATTGAAGGAGGTGGAGGAGAAAATAAAATAAAAATGTTTGTTAAAGAACATTACCTCTTCTTCGGGTAACCTCCTTTGGTTTGAACCAAAATACTTCATAGGTTGGATTTATAACAAAAATAAGGTTTCTAGGATTATAGTACATAAATTTGTAAGTGATTTGGGTAGGTATTAGCTAAACCAAAAGGGTGTGAAGGTGTGAAGAATAGAGGATAGTGGGTGGCCTTTTATAAGTGTGGTGAGTGGAACACTTATAATGTTTGAAAAGAAAAAGGTTTGACCATTTTTTTCACATGTAAAAAGCATAAAAAATATATTATTATCAATAATTAGTCAACATATGGTCGAATATGGCCATAAAATATATTTTAGACTAGTTTTTAAGTCATTTTAACACTTATCTTTTTAGTTTAAACCCCGTAAATATTTTTTTACCTTTACCACGATAAATAATTTTTTACTATTTTCACCATTAATTTTGGTAAAAAATTAGTTAAAATTATTAGATAGTATAAATTATTTTGAATCCAAATATTTAATCCAGTTTTCAAAATTACATTAATATAATTGGAAAAATTTTAATTTAAAATTAATCCTACAGACGCGAGGAGAAAGTGAGTTTTTCAAAGAGAAAAAGTTCAAAAGTTTATAAAGTTTTTATTTAAAATTTCAATATGAAAATGATTAAAATGAACTAAATTGTATTAATTGATATATAATTGAAATAATTTTACTTTAAATCCAATTAAAAATATAATTTAACTTTATAAATATTTTAAATGATAATGAAGTTTTCAATTAAAATTCAGTATTTTTCACTATTCATCATAAAATGAAAATTTTCATAAAAATACAAAAAATCCACCTTATTATAATTTTGATATTTAAATTTAAAAAATAAAGTTCATTTTATCAAATTAATTTTATAAAAATGTTAAAAATTAATTTTAAATTATGTGCTTAAAGCGTGGCTAAACCGTCTTTTAGAAAAAATAAAGTTTTCAGAAAACATTTATTTTTTTAAAAGAATATTATTTTATTTATAATCAATATATAATAATTATTTCATAATTTATTTAGTACTATTCATTCCATCTAATTTAATGGAAACTTTATAACATTATACTATATTACAATCAATTTAGAACTAGGGTTGCGTATTCCACAAGCTATCAAAGAGCTTAAATTTGAAGAAATATATTTTATAGGGTGGCTAATATCAATATTGAATGTCCCAAATGGTATTGAATAAAAAAAATTATTTTAAAATTTTGGGGTGTTACATGATTTTCCCAGTGTAGGAGTATGAGGTAATATGTGAGCACTCATTCTTCTTGGGAACCATGAAACAACTTCCCAGGTCTGGTGTCGTTGGTTAAAATTGATGGATTAGAAGGATGTAACTATATTTTATGTTTGAACAAGGATATATTGTAGTGGATATTATATTTTTAAGGTTATTCGTACACTCAAAACCATCAATATGGGGGTTTTTCCTTACCTTTTATAGTTTCTGACATCTAGATAACGGAACTCACAAGATTTAAAGGGAGAAGCATCACCTTGGAGTTCCCCTAATCGACCATTAGGATACTATTTGAGGAACTGGTGATATAAAGATGGGACCAATACATGCAAATGAAGCTAAGTCCTTCTCAATAGGGCATTGTAGGTCGTATCTCAGGAGACCACCATAAATTGAATTATTATTTCTAGGAAACCAAATTGAGTCTTCAGCTGAATCTTTCTATATGGCTTCTGGTCAATCTTATCATATCCTTGAATTGTCAAGTTAGTGGGGATAAAAACATCTTCCATGATTCCCATCTTGTGCAGTGGTAGGGTCGGGATGAGGTTGATAACAAATCTTGAATCCATTAGGTAGTAGTGGATTTCCAAACTATTGAACTAGATAGTGATATAAAATGGGCATATATACCCCATAATGGTAGAACCCTTATTTTATTCAAAAAATGAAATGATGGCCGGATATTCTTTTCGTTTAGCTTCTCCTACATAAAAGGCCTCAACAATAGCTAACTCAGTCTCAAATTGAAGGTGGATTTTCAAGGATTCGACAAGGGCCTCACACATCTCCTTTAAGAGGCGGATCAACTCAAGGATCAAGAGCCTCACTATTATATTGAAAAGGTGATTCAACACATCATACCTCCATGTGATGGGAACATATTTTCATTCTTTAGCAAGTATCATAATAAGAATCATAGGTTGAGGCATTAGGGCCTAGATAGTGTTGTCTATAATCTTTTATCTATTATCCGGCCCACTCTTATCACCTACACATAAAGCCCCAAACCAGAACTTTCGGATTCTATACATAAAAATTCTATGTATTTTTTTATAAAAGATAACAGAAAAATATAACAAACATTTTACTTTCCAGGATATTTTTTGGTATAGGTTCTAGAGAATTAGACAATTACATTAAATATTATCAAAGTAGTACAAAAATTTATACAATTTTTTTTTAATTTTCTTTCTCCTTATATGAAAAAAATATCATTGAAATTTCTACTAAATTTGTACAAATTATAATAAAACATAGGGTGAACATTAAATTTCCCAGTAAGGGGTTTTAAAACTAGTGAAAAATACTTTGAAAATTCCTAAAAAAATTTATTATATAAAATAAAAAATATTTGATATATTCTTTCAACATAATAATATGTGGTTTTTATGAAAAATTACTTTTCAAAACTGTTTATAAATACTTATCATTATGAAAACCATTCAAAAATAACTTTTGAAAAGAACTTGGATTTCTACTAAAAAATAATTTGAAAATAATTATCCTTTTATGGATAAAAATTTTACTTGTAAGATATCATAAAAAACATGTGTCCACTTAGAAATATCAATTTTTTAACAATATCCCCATAGTGGTTATGGGTTTACTCCTCATACCATATAATGTCATTCGATACCCAAGTACCAAATTTTTAAGAAAACATTTTTAAACATTTTTGATTTCTCATTCATAACCCAGTAAAAACTTATAAAAATATTAAATATATTATTTTCATAGAATAAAATAATTTAATAAAATATAATCTTGATAAGAATATTATTTTTAGGAAAAATACAATTTCCATAAAAGAACTACTTACATTTAAAAGACATTAAAATAAATTATTTGAAATTAAAACTTAATATTGTATTAAAATGCTTAAAATGTCAATAAAAATTATAGATGATATCCATATATACAATAATGAATGAAAATAAGATATTTTCTTTGAAAATATATGACTCTATAATAATAATAATGCTTTCAGAACAATCCCCTTACCTTGAGTCTGACTCATCACATACGTTTCTTTGTATTCCTCTTCTTCAAACAATACCTTTTCTTAACACCTTAAGACCTCAAAGTATGGTGTTATTCTTAAAATAATTCCTCTATAATGTGTTTGGGGGAGTGGGGAAGAAAATTTTGTAGATTATTTTTCGGATAGAAGGATTAATGTGATGAAATAAAATGAAGGAAATAGTTCCCTTTTATAATTTAGGTGAGGGGAAAATTATGAATTATATAAAATATTAAAATATAATAAGTCTATTATAGGGTTAAATACTTCAAAATTTTAGACAACATATCATACCCTTTTTCATTATTAATGATTTTTATGATTTTTAAATAATTTAATAAAATAGTATATTGATCAAATATAAGTTTTTTTTTTCAAATTTAACACCATTCATTATTATGACATTAAAAACATCAAAAAAATATGTAAAATTTAAAACCAATATTTTATTATATATTATAAAAATAATATTAATCTATAAAATTCATGTACCACCTTAAAAATCTCAAATTATATATATTTTTTATTTTTAATATTATTTATTTGATTTGTTCATTAATTAAATAATTATTGCATCATTGTTGTGAAATCCTTTAAGGTAATTATGTATTACCTACAAATTAGAAATAAATTTTCATGAAGAAGTTAAATTTATTATATTTAAAATTAATATTTATGGTTAAATATATCTTCTTGAAAACCGTATATTAAAATATAGTTTAAATTAAAAACTATTGTGTGAACAACTTGACTTTATTTTAAATAAAATATTATAAGGGTATTAATCATATCTAAGTGGCTCCAAATGGTCATTAATTCCACCCTTTGAAGAAATTGTCAATATATAATCAAAAAATAATATTTAACCAAGTTTTTGGATCTTTTAGTGGTTTTCATAATTTTAATTAAAATCATTTTATTGATTTTTCTTCTTCTTGCACAAGCAATACGTCAGTGTTGCATAAGAATTAAAGTTAATTATTTCATATATAAAAAATAAAATAAATTACTATGATAAAAATAAATAAATTAGGTTCAATATAATCCTTTATATTCATTCATTATGTATATTTACTCATATCCATGTCAAGACAACTTATTTAATTTGTTTATTTGAATTTTATTTCCTTATGAAAGCATTGTACATGCATTGAACAAGCATTTTTATAAGATTCATGTTATATAAATATAAAATTTGAAACTATCATAAAAAACATAAATTATACATAATAATTAATAAAAAATTCATGAAAATAATTATTATCACTCAATTTTTATCTTTATGAAACCAAATTTGACTTTTCCAATGTTTCACAGACACTGCATCGGTAATAAGAATAATTTTTATACTAATCATGATATAAATTATAATTTACATGTACTGATTTTTTTGGGTAAAATGTTTCTTTTATAATATCCTTATTTATTCATCACATAATTTAAAAAAAACTTATAGCATAATTATATCTTTGAGATTTCACAAAAGATATCATATTTTATAAAAAAACTGTTTTTTTACTATTCATAAAAAATTTAACTTTTTCAAAAAATTATCAAAATTTTAAAATACAAATTTTTTGATATGATGATTTTAAAAATGAATTTAGTTTTTTCAAATAAATTTTCTAAGAACTTAAAAAATTAATTATATTATTTGTACAAAAAATAGTAAAAAATATTTTTGAAGAAAGTATATTTCTAAAGATTAAAATGAATTTACTAAAAATTATGTTATTATGTTATAATAATTTACCAATAAATTCATATTAATTTAGACCTTTATATTTATTTCATAACTCAATTATTCCTATTCATACCCACAAAATTAATAGCTAGGTTATAAAAGTCACATTTAAATAATAATATTTAGTTGTTTGTTTAAGCTCGAGGCGACATAGTGTTTCATTCTAAAATTTTAGGATGTTACATAATGGATAGGCATAAATAGCTGAGGTTGAGTCCTAACTAAATGTGACTAATCACAACATGGTCATGACTGATTCAGACAATCAACTAGTATAGTCAGCTATAAAGGTTCACCTGATGAAGTGGATTGGGAGGGCTATGCTTTCTAAGCCTTGTGTGAGTCCTAATATCTAGTCTCAGTAGCATAAATAACCTAGTTTGGAGTGATAACCTGTACATTTTTCTGGCCTGAAATACTATCTTTAACATTTTGTATGTCGGTGTGTCCCCTTCCTCTTCTTCGATGGTGTCAGCCAGAGGTTCCTGATGGGTTCATGTGGCACTTTTAATTTCAAAATATTGCATATTAATATATCAGTGTGATAACATTCACATAGGTGTACTCTATATCCTTACCAATATAATATTATAGGGCTATATGAAATCTGGTTGTGTATCCCAATTCTAAAGGAATGAAGTCACCAAAGGTGTGGGATGGTTTTGGAACCAATAATGGACTCTAATTTCTCTTATACTATTTATGTCTACTCTTTCATGACTTGGAAGGCTATAATGATGATGCAGAGGTAGCGACCAGAGGATAAGAGGTATAATTGCAGGATTTTCTAGTTTTCTCAAGAGGGAATAGATGATACCATGTGCATGAGAGACTATATACTAGGAAACTAGTCATTGAATTTTGTTTCCTTTACGAGAATCCTACTTCCACACACTAGAGTGTTCGATGTCACTGTCAGGGTTAGTAGATACCTGTGCTACCTATTCCAAAACATTTCCCAATTTAACTAAACCATGATACTCTTTTCCCTTGAGAAAATATTTGAAGATAAAGCATTCGATGATGGTATGTCCAAGGATCCTATAGTATGGGAAGTAAATATCATGGTTGGTGAGTTTAGTCACTTGGGGTCTCTTGCATTATGTAAATTTTAGAACCCCTTGTTCTTGGGAACAGATGAATTACACCATGACCTGTACATCCTTAAAGGAGTAGGTTTTGTTCTTTCTTTCAATGAAAGGAGGCCAAGGTTACTTTCCTTGAAGAGGGGCCAAGATAACATTCTCTCAGCGAGGCTGTACTTTGTGAGGCTACTCATTCAGAGGCTCAACTGGTATAAGAGCATATAGGTGAACCATATCGAGATCCTCTATATGAACAACAATGACCATTTCTTATTTCATAGGACTTCACATGGGAGTTATAAGGTGTAATGGGTGTGAATATTTCTTGGTCTGCTGTAAGTATTCTTCCAGATGCTGATATTTTTCGAAAAAAATTGAACCCCCCCTGGATAATTTAGAGAGATGAGGTTAGGGACCAACTCATCTTTGAAATTCTGAACATACATAATTACCAGTTTTTCCTAATAGAGATGCATTTTGAGTGAGTAAGTGAGTCCCTTACATTGGGAAATTAAGTCATCTACTCAATAATTAGAACCCTGATTGTATTTGGAGAAGTTAGTGATGATCGTCCTGTGCATAGTGGAGCTAAACTAGTAGAGGAACTACCTATGAAGATCCTACCAACTAGAAATAGTTATAGGGGGAATCTGGGTATACTAAACAAATTTGGATCCTTCTAGAGTATATGAATCAATATATCTTAGTATATTCTTACTATTCCAGAGTACCCAACATTTGGCCGCACCGTGAGGCAAAGTGGTCCAGTTGTTGTAGTGGATCATCTATCCCATTGAACAAGGTGGATCTTGGATTGATGAATTTTGTAAGAGGGCATATTTGGGACACCCATCATGGATATCCCTTTCCTTTAGTAATTATTGACACTTTTCTCATTTATAGAGACTCAAGGTGGTCGGTGAGAGTGGCTATCACGTCATCCTGGTGAGTATTTGTGGTCACCAATGCTCTGAGCGGTTCTTAAATCTGGGAGGTGGGGTGACCTTAATCTCAAGGAATAAATGTATACTGATCATATGGACTAGGAAAATCATATCTCATACATTTTATATATCCACTAACTTCTTCCTAGACCATATGCATTGGGAAACCTAGTTTAAAATTAGGTTCCTGGATAGGAATTACTGTATGACTAACCATAGGAGAGATATGTTCCCTTTCGAAATTGTCACGACTCAGACACATCTTAGAGTTAAGCTCGATGATAAGCCTCTTATATACTTCAAGATCCTAGATAAAAGCAGTTATTCTAGAGTTTGAGTCAGTTTTCGACACAACCATGGATGGACTGGTAATCTCAATGTGACCCTGACCTTTTTCGAGATATCCACAAATAAGAAGAAATGTATCATTGGGGAAGAATCCCAAGGCCTAATGCTGTTATTTGATGTTGGGTCTGAGAACCTATTGGATGATATGATTGGTACTATGCCACCACCTGGGATAGGTTCTCCCTATCATGTCTAGTGTTAGAAGTCCAATTTCTATGATCCTTGGTAGGGTCAATAGTGATGACATTCAGTATGGTGGTGGTCAAAGAAGAACCTTCATTATCAGTGGGTGGTCCATATTGAAGGCACCTTTGTTGTCATGGGATATGGTTTAAGTGAAGGGTAGTGTACTTCCCCCATCCTCTGATCTTGATGTATTGAGATTACTCTTCCATGACTCATTAAAGCACATTGAGTCTCATGATGCATGTATATTGTAAAGTTTGATCGTATTCATATATATCATGGCACCTATATATTGGGAATGATATGATTTCAACCCTTTTACATTATTGGTAGATGTAATTTTTGTGTTCAATGATTCTTGGATAGGACATATGATAATCTTGAAGTTGGTTCATTATTTCCTAGATGTTTTGAAAAACACATTCTACTTAGTCCTTAGTGAGGGACTCTAGGATGAAAAATTTTAGGGCTGTGGGTGGCCAAAATGGTACTGATAGATGGTCAATGTCTAGGAAACCCCATAATTCCTTTTTCTAATTAACTAAAGCATCATCCTTCTCCTGACTGGCCCAAACCAAAATTGGTGTCAGTTAATAAATTGATGGTGGCATTGACGAAGACACACTTTTCTTTTTGATTTTTAGGCAAGTGGGGTGTCACACATTCCAATTATACCATGAAAATTGGAATGTATTTTATATTTGGGGAAAACTTTAATATCATTTCCATGTAGGATGGAGTGTTTACTACCTACTCATGTGTGAGAAAAACAACATTTATTTGGGGATCAATGGAGTTGTCAACATCGTCTGAGGGTGTCAATCTAGACACCAATGTCTCTACAACTTCTATCCTGGAGGTTGAAAGGAGGTAAGTTGATGGTGGAAAATATAGTTTCATTGAGATTCATTGGAATTATTCCAAAACATCCTCCACCTATAGGAATCTATAGAGGTATTTTAGGATTTTGTGGACCTTATCTTCATGGATTGTTTACCTCAATTGATAGGATTCTACCCCTAACTTTAGCAGTAGAGGTGAAGGATCCTTCATTGAGAAATACATCATCTCAGAGTCTGATAGATCGATAGTGACATGTAATTTCCCATGTTTTTTCCTTTCATGGAACAAGATTTCTTCAAGAGCTAGTTAATGATAGTCACTTGGTTTTTTTACACATGAATTTTCAACCTATGTTGTGGAAATGACTCTATTAGTGGTTGCTTGTCCTCCTACCCCAAGATGGGTCTTTGGAGTAGGGAATCTATTCAGCATGGGCAGGACCTTGGTTCCAGTTTTTGGTAGTGTGTGGAGGACCTCCATAGTGAAATTATTCATTATGGGGTGGCCCGTGATATTTTACAGTGGTGCATAAGGTTGGGAGATTCAATACAACCAACCTACGAGGTATATGGGGTCTTGATCCCAAATTGAAAAATAAGGGGCCCTAGAAAGCCTTTGTGGGGGAAAGATATGATGCAATGGTGGTGGATCAGGCCATTGAAGCGGGGGAAGAGGCCTCCTTACAAGAAGTGTTCATGGATTACCCACAGAATTGGCATTGGGTGTTATGGAATAGGGCCAACAGATTAGGGATGGGATTAACACATTCATTGTCCTATGGGACTGTTTAATTCTAGGGATCACATAGCAAGGTGGGAGACCTCCTAGGTGAATCCAGATCAGTTAAATTGATGGTCATGGCTTGAACCTAACCTAACTCCTTGGAATAAGTGATGGAGTTATTATAATTCTCCATAGAGAGATCCAAAAAATAGTTTTTAGTAAAAAGGGGGTGGTTTTCCACTACACAGCCCTCAGTGGTAGTAGTGTCGGTGAGGTTATGATTCTTTGAGATCCTGACAGGCTATATCCTTGGGGGTGTGACCCCTTATTTTTCATATTATATAAAAGGACATTGATTAGACTCCTTTGGAAGAACTTAGAGGATGAGATGTGGTGTGGGAACCCATTAGATATGGAAGAGGTGGCGACCACAGTGGGATTGTAGTGGTGTGAGATTGTTGCACTATTAGTCTCTTTTCCCCACCTATTAGAAGAGGGTCGTTATGAATTCCTTATATCTTGGTCTTGGGGAATCATATAGATCCATTTGTTAGTATGTTCACCATGAAGGTGATTACCAAAATTCATAACATCATTATTCCTTCTCCAAGGTTGAGGGAAGGTCTATGTTGACATTTACTTAGATCAGGGATTCCCAAAAAACTCTATTTTCAACCAATTTTAGGAGTAGAGTTTCGCATTGGGACAAAAATATATTTGGTGGGGACCTGGTTCCAGATATCTTGATTCATTCATGATCAAATATTATGGTTCCTAGAATTACTAATATACTCACTAGTTAAAGAGAAGAAATTTATGTTGGGTTCACTATTTTTATTTCCAATTCTTTAAAGTCAGGGCATGCATCATCAACTATGAAACCCTATTTATTTCCTTTTATTCCTGATTTCCAAAGGAAGGTAGAATATTCCAACATAGTTGGTAATGTTATATCCTTGATCGAATTGATATGATGGTATATTGATTCCTTCATCCATTTATTCCTCCTTGGATCTTGTTACCTATTCAGGGTATCTCTAAAATATTTGAGTCATGTTCCTAAAATTCATTGCTGAAACCATCTTGAGGTGGAAACTAGTTAATTAAACTTCTTCTATATTGATAGCGAAGCAACCTATGGTTATATTAGATGGTAATGTTGGACATATATGAGAATTTTTGCATGTTGATAATGTAGGGAATCTATAAAGTCTTTCCCTTTTGAGGTTGAGGGAATCTCATGTGTGAGGCTTCTTAGGCATGGAACCCAAGGCCTCCTGTGTCGACCATGAGGTTCTTGATACTAGGGGTGTAAGGAATCTAAGTGTTTGTGCCCTAAACATCCCTTATTTAGGGTATGGGGTGTATATTTTCTACGGGATATAGGTTTTAGGTCATGTGGAGATAGGTAGGTAAATTTTAGTGTGTTTCCTTAGTGAATATTATCAAATTTTAGACATGTTAGTGGGTTTTAGTGTTTTCCTGTGGGAAATATGTTCACATTATAGATAGGATGGTGGGTTTTAGTTTGTTACCATGGGTAAAATGTTCATAGAATGAAGTGGTAGGTGGATTTTAGTGCGTTCTCATAGGGAATATGTTCACATTGTGGAGCTTCTAATTTCTATGGGGAAGAAACGAATATTTGATGAGAATGTCAAGGTTTTGGGATTGAGCCTCATGGAGGTGTCATACATACTCTATTTAATATACAAGGACCAAAACCCATATAGTTCAATGCCACATTTTAAGTTCATACAATGATATAGATCCATGTAGTTTACCATCATGCGGTATGGATACTCGTGTCATGAAAGGATCATCAAAATAGATTATGAGGGGATTACACATTGAAGCTTCTTGAAGGAGGAGGATTATCCCATGGAAGGAAAGGATGGTGTGGAGATTATGCATGTAAGATTACCAAAGGAATAAGATCATTCTATTTTAGGGGAAGGATGGTGCGATCCCATAATCATATTATATGGGGAATCCTGCATTCATCACATAAGGTAGGAGGTGCAGGGTCATCCCATGTCATTCATATGTGGGGCATCCAATGTTCAAGACAAAGGGCAGGGCTACAGTATTACATCATGTGTGGAGGATTTTTTTTATGCAATCTAACATCATATGAATAGGATATTGGTCTATATAGTTGTATTCCATACAACTTAGGCATTGTCAAGGCCTAAACCTTGGGAGAACATTTAAAAGTAGGAGAGGAAGATCTGACATAAGGCATCCATACTAGAAAATATGGACAATGTAATGACCTGACCCCAGTTACCCAGAGTCGGTGAATTATTACGTAACATTGGCTAGATCACAAAAGATCAAGTCTCAAAAGACCGATTAGTTTTGTAGCCTTGTAAACACTAGATAAATTAATAAATGTTACATTACATCATAAAGTGAAAAACTACAATAACATAGTCTCCATAGTCCACACTCATATCCCATTCATACTATCCCTGCAGGTCAGTCATAAAATATTTCTTCACATCCTGGGAAAAATAAAACATAGAAAGGGGTGAGCTCAGATGCTCAGTAAGGATAACAATATAGCAGAAACTTTCTTAAATAAAGATAAACATTTAAGGCAATGTATAACTAAAAAAAGCCTTTTAAACTTGAACTTCAATATAATATGGCAAAAATAAAATGAAATAATTCCATTTACTTATTCACATGGATATTCTACTAGTTGAATAATCACATGCAATATCAATAACCACTTTCATAATGATGGAATGCATAATTCCAGACTATCATAACCACATAGTCAAGGCCTTGTGACAGGACTACAAATAAGATTTTGTCAAGGCCTTGTTCCAAGACACTAATTTGTCTCATGAGACCTACCGATGCATCGAGGAGCTATAGTGGGCTCCACCCGTCATATACTAAGTCCAATTCATTCTTTATATGAAAAGGTTTAAACATATCATAAACCATAACATAATCGTATCACATAAAACATGCATAAAGGAAACATAAAATTTCCACATTTCAATCACAAGATATCAATACAACAAATTGATATAATAAAACCATTTTCAATACCAAAAGAAAATAAAAGTAAAACTTGGTATTTATTTTTCATTTAAAAAAATGTTATGGATTTTAGAGGAAGCCGAAACTCAAATAATGGTCACGGCGGCGGAGAAGTCATTGTCGCCGCATACGTACGACAAAAAAACATTCCCTTTTGTAATTTAGTAAAACGCTTGGTATAAAGAATATTCCTTTTGATAAATTTAAAACTCAAAGGGGTTTATACACCGTATAAAAGAAAGTTGTGTATAAAACAAAATATAGCTCAATGAAAGGAGATTGAGACAAAGTCCCTTACCTCGTGTCTGACTTGACTCGATCATTCCTTAATCTCCTGAATAATAAAATAGAGTTAATCTATACTTTCTTAAGAACCTTTTTCAAGTTCATTATTTCTTTTATATCACTTATTACCATGTTTTGAACATTATGTAGTCATTTAAGTTAATAACAGTCATTTTGTCGATCTTTGGTACTTGAGTCAACAATAAACTTCTTATAATTACAAGTTATTCATGTGGTAAAATATCCATTATCTCCAGAATTATATTCATGATATAGATATCATATATATAATATATATCCAATATATACATGCATTTATAATATTACATAACATTTAGAGGTAAGAAATGAAATGCACCGTTCATGGAGACGGTAAGCCGTAGGTACGCATGAACGCTACTTTCATTTCTATTTCATATTTAATAGAATGAAATCATTATGATATAAAGGTATATTATAATTCCATTATAATATCATATATAATATCATTAACTACATCATTTATACGTCCCACATATGGCATTAATGATTCAAATCACTTTGAGGGGGCGGTAGTCCGCACTTCCTAAAATGAAATTATCACGTTTACCCATAATGGAAGTCATAAAGTTATTCCATAAATGAAAAATAAATAAGAATAAGGAAAACATAAACATAATATATATCATATATAAATATAGTGACATCTTAATGGCCACCATGAGAGGTGTTAAAAGAAGATTGAACAATCATCGTTTCGTGAGGCAGTAATTCACCACCCACAGAAACAGTATGTTCATTAACCATTAGACGAAGGTGTGTGTAAGTGTAAATAAAATACTTATCATAAAAACATCCTAGTATATTTAAGATACTGGTGTTGTTACAAAAGAAAGGAATAAAAAGAGTTTAAGGGGTTTGAGAATAAAAATAAAACAAAATAACATAAGAGAAGACATTACCTTAAAATCGGGTAACACTTTTTGATTTAATCCAAAGGCTTCCTTGGGAAGACTTCTGCCCAAAGTGAGGTTTCTAGGAGTAAGAGAGGAAATTTAAGAGATTATTTGGGCAGAGTTTGGCCAATACAAATGGCTTTGAAGGTGTGAATAAGGTGGTAGAGGTGGGGGGCCTTTTATAAGAGGAGAGGAGGGGCTCTTTTGGAAAGATTGAAATGTTACTTTATTATGAAATGCTTTTCAGATTTTAAAGGTCCCTCAATGATATATTTCGAGGATAAGGTGATAAGGATTATAAATAAACCCATACAATAGGCTTTAGACAAGTGTAAGTCTTAAATTTTACATTATTGTTTCATTTTATTTAAATCGTTCATTAATGAGGTAATCACTACATCATCATGGTATCATAAATAAATTTATTATTTAATGTCTAAAAATTATAAATAAAATACCATATTGTAGGAAATATTTTTATCTTTTTAACTATTTTTTATAGTATATAAGATCATTTATTTAGACAAAATTAAAATTGGTTTACTTGGGTGATACATACTTTTGTTATATTTTCCTTTCTTTAAAAATAAAAAGATAAAATGTCACTATCACACAAAAGTGATTCCATGGGGTCCCAAAGTTTGGACCAAGGCATCCCATGGTCATCCATGACACAAAAATTATAATTAGGACACATTTTGGTGTCATTGTATATTATTATGATATTATTTTATTACCCTTAACTACCCGATTACTAATTAATCATAATAATTAAAGATAATTGTCATCGTTACTATTCATAATGTCCAAAAACAAAAGATTATTAATTACATAATTTGGACCTTATGATTCCAAATATGTAATCCATTTTACCAAATTCTAAATACAGAAATTTCAGTAATTAATTTAAAAATTATTCCCACTGTCAAAACAAATAGCGTGTTTTTAAGAAACAATATCTATCAAAAGATTGACAAATGTTTATGTCCAATTTCAAAGTGAAATTAATTATAATGACCAACATTGGATAAAATGGTAAAATTATATTCTAATTATACTTTCAAACCACTCAATATTATAATTTATCACTATAAATTATTTTTATTAAAAAAGTTGTTTTTAAGTACTTTTCACTATTCATCAAAAATTGGAAGTTCTCAGAAAAATACCAAAAATTCAACGTAGGATAATTTCGATATTCAAAATCCAAAAATGAATTCCATTTTGAAATATAAAATTTATAAAATTTCAAAAAATGGGTATTACTATTCATAACGGCTACTTTGATTGGTCGTAGTGTGTTAGAATCTTGAACTTGCGTACAATGCAAGCTATTGCATTATTGAAAGAGAAGCATATCATGGAAGCTTGGGGTGTTACATTCTCCCCTAATTCAATAAATTTCGTCCTCACAATTTGAAAATATTCTTCAAAAATAAAAGGTTGAAAATAGAAAATACCTTTGTAGAAAACCCACATCGGAAATAAGGTTAATAAAATTTAGCCTTAATAAGAGGGAAAGGGAAATGAAAATGTCACCACCAAATTATGATCTCGATTAGGAGAACATTGGTGGAAATTAGAGACATATAATTGGAGAAAAAATGTAAATATTTGTAGGGAGTGATTGAGGTCATCAATTCCAAACAAGTGTAAAATTGAGGGCCTTAAAGCCTTCAATGAATGGTGATTTAAAATATCATCAGTTCAACAAAACATTAGGTATTAGGATAACACATTCATTTGTTTTAATATCCCTTTCTTAAAGTTTAAGAATTAATTTTTCATAGAATAAGAGAGAGGTATATATATATATATATACTTGACAATTAGAGTTTCAACCTTCAATTAATTTCTACCACAAACTCACATTTCACTAAAAAAGATAATAGAACTCAAAAATATTATATTTATTCTAATCATAAAAGGTTCAAAATATTAACACATACCATTTATATTAGGAAAACTATTTTGTAATAACCAGGGACTTTCTGTAGGCTAGTGGTAGGTAATAAAGGCCTATCACACTATGGTTGTGGGTTCGATTCCTGCAGCTTTTTCCGATGCGATGGGTTATTCCCCGACCTGCAGGTTGTCCTTTTCCCAAAAATATAGTATCATAATATTCAAAAAATAATCATAAGAAATGTTTTAACCTTAAATAATACTATTCAAAGTTCAAATTAATCCATTCCAAACATTATAGTTATCCAAAATACCTTTGTCCAGACTCTCTGTAAAAGGTATCTAAATTCCAAAATCCATTGTGACATCTGATTCCCCAGACAAAGTAAAGATTCTATTATTGTCACATACTGAAAATATGATTACCTTAGTAATATTAAAACCTTAATGCGAAAAAAAGTATTGCAGTAAAACCCTTATATATATATCACATTATTCTTATAACTAGAATATAATCATTGAGTCCAAAAGCACCAATACATTAATTATTCCACTTCAACCGTAGTAACAAAATAAGATTGGCCTTGATACCTTGGCCTTTTTTGAGGTAAGTTTCCCTGACGCTTAGGACATTCATTTTCATAATTCCCCATTTCCCTACAATTGTAGCATTCAACATTGATAACATCTTTCTTTCCCATGCAATCACGAGCCTAGTGACCTTTTTCTCCACATTTATAACAAACTCCCATTTCTTTTAGGTAAGTACCAGGGTGATTCTTCCCACAATTATCGCATAATATAAAATCCTTCTTTCCCTTTTCCCTTTATCTATCTCTTGTTCCACCATTCTCTTCTCTTGCTTTACTTTATTGTCATAAGATTTAGAGAATTCCTTTTCTGTCTTGATAGCACATGAGACAATGTCTTCGTATAATGAGAAGGATTGTGAGACCAATGCTCGATGGAGAAATGGTTTTAACCCATCAAAGAAACAATCAATCTTAATTCTTGGGTTATGTATATAATCTACAACATACCCTACTAACCTTGTAAAGTTGGCCTTATACTTTGCGACATTCTCATCCTCCTTTTGTCTCAGACTCAGAAATTGCCTTTCCATATCTGTTCAATGGTCACGAGGAAATTATTTTTCTAAGAAAAGATCTTTGAACTCCCTCCATTCAAAATTTTATACTTCATAATCTTCCTTTTTGTTTTGAATCAATGACCACCATTGATCAGAATCTCCAGTGATGCGGTAAACTGCCATGATAACCTTTTCCCTTTCACTACTCCCCAAGGCATGGAATATTTTCTCTAAGGAATTTATCCATTGCTTAGATACTAAGGGATTTGTACTCCCATTGAATGTTGGTGGTTGTTGCCTCATGAAGCAATCTAACATTGATCCTCCACGTTGCTGATCAGGGTGCTCCATACGAGTAAGGTTATTATTCATAACCTGAGTGAGTTGTCCCAGTATGGTGATAAGCTGATCAGCACCAGTTGTATCACCAGCTCCATTATAATTATATTTAGAAGGAGGAAAATCCCTAAATGGAGTGCGTGCATTGATACAGTTTCCATTCCTTCCACTAGGCGCCATTTCTAAACAATGGCATAAACTAGATCAATTCATGAATCAAAATACATAATTCCATACTTGTAAAACACTTAACATAAATTGAACTATTTATGGATATAATCCATAATCATAAAAATGTTTTATTTGAGGAAGTATATACTCATAAACCCTTCATAATGGTTTGTAAAGAGATCGTGAATTATCCTAAGCATATCCTCTGGGAGTGTCGTAACCAAGAGTGTAGCAAGGCCTGTTATCATGCACCAGTTCCCATTCGAGTCTAGCTCAAAGTGGTGTTTTCGGGTTTTACCCCTAGGTACATCTGTTCCAGAGCCGCCTCTACCTGATCGTATCCAGACAGGGATTTATTTCTCAGAAAACTCACAAAATTTCTATAATACCAAAATTCTAGGAAGTTATTCTATACAAATCCTCAAAGTCTATCTTAGGGATATATGCTCTAATAAGAGTTTTTCAAAATCTAGCTTCCAATGTTAGTACTAAACTGCCCTTGATACCAACTGTAACGCCCTGACCCCAGTTACCCAGAGTCGGTGCATTATTATATAACATTGGCATGATCACAAAAGACCAAGTCTCGAAAGACCGATTAGTTTAGTATCCTTGGAAACACTAGATACATTCATAAATGTTACATTACATAATAAAGTAAAAAACTAAAATAACATAGTCTCCATAGTACACACTCATATCCCCTTTAGACTATCCCTGCAGGTCAGTCATAAAATATTTCTTCACATCCTGGGAAAAATAAAACATAGAAAGGGGTGAGCTCAGATGCTCAGTAAGGATAACAATATAGCAGAAACTTTCATAAATAAACATAAACATTTAAGGCAATGTATAACTAAAACAAAAGACTTTTAAACTTGAACTTCAGAATAATATGGAAAAAGTAAAATAAAATAATTCCATTTACTTATTCACATGGATATTCTACTAGTTGAATAATCACATACAATATCAATAACCACTTTCATAATGATGGAATGCATAATGCCAGACTATCATAACCACATAGTCAAGGCCTTGTGCCAGGACTATAAATAATATTTTGTCAAGGCCTTGTGACAAGACACTAGTTTGTCTAATGATACCTACCGATTTATCGAGGAGCTATAGTGGGAACCACCCGTCACATACTAATTCCAATGCATTCCTTATATGAAAAGGTTTAAACATATCATAAACCATAACATAATCGTATCACATTAAACATGCATAAAGGAAACATAAAATTTCCACATTTCAATCACAAGATATAAATACAACAAATTGATATAATAAAACCATTTTCAATACCAAAATAAAAGAATCATAAAACTCGGTATTTATTTTTCATTTAAAAAAATGTTATGGCTTGTAGAGGAAGCCAAAACTCAAATAATGGTCACGACGGTGGAGAAGTTGTTGTCGCCGCATACGTAGGACAAAAAAACATTCCCTTTTGTCGTTTAGTAAAACGCTTCATATAAAAAATATTCCTTTTGAATAAATGTAAAAGTCAAAGGGGTTTATACACCATATAAAATAAAGTTGTGTATAAAACAAAATATGCCTCAATAAAAGGAGATTGAGACGAAGTCCCTTACCTCGTGTCCGACTTGACTCGATCGTTCTTTAATCTCCTGAATAATAAACTAGAGTTAATCTCTAATTGATTTAGAACCTTTTTCAAGTTTATTATTCCATTTCTATCACTTATTACCATGTTATGAACATTATGTAGTCATTTAAGTTAATAATGGTCATTTTGTCGATCATTGGTACTTGAGTCAACAATAAACATCTTATAATTACAAGTTGTTCATGTAGTAAAATATCCATTATCTCCAAAATTATATTCATGATCTAGATATCATATATATCATATATATCCCATATATTCATGCATTTATAATATTATATAACATTTAGAGGTAAGAAATGAAATGCACCGTTCATGGAGATGATAAGCTATACATACGCATGAACACTACTTTCTTTCTATTTCGTATTTAATGGAATGAAATCATAATTATATCAAGGTATATTATAATTCCAGTATAATATCATATATAATATCATTAACTCCATCCTTTATACGTCCCACATATGGCATTAACGATTCAAATCACTTTGAGGGGGTGGTAGTCTGCACTTCAAAAAATGAAATTATCGTGTTTACCCATAATGGAAGTCATAAAGTTATGCCATAAATGAAAAATACAGAAGCATAAGGAAAACATAAACATAATATATATCATATATAAATATAGTGACATCTTAATGTCCACCATGAGAGGTGTTAAAAGAATATTGAACAATCATCGTTTCGTGAGGCATTAATTCGCCACCAACAGAAACAACATGTTCTTTAACCATTAGATGAAGGTGTGTGTAAGTGTAAATAAAATACTTCTCATAAAAACATCCTATTATATTGAATATACTAGTGTTGTTACAAAATAAAAGAATAAAAAGATTTTAAGGGGTTGGAGAAGAAAAATAAAACAAAAGAACATAAGAGAAGACATTACCTTAAAATCGGGAAACTCTTTTTGATTTGAGCCAAAGGCTTCCTTGGGAAGACTTCTGCCCAAAGTGAGGCTTATAGGAGTAAGATAGGGAAGTTGATAGAGTATTTGGGCTGATTTTGGCTGAGCCAAATGGCTTTAAGGTGTGAATTATGTGGTAGAGGTGGGGGCCTTTTATAAGAGGAGAGGAGGGGATCTTTTGGAAAGATTGAAATGATACTTTATTATGAAATGCTTTTAGGATTTTAAAGGTCCCACAATGATATATTTAGAGGATAAGGTGATAAGGATTCGAAATATGCCCATAAAATAGGCTTTATACAAGTGAAATTCTTAGATTTTACCTTATTGTTTAATTTTATTTAAATCGTTCATTAATGAGGTAATCACTGCATCATCATGGTGTCATATATAAATTTATTTATTTAATGTCTAAAAATTATAAAAAAAATACGATGATGTAGGAAATATTTTTATATTTTAAATGACTATTTATAGTTTATAAGATCATTTATGTAAACAAAATTAAAATTGTTTTACTTGGGTGACACATACTTTTGTTATATTTTCTTTTCTTTAAAAATAAAAAGATAAAATGTCACTATCACACAAAAGTGATTCCATGGGGTCCCAAAGTTTGGCACAAGGCATCCCATGGTCGTCCATGACACAAAAAGTAGCATTAGAACACATTTTGGGGTCATTTTATATTATTATGATATTATTTTATTACCCTTAACTACCCGATTACTAATTAATCATGATAATTAAAGATAATTGTCATCGTTACTATTCACAATGTCCAAAAACAAAAGAGTATTAATTACATAATTTGGACCTTATGATTATAAATATGGAATCCATTTTACCAAATTATAAACATAGAAATTTCAGTAATTATTTTAAAAATTATTCCCGTTGTCAAAACAAATAGCTTGTTTTTAAGAAACAATATCTATCAAAACATTGACAATTGTTTATGTCCAATTTCAAAGTGAAATTAATTATAATGAACACAATTGGATAAAATGGTAAAATTATATTATAATTATACTTTAAAACCACTCAATAGTATAATTTATCACTATAAATTATTTTTATTAAAAAATTTGTTTTTAAGTATTTTTCACTATTCGTCAAAAATCTGAAGTTCTCAAAAAAAATACCAAAAATTCAACATAGGCTAATTTCAATATTTAAAATCCAAAAAATGAAGTCCATTTTGAAATATAATATTTATAAAATTTCAAAAAGTGGGTATTAATATTCATAATGGCTACTTTGATTGGTCGCGGTGTGTTAGAATCTCAAACTTGCGTACTATGCAAGTTATTTCATTATTGAAAGAGAAGCGTATCATGGATGCTTGGGGTGTTATAGACAATTTCGTATAATGACACCACCTTTGAGACCTACATGTCTACTGATCATGCAACTCTTGGTGGTTCATGGAGTAAACACTATTATGGAGGAGTGACAATCTAGGGTCCCGATGTTAGGGTGTCTATGCTTATAAGAAAGTGGAATTAGGGTACCTATTATTAGGATAAAAATATAAGGTAATGGTTCAGGCCATTATTGAACAAAAGTGGGTGGACACAAGGGTTTGTGATACAGGTCGCATGTAATATTGGCATGCATATAGAATGGTTCGATATGTTGTGACGTGGTTAAATACCCGACGTGTGCACAACTATGTTTGGAGGAAGGAGGTATCGAGGTAAGTACCCAAAGTATGTTGCGCACAACAATATAGTTATGTGGGAAAGTGGAGTTACATGAACCATGGGTTCTAGAACAAGACCTCTATATAGATTTCGAAGGCATATGTGCATGAAAATTTTGAGATTGCATATTCTTTGGGGTTGCATGAAGTCATCTTCTATTGTTTGAAACTAACTTTAATTAAGGGATATTTCAGAAGGATCTATAAAACATGGGAAAATACATTTTGGGGTCCATAAGAGGTTAGTGATGCAAATTGCCTACCTTGGGGAATATATGAGCTATGGAGTTCTACAATGTATAGGAAGATGAGGTTGTGTGAGTGAGATATGACACCTAAACTACCAGAGACCCTCTTACAAGTGTGTGTGTGGGGGGTTTATTTATATCAACAATGGGAAGTAATACACACAAAAATGCAGATGGGTCGTGCAATTGGGTTACATGCTTCCCATGCATTTTTCGCTGGGATGTGACCATGAAATTTGATGATTTGAAATCACCTTTATCACGCAAAGTGATTTTATAAGACAATTTTGAAATTGTGTATAAACATATGATGTTTCACACATGAACCATTTCCAATATTTTAATTCTCTTGGAGCACCTACATAACTTTTATCTTTAGCATCACCTTTTATTTAAAAATGGGTTTCATATGTGATATGTATATTGTTTACAAGACATGGAAGTTACACGCACCTGATTTCTTAGTCCTGGAATCATCCTTTGGTTCAGGAAAGACCTTTTTTAGGGAAAAATAACCTTTCAGGGATATAGAATTGTTTTTAGTGCCAATAGGGAGCAACAAGAATCTCATAGAGATAGATAAAACCCACATAATGGGTAAAACAATCAAGGGGCAGTCAAGGGGTGACTTTCAAAACCAACATTTTGAAACAACCGTGCCAAACATGAATTTGTCAAAAAATAAGATTCATAATTCCAATCCCTTCACCTTTCACAAAACACCACACCTTCAAAAACATTTAAAATCCACCCTTAAAACAAGTTTATTCGTATTTGAAATAAAAAATAAGTCCCAAGAAAATTATTTCCATTAAATACATTTCAAAGATCAATCGAGACATTTTCTTAATGGTTAAACCACAAAAAAGTTTCAAATAACCATTTTAAATCCATTTAAGGAAGCCTTCATAAAACACATTGAGGTTAACACCTCACTTAAAGATGAAAATACCTTTAAAACATAGTTTTCATTCCTTGAAAATAAGAAACTGGTTTCAAAATCCAATTCACATAATCAAAACCACTTCAAAGTCTAGATGGGAATTTCAAAAAAATATTATCACCTTTAGAAATTCCATTTAAAACATGAAATTAGGGAATTCACATGAAAAACCATTTATGAAAAGTAAAAAAAAACTAAATGGTTTCAAATCATCTAAAATCTATAACATATATTCATAATTTAAATAAAAAATAATTCAAAAAGCATAAAAAACTATTAATAGCAAAATTAAACAAAGAAAAACCTACTTGGAAGGGTCAGAAACTCAGTTAAAACATTTCACCTTCAACAATGATCATACCCACTGGAATATATACTGCCACTACTGGAAATTAGATCTTTCCCAACGCTTTTATACCAACGGTTTGCAAAAACCGTTGGGAAAGGCCCCAAAATTGGACACTTTTCCCAATGGTTTGGACAAACCGTTGGGAAAGGTGGACCTATCCCAACAGTTTGGCCAAACCGTTGGGAAAGGTCCCCAAATATGCCACTTTTCCCAACGGTTTGGACAAACCGTTGGGAAAGGTGGACCTATCCCAACGGTTTGGCCAAACCGTTGGGAAAGGTCCCCAAATATGCCACTTTTTCCAACAGTTTGGCCAAACCGTTGGGAAAGGTCCCCAAATATGCCACTTTCCCCAACGGTTTGGCCAAACAGTTGGGATAGGTCTACCTTTCCCAAAGGTTTGGCCAAACCGTTGGGAAAAGTAGGCCAAAATTCAACATCCTACACAGAATGAAAATCACAACCAAAGACCTATACCAACGGTTGTTAAAACCGTTGGTATAAGTCTATACCAACAGTTTTAACAACTGTTGGTATAGGTACTTTCATTTTTTTTCGGACCTTCGTATCGAGAACATTATATAAATCAAAATTTAAAATATTTATGAGAATACTTATATATATTTATGTAATTATGATCAAAAAAGTCATGTTAGGTTAGTGGTTGAGTCGTTCAATTATAAACGAGGGGTCCTGGGATCAAATCCCAGCGGATGTTTTATTTTTGGAATTTATATACCAACGGTTCCATTACCGTTGGTATAGATTTCATATTACCTATACCAACGGTTTCTAGAAAACCGTTGGTATAGACCTATCCCAACGGCTTACTTGGCTACGGTTCTCCAAACTGTTGGTATAGGCTATACCAACGGTTTAGAGGCCTATTCCAACGGTTCCAAACCGTTGGTAAAGGTTAGTTTTCCAGTAGTGTGCATCTACAAACCCTAGACACCAAAACCTTAACATTAGAACCATTCAAAATCATAAAATTAGACACGTGAGATCTAGAGTTAATGGGGTAAGATAAAACCAATATTTAAATACCTAGAAATGCCACAAAATTTTCTAAACCATACACTAACTATGCACTGGAATCTACTTAGGCCATACAATCATCACATGGTTCAACCTAGGCATTTCAAAATTTAAAAGACCATGCTCCAATTATTCCATTTGACTCTATCGGGAACTATATCTAAAAAAAATGCATTTTTCACAGTTTACCAACCCATGCACAAGTCATACACCATGCCCTAAACACACTAGGGAATCCGGATGGTTTCTCCTAGGGGACCAAAAGTTTTGGACCTAACCATGAACACCCCATGCTAATAAACCACACTTTGTTCCAAATGAACTGAAAAATATCATCATGAAGGGAGGCCACACATTTTCCCTCTATCTATGTACCTTAACTATACATAGAAGGAAATCTCTAAAAAATTATAATTTCTAGGACTAAAATTCATAGAAACTTTAGGTAAAATTAAGCCTCATAAATAACACAAAATAAACAACACCATGATATGTGGGGTGTCACAAATTTTCATATAAATATATTCCAACCAACATTGAATTTTATATCTCACCTATAACTATCATCATAACTTTTCTATCAAAAATGAGTTACCCTGATGAATTGCTAAATATATCTAACCTTATCTACCATTTCCTAATCTATCTCACGTCCCAATTTATTTCTTTATCTAAATTCATCCTATCCTGTTGGAGTTATTCACTTCCTTCTATAGAGATATTCATAAGGAGCCATTTGAATTCTTGAGTGAAATCTATTTTTCTATAAGAAAATTACACCAAAGTAAGATATTGATCCCAAAAAATTTAAAATCCATAGTGTAAGCTCTCAATATTTCTTCTAGAGTTTGAATGTTCCTCTAAAAATGACTATCTATTTTTGGATGATATACAATACTAAAACTTAACTCGATATCTAGAGGCTGTTAAAGACTTATCCATATCTTCAAGGTAAACATCAGATCACCATCAAATATAACATAATGTGGTAGTCTATAAAACCTTACCACTTCCTAAATGTATACCCAGAAAAAATGATCAAGAGAGAAATCTTATATAATGGCAGTGAAGTTTGAATATTTCATATGGTGGTTGACTACAGAAAAATAGTATTATTACATTTAGATGTTTTGGTGAGTTCGATGATGAAATACATGGAAATGTTTTCCCATTTTCATTCTAGTATGGATAATTGTTGTAATATCCCCATAGAATTCAATAATTTATCTTTAACTTGCTGACATACTATTCATTTAGATAAATACTCTACAATATCTCTTTCCTTATTTTCCCACAAAAAATAATTTTTATATATCTATACATCTTCATACATTCAGTATGAACAATGAATAATGAATTATGATCATTATCCAACAAGTCCTTATCCATTTTGGTATTGATGGGTCACATACTCTATTTTCTAAACATATCATTCCCTAAAAATCATGGTTGAACTTAGGAACATTTATCACCTTCTTCGTTTGTTCCACATCCTCATTCTACACCTCCTTAATCCTCACATGTATAGATTTTTGAACAATAACCTAAAAAAGGTATCATCTTTTCCATTTACTCATGATATCAAGATCTATATTAAGAAAATCCATAAATATTGATCTCTTTAAATCCTTGTCATGGACAAACTAACATGTTCTTTTTGATTCAGAGCATCTACCACCCTATTCTCTTTTCTAGAGTGGTATTGTATTGATTAGTCATAATATTTAATCAACTCCAACCATCTCCATTGGAACATATTCAACTCTTTCTATGTGATAATATAATTCATGATTTTATGAATTTTATATATATCACATATTTCACTATAAAGATAATGCCTCTATATTTTAAAGGCAAAAATTACTAGTTCCAACTCTAAATCATGGGTTAGTTAATTTTTTTCTTGAATTTTCAATTAGTGTGAGGCATAATTTATCACTATACCATTATTCATGGGAAATAATCCTAATTCATTCTTTAATTCATCACTATAGATAAAAAATACTTCTCCACTACGGGGTAGTGTAAGAACATTTGTGCTAACCAAACTTATTCTCATATCCTTGAAATTTTCCTCACATTCATCTACCCATAGGAACTTAGATGCCTTCCATGTAAACTTAGTTAGTGGATTATATATCTATAATAAATCCCTAAAAAATAATAAATAGTATTCAAACAACCTAATAAAATTATAGATCTCATTTACCATAGTTGGTCTAGGACATTATTCAATAACTTCTATCTTTGAAGGATCTAATAATATACCCTCACTTAAGATTATATGACCTAAGAATAAAACTTTTTTTAATGAGAATTCACACTGTATTAATTTGTAATAAACTTTCTATTTAGTTAGGGACTTGAATATAATCTTAAAATGATCATAGTTATCTTCCTTTCTATTGGAATATATAATAATTTCATCCATAAAGACTATGGTAATCTGATTAAGGTAATCTCTAATGACTCTATTAATTAAATCCATGAAGATATTTAGGGAATTAGTAATTAAAAATAGAATCATTATAAATTTACAATGACCATACCATATACGAAAGACTGTCATGGTTATATCCTCTTTATTAACCCTCAATAGACGATATCGAGAATAATAGTTAATCTTGTAAAAGAGATTAGCTTTGTGCAGTTGATAAAAAAAATCATTAGTATGGGGTATAGGACACTTATTCATGATATAAAAATTGTTAAGTTTTTTATAATCAATTAAAATACACATTGATCGATATTTATTCTTAAAAAAAGAATAGGTGCACCCCATGATGAAGCACCTATCTGAATTATTCCCTTATATAGATTTTCATGAAGTTTATACTTCAATTACTACAACCCAATTGTGTCCATGCTATATCTAATATTTTAAATATGCGTAGAACTAGGTATTAGTTCTATTTAAAACTCAAATTCATGATTTTGGGAAAGACTATGTAGGTATTCAATAAATACATCATTATAATTCCAAAGAATAGATATATTCATTATTGAGTTTCTCCCCAACCATTTTAGATAAATACCCCTTATGAATAGGTAGAAAGTCCCATATAATGGAAGTAATTACCATTGTTAGTTTATGTTCATCCTCACACTGATATACAATAATAGGTTGATTTATAATATCAAACCGGAATTTCCTTCCTCATAAATTGATATATTCTATATATAGAGTGTAATTAACCGGACATTTATGAATTAAATTTCCTTTATTTTAATTTAATATTTTGTGGATATATAACACATATGCACTCATTTTTATCCAATTAAATTTAAATTAACATTAATTATCTTTACCATTTATAATATAGCCATTGAATAGTGATCACATGACTAGTATAAATATAGGGTTTCAACAAATCCTTTTGACAGGGAAAAAATAAGCGATGACCTCAACCACTAGGATCTTTCCCTATGAATCCCATTTATTAGAGCTTATTAGGGAGATAGCATTTCTGGTCTTTTCCCTAGAAAAATCCCTAGTTGAGATCCCACACCTTAAGCATGAGCGAAACTATTTATGGGAGAAGTTCAAGCTCATTGAGATCATGACCAAAACCATGTTCACCAAATGACCCCATGAAAGCCCCACTATCGCACACCTTACTCTTAGGGCGTATGCTGGTGTAATAAATAGATACGTAAAAAAGCCCCTATAATTATGATTATGTAAATTATTTTTTTATAGAATAATGAATATACTTTCATTTTATTATTGTTACTTTGTAAATGATTTTTAAATCACAAATAATATTTTTGGTTAATATTAAAGTTCAATTAAGAAATCTATTTTGACGAATTAATGGATTTTTGAAATAAATAATATTCTTAAAAAATATTATTATTAAATTAATTTTATTAAATATTAATTATCATATAGTTTTTATGAAGTCAAATGTAATTTTTTTATGGTTTAAAAACTATTTTTGTCAAAACACGTCAATTTTCAATAAATCTAGGTTTTTATTTTAAAAGTAAAAATTCACATATTTAGAAAATTATTTAGATAAAATTAATATTATTTTTGGAATAAAGACATTAAAATTATCCAAAGGTAATTTTTTCATAATTTTCTGAGAGTCGAATGTTTGGGAAAAAAATAAATACTGTATATATACATGGTGTGTTTTATGACATCATAATGGCCCAATAATGATGTAATAAATACTATAAAAGTTATCTTCAGAAAAATATATATTTTTTACTTTAAAATAATTTAATTTTAATTTTATTTGATTTATTTTATAAAACCTTAGTTAATCCTCCAAAACATATAATACATTTTATGTTTTTTAAAACCATTTCATTGAAAGTATAACTCACCACCACATAAGAAAAATAAATATTTTAATATCTTCAGACCTTAGACTTATAAAATAATGTATAAAACTACCCTTTTCCTAAAAACATAGAAAAAACCATGGGATGGTTTGTGGTTTTGAATATTTTATTGAGTAGTGTCCTAAATCAAAATAATAAAGAAATTCCCCTCATTTCCTATATAAACCCACCCAATACCTCATTCCTCTTCACTAAAACTTCTTAAAACTCACCAAAAAATCTACTCTATTCTCCCTGGATTCCTCCTAGGGTGCCTCAAAGCTCCCAAGAAGCCTCTCCCAAGCCATTGGAGTCACACATCCAAGTAAGGGATCTTCCACTTTCCTATTTTATCAAGCACTCCTTTTATGTTATATCTTTTAATTTCAATTTGCATATATTGGGATATGTTTATACATACTATACTTACTATCCATTTAATTTATAAATAATGAGAGATTCATTTACACTCTCATTAATCCATCCATGATCCTTTATATACAACTGTTACCATGTCAAAATTTTGTAAGGGATCCTCACCTTCTTCTCGTCCTTTCAACTCAGGAACCTTGTTTGAAATTTTTCCTTTTAATTTCAATTAGTTATATTTTTATCATTTTATAATCAATTAACTACTGTCAATTTTTTGTTATATGAATGATGTATTATTTATTCCCCTTCAATTGGTCCCTTAATTAATCCATTACTATGCAAAATTTTGTAAGTGTGATGACTGGGCCTTGGTGACAACACATACACCCTTCCTTGACATGGCCTTCGGATCCTAGCCCTCCAAGTACCAATCGTTGCCCCATAGACACATGGTCCACACCCTAGGGCCCACCCACATGCCTGAATGGGTCATCTGACTAATGAATGTCCCCACAGGCTATCACATGCCCTTTCCACTATGCTTTTTCCTAACCCGCACACACCCAATGAAACTTCTTAGAAGACCACACATCATAATCACTACTCCAGACCAAACATGCTTAATTTCAATTAGTTATATTTTCATCCTTTTATAATCAATTACCTACTGTCAATCTGATGTTATGTGAATGAGGGATAATTTATTCCCCATCATTTGGACCCTTACCTAAGCCATTACTATGCCAAAATTTTGTAAGTGTGACAACTGGGTCCCAGTGACCACATAGACACCCCGCCTTAACATGGTCGTCGGGTCTTGGCCTTCTAGGTACCACCAGTTTCTCTATAGACACATGGTCCCCATCCTAGAGCCAACCTACATGCCCGAATGAATCATCTGATTAATGAATGTTCCCATAGGCCAACACATGTTCTTTATAGTGTGCTTTGTCGTTACTCACACACACCCTGAGAAACTTCTTAGAAGACCACCCATCCTAATCACTACTCCATACCAAACATGCTTAATTTAAATTATTTATATTTTTATCCTTTTATAATCAATTACCTACTATCAATTTGATATTATGTGAATGAGTCATATGATTAATGACTGTCCCCAAATGACAACACATGTCCTTTCTAGTGTGCTTTGTCGTCACTCGCACACACCCTGAGAAACATCTTAGAAGACCACCCATCCAAATCACTACTCCAGACCAAACATGCTTAATTTCAATTAGTTATATTTTCATCCTTTTATAATCAATTACCTACTGTCAATTTGTTGTTATGTGAATGAGGGTTCATTTATTCCTCACCATTTGGACCCTTTCCTAAGCCATTACTGTGCCAAAATTTTGTAAGTGTGACAACTGGGTCCCGATGACAACAGACACACACCGCCTTAACATGGCCATTGGGTCTGGGCCTTCCAGGTACCACCAGTTTCCCCACAGACACATGGTCCCCACCTTGGGGCCCACATATATACCCAAATAAGTCATCTGATTAATGACTATCCCCACAGGCCAACAAATGTACTTTTTAGCACACACCCTGAGAAACATCTGAGAAGACCACCCATCCAAATCACTACTCCTGACCAAACATGCTTAATTTCAATTAGTTATATTTTCATCCTTTTATAATCAATTAACTACTATCAATTTGTTGTTATGTGAATGAGGGCTCATTTATTCCCCACAGACACATGGTCCCCACCTTGGGGCCCACCTACATGCCTGAATGAGTCATCTGATTAATGACAATCCCCATAGGCCAACAAATGTCCTTCTTAGAAAACACCCTGAGAAACATATTAGAAGACCACCCATCCAAATCACTACTCCAGACCAACCATTCTTAATTTTAATTAGTTATATTTTCATCCTTTCATAATCAATTACCTACTGTCAATTAGTTGTTTTGTGAATGAGGGATCATTTATTCCCCATCATTTGGACCCTTTCCTAAGCCATTACTATGCCAAAATTTCGTAAGTGTGACAAGTGGGTACCGATGACAACACAGACACCCCGCCTTAACATGGCCATCGGGTCTCGGCCTTCTAGGTACCACCAATTTCTCCACAGACACATGGTCCCCACCCTGGGGCCCACCTACATGCCTGAATGAGTCATCTGATTAATGACTGTCCCCACAGGCCAACAAATTTCCTTTTTAGCACACACCTTGAGAAAAATCTTAGAAGACCACCCATGAAAATCACTACTCAAAACCAAACAAGCTTAATTTCAATTAGTTATATTTTCATAATTTTATAATCAATTACCTACTGTCAATTTGTTGTTATGTGAATGAGGGCTCATTTATTCCCCACAGAAACATGGTCCACACATTAGAGCCCACCTAAATTGTCGAATGAGTCATCTGATTAATGACTGTCCCTACAGGCCAACAAATGTCCTTTTTAGCACACACCCTGAGAAACATCTCAGAAGACCAACCATCCAAATCACTACTCCAGACCAAACATGCTTAATTTCAATTAGTTATGTTTTCATCCTTTTATAATCAATTACCTACTGTCAATTTGTTGTTATGTGAGTGAGGGCTCATTTATTCCCCACAGACAAATGGTCCCCACCTTGGGGCCCACCTATATGCCCGAATGAGTCATCTGATTAATGAAGGTCCCTATAGGCCAAAAAATGTCCTTCTTAGAAAACACCCTAAGAAACATATTAGAAGACCACCCATCCAAATCACTACTCCAGACCAACCATGCTTAATTTCAATTAGTTATATTTTCATCCTTTTATAATCAATTACATACTGTCAGTTAGTTGTTTTGTGAATGAGGGCTCATTTATTCCCCATCATTTGGACCCTTTCCTAAGCCATTACTATGCCAAAATTTCGTAAGTGTGACAACTAGGTCCCAATGACAACACAGACACCCCGTCTTAACATGGACATCAGGTCTGGGCCTTCCAGGTACCACCAGTTTCCCCACAGACACATGGTCCCCACCCTGGGGCCCACCTACATGCCTGAACGAGTCATCTGATTAATGAATGTCCCCACAGGCCAACAAATGTACTTTTTAGCACACACCCTAAGAAACATATTATAAGACCACCCATGAAAATCACTACTCCAAACCAAAAATGCTTAATTTCAATTAGTTATATTTTCATCCTTTTATAATCAATTACCTACTGTCAATTTGTTGTTATGTGAATGCGGGCTCATTTATTCCCCACAGACACATGGTCCCCACCTTAGAGCCCACCTACATTCCCGAATGAGTCATCTGATTAATGACCGTCCCCACAGGCCAACAAATGTCCTTCTTAGCACACACCCTGAGAAACATCTTAGAAGACCACCCATCCAAATCACTACTCCAGACCAAACATGCTTAATTTCAATTAGTTATATTTTCATCCTTTTATAATCAATTACCTACTATCAATTTGTTATTATGTGAATGAGGGGTCATTTATTCCCCATCATTTGGACCCTTTCCTAAGCCATTACTATGCCAAAATTTCGTAAGTGTGACAACTGGGGTCTCGATGACAACACAGACACACCGCCTTAACATGACCATCGGGTCCGGGCCTTCCAGGTACCACCAGTTTCCCCACAGACACATGGTCCCCACCCGGAGGCCCACCTACATGCCCAAATGAGTCCTCTGATTAATGAATGTCCCCACATGCCAACCAATGTCCTTTTTAGTGTGCTTTGTCATCACTCACACATACCCTGGGAAACTTCCCAGAAGGTCACCCATCCTGATCACTACTCTCGACCAAGCATACTTAACTATAGAGTTATAATCTGGTAGGCTCCTGAAAAGGAATGTTCACCTTATTGACATGAGTCACATCCTTTAGTCATTTTACCTTTTATCATTTGGGGGTGTTACATTCACACCCCTTTAAAGAACAACGTCCTCATTGTGGGCCATACATCTCAACTCAGGCAGTGCACCACATTGACACGAGTGATATAATTTAGTCATTTAACCCTTTATCATTAGAGGGTGTTACATTCACCCCCCCTTTAGAGCGCAAAATCCTTGTTGTGGGCCCTACATCTCAACCCAGATAGTGTCCCACACTTAAGGCTGGGTTCCTCCTCTGATACCAAATGTGATAATTGTGCCCCAGTGACAACACATACACCCCAGCTTAACATGAACATTGGGTCCTGACCTACCAGGTACCACCAGTTGCCCTGCAGACACATGGTCCCCACCCTGGGGCCCACCCACATGCCCAAATGGGTCATTTGACTATTGAATGGCCCCACAAGTTAACACATGTCCTTTAAAGTGTGTTTTTTCCTCACTCGTTCACACCCTAGGAAACATCCCAAAAGGTAACCCATCTTGATCACTACTCCAGACCAAGAATTCTTGACTATGGAGTTCTAATTAGGTAGGCTCCTGGAAAGGAATGTGAACCTTGTTGACATGAGTCATATCATTTAGTCATTTATCCATTTATCATTTAGGGGTGTTACATTCACCCTCCTTTAGAGAACTATTCCCTCATTGTATGACCTTCATCTCAACCCATGTAGTGCACCACACTTATGGATAGGTTCCTCCTTTGATACCAAATGTGACAACTGGGCCCCGATGACAACACAGACACCCCACCTTAACATGGTCGTCAGGTCCTGGCCCACCGAGTACCAACAGTTTCCCCACAAACACATGATTCCCACCCTAGGTCCCACCCACATGCCTGAATGAGTCATCTAACTAATGACTATCCCCATAGGTCAACACATTCCCTTTCCAGTTTGCTTTTTCCTCACTCACACACACCCAAGGAAACTTATTAGAAAGTCACCCATCCTGATCACTACTCTAGGACAAACATGCTTAACTATGGAGTTCTAATTTGGTAGGCTCCCAAAAAGGAAGGTTCACCTTTTTGACATGAGTCATATCATTTAGTCATTTAACCCTTTATCATTCAGGGGTGTTATAGTAAGGGATTTCTCTCTTCTCATTTCCATTCAAGAACTTATTTTATATTATGCATATTAAATTAAATTTTATATGTTGGGATATTATGTTACATGATCCCCTTACTATCCCTTTAATTTATAAATTATGAGAGACCCCTTCCTCTCTCATCGACCTATTTTATTAATTTCTATATTATGCCATTATGCTGTTGAAATTGCACTGCGATTTTCCATACCAAAATCATCATGTATTGAATACCATACTCATTTATCTATCAAGAGTATTCACCTTTATGCATATATACTTATTTATTGAGTAATTATATGTATTTATTCCACATTCCTTGATCGTGGAATAACTTATGATGTTGAATGAATCCATGTTATATGATCTACATGGAACATTTAAGCATGAAAATGAAATGATCATGAAGGGTGAACTCTGATAGCACTCGAATGCATTGGGTAATGTTTAGTATCATGATACTTCATGTGCAATGAGGGTTTACTCATGATAATTCGTGTGAAATGAGGGTTTAATCATGCTAATTCATGTGAAATGAGGGTTTACTAATGCTAATATATGTGCAATGAGCCTTGACTCATGCTAATATCATGTTGTAAGTTTTTTCCACAATTCCTCCTCCAATGGCCCGAAGGCCTTCATTTTTTATTGATTTTGAAAATCCACCTTTCAAGGGGTGAGGTGGAACCCTAACATGTTGCCACAATTCCATGTTACGATTATCATGCTGTATCATTCCTTTATATTCATGTTCTTTTATACCCCATTGATATTCCTTCTCTAAATTGTATTATTATCATCTTGTTGTTCCATGTTTATTCCCTTATCGGGCTTTATAGCTCACATATTTCTTGTGTACGTCCTCAGGTTATACCATGTAGTGTTAAGTACGAAGGAATGTTTTGGTCATATAAAAGAAGTTTTTAATAAAGATGTTATATTTCATGTTTTAATTTATTATGTAGTGTTTCTAATTTCCCAAGACACCAGACCTCTCGATCTTCTAAGTTGTATTAAGTGAAAATCTATGTAACAAATCAAGTTTAAATATGAAATAAAGAGTAGGGTTGTTATAGTTGGTATCATAGGATATGTTTTGTTATTTCTGGGATTAGTATTAGAAAACCCTAGTGAAAAACCTTAGGGATAAGACTAAAAAAATATCCCTAAATTTTGGTGAGTATGGAGTAAGTGTTTTATCAAGAAAATACATCCCTATCTAGATATGAACAAGTGGATGTGGATCTAGAACAGTTTTATCTAGGGGTAAAACCCAAAAACACCGCTTTGATCTAAACTCGAACTGGTACATGACAATAGGCCTTGATGTACTCCTGGTTTGACAATCTCAGGGGATATTCTTTTGTAAATTCATATGGTCATTATGAACCATTTTTAAGGGAACACAAAAAAATGCCCATAAAAATATATGTTAGGAAGTAGATCATGGATAACTTAGATTGAAACCTAGAAACTCATAAGTTAAGGAGTTAAATTTTATTTATAAGTTATCACTTTAATGTCATTGGATTTCATTTAATTGTTTAATTGTTTAAGATACCCATCCCTAAGTCTATATTGGATAAAGTAGAACGAAAATAAAAAAGTGAAAGGTAGGGTTATATTCCATAGTTCTACGCATTATTTTATATCCTGTAATATTAGTAGAACAACACAAACACCACCACAAAGAATGGAAATAGAGATGTTGGTGAAAATGAGAAATGGGGAAATTATTACATCCCATGAATATAACTCCCCCCATGTCACAATTTATTGATTGAACTTCTCAGAGAACATTTTCATACTTTTATTTGTGGAATATAATGCAATTATGGGCATGGATTGACTTTACCTATAGAGAGCCAACATAAATTTCCATGGGAGGGAAATCACTCTCCATATGGAGAATGGTCCCCAATTCTATACAAGTGCAAAGAGGAGGATGAATTTTCTTTAGAATCATAATACCAATAATGGATATTACTACCCTATGAGCATGCATATCTTTCTCAGATGATTGAATATAAGGAAGGAACCATCCTCGAAGACATGTATATTGTGAGGTAATTCATTGATGCGTTTCGTGAGGAATTCACTAGTCTTCCTCATAGAAGAGATGTTGAATTATCGATTGATCTTATACTTGGGGTGTTTCCAATATCCAAGACTATATATAGAATGGATTTTGTGGAACTTGAGGAGCTAAAAAACAACTACAGGAGAATCTAGATAAAGGGTTTATATGCCCAAGTGCTTCACCATGGGGTGAACCAGTCCTCTTCATCAAGAATAAGGATGGGTCAATGCACCTTTTCATTGATTATCATGACCTCAAAAAAATAACGATAAATAATGAGTATCCTTTTACATGAATTGATTACTTGTTCGATCAACTGTGTGGAGTAAAATACTTCTCCAAGGTGGATCTGTAGTCAAGATATTACCAAGTAAGGGTGACGGTGGATGATATCCCCAAGACTGCTTTTCGTATAAGGTACGATCATTATGAGTTCATAGTGATTCCATTCAGACTCAATAATGCTCCATAAATATTCATGGACTTGATGAATAGCATATTTATAGATTACATTGAAAAATTTGTGGTAGTCTTTATAGAATATATTCTAATATACTCTAAAATAGAGAAGGATCAAGAGAAGTATCTAAGCACTATGCTAAAGACCTTGCGAAAGGAGAAGCTCTATACAGAGTTCAAGAAGTGTGAGTTATGGTTGAAAGAAGTGTTAATTTTGGGGAATATCATCACAAGAAATGGGATATATACGGATCCTTCCAAGACAAAGAAAATTGAGGGATGGTCGATGCCAACATCTGTGACTGATATCCATAGATTCCTTGGGTTAGCTGGATATTATCACTGATTTGTGAGAAATTTATCATTATTTTCAAACCCAATTACTAAGCTAACTTGGAATGGAGTCAATTTTTCTTGTAATGATGAATGTGAAGAAAGCTTCATGGAGTTGAAAAAGAGGCTTATCACTTCCCCTATTCTCACACTACCCACAAGTGGGGAGATTTTCGTAATCTTTAGCGATGATTCAAAGAATGGATTGAGATGTGTGTTGATGAAAAATGACTAAGTCATTACCTAGGCCTCAAGGTAGTTAAAAATTTATGAGAAAAACTACCCCAAAAACAATATGGAATTGGCAGTTGTTATCTTTGAATTGAAAATATGCAGGAATTATCTCTTTGAGGAGACATGTGAAATATATACAGATAAAAAATGTCTCAAATATATATTCACACAGAAATATATAAATATGCTCCAATGAATATAGTTAGACCTCATCCAGGATTACGACTTTTCAATCCTATATCATCTTAGGAAAGAAAACAAGGTGACATATTATCTATGTAGAAAAGACCCAACAATTCTATCATTGATGGGAATTGAAAAGAATCTACTCCTCTTAGATTTAATAAATATGGAAATAAGAGTCATAAATATGGGAACATCATCAATCCTTTAATAAGTTATTAATCAACTGTCTCTTTTGGAAAGGTTAAAGGATACTGAAAAAGATGATGAGGGAATTAAGAAGAAAGTATAAACTATTAAAAAAGGGAAATCCTTGGAGTTCAGTGTTAATTAAAAAGGAATTGTGAGATTTGGGTCGACAATATGTGTTCTTTCAAATCCTATGTTAAAGAAATAACTTTTGGATGATGCACATAGTTTGAATTTCTCCATTCACCTAGGAAACATAAAGATGTATTGAGATATTCGGAAGCACTATTAGTGGGATAACATGAATAAGGAGATTGCTGAATATATATCAGAGTGCCTGGTTTTTCAGAAAGTGAAGTCTAAGAGGAAGAGTCTAAGGGGATGATGAAAACATTACCCATACCAACTTGGAAATGGGAATACATCACCACGGAATTTGTCACCAGAATTATGAATAAATCCAAAGGAAACAATGATATCTGGGTTATTGTGGATCACCTTAAAAGACTACACACTCCATTGTGATTCTAGAGTATTTCTCACTGGATCAAATGGCACAGATATACATCAAATAAGTGGTAAGGCTGTATGGAATACCACTATAGATTGTGTCCGATTGAGATATGAGATTCACCTCTAATTTTTGGAAAAGTCTCCAACATGCTCTAAATAAGGAGCTGAACTTCAGTATTGATTATCACCCTCAAACTAATTTCTAATCTATCTGGACTATCCAAACTCTTGAGGAAATGTTGAGAGATTTATCAATGGACTTAAAAGGCAGATGAGACCAACATCTTCCTTTGATGTAGTTCTCTTACAAAAACAGTTTCCACTCCAGCATCCAAATGGATGTTTATGAAGCCCTTTATGGGAAGAGGTGAAGAACACTAGCATGTTGGGATGAAGTTGGGGGAAGAAAACTTCTAGGTCTATGAATAGTTTAATAAATGATGGAAAAGGTTAAAACCATCCAACTACACATCAAAGCTACTCATAGCCGACAAAAGAGATATGATGAAAATCATCGATGTAACCTTGAGTTTGATGTTAGAGACATGGTATTCCTCCACATATCTCCATGGAAGAGATTCATGAGATTTGGGAAGAAGGGAAAGCTTATTCCAAGGCACATAAACCCTTTTGAGATCCTTGATCACATTAGAGTAGTGGCATATTGACTAAAACTCCCACCGAACCTATCTCAAGTACACAATGTATTCCATGTATCTATCTTAAGAAAGTATATACGAGAACCATCACATGTACTCAATCCAAAGGTGATACCATTGAAGAATGACCTTTCCTATGAGGACCACCTAATGAAGATCTTAGATCGTAGAGAAAAATTTCTAAAAAATAAGACAATTCCCCTCGTCAAGGTGTTGTGGAGAAAACACAAGTTTCAAGAAGAAATGTGGGAACTGGAGGAGGTGATGAAGAAGAGTTACCCTTATAATTTTTAGAGTGGGAAAATAAAATTTTGAGGGAAAAAATTCTTAAGGGGGAAGGTTGTAACAACCCAAACATTTATGAATAAAATTACCTTTCGATTAATTTAATATCTTATAGATATGGAAAACACATGCACTCATTTTTATCGAATTAAATTTAAATGACTATTAAGTATCTTTATCGTAGATAATATATCCATTGAACAATGATCACAAGAATAGTATAAATATAGGGTTTTAACAAATCTTTTTCACACTGAAAAAGTAAGTGATGGACTCAACCAGTAGGATCGTTTCCTATGAAGTCCATTTATCTGAGCTTCTGAGGGAGATAGAATTATGGGATTTTCCCTAGACCAATCCTATGCCGAGATCCAATAACTTAAGCATGATAAAAACCATTTAAGGGAGAAGCTCAAGATTATCGAGATCATGACCCAAACTAAGTTCACCGAACGAACCCATGAAATTCCCACCATCGCATACCTTACTCTTAGGTCGTATGCTGGTGTAATAAAGGGATATGTAACAAGAACCTAGCATTATGATCATGTAAATTATTATTTTATAGAATAATTTATATACTTTCATTCTATTCTTGTTACTTTTTAAATGATTTTTAAATAAAAAATAGTAATTTTGGTTAATATTCAAATTCAATTAAGAAATTTATTTTAATGAATTAATAATTTTTTGAAATAAATAATATTTTTTTAAAAGGTTGGGGCTGAAGCGTCATTTTTTTATTTAAAGCAAAGAACTATTTATACTAGGTAGAGGGAGACCCATTACATAGCCCAAAGGCCCATGGCCAAGTGGCCTGAATACAAGGCTCGAAATCCTATTTTGGCCCAAAGAGCCCCTTGGTAAATAGTACTGCTACAGTACCCGAGATGCTACAGTACCGCCGCCCCTATAGTTCCTGCTATAGTGCCTCTGCCGCTATAGTTCCGTCGCTGCTACAGTACTGCTATAGTGCCCTGCTATAGTTATGCTACAGTACCCCAGAAATTAGTCCTTGCCCAGATTTGATCCTGAGTCTTTTGGATGCCAAGTAGGAGCATGTACCACTAGAGAACATGCTCGTTGGATTTGAAAATAAATAATATTATAATAAAATATTATCATTAAATTAATTTTATTAAATATAAATTATCATATAATTTTTATTAAAGTCAAATGTAATTTTTGTTAAGGTTTAAAAACTGTTTTTGTCAAAACCCGTCAATTTTCAATAAATGTCAGTTTTTATTTTAAAAGTGAAAATTCACATATTTAGAAAAGTATTTAGATAAAATTAATATTATTTTTGGAATCAGGACATAAAAATTATCCAATTTTTTTTTTCATAATTTTCTGAGACAACAGATTTTTGGGGTAAAAGTTAAAACCCGTATAAATATACAGTGTGTTTTACGACATCATAATGGCCCAATAATGATGTAATAAATACTATAAAAGGTATCTCAGAAAAAAATATGTTTTTTTCTTTAAAATAAAGTAATTTTATGTTTATTTTATTTATTTTATAAAGCCTTAGTGAATACTCCAAAACATATAATATATTTTAATATTTTTAAAACCATTTTTTGAAAGAATGAATCACCTACACATAAGAAAGGAGAATATTTTAATATTTGAGGCACTTATCCTTATAAAATAATTTATAACACTACCCTTTTATATAAACCATGGTATGGTTTTTTATTTTTAATATTTTATTGTGTAGTGTCTAAAACCAAAACAATAAAGAAATCCCCCTCCTTTCTTATATAAACCCACCCAAGATCTCATTACTCTTCACTAAAACTCTTTGAAGCTCATAAACACTCTGATATCTACTCCCTAGAGTCCTCCCAAGGTTCCCCCAATCTCCCAAGGAGCCTCTCCCAAACCTTTGGAGTCACAAATCCAAGTAAGGGATCTTCAACTCTATTCTTTTATCATGCACTCCTTTTATGATATGTATTTTAATTTCAATTTGAATATGTTGGGATATGTTAATACATAATAACTTTACTGTCAATTTTATTTATAAATTATTAGATATTCCTTTACACTCTCATTAATCCATCCATGATCTTTTATATACACCTGTTACAATGCCAAAATTTCGTAAGGGGTCCTCACCTTCCTCTCTTCCTTTCAATTCAAGAACCCTGTTTGAAATTTATCTTTTTTAATTTCAATTAGTTTTATTTTCATCATTTTATATGAAATTATATACTATAAATTTTATTCTATGTGAGTGAGGGATCATTTATTCCCCCTCATTTGGACCCTTACCTAAGCCGTTACTATGCCGAAATTTCATAATGGATTTCTCAATTCTCATTTCCATTCAAGAACTTGTTTTATATTATAAATCTTAAATTCCATTTAATATGTTGGGATATTATGTTACATGATACCGTTAATATAAATTTAATTTATAAACTATGAGAGGCCCCTTCCACTCTCATCGACCAAATTTATGAATTTTCATATGATGCCATTATGCTGCCGAAATTGCACCACAATTTTCCATGCCAAAATCATCATGTAGTGAATGCCATAATCATTCATCTATCAACGATATTAACCTTTATGAACATATAATTATTGATTTAGGACCTACATGTATGTATTCCATATTCCTTGATCATGGAATAACTTATGATGTTGAATGAATACATGTTATATGATCTATGTGGCACACTTAATCCTGAAAATGAAATGATTATGAAAGGCGCACCCTGATAGCACTCCAATGCATTGGGTAATGTTTAATATCATGTTACATCATATGAAATGAGCATTTACTCATGTTTATTCATGTTCAATGAGGGTTTAATCATGCTAATTCATGTGCAATGAGAGTTTACTCAGGCTAATCCTTGTGTAATGAGCCTTGAATCATGCTAATATCATGTTGTATATTGTTGCCACATTTCCATGTTATGATTATCATGTTGTATCATGCCTTTATATTAATGTTCCTTTATTCCTCATTGATATGCCTTGTCTAACATGTATTATTATCCTCATGTTATTCCATGTCTATTCCCTTATTTGGATTTATAGCTCACCCATTTCTTATATATGTCCTCAGGTTATCCCATGCAGTGTTAAGTATGAAGGAATGTTGTGGTCATGTAAAAGAAGTTTTCAATAAAGATGTTGTATTTTATGTATTAAGTTGTTATGAAATGTTCGTAATTTCCCAAGACAGAAGAACTCTTGATCTTATGATTTTTATTAAGTGAAAATATATGTAATAAATCATGTTTAAATATGAAATAAAGGCTAGGGTTGTTATATAAAGATATATGATCCATTCCCAAAATCACATCAAATTCAGATATAGGTTGAATCACAATATTTATAGAAATAATATTCCCAAAAACATTGATTGAAGAGAAGATATATACTTGATATTTGATCATCACTCTATTATGGGTTTTTACTAGAAAATCAATATATAATCATTGAGGGGGTGATGTGGTACTATTAGAAAATTATTTAGATATAAAAGAGTGGGTAGATATAAAACCATATAAAACATTTTTAGTTCTAAATTGGATGGTAAGTGTAACTTTTACCATATCATTCTCCGAACCCACATTAGTTGTGATATCAAAGACCTTGACTTTATCCTTTTTCTTAGAGGGTATTTGAGTCTATGAATCCTTATTAGCTCTTAGATTATGGCATTGATTTGTATAATTTCCAATATCCCTACATTTGAAACATTGGAATTCATTGGATGAATCCTTCATCTCTAATATTAAATTTTATAAACTCTTAATCCCCCATCTACAATAACTATCTCAATGGACATCCTTTCAACAATTTAATAATTTCATAGTTTATTTTAGAGAATTTAATGAGTTCTTTTCACCACATTTTTTGTATTTAGGTGTTTCGAATTTCTTTCATCTATGAGATTTACCATTTGAGTTTCATTAAATCTATAATTTTCGCTTCTTTTCACTAAAACTAGAAGTCTAATTAGAGTTACCACTCTATATTTATACATTTAGAGCACAATGGATGATTTATTTATTGTTACCAAAGTTTATTATGGATAAATACATTATAATACATGGTTTCAAGCCACTAAATTATCAATCAATTTTGATTGTAGGTTCAATTATAAATCCATAGGCAAAACTTGAAAGTCTTGTAAAGTTTTCTTTATAGGTAACCATGCATTCATTATCCTTCTATTTCATCTCAAGAAAGTCACTTTCCATATTAGTATTAATAGTTTAAGGAAAATATTTATTGAGAAATACCCTCTTAAACTTCTACTATTCCATGGTGTTTATTTCTTAATATTTCCCCATGTTCTTTATGAGAGTCCATCATTGATCGGATTTTGCTTCAAAGTGACAGTCTTCTAAGACAATATTCTCATGATTTGATAACAGAATAATGAAAAATATTTTTTCCATCACATTTATCCATTGGTTGAAAACTAATGGATAAAAATATCCACATAGGGAGTGTGAAAATTGTCACATAAAAGACTCAATGGAATATTTCTCCCTCCTTGGTGCATTTGTAATCTCAACATGATTCACATTATTAATCATATATTGAAAGAGTTGAGTGATCATAGTCATAAGATATTAAATCCCATATCTAAAGGCATCTGGTTGCTCATAAGGACAACAATTTCATTGGATGCCATATTCTTTGTTAGAAAAATTCGTTTCAATTCCATCCATTGACTAAAACCAAAAACATATAACATAAGTATAGAAAAAAATAGAGTGATAAATCATAAGAGAATCATTACTTAGATGTCCTAATTTATGACACCTTCTTGTCTACCTATGACACTTTAGGTTCATCCTATATCACTTTTGGTTCACTATAGGTTTTCTTAGGTACTATACTCATATTTCCTATAACCTAATATCCAAAATAACTAAAACATGTTATAATATGATGTATAATGACCCAAGAATAACATAGATAGACATTACATATTTTCAATAAATAAAAAATATATCTCCCAAATAAATATGATTGATAACCCTAAAGGTTTAGTGTACTTGGAGACTAGATATATAAACATATTATTTAATTATAATTATCATCATCTCAAATATATTTCTTTACATAAGGTTCACTTATAGACTCATCACACTTAGAATATTCCATCAAAACAAAGGTAATGAAAACATAAGAAAGGGTGATATCAGATTCTCAAAAAGTGTAAATATGGGAGATAAAAATTATATGAGAGAATAAAATGATCATAAATGCATGGTAACATAATAAATTTCATGTTCTCAATATTAAATATTCATACCTAGAAAATCTAAGATCCTAAACTCCAAAATCAACTCAAATCCAGAATCATGATCAGTAAGGGTGTCAGATTAGAAATCATCATTCAAGATTCATAACATAATCACGTGACATCATAAGTATATTAGATCATAATCTTTTCAACATAGTTAATCATAATAATGTCCATGTACAATTTTTGTAATCATAGCTTGAAATAAATAATAATAATGCATCAAAATGTGAACATAGCCATTCATAATCATGTCCACACATAATATTGTGATCACAAGTAGAATCAATTATACCCACACATAATTGTGAAAAAATATATTCATAAAAATGTACATCATTATCATCAAAATCTCGTGAGATATCAATATCACATTACCCAATGCATTGGATGTCTATAATATACCCAACCATTATATAATCATAATCTATTTATATATATTCTATGAGGTCATAAAACGTTCATCATATCATTATAGCATAACCTATGGAAAATAAATAGGTTTTGTAAACATCTCTTTATCATAATCAAAATACATATGTAGAAAGAATAAGTATGGTATCATTGGATTATATCCTCAATAAAGAACATGTAGTATCAAATTATGTTATCATAGATGAATAATTACTTTAAAAGATCTATAGATTATTTCTTAAAGAAAATACCCTTTTTATTTTTAAACCACTCATTTAAAATATAAACGATTCCAAAAATATTATGTGAAACATTTTCTTTGAAAATGAAAATGGAAAATTTTAAATTAAGATCTAAATAATTAAACAATCATGATGGTGGGAAATCCTGTTCATACTGTAATCAGTAAAAAACACCCTATTCACACATTCTGTAAAAAGTACCTTGTTTAGAAAACGATAAGAAAAATAATTTTAATTTTTTATAGAAATTTAAAAATAGATAAAAATGAATTTAATGAATCATTTAAGAATAATAAAAACATCCATGAAAACATTTTAAAGTGAATATGGGCATAGAAGAAAATATTCCTAACCAAAGAGGAAATAAAGTTGGTTTTTCTTAAAAACATTTTCTCAATCGTTTTAAGTACTAAAAAGAGTAAAATGATAAAATAACATAAAAATTACATGAATAACTATATTAGAAAAAAATATATGTGGTTTAATGGATAATATCTATATAATTGAACTCAATTTAAATTTAGTATACACAATCCCAAAAATACATGAGATTATATCATAATTACCTTACCCCAAGTCTCGTCTTGCTTAGTACATGTTCAAAAATCATGTATAATAATTATATATTTATTATAAATATATTATAGAAATATATTAATTCATGAAATACAATATAAAATTCCTTTAAATATTCCAATTATTATTTTAACAAATATTTCTTAAAATGGACATTTGGATGAAAACGTGTCTATTTCCCATGCATGTTTCAGTTCAATGTTTTTATCCTTACAAATTCTTCATGCTTTACTAATATATAAAATATTAATCAAGAAATATTTACCATACTTATTAATTATATAAAATTTTATTATCATTCATATAAACTAGTGATGAAAAGTAAATTATATAATTTTTTGGAGACGATAGTCCATATGTATGCACAATAGTTCTTTTTGATAATGAGATTGAGGTTATGAAACAAAAAATTGAAAATATAAAACACTATATATATGATAAAAAGTATTAACTAATATAAATTTTATCTACCTTTGAATTCACATATTTAATTTTTTTTGGATTCTTTATTGATATTAAACACTGATACAATATTTCCACCCCTTATATTTGTATAATTAAATAAACAAACATATATAACATGAACCATTTAATATTAAATAACTAATAGAATAAAATAAAAATAAAAAATTTAATAGTTCATTAAAATGTTTATAAACTCCACTTAGAAAATAGAATAACTAATAAGTCATGTATTCATATGGGAAGAATACACATAACATACAATGTACACTAAGATATAAAATGTTCAAAAATAATAAGATTATAATTAATTATAATTCATAATTATATAAATCTCTTTACTTCTCATGGAATAGAAGAAACTAACAATTAGTCTTTGTATTTTATAATATTTTAGATATATATTTAACTGTAGTAATCATCATCTTGATATTGTAAAATTACTGAAATATAATATAGATCCATAAACCCATAAATAGGATTTCTACTATTTTGGAAACAACGATTTTGGAGATACCAAATTATATAAGTAATAAATTAAGCTACTATAAGTTATTTTTATTTAAAGAAATGAAAAATAAAATTGAAATTTTCTTACAAGAAAAAAAACTGTAACATGGGTACACAGATCTCAAAACCAATAACAAGATCCATGATATCTTTTTATTAAATATCAACAACACATAGTCTCTCCCACATATATCATAGGTCATCATAATATCATAATATGATTCAAATATAATATAATTTATAGATAATTTTATTATCCCATTATAAACTCGAGAAGTATTTGAAGGTGCTGGTTCATGAAAATTTTATTTCCTTTTCAATGAATCATTTGATTTTAGATAATTATATATATGGTAAATGTAGTAAAAAATTACAAGTATTATCAAACAAAAAGTAAATAAAAATTAAAAAACAACACATACCTCATATGTCAACTAACAAAGAAGTATTGTTAGCCAGAGTAAAAATGACCCATACCATCTCTAGTTTTTATCACCTCCTTCATAGACAATAACACTATAGATATTGGATCAACAATATCATGTACTATTACTCTTACCTAATCTGGATGCATAAGCTGGTGATATATATAATTCCTTGAATTATGTAAAACTCAGTGTGATACAACATGTAAATGGGGATCCCCAATATGAAACTCACACTACATAGTTAGGTCTGAATGAGGAGGTGGAGGATTTGGGTATGTAGAAAGTGCATGATGCGTCTATGTTCAAAATTCTCTAAACATAGCATTTTAAAAAGATTTTAATTATTTATATATTAGTTGATTAATATCTCATAGCCCAGCATTCAAGGAATATATTATAACCTATATTCTACCTCCCTCAAGGTCGTTCTAGAAAGGATACATTTTTTTCTTACACTTACACCTACCTTATATACTCTTACATGGACAGAGTGTTCTTAATTTCCTAAAGTAGTAGCCCAAATATCCATCCTACCCTCAGTGATAAAGACACCATATGTTTCTTACTCTTGGGGATCCACATGAAATGATATAGGTAAAAATTATATTAGTATAATGAATTTGAAAAATAATAATATGAAACAAAAACAATAAATAATTTATTATAATATTATCAACTACTTGGTATGATGAATCCATAATAAACTTATGAATTTTTATTATCCTCACTATTTTTATTTTTTTTCATAGTGAGTGTGGGATATGGAGGTCCAAACTAAACCTCTTTAGAGATGCTAATGGATTTATTGCTCAATTCATCTAACTTTTCCATAGTCATTTTATTCTCTAATAAACGATAACGTCTACATGATAATGTATGAAGGTTTAAATTCTTTGATTGGATCTTTTTATGAGATCTATTAAAATTCCAATTATATAAGAATAAATGAATAATTCATCAAGTAATTTAAAAAAAATTCCACATTGATTTTACAGATATTTATTAACAGAGTGGAACATATTTCTCCCACCGGTTGGAGACACAGTTTTCCCATGTCTCTACATAAAAAAACCATATACGTGAAATGGATTTTCATTATATTATTCCCCAAAAATATAAAATACAGTCAAATTTCATTTAAAATATCTCCATATAATTTCCACAAAAGATAGACACCTATTCTAAATTTCTTTCATATCATAAAATTCGATTGTCATCTATAATCAAATGGATTAAATATTAGTCATGTGGAATATATCATATTCTAGAATTGGAAAAAATAAATCAGTTGAGATATTTTACCTTCATGGAATCCTATAACTGATCTTTCTCTATTTCGTTGACGCTCCTCTAATCATGGTATAAAATTAGAATCTTACAAATTATCTGTATGGGTATATAACTTCTAAACTACTTTTCATTCATGCCAAATGGGTTATTATTATCATAAAATTCAATTCGTAGCCTCTTCTCTCCATGAGAAAGCGAAGGTTTTAGTAAATGTGTAATTACACATTTACCAAATCTTGGTATCATATTCTCTAGATAAGAATAAGAATCTTCCATAGTAGACTCACTAGTAGTGCTTCAAATAAATTTTCAAGAAAAAAGATTAATTTCATTAGATAATTTAATTATTATTGGTATGTTAATATGAAAAACAAATACATACATATATAAATGTTCTGATGCCTTAATGTACATCATTTAAATATATAATCAAATAAAATTATATATACTTGTATTTTATTAGCATTAAATGATTGTTAAAAGAAAACAAAATTAATTTTTAATAATATAGTAAAATTAAATCTATTATGTTTACGAATAAAATCAAAGAAAGGTGTACATATGAAAATGATGAATAAAAATAAATAGACACAAAAAATAATAATATTTGGATTCTTCAACCCAAAAATTTGAAACTGAAACTAATGAATATAAAAAATAATATAAAAATCACATTAATGATCAATATTTCTAAATTTAAATATCCAAGTTAAAAAAATAGTGTCATGACATTTGTAAGTTAAAAAAATGATATTAGGTTTCTTAAACAAAAAAATATGAAACTAAAACTGATAAATATAAAAATTAATTCAAAATGGAAGAAATTATCAACATCTATAGATTTAAATATTTAATATAGAAAAATAGTGTTTTATATGTGTAAATTAATAAAAAGATCAAAAATAAATATTTATCATAATAATTAAGAGAGCAACAGAGTGTTGTATAATATCTATTTTATTTGATCATTTAATATAGTATAGAACATTTCTACATCATAGTCATTGTTATCCTCATGTAATCACATAATAGATAAAGAAACCTCACATAAGACCACAAGATAATTAATATCTTCATCCCCCAAATGACTTTTTTCCATTGAAAAATGAAAGAAAACTTATCATTCTATGGGTCAATAAAATAAAATATCTTCTTCACATGAATTTCAATGATAAATTTTTCATCTCATTAATTACATCTTTTCAAATCAACAAGTGTAAATCTACAATATTCATTATTCACACAACTGTTACTATCAAAACTGTTAGACTTAATAAATGGTAATTATAATTTTGTATAATCAATTTATCATATATTCTTAACAACTTTAAAATATATTTTTAATAAAAAATTGTATTTTTATCTTTTTTACTCGAAAAATGAATTGCTTCAGAGTTGAAAATTACTCAAATATTTTTTGTGATACTCTTATTGTCGTGATTTATTATGGAAAATGTGTAACAATTAATGAAAAAACTAGACCATGTGATTGAATTATCACATGGTATCCCTGATAACCATTAGATGGTTTTTGATATAGATACATCAATGTTGAATTTATACTTAAACCATGAACTAAATATATTTTTATGTTCATTCATTAACTAATTTTCATTTCTTTTTAGATAACATACATTCAATTCTATAATATGTGGTTTTATATATGGTTGAACATCCCATGCATTGTTTAAAATATATAAATTGATTGCGTTACTTCATAAAAAAATAACTTTACTTTTAATCCATGACCCCCATACGGTAATTCCCTAAGATTTTAGAAT